>CM069438.1:50408751-51714698 GCA_035610365.1 Aquatica leii | reverse complement strand
AACTGCATAAAAACGCTTTTACGTCGTTTTCTAAGATTTTTATGAAAAAACTGCATAAAAACGCTTTTACGTCGTTTTCTAAGATTTTTATGAAAAACTGCATAAAGCAACTTTTACGTCGTTTTTCTAAGATTTTTATGAAAAAACTGCATAAAAACGCTTTTACGTCGTTTTTCTAAGATTTTTATGAAAAACTGCATAAAAACGCTTTTACGTCGTTTTTCTAAGATTTTTATGAAAAAACTGCATAAAAACGCTTTTACGTCGTTTTTCTAAGATTTTTATGAAAAAACTGCATAAAAACGCTTTTACGTCGTTTTTCTAAGATTTTTATGAAAAACTGCATAAAAACGCTTTTACGTCGTTTTTCTAAGATTTTTATGAAAAACTGCATAAAAACGCTTTTACGTCGTTTTTCTAAGATTTTTATGAAAAACTGCATAAAAACGCTTTTACGTCGTTTTTCTAAGATTTTTATGAAAAACTGCATAAAAACGCTTTTACGTCGTTTTTCTAAGATTTTTATGAAAAAACTGCATAAAAACGCTTTTACGTCGTTTTTCTAAGATTTTTATGAAAAACTGCATAAAAACGCTTTTACGTCGTTTTCTAAGATTTTTATGAAAAACTGCATAAAAACGCTTTTACGTCGTTTTCTAAGATTTTTATGAAAAAACTGCATAAAAACGCTTTTACGTCGTTTTTCTAAGATTTTTATGAAAAACTGCATAAAAACGCTTTTACGTCGTTTTTCTAAGATTTTTATGAAAAACTGCATAAAAACGCTTTTACGTCGTTTTTCTAAGATTTTTATGAAAAAACTGCATAAAAACGCTTTTACGTCGTTTTCTAAGATTTTTATGAAAAACTGCATAAAAACGCTTTTACGTCGTTTTCTAAGATTTTTATGAAAAAACTGCATAAAAACGCTTTTACGTCGTTTTTCTAAGATTTTTATGAAAAAACTGCATAAAAACGCTTTTACGTCGTTTTTCTAAGATTTTTATGAAAAACTGCATAAAAACGCTTTTACGTCGTTTTTCTAAGATTTTTATGAAAAAACTGCATAAAAACGCTTTTACGTCGTTTTCTAAGATTTTTATGAAAAACTGCATAAAAACGCTTTTACGTCGTTTTTCTAAGATTTTTATGAAAAAACTGCATAAAAACGCTTTTACGTCGTTTTTCTAAGATTTTTATGAAAAACTGCATAAAAACGCTTTTACGTCGTTTTTCTAAGATTTTTATGAAAAACTGCATAAAAACGCTTTTACGTCGTTTTTCTAAGATTTTTATGAAAAAACTGCATAAAAACGCTTTTACGTCGTTTTTCTAAGATTTTTATGAAAAACTGCATAAAAACGCTTTTACGTCGTTTTTCTAAGATTTTTATGAAAAACTGCATAAAAACGCTTTTACGTCGTTTTCTAAGATTTTTATGAAAAACTGCATAAAAACGCTTTTACGTCGTTTTCTAAGATTTTTATGAAAAACTGCATAAAAACGCTTTTACGTCGTTTTCTAAGATTTTTATGAAAAACTGCATAAAAACGCTTTTACGTCGTTTTCTAAGATTTTTATGAAAAAACTGCATAAAAACGCTTTTACGTCGTTTTTCTAAGATTTTTATGAAAAACTGCATAAAAACGCTTTTACGTCGTTTTTCTAAGATTTTTATGAAAAACTGCATAAAAACGCTTTTACGTCGTTTTTCTAAGATTTTTATGAAAAAACTGCATAAAAACGCTTTTACGTCGTTTTCTAAGATTTTTATGAAAAACTGCATAAAAACGCTTTTACGTCGTTTTCTAAGATTTTTATGAAAAACTGCATAAAAACGCTTTTACGTCGTTTTTCTAAGATTTTTATGAAAAACTGCATAAAAACGCTTTTACGTCGTTTTCTAAGATTTTTATGAAAAAACTGCATAAAAACGCTTTTACGTCGTTTTTCTAAGATTTTTATGAAAAAACTGCATAAAAACGCTTTTACGTCGTTTTCTAAGATTTTTATGAAAAACTGCATAAAAACGCTTTTACGTCGTTTTTCTAAGATTTTTATGAAAAAACTGCATAAAAACGCTTTTACGTCGTTTTTCTAAGATTTTTATGAAAAACTGCATAAAAACGCTTTTACGTCGTTTTTCTAAGATTTTTATGAAAAACTGCATAAAAACGCTTTTACGTCGTTTTTCTAAGATTTTTATGAAAAAACTGCATAAAAACGCTTTTACGTCGTTTTCTAAGATTTTTATGAAAAAACTGCATAAAAACGCTTTTACGTCGTTTTCTAAGATTTTTATGAAAAAACTGCATAAAAACGCTTTTACGTCGTTTTTCTAAGATTTTTATGAAAAAACTGCATAAAAACGCTTTTACGTCGTTTTCTAAGATTTTTATGAAAAAACTGCATAAAAACGCTTTTACGTCGTTTTTCTAAGATTTTTATGAAAAAACTGCATAAAAACGCTTTTACGTCGTTTTCTAAGATTTTTATGAAAAACTGCATAAAAACGCTTTTACGTCGTTTTTCTAAGATTTTTATGAAAAAACTGCATAAAAACGCTTTTACGTCGTTTTTCTATTTTTTATGAAAAAACTGCATAAAAACGCTTCTACGTCGTTTTTCTAAGATTTTTTATGAAAAACTGCATAAAAACGCTTTTACGTCGTTTTTCTAAGATTTTTATGAAAAAACTGCATAAAAACGCTTTTACGTCGTTTTTCTAAGATTTTTTATGAAAAAACTGCATAAAAACGCTTCTACGTCGTTTTTTCTACAGATTTTTATGAAAAAACTGCATAAAAACGCTTTCTACGTCGTTTTTTCTAAGATTTTTTATGAAAAAACTGCATAAAAACGCTTTTACGTCTTTTTTCTAAGATTTTTATGAAAAACTGCATGTCCCGCTTCTACGTCGTTTTTCTAAGATTTTTATGAAAAAACTGCATAAAAACGCTTTTACGTCGTTTTTTCTAAGATTTTTAAGAAAAAACCGTTAAAAACGGCTTTTACGTCGTTTTTCTAAGATTTTTTATGAAAAAACTGCATAAAAACGCTTCTACGTCGTTTTTTTCTAAGATTTTTATGAAAAACTGCCAAAAACGCTTCTACGTCGTTTTTTCTAAGATTTTTATGAAAAAACTGCATAAAAACGCTTCTACGTCGTTTTTCTAAGATTTTTATGAAAAAACCGTATAAAAACGCTTCTACGTCGTTTTTCTAAGATTTTTATGAAAAAACTGCATAAAAACGCTTCTACGTCGTTTTTCTCTAAGATTTTTAAGAAAAACTGCATAAAAACGCTTCTACGTCGTTTTTTCTAAGATTTTTTATGAAAAACTGCATAAAAACGCTTTTGCCGTCGTTTTTTCTAAGATTTTTATGAAAAACTGCATAAAAAAACGCTTTCTACGTCGTTTTTCTAAGATTTTTATGAAAAAACTGCATAAAAACGCTTCTACGTCGTTTTTTCTAAGATTTTTATGAAAAAACTGCATAAAAACGTTTCTACGTCGTTTTTCTAAGATTTTTATGAAAAAACTGCATAAAAACGCTTTTACGTCGTTTTTCTAAGATTTTTATGAAAAAACTGCATAAAAACGCTTCTACGTCGTTTCTTTTCTAAGATTTTTATGAAAAAACTGCATAAAAACGCTTTTACGTGGTTTTTCTAAGAGATTTTTATGAAAAAACCGCATAAAAAACGCTTCTACGTCGTTTTTTCTAAGATTTTTATGAAAAAACTGCATGTAACCGCTTTTACGTCGTTTTTTCTAAGATTTTTATGAAAAACTGCATAAAAACGCTTTTACGTCGTTTTCTTAAGATTTTTATGAAAAATCCGTATAAAAACGCTTTTACGTCGTTTTTCTAAGATTTTTATGAAAAACTGCATAAAAACGCTTCTACGTCGTTTTTCTAAGATTTTTATGAAAAAACTGCATAAAAACGCTTTTACGTCGTTTTCTAAGATTTTTATGAAAAACCGCATAAAAACGCTTCTACGTCGTTTTTCTAAGATTTTTATGAAAAAACTGCATAAAAACGCTTCTACGTCGTTTTTCTAAGATTTTTATGAAAAACTGCATAAAAACGCTTTTACGTCGTTTTTTCTAAGATTTTTTATGAAAAAACTGCATAAAAACGCTTATAGCGTCGTTTTTCTAAGATTTTTATGAAAAAACTGCATAAAAACGCTTTTACGTCGTTTTTCTAAGATTTTTTATGAAAAAACTGCATAAAAACGCTTCTACGTCGTTTTTTCTAAGATTTTTATGAAAAACTGCATAAAAACGCTTTTACGTCGTTTTTCTAAGATTTTTATGAAAATCCGTATAAAAACGCTTTTACGTCGTTTTTCTAAGATTTTTATGAAAAACTGCATAAAGCAACGCTTTCACGTCGTTTTTCTAAGATTTTTATGAGAAAACTGCATAAAAATAACGCTTTTACGTCGTTTTTCTAAGATTTTTTATGGGAAACTCGCATAAAGCAACGCTTTTACGTGCGTTTTTTCTAAGATTTTTTATGAAAAAACTGTTATCATAAAAACGCTTTTAGCTGCCGTTTTTCTAAGATTTTTATGAAAAAACTGCATAAAAACAAGCTTTTACGTCGTTTTTCTAAGATTTTTATGAAAAAACTGCATGGCAAAAACGCTTTACTGTCGTTTTTCTTAAGATTTTTATGAAAAACTGCATAAAAACGCTTATACGTCGTTTTTTCTAAGATTTTGTGAAAAACTGCATAAAACACGTTTTTACGTCGTTTTTCTAAGATTTTTATGAAAAACTGGCATAAAAACGCTTTTACGTCGTTTTTTCTAAGATTTTTTATGAAAAAACTGCATAAAAACGCTTCTACGTCGTTTTTTCTAAGATTTTTTATGAAAAAACTGCATAAAAACGCTAACTTTACGTCGTTTTGTCTAAGATTTTTATGAAAAACTGCAAAACGCTTTTACGTCGTTTTTCTAAGATTTTTATGAAAAAAACCGCATAAAGCTTTTTAACGCTTCTACGTCGTTTATCTAAGATTTTTAATGAAAAACTGCATAAAAACGCTTCTAGCGTCGTTTTTTCTAATATTTTTATGAAAAACTGCAAGTAAAAACGCTTTTACCGTCGTTTTTTCTAAGATTTTTGTGAAAAACTGCATAAACAACGCTTTTAGCGTCGTTTTTTCTAAGATTTTTATGAAAAACTGCATAAAAATCTGCTTTTACGTCTGTTTTGACGAAGATTTTTATGAAAAAACCGTGGCATAAAAACGCTTTTGCGTCGTTTTTCTAAGATTTTTATAGAAAAACTGCATAAAAACGCTGATACGTCGTTTTATCTAAGATTTTTTATGAAAAACTGCATAAAAACGCTTTCTACGTCGTTTTTTCTAAGATTTTTATGAAAAACTGTACAAAAACGCTTCTACGTCGTTTTTTCTAAGATTTTTTATGAAAAACGTGCATAAAACGCTTTTACGTCGTTTTTCTAAGATTTTTTATGAAAAAACTGCATAAAAACGCTTTTTACGTCGTTTTTTCTAAGATTTTATTGAAAAAACCGCATAAAAACGCTTTTACGTCGTTTTTCTAAGATTTTTATGAAAAACTGCATAAAAACGCTTTTGATGTCAGTTTTTTCTAAGATTTTTATGAGAAACTGCATAAAAACGCTTTTACGTCGTTTTTCTAAGATTTTATGAAAAAACTGCATAAAACACGCTTTTACGTCGTTTTGTCTAAGATTTTTATGAAAAACTGGATAAAAAAACGCTTACGTTGTTTTTTCTAAGATTTTTGTATGAAAAACTGCATAAAAAACGCTTCTACGTCGTTTTATTCTAAGATTTTTATGAAAAAAACTGCATAAAAACGCTTTCACGTCGTTTTTTCTAAGATTTTTTATGAAAAAACTGCATAAAAACAAGCTTTTACGTCAGTGTTTTTTCTAAGATTTTTATTGAAAAACCGCATAAAAACGCTTTTACGTCGTTTTTTCTAAGATTTTATGAAAAAACTGCATAAAAACGCTTTTACGTCGTTTTTTCTAAGATTTTTTATGAAAAACTGCATAAAAACGCTTTACGTCGTTTTTTTCTAAGATTTTTTGTGAAAAACTGCATAAAAACGCTTTTACGTCGT
Organism: Aquatica leii; assembly: GCA_035610365.1. Lineage (NCBI taxonomy): Eukaryota > Metazoa > Arthropoda > Insecta > Coleoptera > Lampyridae > Aquatica > Aquatica leii. The sequence continues at coordinate 51,708,556 of CM069438.1, read as the reverse complement.
TTTTTTCTAAGATTTTTATAAAACTGCATAAAGCAACTTCTACGTCGTTTATCTAAGGTGCATGAAAATTCCTGCATAAAAACGCTTTTTTACGTCGTTTTTTTCTAAGATTTTTATGAAAAAACTGCATAAAAACGCTGGCTTACGTCGTTTTTCTAAGATTTTTTATGAAAAGAACTGCATAAAAACGCTTTTACGTCGTTTTTCTGAAGATTTTTATGAAAAAACGTGTATAAAAACGCTTTTACGTCGTTTTTTCTAAGATTTTTTATGAAAAAACTGCATAAAAAACGCTTTTACGTCTACGTTTTTCTAAGATTTTTATTGAAAAACTGCATAAACGCTTTTACGTCGTTTTTCTAAGATTTTTTATGAAAAACTGCAGCAAAAACTTGCTTTTACGTCGTTTTCTAAGATTTTTATGAAAACTGCATAAAATGACGCTTCGCACGTCGTTTTTTTCTAAGATTTTTATGAAAAAACTGCATAAAAACGCTTTACGTCGTTTTGTCTAAGATTTTTTATGAAAAAAACTGCATAAAAACGCTTTTACGTCGTTTTTCTAAGATTTTTTATGAAAAACGGCATAAAAACGTTCTTCTACGTCGTTTTGTCTAAGATTTTTATGAAAAACTGCATAAAAACGCTTCTACGTCGTTTTTTCTAAGATTTTTATGAAACTGCATAAAAACGCTTTTACGTCGTTTTGTCTAAGATTTTTATGAAAAAACTGCGTATAAAACGCTTTGATGTCGTTTTTTCTAGATTTTCTCACTTTGCATACCAGCTAACTTCTACGTCATTTATCTAAGATTTTTATGAAAAAACTTTGCATAAACCTTCTACGTCGTTTTCTAAGATTTTTATGAAAAAACTGCATAAAGCTCTAACACACATCGTTTTTTCTAAGATTTTTGATAAACTGCATAAAGCAACTTTTACGTCGTTTTCTAAGATTTTTTATGAAAAAACTGTATAAAAAACTGCTTTTACGTCGTTTTTCTGAAGATTTTTTATGAAAAACTGCATAAAGCAACGCTTTTACGTCGTTTTTCTAAGATTTTTTTGAAAAACTAGCACTAAAAACGCTTGTATGTCGTTTTTTTTAAGATTTTGTGAAAAACTACATAAAAACGCTTTCTACGTCTTTTTTCTAAGATTTTTATGAAATCTAAGTAAAATGATTTTATACGTTGGCATTTTATGAAGCTGCATATAAAACGCTTCTACGTCGTTTTTTCTAAGATTTTTATGAAAAAACTGCAGTAAAAACGCTTTTACGTCATCTTTTTTCTAAGATTTTTATGAAAAACTTATAAAAAACGCTTCTAATACGTCGTTTCTTCTAAGATTTTTATGAAAAACTGCATAAAAACGCTTTTTACGTCGTTTTTTCTAAGATTTTTATGAAAAAACTGCATAAAAACGCTTTAGCGTCGTTTTTTCTAGATTTTATCAAAAAAACTGCATAAAACGCTTCGTCGTTTTTTTCTAAGATTTTTTATGAAAAAACTGCATAAAAACGCTACGTCGTTTTTCTAGATTTTGTAAGAAAAACTGCATAAAACCTTCTACACGTCGTTTCTAAGATTTTTATGAAAAACTGTTCATATAAAAAACGCTTCTGACGTCGTTTTTCTCTATGATTAAGTTTTATGAAAAACTGCATAAAAACGCTTCTACGTCGTTTTTTCTAAGATTTTTGGCGAAAAACTGCATAAAAACGCTTCTATGCGTCGTTTTTTTCTAAGATTTTTATGGAAAACTGCATAAAAACGCTTCTACGTCGTTTTTTCTAAGATTTTTATGGAAAACTGCATAAAAACGCTTCTACGATCGTTTTTCTAAGCATTTTATGAAAAAACTGCATAAATACTCATCTGTTTTTTCTAAGATTATTATCGAAAACCTGCATAAAAACGCTTTTACGTCTTTTTTCTAAGATTTTTATGAAAAACTGCATAAAAACGCTTTGATACGTCGTTTTTCTTTGCAGATTTTTATGAAAACTGCATAAAAACGCTTTTACGTCGTTTTTTCTAAGATTTTTATGAAAAACTGCATAAAATCGCTTTTACGCCGTCTTTTTCTAAGATTTTATGAAAAACTGCATAAACAACGCTTTTAGCGTCGTTTTTTCTTAAGATTTTTATGAAAAAACTGCATAAAAATGCTTTATTGCCTTTTCGTTTTCTAAGATTTTTATGGAAACTGCATAAAAAACGCTTCTACGTCAGTTTTTCTAAGATTTTTTATGAAAAAACTGCATAAAAACGCTTTTACGTCGTTTTTCTAAGATTTTTTATGAAAAAACTGCATAAAAACGCTTTTTACGTCGTTTTTTCTAAGATTTTTATGAAAAACTGCATAAAAAACGCTTCTACGTCGTCTTTTCTAAGATTTTTATGAAAAACTGCATAAAAACGCTTTTACGTCGTTTTTCTAAGATTTTTTATGAAAAAAACTGCATAAAAACGCTTTTACGTCGTTTTTTCTAAGATTTTTGTATGAAAAACTGCATAAAACACCGCTTTTACGTCGTTTTTCTAAGGGTTTTATGAAAAAACTGCATAAAAAAACGCTTCTACGTCGTTTTTTCTAAGATTTTTTATGAAAAAACTGCATAAAAACGCTTCTACGTCGTTTTTTCTAAGATTTTTATGGCGAAAAACATGCATAAAAACGCTTCTACGTCGTTTTTTCTAAAGATTTTTATGAAAACTGCACATAAAAACGCTTTCTACGATCGTTTTTTTCTAAGATTTTATGAAAAAACTGCATAAAAACCGCTTCTGACGTCGTTTTTTCTAAGATTTTTATGAAACTGCATAAAGCAGCTTTACGTGGTTTTTCTAGATTTTATGAAAAACTGGGTACTAAAACGCTTTTACGTCGTTTTTCTAAGATTTTTATGAAAAAATCGCACTAAAAACGCTTACGATCGTTTTTTCTAAGATTTTTTATGAAAAAACTGCATAAAAACGCTTCTACGTCGTTTTTCTAAGATTTTTATGAAAAAACTGCATAAAAACGCTTTTACGCCGTTTTTCTGATTTTATGAAAAAACTGCACAAAACGCTTTTTACGTCGTTTTCTAAGATTTTATGAAAAACTGCATAAAAACGCTTCTACGTCGTTTTTTCTAAGATTTTATGAAAAACTGCATAAAAACGCTTTTACGTCGTTTTTTCTAAGATTTTTATGAAAAAACTGCATAAAACGCTTCTACGTCGTTTTTTCTAAGATTTTTATGCGAAAACTGCATACTAAAACGCTTCTACGATGCCGTTTTTCTAAGATTTTTATGAAAAACTGCATAAAAACGCTTTTACGTCGTTTTTTCTAAGATTTTTTATGAAACTGCATAAAAACGCTTTTACGTCGTTTTTTTCTAAGATATTTTATGAAAAACTGCATAAAAACGCTTCTACGTCGCTTTTTCTAAGATTTTTTATGAAACCAATCCGCATAAACGCTTTTACGTCGTTTTTTCTAAGATTTTTGGCGAAAACTGCATAAAAACGCTGGTACGTCGTTTTTTCTAAGATTTTATGAAAAACTGCATAAAAACGCTTCTACGTCGTTTTTCTAAGATTTTTATGAAACTGCATAAAAACGCTTTTACGTCGTTTTTCTAAGATTTTTATGAAAACTGCATAAAAAACGCTTTTACGTCGTTTTTCTAAGATTTTTATGAAAAACTGCATAAAAACGCTTTTACGTCGTTTTTTCTAAGATTTTTTATGAAAACTGCATAAAAACGCTTTTACGTCGTTTTTTTCTAAGATTTTTATGAAAAACTGCATAAAAACGCTTTTACGTCGTTTTTCTAAGATTTTATGGAAAAACTGCATAAAACGCAACTTTACGTCGTTTTTTCTAAGATTTTTATGAAAAACTGCATAAAAACGCTTTACGTCGTTTTTCTAAGATTTTTTATGAAAAACTGCATAAAACGCTTCTACGTCGTTTTTTCTAAGATTTTTATGAAAAAACTGCATAAAAACGCTTCTACGTCGTTTTTTCTAAGATTTTTTATGAAACTGCATAAAAACGCTTTTAACGTCGTTTTTCTAAGATTTTTATGAAAAAAACTGCATAAAAACGCTTTACGTCGTTTTCTAAGATTTTTTATGAAAAACTGCATAAAAACGCTTTTTACGTCGTTTTTCTAAGATTTTTATGAAAAAACTGCATAAAAACGCTTTTACGCGTCGTTTTTCTAAGATTTTTTATGAAAAACTGCATAAAAACGCTTCTACGTCGTTTTTCTAAGATTTTATGAAAAAACTGCATAAAAACGCTTTTACGTCGTTTTTCTAAGATTTTTATGAAAAAACTGCATAAAAACGCTTTTACGTCGTTTTTCTAAGATTTTTTATGAAAAAACTGCATAAAAAGCGCTTCTACGTCGTTTTTCTAAGATTTTTATGAAAAACTGCATAAAAACGCTTTCTACGTCGTTTTTCTAAGATTTTATGAAAACTGCATAAAGCAACTTTTACGTCGTTTTTTCTAAGATTTTTTGGCAAAACTGCATAAAAACGCTTCTACGTCGTTTTTTCTAAGATTTTTATGAAAAACTGCATAAAAACGCTTTTACGTCGTTTTTCTAAGATTTTTATGAAAAAACTGCATAAAAACGCTTTTACGTCGTTTTTCTAAGATTTTTTATAAAACTGCATAAAATCGCTTCTACGTCGTTTTTCTAAGATTTTTATGAAAAAACTGCATAAAGCAACGCTTTTACGTCGTTTTTTCTAAGATTTTTATGAAAAACTGCATAAAAACGCTTTTACGTCGTTTTTCTAAGATTTTTATGAAAAACTGCATAAAAACGCTTCTACGTCGTTTTTCTAAGATTTTATGAAAAACTGCATAAAAACGCTTTTACGTCGTTTTTCTAAGATTTTTATGAAAAACTGCATAAAAAACGCTTTTACGTCGTTTTTTCTAAGATTTTTATGAAAAACTGCATAAAAACGCTTTACGTCGTTTTTTCTAAGATTTTTATGAAAAACTGCATAAAAACGCTTCTACGTCGTTTTTCTAAGATTTTTATGCAAAAACTGCATAAAACGCTTTACGTCGTTTTCTAAGATTTTATGAAAAACTGCATAAAAACGCTTTTACGTCGTTTTTCTAAGATTTTTATGAAAAAACTGCATAAAACGCTTTTACGTCGTTTTTCTAAGATTTTGTATGAAAAAACTGCATAAAAACGCTTTTACGTCGTTTTTCTAAGATTTTTTATGAAAAACTGCATAAAAACGCTTCGACCGTCGTTTTTCTAAGATTTTATGAAAAACTGCATAAAAACGCTTTTACGTCGTTTTTTCTAAGATTTTTATGAAAACTGCATAAAAACGCTTTTACGTCGTTTTTTTCTAAGATTTTATGAAAAACTGCATAAAAACGCTTCTACGTCGTTTTTCTAAGATTTTTATGAAAAACTGCATAAAAACGCTTTTACGTCGTTTTTTCTAAGATTTTTATGAAAAAACTGCATAAAAACGCTTTAACGTCGTTTTTTCTAAGATTTTTATGAAAAACTGCGTAAAAACGCTTCTACGTCGTTTTCTAAGATTTTTATGAAAAACTGCATAAAAGCAACTTTTACGTCGTTTTTCTAAGATTTTTATGAAAAACTGCATAAGCACGCTTTACGTCGTTTTTCTAAGATTTTATGAAAAACTGCATAAAAACGCTTTTACGTCGTTTTTTCTAAGATTTTTATGGAAAAAACTGCATAAAACGCTTTTACGTCGTTTTTCTAAGATTTTTGTGAAAAAACTGCATAAAAACGCTTTTACGTCGTTTTTCTAAGATTTTTATGAAAAAAACTGCATAAAATCGCTTTTACGTCGTTTTTTCTAAGATTTTATGAAAAAACTGCATAAAAACGCTTTTACGTCGTTTTCTAAGATTTTTTATGAAAAAACTGCATAAAAACGCTTCTACGTCGTTTTTCTAAGATTTTTATGAAAAACTGCATAAAAACGCTTTTACGTCGTTTTTCTAAGATTTTATGAAAAACTGCATAAAAACGCTTCTACGTCGTTTTTTCTAAGATTTTATGAAAAACTGCATAAAAACGCTTTTACGTCGCTTTTTCTAAGATTTTTATGAAAACTGCATAAAACGCTTTTACGTCGTTTTTTCTAAGATTTTTATGAAAAAACTGCATAAAAACGCTTTTACGTCGTTTTTCTAAGATTTTTATGAAAAACTGCATAAAAACGCTTTACGTCGTTTTTTCTAAGATTTTTATGAAAAACTGCATAAAAACGCTTTTACGTCGTTTTTCTAAGATTTTTATGAAAAACTGCATAAAAACGCTTTTACGTCGTTTTTCTAAGATTTTATGAAAAACTGCATAAAAACGCTTTTACGTCGTTTTTCTAAGATTTTATGAAAACTGCATAAAAACGCTTTTACGTCGTTTTTCTAAGATTTTATGAAAAACTGCATAAAAACGCTTTTACGTCGTTTTTTCTAAGATTTTTATAAAACTGCATAAAAACGCTTTTACGTCGTTTTTTCTAAGATTTTTATGAAAAACTGCATAAAAACGCTTTTACGTCGTTTTTCTAAGATTTTATGAAAAACTGCATAAAAACGCTTTTACGTCGTTTTTCTAAGATTTTTTATGAAAAACTGCATAAAACGCTTTACCGTCGTTTTTTCTAAGATTTTATGAAAAAACTGCATAAAAACGCTTCGACGTCGTTTTTCTAAGATTTTTATGAAAAACTGCATAAAAACGCTTTTACGTCGTTTTTCTAAGATTTTTATATGAAACTGCATAAAAACGCTTTTACGTCGTTTTTTTCTAAGATTTTATGAAAAAACTGCATAAAAACGCTTCTACGTCGTTTTTCTAAGATTTTATGAAAACTGCATAAAAACGCTTTACGTCGTTTTTCTAAGATTTTTATGAAAACTGCATAAAAACGCTTTAACGTCGTTTTTCTAAGATTTTATGAAAAACTGCATAAAAACGCTTCTACGTCGTTTTTCTAAGATTTTATGAAAAACTGCATAAAAACGCTTCTACGTCGTTTTTCTAAGATTTTTATGAAAAACTGCATAAAAACGCTTTACGTCGTTTTTTCTAAGATTTTTATAAAAACTGCATAAAAACGCTTTTACGTCGTTTTTCTAAGATTTTTTATGAAAAAACTGCATAAAAACGCTTTTACGTCGTTTTTCTAAGATTTTATATAAAAACTGCATAAAAACGCTTCTACGTCGTTTCTAAGATTTTTATGAAAAACTGCATAAAAACGCTTTTACGTCGTTTTTCTAAGATTTTTATAAAACTGCATAAAACGCTTCTACGTCGTTTTTCTAAGATTTTTATGAAAAACTGCATAAAAACGCTTTTACGTCGTTTTTTCTAAGATTTTATATAAAACTGCATAAAAACGCTTCTTACGTCGTTTTTCTAAGATTTTTATAAAAACTGCATAAAAACGCTTTCTACGTCGTTTTCTAAGATTTTTTATGAAAAACTGCATAAAAACGCTTTACGTCGTTTTTCTAAGATTTTATATAAAACTGCATAAAAACGCTTCTACGTCGTTTTTTCTAAGATTTTTATGAAAAACTGCATAAAAACGCTTTTACGTCGTTTTTTCTAAGATTTTTATAAAAAACTGCATAAAAACGCTTTCTACGTCGTTTTTCTAAGATTTTTTATGAAAAAACTGCATAAAAACGCTTTTACGTCGTTTTTCTAAGATTTTATGAAAAAACTGCATAAAAACGCTTTTACGTGGTTTTCTAAGATTTTTATGAAAAACTGCATAAAACGCTTTTACGTCGTTTTTCTAAGATTTTTTATGAAAAAACTGCATAAAAAACGCTTCTACGTCGTTTTTTCTAAGATTTTTATGAAAACTGCATAAAAACGCTTTTACGTCGTTTTTCTAAGATTTTTATGAAAAACTGCATATACCCGCTTCTACGTCGTTTTTTCTAAGATTTTTTATGAAAAAACTGCATAAAAACGCTTCTACGTCGTTTTTTCTAAGATTTTTTATGAAAAAACTGCATAAAAACGCTTTTACGTCGTTTTTTCTAAGATTTTTTATAAAAAAACTGCATAAAAACGCTTCTACGTCGTTTTATCTAAGATTTTTTATGAAAAAACTGCATAAAAACGCTTTTACGTCGTTTTTTCTAAGATTTTTTATGAAAAAACTGCATAAAAACGCTTTTACGTCGTTTTTTCCAAGATTTTTTGTAAAAAACTACATAAAAACGCTTTTACGTCGTTTTTTCTAAGATTTTTATGAAAACTGCATAAAAACGCTTTTACGTCGTTTTTCTAAGATTTTTATGAAAAACTGCATAAAAACGCTTCAACGTCGTTTTTCTAAGATTTTTATGAAAAAACTGCATAAAAACGCTTTTACGTCGTTTTTCTAAGATTTTGTGAAAAACTACATAAAAACGCTTTTACGTCGTTTTTCTAAGATTTTTATGAAAAACTGCATAAAAACGCTTTTACGTCGTTTTTCTAAGATTTTTGTAAAACTACATAAAAACGCTTTTACGTCGTTTTTCTAAGATTTTTGTGAAAAAACTACATAAAAACGCTTTTACGTCGTTTTTTCTAAGATTTTTATGAAAAACTGCATAAAAACGCTTTACGTCGTTTTTCTAAGATTTTTGTGAAAAACTACATAAAAACGCTTTTACGTCGTTTTTCTAAGATTTTTATGAAAAACTGCATAAAAACGCTTTTACGTCGTTTTTCCAAGATTTTGTAAAACTACATAAAAACGCTTTTACGTCGTTTTTCTAAGATTTTTATGAAAAACTGCATAAAAACGCTTTTACGTCGTTTTTTCTAAGATTTTTGTAAAACTACATAAAAACGCTTTACGTCGTTTTTCTAAGATTTTTGTGAAAAACTACATAAAACGCTTTTACGTCGTTTTCTAAGATTTTTATGAAAAACTGCATAAAAACGCTTTTACGTCGTTTTTCTAAGATTTTTGTGAAAAACTACATAAAAACGCTTTTACGTCGTTTTTCTAAGATTTTATGAAAAACTGCATAAAAACGCTTTACGTCGTTTTTTCCAAGATTTTGTAAAACTACATAAAAACGCTTTTACGTCGTTTTTCTAAGATTTTATGAAAAACTGCATAAAAACGCTTTTACGTCGTTTTTCTAAGATTTTTATGAAAAACTGCATAAAAACGCTTCAACGTCGTTTTCTAAGATTTTTATGAAAAACTGCATAAAAACGCTTTTACGTCGTTTTTCTAAGATTTTGTGAAAACTACATAAAAACGCTTTTACGTCGTTTTTCTAAGATTTTTATAAAAACTGCATAAAAACGCTTCTACGTCGTTTTTCTAAGATTTTTATGAAAAACTGCATAAAAACGCTTTTACGTCGTTTTCTAAGATTTTTATAAAAACTGCATAAAAACGCTTCTACGTCGTTTTTTCTAAGATTTTTATAAAACTGCATAAAAACGCTTCTACGTCGTTTTTCTAAGATTTTTTATGAAAAACTGCATAAAAACGCTTTTACGTCGTTTTTCTAAGATTTTTATAAAAAAACTGCATAAAAACGCTTCTACGTCGTTTTCTAAGATTTTTATGAAAAACTGCATAAAAACGCTTTTACGTCGTTTTCTAAGATTTTTATAAAACTGCATAAAAACGCTTCTACGTCGTTTTTTCTAAGATTTTTATGAAAAACTGCATAAAAACGCTTTTACGTCGTTTTTCTAAGATTTTTATGAAAAAACTGCATAAAAACGCTTTTACGTGGTTTTTCTAAGATTTTTTATGAAAAACTGCATAAAAACGCTTTTACGTCGTTTTCTAAGATTTTTATGAAAAAACTGCATAAAAACGCTTCTACGTCGTTTTTCTAAGATTTTTATGAAAAACTGCATAAAAACGCTTTTACGTCGTTTTCTAAGATTTTTATGAAAAACTGCATAAAAACGCTTCTACGTCGTTTTTTCTAAGATTTTTTATGAAAAACTGCATAAAAACGCTTCTACGTCGTTTTTTCTAAGATTTTTATGAAAAACTGCATAAAAACGCTTTTACGTCGTTTTTCTAAGATTTTTATAAAACTGCATAAAAACGCTTCTACGTCGTTTTATCTAAGATTTTTATGAAAAACTGCATAAAAACGCTTTTACGTCGTTTTTCTAAGATTTTTGTGAAAAACTGCATAAAAACGCTTTTACGTCGTTTTTTCCAAGATTTTTGTAAAACTACATAAAAACGCTTTTACGTCGTTTTTTCTAAGATTTTTATGAAAAACTGCATAAAAACGCTTTTACGTCGTTTTTTCTAAGATTTTTATGAAAAAACTGCATAAAAACGCTTCAACGTCGTTTTTCTAAGATTTTTATGAAAAAACTGCATAAAAACGCTTTTACGTCGTTTTTCTAAGATTTTGTGAAAAACTACATAAAAACGCTTTTACGTCGTTTTTCTAAGATTTTTATGAAAAAACTGCATAAAACGCTTTACGTCGTTTTTCTAAGATTTTTGTAAAACTACATAAAAACGCTTTTACGTCGTTTTTTTCTAAGATTTTTTGTGAAAAACTACATAAAAACGCTTTTACGTCGTTTTTCTAAGATTTTTATGAAAACTGCATAAAAACGCTTTTACGTCGTTTTTCTAAGATTTTGTGAAAAACTACATAAAAACGCTTTTACGTCGTTTTCTAAGATTTTTTATGAAAACTGCATAAAAACGCTTTTACGTCGTTTTTCCAAGATTTTTGTAAAACTACATAAAAACGCTTTTACGTCGTTTTTTCTAAGATTTTTTATGAAAAAACTGCATAAAAACGCTTTTACGTCGTTTTTTCTAAGATTTTTTGTAAAAAACTACATAAAAACGCTTTTACGTCGTTTTTTCTAAGATTTTTTGTGAAAAAACTACATAAAAACGCTTTTACGTCGTTTTTTCTAAGATTTTTTATGAAAAAACTGCATAAAAACGCTTTTACGTCGTTTTTTCTAAGATTTTTTGTGAAAAAACTACATAAAAACGCTTTTACGTCGTTTTTTCTAAGATTTTTTATGAAAAAACTGCATAAAAACGCTTTTACGTCGTTTTTTCCAAGATTTTTTGTAAAAAACTACATAAAAACGCTTTTACGTCGTTTTTTCTAAGATTTTTTATGAAAAAACTGCATAAAAACGCTTTTACGTCGTTTTTTCTAAGATTTTTTATGAAAAAACTGCATAAAAACGCTTCAACGTCGTTTTTTCTAAGATTTTTTATGAAAAAACTGCATAAAAACGCTTTTACGTCGTTTTTTCTAAGATTTTTTGTGAAAAAACTACATAAAAACGCTTTTACGTCGTTTTTTCTAAGATTTTTTATGAAAAAACTGCATAAAAACGCTTTTACGTCGTTTTTTCTAAGATTTTTTGTGAAAAAACTACTAAGATTTTTTATGAAAAAACTGCATAAAAACGCTTCTACGTCGTTTTTTCTAAGATTTTTTATGAAAAAACTGCATAAAAACGCTTTTACGTCGTTTTTTCTAAGATTTTTGTGAAAAACTGCATAAAAACGCTTTTACGTCGTTTTTCTAAGATTTTGCGAAAAAACTACATAAAAACGCTTTTACGTCTTTTTTCTAAGATTTTTATGAAAAACTGCATAAAAACGCTTTTACGTCGTTTTTCTAAGATTTTTGTAAAACTACATAAAAACGCTTTTACGTCGTTTTTCTAAGATTTTTGTGAAACTGCATAAAAACGCTTTTACGTCGTTTTTTCTAAGATTTTTTGTGAAAAAACTGCATAAAAACGCTTTTACGTCGTTTTTTCTAAGATTTTTTGTGAAAAAACTACATAAAAACGCTTTTACGTCGTTTTTTCTAAGATTTTTTATGAAAAAACTGCATAAAAACGCTTCTACGTCGTTTTTTCTAAGATTTTTTATGAAAAAACTGCATAAAAACGCTTTTACGTCGTTTTTTCTAAGATTTTTTGTGAAAAAACTGCATAAAAACGCTTTTACGTCGTTTTTTCTAAGATTTTTTGTGAAAAAACTGCATAAAAACGCTTTTACGTCGTTTTTTCCAAGATTTTTTGTAAAAAACTACATAAAAACGCTTTTACGTCGTTTTTTCTAAGATTTTATGAAAAACTGCATAAAAACGCTTTTACGTCGTTTTTCTAAGATTTTTATGAAAAACTGCATAAAAACGCTTCAACGTCGTTTTTCTAAGATTTTTATGAAAAACTGCATAAAAACGCTTTTACGTCGTTTTTCTAAGATTTTTATGTAAACTACATAAAAACGCTTCTACGTCGTTTTATCTAAGATTTTTTATGAAAAAACTGCATAAAAACGCTTTTACGTCGTTTTTTCTAAGATTTTTTGTGAAAAAACTGCATAAAAACGCTTTTACGTCGTTTTTTCCAAGATTTTTTGTAAAAAACTACATAAAAACGCTTTTACGTCGTTTTTTCTAAGATTTTTTATGAAAAAACTGCATAAAAACGCTTTTACGTCGTTTTTTCTAAGATTTTTTGTGAAAAAACTGCATAAAAACGCTTTTACGTCGGTTTTTGTGAGATTTTTTATGAATAAACTGCATAAATACGCTTTTACGTCGTTTTTTCTAAGATTTTTTGTGAAAAAACTGCATAAAAACGCTTTTACGTCGTTTTCTCTAAGATTTTTTGTGAAAAAACTGCATAAAACGCTTTTACGTCGTTTTTCTAAGATTTTTGTGAAAAACTGCATAAAAACGCTTTTACGTCGTTTTTTCTAAGATTTTTGTGAAAAACTACATAAAAACGCTTTTACGTCGTTTTTCTAAGATTTTTATGAAAAAACTGCATAAAAACGCTTCTACGTCGTTTTTCTAAGATTTTTATGAAAAAACTGCATAAAAACGCTTTACGTCGTTTTTCTAAGATTTTTGTGAAAAACTGCATAAAAACGCTTTTACGTCGTTTTTTCTAAGATTTTTGTGAAAAACTACATAAAAACGCTTTTACGTCTTTTTTCTAAGATTTTTATGAAAAACTGCATAAAAACGCTTCTACGTCGTTTTTCTAAGATTTTTTATGAAAACTGCATAAAAACGCTTTTACGTCGTTTTTCTAAGATTTTTATGAAAAAACTGCATAAAAACGCTTCTACGTCGTTTTTCTAAGATTTTATGAAAAAACTGCATAAAAACGCTTTTACGTCGTTTTTCTAAGATTTTTATGAAAAAATGCATAAAACGCTTCTACGTCGTTTTTCTAAGATTTTTATGAAAAACTGCATAAATACGCTTCTACGTCGTTTTTCTAAGATTTTTATGAAAAACTGCATAAAAACGCTTCTACGTCGTTTTTTCTAAGATTTTTATGAAAAACTGCATAAAAACGCTTCTACGTCGTTTTTCTAAGATTTTTATGAAAAACTGCATAAAAACGCTTTTACGTCGTTTTTCTAAGATTTTTATGAAAAACTGCATAAAAACGCTTCTACGTCGTTTTTCTAAGATTTTTATGAAAAACTGCATAAAAACGCTTCTACGTCGTTTTTCTAAGATTTTTATGAAAAACTGCATAAAAACGCTTTTACGTCGTTTTTTCTAAGATTTTTATAAAAACTGCATAAAAACGCTTCTACGTCGTTTTATCTAAGATTTTTATGAAAAACTGCATAAAAACGCTTTTACGTCGTTTTTCTAAGATTTTTATGAAAAACTGCATAAAAACGCTTCTACGTCGTTTTTTCTAAGATTTTTATGAAAAAACTGCATAAAAACGCTTTTACGTCGTTTTTCTAAGATTTTTTGTGAAAAACTACATAAAAACGCTTTTACGTCGTTTTTCTAAGATTTTTATGAAAAACTGCATAAAAACGCTTTTACGTCGTTTTTCTAAGATTTTTGTGAAAAACTGCATAAAAACGCTTTTACGTCGTTTTTCCAAGATTTTTTGTAAAACTACATAAAAACGCTTTTACGTCGTTTTTCTAAGATTTTTATGAAAAAACTGCATAAAAACGCTTTTACGTCGTTTTTCTAAGATTTTGTGAAAAAACTGCATAAAAACGCTTTTACGTCGTTTTTTCTAAGATTTTTTATGAAAAAACTGCATAAAAACGCTTTTACGTCGTTTTTTCTAAGATTTTTTGTGAAAAAACTGCATAAAAACGCTTTTACGTCGTTTTCTCTAAGATTTTTTGTGAAAAAACTGCATAAAACGCTTTTACGTCGTTTTTTCTAAGATTTTTTGTGAAAAAACTGCATAAAAACGCTTTTACGTCGTTTTTTCTAAGATTTTTTGTGAAAAAACTACATAAAAACGCTTTTACGTCGTTTTTTCTAAGATTTTTTATGAAAAAACTGCATAAAAACGCTTCTACGTCGTTTTTTCTAAGATTTTATGAAAAACTGCATAAAAACGCTTTTACGTCGTTTTTCTAAGATTTTTTGTGAAAAACTGCATAAAAACGCTTTTACGTCGTTTTTCTAAGATTTTTGTGAAAAACTACATAAAAACGCTTTTACGTCTTTTTTCTAAGATTTTATGAAAAAACTGCATAAAAACGCTTCTACGTCGTTTTTCTAAGATTTTATGAAAAACTGCATAAAAACGCTTTTACGTCGTTTTTTCTAAGATTTTTATGAAAAACTGCATAAAAACGCTTCTACGTCGTTTTTCTAAGATTTTTATGAAAAACTGCATAAAAACGCTTTTACGTCGTGTTTTCTAAGATTTTTTATGAAAAAACTGCATAAAAACGCTTCTACGTCGTTTTTTCTAAGATTTTTTATGAAAAAACTGCATAAAAACGCTTCTACGTCGTTTTTTCTAAGATTTTTTATGAAAAAACTGCATAAAAACGCTTTTACGTCTTTTTTTCTAAGATTTTTTATGAAAAAACTGCATAAAAACGCTTCTACGTCGTTTTTTCTAAGATTTTTTATGAAAAAACTGCATAAAAACGCTTTTACGTCGTTTTTTCTAAGATTTTTTATGAAAAAACTGCATAAAAACGCTTTTACGTCGTTTTTTCTAAGATTTTTTATGAAAAAACTGCATAAAAACGCTTTTACGTCGTTTTTTCTAAGATTTTTTATAAAAAAACTGCATAAAAACGCTTTTACGTCGTTTTTTCTAAGATTTTTTATGAAAAAACTGCATAAAAACGCTTTTACGTCGTTTTTTCTAAGATTTTTTATAAAAAAACTGCATAAAAACGCTTCTACGTCGTTTTATCTAAGATTTTTTATGAAAAAACTGCATAAAAACGCTTTTACGTCGTTTTTTCTAAGATTTTTTATGAAAAAACTGCATAAAAACGCTGCTACGTCGTTTTTTCTAAGATTTTATGAAAAACTGCATAAAAACGCTTCTACGTCGTTTTTCTAAGATTTTTATGAAAAACTGTATAAAAACGCTTCTACGTCGTTTTTCTAAGATTTTATGAAACTGCATAAAAACGCTTCTACGTCGTTTTTCTAAGATTTTATATAAAACTGCATAAAAACGCTTTTACGTCGTTTTTCTAAGATTTTATGAAAAAACTGCATAAAAACGCTTCTACGTCGTTTTTCTAAGATTTTTATGAAACTGCATAAAAACGCTTTTACGTCGTTTTTCTAAGATTTTTATGAAAAACTGCATAAAAACGCTTCTACGTCGTTTTTTCTAAGATTTTTATGAAAAACTGTATAAAAACGCTTCTACGTCGTTTTTCTAAGATTTTATGAAAAACTGCATAAAAACGCTTTTACGTCGTTTTTTGTAAGATTTTTGAAAAACTGCATAAAAACGCTTTTACGTCGTTTTTCTGGAGATTTTGTGAAACTGCATAAAAACGCTTTTACGTCGTTTTTCTAAGATTTTTTATGAAAAACTGCATAAAAACGCTTTTACGTCGTTTTTCTAAGATTTTTTATGAAAAAACTGTATAAAAACGCTTCTACGTCGTTTTTTCTAAGATTTTTATGAAAAACTGCATAAAAACGCTTTTACGTCGTTTTTGTAAGATTTTATGAAAAACTGCATAAAAACGCTTTTACGTCGTTTTTCTGAGATTTTTGTAAAACTGCATAAAAACGCTTTTACGTCGTTTTTCTAAGATTTTATGAAAAACTGCATAAAAACGCTTTTACGTCGTTTTTTCTGAGATTTTTATGAAAAACTGTATAAAAACGCTTCTACGTCGTTTTTTCTAAGATTTTTATGAAAAACTGCATAAAAACGCTTTTACGTCGTTTTTTGTAAGATTTTTATGAAAACTGCATAAAAACGCTTTTACGTCGTTTTTTCTGGAGATTTTTGTGAAAAACTGCATAAAAACGCTTTTACGTCGTTTTTCTAAGATTTTTATGAAAAACTGCATAAAAACGCTTTTACGTCGTTTTTTCTGGAGATTTTTGTGAAAAACTGCATAAAAACGCTTTTACGTCGTTTTTTCTGAGATTTTTGTGAAAAACTGCATAAAAACGCTTCTACGTCGTTTTTCTAAGATTTTTATGAAAAACTGCATAAAAACGCTATTACGTCGTTTTTTCTAAGATTTTATGAAAAACTGCATAAAAACGCTTTTACGTCGTTTTTGTAAGATTTTTATGAAAAACTGCATAAAAACGCTTTTACGTCGTTTTTCTAAGATTTTTGTGAAAAACTGCATAAAAACGCTTTTGCGTCGTTTTTTCTAAGATTTTTATGAAAACTGCATAAAAACGCTTTTACGTCGTTTTTTCTGAGATTTTTATGAAAACTGCATAAAAACGCTTCTACGTCGTTTTTCTAAGATTTTTATGAAAAACTGCATAAAAACGCTTTTACGTCGTTTTTTCTAAGATTTTTATGAAAAACTGCATAAAAACGCTTTTACGTCGTTTTTTCTAAGATTTTATGAAAACTGCATAAAAACGCTTCTACGTCGTTTTTATAAGATTTTTATGAAAAACTGCATAAAAACGCTTTTACGTGGTTTTTTCTAAGATTTTTATGAAAAACTGCATAAAAACGCTTTACGTCGTTTTTCTAAGATTTTATGAAACTGCATAAAAACGCTTTTACGTCGTTTTTGTAAGATTTTATGAAAAACTGCATAAAAACGCTTTTACGTCGTTTTTCTAAGATTTTTATGAAAAACTGCATAAAAACGCTTTACGTCGTTTTTCTAAGATTTTTTATGAAAAAACTGCATAAAAACGCTTTTACGTCGTTTTTTCTAAGATTTTATGAAAAACTGCATAAAAACGCTTTTACGTCGTTTTTCTAAGATTTTTTATGAAAATTGCATAAAAACGCTTTTACGTCGTTTTTTCTAAGATTTTTTTATGAAAAAACTGCATAAAAACGTTTTTACGTCGTTTTTTCTAAGATTTTTTATGAAAAAACTGCATAAAAACGCTTTTACGTCGTTTTTTCTAAGATTTTTTATGAAAAACTGCATAAAAACGCTTTTACGTCGTTTTTTCTAAGATTTTATGAAAAACTGCATAAAAACGCTTTTACGTCGTTTTTCTAAGATTTTTTATGAAAAACTGCATAAAAACGCTTTTACGTCGTTTTTCTAAGATTTTTATGAAAAACTGCATAAAAACGCTTTTACGTCGTTTTTCTAAGATTTTATGAAAAACTGCATAAAAACGCTTTTACGTCGTTTTTTCTAAGATTTTTTATGAAAAACTGCATAAAAACGCTTTTACGTCGTTTTTCTAAGATTTTATGAAAAACTGCATAAAAACGCTTTTACGTCGTTTTTCTAAGATTTTTATGAAAAAACTGCATAAAAACGCTTTACGTCGTTTTTTCTAAGATTTTTATGAAACTGCATAAAAACGCTTTTACGTCGTTTTTTCTAAGATTTTTTATGAAAAACTGCATAAAAACGCTTTTACGTCGTTTTTTGTAAGATTTTTATGAAAAAACTGCATAAAAACGCTTTTACGTCGTTTTTCTAAGATTTTTATGAAAACTGCATAAAAACGCTTTTACGTCGTTTTTCTAAGATTTTTATGAAAAACTGCATAAAAACGCTTTTACGTGGTTTTTTCTAAGATTTTTATGAAAAACTGCATAAAAACGCTTTTACGTCGTTTTTCTAAGATTTTTATGAAAAACTGCATAAAAACGCTTTTACGTCGTTTTTCTAAGATTTTTTATGAAAAAACTGCATAAAAACGCTTTTACGTCGTTTTTCTAAGATTTTATGAAAAACTGCATAAAAACGCTTTTACGTCGTTTTTTCTAAGATTTTATGAAAAACTGCATAAAAACGCTTTTACGTCGTTTTTTCTAAGATTTTATGAAACTGCATAAAAACGCTTTACGTCGTTTTTCTAAGATTTTTATGAAAAACTGCATAAAAACGCTTTTACGTCGTTTTTTCTAAGATTTTATGAAAAACTGCATAAAAACGCTTTTACGTCGTTTTTCTAAGATTTTTATGAAAAACTGCATAAAAACGCTTTTACGTCGTTTTTCTAAGATTTTTATGAAAAACTGCATAAAAACGCTTTACGTCGTTTTTTGTAAGATTTTTATGAAAAACTGCATAAAAACGCTTTTACGTCGTTTTTTCTAAGATTTTTATGAAAAACTGCATAAAAACGCTTTTACGTCGTTTTTCTAAGATTTTTATGAAAAACTGCATAAAAACGCTTTTACGTGGTTTTTTCTAAGATTTTTTATGAAAAACTGCATAAAAACGCTTTTACGTCGTTTTTCTAACATTTTTATGAAAAACTGCATAAAAACGCTTTTACGTCGTTTTTGTAAGATTTTATGAAAAACTGCATAAAAACGCTTTTACGTCGTTTTTCTAAGATTTTTATGAAAAACTGCATAAAAACGCTTTACGTCGTTTTTCTAAGATTTTTGTGAAAAACTGCATAAAAACGCTTTTGCGTCGTTTTTCTAAGATTTTTATGAAAAACTGCATAAAAACGCTTTTACGTCGTTTTTCTGAGATTTTTATGAAAACTGCATAAAAACGCTTCTACGTCGTTTTTCTAAGATTTTATGAAACTGCATAAAAACGCTTTTACGTCGTTTTTCTAAGGTTTTTATGAAAAACTGCATAAAAACGCTTTTACGTCGTTTTTTCTAAGATTTTATGAAAAACTGCATAAAAACGCTTCTACGTTGTTTTTTATAAGATTTTATGAAAAACTGCATAAAAACGCTTTTACGTGGTTTTTCTAAGATTTTTTATGAAAAACTGCATAAAAACGCTTTTACGTGGTTTTTCTAAGATTTTTATGAAAAACTGCATAAAAACGCTTTTACGTCGTTTTTTCTAAGATTTTATGAAAAACTGCATAAAAACGCTTTTACGTCGTTTTTCTAAGATTTTTTATGAAAAACTGCATAAAAACGCTTTTACGTCGTTTTTTCTAAGATTTTTTATGAAAAACTGCATAAAAACGCTTTTACGTCGTTTTTCTAAGATTTTTATGAAAAACTGCATAAAAACGCTTTTACGTGGTTTTTCTAAGATTTTATGAAAAACTGCATAAAAACGCTTTTACGTCGTTTTTCTAAGATTTTTATGAAAAACTGCATAAAAACGCTTTACGTCGTTTTTCTAAGATTTTTATGAAACTGCATAAAAACGCTTTTACGTCGTTTTTTCTAAGATTTTTATGAAAAACTGCATAAAAACGCTTTTACGTCGTTTTTCTAAGATTTTTTATGAAAAACTGCATAAAAACGCTTTTACGTCGTTTTTTCTAAGATTTTTATGAAAAACTGCATAAAAACGCTTTTACGTCGTTTTTCTAAGATTTTATGAAACTGCATAAAAACGCTTTTACGTCGTTTTTTCTAAGATTTTTATGAAAAACTGCATAAAAACGCTTTACGTCGTTTTTTCTAAGATTTTATGAAAAACTGCATAAAAACGCTTTTACGTCGTTTTTCTAAGATTTTATGAAAAACTGCATAAAAACGCTTTTACGTCGTTTTTGTAAGATTTTTATGAAAAACTGCATAAAAACGCTTTTACGTCGTTTTTTCTAAGATTTTATGAAAAACTGCATAAAAAACGCTTTTACGTCGTTTTTCTAAGATTTTTATGAAAAACTGCATAAAAACGCTTTTACGTCGTTTTTCTAAGATTTTTTATGAAAAACTGCATAAAAACGCTTTTACGTCGTTTTTCTAAGATTTTATGAAAAACTGCATAAAAACGCTTTTACGTGGTTTTTCTAAGATTTTATGAAAAACTGCATAAAAACGCTTTTACGTCGTTTTTCTAAGATTTTTATGAAAACTGCATAAAACGCTTTTACGTCGTTTTTTCTAAGATTTTATGAAAAACTGCATAAAAACGCTTTTACGTCGTTTTTCTAAGATTTTTATGAAAAACTGCATAAAAACGCTTTTACGTCGTTATTTCTAAGATTTTTTATGAAAAACTGCATAAAAACGCTTTTACGTCGTTTTTCTAAGATTTTTATGAAAAACTGCATAAAAACGCTTTTACGTCGTTTTTTCTAAGATTTTTATGAAAACTGCATAAAACCCTTTACGTCGTTTTTTCTAAGATTTTTATGAAAAACTGCATAAAAACGCTTTTACGTCGTTTTTTCTAAGATTTTTATGAAAAACTGCATAAAAACGCTTTTACGTCGTTTTTCTAAGATTTTTATGAAAAACTGCATAAAAAAGCTTTTACGTCGTCTTTTGTAAGATTTTTTATGAAAAACTGCATAAAAACGCTTTACGTCGTTTTTCTAAGATTTTTATGAAAAACTGCATAAAAACGCTTTTACGTCGTTTTTCTAAGATTTTATGAAAACTGCATAAAAACGCTTTTACGTGGTTTTTCTAAGATTTTTATGAAAAACTGCATAAAAACGCTTTTACCTCGTTTTTTCTAAGATTTTTATGAAACTGCATAAAAACGCTTTTACGTCGTTTTTTGTAAGATTTTTTATGAAAAACTGCATAAAAACGCTTTTACGTCGTTTTTCTAAGATTTTATGAAAAACTGCATAAAAACGCTTTTACGTCGTTTTTCTAAGATTTTGTGAAAAACTGCATAAAAACGCTTTTGCGTCGTTTTTCTAAGATTTTTATGAAAAAACTGCATAAAAACGCTTTTACGTCGTTTTTTCTGAGATTTTTATGAAAAACTGCATAAAAACGCTTCTACGTCGTTTTTCTAAGATTTTTATGAAAAAACCGCATAAAAACGCTTTTACGTCGTTTTTCTAAGTTTTTATGAAAACTGCATAAAAACGCTTTTACGTCGTTTTTTCTAAGATTTTTTATGAAAAACTGCATAAAACGCTTCTACGTCGTTTTATAAGATTTTTATGAAAAACTGCATAAAAACGCTTTTACGTGGTTTTTTCTAAGATTTTTATGAAAAACTGCATAAAAACGCTTTTACGTCGTTTTTGTAAGATTTTTATGAAAAAACTGCATAAAAACGCTTTACGTCGTTTTTTCTAAGATTTTATGAAAAACTGCATAAAAACGCTTTTACGTCGTTTTTCTAAGATTTTTGTGAAAAACTGCATAAAAACGCTTTTGCGTCGTTTTTTCTAAGATTTTATGAAAAACTGCATAAAAACGCTTTTACGTCGTTTTTCTGAGATTTTATGAAAAACTGCATAAAAACGCTTCTACGTCGTTTTTCTAAGATTTTTATGAAAAACTGCATAAAAACGCTTTTACGTCGTTTTTCTAAGATTTTTATGAAAAACTGCATAAAAACGCTTTTACGTCGTTTTTTCTAAGATTTTTATGAAAACTGCATAAAAACGCTTCTACGTCGTTTTTCTAAGATTTTTATGAAAAACTGCATAAAAACGCTTCTACGTCGTTTTTTCTAAGATTTTTATGAAAAACTGCATAAAAACGCTTTTACGTCGTTTTTTCTAAGATTTTATGAAAAACTGCATAAAAACGCTTTTACGTCGTTTTTCTAAGATTTTATGAAAAAACTGCATAAAAACGCTTTTACGTCGTTTTTTCTAAGATTTTATAAAAACTGCATAAAAACGCATTTACGTCGTTTTTTCTAAGATTTTATAAAAACTGCATAAAAACGCTTCTACGTCGTTTTATCTAAGATTTTATGAAAAACTGCATAAAAACGCTTTTACGTCGTTTTTTCTAAGATTTTTTATAAAAACTGCATAAAAACGCTTCTACGTCGTTTTATCTAAGATTTTATGAAAAACTGCATAAAAACGCTTTTACGTCGTTTTTCTAAGATTTTTTATAAAACTGCATAAAAACGCTTTTACGTCGTTTTTTCTAAGATTTTTTATAAAAAAACTGCATAAAAACGCTTCTACGTCGTTTTATCTAAGATTTTTTATGAAAAAACTGCATAAAAACGCTTCTACGTCGTTTTTTCTAAGATTTTTTTATGAAAAAACTGCAAAAAAACGCTTCTACGTCGTTTTTTCTAAGATTTTTTATGATAAAACTGCATAAAAACGCTTCTACGTCGTTTTTTCTAAGATTTTTTTGAAAAAACTGCATAAAAACGCTTCTACGTCGTTTTTTCTAAGATTTTTTATGAAAAAACTGCATAAAAACGCTTTTACGTCGTTTTTTCTAAGATTTTTTATGAAAAAACTGCATAAAAACGCTTCTACGTCGTTTTTTCTAAGATTTTTTATGAAAAAACTGCATAAAAACGCTTCTACGTCGTTTTTTCTAAGATTTTTTATGAAAAAACTGCATAAAAACGCTTTTACGTCGTTTTTTCTAAGATTTTTTATGAAAAAACTGCATAAAAACGCTTCTACGTCGTTTTTTCTAAGATTTTTTATGAAAAAACTGTATAAAAACGCTTCTACGTCGTTTTTTCTAAGATTTTTTATGAAAAAACTGCATAAAAACGCTTTTACGTCGTTTTTTGTAAGATTTTTTATGAAAAAACTGCATAAAAACGCTTTTACGTCGTTTTTTCTGAGATTTTTTGTGAAAAAACTGCATAAAAACGCTTTTACGTCGTTTTTTCTAAGATTTTTTATGAAAAAACTGCATAAAAACGCTTTTACGTCGTTTTTTGTAAGATTTTTTATGAAAAAACTGCATAAAAACGCTTTTACGTCGTTTTTTCTAAGATTTTTTGTGAAAAAACTGCATAAAAACGCTTTTGCGTCGTTTTTTCTAAGATTTTTATGAAAAAACTGCATAAAAACGCTTTTACGTCGTTTTTCTGAGATTTTTTATGAAAAACTGTATAAAAACGCTTCTACGTCGTTTTTTCTAAGATTTTTATGAAAAACTGCATAAAAACGCTTTTACGTCGTTTTTTGTAAGATTTTTATGAAACTGCATAAAAACGCTTTTACGTCGTTTTTTGTAAGATTTTTATGAAAAACTGCATAAAAACGCTTTTACGTCGTTTTTGTAAGATTTTATGAAAAACTGCATAAAAACGCTTTTACGTCGTTTTTCTAAGATTTTTGTGAAAAACTGCATAAAAACGCTTTTGCGTCGTTTTTTCTAAGATTTTTATGAAAACTGCATAAAAACGCTTTTACGTCGTTTTTCTAAGATTTTTATGAAAAACTGCATAAAAACGCTTTTACGTCGTTTTTTCTAAGATTTTATGAAAAAACTGCATAAAACGCTTTTACGTCGTTTTCTAAGATTTTTATGAAAAACTGCATAAAAACGCTTTTACGTCGTTTTTTGTAAGATTTTATGAAAAAAACTGCATAAAAACGCTTTTACGTCGTTTTTGTAAGATTTTTATGAAAAACTGCATAAAAACGCTTTTACGTCGTTTTTGTAAGATTTTTATGAAACTGCATAAAAACGCTTTACGTCGTTTTTGTAAGATTTTTATGAAAAACTGCATAAAAACGCTTTTACGTCGTTTTTGTAAGATTTTTATGAAAAACTGCATAAAAACGCTTTACGTCGTTTTTGTAAGATTTTTTATGAAAAACTGCATAAAAACGCTTTTACGTCGTTTTTGTAAGATTTTTTATGAAAAACTGCATAAAAACGCTTTTACGTCGTTTTTTGTAAGATTTTTATGAAACTGCATAAAAACGCTTTTACGTCGTTTTTGTAAGATTTTATGAAAAACTGCATAAAAACGCTTTTACGTCGTTTTTGTAAGATTTTTATGAAAAAACTGCATAAAAACGCGTTTACGTCGTTTTTTCTAAGATTTTGTGAAAAACTGCATAAAAACGCTTTTGCGTCGTTTTTCTAAGATTTTTATGAAAACTGCATAAAAACGCTTTACGTCGTTTTTTCTGAGATTTTTATGAAAAACTGCATAAAAACGCTTCTACGTCGTTTTTCTAAGATTTTATGAAAACTGCATAAAAACGCTTTTACGTCGTTTTTCTAAGATTTTTATGAAAACTGCATAAAAACGCTTTTACGTCGTTTTTTCTAAGATTTTTTATGAAAAAACTGCATAAAAACGCTTCTACGTCGTTTTTTTATAAGATTTTTTATGAAAAAACTGCATAAAAACGCTTTTACGTCGTTTTTTCTAAGATTTTTTATGAAAAAACTGCATAAAAACGCTTCTACGTCGTTTTTTTATAAGATTTTTTATGAAAAAACTGCATAAAAACGCTTCTACGTCGTTTTTTTATAAGATTTTTTATGAAAAAACTGCATAAAAACGCTTCTACGTCGTTTTTTCTAAGATTTTTTATGAAAAAACTGCATAAAAACGCTATTACGTCGTTTTTTCTAAGATTTTTTATGAAAAAACTGCATAAAAACGCTTCTACGTCGTTTTTTCTAAGATTTTTTATGAAAAAACTGCATAAAAACGCTTCTACGTCGTTTTGTCTAAGATTTTTTATGAAAAACTGCATAAAAACGCTTTTACGTCGTTTTTCTAAGATTTTATGAAAAACTGCATAAAAACGCTTCTACGTCGTTTTTTATAAGATTTTTATGAAAACTGCATAAAAACGCTTCTACGTCGTTTTTTATAAGATTTTATGAAAAAACTGCATAAAAACGCTTCTACGTCGTTTTTTCTAAGATTTTTATGAAAACTGCATAAAAACGCTATTACGTCGTTTTTCTAAGATTTTTATGAAAACTGCATAAAAACGCTTCTACGTCGTTTTTCTAAGATTTTATGAAAAACTGCATAAAAACGCTTCTACGTCGTTTTTCTAAGATTTTTATGAAAACTGCATAAAAACGCTTTTACGTCGTTTTTTCTAAGATTTTTTATGAAAAACTGCATAAAAACGCTTCTACGTCGTTTTTTCTAAGATTTTTTATGAAAAACTGTATAAAAACGCTTCTACGTCGTTTTTCTAAGATTTTTATGAAAAACTGCATAAAAACGCTTTTACGTCGTTTTTTGTAAGATTTTTATGAAAACTGCATAAAAACGCTTTTACGTCGTTTTTCTGAGATTTTTGTGAAAAACTGCATAAAAACGCTTTTACGTCGTTTTTCTAAGATTTTATGAAAAACTGCATAAAAACGCTTTTACGTCGTTTTTGTAAGATTTTATGAAAACTGCATAAAAACGCTTTTACGTCGTTTTTCTGAGATTTTTGTGAAAAAACTGCATAAAAACGCTTTTACGTCGTTTTTCTAAGATTTTTTATGAAAAACTGCATAAAAACGCTTTTACGTCGTTTTTGTAAGATTTTTATGAAAAACTGCATAAAAACGCTTTTACGTCGTTTTTTGTAAGATTTTTATGAAAAACTGCATAAAAACGCTTTTACGTCGTTTTTTGTAAGATTTTTATGAAAAACTGCATAAAAACGCTTTTACGTCGTTTTTTGTAAGATTTTTATGAAAAACTGCATAAAAACGCTTTTACGTCGTTTTTCTAAGATTTTTGTGAAAAACTGCATAAAAACGCTTTTGCGTCGTTTTTCTAAGATTTTTATGAAAAACTGCATAAAAACGCTTTTACGTCGTTTTTTCTGAGATTTTTATGAAAAACTGTATAAAAACGCTTCTACGTCGTTTTTCTAAGATTTTTATGAAAAACTGCATAAAAACGCTTTTACGTCGTTTTTGTAAGATTTTTATGAAAAACTGCATAAAAACGCTTTTACGTCGTTTTTTGTAAGATTTTTATGAAAACTGCATAAAAACGCTTTTACGTCGTTTTTGTAAGATTTTTATGAAAAACTGCATAAAAACGCTTTTACGTCGTTTTTGTAAGATTTTTATGAAAAACTGCATAAAAACGCTTTTACGTCGTTTTTGTAAGATTTTTATGAAAAACTGCATAAAAACGCTTTTACGTCGTTTTTGTAAGATTTTTATGAAAAACTGCATAAAAACGCTTTTACGTCGTTTTTGTAAGATTTTTATGAAAAACTGCATAAAAACGCTTTTACGTCGTTTTTGTAAGATTTTATGAAAAAACTGCATAAAAACGCTTTTACGTCGTTTTTGTAAGATTTTTATGAAAAACTGCATAAAAACGCTTTACGTCGTTTTTTGTAAGATTTTTATGAAAAACTGCATAAAAACGCTTTTACGTCGTTTTTTGTAAGATTTTTATGAAAAACTGCATAAAAACGCTTTTACGTCGTTTTTCTAAGATTTTTGTGAAAAAACTGCATAAAACGCTTTTGCGTCGTTTTTCTAAGATTTTTATGAAAAACTGCATAAAAACGCTTTTACGTCGTTTTTCTGAGATTTTTATGAAAAACTGTATAAAAACGCTTCTACGTCGTTTTTCTAAGATTTTTATGAAAAACTGCATAAAAACGCTTTTACGTCGTTTTTGTAAGATTTTTATGAAAACTGCATAAAAACGCTTTTACGTCGTTTTTGTAAGATTTTTATGAAAAACTGCATAAAAACGCTTTACGTCGTTTTTGTAAGATTTTTATGAAAAACTGCATAAAAACGCTTTTACGTCGTTTTTGTAAGATTTTTATGAAAAACTGCATAAAAACGCTTTTACGTCGTTTTTTGTAAGATTTTTATGAAAAACTGCATAAAAACGCTTTTACGTCGTTTTTGTAAGATTTTTATGAAAAACTGCATAAAACGCTTTTACGTCGTTTTTTGTAAGATTTTTATGAAAAACTGCATAAAAACGCTTTTACGTCGTTTTTTGTAAGATTTTTATGAAAAACTGCATAAAAACGCTTTTACGTCGTTTTTGTAAGATTTTTTATGAAAAACTGCATAAAAACGCTTTTACGTCGTTTTTCTAAGATTTTTGTGAAAAAACTGCATAAAACGCTTTTGCGTCGTTTTTCTAAGATTTTTATGAAAAACTGCATAAAAACGCTTTACGTCGTTTTTTCTGAGATTTTTATGAAAAACTGTATAAAAACGCTTCTACGTCGTTTTTCTAAGATTTTTATGAAAAACTGCATAAAAACGCTTTTACGTCGTTTTTTCTGAGATTTTTATGAAAAACTGTATAAAAACGCTTCTACGTCGTTTTTCTAAGATTTTTATGAAAAACTGCATAAAAACGCTTTTACGTCGTTTTTGTAAGATTTTTATGAAAAACTGCATAAAAACGCTTTTACGTCGTTTTTTGTAAGATTTTATGAAAAACTGCATAAAAACGCTTTTACGTCGTTTTTGTAAGATTTTTATGAAAACTGCATAAAAACGCTTTTACGTCGTTTTTGTAAGATTTTTATGAAAAACTGCATAAAAACGCTTTTACGTCGTTTTTGTAAGATTTTTATGAAAACTGCATAAAAACGCTTTTACGTCGTTTTTGTAAGATTTTTATGAAAACTGCATAAAAACGCTTTTACGTCGTTTTTTCTAAGATTTTTGTGAAAAACTGCATAAAACGCTTTTGCGTCGTTTTTTCTAAGATTTTTATGAAAAACTGCATAAAAACGCTTTTACGTCGTTTTTCTGAGATTTTTATGAAAAACTGTATAAAAACGCTTCTACGTCGTTTTTCTAAGATTTTTATGAAAAACTGCATAAAAACGCTTTTACGTCGTTTTTGTAAGATTTTATGAAAAACTGCATAAAAACGCTTTTACGTCGTTTTTGTAAGATTTTTATGAAAAAACTGCATAAAAACGCTTTTACGTCGTTTTTGTAAGATTTTTATGAAAAACTGCATAAAAACGCTTTTACGTCGTTTTTGTAAGATTTTTATGAAAACTGCATAAAAACGCTTTTACGTCGTTTTTGTAAGATTTTTATGAAAAAACTGCATAAAAACGCTTTACGTCGTTTTGTAAGATTTTAATGAAAAAACTGCATAAAAACGCTTTTACGTCGTTTTTTGTAAGATTTTTTATGAAAAAACTGCATAAAAACGCTTTTACGTCGTTTTTTGTAAGATTTTTTATGAAAAAACTGCATAAAAACGCTTTTACGTCGTTTTTTGTAAGATTTTTTATGAAAAAACTGCATAAAAACGCTTTTACGTCGTTTTTTCTAAGATTTTTTGTGAAAAAACTGCATAAAAACGCTTTTGCGTCGTTTTTTCTAAGATTTTTTATGAAAAAACTGCATAAAAACGCTTTTACGTCGTTTTTTCTGAGATTTTTTATGAAAAAACTGTATAAAAACGCTTCTACGTCGTTTTTTCTAAGATTTTTTATGAAAAAACTGCATAAAAACGCTTTTACGTCGTTTTTTCTGAGATTTTTTATGAAAAAACTGTATAAAAACGCTTCTACGTCGTTTTTTCTAAGATTTTTATGAAAAACTGCATAAAAACGCTTTTACGTCGTTTTTGTAAGATTTTTATGAAACTGCATAAAAACGCTTTTACGTCGTTTTTGTAAGATTTTTATGAAAAACTGCATAAAAACGCTTTTACGTCGTTTTTGTAAGATTTTTTATGAAAAACTGCATAAAAACGCTTTTACGTCGTTTTTGTAAGATTTTTATGAAAAACTGCATAAAAACGCTTTTACGTCGTTTTTTGTAAGATTTTTATGAAAAACTGCATAAAAACGCTTTTACGTCGTTTTTGTAAGATTTTTATGAAAAACTGCATAAAAACGCTTTTACGTCGTTTTTCTAAGATTTTTGTGAAAAACTGCATAAAAACGCTTTTGCGTCGTTTTTCTAAGATTTTTTATGAAAAACTGCATAAAAACGCTTTTACGTCGTTTTTTCTGAGATTTTTATGAAAAACTGTATAAAAACGCTTCTACGTCGTTTTTCTAAGATTTTTATGAAAAACTGCATAAAAACGCTTTTACGTCGTTTTGTAAGATTTTTATGAAAAACTGCATAAAAACGCTTTACGTCGTTTTTGTAAGATTTTTATGAAAAACTGCATAAAAACGCTTTTACGTCGTTTTTTGTAAGATTTTATGAAAAACTGCATAAAAAACGCTTTTACGTCGTTTTTGTAAGATTTTTATGAAAAACTGCATAAAAACGCTTTACGTCGTTTTTTGTAAGATTTTTATGAAAAACTGCATAAAAACGCTTTTACGTCGTTTTTCTAAGATTTTGTGAAAAAACTGCATAAAAACGCTTTGCGTCGTTTTTTCTAAGATTTTTATGAAAAACTGCATAAAAACGCTTTTACGTCGTTTTTCTGAGATTTTTATGAAAAACTGTATAAAAACGCTTCTACGTCGTTTTTCTAAGATTTTATGAAAAACTGCATAAAAACGCTTTTACGTCGTTTTGTAAGATTTTTATGAAAAAACTGCATAAAAACGCTTTTACGTCGTTTTTGTAAGATTTTTATGAAAAACTGCATAAAAACGCTTTTACGTCGTTTTTTGTAAGATTTTTATGAAAAACTGCATAAAAACGCTTTTACGTCGTTTTTGTAAGATTTTTATGAAAAACTGCATAAAAACGCTTTACGTCGTTTTTGTAAGATTTTTATGAAAAAACTGCATAAAAACGCTTTTACGTCGTTTTGTAAGATTTTTATGAAAAAACTGCATAAAAACGCTTTACGTCGTTTTTGTAAGATTTTTATGAAAACACTGCATAAAAACGCTTTTACGTCGTTTTTTGTAAGATTTTTTATGAAAAAACTGCATAAAAACGCTTTTACGTCGTTTTTTGTAAGATTTTTTATGAAAAAACTGCATAAAAACGCTTTTACGTCGTTTTTTGTAAGATTTTTTATGAAAAAACTGCATAAAAACGCTTTTACGTCGTTTTTTGTAGGATTTTTTATGAAACTGCATAAAAACGCTTTACGTCGTTTTTGTAAGATTTTTATGAAAACTGCATAAAAACGCTTTTACGTCGTTTTTGTAAGATTTTTATGAAACTGCATAAAAACGCTTTTACGTCGTTTTTCTAAGATTTTTGTGAAAAAACTGCATAAAAACGCTTTTGCGTCGTTTTTCTAAGATTTTTATGAAAAAACTGCATAAAAACGCTTTTACGTCGTTTTCTAAGATTTTTTATGAAAAAACTGTATAAAAACGCTTCTACGTCGTTTTTTCTAAGATTTTTTATGAAAAAACTGCATAAAAACGCTTTTACGTCGTTTTTTCTGAGATTTTTTATGAAAAAACTGTATAAAAACGCTTCTACGTCGTTTTTTCTAAGATTTTTTATGTTAAAACTGCATAAAAACGCTTTTACGTCGTTTTTTGTAAGATTTTTATGAAAAACTGCATAAAAACGCTTTTACGTCGTTTTTGTAAGATTTTTATGAAAAACTGCATAAAAACGCTTTTACGTCGTTTTTGTAAGATTTTTATGAAAAACTGCATAAAAACGCTTTTACGTCGTTTTTGTAAGATTTTTATGAAAAAACTGCATAAAAACGCTTTTACGTCGTTTTTGTAAGATTTTTATGAAAAACTGCATAAAAACGCTTTTACGTCGTTTTTGTAAGATTTTATGAAAAACTGCATAAAAACGCTTTTACGTCGTTTTTTCTAAGATTTTTGTGAAAAACTGCATAAAAACGCTTTTGCGTCGTTTTTCTAAGATTTTTATGAAAAACTGCATAAAAACGCTTTTACGTCGTTTTTCTGAGATTTTTATGAAAAACTGTATAAAAACGCTTCTACGTCGTTTTTCTAAGATTTTTATGAAAAACTGCATAAAACGCTTTTACGTCGTTTTTGTAAGATTTTTATGAAAAACTGCATAAAAACGCTTTTACGTCGTTTTTGTAAGATTTTTATGAAAAACTGCATAAAAAACGCTTTTACGTCGTTTTTGTAAGATTTTTATGAAAAACTGCATAAAAACGCTTTTACGTCGTTTTTGTAAGATTTTTATGAAAAACTGCATAAAAACGCTTTTACGTCGTTTTTTCTAAGATTTTGTGAAAAACTGCATAAAAACGCTTTTGCGTCGTTTTTCTAAGATTTTATGAAAAACTGCATAAAGCAACGCTTTTACGTCGTTTTTCTGAGATTTTTATGAAAAACTGTATAAAAACGCTTCTACGTCGTTTTTCTAAGATTTTTATGAAAAACTGCATAAAAACGCTTTTACGTCGTTTTTTGTAAGATTTTTATGAAAAACTGCATAAAAACGCTTTTACGTCGTTTTTGTAAGATTTTTATGAAAAAACTGCATAAAAACGCTTTTACGTCGTTTTTGTAAGATTTTTATGAAAACTGCATAAAAACGCTTTTACGTCGTTTTTGTAAGATTTTTATGAAAAACTGCATAAAAACGCTTTTACGTCGTTTTTGTAAGATTTTTATGAAAAACTGCATAAAACGCTTTTACGTCGTTTTTTGTAAGATTTTTATGAAAAACTGCATAAAAACGCTTTTACGTCGTTTTTGTAAGATTTTATGAAAAACTGCATAAAAACGCTTTTACGTCGTTTTTTGTAAGATTTTTATGAAAAACTGCATAAAAACGCTTTTACGTCGTTTTTGTAAGATTTTTATGAAAAAACTGCATAAAAACGCTTTTACGTCGTTTTTCTAAGATTTTTGTGAAAAACTGCATAAAAACGCTTTTGCGTCGTTTTTCTAAGATTTTTATGAAAAACTGCATAAAAACGCTTTTACGTCGTTTTCTGGAGATTTTTATGAAAAACTGTATAAAAACGCTTCTACGTCGTTTTTCTAAGATTTTTATGAAAAAACTGCATAAAAACGCTTTTACGTCGTTTTTGTAAGATTTTTATGAAAAACTGCATAAAAACGCTTTTACGTCGTTTTTTGTAAGATTTTTATGAAAAACTGCATAAAAACGCTTTTACGTCGTTTTTGTAAGATTTTTATGAAAAACTGCATAAAAACGCTTTTACGTCGTTTTTGTAAGATTTTTTATGAAAAACTGCATAAAAACGCTTTTACGTCGTTTTTGTAAGATTTTTATGAAAAACTGCATAAAAACGCTTTTACGTCGTTTTGTAAGATTTTTATGAAAAACTGCATAAAAACGCTTTACGTCGTTTTTTGTAAGATTTTTATGAAAAACTGCATAAAAACGCTTTACGTCGTTTTTTGTAAGATTTTTATGAAAAACTGCATAAAAACGCTTTTACGTCGTTTTTTGTAAGATTTTTATGAAAAACTGCATAAAAACGCTTTACGTCGTTTTTGTAAGATTTTTATGAAAAACTGCATAAAAACGCTTTTACGTCGTTTTTGTAAGATTTTTTATGAAAAAACTGCATAAAAACGCTTTTACGTCGTTTTTTCTAAGATTTTTTGTGAAAAAACTGCATAAAAACGCTTTTGCGTCGTTTTTTCTAAGATTTTTTATGAAAAAACTGCATAAAAACGCTTTTACGTCGTTTTTTCTGAGATTTTTTATGAAAAAACTGTATAAAAACGCTTCTACGTCGTTTTTTCTAAGATTTTTTATGAAAAACTGCATAAAAACGCTTTTACGTCGTTTTTGTAAGATTTTATAAAACTGCATAAAAACGCTTTTACGTCGTTTTTGTAAGATTTTATGAAAAACTGCATAAAAACGCTTTTACGTCGTTTTTTGTAAGATTTTTTATGAAAACTGCATAAAAACGCTTTTACGTCGTTTTTGTAAGATTTTATGAAAAACTGCATAAAAACGCTTTTACGTCGTTTTGTAAGATTTTTATGAAAAACTGCATAAAAACGCTTTACGTCGTTTTTGTAAGATTTTTATGAAAAACTGCATAAAAACGCTTTTACGTCGTTTTTGTAAGATTTTTTATGAAAAACTGCATAAAAACGCTTTTACGTCGTTTTTTGTAAGATTTTTATGAAAAACTGCATAAAAACGCTTTTACGTCGTTTTTGTAAGATTTTTATGAAAAACTGCATAAAAACGCTTTACGTCGTTTTTCTAAGATTTTTGTGAAAAACTGCATAAAAACGCTTTTGCGTCGTTTTTTCTAAGATTTTATGAAAAACTGCATAAAAACGCTTTTACGTCGTTTTTCTGAGATTTTTATGAAAAACTGCATAAAAACGCTTCTACGTCGTTTTCTAAGATTTTTATGAAAAACTGCATAAAAACGCTTTACGTCGTTTTTCTAAGATTTTTATGAAAAACTGCATAAAAACGCTTTTACGTCGTTTTTCTAAGATTTTATGAAAAACTGCGTAAAAACGCTTCTACGTCGTTTTTTATAAGATTTTTATGAAAAACTGCATAAAAACGCTTTTACGTCGTTTTTTCTAAGATTTTTATGAAAACTGCATAAAAACGCTTCTACGTCGTTTTTTATAAGATTTTATGAAAAACTGCATAAAAACGCTTCTACGTCGTTTTTTATAAGATTTTTATGAAAAACTGCATAAAAACGCTTCTACGTCGTTTTTCTAAGATTTTTATGAAAAAACTGCATAAAAACGCTATTACGTCGTTTTTCTAAGATTTTATGAAAAAACTGCATAAAAACGCTTTTACGTCGTTTTTGTAAGATTTTTATGAAAACTGCATAAAAACGCTTTTACGTCGTTTTTTCTAAGATTTTGTGAAAAACTGCATAAAAACGCTTTTGCGTCGTTTTTCTAAGATTTTTATGAAAAACTGCATAAAAACGCTTTTACGTCGTTTTTTCTGAGATTTTTATGAAAAACTGCATAAAAACGCTTCTACGTCGTTTTTCTAAGATTTTTATGAAAAAACTGCATAAAAACGCTTTTACGTCGTTTTTCTAAGATTTTTTATGAAAAACTGCATAAAAACGCTTTTACGTCGTTTTTCTAAGATTTTTTATGAAAAACTGCATAAAAACGCTTTTACGTCGTTTTTTCTAAGATTTTTTATGAAAAAACTGCATAAAAACGCTTTTACGTCGTTTTTTTGTAAGATTTTTCATGAAAAAACTGCATAAAAACGCTTTTACGTCGTTTTTTCTGAGATTTTTTGTGAAAAAACTGCATAAAAACGCTTTTACGTCGTGTTTTGTAAGATTTTTTATGAAAAAACTGGATAAAAACGCTTTTACGTCGTTTTTTGTAAGATTTTTATGAAAAACTGCATAAAAACGCTTTTACGTCGTTTTTTCTAAGATTTTGTGAAAAACTGCATAAAAACGCTTTTGCGTCGTTTTTCTAAGATTTTTATGAAAAACTGCATAAAAACGCTTTTACGTCGTTTTTCTGAGATTTTTATGAAAAACTGTATAAAAACGCTTCTACGTCGTTTTTCTAAGATTTTATGAAAAACTGCATAAAAACGCTTTTACGTCGTTTTTGTAAGATTTTTATGAAAAACTGCATAAAAACGCTTTACGTCGTTTTTGTAAGATTTTTATGAAAAACTGCATAAAAACGCTTTTACGTCGTTTTTGTAAGATTTTTATGAAAAACTGCATAAAAACGCTTTTACGTCGTTTTTCTAAGATTTTTGTGAAAAACTGCATAAAAACGCTTTTGCGTCGTTTTTTCTAAGATTTTTATGAAAAACTGCATAAAAACGCTTTTACGTCGTTTTTCTGAGATTTTTATGAAAAACTGCATAAAAACGCTTCTACGTCGTTTTTTCTAAGATTTTTATGAAAAACTGCATAAAAACGCTTTTACGTCGTTTTTCTAAGATTTTTTATGAAAAACTGCATAAAAACGCTTTTACGTCGTTTTTTCTAAGATTTTTATGAAAAACTGCATAAAAACGCTTCTACGTCGTTTTTATAAGATTTTATGAAAAAACTGCATAAAAACGCTTCTACGTCGTTTTTTCTAAGATTTTATGAAAACTGCATAAAAACGCTTTTACGTCGTTTTTGTAAGATTTTTATGAAAAACTGCATAAAAACGCTTTTACGTCGTTTTTGTAAGATTTTTATGAAAAACTGCATAAAAACGCTTTTACGTCGTTTTTGTAAGATTTTATGAAAAAACTGCATAAAAACGCTTTTACGTCGTTTTTGTAAGATTTTTATGAAAAACTGCATAAAAACGCTTTACGTCGTTTTTGTAAGATTTTTTATGAAAAACTGCATAAAAACGCTTTTACGTCGTTTTTTGTAAGATTTATTATGAAAAAACTGCATAAAAACGCTTTACGTCGTTTTTGTAAGATTTTTATGAAAAACTGCATAAAAACGCTTTTACGTCGTTTTTTGTAAGATTTTTATGAAAAACTGCATAAAAACGCTTTTACGTCGTTTTTCTAAGATTTTTTGTGAAAAAACTGCATAAAAACGCTTTTGCGTCGTCGTTTCTAAGATTTTTTATGAAAAAACTGCATAAAAACGCGTTTACGCCGTTTTTTCTGAGATTTGTTAGGAAAAAACTGCATAAAAACGCTTCTACGTCGTTTTTCTAAGATTTTTTATGAAAAAACTGCATAAAAACGCTTTTACGTCGTTTTTCTAAGATTTTTATGAAAAACTGCATAAAAACGCTTTTACGTCGTTTTTCTAAGATTTTTATGAAAAACTGCATAAAAACGCTTCTACGTCGTTTTTATAAGATTTTATGAAAAACTGCATAAAAACGCTTTTACGTCGTTTTTCTAAGATTTTTATGAAAACTGCATAAAAACGCTTCTACGTCGTTTTTATAAGATTTTTATGAAAAACTGCATAAAAACGCTTCTACGTCGTTTTTATAAGATTTTTATGAAAAAACTGCATAAAAACGCTTCTACGTCGTTTTTCTAAGATTTTATGAAAAACTGCATAAAAACGCTATTACGTCGTTTTTCTAAGATTTTTATGAAAAACTGCATAAAAACGCTTTTACGTCGTTTTTGTAAGATTTTTATGAAAAACTGCATAAAAACGCTTTTACGTCGTTTTTTCTAAGATTTTTGTGAAAAACTGCATAAAAACGCTTTTGCGTCGTTTTTCTAAGATTTTTTATGAAAAACTGCATAAAAACGCTTTTACGTCGTTTTTCTGAGATTTTTATGAAAAACTGCATAAAAACGCTTCTACGTCGTTTTTTCTAAGATTTTTATGAAAAACTGCATAAAAACGCTTTTACGTCGTTTTTCTAAGATTTTTATGAAAAAACTGCATAAAAACGCTTTTACGTCGTTTTTCTAAGATTTTTATGAAAAACTGCATAAAAACGCTTTTACGTCGTTTTTTCTAAGATTTTATGAAAAACTGCATAAAAACGCTTTTACGTCGTTTTTGTAAGATTTTTATGAAAAACTGCATAAAAACGCTTTTACGTCGTTTTTCTGAGATTTTGTGAAAAACTGCATAAAAACGCTTTTACGTCGTTTTTCT
Organism: Aquatica leii; assembly: GCA_035610365.1. Lineage (NCBI taxonomy): Eukaryota > Metazoa > Arthropoda > Insecta > Coleoptera > Lampyridae > Aquatica > Aquatica leii. The sequence continues at coordinate 51,672,068 of CM069438.1, read as the reverse complement.
AAGATTTTTATGAAAAACTGCATAAAAACGCTTTTACGTCGTTTTTGTAAGATTTTTATGAAACTGCATAAAAACGCTTTTACGTCGTTTTTTCTAAGATTTTTTGTGAAAAAACTGCATAAAAACGCTTTTGCGTCGTTTTTTCTAAGATTTTTTATGAAAAAACTGCATAAAAACGCTTTTACGTCGTTTTTTCTGAGATTTTTTATGAAAAAACTGTATAAAAACGCTTCTACGTCGTTTTTTCTAAGATTTTTTATGAAAAAACTGCATAAAAACGCTTTTACGTCGTTTTTTGTAAGATTTTTTATGAAAAAACTGCATAAAAACGCTTTTACGTCGTTTTTTGTAAGATTTTTTATGAAAAAACTGCATAAAAACGCTTTTACGTCGTTTTTTGTAAGATTTTTTATGAAAACTGCATAAAAACGCTTTTACGTCGTTTTTCTAAGATTTTTGTGAAAAACTGCATAAAAACGCTTTTGCGTCGTTTTCTAAGATTTTTATGAAAAACTGCATAAAAACGCTTTTACGTCGTTTTTCTGAGATTTTTATGAAAAACTGCATAAAAACGCTTCTACGTCGTTTTTCTAAGATTTTTATGAAAAACTGCATAAAAACGCTTTTACGTCGTTTTTCTAAGATTTTATGAAAAACTGCATAAAAACGCTTTTACGTCGTTTTTCTAAGATTTTTATGAAAAAACTGCATAAAAACGCTTCTACGTCGTTTTTATAAGATTTTTTATGAAAACTGCATAAAAACGCTTTTACGTCGTTTTTCTAAGATTTTTATGAAAAAACTGCATAAAAACGCTTTTACGTCGTTTTTCTAAGATTTTTATGAAAAACTGCATAAAAACGCTATTACGTCGTTTTTCTAAGATTTTTATGAAAAAACTGCATAAAAACGCTTTTACGTCGTTTTTGTAAGATTTTTATGAAAAACTGCATAAAAACGCTTTACGTCGTTTTTCTAAGATTTTTGTGAAAAAACTGCATAAAAACGCTTTTGCGTCGTTTTTCTAAGATTTTTATGAAAAACTGCATAAAAACGCTTTTACGTCGTTTTTCTGAGATTTTTATGAAAAACTGCATAAAAACGCTTCTACGTCGTTTTTCTAAGATTTTTATGAAAAACTGCATAAAAACGCTTTTACGTCGTTTTTCTAAGATTTTATGAAAAACTGCATAAAAACGCTTTACGTCGTTTTTCTAAGATTTTTATGAAAAACTGCATAAAAACGCTTCTACGTCGTTTTTATAAGATTTTTATGAAAACTGCATAAAAACGCTTTTACGTGGTTTTTCTAAGATTTTTATGAAAAACTGCATAAAAACGCTTTTACGTCGTTTTTTGTAAGATTTTTTATGAAAACTGCATAAAAACGCTTTTACGTCGTTTTTCTAAGATTTTTATGAAAAAACTGCATAAAAACGCTTTTACGTCGTTTTTCTAAGATTTTTTATGAAAAAACTGCATAAAAACGCTTTTACGTCGTTTTTCTAAGATTTTTATGAAAAAACTGCATAAAAACGCTTTTACGTCGTTTTTCTAAGATTTTTATGAAAAACTGCATAAAAACGCTTTTACGTGGTTTTTCTAAGATTTTTATGAAAACTGCATAAAAACGCTTTTACGTCGTTTTTCTAAGATTTTTATGAAAAAACTGCATAAAAACGCTTTTACGTCGTTTTTCTAAGATTTTTATGAAAACTGCATAAAAACGCTTTTACGTCGTTTTTCTAAGATTTTTATGAAAAACTGCATAAAAACGCTTTTACGTCGTTTTCTAAGATTTTTATGAAAAACTGCATAAAAACGCTTTTACGTCGTTTTTCTAAGATTTTTATGAAAAACTGCATAAAAACGCTTTTACGTCATTTTTCTAAGATTTTTATGAAAAACTGCATAAAAACGCTTTTACGTCGTTTTCTAAGATTTTTATGAAAAACTGCATAAAAACGCTTTTACGTCGTTTTTCTAAGATTTTTCATGAAAAACTGCATAAAAACGCTTTTACGTCGTTTTTCTAAGATTTTTTATGAAAAACTGCATAAAAACGCTTTTACGTCGTTTTTCTAAGATTTTTATGAAAAACTGCATAAAAACGCTTTTACGTCGTTTTTCTAAGATTTTTATGAAAAAACTGCATAAAAACGCTTTTACGTCGTTTTTGTAAGATTTTTATGAAAAAACTGCATAAAAACGCTTTACGTCGTTTTTCTAAGATTTTTATGAAAAACTGCATAAAAACGCTTTTACGTCGTTTTTTCTAAGATTTTTATGAAAAAACTGCATAAAAACGCTTTTACGTCGTTTTTTCTAAGATTTTTATGAAAAACTGCATAAAAACGCTTTTACGTCGTTTTTCTAAGATTTTTATGAAAAAACTGCATAAAAACGCTTTTACGTGGTTTTTCTAAGATTTTTATGAAAAACTGCATAAAAACGCTTTTACGTCGTTTTTCTAAGATTTTTATGAAAAAACTGCATAAAAACGCTTTTACGTCGTTTTTCTAAGATTTTTATGAAAAACTGCATAAAAACGCTTTTACGTCGTTTTTCTAAGATTTTTATGAAAAACTGCATAAAAACGCTTTTACGTCGTTTTTCTAAGATTTTTATGAAAAACTGCATAAAAACGCTTTTACGTCGTTTTTCTAAGATTTTTATGAAAAACTGCATAAAAACGCTTTTACGTCGTTTTTCTAAGATTTTTATGAAAAACTGCATAAAAACGCTTTTACGTCGTTTTTCTAAGATTTTTATGAAAAACTGCATAAAAACGCTTTTACGTCGTTTTTCTAAGATTTTTATGAAAAACTGCATAAAAACGCTTTTACGTCGTTTTTCTCAGATTTTTATGAAAAAACTGCATAAAAACGCTTTTACGTCGTTTTTCTAAGATTTTTTATGAAAACTGCATAAAAACGCTTTTACGTCGTTTTTCTAAGATTTTTATGAAAAACTGCATAAAAACGCTTTTACGTCGTTTTTGTAAGATTTTTATGAAAAACTGCATAAAAACGCTTTTACGTCGTTTTTCTAAGATTTTTATGAAAAACTGCATAAAAACGCTTTTACGTCGTTTTTTCTAAGATTTTTATGAAAAACTGCATAAAAACGCTTTTACGTCGTTTTTCTAAGATTTTTATGAAAAACTGCATAAAAACGCTTTTACGTCGTTTTTCTAAGATTTTTATGAAAAACTGCATAAAAACGCTTTACGTGGTTTTTCTAAGATTTTTATGAAAAACTGCATAAAAACGCTTTTACGTCGTTTTTCTAAGATTTTTATGAAAAACTGCATAAAAACGCTTTTACGTCGTTTTTCTAAGATTTTTATGAAAAACTGCATAAAAACGCTTTTACGTCGTTTTTCTAAGATTTTTATGAAAAACTGCATAAAAACGCTTTTACGTCGTTTTTCTAAGATTTTTATGAAAAACTGCATAAAAACGCTTTACGTCGTTTTTCTAAGATTTTTATGAAAAACTGCATAAAAACGCTTTTACGTCGTTTTTCTAAGATTTTTATGAAAAACTGCATAAAACGCTTTTACGTCGTTTTTCTAAGATTTTTATGAAAAACTGCATAAAAACGCTTTTACGTCGTTTTTTCTAAGATTTTTATGAAAAACTGCATAAAAACGCTTTTACGTCGTTTTTCTAAGATTTTTATGAAAAACTGCATAAAAACGCTTTTACGTCGTTTTTTGTAAGATTTTTATGAAAAACTGCATAAAAACGCTTTTACGTCGTTTTTCTAAGATTTTTTATGAAAAACTGCATAAAAACGCTTCTACGTCGTTTTTTATAAGATTTTTATGAAAAACTGCATAAAAACGCTTTTACGTGGTTTTTCTAAGATTTTATGAAAAACTGCATAAAAACGCTTTTACGTGGTTTTTCTAAGATTTTTTATGAAAAACTGCATAAAAACGCTTTTACGTCGTTTTTCTAAGATTTTTATGAAAAACTGCATAAAAACGCTTTTACGTGGTTTTTCTAAGATTTTTTATGAAAAACTGCATAAAAACGCTTTTACGTCGTTTTTCTAAGATTTTTATGAAAAACTGCATAAAAACGCTTTTACGTCGTTTTTGTAAGATTTTTATGAAAAACTGCATAAAAACGCTTTTACGTCGTTTTTCTAAGATTTTTATGAAAAACTGCATAAAAACGCTTTTACGTCGTTTTTCTAAGATTTTTGTGAAAAACTGCATAAAAACGCTTTTGCGTCGTTTTTCTAAGATTTTTATGAAACTGCATAAAAACGCTTTTACGTCGTTTTTCTGGAGATTTTTATGAAAAACTGCATAAAACGCTTCTACGTCGTTTTTCTAAGATTTTTATGAAAAACTGCATAAAAACGCTTTTACGTCGTTTTTTCTAAGGTTTTTATGAAAAACTGCATAAAAACGCTTTTACGTCGTTTTTCTAAGATTTTTATGAAAAACTGCATAAAATCGCTTCTACGTCGTTTTTATAAGATTTTTATGAAAAAACTGCATAAAAACGCTTTACGTGGTTTTTTCTAAGATTTTTATGAAAAACTGCATAAAAACGCTTTTACGTGGTTTTTCTAAGATTTTTATGAAAAACTGCATAAAAACGCTTTTACGTCGTTTTTCTAAGATTTTTATGAAAAACTGCATAAAAACGCTTTTACGTCGTTTTTCTAAGATTTTTATGAAAAACTGCATAAAAACGCTTTTACGTCGTTTTTCTAAGATTTTATGAAAAACTGCATAAAAACGCTTTTACGTCGTTTTTCTAAGATTTTTATGAAAACTGCATAAAAACGCTTTTACGTCGTTTTTCTAAGATTTTTATGAAAAACTGCATAAAAACGCTTTTACGTGGTTTTTTCTAAGATTTTTATGAAAAACTGCATAAAAACGCTTTTACGTCGTTTTTCTAAGATTTTTATGAAAAACTGCATAAAAACGCTTTTACGTCGTTTTTCTAAGATTTTTATGAAAAACTGCATAAAAACGCTTTTACGTCGTTTTTCTAAGATTTTATGAAAAAACTGCATAAAAACGCTTTTACGTCGTTTTTCTAAGATTTTTATGAAAAACTGCATAAAAACGCTTTACGTCGTTTTTCTAAGATTTTTATGAAAAAACTGCATAAAAACGCTTTTACGTCGTTTTTCTAAGATTTTTATGAAAAACTCCATAAAAACCCTTTTACCTCGTTTTTTCTAAGATTTTTTATCAAAAAACTCCATAAAAACCCTTTTACCTCGTTTTTTCTAACATTTTTATGAAAACTGCATAAAAACGCTTCTACGTCGTTTTTTTATAAGAGTTTTTATGAAAAAACTGCATAAAAACGCTTTTACGTCGTTTTTTGTAAGATTTTTTATGAAAAAACTGCATAAAAACGCTTTTACGTCGTTTTTTGTAAGATTTTTTATGAAAAAACTGCATAAAAACGCTTTTACGTCGTTTTTTCTAAGATTTTTTGTGAAAAAACTGCATAAAAACGCTTTTGCGTCGTTTTTCTAAGATTTTTTATGAAAAAACTGCATAAAAACGCTTTTACGTCGTTTTTCTGAGATTTTTATGAAAAACTGCATAAAAACGCTTCTACGTCGTTTTTCTAAGATTTTTATGAAAAACTGCATAAAAACGCTTTTACGTCGTTTTTCTAAGGTTTTTATGAAAAAACTGCATAAAAACGCTTTTACGTCGTTTTTCTAAGATTTTTATGAAAAACTGCATAAAAACGCTTCTACGTCGTTTTTATAAGATTTTTATGAAAAACTGCATAAAAACGCTTTTACGTGGTTTTTCTAAGATTTTTATGAAAAACTGCATAAAAACGCTTTTACGTCGTTTTTGTAAGATTTTTATGAAAAAACTGCATAAAAACGCTTTTACGTCGTTTTTTCTAAGATTTTTTATGAAAAAACTGCATAAAAACGCTTTTACGTCGTTTTTTCTAAGATTTTTTGTGAAAAAACTGCATAAAAACGCTTTTGCGTCGTTTTTTCTAAGATTTTTTATGAAAAAACTGCATAAAAACGCTTTTACGTCGTTTTTTCTGAGATTTTTTATGAAAAAACTGCATAAAAACGCTTCTACGTCGTTTTTTCTAAGATTTTTTATGAAAAAACTGCATAAAAACGCTTTTACGTCGTTTTTTCTAAGGTTTTTTATGAAAAAACTGCATAAAAACGCTTTTACGTCGTTTTTTCTAAGATTTTTTATGAAAAAACTGCATAAAAACGCTTCTACGTCGTTTTTTTATAAGATTTTTTATGAAAAAACTGCATAAAAACGCTTTTACGTGGTTTTTTCTAAGATTTTTTATGAAAAAACTGCATAAAAACGCTTTTACGTGGTTTTTTCTAAGATTTTTTATGAAAAAACTGCATAAAAACGCTTTTACGTCGTTTTTTCTAAGATTTTTTATGAAAAAACTGCATAAAAACGCTTCTACGTCTTTTTTTCTAAGATTTTTTATGAAAAAACTTCAAAAAAAAATATTTCAAAAACTTTGCTTTAAAATCACTTTTTTATGGTTTATAAGGCTTTTTATTAAATTGTTTTTACAGAACTTTTAGAAAAGATGATTATCTTGCTATTAAAAAAAACTGCACCCTTCTAGCTGTCATATTAAGGCCGCAATTGCCGTTTAAATATTTTATAAAATTTTTGAAAAATTTATTTCAAAAACTGCTTTAAAATCACTTTTTTATGGTTTATAAGGCTTTTTTATTAAATTTTTTTACAGAACTTTTAGAAAAGATGATTATCTTGCTATTAAAAAAAACTGCACCCTTCTAGCTGTTATATTAAGGCCGCAATTGCCGTTTAAATATTTTATAAAATTATTGAAAAATTTATTTTAAAAACTTTGCTTTAAAATCACTTTTTTATGGTTTATAAGGCTTTTTATTAAATTTTTTTTACAAACCGTTTAGAAAAAATCATTATCTTGCTATTAAAAAAATTGCACCCTTCTAGCTGTCCTAGTTAGGCCGCAATTGCCGTTTGAATTTTCGAAACAAAATTTTTTCTGAAAATTTAAATTAAAACTACTTTTTTATACTTTATAAATTTTTTTTATAATTTTTTTTAAAAACGTTTAGAAAAGATTATTATCTTGCTGTTTAAAAAAAACCTGCACCCTTTTAGCTGTCATTATAAGGGCGCAATTGCCGTTTAAATATTTTATAAAATTTTTGAAAAATTTATTTCAAAACTTTGCTTTAAAATCACTTTTATGGTTTATAACGCTTTTTAATAATTTTTTTACAGAACTTTTAGAAAAGATCGTTATTTTGCTATTAAAAAAAACTGCACCCTTCTAGCTGACATATTAAGGCCGCAATTGCCGTTTACATATTTTATAAAATTTTGAAAAATTTATTTCAAAACTTTGCTTTAAAATCACTTTTTTATGGTTTATAACGCTTTTTTAATAAATTTTTTTACAGAACTTTTAGAAAAGATCGTTATTTTGCTATTAAAAAAACTGCATTCTTCTAGCTGTCATATTAAGGCCGCAATTGCCGTTTAAATATTTTATAAAATTTTTGAAAAATTTATTTTAAAAACTTTGCTTTAAAATCACTTTTTTATGGTTTATAAGGCTTTTTTATTAATTTTTTTTCAGAACTTTTAGAAAAGATCATTATCTTGCTATTAAAAAAAACTGCACCCTTCTAGCTGTCATATTAAGGGCGCAATTGCTGTTTAAATATTTTATAAAATTTTTGAAAAATTTATTTCAAAAACTTTGCTTTAAAATCACTTTTTTTATAGTTTATAAGGCTTTTTTATTAATTTTTTTTACAAAACTTCTAGATAAGATCATTATCTTGCTATTAAAAAAACTGCACCCTTCTAGCTGTCATATTAAGGCCGCAATTGCCGTTTAAATATTTTATAAAATTTTTGAAAAATTTATTTCATAAACTTTGCTTTAAAATCACTTTTTTATGGTTTATAAGGCTTTTTTATTAAATTTTTTTACAGAACTTTTAGAAATGATCATTATCTTGCTATTAAAAAAACTGCACCCTTCTAGCTGTCATATTAAGGCCGCAATTGCCGTTTAAATATTTTATAAAATTTTTGAAAAATTTATTTCATAAACTTTGCTTTAAAATCACTTTTTTGTGGTTTATAAGGCTTTTTTGTTAAATTTTTTTACAGAACTTTTAGAAATGATCATTATCTTGCTATTAAATAAAAACTGCACCCTTCTAGCTGTCCTAGTTAGGCCGCAATTGCCGTTTCAATTTTCAAAAAAAAATTTTTTTTGGAAATTTAAATTAAAATTACTTTTTTATAATTTATAAAGTTTTTTTATAATTTTTTTTAAACGTTTAGAAAAGATCATTATCTTGCTATTAAAAAAACTGCACCCTTCTAGCTGTCATATTAAGGCCGCAATTGCCGTTTAAATATTTTATAAAATTTTTGAAAAATTTATTTCATAAACTTTGCTTTAAAATCACTTTTTTATGGTTTATAAGGCTTTTTATTAAATTGTTTTTACAGAACTTTTAGAAAAGATGATTATCTTGCTATTAAAAAAAACTGCACCCTTCTAGCTGTTATATTAAGGCCGCAATTGCCGTTTAAATATTTTATAAAATTTTTGAAAAATTTATTTCAAAAACTTTGCTTTAAAATCACTTTTTTATGGTTTATAAGGCTTTTTATTAAATTGTTTTTACAGAACTTTTAGAAAAGATGATTATATTGCTATTAAAAAAAACTGCACCCTTCTAGCTGTCATATTAAGGCCGCAATTGCCGTTTAAATATTTTATAAAATTATTGAAAAATTTATTTTAAAAACTTTGCTTTAAAATCACTTTTTTATGGTTTATAAGGCTTTTTATTAAATTTTTTTTACAGAACTTTTAGAAAAGATCATTATCTTGCTATTAAAAAAAAACTGCACCCTTCTAGCTGTCCTAGTTAGGCCGCAATTGCCGTTTCAATTTTCAAAAAAAAAATTTTTTTTGGAAATTTAAATTAAAATTACTTTTTTATAATTTATAAAGTTTTTTATAATTTTTTTTAAACGTTTAGAAAAGATCATTATCTTGCTATTAAAAAAACTGCACCCTTCTAGCTGTCATTATAAGGGCGCAATTGCCGTTTAAATATTTTATAAAATTTTTGAAAAATTTATTTCAAAAACTTTGCTTTAAAATCACTTTTTTATGGTTTATAACGCTTTTTTAATAAATTTTTTTACAGAACTTTTAGAAAAGATCGTTATTTTGCTATTAAAAAAAACTGCACCCTTCTAGCTGACATATTAAGGCCGCAATTGCCGTTTACATATTTTATAAAATTTTTGAAAAATTTATTTCAAAAACTTTGCTTTAAAATCACTTTTTTATGGTTTATAACGCTTTTTTAATAAATTTTTTTACAGAACTTTTAGAAAAGATCGTTATTTTGCTATTAAAAAAACTGCATTCTTCTAGCTGTCATATTAAGGCCGCAATTGCCGTTTAAATATTTTATAAAATTTTTGAAAAATTTATTTTAAAAACTTTGCTTTAAAATCACTTTTTTATGGTTTATAAGGCTTTTTTATTAATTTTTTTTACAAAACTTCTAGATAAGATCATTATCTTGCTATTAAAAAAACTGCACCCTTCTAGCTGTCATATTAAGGCCGCAATTGCCGTTTAAATATTTTATAAAATTTTTGAAAAATTTATTTCAAAAACTTTGCTTTAAAATCACTTTTTTTATAGTTTATAAGGCTTTTTTATTAATTTTTTTTACAAAACTTCTAGATAAGATCATTATCTTGCTATTAAAAAAACTGCACCCTTCTAGCTGTCATATTAAGGCCGCAATTGCCGTTTAAATATTTTATAAAATTTTTGAAAAATTTATTTCATAAACTTTGCTTTAAAATCACTTTTTTATGGTTTATAACGCTTTTTTAATAAATTTTTTTACAGAACTTTTAGAAAAGATCGTTATTTTGCTATTAAAAAAACTGCATTCTTCTAGCTGTCATATTAAGGCCGCAATTGCCGTTTAAATATTTTATAAAATTTTTGAAAAATTTATTTTAAAAACTTTGCTTTAAAATCACTTTTTTATGGTTTATAAGGCTTTTTTATTAATTTTTTTTACAAAACTTCTAGATAAGATCATTATCTTGCTATTAAAAAAACTGCACCCTTCTAGCTGTCATATTAAGGCCGCAATTGCCGTTTAAATATTTTATAAAATTTTTGAAAAATTTATTTCAAAAACTTTGCTTTAAAATCACTTTTTTTATAGTTTATAAGGCTTTTTTATTAATTTTTTTTACAAAACTTCTAGATAAGATCATTATCTTGCTATTAAAAAAACTGCACCCTTCTAGCTGTCATATTAAGGCCGCAATTGCCGTTTAAATATTTTATAAAATTTTTGAAAAATTTATTTCATAAACTTTGCTTTAAAATCACTTTTTTATGGTTTATAAGGCTTTTTTATTAAATTTTTTTACAGAACTTTTAGAAATGATCATTATCTTGCTATTAAAAAAACTGCACCCTTCTAGCTGTCATATTAAGGCCGCAATTGCCGTTTAAATATTTCATAAAATTTTTGAAAAATTTATTTCATAAACTTTGCTTTAAAATCACTTTTTTATGGTTTATAAGGCTTTTTTGTTAAATTTTTTTACAGAACTTTTAGAAATGATCATTATCTTGCTATTAAAAAAAAACTGCACCCTTCTAGCTGTCCTAGTTAGGCCGCAATTGCCGTTTCAATTTTCAAAAAAAAATTTTTTTTGGAAATTTAAATTAAAATTACTTTTTTATAATTTATAAAGTTTTTTTATAATTTTTTTTTAAACGTTTAGAAAAGATCATTATCTTGCTATTAAAAAAACTGCACCCTTCTAGCTGTCATATTAAGGCCGCAATTGCCGTTTAAATATTTTATAAAATTTTTGAAAAATTTATTTCATAAACTTTGCTTTAAAATCACTTTTTTATGGTTTATAAGGCTTTTTTATTAAATTTTTTTACAGAACTTTTAGAAAAGATGATTATCTTGCTATTAAAAAAAACTGCACCCTTCTAGCTGTTATATTAAGGCCGCAATTGCCGTTTAAATATTTTATAAAATTTTTGAAAAATTTATTTCAAAAACTTTGCTTTAAAATCACTTTTTTATGGTTTATAAGGCTTTTTATTAAATTGTTTTTACAGAACTTTTAGAAAAGATGATTATATTGCTATTAAAAAAAACTGCACCCTTCTAGCTGTCATATTAAGGCCGCAATTGCCGTTTAAATATTTTATAAAATTATTGAAAAATTTATTTTAAAAACTTTGCTTTAAAATCACTTTTTTATGGTTTATAAGGCTTTTTATTAAATTTTTTTTACAGAACTTTTAGAAAAGATCATTATCTTGCTATTAAAAAAAAACTGCACCCTTCTAGCTGTCCTAGTTAGGCCGCAATTGCCGTTTCAATTTTCAAAAAAAAAATTTTTTTTGGAAATTTAAATTAAAATTACTTTTTTATAATTTATAAAGTTTTTTTATAATTTTTTTTTAAACGTTTAGAAAAGATCATTATCTTGCTATTAAAAAAACTGCACCCTTCTAGCTGTCATTATAAGGGCGCAATTGCCGTTTAAATATTTTATAAAATTTTTGAAAAATTTATTTCAAAAACTTTGCTTTAAAATCACTTTTTTATGGTTTATAACGCTTTTTTAATAAATTTTTTTACAGAACTTTTAGAAAAGATCGTTATTTTGCTATTAAAAAAAACTGCACCCTTCTAGCTGACATATTAAGGCCGCAATTGCCGTTTACATATTTTATAAAATTTTTGAAAAATTTATTTCAAAAACTTTGCTTTAAAATCACTTTTTTATGGTTTATAACGCTTTTTTAATAAATTTTTTTACAGAACTTTTAGAAAAGATCGTTATTTTGCTATTAAAAAAACTGCATTCTTCTAGCTGTCATATTAAGGCCGCAATTGCCGTTTAAATATTTTATAAAATTTTTGAAAAATTTATTTTAAAAACTTTGCTTTAAAATCACTTTTTTATGGTTTATAAGGCTTTTTTATTAAATTTTTTTACAGAACTTTTAGAAATGATCATTATCTTGCTATTAAAAAAACTGCACCCTTCTAGCTGTCATATTAAGGCCGCAATTGCCGTTTAAATATTTTATAAAATTTTTGAAAAATTTATTTCTTAAACTTTGCTTTAAAATCACTTTTTTATGGTTTATAAGGCTTTTTTATTAAATTTTTTTACAGAACTTTTAGAAATGATCATTATCTTGCTATTAAAAAAAAACTGCACCCTTCTAGCTGTCCTAGTTAGGCCGCAATTGCCGTTTCAATTTTCAAAAAAAAAATTTTTTTTGGAAATTTAAATTAAAATTACTTTTTTATAATTTATAAAGTTTTTTTATAATTTTTTTTAAACGTTTAGAAAAGATCATTATCTTGCTATTAAAAAAACTGCACCCTTCTAGCTGTCATATTAAGGCCGCAATTGCCGTTTAAATATTTTATAAAATTTTTGAAAAATTTATTTCATAAACTTTGCTTTAAAATCACTTTTTTATGGTTTATAAGGCTTTTTTATTAAATTTTTTTACAGAACTTTTAGAAAAGATCGTTATTTTGCTATTAAAAAAAACTGCACCCTTCTAGCTGACATATTAAGGCCGCAATTGTCGTTTAAATATTTTATAAAATTTTTGAAAAATTTATTTTAAAAACTTTGCTTTAAAATCACTTTTTTATGGTTTATAAGGCTTTTTTATTAATTTTTTTTAAAGAACTTTTAGAAAAGATCATTATCTTGCTATTAAAAAAAACTGCACCCTCCTAGCTGTCATATTAAGGCCGCAGTTGCCGTTTAAATATTTTATAAAATTTTTGAAAAATTTATTTTAAAAACTTTGCTTTAAAATCACTTTTTTATGGTTTATAAGGCTTTTTTATTAATTTTTTTTACAGAACTTTTAGAAAAGATCATTATCTTGCTATTAAAAAAAACTGCACCCTCCTAGCTGTCATATTAAGGCCGCAGTTGCCGTTTAAATATTTTATAAAATTTTTGAAAAATTTATTTCAAAAGCTTTGCTTTAAAATCACTTTTTTATAATTTATAAAGTTTTTTTATAATTTTTTTTTTAAACGTTTAGAAAAGATCATTATCTTGCTATTAAAAAAACTGCACTCTTCTAGTTGTCCTAATTTCCGTTTAAACAATTGGCAAGTTTTAAAATTTTTTTACCAAAAATCTGCAATAAAAGCACAAAAAAAACTGCACTCGTCTAGATTTTTTACGAAGAAATCCGGTTTTTAAGAAAAACTGTACTTAGTGAGGAAATAACGTTTATTTAAACATATTGAACTTACAAAACTTTCATAGGTACAACATGAATCACAATTTGAAAAAGATGTCAACCCCATTTACTAAAATTCTGAACCGCTAAAGTGAATCTAAAAACGGGCATTAAGTAAGGTAGGCAAAATTGTGGATGTGATTGTGTTGACGAAAAATAGTGATAAACCAGTTATGTCACAAAGTACAACCAAGTCCATGAGAAATTTGCAAGATATCACTTTGCCGTCAAACAACCACATAACAATAGTTTGCCTACCGAGTAAATGACCGATTTTGGCTTCAATTTTAATACACGCGTCAACTATCCAGTATATGGGAATAAACATCCTTACAATTTACATACTTTTATAACTAACTGAATGTTGAAATGGAAATATCGCAACCCTACTTATAATCTTAAAAATATCTACATCTTTTACTGAAAATAATTTATTGAAGTGTAATCGTAAAAGGATCCATAACCGGAACTCCTGGTTTGCGAATGGTAAGCGATCTATTTTCACCATCGTACGTAGTTTGTAACTTAGTTGTTCCCAATTCTGAAACAATTCAATTTAAAAAAAAATTCAAACTTGACGTATAATACTTTTGCTTTTCAGTGTTGCGTGCTATATCCCGCTCGGTGCATTTATAATAACAACTCGTTCTATCCAAGCACTTGTGGAGAATCGTGCGTCGTCGATTAAACTAAAACAGTGATTTAGAAAAGTAAAGATGATGTCTCAGAATGCAAACCTTGAGGATAAGACTCCGTCTTTATATGTGAATTTTATATAGATGTAAAGATTGTTCTTGTAATCGTAACTTTCGTTGTCATCGATATAGAAAGTGCCTTTGGCAGATTTCTGAAAAAATGTAACCTCAAAAAAATGCTTCTACACTACAGTGTACTTACGTTATCGTCGAGAGCCACGTATAGAGTAAATGGATCGTCGTGCGTTAGAGTCGAAGCGCGACGGGGCCTATCTTTCCTAGGAATTATACTACCGCCTCTGTAATAGACCGGGACCTTATCCATACTGAAAGGAATGTTTATACCACAGAAGGGCTTAAAGTCTTCAACGTCGTACCAAATTTCGTTTGGACCACCGGGGAAGTATACACTAACGGACGACGCCCGTGATTCGGTTACTGGTCGTACCATTATAGATGAACCCACCAATAACTGATTATCAATATCAAATACGTTTAAATCCGATGGATAGTGATACACAAGTGGTCGAATCACAAGTTCTCCAGTTTCTTCATGCTCGTGGAATAACGTATACCACACTGGTAAATGCGCATAACGTTGCCTCAACGCGTTCCAAATTCGGTTCTGTACATCACTGTTATACAAGTAAGGCTCACGACGCTTAGTATCGATATGTGCATGTGCCCGATAGAAAGGCAACCAAGCTCCGGTCTACCAAAAATTGATTAACAACCGCAAAAGTATTTTATAAAACACTAACCTGGTACCAACGTTGTAACAACTCTTCATCCGGGTTCTTAAAGAACCCTCCGACATCGGCTCCACAAAAACTGATCCCCCCTAAAGCTTCCGAAAGACACATTGGAATACTATAAGCCAAGTGCGACCATTCGACTGCATTATCCCCAGTCCAGACCGCAGTATACCTCTGAGACCCGGCAAAATGAACCCGTGTCAAAACGAACGGTCTTAACTTATTCCCCGATCGCTTCAACAAGCCTTCGAAAGTAGCCACGTCTAAAAACATAAAATTTTATCGTACACAATCGTTTAATTATAAAAAACTTACATGATACAATCCGTAAACGTTCTGAACGTGCCTGTGTTCCCAATCACCATAATGCAAGCAGTCTTACGGCATCGTCACTTCGGGACCGTTAAACACCGAAGGTTCATTCATATCGTTCCAAATGTAAACGTCCTTCATTGTTCCAACGAATTTATCCAAAGCGTACAGACCTGAATAATACTCCCACACTTTGGGATCGAAAAAATCGAGGTAGCTGCTCGAACCAGGTCAACACCACCCTTCGTATACTTTTTTGTCTTTATTTTTGACGTAATAATCGTTTGACAACGATCTTCGTGCAAAAAATAACTTCCTTCGCGTTTAATATGCGGGTCGATTATTACAACTAATTTGCGTCCGGTTGTTGTAAGATTCAGCTGCACGTCTCAGGGTGTTTGAACTTGATCGGGTCCCAGGTGAAGTACTTTTTACCATCCGTGTATTCGATATCGGGCCACATGACATCTAACGGAAAATTGTGTTCGTCGAATTTTTCCACGACTGTTCTTACATCGTCTTCGTCGTTATAATTCTAACGTGATTGGTGGTAAGCTAAACTAAAATACTAAAAAAGAATTTGGATTTGTTTCGTTAGTGTTAAGTCATACTTGTGGTATCGGAGCTGAACCGGTAAGTTTCGTGTATTGTTGTACGGCTTTTTGCATAGTTGGTCCAAGAAAAACAAACAAATCCACCAATAAGCCGCTTTCGCTCATAAAGTGAGCATCAACATGCATTTCCTGTTTTTGTCCGGATACTAAACTAACTAATGAAGATACTACGTTTCCGTCTTTGCTGTTGGTTATATCGACCCACATCTCTGCGGCGTTATTCCAGAAAACACCAACGGTGTGCGATGGACTACGAGTATAAGAATTAATAATGTTAAACGCAATGATAAAATTAAAACCTGTGAGCGTATAATACTGGTACCGCCCCATAAATAGCCATAGTTACATCTAACTCGTATTCGAAGACATCCAGATTGTAAAAACGATATGGGTTTGAGCCACCCGAAGTTGTGGTTCGTAAAGCCATGCGATCTGCGTGCTCGGGTAAACCATAAGCGCGGTGAGCCTCTGGAAAGGTGAAGTCAAAACCGATGGCTTCGGGACCTCGTGGTTTGCTGTCGTGGTGCGATTTGAATTTCTCTGACCACATACCTGGATCTTCCGATTCTTAAAGGCCTTGACCTCCCAAATCAGTTTCTCCATCTCTAAACAAAAAATGAGAGAATTTGGCTACTGGGTAAATTGTTAACATAACACGTAAACGTTTAAAAAACACGAATAGAAGACGATGAATGAATGATTTTTAGAAAGCGATTGTTTCATACTTTGTCTGATGTTATCATCAATGTTGGAATAAAATCAAGAACACTTTTAATTGCCACTATTAATAATCCTTAAGAACACTTTAACGTAGTTTTCTTTATGCGCCAGATAGTTATCCCTTAAGGGCTTTTCAAAAAACCAGAGCGCAATTAGATTAGCCCTGAAGAGCTTGTAAGAAACGAGAGCGCAGTTAGATGAGCCGTTAAAAGCTTTTCAAAAACGAGTGCGCACTTAAGTTACCCCTCAAGAACTCGTAAAAAATGGAGACTGTAGTTAGGTTAGCCTATAAGGGCTTGTAAATACGAGAGCGCACTTAGGTTAGTCTTTAAAAGCTTGTAAAAAACGTGAGCACACTTAGGATAGACCTTAACAGCGTGTAAAAAACGAGAGTGTAGTTAGGTTAGCCTTTCAGGGGTTGTAAAAACGAGAGCACACTTAGGTTAGACCTTAACAGCGTGTAAAAACGATGGAACGTGGGAGAGGATGAGTTAGGAGCGAAAGAGCTGACAAGTATGCCCGTTTCCTACACTGCACTACTCTCGTGGTATGTTCCAATAAAAGGTTTTTCGTTTACTTACTCAGCGCTTTTTCAGGACAGTTATTTTTTCAATGTACGATTTTAAGGAAATCAATTTTTTTTCTAGGCGATTGGCACGATTAAATTTTTTCTTTAAAGAAGCTACGGTTGCTTTTGCAATGCCTATACAAAAAATCTTATATCGTAAACAAAACATACTAGCTCCTTAAGGAGTTTATTTAAGTTATAACATATAATTCTTCAGTTTTTCTTTCGCACATTGGTTGGTATATTTACACCATAACTCCACCATCATTTGAAATTTCAGTTTTAGCGCCAACTTCATTCGAAAAGTCAAGTGCAATAATGGTCGCATTCAGCAGAAAAAGCTGCTACCTCTACCTCGAAAAAGTTGGTGGCGATGTGGTCTGCTGTATAGGTAACATAAAAGAAATCTGCTAAAACGTAACGCTAACAACAGATGACAAAATGCAATTAATTATGAAAAAAATATGTCAACGAGTTTTATTAATACATTGTAATTGTGATTTATAGTAAGTTTATAATACTTTAAAAAAAAGAACAAATTTCAACTTGGTAGAACTATGAGTAAAATTGTGGAGCCTTTATCGTTTATACAGGGAATCGCGACAAAGTCAATTGGCAACACTGAATTTCTTCATCAGCTTAAATAGAGCAGTGAAAAAACTTTTTAGTGTTAGTAGTTTACTATTAACTCTACGTCGAAATATAATGACGAGACATTTAACTTGCTATTAATTTTAAAACAAAATTGTAAATTTGTATTTTTTATGCGATTAAGGTTGATAAGGTAATGTTTTGCTTAATACCCAGGCAGCACACCGACGTAATATGACGACACTGACACGTTTTAATGACGTCTGGTAATTTTGATGTCAATAAGACGTAATGTATTGTGTTTTTAGCTGAACCAAATACACTTTGTTTCAAATTTTATTTCAAGATTTTGTTTAAAATGTATCTGACGTGTATCAAGATACTTTTTTTGAAAAAGTATCTTATTTGTATCTAGATACAATTTATAAAAGTATCTGAATCTAGATACTAGAAAAAAAGGATCTGTTACAACACTGGTAAAGTCCTCGCAATTTAACTTTCGATGCACGTCATTAATGACGTAAAATTCATACCACCCTATTTATAGCAAAAATTAAATAAATACCGAATTGTCTTATGGAATTTTTTTTATCACGTTGTTGGTGTGCTTACTACAGTTGCAGCGTTGTTGACATCTGTCAAATTAAATTTGTGTTTTTTATGTCAAATTATGTCTCATTGCTTTTTATAATTATTTTTGATACAAAACTGTACTATTTTGATCTTGAACGAGATAATGGTGGTCCATTGATATCAGTAAATGCTGTGCGAGAAGTACCCTTTTACTTAATATTTAAATTGTGGTAATACATACATATATTCTACAGTTATTTCTGTATGTACAACGGTTCCTTACAACGAGGTTCTTAGATCTCTTCAAAACGTAAGCGTAGTACAACTGTTACGAATGTAGAAACATTTAATGAAAACGTAATACGCAATGTAATATTAAGAATGTACGAAAACAGTAAGTTTACATGATAATACCGACAACATGGTTAAATAACTACGTCACTGACGTTAATGACGTGCATCGAAAGTAAAATTGCGAGGACTATAGCATGGTGTTTCAACTGTTAGGTCTACTGAACCCAACCAGTGTAGCTTTTGAAAACAGAAAAATTTTCGTTTTGAATTAAATTAAAATCAGCCTCAAAACGGCTACTTTGAAGTGACATAATTTTCATTTTTAACTACGTAGTTTTAGGACTGACACCCGAATTACCACTTCGAAACAACTCAAAATCAAATCCAAATCTTTGCATTAAGCCTCTAAATCAATTCGTCAGACTAATATTTGCTCCATAACATTGCTGAGCACCTACTACAGAAACTCCATCCGTTCCATCGGCTGTGCGCTCTTGTATAAATACCACGCACAAACTCACCGAGAATTCTTGCCACATACGTAGCAGATCCTCAGACAGACATGACTTAATCAAAGGAAAAAGCATGGAAGAATATTTGCTTGCAGTTATTCACATTAACTCCAAAGTTCTGACCCTTGTTTCAATGTGCTGTCGCGCCCGACTACCCAGTACCATTGCTTATATCAAATAGTCGACTTAATCTGCATCGTCAATGTCCGGATCATCGTCGTCTTGAATTGAGACCAGAATGAAAAGTTTGCACGAATATTGGTGGTCTTAGTCGTCACAAAAATATTGTCTCAATCAATAGACTTAGGCAACACTTTTGCACACCGAATATTCAGATCCATCTCTCTCAGCAAGCAAATCTTCCTCACTAGCATTGTTGTTTAAAAGATTCAAGACTTCAACTTCTCTTGCAATGTATCTTTCAACACCCGTCTGCTGTTTCCAGGCCTACCCCAGATAGTTCCACCTCCAATTGGTTCATGGAGCTTGCAAGCTTTATATTTCCAGCTTGGCATCCATTTTGTCGTGTCCCGGGAACATAAATTGCCCGTGATTTCCAGGACACTGTGGTTCTATAAAAAATAAGAGTATATCACAACAGCTTTATTTGTACACAGGCGGATAATTAATTAATGTTGAAAAAATCAAAAAATGCACTAAGATTTACACCACGTCGAACTCAGTAGCGAATACAGGATTTTACACGCGGGGGGTCATATAAAAAAAAATCGTTAATACCGGGGTTTAAAAATATAGTTTCCAAATAAACAATATTATATTCAAAACTAAAAAAAAATTACATAACAAACTCCTTACGGCGACTACTTTTGGCAAACCGGACAATTATTGCGTTGGGATTCACAGGCATATCTCGGTGAACTGACAACAAAGCCAGACCTGTTGGTCTATCTTCTCGCATATTTCCACGCAGCCATGTCTTCAGCCGTCGCAGTGTTGAAAAAGTCCTCTCTCAGGTTTTAAAAAGGTTTTGGGGAGGATCATGACCCTCCCCTTGTACCCGCCCTTGGTCGAACTACCACGCAAGGTTGCTCGATGACAATTTTACACCAGTTTTCCACATCTATCCTAAATACATTGAACAACCTACCGCTACTATAAGTCGCTAATTATTGAAGCGCAATTGAAGTTAGCATTGTTCTTATGGAGAAAGCTACTCCTAAACAAAACACTGTTAATCTACAGATTTAATTTATATTGTTGAAGGGTGACATTATCTATATTAGTATCCACCTAATTTCGCTTTTAAATCTGTAAAAAATTGCGTTTCCAAATGTTAAAAGTTACTAATAAAATTGGATATGAACATCCTGTAAACCTGTCTTCACCTATTATCGTGCCGGTAAAACAGGTACCCCCGGAATTACTTACATAAAAAATGTATTATTTGTCAAAAATTAAAGAATTTATAGTTTTTTAATTCTCTATAAGAATTTCAACAAAGTAGCATATGCATTTTTAAAACGGATTTGGTAGTCTTTCAGCCGTGTGTTTCTGGATATGCGTTTTTAACTGCGACATAGCGGTAGTACAGTAATCACATAGGTTGCATTTAAATGGTTTCTCACCAGTATGCTTACGCATATGTATTTTTAAATCCGTCTTTGCAATACTGCGGTAATCACATATCTTGCATTTAAATGGTTTCTCGCCAGTATGCTTACGCATATGAATTTTTAAATCCCACTTGGTGATACTACAGTGATCACATATATTGCACTTAAATGGTCTTACACCAGTATGCTTACGGATATGCATTTTTAACTTTGGCTTGGTGGTACTGCAGTAACCACATATATTGCATTGAAATGGTTTCTCACCAGTGTGCTTACGCATGTGTATTTTTAAATCCCACTTTGTGATACTACAGTAATCACATATATTGCATTTAAATGGTCTTACACTAGTATGCTTACGCATATGCATTTTTAACTTTGACTTGGTAGTACTGCAGTAATCACATGCATTGCATTTAAACGGTTTCTCACCAGTGTGCTTATGCATATGCATTTTTAAATCCCACTTGGTGATACTACTGTAATCACATATATTGCATTTAAATGGTCTTACACCAGTATGTTTACGTATATGCATTTCTAACTTTGGCTTGGTCGTACTGCAGTAATCACATATATCGCATTTAAATGGTTTTTCACCAGTATGCATAAGCATATGCATTTTTAAAACCGGCTTGGTGATACTGCAGTAATCACATAAATTGCATTGAAATGGTCTGTCACCAGTATGCGTACGCATGTGTTTCTTTAAATTAGACATGTAGGTACTGCAGTACTCACATATATTGCATTTGAATGGTTTATCACCAGTATGCCTACACATATGCATTTTTAAATCATACTTGGTGATACTACAGTAATCACATATATTGCATTTAAATGGTTTTTCACCAGTATGCTTACGCATATGCATTTTTAAACCGGTTTTGGTGATACTGCAGTAATCACATACATTGCATTTAAATGGTCTTTCACCAGTGTGTTTCTGCAAATGTCGTTTTAAATCTGACTTGATGGTACTACAGTAATCGCATATTTTGCATTTAAATGGTTTTTCACAATTTGTCAAGGTTCTGTTAAAAGTTTGATAATTATAATTAAAAGGGTTGTCATTAAGATGTTTACAGATCTGTGCATTTGGATTTGAATTAATCTTCTTGTTAGCGTTAAAGTCACATTTATAACAATACAGTTGTGTTTTTGAAGGTTCTCCAATTTCCGAATAGTCATCACTAAAGATCTTCAAGTCTGAAGGTTCGACTCTGTTCTCGTCAAGCAACTCTTCTTTAACTGCTGCTTGTTGTCGTAAGTTCCTTATAGTGGTTTCGGTTTGTATACCCAGTTGTTTAAATTTATATATTTCTTCAATTGTAATCATACACCCATTACAAGCGATTGGGTTTGATGTTATATTTAGATCCTGTAATGAGGTTAATGTTAGTCAATAGAATCCATCAAGGTATACTTACGATTTCTGGTAAAAAGTAGAGCAATTTGGATTGTAGCTTTAACTCATTGTCGTTGTTGATAAAGTAATACTGGTCGGTTTTCACTATTTCTAGTAAACAAATTCGACAAGTGTTTGTTGTCTTTTCCGCCATATTCAAAACATTAAAATTTTTGTTGAGCACTAACACCACTAGATGGCAGCAGGCGAACACAATTTGCAACGCTATTGACAGTGGTGTACAATATACATTATATTGGGCGCAAAATTAAAATAACTAGAGGTTTGTGTCACTGGTCGCTACTATATAAATTTCTTTCCTAAGTAGCACCAAACATAAATTATAAAGTAATTTAATATTCAAGTAATATTGGTTGACCTTAAATATGCTACAAATAAGTGTTTTATTAGGTTTTGTAACTTAACGTACGCGTTCCTACAAAAATTCAACACGAAACGCTAAACTCATATTTAATTAACTACAAACACGTAAAAACTATGATTTTAGACATTAAGGTCTTGAACAATATTATAACAAACTACTGCAAACTAACGTACAACATAATGTAAAAAATACCCTAGTAGAAAAATTCATTTCTGCAACATTTTTAAAACGATTTTTATGAAATAAAGAAATATACCAGAATCGTTTCACACTTGTCTCAAATTTGATAAATGTCCGCCCTTTGCAATGTTTCTATAAATCATTTCCTAAATCATTCTTGAAATGTTTTAAAACACTTCTAAAAATGATAACTAGAGTCGTTACTTATTCATGTTCATTTAATTTATTAAATTGTTTCTTAAAATAGTATTGGAACGATTATTAAGTTTAAATCCAAAATAAGGCAAGTATACGTTTAAAAAACGATTTTTTGAAATGTTTTTGGAACGTTTACACAGGCGGGGTTTGCAACGATTATAAAGTTCAGTTTCAAAATAATGCAACTATGCGTTCAAAATATAGGATAGGAAAACTTGCTAGAACTTGATCTTGACGGCCGATTGGACTTGTTTAACGAATAAAAAACCTCATTTGATATATTGCTTTATAAACAACCAAAAAATATAATGAGTATCACGAGTGAGACTCGTTATTTCTACGTTTGGCAAAGGTTACATATCACGAATTTGGCTCGTTATTTTGTCCCAATGGATTAATACTGAATCGTCAAAAAACAAAGCTATCTAATAGCTTTTTGTATTAAGTTTAGCGGTTTCATATGTATTGTTTTGGAAATACAAATACAAATCATTAAAAAAATTTACGTGTAAATCGTTTCTAGAAACATTAAAAGATGATAACTGTGTATTATTTTGCAACGTTACGTAGATAAATTATTTTAGACATCAACGTTTAATATTTAGTGGAAACTAACTGAAAATGTTACAAACACGATTTAGGCAATAATTTTTCAGTCAATTTTGGTATTATTTCTGAAATCGATTTGTATGCGCTTCAAAAACCGTTTAAAAAACAATGTTCGGATTCGCTTTTGAAGCAGTATGACATTGATATGAAAACGTTTTATAAACGTTTTAATGTACCATTTAAGCGTATTAAAAATGTTACAAATATAAATGATTTAGAAACGTTTTGCTCTACTAGGGTAGAACGGTGAAATATCATTGCAACGCACGAACAACAGGCAATCACGTACGAGAGCTAAGCTGCCATCGACCTGGCAACAACGGAAAGCTTTCCGATGTTGCCAGGTCGATGTAAGCTGCAATGTTTTCGTTTGAAGCCTTATTACTGCCATCTAGTTTAGGAGTCAAAATAAAATCAGTTAAAAGCGCAGCGGAAAAATTTGAAATTGAATTTATTGGATATTATATATACTGTATTAATGCTCGAATGCACCGTATTATTATAACGAATGTTTCATAGTAATTAAGTGTTAGTTAACACAAAATATAACTTAAAAGATACAGTGCGTTTGAGCATAAGTGAACCATTATCGATGCAAAAAAATAAACAAACATGTCTAAAAGAAAACAAAAGATCTTCATCAACTAAAGAAAGTGAACCATAAATGCTGAAATAACAGATACGACGCAAAAACCCAAAAATAATGACGGAAAAGCCGATTTCGCGGAAAAGAAAAAGCGTGAAAGAGAGAGTAAGGCGAGAGGGGAGTTGGTATATAGCGAGCAGTGTGCGTGAAGAAGTGTTGAGAGAAGAGAGTGTCGCAAATTATTCGCCGAGTGTTTATTTGATTACATTATTTAACCATTGTCTGTATGGTGTTTATTCTGTCATTAAAAATCTAGAAAACGAACCCGCATAAGTGATTTAATAGTTAACAACAATATCGTTAAACTGTCCAATGCTAACTTCATCTAGAACAGAAGCGTAATTACCTGGATTCAAAACAATCCATTGCAGCTTGGTGGCTCTGTTAAATCTTGGTACGGCTTGGCCATAGGTTCTCTTATCTTCTTCCAGTAGTGCACTGTTTGAAGAAGTATTACATCCTCCCCCTTTGGATGAAATTACCAACCCGGGTGACAAATCACCAAACCTTGGTTCGTGAAACTGCCACTCAAAGGATCAGCCAAAGTTAGGTTTATTATTAACGTGAATGCATGACAACATTCCTCTACACATGGATGCTTTTGTCGTCATTTACTGACAAATTGACCATCTAAAATGTGGCTTCATCATCGCGACTTTTGTAGCTGCAGTCTTTGATTGCTTCTTTGGTTGTTTGGCGATAACCGTGGATAAATTTTAGATGGTCCTCGACCTCTGACCGGACGAATAGGAGTGGCTACTTCGTTGTTGTAATTCGTTAGTTTCACGGGCACGATCAAAAGATATTATAGTGAACTTACCAAAGTACCGCGTTATTTCTTCTACTAAATTATCATTGTCGATAGTGGCATGGAGGTCATGTTGTACATCCATTGGAGTAGATTGTTACGCTGCAGTATATCCAGTGGATACATGTTTTTCACTGTTCATAGAGAGGGCAATGAGTGGGGCAATTTTGTGCGAGATCCTCCTGTACTAGTATAGATTGCGTTTTTAATCCTCTTCTCGTGGTTCCGCTGGATTCGAAGATGGATGATAAACAGAAATCATATTTTGCTTTATACCCAAGCAATAAATAACTTTTAGCATGACGTCGCTGATGAATTGACCATATTCAGGCGTTTTTTAGAAATTAGGTTCGATATTTTTGAATTGGTGAAACTGGTGGATTTTAAACCAAACAATTCTAAACCGGCGGGACTTTTACAAACCCCAGTGCTATAGATGCGTATATAAAAATCTTTGAAAAAAACAAATTTGAGAATCCCTGTCGGGCTTGTTTTTCTACTTTTTTCTGAAACTGGTACCGCAATGCTTGAACAGATACAGTGCAATCTTCACATCGTTTTTTGCAAATTGTACTTAACAAAATCACTTTCAGTGTAAACCGAAAAAGTATTTGGAGAAAATTGGACTCAGGTTTTCGAGTCGGAAGTAAGAAAACTTTGTCGGTTTAAATAAATAAAGTATCTAACGTGTGCGTGCTAAGGTAAATAAAAATGCATCAAGTGAAAATAAAAACCAGTCTAGATAAACAAAAATTGAGGATAGTAAATAGCTAAAAACGTTTTTCTGGTTTCCTTTTTGGTACCTTCATTGTAAATGAAACAACACTCAACAAAATCTTGTTCCTGTAATTGATCACTTGACTCCTCTGTGTCTTTATTTGTGTCCTTAACCTCTTGGTGGCAATCATCTGGCTTGTAATTACCGTTAATGTTAATATCATCTAGGTCATGTATGCTCTCATCTAGTAAATCGTCGATGTAGTTTTTTTCAATTTCTTTTTCTAAAGACGAGTCACTATATCTTCTTCCTTTTTCTAACATCTGTATTTGGCGTTTTCCTTGCCAGTTTAAACTTGTCCATATTTATTTTCGAAGCTTGTTTAATTTTCTTATTTGTTTCTGACGCTTTCCTGCCTTCGTCTTCTTGCTTCTTTTTAAAATATTCGACAGAAGTTATAATTTCTGCACCTAGGCAAACTCTTCTTCTTTTTGGTTGACTGTCACGTTTTGTATTATTTCCTGATAATAGTATTTGGGTTAGAATATTCTCAAATGATATATTTTGATCATTAGCTTGTGATAAAGTTTTTTCTTTATCAGAATTTTTGGAGTCTTGACATAAGGGTTCCACAGTTAACGTTTGCGATTCATTAGATGGACCAGGGATAGGTTCAAGAGTTAACGTAGAGGATGCTTCAAATGGACCAGCGATAGGATCAGCAGTAGGCTCGTTTTGTGCCTCATTGTCTGTGGTAGTAAAAATTTCTACTGAATTGTTCTTTTTTGATTCCTATACTTGTTAAGGTCCGATTCCAAAAAAAATATTTATCGGTAGTTGATTGCGATCAGGGCAACCACTTTCAGCGTTGTAGATTCCGGTAGCTCGAAAAGCGTTGATTATATTACTATTTGGCATGTTTTTATATTCTTTGTTAAGAATCTGAACAAACTCACTCTTCGAAATTCTCCGTCTAGTATTCATCCTCTGCCATTTACAGAGCGCTTTGTCCCAACTGCTTTTCATTCCTTTAAATACCCCTACATCTAGCGGTTGAAGTATATGTGTTGAGTGCGGTGGTAATTTCAAAATTGTAATATTGTTATTCATTGCGTCTTTGATGACATCACAAGTGTTATGGGAAACGTGACCGTCGACAATAAGGAGCACGGGGCGCTCAGAAAGAATAAAACATTTATTAAACCATTTTGCAAAAATGGCTGCAGTCATCCAGCCTCTATCTGATGCTGCAAAAGCAGTGTTATCTAATGGTCGGATTTCTCAAGCATCATTGACTCTATGACCTTCTTTCCTTTAAATATCGAAAGTAAAAGCAGTTTTTGCCCTGAAGCCGAACAACAAACTAAAACAGTTGTGTTTTCCCGACCACAAGACGAAATGGTTATGGAACACTTAGAACCTATACTACCCAAAACTTTTGTCTTTGATGGGTCATTGTAAAAAGAAGTTTCGTCGCAATTATATATTAGATGGGGTTTGCCAGTTAAATTTAAGTTCTCTACTGTTTTTTCGACTAAATCTATGAACCCGTATATTAATTGTCCAGGGATTTTCTTGTTTTTTTTCTAGCCGCCTCAACTCCTTGCGGTTTTTTCAAAGATAATTTATTCCTGGTACAAAAATTCGAAAACCATATTGCTCATCTGGTCTACCATCCTTAAACTTTGTGTTTAATTTATTCCTTTTAACGTTAATTTCCACAATGTCTAATACTTCTTCTCAAGATAGTCCATATCCCCAGTTTTGCATTTGATTCAGGGTCCTCGCAAGTTCAGTTTCAATTTCAGAACTCATGCAGTATACTCCTCCGCCACCTTTTCATTCCTTAGCTACAACACCCTTTGCTCCCCTTGTTCCTTTTACATAATGACGAATTGTTGATTCTGGCATATCTTCGTGCAGCTGCGTAAATTGTTAGGTTGCTATTTTTAACAACTACAGCTTGATGTAGTGGTTCTTTTGTATAAACCCCTCCATCTGCACCCTTTGTTGTCTTTCTTTGGTTGTTTCTTACCATACTGGATTGCTAAAATACAAAAAATGGATGTCAAACAAATATAGGGTAACTGGGGGGTTAACTTACAGTTGCCCATGCATTTACACCCAGTTACCCCTGGGAGCAATTTATTAGAGGCAACTGGAAGGTACACTTCGGTGACACTGTTTATACTCCAACACTTAAAATAACACAGACATTATGTTGAATAATCTCCAAATACAGCACATATTCATTTAAATTCAAAAATTTTCAAAGAGTAAAATACTTAAAGAACTTTCATAAAATAATATTTTCTGCGATAACAACAGACACGTGCTACGCGTGCTACTCTCGACTACGTTTGGTTTTTGTACTACTAGGTAAGGGCAACTGACAATTAAATGGCGGGAGATTCAACTTTATAAATGCAATGGAAATAAACATACATCTCAGTTACCCCATACGCCCAGTTACCCAACTAGACCTTATATTGA
Source organism: Aquatica leii (assembly GCA_035610365.1). Lineage (NCBI taxonomy): Eukaryota > Metazoa > Arthropoda > Insecta > Coleoptera > Lampyridae > Aquatica > Aquatica leii. The sequence continues at coordinate 51,644,033 of CM069438.1, read as the reverse complement.
AAATCGTCCAAATATTTAATATCATTTCTCAAATACAAACGTCAATAAGTTAAATCGTGTAAATGCATTTAGTTTTAAAAGTAGATACAATATAATAATTTGTCAAACATTAAAGAATGGTTTTTTTTATAATATTTATAACAAACACCACATATTTACAATTTTTTCGCCCGATAAATGACTCTCTTCTCTGTAAGATTTTGAGCAGTGTGGAATTAAAATTGCATACATTTTTAAAACGGACTTGGTGGTACTTGTATATGTATACCGTAATAGGTATATGAGACACAATAAAATCACAGTACAAAACTTACAGAACCAGTAGGGTCACTCGCTGTCGATACCTTTGAAGTTTTGGATAGTTTTCCTGCGCAACTAACCAAGAGTTGATACCTGACGTTACAGAAAGATCCGATTACGCAACGGCTATCATTTATTTGCGTAATTCAAATTAAACATGTTTCTGTCAAACAAACATAACCTTAAATTATCTTAATGTTACCTAATGAATCTGGATGCATTAGTAGCTAATTGTCTTATTATACTTGCTATATTGTGAATTCTGTCATTGAAATAATACACAGCTTTTAAGTGTTTTATTGAATATTATAAAATTAAAACTTGTACTTTGCACAACTATCTGGGAATTTACAATGCATAGTCAAATATGAGGAACTTTTTAACCGTACAGTGATCCTACTGGTTCTATAAGCATTATACTGTGATAAGGTTAAATATCAAGATTTAGTTTAAGTTAGTATTAAGTGTTGTTGAAAAATAAAAACAAATACAAAAGTACTCATTTAAACGGTCATTCAGCTGTGTGCTTCTGGATATGCGTTTTTAACTGCGACATAGTGGTAGTACAGTAATCACATAAGTTGCATTTAAATGGTTTCTCACCAGTATGTCTACGTATATGTATTTTTAAATCCCACTTGTTGATACTACAGTAATCACATATAGTGCATTTAAATGATTTCTCACCAGTATGCTTCCGCATATGAAGTTTTAAATCCCTGTTGGTGACACTGCAGTGATCACATATATTGCACTTAAATGGTCTTACACCAGTATGCTTATGGATATGCATTTTTAACTTCGGCTTAGTGGTACTGCAGTAATCACATATATCGCATTTAAATGGTTTCTCACCAGTATGCTTATGCATATGTATTTTTAAAACCCACTTGGTGATACTAGAGTAATCACATATATTGCATTTAAATGGTTTTACACTAGTATGCTTCTGCATATGCAATTTTAAGTTCGACTTGGTGGTACTGCAGTAATCACATATATCGCATTTAAATGGTTTCTCACCATTATGCTTATGCATATGCACTTTTAAATCCCACTTAGTGATACTACAGTAATCACATATATTGCATTTAAATGGTCGTACACCAGTATGCTTACGCATATGCATTTCTAACTTTGATTTAGTAGTACTACAATAATCACATAGATTGCATTTAAATGGTTTTTTACCAGTATGCATATGCATATGCATTTTTAAAACTGGTTTGGTGATACTGCAGTAATCACATACATTGCATTTAAATGGTCTCTCACCGGTATGCCTACACATATGAATTTTTAAATCATTTTTGGTAGTACTACAGTAATCACATATATTGCATTTAAATGGTTTTTCACCAGTATGCTTACGCATGTGCATTTTTAAGCCCAACTTAGTGACACCGCAGTAATCACATACATTGCATTTAAATGGTTCTTCATAATTTGTCAATAAAGTTCTGTTAGAAGTTTGATAATTATTGTAATTGAAAGGGTACAGTTCTGTTGTTGAAGGTTCTTCAATGCATGCAGGCACATCCGTATTGATTTCCAAATAGTCATCACTAAAAATCTTCAAATCTGAAGGTTCGGCTTTAATGTTCTCGTCAAGAAACTCTTTAACTGCAGCTTGTTGTCGTAAGTTCCTTATGGTGATTTCAGTTTGTATACCCAGTTGTTTAAATTCATATATTTCTTCAATCGTAATCGTACACCTATTACAAGCAATTGGTTTCGGTGTGATATTTAGATCCTGTAAAGAGGTTAATGTTAGTCAATAGAATCCATCCACTTGTACTTACGATTTCTGGTAGGAAATCCAACAATTTGGATTGTAGCATTAATTCATTGTCCTTGTTGAGAGAGTAATACCGCTCGGTTTCCCCTATTTTTAGTAAACAAATTCGACAAGTGTTTGTTGTGTTTTCCGCCATATTTAAAAAGATTAAAATTTTTGTTGAGCACTAACACCACTAGATGGCTACAACGTGTTACAACGCTACCAACAGTGGCGTACCATATACTATTATATTGGGCTAGTTTTTTTTAAACATTACAATAATTGTTTCAAGTATATTTTGTTTTAATTAATTACTATTTTCAACGTCAAACACGTCAGCTATTCACGCACTTTCCGCACATTTGTATGTTTTTTAAATATAACAGATATCGCTTGCTAGTCTATTTCCATCATAACTCCATTACCATTTCAAAAATCAAGAAACACCCAAAAATAATCTAAATTAGGCAAAAAGAGAGATGATTAAACTACCGTAATATTTTTTAAAAAAACATTAAATAGAAATAGACATAAATTAAGTGGTAAATTTTTCGAATTGTTGAAGTAACATAACTTTCATTTGTAATTGTATAATTTTGACGATGAGAAGTATTTGCCTCAATTTCTTTACATTGTTTTAGAAAATTTGTAAATGTTCGGACACTGTAGTGTTGGCGCGAGATGCAAATCCAAATCAAAGTATGGTAATTAATTAATTACATAATTATTTCAAATATTTATTGTTAATTTTATTTTTAATTCTTAGTGATTTGATACATTTTAATTTTAGCTGATAACTTTCCTAAACCTTCTAAATATAGCTTTTACCTTAGTTTATAAAGTTTTCTCATGCGCACTCCTTTTTGATTCATTTTTCACTCTGGAACAAACTCAATGTTTGTTGTTTGACCAACAGCTCCTCGGCTCGCGAGATAGATGTTTTTTACCGAACCAATCACTCGATTAATTTGGTTTATGTCCTCAATCAAAAACTTGTTAAGAAATCTTTGTGGTAGAGGTACTTTAAAATCTTGGCAATCAACAATCACTTGCTCCCCAAATTTGCCATCAATTTTACTAAAACACCGTCTATTTATCAATAAATTTCTTGCAGTCATATAAGGGACCGTTTAAATTTGCAAAGAATGATTCTATCTTAATTTGATTTTGAAATTATTGTTAACAAGTGAAAATTATTGAAAACTAATATTAATTCATCACAAATTCTATATTCATATACACACAATTTCGTCCCCACTAAAAACTTATCTAAAATAAGAATGGAACAAGATCATATGTGGTGCGAGAATTCACCGAGCTTACACGGATTTTAAATTTTCAAAAAGCGCGGGAAAAACCAAACTTACACAAACCTGAACGAAATTATGACACATTTGGGTGGCATGCACCATCACGAGGCGAAATCACTCCAAAAGCTATCGTGACTGAACTGACCGCGGGTCGCGCTACACGTACGGCCGTTGGCGCTGTAATTCAAAATTTAAATCAACTGTGCACCAAATGTTTTTCTTTTATTTCTAAAAACGTTGACCAACTCATTCTAAACTGCCTGCAAAATTAAAAATAAACACATTAAGAATTATGAAGTTTAAGAAATTATAAAAATACATCTCATCATTATATTTGTTGACTGTTTGTACAAAGTTATTAATTTTTACAATTTACTGTTTTTTTACGCGTTCATAATTCTCATAAAATCGTCTTCATCGGAAGTATTGCTGTCAAACAGCATTTCAAAAAGTGCTAATTTTACCGCCATTTTTATCAGATCCGCATTTGCACTCGCTTCGATTCTCGCTGCAAACCAGAGCGACTTATGGCAGAGCTATGCACCATCCAAACATACGGACCTAGCTCCGAGCACGGTCGCTTTGTAACCCGAACACGTATACGCTCTGGCAAAAGTTGCATTTAGTGCGCACTAGTGTAGTCATCCGAATGTGCTATTAAAAATTATCAGATCTCATCCGATTACAAAATTTAAATTTGAACAATTGCGCGCGCGCCCGTACTTATACGAAATTCAAACTTTCAAAGACGCGGGAAAATTAAAACCCGATCTTACCCGAACCCAAACCTGCACGAAATTCAAATCTAAAAAGCTGCGCGCGCACCTAAACTCAGCCAAAAATACGATCTTACCCGAAACTCAAATTTTTAAAAAAGCGCGGGAAAATGTGACCCGGAATCAACATCACTATATTACTGGCGCGTTTTGAAGTGTTTTTGACCCAGATCATTTTGTCACTCCAATTTATTATTTGAAGTGATAATGACCTATAATCAGATGTGTCTTCTATTATATATAAGTAGCTTTAGATATGCACATCCTGTGATATGTCATTTCTTGTTATTAGATGATTAGATGGTGGCTAGTCGTATTCTTTTTAGGCGGAATATAGAGTCTTTGGTGTTAAGGAGCTCTGTGGCTAAACTATTTATGTGTTTTTCAAGTCTCTGCTTATAGGCATCAGAAGACTTCTCTATTTCTTCTCTGACTGTAGGGAGTTGCAGATATTCATGCACTTCTGTGTTCCTTATGAACCATGGGGCATTGGTCAAAGTTTTTAATGCTTTATTTTGGAAGCGCTGTAGTATTTCTATATTTGAGTGACTAGCTGACCCCCAGAGTTGTATACCATATGTCCATACTGGTTTTATAATGCATTTGTATATCAGGAGCTTATTCTCCAAACTGAGAGTCGATTGCCTGCCCAGCAGCCAGTGCATATCCCTGAACTTTTTGTTTGCTTGTTCTCTCTTTGCCTTAATGTGATCCCTCCACGTAAGCCGTTTGTCCAGATGCATACCCAGGTATTTCACTGTTGTTCGCTGTGTCAAGATATCTCCGTTAAGTGTAACAGGTGGACAGGCACCTCTATTCAAAGTAAATGTTATGTGAACTGATTTTGCAGGACTAGCTCTTATTCGCCACATCTTTAGCCATATTCCGATTCTATCTAGATGTTTTTGTAGTTTTACGGATGCTAGACTAGGATCTTTACTGCTAGAAAGGATTGCAGTGTCATCTGCATAGGTTGCAGTTACTACTTCTTCTGTGATAGGTATATCAGCGGTAAATATTGTGTAGAGGATAGGGCCCAGCACCGATCCTTGAGGCACTCCTGCTTCTATTTGGCAGATGGATGACAGGCGATCTCCGCACTTGACTTGGTAAATTCGTTGTTCCAGATAAGACCTCACAAGCATGTACTCAGTGTTTGGAAGGAGTAGTTTTAGCTTATATAAGAGACCCTTATGCCATACACGGTCAAAGGCCTGTTGTGTGTCTAAGAATACGGCCGTGCAGTACTCCTTCCTCTCCAGCGTCTGTCGTATTGTGTGAGCTACTCGGTGTATTTGTTCAGTCGTTCCATGCTGTGCCCGAAATCCGAATTGATGGTCTGGTATTATTTTTTGCTCTTCAAGAACTGGGAGAAGTCGACTTAATATTAGTTTCTCAGTAAGTTTTGATAGTATTGGGAGAAGACTTATAGGTCTGTCAGATATGACTTCTGTGGGAATCTTCCCCGGTTTAAGTACCATATTTATAATGGACACTTTCCACAGATTTGGGAAGTATTGTAGTCTCAACACTGCATTAAAGAGGATTGTCAGCAGAACTATACCTTTCTTTGGTAGCTGTTTCAGAACTTCTGCCGTTATCAGGTCAAAACCGGAAGCTTTCTTTTGTTTTAGTTGAGCTATGGTTTTTTTTGACTTCTGCTGGGGTGACTGATTTAAAGGGTAGAGACATTTGCTGATCGCTATTTAAGATCCCGTCGATCGTTTTTTCTGTGTCGTCAACATCAGCTTCATCGGATTTGAACACACTTTTTAAGAAGGTGGCGAATAATTCTGCTTTATCTGCGGGTTTCCTTGACCAACTGTCATCAGATTTTCTTAGAGGAGGCATGTATTCTTTTGGCTTTTTTAGTGATTTAGTCATTTTCCAGAGTGTATAATCTTCTGCTTTGTATGGTGATAAAGTCTTTAATTTGTCTTGCAAAGTCCTATTCTCTAGTTCTTTGAGCATTGATTTCAGTACTTTTTGAGCTTTGTTTAGTGCCTTTTTGTCTTAGTGATTCCTACTAGTATGCCATTGTCGCCTTATTTTTTTTTTACAGCTATCATTTCTCTAATTTCCACGGTTGTGTCCAAATTTTTCGATGTTACTTCTATATAGGGAGATGATAGCCAAGCTGCTTTTTGAATTAAGTTGGTAGTATACAACGCCGCACTTTCTATATCATCTTCCGTTTTAAGAGGTATACAGAGTGTGGTATTATCTTCAATGTAATCCCGGAATGCTTCCCAGTCAGTTTTATGGTTGTATAAAAGTCTCAGGTAATTGTTTTAGTATCACTGTAGTGCTTAGTGTACATATATGATAGGCGTGTGGTCGGAAGAGCCATCCAGGCATGATTCAATTTTTGTGTAGAGTCCTGATATTCCTTTGGTGACGAAGAAGTCTATGAGGTCTGGGATTTTTTTTGGGTCAGTTGGCCAATGAGTCGGTTCCCCTGTTGAAAGTACATTAAGATTATTGCTGTCAATAGCATTTTTCAAAGTTCGGCCTTTCGTATTTGTTAATCGGGAGCCCCAAAATGTGTTTTTGGCATTCCAGTCGCCTCCCGACAGATATCTACCGCCCAATGTGCGAAAGAAGTCATTGTACATCTGCTCGTCGATTCGATGTCGGGGGAGCAGTACACTGCAGCCACATTCAACGAGCCCTGCCAGTCGTCAACAGATACTATAGCAGCCTGTATATGTGCTTGTGTATATGGTGGTAACATATGATATCTTATGTTTTCTCTTATTACTATAGCAGCTCCAGCATGTGATGTGCCGCCTGGATGATTAGCGTAGCATACGGTATATCCCTTGATTTTAATCACTCTTTGATCAGTCATATGTGTTTCGGAAATTAATAGAACATCAATTTTGTTGTGGTTTATAAACAGCTCAACCTCGTGCTTATTTGGAGATAAGCCATCGATATTCCATGCAGCTATACGTATGAATTTCATTTCTGGTTCTGAGCTATGAGTGTCGTTAGGAGACCCATTAGGGTGTCTATTTGTGTTATGAGGATATCAATTTTTTCTGATTGCTTTATTATTATCTGCTCTAAGGAGCTTGTTGACTGAGAATGTGCATTTTCTATTTTTCGGGTCCAGCAAACATCATTCATGATGTTGGACATATAGTTTCAGATGTATGTGCAATGTTTCTTTGCTGGTTGCTTGACTGCTGGTTGCCAAGTTTTAATGGAGGAAAATTATCTTGAGTAAGGGGGGGTGGCGTTGTTGTTTGTGTGGGTTGTTTTGCTATTACTGGGTCTCTTTTGTTTGCAATATTTCCCATTTTTCGAGCCTTTATCTCTTTATACACTTGACAGCCCTTGTAATTGGCTGGGTGGTCACCATGACAGAGAGTGCAGGACGCCGGTGTATTCTTGTCTTTTTTTGGACAATCAGTGGTTTTGTGTCCTTTACCACATTTGACACACCTGTGGGGACGCATACAGTTGTTTTTTGTATGGCCGTATTGTTGGCACCTAGTGCACTGAGGGATCTCAGTCGATTTTCTTGGGTCCTCTATCTTGACTTTAGTGTGGTATATATATTTTATATTCTTTACATCTGGGTTGTTAGGGCCTGGTTCAATGTTCACGAAAAACATATTGAGTGGCTTTTTATTTTTTCTTGATATTGCACAGATGACTTCACCTCTGCCTTGTTTCCAGTATTCTCAATCTCCTCTACAATGGCTGTTTTTGGAGTGGTGTGGTGCAGGTTTTTGACAACAATTCTGTTACATTTGTGTTGCTTCTGTGTGGTGTGTCCAATAAGGCCGTTGGTTCGAATAACTTCTATTAAGTTTTTATAAGTTTCAGGTGTCTGTGACATTACTCTTAGCTGGTCCCTGTTAATGATCTTGTACGTGAAGCTATCTCTAGACACAGACTTATTTAGTAGTTCTGTTAGTTTAGATAACTCTTCTATGCCATAAAGGACAATAGGTGGGGGCTTGCTATTTTTTCTATTATGGGTAGCTGTAGCTGGCGTTAGGTCCTCGGTTAAGTCTATCGGTAATCCACTGAATCTATTCGAGGTATTGATTCCCGACTTCAATAGAACTTTGTATGTTTGGTGGGCTAACAGATATTCTCTTTCTTTTTGGGTAGCGGTCTGTACTATCTGGTACTCTTTGCCATTGAGGAGGGCAAACTTTGTTAGCATCTGTGACATTTGCAGATGGTGGTGACACAATTAATGATTTTTTTAAGTCTTTGCCAGTAATTGCACCTATTGAAGATGATCTCGGTCTTGTGATGAGCAGACTTGGATGGAATACCTGCTGAGTTAATTTTTTTTTGTTTGTGTTTGTGTTGCCAGTAGCATTCACTGTCGCGGAGGCCTGGTCACCTACTTCCGCGCACGTTTTGTTGCTTGTGTTATATTAGGATCTATCATTTAGTCCCACGGGTAGGGTCGATTAAAACTGTCACTCCTGGGGTGACGCCCATTCCCAGTGAGAAGGCTATTTTCAACGACGGTTTACCTGCTCCATCGAGGTTGGTCGCTCATGGCTGACTCATCAGTCAGTCATCCATCCCCTTGGCGCGCCCCGCACCGTGGTATTTGGGGATTTTTTGAAGAGGTTACCTTCCTCGCAGACTGAGTGGCGAAGCTCAGACCCCCGTTCCTGGAGACATGACCACAGGGCTATGGTACTGGGGCGACCCTTTCGGGCCACACGTTGGTTTTTCTGTCGGGATTGACTCCCATAGCTATGATTTCAGTTTTGAGGCGCCGAAGACTCGCCTTCGCCCTTTTTACTTTGCTATCAGGGTCACGAGGTAGGTTTATAATGTGCAAGACTCGTTATAGACCATGACATTGCCCGGGGGATGAGACGACCCTCAATTGAGGGTCCACCACCAATTAGCGGCGGCAGATTGGTGGTGGCGAGGACGTGTAAAAATAGGACTTTATGGTGCGCGTCTAATAGCCCATTCTTGCACACATAGGCGTACGCTAGCGGCTTAATCTCAGCTTTTTATAGGTGCATACCTTATAGCGAGGACATGTACCACCGAGGCCAAACAAGGACATCTGAGTTTTTTTTATTCTACCAATTTATTTGCAATTTGTATTAGTACATATAGCAAATTTTATGTAAACATACGGCGTGTACAAAACAGGTCCAGCGTTAATACTAGGAATAAACTAACAATTTGCAAACTAGAGCTTAACAGTATTTACATAATCATTCAAAATCTATGTGACACATATCTGTTCAACCGTCTAGTATTGTTAGGTTAATTTCATTTTATCTATGGTTAATTTGTCAGTAACATGAGTGAAATTAGATGACAGAGCCATCTCATAGTATAAATTCACTATGTATCAATAATAGTATGTAAATGACTATACCCGCGTAATTCAAATAAGTTTTGAATAAATCGCGAGCTAATACCACAATATATAAACCTGCAAGGTGAACGTTGTGGTTTTAGCCCGTTTTTTTAATGGCTCTACGGAGATTCGTTGCTGGCAGGGTTAAACCAGCAAATATACATTCAGACAATAATAATTTTGTTGGAGCAAATTCTGCCTTAAAAGAACTCGGCGATTTCTAAACCCCCTCTCTCTTTACATTTTGGTGGATTGTGGGAAGCCGGTTTCCGATCAGAATTACTAGCAACTTAATTTTAACGTATGATTAATATTGATTATTTCAAATTATGAAATTGCATATAATTGTTTAACTTCGCTATAAACGCGCGAACAATAAGAAAGCATTTGGCTTATATTGGTCATTTCACGTACATATCATGCATACAAGAGGTTGAATTTTGAGGAATAAAAAAGTTAGGATTACAAGAAACTTCAATGCCAAACGTTGGTACCGTTATTTTCTCACGTGAAAATTATAACTATACAATAAAGTTATTACAAATTTGGCGGTAGACTTGGTCACATGATGTATTTAGAAGGTCAAGGCCACAGGTCCTTTACAAATTACACAATAATCACGTATATTGCATTTAGACTGTTTCTTATCAGTGTGATAATCATATGTTACTTTCATTAGTATGCCGACGCATATGTGTTTTTAAATTTGACAAGTGATTACTGCAATAATCACATATATTGCATTTAAACGGTTTTACGCCCGTGTGCTTACGCATATGAACATTTAAAGCTGACTTAGTAGTACCCCAGTAATCACATATACTACATTTAAATGGTTTCTCCCCAGAATGCCTTCGCATATGCATTTTTAACAATGACTTGGTGATACTGCAGTAATCACATATATTGCATTTAAAAGGTTTCTCGCCAGTGTGTTCATGCAAATGCGTTTTTAAGTGCCATGTGGTGGTAGTACAGTAATCACATATATTGCATTTAAATGGTTTATCACCAGTGTGCTTCTGCAAATGCGTTTTCAACTGCGGCATGGTGGTAGTGCTGTAATCACATATATTGCATTTAAATGGTTTCTCACCAGTGTGCGTACGCATATGTTTTTTTAAATCCGACCTGGTGATACTAGAATAATCACATATATCACATTTAAACGGTTTGTCTCCAGTATGCTTGCACATATGCCTTTTTAAAATGGACTTCGTGACACTGCAGTAATCACATATATTGCACTTAAATGGTCTTTCACCAGTGTGCTTACGCATATGCCGTATTAAATGCGACTTCGTGACACTACAGTAATGACACATATGACATTTAAATGGTTTCTCCTCACCAGTGTGCTTACGCATATGCCTTTTTAAATCGGTTTTGTTGGTACTGCAATAAGCACATATATTACATTTAAATGGTTCTTTGCCTATGCACTTATCACAATTGTAAGGGTTTTCATTCAGCTGAGTATTTAGATTTCTATTAAGTAGGTGTCGAATTAAAACACTCTTCTTGTTAGTGTTAAAATCCCAGTTGTAGCAATAATACAGTTGTTTTTTTAAAGGTTCCTTCATGCATATGGGCACAATCATACTGGTTTCTAAACAGCCATCACTGCTGATTTTTGAGGGTGGAAGTTCGGTTGTAATGCTATCGTCACGCAACTCCTTTTTAATTACTGGTTGTTGTCGTAAAGTCCTTATAGTCATTTCGGTTTGCATACCCAGCTGTTTAAATTCATATATTTCGTCAATTGTAATCATACATCTGTTACAAACAACTGGGTTCGGTGTGATATGTAGATCCTGTAAGGAGGTTAATGTTAGTCAATAGAACTCATCGAGTTGTACTTACGATTTTTGGTAGAAAATCCAACAACTTGGATTGTAGCTTTAACTCATTGTCGTTGTTGATAAAATAATACTGCTCAGTTTCCACTATTACTAGTAAACAAATTCGACATGTATTTATTGACTTTTCCTCCATATTGTATTTTTGTATATATTATCAGAGTTGCCAACTCATAAAAATACTTCACTGCTAACCACTAAAAATACCTCAAACTATTTGTTAAAATGCCCGATAAAACTACATTTAGTTGAAATATTACTTATTTACAAAGTATTTATAATTTTGTACCCACTGGTAATTAATAATTGTGTCTTATTTACAATATATATAATTTGAATCTTAAGCCGCGTTTACACTGTAATTCATCTTTGATTTAAAACGTGTTCCAAATTGGTTCCAAATGGTGCAATTTCTTGCAGAGTCAAAATCGCAGGAACAAATTGCACAAATGAGAACTCCGTTATATAGAAGATTGCACAACTAAAAACTTCTATAATTTTAATCCAGCTGACATTTGACTCTTTTCTAAATGTTGCGTTTGCTAAATTGTAAGTCAAAATCAATAATAGACGCAGTAATAAGATTCGAACCGAACCAAACTTCGAATTCGGTTCGAAAATTATTTTCGTACCTTTTGAACTTTGCGCCAGATTAACTATAGCAAAATTTATAAAGCAACGGAGCTGAAAATCAGTGCTCAACCGGTCAAAAAAATGTAACTGACACATATAGTAATCTTTCTATGCACAATAAGACATAATTCACATTCAAAAATACGCTTCACCATAAACTAGGATTTAAGCCTTCCCTATAGTGCGGATATCTAGTTACGCGCATGGTTGTATTTCGATCATCATCAGCAACGCATTCTGTTTATCGTCAGATAAAAAAAATCTTTCCATTCTTCCTTATTTTTTTGAGGTTTCCATTCTATAATTTTCTGTGTCCATCTATCTCCTTCCACCCTACCTACGTGTTCCGCTCAGGGCACAAAGCTATTCCACTACGTGTTTACTCTACATCTTCTGCATAAGATAAGCAGGCAGACACTTTCTGTGAACACAACAGGAATAGGTCTACTTCAGAGAAACAACTCTGCGCACGCAAGTCATGATTCCATCTAACCCCTAAAAACAAAAGAATCACGTCCCACCTAACGTTACATCCGACCCCCCTACAATTTCATTTTTTTACAGAATTTGAAAAAAAATTAATAGCACTCTGGCACATACCACCAGAGTAGTGTGGGATTCTTCCTAAAAAACGGACATACCCACTAAAACCTTTCAGGTATTACTTCAGACGAAGAAGTACTCGTCAAGTTGTCTTTCACACTACTTTCATCTTACATTTTCTTCCTCTACTTTTTTTCTCATAATTTCCGATATCAGTCTTTCCCATAATTTTATGTTCATCTTACTCAAAACACACTCCCACTTTAAACACTCGATCTAAGACGTGTTTTGCATCATCAACTCTCGCGTCACAAATAATACACACATCCCTGGCTTTCTCTTTTTCCTATCTTTGTGGGATAAGAACCAAAACTCCCGTGGCTCGTCAAAAAAACCACATAGTCCGTGCGTCATTATGCCAACGCTTACTCTATCCCATCTTTCTTTGCACTCCTCCATCACCATGTCCGAAGATGGATGACACTCAAAATCTCTAACGATCTTTCTTGTTTTCCCTAATAAGCGGTATCCTCAGACAACTGTGCTTAGACCGCAGTTTGGGTCTCTAAATAGAAACTCATACAGAAGAACGAAACGTACCACGCCTACATACATTCCTAAGTTGACCCTCCCACGCTGGACATAAGTCGAACTAAGCTCTTCACGTGCTCAATCACTATACCGTTCTCTCCGACCCACACGCTTAACTACCTCAATCTCACTTTTGAATCCACCCTCCCCCTTGTCCCCACATTCGTTTGTGTCCGACCAGGACTACCAATTCGGTTGTATTCAGATCCAAACACAGACCGTGATCCCTTAACCAGCTCTCCACTTTATAGATCTCCTCTTCTACTTTCATTCTCAACAGTCTGCGGTTTTATCCTCGACTGCCATCTACGTATCCCAATAAAGTAATTCAATCCAGCATCGCCAGCTCCAATACCTCGTCATAGTAGAAGTTCCACAAAAGCGGTCCTAAGACCGACTCTTATTGCAAGACCCCCGCCATAAGCTGTATCCTTTCACCTACATCGACTTAATTGCGTTTAGAGTGGACTTCTTTTCTAAAACTGCTTCATCTTCTGTCCTACTACTAACCATTTTCCTAAGACCGGTAGGAAGCATACTAGGCTAAAACCCTCCGCTTCCCTATTAGGTTTAGTAGGCTTCGGAACCAACGCCATTCTCCTAGTCTTTCATTTTCTCGGAAAAGAACTCCAAGGCATTTATTGACGCATGACAGCAGATCGTCCCCGATCAGACAAGCCATGCGTAGAATCTCTGCCGTTATCTTATCGGGCTCCGGGGCTTTCCCATTCTTCATAGGCCTTACGGAATTTTTCAACGCCTTTCTCGTTCCCACCGATACTATCACCACGCTCAAAAGTGAATTCCTTGTGAAGGTCATATGCATTTCTAACATTTCCCACCGTCTGTTCGTCGCCGTCTAGCAGCCCGTATTCACCTCTGGAACAGTGTAACTGAGTGTAACGTTCAACTCCCATCTGAATGGATGGCTGGTCTCAATATGAGCGTAATGAATGTGGCAATGTGCCTTCTCATTGATTTTAGATGTGCCATCACCTAAGCCTCGACAGTGTGATTCAGTGTGATTGACGAAACAATAAGTGACCACAATTATATAATCTTTGAAATAATAAAAAAAATCCTCGCCGAATAGCGGATTGTCAAACCAACGTGGAACACTAATAAACTAAACAGTAACAAGCTAAGTGATACATTTGCGCGACTCTCGCGTTTACATACCACCATAATACCAAAAACAATTACCGAAATTATGGAGAGAATCTGCGACGCCAGTATGCCCCGGTACAAGAAGAGCAAACATCCTGGTGGAAAAATGACCTGTCCTGGCCCAAGAAGGAGTGCTAACGTTGTAGGAGAATCGCCGCCAAAGCTATTAAAAAAGCTATTAACCCTTGATTACATGAACACGAACGTTACAAGATACTCAGAAGCGACTAAAGCAAAGAACAGGGCATGATAGAATTATGCAGGAGCATAGACCACGAGCCATGGGGGAAATGATATATTAAAGTATAGCTACAAAAAGGCTTAAAAAAGCTCAATCTTGCACGTTACCCAATCATCAACAATTATACAGAATCATAAAAAAACTTTTCCCCGAGAAACCATGAAGGGATGTAGACATAATACTTATCCCCTCAACTTCACAGTTCTCAACGGAGGACATAATCGTTGCTGCCAAAAAACTAAACAAGAAAGCACCGGACTTCGACAAAATCCCGTCCGAAGCTCTAGCGGAGGTCGCCGCTAGCAACCCCAACGTGCTGACACGCCTCATAAACCACGTGACAAGGACAAAAATGCATCGAACCAAGCAAGTTCTTGTTTGTTTACTAAACACTATTTTATTGTACAGGTAATATGGATTTATGCGCAACGGATCCACAATGGATGTTCTAGAGGCCGTCGACTGCTGGGCTAAACGACTCGCGTATAACTACCCGGAGAAATAAAAAACTCTGCTCCCTGGTCACGCTAGATGTGAGAAATGCATTCAGCTCCCTAGCGTGGTCAGTCATAAGTGAAGCACTCAAGGAGAAAAAACCTCACCAACATCGTACAAAACTATTTTAATAATAGAAGACTAATAATACAAAGGTCCAATGAAGTGAAAACTCAACAGATGACTTGCGGGCTACCACAACAGTCTGTATTTGTATATCTCTCATTGTATTTTCCTCTCTTATTCTTGCTCTTGTTCCTTGTCTTTGTATATCCTTATCTCTTCTTATTATATCATCTTTTATTTCCCTTCCTGTCTCCCTTATTTTCTCTACCGCTTCTCTCGCATATCCAACTCTTTCATAATACCTTATTCTTTCATCTTGTCTATATTTAATTTTTCCATTCTTTACCTCTCTCCAGCACATTTGAAGCAATTTACATTCTTCTCTTTCTTTAATTTGTTCTTCGTAACACATTGCTCTCTTCCCCGCCAGTACACTTCTTTTCTAACTTCATTTCCTCGACTACTATGTACCCTGGCGTTTCATCTCTAATCCTAACGTCCATTTCCAGTATTTTTCTTGTACTTTCTCCAATTCCTCCCATTCCTTCCACCCCCATATTTGCGCCTCGTACATCATCACACTCTTTATTACTTTGTTAAACAACCTTCTTCTTGTTTGTATTTGCTTCCCAAATCCCCTCTCTCCTATACCCCACACCTGACCTACAATTATATTACTTTTCTTTGCCAACCACTTTATATGAGCCTAATCTTTATTGTCGTATCTGATTCGATAACCCAAATACGTCACTTCATTTACACTTTCTATTATCTCGTCTCCCTACTTCCACTCTACTCTTTTTTTTTACTTTATTTTATTTATTTTTACTTTATTTTATTTACTCGAATATTCCTTGATTTCAATAACAATTCAATTATGTGAATAGAAAAACAGTACAAAATAATTAAAAAAACATTCAAAAATAAAAAGCCATGTAAATATTTATAGTAACCACGGTGTATAATAAGTTACACCGTGATAGTAACTAATGAAATACTAACCTGTCTATCAATATACAGCCCGATGTCGTTAGGACTGATGAAATGAGATGTGTATTGGCTGGGAGTGAACCGAAGACGACAAAGCCTCACTACTCGAAAACTCGGCAACAAATTGTTTGTCTTTGATACTGCATTAGTCATTCTCATTTTCGACCGATTTGACACTTTCTGAAACTGACTCAGTTTCTTTCCTTTTAAAAAAGGACAAAGTAGTACCGGCGGTACCGGTATCGTCAGCTTTACGCTTTCTTTCAATGTCACTTCGGTCCCTTTCGCCTCCCCCCGTAAATACGATGGTATGAGTTACGTCATTAATGACGTGCACCGAAAGTTAACTTACGAAGACTATACTTGTATGTATACCGTAATAGGTATATGCGACACAATGAGGTCACAATATAAAACTTACGGAACCAGTAAGGTCACTCGCTGTCGGTACCTTTGAAGTTTTGGCATCGACCTGGCAACAACGGAAAGCTATGCTTCCCTCTGGACGAGTAATCGCAGGCTGCAAAGTGTACACAACATTGTAAGAGATAGAAATAGTATTTGTCAACAAACGGTACGCACTACTTGTCAAACGACAATTGTATTTGTTTACTTTTACATATTCCTACTTCAAGCTAAATATACATTGTATTTATACTTCATGTTTAAAGTTTGATTCAATTCATTTTACTATCTACGTACTTCAAATAATGCTGCTAGAACCGATTCTAAAATTTGAGGTTATAAGTATGTCAACATAAATTGACAAGTAGTGCGTACCATAACAATAAACAAATGTACTTCCTTTTCTACATGTTTGAGACAAACAAACACATTGCAAAAGTATACAGATTACTCGTCCAGAGGGAAGCGTAGCTTTCCGATGTTGCCAGGTCGATGAGTTTTGGGTACAGTTTTCCTGCGCTACTAACCAAGAGTTAATACGGAACGTTACAGAAAGATCTGATTACGCAACGGTTTTATCTGTGGTTTTATGGTTATCATTTATGCGCGTAATTCAAATTAAACATGTTTCTGTCAAACAAACATAACCTTGAAGTATCTTAATAACTGATGAATTAGTAGCTAATTATCTTATTCTACTTTTACTAGTAGTACTACTATTCTAAACAGTTCATCTTGAATAATATATTGAGTATTTAACATTATGAAATTGCGTTTAACCTCGCCATAAAAGCGCGAACAATAAGAAAACATTTGGCTTATATTTGTCACTTCACATACATGCAAATGGTTGTATTTTGAGGAATAAAAATGTTAGAACTTCAATTCTAAATGTTGGTACAGTTATTTTCTCACGTGAAAATTATACTACATAATAAAATTATTACAAACTTGGTGGTACACTTGGCGTAATTTGTAAAGGAGCTGTCACATAATGTATTTAGAAGCTCCGCCCACAGGTCCTTTATAAATTACTACAATAATCACATATATTGCATTTAGACTGTTTCTCATAAGTCTGCGTATGATAATCATATGTTACTTTCATTAGTATGCCGACGCATATGTATTTTTAAATTTGACAAGTGATTGCTGCAATAATCACATATATTGCATTTAAATGGTTTTTCGCCCGTGTGCTTACGCATATGAACATTTAAAGCTGACTTAGTAGTACCCCAGTAATCACACATATTACATTTAAATGGTTTCTCCCCAGTATGCCTTCGCATATGCATTTTTAACAATGACTTGGTGATACTGCAGTAATCACATATATCGCATTTAAATGGTTTCTCACCATTATGCTTATGCAAATGCGTTTTTAAGTGCCATGTGGTGGTAGCACAGTAATCACATATATTGCATTTAAATGGTTTATCACCAGTGTGCTTCTGCAAATGCGTTTTCAACTGCGGCATGGTGGTAGTGCTGTAATCACATATATTGCATTTAAAAGGTTTCTCACCAGTATGTATATGCATATGTTTCCTTAAATTGGAACTGTAGGTACTGCTGTAGTCACATATATTGCATTTAAATAGTTTCTCGCCAGTGTGCTTATGCATATGAACTATCAATTGGTTCTTTCGTTTAGTGCAATAATTACATATATTGCATTTAAATGGCTTTTCACTAGTATGCTTCTGCAAATGCATTTTTAACTGCGACGAGCTGATAGCCTTGTAATCACATATATTGCATTTAAATGGTTTTTCACCAGTGTGTCTACGCACATGAATTTTTAACAGTCTCCTGATGTTAGTACCGTAGTCACATATATTGCATTTAAATGGTTTCTTCCCAGTGTGCTTAAGCATATGCCGTTTTAAATCTGTCATGGTAACACTGCAGTGATCACATATGTTGCAATTAAATGGTTTTTCACCAGTATGCTTACGCATATGTATTTTTAAATACGACTTGGTAAAACTACCGTAATCACATATCTTGCATTTAAATAGTTTCTGCTTACACATACGACTTTTTAAAACTGACTTGGTTAGGTTCTCATTATTCAGATGTCGGATCAAACTTATCTTTTTGTTAGTGTTGAAGTCACAGTTGTAGCAATGATACAATTCTGCTTTTGAAGGTTCTTCGAAACTTGCAGGCACATGTGTATTAATTCCCCAACAGTCATCGCTCTTGAGTTTTACATCTGAAAGTTCGACTGTACAGTTTTCTTCAAGCAACTCATCTTTAATTGCAGCTTGTTGTAAATTCCTTATAGTTGTTTCAGTTTGTATGCCCAGTTGTTTAAATTCATATATTTCTTCAATCGTAATCATACACCTATTACAAGCAATTGGTTTCGGTGTGATATTTAGATCCTGTAAGGAGGTTAATGTTAGTCAGTAGAATCTACCCAGTTGTACTTACGATTTCTGGTAGAAAATTTAACAACTTGTATTGTAGCTTTAACCCATTGTCGTTGTTGATAAAATAATATTGCTCGGTTTCTACTATTTTTAGTAAACATATTCGACAGGTCTTTATTGATTTTTCCTCCATATTGAATTTTCGTATATTAGCAGAGTT
Source organism: Aquatica leii (assembly GCA_035610365.1). Classification (NCBI taxonomy): domain Eukaryota; kingdom Metazoa; phylum Arthropoda; class Insecta; order Coleoptera; family Lampyridae; genus Aquatica; species Aquatica leii. The sequence goes on along the minus strand of CM069438.1, from coordinate 51,624,914 downwards.
GCCAACTACTAAAAAAACTTTACCCGTAATATTTTTGGTATTTATTAAAAAAAAACTACATTTTGCTAAAATATCTACAGAGCGTCGAAGCAAACATTACCCCCGGAAAATATGTGAACTAAATTTAAAAATTTCTAGTGGCAAAACAATCGACCAATCACAATTATGGAATCATAGCAAGTACCTTCCCTAACAAAATTTTTAATTTGTACTCGTTTTGGCGTTTACAAGTTGTGTTCTTAATTTTTCATATTTGGGTCTTATTCATCTTTATTAAATAGTTTTTTTCAAAACTCTTACTGTTGTGGATTTTTTGATAAATCGGTAAGTACATAATACCAAATATAACAGCATATGACACTTATTCTAAATTATTGCAATCTTAAAGATAGATTTATGCAAACCAATTTAATATTTATCATTTAACATTTAAGCAGTTAAACAACGGATTCCTAATTAACTAAATTTTAAATTTAATTCACATTGCGCCTTACATTATCTTTGCATTGCGCATTCTCACACGCAACTCGAAGTATGTGCGCTAAAACTTCCGTAATTTGTTATTAAACACTAAAATGTAACGAATTTAACTATATCAACATATATCAATGTGTAACCAACGCGGATGTGGAAGTGTGATTGCATAAATGGGTACTACATGGTACTACTTTTATAAAGTGCTAAATGTTAAATTGATCTGCATAAATGCACCTTTACATAACCTCATAATCAAAACTGTGTTTTTACCCTAAGGGTTTTTACGCTTATGATTCAATTTGAATAATATTAATTAGTTTAAAGATTATCACTTAGTTATAGCTGTAATGTATTTTGTAATGATGTAAAAGCACTGATTATTAGCTGTATATTGATAATATATAATAGGTATAATACTATAATAATTAATAATACAATAGTATTACTAGCGGGCATTAACACTAGCGCGTGCTACCGTATGGCTGTCTCGTGTGCCACCGCCGGTACCGCCCTGGTTATATACAATACATAACACGACCCTTATAAAATAAGAAAACGAGAATATACAATTCTTAATGCTTAAATAAAAATTAATCAATCCTAATTAACAATTCATTCTACAACAAGAAAAACAACATATAACTTTGAAATTTAAATGAATACTAATCAGTAATAATAATAAAAATAGATTTCACAACTTATAAATTGAGTTTTACAGGAGGTTTAACAATTCGACCACTTCGAGTAGTAATAACATTATCAAATCTTTTATCCTTACAGATAGTTCGAGATGCTTCGTTTTCATCCGCCGTTGGTAGTACACTTGGAGGTGTATGAGACTGTTCACGTGTATGAGACTGTTCACCATTATTTACATTAAAAGGTTTTAACATTTGTCTGTTTCTTCTGTATTCTGCATCACCAATTTTAACAATATAATCATTATTTTCGTTTTGTTTAACGACAATTCCAGGTTTCCATTTTCTTATATTTTCTTGAAGAATTATTTTAGTTCCTCGTTGTAGAATAGGTAATTTTTTAGCAGTCTTGTCATAATAGTTTTTTTGTTTGTCTTGTCTTAGCCTTAATTTAGTTTTTATTCCAGTTGTAGGATATTTAGGTTTCAATAAGTCAATTTTTTCAGGTAAAAGAGTTCTAAGTTTCCTTCCCATTAACAGATAACATGGAGTAGGTAAGTCACTTTTTGGCGTAGTATTATAATCAAGGATCGTCAAAAAAGGATCTTCTTTATTCTGGTATGCTTTTGTAAACAAACCTTTGACCGTTTGAATTGTTCGTTCAACCATTCCGTTACTTTTTGGATAGTGCGGGCTAGAAGTTTTTAAGTCAATGTGATATTTTTTTGCAAAATTATAAAATTCGAGTGCACAAAACGGTGGACCGTTATCAGAAAAAATCACAGATGGAAGTCCGTATAAAGAAAATATGTTTTTTAGACATGCTGTAACACTTGCACAGGTTTTATTAAAAAGTTTGTTCACTATAGCAAATTTACTAAAGTAGTCTATAACAACTAAGAAATTTTCAGTGCCAACACTCATAAAGTCAATTCCAATTTTTTCCCATGGTAGGTTTGGAACGTTGTGAGGAGTAAGTGGTTCTTTGACGTTACTTTTTGAATAAAGTTGGCATGTCGCACAATTTTTTATTAAATTTTCTAAGTCATCATTCATACCTGGATAGAAAATTGCTTCTTTAGCCTTTAACTTACAGGATACTATCCCTTGGTGCGATTTGTGTATGAGGTTTAGGAACTCTTCTTTTAGACTAGCTGGTATTATCAATCTTTTTTGGTAGAATAAAACATTTTTGTGCAAATATATATCAGATTTATATTGCCAAAAATTTTTAACTTCTATTGGAACCAACTTTTTATGATGAGGCCAGCCATTTAATGTGTAATACTTGACTTTCTGTAATATAGGATCTTCGTCTATAGCTTTTTGTAAACGTTGTTCGTTTTCCGTATTAGTAGATATTATTGCATAAATTTTAAGGTTTTTTTCTAAGTAATCTGTATTTATTGTATCACTTGTAGGGTCTCTACTAAGCGAATCAGGAATTTTTAGGTTTATTCCAGGTACGTAAGTTAAATCGAATGAGAAACGTTGTAGTTTCATCGCAAGCCGTTGTATTCTTGGAGACATCTCATCTAAGTGCTTTTGAGCAAACCTAGTAGTGCGGGGTGGTCAGTTTCCGCAGTAAAATGAGTCCCCAGAAGATAATAAGAAAATCGTTCACATCCAAACACTAATCCAAGCAATTCTTTTTCTATGTGATTGTACCGAATCTGAGTGGGTGTTAATGACACTGATGCAAATTCAATTGGCTTATTGTTTTGCGAAAGCATAGCTCCAAGCCCATAAGGACTGGCGTCTACTGACAAAGTTACCTTTATTTTTGGATCAAAATACGACAAGGTAATGTCGGTGCAAACTAACTTCTTGATTCTATTAAAACAATCGTCCTCAGCTGGAGTCCAAACCCATTCATTTTTTCATTTAATAGTTTTCTTAGAGGAGCAGTTTCCTGTGACAAATTGTGAATAAATTTAGATAAATAAACTACCATACCAAGAAATCTTTGCAACTCTTTTTTGTTTTGTGGAGGTTTCATCTTTGCAATAGCCTGCGTTTTGTTTTTGTCCGGTGAGATACCACTGTCACTAATTTCATGTCCTAGAAAGTTAATTTTACTCAAACAAAATTTAGATTTGTGCAAGTTTAGAGTTAATCCACTTTTTTTAATGTTCTCTAATGCTAAATTCAAGTTTTGATTGTGTTCCTGAATCGTTGATCCATACACTAACACATCATCAAAATATGCTATTGTGCCTGGAGTCCCCTTTAATAAATTATGAATGAATCTATGGAAAATTTCCGGAGCACAAGTAAGACCATACGGAAGTCGCAAATAGCGAAATCTTCCATAGCTTGTAGTAATCGTACATAATCGAGAACTTTCATAAGTTAACGGTAATTGTAGAAATGCTGATGATGCATCTAACTTGCTAAACACTTTAGCTCCTGCCAATTCTGCGAATAGCATATCCTGGGTTGGGATATGAAATTGTTCACGCTTAATATATTTATTTAAATTTAAAGGATCTATGCATATTCTTATGTCATTTTGATTACTTTTTGGCACAACAACAATTGGGTGTACCCAGTCAGTCGGTTCCACTACTGGTACTATTATTTTTTCAGCCACCATTTCATCGAGCTTCATTTTCACCTTTTCTTTTAAGGCTAACGGCACTTTTCTTGTTGCAGATATGCTAGGAATAGCATTTTCCTGTAATGTAATTTTGAATTCTTCCATAACTTTACCAATGCCAGTGAATACTTTTTATGCACATCTAAAATCTCTTTTAATTTTTTATTTTCTAGTACTGCATCTATTTGTTTATTTCTTTGCAATAGTTTATAGTCTTGCGCTGCAGCAAGTCCCATAATTGACTTTGACACATCGTTCTTTAATATATAAAATAAAAGTTGCTTCTTAATGTTTTTTAACGAACAATTTAAATAAATTTGACCTTTAAGAGCAATTTTATGTCCCGTGTAACTTGACAGAACTGCGCTAGTAAATTGAAGTTCACTTACACTTAAATTAAGTTTAGAAAAATCTGTCCAATTTAGAATGTTCACTTGGCTGCCAGTGTCTACTTTTAATGTAATGTTAACATTATTAATTATGAAATTTTCGTACCATTCCACAGAGTCTACAACAGAGTTAGCTACATCATTTGACACAGACCATACTATATTTTCATCATCATTGTTTGAGTAACATTCATACTTATGTTCACTTTCAACAACAGGACAGTATTCTTCATACTCTAACACTTCGTTGACATGATTTTTTGTTCTACACATCTTACGATAATGTCCTTTTACTTTACAAAATGAACAAACTTTGTGAAATGCTGGACACCTACCTTTTAGAAGTAGCAATCCAGAATTTCTACAATTAATGTTAATTTCGTTACCTCTGTTTCGATTGCTATTTTCTGAATAACTTGTGTTAGCAGTAAGTTTATGATCCTTTTTTGTTCTATTTATTTTATTTTGTCTGATCGCATTTACCATTCCTGTTTCTTTCGTAATTTCACGCTGTGTTGTAACACTATTTTCCATTGATCTGCAGATATCAATCGCCTGATTCAACTTCAATTCTGCATTCTGTAACAGCTTTTCTTGAATTCTTGGATCACGAACTCCTAAAACAATTCGGTCTAAAATTAAAACATCTTTTTCTTTAAACTCGCAAGTTGTAGCTAATTGTTTTAATGCAGTTATAAACTGATCAATTGTTTCATTTGGCAATTGATCCCTCTTGAAAAATTTAAAATGTTCATACACAATGTTTTTTAAAGGGCTGCAATAATGATCAAATTTCTTTATAACAGTATCGAGCTTGTTTTTATCTTCATCCACATTGTATTCGAACGTGTTGTATATCTGTAGACCTTCATCGCTTAAGCAATTTAATAAAATCGCAATTTTAATTTCATCTGATTTCTTTGTTTTTTCACTAGCTAACAAGTAAAAGTTAAATTTTTGTTTCCATAACTTCCAATCATTGGATATGTTATTTCCTTGAAAAATAAATTTTTCTGGAGCTTTCGATTGATCTCCCATTTTCCAATACTAACATCAACAATTCTTTAACTTGTACTCAACAATTTTTTTTCTAACCACACGTTTTACATGCCGCTTATTTCCATAACCTCAAAACGTCGCTTTTCCGCTGCCACCATGTAATGTATTTTGTAATGATGTAAAAGCACTGATTATTAGCTGTATATTGATAATATATAATAGGTATAACACTATAATAATTAATAATACAATAGTATTACTAGCGGGCATTAACACTAGCGCGTGCTACCGTATGGCTGTGTCTCGTGTGCCACCGCCGGTACCGCCCTGGTTATATACAATACATAACAATAGCTTTTTGTTTTTTAGAATAACATGGAAAGTAAATCAAGGAAAACCGTTCATGCCGAAGCTCGAAATATTATTAGAACTGTTGTACAGTTCTTCGACAAGCAAAAAGCAGCAGGTGTGTGGTCATTTCCTTTAGACAAAGCTACTGAATTAGCTGCAGCAGCCACTGGGAAATCACCGAAGTTTATAAAACAAATAAGGTAAGTTTATAAATATTTAAAATATGTAAATAAAAAATGTTTTCATTAGGAGTGAAGTTTTGCAAACTGAGCATGGAGTACTAAAATCTCCCTCAAAAAAACAAAGAAGTGGTGGTTCCAATAAAATTGTTTTGGACAATGCTGATTTAGGCATCTTAAAAAGAAGCATTCATGAAACTTATACCGTAGACAAAAAGGTTCCAACGTTGAAGATTTTAGTTCAGAAAATGCAGGAGAAAGTTGACTACTGTGGTGGAACAGATACTCTAAGAAAATCGTTACATCAAATTGGGTTTAAATACAGAAAATGTCACGATAAAAGGAAATTGTTAATGGAACGTCATGACATTGTAGCTTGGAGATGCCGCTATTTAAGAAAGTTACGAGAAAACGATGCTTTAGGAGAAAAGAAAAAACCTATTACTTACTTAGATGAAACATACATACATCCGTCGTATGGGGTTAGTAAATGCTGGCAATCAGAAAATGAACCTGGTGTGTATCACACAGGCAAAGCTGGACAAAGATACATAATTGTTCATGCAGGTGGATCTTATGGATTTGTGAAGAATGGACTATTAATTTTTAAATCAAAAAGTAAATCTGGCGACTACCATGATGATATGAACCATAATAACTTTATGCAATGCAGCTAATTCCAAATTTGCCTCCTAACGGTATTGTTGTTATGGATAACGCACCATATCATAGCGTACAAATAAACAAACCACCAAATCAAGGTACAAAAAAAATGGACATTAGAGAATGGTTGGAATCTAACGATATATCAACTATTAATGATATAAGAAAAGCTGAATTACTATGTTTGGTGAAACAATGTAACATCACCAAATCTTATGTAGTTGATGAATTACTAAATAAACATGGACACACTGTTACGTTTGCCACCTTATCATTGTGACCTAAATCCTATTGAATTAATTTGGAGTTTGGTGAAACATAAAGTGGCAATGAACAGTGTCGCTCAAAGTAATGCAGAAATAGAAAATTTTGTAAGAAATGCATTTTCTGAAGTTACTCAATCTGATTGGAATAAACATGTTCAACATGTTAACCGTTTAGCTGACGAAATGTGGGAACGTGATGGCCTGTTGGATGAAACAGTGGAAAGCATGTCTTTTAGAGTGAACACTGGTTCATCAGATGAAGACAGTAGTGATGAAGAAGATCACAGCAGTTAACCTTTATTTAATTAGTTTTTAATTTTTGAATACATAAATATTTTTGAGGTGGTCAAAGAGAAAAAATCGCATAGTCTTGCAGTAGAATAGTTAAACTGTAACAATTAATTGATATTAACGTAACATTTATCTTGTTATTTATTATAATCCAATGCTTAATTTCGGTATAAATATTTTAAATATGTAATATTGGTGAGTATAACGTAGGCAACTGCCAAAGTTTTATGTCGGGATAATTACTGCCTAAGAATTTATTGTTTTTCTAATAACATCTATGTTCTGTTTTAACGTAATACATAATTGTCTTATAATTATTGGTAAAATCTCGTAATTTTTAAGTATAACTAAGCAGATTGTTCAAGTTTTGTAGCACTGTATATAAGGATCAACTGTTTTTGTAATACTACAATGAAATTAATATCAAAATAAATAAAAACACGAAAACTTCATTATTATGTTTTAAGTCTGTTGTTACTAATTTTTAAAAAAACTGGGAATGTTTGAATTGCTAAATTTCTATTTATGTCTTCAGATTCTTTAGGAAGTCGAAAGCAGCATGATTAATGTTTTGTTACTCCAAATAGTAGGTTTAAGCAATCTCAAAATGTGATTTCATTCTTATAGATTGTGTAAAATAATAGGTAAGTAACATAAGTTCTTATATCTGAAATTACTGAGCAGTGGTATTTAAATAGAAACTTCTTATAATGCATATTACGTAATTTAAATTATTTAAAATTGGCGCCGAAATACTTTTTACTTTGAATGTACTGTCAAAATTAAAGCGCCCTCAATCACGCCCCTTCGCGTCACTTGTTTGCTTATGTCAACTGTATTATTTACAAAGTATTTAATATTTTGAAGATACCCACTGTAATTAATAATTGCCTTGGTTATCTTAAGCCGAGTTTACACTTGTGCAATTCGTCCATCAAGGTTTATTTTTCTTTAAAGGCGCGAAAACACATAACATTTTAATTCAGCTGACATTTGACTTCTAAATATTTCGTTTGCTAAAATGTAAGTCAAAATCAATAACGTGTGCAGTAATAAGGTGCTACAAAATATACATCGTAGGTATATATCTAAATAAGAATTTTGGAATATAATGCATACGGTACGGTCTACGTGTATATATAAAAAAATCCATACATTATTTTTCTAAAAATACTTATTTTTTTCAAATCATACTTATCAATAAATCACCGTACAATATAAGACAATCGACAGTAATTCGATACGGCACGTCCTAGCTACCATAAATTACTGCAATGACGTTAAATAAATGTAACTTTTATTCCCTGAAAGTAACGTTGCTACATTTTTGCCTTCTTACTGGTCAAATTACAGTTTTTTACACAGTCGCAAAAATTGTACGCCATTTTAAATTGCTACCGTTTTGTAATTTTCGCATTTTTCCTTTATTTAATTTGTATAAAACCATGAAACCAAAAAATAGTGTAAACGTAAATCTTTCAATTAAATTTTAACAAAGCACTAAAACGAACTAAAAACTTATATATAAGACTTATTTTATTGCTGACGTTAAGATTCACATAATCCAATACATTAGAAAATAATGTATTTGTAGTTATGTAGAGTATGTTCAAAGGTAACGTAAAAGTGACGTAATAAAAACGCGGGGTGTTTGTACCGCCGCCAGAGATTATGGACAGCATGTAATGTTTTAACTGAACGTCGTTAACATTTAACGATTTAACTATTGACAATATTAAACAACAACCAAATCAACTAGATTCTGTTCTACAAAAGATGTTGGTTTTGATTTTAAGCCTAACACAACCCTTAAGTACTCTTTTTATTCTGAGCTTAAGGACTGATAATATAATATCATCATCATCACCAACTCGTTCTGTCTATCATCGGACATACGCTTCCCTTAAATCTTTCCACTCTTCTCTGTTGCATGCTTTCCTCATTCATTCGTGTCCTACTAATTTCTTAATGTCATCCGTGCACCCAGTTTGCGGTCTTCCTCGGTTTCTTTTGTTTTCTCGAGGTCTTCATTCTATAATTTTCCGTGTCCAAATCTGCTTACATCCTACCTACGTGGCCATTCTAGTTCCATCTCAGGACACAAAGCCGTTGCACTTCGTTTTTTACCCTGGATCTTCTGCATAAGGGTAGTAGGTAAACACTTTTCTGTGATCACGACTGAATCTTTAAAAAAACAACCCTGCCCACGCAAGCCATGATCCCTCTCATCCCCCAGAAAAAAGAGATCATGCCCTAACACGTAAACCCTAATCCACTCAACGTTACATCCCATTTATACCCGCCTGGCCAACGTGGCAAGTTAAACTAAAGGATGACAATTTCATTTTTTTTTACAGGAGGTGAAAAGCTTATATTAGCACTCTAACACATACCACCAGAGTAGTGTGAAAATCTCCATAAAAAACGGACATAGGTACTAAAACCAGCTCCTTCCGCTTTTGTTCCTCACCCGGCAGACCTTTCGGGGTATTATTTCAGATGAGAAAGGCTTCGTTCACTCGACTTTCATCTTGTTTCCGTTCTTCATTTTCTTCTTGTAATTCTTATTCCATAATTTTCCAAAATTCCTCAGCCGATTTTTAAATTTTTTCCGTAAACACTCTAGGACATCTTTTGCAACTCTCGCGTCACAATACACGCATTTATGTCTTTCCTATCGTTGTGAGATAAGATCCAAAACTCTTATAGCCCCTCAGAATTGAACCACATAATTCATCTGCCAACGCTTGCTTTATCCCACATCTTTCCTGCCAGGCGCATAACGAGGGACGGTGGACTTGCACGGGTCCTGGAGATGATGCTCTTGGATAGCAAAAGACGAGACGATCTATTGGAACGGTTGGTGACCAATGTGACGGCTCAAAAACAACCAACACACAGGGAAATTGAACAAACGCAGGCATTTCACATAATGCCAGATTTGTCGAAAAATATTCAAACGTACGACGGGGAATCGAAGTCGACAGGAAGAGAATGGTTGGCCAATTTACAGAGTATGCAACTGTTACATCGATGGCCAGATTCGTTTGTGTTGGAGACAGCTAGAACACACCTGACGGGAGATGCAAGACATTGGCTACAAAGCAATCGTGCAAACTTGAATTCGTTCACGGGATTTGTAGCAGAGTTTGGGAAGATGTTTTGTGGGAACGTTAGTCGAACGGAAAGGTGGAATCGTATGATGGCGAGAAAGCAAGAGAACAAAGAGTCATTAAACTCGTACTTCCACGAAAAAATGAAGTTATGCAAGGAGTTGAACTTGGACTTTGGAGAACGAAAGGAACATGTAACGCGATGCTGGATAGGTCACAGGAGACAGAAACACAGCTGTACAATGACCTCTTAGAGCACCAGGCAGTTAGCGATGCACGTATGGAAAGATTCAGAACAAATAGGGACACCGATAAGTTGGAAAAGAGAGAAAACTTAAGGCAAGTGAACATCTCACAAGCCGAAAATTGGAGGAAACGCTCGACGACGACGCAAATGAAGAAGGAACCAAGGCCGATGAACGAAGGTGTGACAAGACCGTTTCGTTGTTTTAATTGTGGCGAAGGGTCACACTTAAGCAAAGATTGCAAGTTGCCGCAAGGCATAAACTGTTACCATTGCAAGCAACCCTCTCACATCAGCAGAAATTGTCCAAATCGACAACCGAAGAAAGAGGTGAACAAAATAGTTAAGAGTGAACCGAAAGACATTTCTTACAGAAACAATTATATCCGCGACATTACGATAAACGATTACGAAGGATTAAAGTGTTTCGTAGACATGGGGGCGACGTTAAGCACAATAAAGGAAGACCTAGCGCGTGATTTAAAATTAACGAAAAGTTATGTGGCGGAAACATTATTCGGGTTTGGCGGATCGGAAGTTAGAAGTGACAGTTTCGTAATAGCAAAAATTTCTATGGACGGGGTCGTCATGGAAGGAGTAAAAATGTACGTAGTGTCGAACGAAGTACAGAACGTGGCGGTGTTGTTAGGTCAAAACTTTACGGATCACCCAGACATGGCTTTCATTAAGAAAGACGATAAATTAGTGTTCGGACTGAAATCGGATCCATTTTTCGTTAACATAGAACTACCCGTAAATAATAGAAATAAATTGAACGTGAGCGCAACTGAAACTACAACATTAAAACCCCACAGCATAAACTCTGTAAATGCAAAATTTGGCGAATTAAATGTGAAAGTGCCGATACGAAATGATGACATGCGAGAGAGGATCGTATACGACAGAGACAGGTTAGGCAGAGCCCGAGAAAGTGTGGATGACTGGGACGCTAGTGAAAACGCAAACGTGACGGAGAGTGCCAATGAGTTGGATATCGATCCACTAACGCCGACCGAGTACCGGAGAAAACTATTAGATCTTGTGAAAGAATTTCAAACGAGTTTCGCTACAAATCTGAGTGAATTAGGGTGTACGAACCTTATGGAAATGGACATAATCGATAACGGAAAGGCGGTGCGTAGCAAACCGTATCGAATGACTTCGGAGGACAGGTCAACGGTGATAGATATAGTATCGGGAGTGGAAAAAGTGCGGAATCGCCACAGACACGACGTCGCCGTATGCGTCGCCTGTGTTTCTCGTTAAGAAGAAATCGGGCGAACCAAGGCTAGTGGTGGACTACTGAAATTTAAATAGTCAGACATCCAGGGATCATTTTCCCTTACCAAACATTGACGAGCAGTTTGAGCATTTGACGGGGTGCAAATTATTCACGACATTGGATTTGGCGCTGCATTCTTTCAGTTACCTTTGACGACGAAGGCGAGACCAAAGACAGCGTTTGTGACGCCGGACGACTCGGGGGAGTTTACGAGAATGTGTTTCGGGTTGACAAATAGTCCCTCAAATTTTGCACGGCTTATGACAAAAGTTTTGAGACCCCTACGAAATAAAACGGCTATGGTTTTTATAGATGACGTTTTGGTGCCAGCACGCGATTGGGGAGACATGCTCGTACGATTAAAACAAGTTTTTACCGCGATTCGTGACGCGCGGCTCACTTTAAAATTACGAAAATGCAAATTCGGCTATACTGCAGTGAATTTTCTGAGGTTCAAGATTTCCGCCGTTGGAATCACTCCCGGAGATGAGAAAACGGAAGTTATCAATAGATTTCCGCGACCGGTAAATGGACACGAGGTGAGAAGATTTCTGGGGCTTACCAGTTTCTTCAGAAGATTTGTACAGGGATACGGAACCATTGCACGACCTCTGAGTGATTTAACACGAAAAGACGTGAAGTACAATTGAACGAAACGTCCCGATGAAGCTTTTCACAGCCTGAAGCAGAAATTAGTTTCGTACTCAGTGGTTAAATTATATAACCCTAAGGCGAAAACAGAATTACACACAGACGCGAGTTCCTTGGGGTTGGCAGGAATGATGCTACAGGAGGGGCCAGACGGAACCATGCACCTAGTGTACGCGGTTAGCAAGAAAACTACGGACGTGGAAGCAAATTATCACAGTAGCAAGTTGGAGTTGATGGCCATCGTGTGGTCAATGGACAGATTAAGGACATTTTTGTTACCAATCTACTTTACGGTGGTGACGGATTGCCAGGCGCTAATTTACCTAAACATGCAGAAAACAACAAACGCACAGATAGCACGTTGGAGTCATCTTTTACAAGAATTTAATTACAAAATCAAATTCAGAGAAGGGGAACGACTACAGCACGTGGACGCATTGAGTCGAGCACCGATCATAGAGCCCGCAGATACGATGGAGGAGATATATGAACAACGATTGGAAGTGTACGCGATCATACCAGAAGAAGAAAGAATCTTGACTAAGATAAGAACGTCTTCCGGGTTTGGACCGTGTCAATGTTGTAACCGAAGTTGCCAACGTTTCGCCCACTTTCGTAAGGGGCTTCATCAGGGCGTGAGATAAATCGAACAACTCAAACAAGCAACCGAAATCTAACTAAACACTTCTCAAAAGTTAGGTAATCAACTTGCGTACGGAACGGGATACGACATATTTTGAACAGTTCGAGACACCCAATGGCGAATGGAGTTATCGAACGTGCGAACAGGACAATAACACCAACTATCTTGACAAAAATGCAGAGTGAAACAACTTGGAATCGTTGCTTAGACCAAGTGCAAAGGGACGCGAACAACGTAATAAATAAAACCACGGGAAGGTCACCGTTTGAAGTTGTGTACGGGTACACACCGCATTTCCAGGATGGAATACTACGAAGCATATTAGAAGAAAATAATTTGCAGGAGGATAAATCAGAAATACAAAACGCGATTCGGGACAAAATCGGGAAAGAACAAATCAAATACAAGGCGTATTACGACAAGAGACGTTATCAGCACGAAGGTTACAGCGTAGGAGACATTGTTTATGTGAAATCACCACCTATTTCTACTGGGGAACTAACAAAAACGCAACGAAAGTATAAGGGGCCGTATGTAATTACGGAGGTTCTACCCGCTGATGTTTACAGAATAAACACGATCGCGGAAAACGGAAACAGATATTACACAACTACTATACACGTCAGCAAGCTAAAAATCTACAGAAATGCGAACGAATTTGACGATAAAGTTGAGTACATTGAACCCGAGGATCTTGACCTACATCGCGTGAGTTCAACGGACGACGACATTTCGGAACCACGCGCACCAGATGCAAAGTTGACAAACGAGAGAAGGGAAACACCAAAGGAGGCGGGTACTTCAACCGCAACAATCGACGAACAAATTAGTGGACGACCAAAAAGACACAAGCGGAGACCCGCAAAATTAGATGATTTTGTTTAGAAAATTAGATCAATTCAGAAGATTTGAAATTTCAGGATTGGCCGAATGTTATAAACTTTATTTTTTTTTTAATACATTTTATAGAATTATAATTTGCTGAAATTACAAACACAAAGGAAAAAGGGTTAACTACCAGGCGTAGGAAAATAGTTAACACAAATCTGAATCTGCTTACCGAATTTTGTACGACAGCCTTTTATGCCGCGGATGCTTGGAAAACGATGAGATTTCACAACAGTTGCTGTGAAAATGTAAAGCACGCATAACCCTTCCTTTTTTTGTTTTACGGAAAACGTACGTACCTAATAAACAACACCAGGGTCCGCAATTCTTCATTGATTAGAGCCTCACACAAAAAACAATTACTCTTAATTCAGTTCCGTTGTAATCATTCTCTCCTTTATGTACGACATACGGCAAGTTGGTTGGCCCCACGCTGGGCGCCAAAACTTGTTACAAGCTTCTTGTTGTTTACGGACCTTGCACGGCCAGCTTGTAATAGAATTGACACAATTGCTATTCGGAGAGAGGAGTGGTTCAATGCCGTGCTGAAGCAGCGTTTCCACAAATCCTACATAACGTATAGTCACTAATCATTGATTTATTTCGACACTATTTATTTTTCATTATCACACATACGATAACGTAAAGGTCACTAAACTGCACTCGCGTTGATTACACAATGAATTCGCCTCGTTTGTTGCAGGTTACCGTTATCTTCTTATCGCTTCCAGGAGTTTCCTTCATTTTCTTTAACCTTCGAACACTTTTCGGAAACAGAACGTAACAGTATGATTATTTACTTAAATTTTATACGTAAAGCAATAAACTACAAATGTCGCACATAAATGAATTCGTAATACTGACAACATTGTTAAGAAAGCATTTAAATATCAGCACAATTAACGGAAATTATTACAATTGTTAGCAACATTTTACCGTACACTGCACAGTAACATAACGAACCAGTTCAGTATAAAACTATACTAACGACACTGTAGTACGCACTACAAATTTATGAGTCGCATATTCCCATAAAGTTGACTATCTTTAAAAATACTAACGTTCATTAGACTAAAAGTTCATACTAAGTCTCAAATTTGAAAAGTATCTTCGTAAATAATGATCGTGCAAAAATATAAGAATCAAAACTGTAGAAAATTTAATGGGGAATAGAAGTATTCTTCCAATAAAATGTACGATTAACAAGATATAATAGTTTATTATGATTAATTAAACAACACTTAAGTGTGCCTATGCAGATGCACTTTTAAAACCGATTTGGTAGTACTGCATGCTTATGTCTATGAAATTTCGTTTACCCTAATAATCACGTTGTATTAAAATGAATCGTCACCACTATGCCGACGAATATTATGTCTTTTTAAATTGTACATACGGGTACTGCAGTAATTACATAAACTGCATTTGAATGGTTTATCACCGGTATGTCTACACATATGCAATTTTAAATCACGCTTGGTAGTACTGCAGTAATCACATATACTGCACTTAAATGGTTTTTCGCCAGTATGCCTACACATATGCACTTTTAAATCAAACTTGGTAGTACTACAGTAATCACATATATTGCATTTAAATGGTTTTTCACCACTGTGATGCAAGGTATGTATTTTTAAATTCGACAGGGTGCTACTACTGTAATCACATGCATTGCATTTAAATGGTTTATCACCAGTATGCCTACGCATATTATGTATTTTTAAATCCGACTTGACGATACTACAGAAATCACATAAATTGCATTTAAATGGTTTCTCACCAGTATGTGTACGCATATGTTTTCTTAAATTGGAGCTGCAGGTACTGCAGTAGTCACATATATTGCATTTAAATGGTTTTTTACCATTGTGCTTATGCATATGAACTGTCAATTCGTTACTTCTTTTAGCGCTATAATTACATATATTGCATTTATAGGGTTTTTCACCAGTGTGCTGCCGAAGGTGTATTTTTAAATCATACTTGTTAGTACTACAATAATCACATGAATTGCATTTAAATGGTTTATAACCAGTATGCTTACGCATATGATTTTTTAACTGATATATGGTGGTGCTACAGTAATCACAGGTATCGCATTTAAATGGTTTTTCACCAATGTGTCTACTGATATGAATTTTTAACTGCGACATGGTGGTAGTACAGTAATCACATATATAGCATTTAAATGGTTTCTCGCCAGTATGCTTTACCATATGTTTGTTTAAACCTGACTTTGTGATATTGCGGTAATCACATAAATTACATTTAAATGGTTTTTCGCCGGTATGCTTACGCATATGTTTTTCTAAACCTGACTTGGTGATATTGCAGTAATCACATATACTACATTTAAATGGTTTCATACCAGTGTGCTTGTACATATGAACTCTCAATTTGTTCTTTCCTTTAGTGGAATAATTACATATATTGCATACAAATGGTTTTTCATCAGTGTGCTGCCGCAGGTGTATTTTTAAATTCGACACGGTGGCAGTACAGTAATCACAAGTATTGCATTTAAATGGTTTATCACCAGTATGCTTACGCATGTGTTGATTTAATTCCCACTTGGTAATAGTACAGTAATCACATGCATTGCATTTAAATGGTTTCTCACCAGTGTGTCTATGCATATGAATTTTTAAAGTAAATATAGTGGAAGCACAGTAATCACATATATTACATTTGAATGGTTTTTCGCCAGTATGCTTACGCATATGTATTTTTAAATACGACTTGTTGTTGCTACAGTAATCACATATTTTGCATTTAAATGGTTTCTGACCAATAGGCTTACACTTATTTTTTTGTCTATTAATGACATGTCGAATCAAATTTGTTTTCTTGTTAGTATTAAAGTCACAGTTGTAACAGGAATACAGTTCTGTTTTTGAAGGTTCTTCAATGCATGCAGGCACATCCGCGGATTCTAAGCAGCCATCGCTCTTGAGTTTCAAGTCTGAAAATTCAACTGTACTGTTTTCCTCAAGCAACTCCTCTTTAATTGCAGCTTGTCGTAAATTCCTTATAGTAGTTTCGGTTTGTATACCGAGTTGTTTAAATTCATATATTTCTTCAATTGTAATCATGCACCTGGTACAAGCAACTGGGTTTGGTGTGATATTTAGATCCTGTAAGGACATTAATGTTAGTCAATAGAATCCATCTGGTTGTACTTACAATTTTTGGTAATAAATCCAACAACTTGAATTGTAGTTTTAACTCATTGTCGTTGTTGATAAAGTAATACTGCTTGGCTTCCATTATTTCTAGTAAACAAATTCGACATGTGTTTGTTGTCTTTTCCTCCATATTTTCGTGTATAAATACAATATGCTGTCCAAAGAATATTATATTATATTGTCCAAAGTTACTACTTGCAATTATTGTAGTCGATTGTAGTGACAGTTGGTGACAGTGGAATGGTTACGTTCATGTTACGGTTGTGGTTACCAAACCGTAAACGAATAATTGTTTTTTACTTTTTTTTAATGAAAAACTTACACAAATAGAGGCATTTCATTATGTCGTGAACTGTGACCTTGAGTCGAAAATCGGAATTAATATAATAAAAGTAAAAAATTTCACAAATCTATCTGAATTCCAAAAACGTTAGTCTATTTAAAAGGCACTCACGTCAATAAAAATTAAAAATTTTCAGATATTTATTTATTAAATAAAAATTAATTTATTTATAATAATACCTAAAGACTTATTAACAACAAATACAACAATAAAAGCAAAGGTAGATGTTGCGGCAAAACACCAAATTTAATATTCTTAAAAAATACATTTATTCAATGCACGTTTACATTTCTTCTTTAAGTTTTTGTGGATATTTAATATTTAAACAACTAATCTATAACTCATTCTTCTTCGATCTTTAATGCAAGAATTAATTTATTATCTATGGCAAGAATGCAAGTATGCCTCCATCCTCCCCTGGCGTTTACAAAAACGTCACTCAAGCTTGCGCAAGCGTACAAGCTCATACAAAACTTTTAAAAAATAAAATAAAATGTAAATAACATTTAACAGTTTTAAAACACAGAATTTAATTGTAATTGTTAAATTCAACTGTTAATACACTAATTTAACACAAATAATTGTTATACGTTTTTTGTTGTTGTTTAAACTTTGAAGAAAATCAGAGAACGTACTAAAAATCGTAAAAACTTTAAATTTTCAGTAAATATTGAAGTCAACTACATACAATGTGATCTCAGTTGTAAATTTGATGTCTAGAAACATATTTCAATTAAAAATATACAATTTAGTACCCTTAATTGTAATTTAAAAAGTTACATTAATGAAATTTTAAATTTCTTTTGGGTGCTGCCATCTAAGCAGATGAATTAAGAACTTTATGGTCGCGTTTAGTTCAGCCACTATTCACCAGTCGAAAAATTAATAGATTATTATTTAGTTCGGAAACTATGAGACAGATGGCGGACAAAATTTTAAAAAAGTATAATTTATAAAAGTGATTTAAAACACAGAATTTAATTGTAATTGTTAAATCCAACTGTTAATACACTAATTTAACACAAATAATTGTTATACGTTTTTTGTTGTTGTTTAAACTTTGAAGAAAATCAGAGAACGTACTAAAAATCGTAAAAACTTTAAATTTTCAGTAAATATTGAAGTCAACTACATACAATGTGATCTCAGTTGTAAATTTGATGTCTAGAAACATATTTCAATTAAAAATATACAATTTAGTACCCTTAATTGTAATTTAAAAAGTTACATTAATGAAATTTTAAATTTTTTTGGGTGCTGCCATCTAAGCAGATGAATTAAGAACTTTATGGTCGCGTTTAGTTCAGCCACTATTCACCAGTCGAAAAATTAATAGATTATTATTTAGTTCAGAAACCATGAGACAGATGGCGGATAAAATTTAAAAAAAATATAATTTATAAAAGTGATTTAAAACACAGAATTTAATTGTAATTGTTAAATTCAACTGTTAATACACTAATTTAACACAAATAATTGTTATACGTTTTTTGTTGTTGTTTAAACTTTGAAGAAAATCAGAGAACGTACTAAAAATCGTAAAAACTTTAAATTTTCAGTAAATATTGAACTCAAACTACATACAGTGTGTTTTCAGTTGTAAATTTGATGTCTAGAAACATATTTCAATTAAAAATATACAATTTAGTACCCTTAATTGTAATTTAAAAAGCTACATTAATGAAATTTTAAATTTCTTTTGGGTGCTGCCATCTAAGCAGATGAATTAAGAACTTTATGGTCGCGTTTAGTTCAGCCACTATTCACCAGTCGAAAAATTAATAGATTATTAATTAGTTCAGAAACCATGAGACAGATGGCGGATAAAATTTTAAAAAAATATAATTTATAAAAGTGATTTAAAACACAGAATTTAATCGTAATTGTTAAATCCAACTGTTAATACACTAATTTAACACAAATAATTGTTATACGTTTTTTGTTGTTGTTTAAAGTTTGAAGAAAATCAGAGAACGTACTAAAAATCGTAAAAACTTTAAATTTTCAGTAAATATTGAAGTCAACTACATACAATGTGATCTCAGTTGTAAATTTGATGTCTAGAAACATATTTCAATTAAAAATATACAATTTAGTACCCTTAATTGTAATTTAAAAAGCTACATTAATGAAATTTTAAATTTCTTTTGGGTGCTGCCATCTAAGCAGATGAATCAAGAACTTTATAGTCGCGTTTAGTTCAGCCACTATTCACCAGTCGAAAAATTAATAGATTTTTATTTAGTTCAGAAACTATGAGACAGATGGCGGTCAAAAATTTTGAAAAAATATAATTTATAAAAGTGATTTAAAAAACAGAATTTAATCGTAATTGTTAAATCCAACTGTTAATACACTAATTTAACACAAATAATTGTTATACGTTTTTTGTTGTTGTTTAAAGTTTGAAGAAAATCAGAGAACGTACTAAAAATCGTAAAAACTTTAAATTTTCAGTAAATATTGAAGTCAACTACATACAATGTGATCTCAGTTGTAAATTTGATGTCTAGAAACATATTTCAATTAAAAATATACAATTTAGTATCCTTAATTGTAATTTAAAAAGCTACATTAATAAAATTTTAAATTTCTTTTGGGTGCTGCCATCTAAGCAGATGAATTAAGAACTTTATGGTCGCGTTTAGTTCAGCCACTATTCACCAGTCGAAAAATTAATAGATTATTATTTAGTTCGGAAACTATGAGACAGATGGCGGACAAATTTTGAAAAAATATAATTTATAAAAGTGATTTAAAAAACAGAATTTAATCGTAATTGTTAAATCCAACTGTTAATACACTAATTTAACACAAATAATTGTTATACGTTTTTTGTTGTTTAAAGTTTGAAGAAAATCAGAGAACGTACTAAAAATCGTAAAAACTTTAAATTTTCAGTAAATATTGAAGTCAACTACATACAATGTGATCTCAGTTGTAAATTTGATGTCTAGAAACATATTTCAATTAAAAATATACAATTTAGTACCCTTAATTGTAATTTAAAAAGCTACATTAATAAAATTTTAAATTTCTTTTGGGTGCTGCCATCTAAGCAGATGAATTAAGAACTTTATGGTCGCGTTTAGTTCAGCCACTATTCACCAGTCGAAAAATTAATAGATTATTATTTAGTTCGGAAACTATGAGACAGATGGCGGATAAAATTTTAAAAAAATATAATTTATAAAAGTGATTTAAAACACAGAATTTAATTGTAATTGTTAAATTCAACTGTTAATACACTAATTTAACACAAATAATTGTTATACGTTTTTTGTTGTTGTTTAAACTTTGAAGAAAATCAGAGAACGTACTAAAAATCGTAAAAACTTTAAATTTTCAGTAAATATTGAACTCAAACTACATACAGTGTGTTTTCAGTTGTAAATTTGATGTCTAGAAACATATTTCAATTAAAAATATACAATTTAGTACCCTTAATTGTAATTTAAAAAGCTACATTAATGAAATTTTAAATTTCTTTTGGGTGCTGCCATCTAAGCAGATGAATCAAGAACTTTATAGTCGCGTTTAGTTCAGCCACTATTCACCAGTCGAAAAATTAATAGATTATTATTTAGTTCGGAAACTATGAGACAGATGGCGGATAAAATTTTAAAAAAATATAATTTATAAAAGTGATTTAAAACACAGAATTTAATTGTAATTGTTAAATTCAACTGTTAATACACTAATTTAACACAAATAATTGTTATACGTTTTTTGTTGTTGTTTAAACTTTGAAGAAAATCAGAGAACGTACTAAAAATCGTAAAAACTTTAAATTTTCAGTAAATATTGAAGTCAACTACATACAATGTGATCTCAGTTGTAAATTTGATGTCTAGAAACATATTTCAATTAAAAATATACAATTTAGTACCCTTAATTGTAATTTAAAAGCTACATTAATAAAATTTTAAATTTCTTTTGGGTGCTGCCATCTAAGCAGATGAATTAAGAACTTTATGGTCGCGTTTAGTTCAGCCACTATTCACCAGTCGAAAAATTAATAGATTATTATTTAGTTCGGAAACTATGAGACAGATGGCGGATAAAATTTTAAAAAAATATAATTTATAAAAGTGATTTAAAACACAGAATTTAATTGTAATTGTTAAATCCAACTGTTAATACACTAATTTAACACAGATAATTGTTATACGTTTTTGTTGTTGTTTAAACTTTGAAGAAAATCAGAGAACGTACTAAAAATCGTAAAACTTTAAATTTTCAGTAAATATTGAAGTCAACTACATACAATGTGATCTCAGTTGTAAATTTGATGTCTAGAAACATATTTCAATTAAAAATATACAATTTAGTACCCTTAATTGTAATTTAAAAAGCTACATTAATAAAATTTTAAATTTCTTTTTGGGTGCTGCCATCTAAGCAGATGAATTAAGAACTTTATGGTCGCGTTTAGTTCAGCCACTATTCACCAGTCGAAAAATTAATAGATTATTATTTAGTTCAGAAACTATGAGACAGATGGCGGATAAAATTTTAAAAAATATAATTTATAAAAGTGATTTAAAACACAGAATTTAATTGTAATTGTTAAATTCAACTGTTAATACACTAATTTAACATAAATAATTGTTATACGTTTTTGTTGTTGTTTAAACTTTGAAGAAAATCAGAGAACGTAGTAAAAATCGTAAAAACTTTAAATTTTCAGTAAATATTGAACTCAAACTACATACAGTGTGTTTTCAGTTGTAAATTTGATGTCTAGAAACATATTTCAATTAAAAATATACAATTTAGTACCCTTAATTGTAATTTAAAAAGCTACATTAATGAAATTTTAAATTTCTTTTGGGTGCTGCCATCTAAGCAGATGAATCAAGAACTTTATAGTCGCGTTTAGTTCAGCCACTATTCACCAGTCGAAAAATTAATAGATTATGATTTAGTTCAGAAACTATGAGACAGATGGCAGACAAAATTTTGAAAAAATATAATTTATAAAAGTGATTTAAAACACAGAATTTAATTGTAATTGTTAAATTCAACTGTTAATACACTAATTTAACACAAATAATTGTTATACGTTTTTTGTTGTTGTTTAAACTTTGAAGAAAATCAGAGAACGTACTAAAAATCGTAAAAACTTTAAATTTTCAGTAAATATTGAAGTCAACTACATACAATGTGATCTCAGTTGTAAATTTGATGTCTAGAAACATATTTCAATTAAAAATATACAATTTAGTACCCTTAATTGTAATTTAAAAAGCTACATTAATAAAATTTTAAATTTCTTTTGGGTGCTGCCATCTAAGCAGATGAATTAAGAACTTTATGGTCGCGTTTAGTTCAGCCACTATTCACCAGTCGAAAAATTAGTAGATTATTATTTAGTTCGGAAACTATGAGACAGATGGCGGATAAAATTTTAAAAAAATATAATTTATAAAAGTGATTTAAAAAACAGAATTTAATCGTAATTGTTAAATCCAACTGTTAATACACTAATTTAACACAAATAATTGTTATACGTTTTTTGTTGTTGTTTAAAGTTTGAAGAAAATCAGAGAACGTACTAAAAATCGTAAAAACTTTAAATTTTCAGTAAATATTGAACTCAAACTACATACAGTGTGTTCTCAGTTGTAAATTTGATGTCTAGAAACATATTTCAATTAAAAATATACAATTTAGTACCCTTAATTGTAATTTAAAAAGCTACATTAATGAAATTTTAAATTTCTTTTGGGTGCTGCCATCTAAGCAGATGAATTAAGAACTTTATGGTCGCGTTTAGTTCAGCCACTATTCACCAGTCGAAAAATTAGTAGATTATTATTTAGTTCGGAAACTATGAGACAGATGGCGGATAAAATTTTAAAAAAATATAATTTATAAAAGTGATTTAAAACACAGAATTTAATTGTAATTGTTAAATTCAACTGTTAATACACTAATTTAACACAAATAATTGTTATACGTTTTTTGTTGTTGTTTAAACTTTGAAGAAAATCAGAGAACGTACTAAAAATCGTAAAAACTTTAAATTTTCAGTAAATATTGAAGTCAACTACATACAATGTGATCTCAGTTGTAAATTTGATGTCTAGAAACATATTTCAATTAAAAATATACAATTTAGTACCCTTAATTGTAATTTAAAAAGCTACATTAATGAAATTTTAAATTTCTTTTGGGTGCTGCCATCTAAGCAGATGAATCAAGAACTTTATAGTCGCGTTTAGT
This sequence comes from Aquatica leii, assembly GCA_035610365.1. NCBI lineage: Eukaryota > Metazoa > Arthropoda > Insecta > Coleoptera > Lampyridae > Aquatica > Aquatica leii. The sequence goes on along the minus strand of CM069438.1, from coordinate 51,601,485 downwards.
TCAGCCACTATTCACCAGTCGAAAAATTAATAGATTTTTATTTAGTTCAGAAACTATGAGACAGATGGCGGATAAAATTTTAAAAATATAATTTATAAAAGTGATTTAAAACACAGAATTTAAATGTAATTCTAAAATTCAATTGTTAATACACTAATTTAACACAAATAATTGTTATACGTTTTTTGTTGTTGTTTAAACTTTGAAGAAAATCAGAGAACGTACTAAAAATCGTAAAAACTTTAAATTTTCAGTAAATATTGAAGTCAACTACATACAATGTGATCTCAGTTGTAAATTTGATGTCTAGAAACATATTTCAATTAAAAATATACAATTTAGTATCCTTAATTGTAATTTAAAAAGCTACATTAATAAAATTTTAAATTTCTTTTGGGTGCTGCCATCTAAGCAGATGAATTAAGAACTTTATGGTCGCGTTTAGTTCAGCCACTATTCACCAGTCGAAAAATTAATAGATTATTATTTAGTTCAGAAGCCATGAGACAGATGGCGGATAAAATTTTAAAAAAATATAATTTATAAAAGTGATTTAAAACACAGAATTTAATTGTAATTGTTAAATTCAACTGTTAATACACTAATTTAACACAAATAATTGTTATACGTTTTTGTTGTTGTTTAAACTTTGAAGAAAATCAGAGAACGTAGTAAAAATCGTAAAAACTTTAAATTTTCAGTAAATATTGAAGTCAAACTACATACAGTGAGATCTCACTTGGAAATTTGATGGGGAGAAACATATGTCAATTAAAAATATACAATTTAGTATCCTTAATTGTAATTTAAAAAGCTACATTAATAAAATTTTAAATTTCTTTTGGGTGCTGCCATCTAAGCAGATGAATTAAGAACTTTATGGTCGCGTTTAGTTCAGCCACTATTCACCAGTCGAAAAATTAATAGATTATTATTTAGTTCAGAAAGCCATGAGACAGATGGCGGATAAAATTTTAAAAAATATAATTTATTAAAGTGATTTAAAACACAGAATTTAATGGTAATTGTTAAATCCAACTGTTAATACACTAATTTAACACAAATAATTGTTATACGTTTTTTGTTGTTGTTTAAAGTTTGAAGAAAATCAGAGAACGTACTAAAAATCGTAAAAACTTTAAATTTTCAGTAAATATTGAACTCAAACTACATACAGTGTGTTCTCAGTTGTAAATTTGATGTCTAGAAACATATTTCAATTGAAAATATACAATTTTGTACCTATAATTGTAATTTAAAAAGATACTCTAATAAAATTTTAAACTTCTTTTGGGTGCTGCCATCTAAGCAGATGAATTAAGTACTTTATGGTCGCGTTTAGTTCAGCCACTATTCACCAGTCGAAAAATTAATAGATTTGTATTTAGTTCAGAAGCTATGAGACAGATGGCGCACAAAATTTTGAAAAAATATAATTTACAAAAAAGTGATTTAAAACACAGAATTTAATTGTAATTGTTAAATCCAACTGTTAATACACTAATTTAACACAGATAATTGTTATACGTTTTTTGTTGTTGTTTAAACTTTGAAGAAAATCAGAGAACGTACTAAAAATCGTAAAAACTTTAAATTTTCAGTAAATATTGAAGTCAACTACATACAATGTGATCTCAGTTGTAAATTTGATGTCTAGAAACATATTTCAATTAAAAATATACAATTTAGTATCCTTAATTGTAATTTAAAAAGCTACATTAATAAAATTTTAAATTTCTTTTGGGTGCTGCCATCTAAGCAGATGAATTAAGAACTTTATGGTCGCGTTTAGTTCAGCCACTATTCACCAGTCGAAAAATTAATAGATTATTATTTAGTTCAGAAGCCATGAGACAGATGGCGGATAAAATTTTAAAAAAATATAATTTATAAAAGTGATTTAAAACACAGAATTTAATTGTAATTGTTAAATTCAACTGTTAATACACTAATTTAACACAAATAATTGTTATACGTTTTTTGTTGTTGTTTAAACTTTGAAGAAAATCAGAGAACGTACTAAAAATCGTAAAAACTTTAAATTTTCAGTAAATATTGAAGTCAAACTACATACAATGTGATCTCAGTTGTAAATTTGATGTCTAGAAACATATTTCAATTAAAAATATACAATTTAGTACCCTTAATTGTAATTTAAAAGCTACATTAATAAAATTTTAAATTTCTTTTGGGTGCTGCCATCTAAGCAGATGAATTAAGAACTTTATGGTCGCGTTTAGTTCAGCCACTATTCACCAGTCAGAAAAATTAGTAGATTATTATTTAGTTCGGAAACTATGAGACAGATGGCGGATAAAATTTTAAAAAAATATAATTTATAAAAGTGATTTAAAACACAGAATTTAATTGTAATTGTTAAATTCAACTGTTAATACACTAATTTAACACAAATAATTGTTATACGTTTTTTGTTGTTGTTTAAACTTTGAAGAAAATCAGAGAACGTACTAAAAATCGTAAAAACTTTAAATTTTCAGTAAATATTGAAGTCAACTACATACAATGTGATCTCAGTTGTAAATTTGATGTCTAGAAACATATTTCAATTAAAAATATACAATTTAGTATCCTTAATTGTAATTTAAAAAGCTACATTAATAAAATTTTAAATTTCTTTTGGGTGCTGCCATCTAAGCAGATGAATTAAGAACTTTATGGTCGCGTTTAGTTCAGCCACTATTCACCAGTCGAAAAATTAATAGATTATTATTTAGTTCAGAAGCCATGAGACAGATGGCGGATAAAATTTTAAAAAAATATAATTTATAAAAGTGATTTAAAACACAGAATTTAATTGTAATTGTTAAATTCAACTGTTAATACACTAATTTAACACAAATAATTGTTATACGTTTTTTGTTGTTGTTTAAACTTTGAAGAAAATCAGAGAACGTACTAAAAATCGTAAAAACTTTAAATTTTCAGTAAATATTGAAGTCAACTACATACAATGTGATCTCAGTTGTAAATTTGATGTCTAGAAACATATTTCAATTAAAAATATACAATTTAGTATCCTTAATTGTAATTTAAAAAGCTACATTAATAAAATTTTAAATTTTTTTTGGGTGCTGCCATCTAAGCAGATGAATTAAGAACTTTATGGTCGCGTTTAGTTCAGCCACTATTCACCAGTCGAAAAATTAATAGATTATTATTTAGTTCAGAAGCCATGAGACAGATGGCGGATAAAATTTTAAAAAAATATAATTTATAAAAGTGATTTAAAACACAGAATTTAATTGTAATTGTTAAATCCAACTGTTAATACAATAATTTAACACAAATAATTGTTATACGTTTTTTGTTGTTGTTTAAACTTTGATGAAAATCAGAGAACGTACTAAAAATCGTAAAAACTTTAAATTTTCAGTAAATATTGAAGTCAACTACATACAATGTGATCTCAGTTGTAAATTTGATGTCTAGAAACATATTTCAATTAAAAATATACAATTTAGTATCCTTAATTGTAATTTAAAAAGCTACATTAATAAAATTTTAAATTTCTTTTGGGTGCTGCCATCTAAGCAGATGAATTAAGAACTTTATGGTCGCGTTTAGTTCAGCCACTATTCACCAGTCGAAAAATTAATAGATTATTATTTAGTTCGGAAACTATGAGACAGATGGCGGACAAAATTTTAAAAAAGTATAATTTATAAAAGTGATTTAAAACACAGAATTTAATTGTAATTGTTAAATCCAACTGTTAATACAATAATTTAACACAAATAATTGTTATACGTTTTTTGTTGTTGTTTAAACTTTGATGAAAATCAGAGAACGTACTAAAAATCGTAAAAACTTTAAATTTTCAGTAAATATTGAAGTCAACTACATACAATGTGATCTCAGTTGTAAATTTGATGTCTAGAAACATATTTCAATTAAAAATATACAATTTAGTATCCTTAATTGTAATTTAAAAAGCTACATTAATAAAATTTTAAATTTCTTTTGGGTGCTGCCATCTAAGCAGATGAATTAAGAACTTTATGGTCGCGTTTAGTTCAGCCACTATTCACCAGTCGAAAAATTAATAGATTATTATTTAGTTCGGAAACTATGAGACAGATGGCGGATAAAATTTTAAAAAAATATAATTTATAAAAGTGATTTAAAACACAGAATTTAATTGTAATTGTTAAATTCAACTGTTAATACACTAATTTAACACAAATAAGTGTTATACGTGTTTTGTTGTTGTTTAAACTTTGAAGAAAATCAGAGAACGTACTAAAAATCGTAAAAACTTTAAATTTTCAGTAAATATTGAAGTCAACTACATACAATGTGATCTCAGTTGTAAATTTGATGTCTAGAAACATATTTCAATTAAAAATATACAATTTAGTATCCTTAATTGTAATTTAAAAAGCTACATTAATAAAATTTTAAATTTCTTTTGGGTGCTGCCATCTAAGCAGATGAATTAAGAACTTTATGGTCGCGTTTAGTTCAGCCACTATTCACCAGTCGAAAAATTAATAGATTATTATTTAGTTCAGAAGCCATGAGACAGATGGCGGATAAAATTTTAAAAAAATATAATTTATAAAAGTGATTTAAAACACAGAATTTAATTGTAATTGTTAAATCCAACTGTTAATACAATAATTTAACACAAATAATTGTTATACGTTTTTTGTTGTTGTTTAAACTTTGAAGAAAATCAGAGAACGTACTAAAAATCGTAAAAACTTTAAATTTTCAGTAAATATTGAAGTCAACTACATACAATGTGATCTCAGTTGTAAATTTGATGTCTAGAAACATATTTCAATTAAAAATATACAATTTAGTACCCTTAATTATAATTTAAAAAGCTACATTAATAAAATTTTAAATTTCTTTTGGGTGCTGCCATCTAAGCAGATGAATTAAGAACTTTATGGTCGCGTTTAGTTCAGCCACTATTCACCAGTCGAAAAATTAATAGATTATTATTTAGTTCAGAAGCCATGAGACAGATGGCGGATAAAATTTTAAAAAAATATAATTTATAAAAGTGATTTAAAACACAGAATTTAATTGTAATTGTTAAATTCAACTGTTAATACACTAATTTAACACAAATAATTGTTATACGTTTTTTGTTGTTGTTTAAACTTTGAAGAAAATCAGAGAACGTACTAAAAATCGTAAAAACTTTAAATTTTCAGTAAATATTGAACTCAAACTACATACAGTGTGTTTTCAGTTGTAAATTTGATGTCTAGAAACATATTTCAATTAAAAATATACAATTTAGTACCCTTAATTGTAATTTAAAAAGCTACATTAATGAAATTTTAAATTTCTTTTGGGTGCTGCCATCTAAGCAGATGAATCAAGAACTTTATAGTCGCGTTTAGTTCAGCCACTATTCACCAGTCGAAAAATTAATAGATTATTATTTAGTTCGGAAACTATGAGACAGATGGCGGACAAAATTTTAAAAAAGTATAATTTATAAAAGTGATTTAAAACACAGAATTTAATTGTAATTGTTAAATCCAACTGTTAATACACTAATTTAACACAAATAATTGTTATACGTTTTTTGTTGTTGTTTAAACTTTGAAGAAAATCAGAGAACGTACTAAAAATCGTAAAAACTTTAAATTTTCAGTAAATATTAAACTCAACTACATACAGTGTGTTCTCAGTTGTAAATTTGATGTCTAGAAAGATATTTCAATCAAAAATTTACAATTTAGTACCTATAATTGTAATTTAAAAAGCTACATTAATAAAATTTTAAATTTCTTTTGGGTGCTGCCATCTAAGCAGATGAATTAAGAACTTTAAAGTCGCGTTTAGTTCAGCCACTATTCACCAGTCGAAAATTTTATGGTTTATTATTTAGTTCAGAAACTATGAGACAGATGGCGACAAAACTTAAAAAAAATTTATAAAAGTGATTTAAAACACAGAATTTAATTGTAATTGTTAAATCCAATTGTTAATACACTAAATTAAAACAAATTATTGTTATACGTTTTTTGTTGTTGTTTAAACTTTGAAGAAAATCAGAGAACGTACTAAAAATCGTAAAAACTTTAAATTTTCAGTAAATATTGAACTCAAACTACATACAGTGTGTTTTCAGTGTTAAATTTGATGTCTAGAAACATATTTCAATTAAAAATATACAATTTAGTACCCTTAATTGTAATTTAAAAAGCTACATTAATGAAATTTTAAATTTCTTTTGGGTGCTGCCATCTAAGCAGATGAATCAAGAACTTTATAGTCGCGTTTAGTTCAGCCACTATTCACCAGTCGAAAAATTAATAGATTTTTATTTAGTTCAGAAACTATGAGACAGATGGCGGTCAAAAATTTTGAAAAAATATAATTTATAAAAGTGATTTAAAAAACAGAATTTAATTGTAATTGTTAAATTCAACTGTTAATACACTAATTTAACACAAATAATTGTTATACGTTTTTTGTTGTTGTTTAAACTTTGAAGAAAATCAGAGAACGTACTAAAAATCTTAAAAACTTTAAATTTTCAGTAAATATTGAAGTCAACTACATACAATGTGATCTCAGTTGTAAATTTGATGTCTAGAAACATATTTCAATTAAAAATATACAATTTAGTACCCTTAATTGTAATTTAAAAAGCTACATTAATAAAATTTTAAATTTCTTTTGGGTGCTGCCATCTAAGCAGATGAATTAAGAACTTTATGGTCGCGTTTAGTTCAGCCACTATTCACCAGTCGAAAAATTAATAGATTATTATTTAGTTTAGAAGCCATGAGACAGATGGCGGATAAAATTTTAAAAAAATATAATTTATAAAAGTGATTTAAAACACAGAATTTAATTGTAATTGTTAAATTCAACTGTTAATACACTAATTTAACACAAATAATTGTTATAGGTTTTTGTTGTTGTTTAAACTTTGAAGAAAATCAGAGAACGTACTAAAAATCGTAAAAACTTTAAATTTTCAGTAAATATTGAAGTCAACTACATACAATGTGATCTCAGTTGTAAATTTGATGTCTAGAAACATATTTCAATTAAAAATATACAATTTAGTACCCTTAATTGTAATTTAAAAAGCTACATTAATAAAATTTTAAATTTCTTTTGGGTGCTGCCATCTAAGCAGATGAATTAAGAACTTTATTGTCGCGTTTAGTTCAGCCACTATTCACCAGTCGAAAAATTAATAGATTATTATTTAGTTCAGAAGCCATGAGACAGATGGCGGATAAAATTTTAAAAAAATATAATTTATAAAAGTGATTTAAAACACAGAATTTAATTGTAATTGTTAAATTCAACTGTTAATACACTAATTTAACACAAATAATTGTTATACGTTTTTTGTTGTTGTTTAAACTTTGAAGAAAATCAGAGAACGTACTAAAAATCGTAAAAACTTTAAATTTTCAGTAAATATTGAAGTCAACTACATACAATGTGATCTCAGTTGTAAATTTGATGTCTAGAAACATATTTCAATTAAAAATATACAATTTAGTACCCTTAATTGTAATTTAAAAAGCTACATTAATAAAATTTTAAATTTCTTTTGGGTGCTGCCATCTAAGCAGATGAATTAAGAACTTTATGGTCGCGTTTAGTTCAGCCACTATTCACCAGTCGAAAAATTAATAGATTATTATTTAGTTCGGAAACTATGAGACAGATGGCGGACAAAATTTTAAAAAAGTATAATTTATAAAAGTGATTTAAAACACAGAATTTAATTGTAATTGTTAAATCCAACTGTTAATACACTAATTTAACACAAATAATTGTTATACGTTTTTTGTTGTTGTTTAAACTTTGATGAAAATCAGAGAACGTACTAAAAATCGTAAAACTTTAAATTTTCAGTAAATATTGAAGTCAACTACATACAATGTGATCTCAGTTGTAAATTTGATGTCTAGAAACATATTTCAATTAAAAATATACAATTTAGTACCCTTAATTGTAATTTAAAAAGCTACATTAATAAAATTTTAAATTTCTTTTGGGTGCTGCCATCTAAGCAGATGAATTAAGAACTTTATGGTCGCGTTTAGTTCAGCCACTATTCACCAGTCGAAAAATTAATAGATTATTATTTAGTTCAGAAGCCATGAGACAGATGGCGGATAAAATTTTAAAAAAATATAATTTATAAAAGTGATTTAAAACACAGAATTTAATTGTAATTGTTAAATTCAACTGTTAATACACTAATTTAACACAAATAATTGTTATACGTTTCTTGTTGTTGTTTAAACTTTGAAGAAAATCAGAGAACGTACTAAAAATCTTAAAAACTTTAAATTTTCAGTAAATATTGAAGTCAACTACATACAATGTGATCTCAGTTGTAAATTTGATGTCTAGAAACATATTTCAATTAAAAATATACAATTTAGTACCCTTAATTGTAATTTAAAAAGCTACATTAATAAAATTTTAAATTTCTTTTGGGTGCTGCCATCTAAGCAGATGAATTAAGAACTTTATGGTCGCGTTTAGTTCAGCCACTATTCACCAGTCGAAAAATTAATAGATTATTATTTAGTTTAGAAGCCATGAGACAGATGGCGGATAAAATTTTAAAAAAATATAATTTATAAAAGTGATTTAAAACACAGAATTTAATTGTAATTGTTAAATTCAACTGTTAATACACTAATTTAACACAAATAATTGTTATACGTTTTTGTTGTTGTTTAAACTTTGAAGAAAATCAGAGAACGTACTAAAAATCGTAAAAACTTTAAATTTTCAGTAAATATTGAAGTCAACTACATACAATGTGATCTCAGTTGTAAATTTGATGTCTAGAAACATATTTCAATTAAAAATATACAATTTAGTACCCTTAATTGTAATTTAAAAGCTACATTAATAAAATTTTAAATTTCTTTTGGGTGCTGCCATCTAAGCAGATGAATTAAGAACTTTATTGTCGCGTTTAGTTCAGCCACTATTCACCAGTCGAAAAATTAATAGATTATTATTTAGTTCAGAAGCCATGAGACAGATGGCGGATAAAATTTTAAAAATATAATTTATAAAAGTGATTTAAAACACAGAATTTAATTGTAATTGTTAAATTCAACTGTTAATACACTAATTTAACACAAATAATTGTTATACGTTTTTGTTGTTGTTTAAACTTTGAAGAAAATCAGAGAACGTACTAAAAATCGTAAAACTTTAAATTTTCAGTAAATATTGAAGTCAACTACATACAATGTGATCTCAGTTGTAAATTTGATGTCTAGAAACATATTTCAATTAAAAATATACAATTTAGTACCCTTAATTGTAATTTAAAAAGCTACATTAATAAAATTTTAAATTTCTTTTGGGTGCTGCCATCTAAGCAGATGAATTAAGAACTTTATGGTCGCGTTTAGTTCAGCCACTATTCACCAGTCGAAAAATTAATAGATTATTATTTAGTTCGGAAACTATGAGACAGATGGCGGACAAAATTTTAAAAAAGTATAATTTATAAAAGTGATTTAAAACACAGAATTTAATTGTAATTGTTAAATCCAACTGTTAATACACTAATTTAACACAAATAATTGTTATACGTTTTTTGTTGTTGTTTAAACTTTGATGAAAATCAGAGAACGTACTAAAAATCGTAAAAACTTTAAATTTTCAGTAAATATTGAAGTCAACTACATACAATGTGATCTCAGTTGTAAATTTGATGTCTAGAAACATATTTCAATTAAAAATATACAATTTAGTACCCTTAATTGTAATTTAAAAAGCTACATTAATAAAATTTTAAATTTCTTTTGGGTGTTGCCATCTAAGCAGATGAATTAAGAACTTTATGGTCGCGTTTAGTTCAGCCACTATTCACCAGTCGAAAAATTAATAGATTATTATTTAGTTTGGAAACTATGAGACAGATGGCGGACAAAATTTTAAAAAAGTATAATTTATAAAAGTGATTTAAAACACAGAATTTAATTGTAATTGTTAAATCCAACTGTTAATACACTAATTTAACACAAATAATTGTTATACGTTTTTTGTTGTTGTTTAAACTTTGATGAAAATCAGAGAACGTACTAAAAATCGTAAAAACTTTAAATTTTCAGTAAATATTGAAGTCAACTACATACAATGTGATCTCAGTTGTAAATTTGATGTCTAGAAACATATTTCAATTAAAAATATACAATTTAGTACCCTTAATTGTAATTTAAAAAGCTACATTAATAAAATTTTAAATTTCTTTTGGGTGCTGCCATCTAAGCAGATGAATTAAGAACTTTATGGTCGCGTTTAGTTCAGCCACTATTCACCAGTCGAAAAATTAATAGATTATTATTTAGTTTGGAAACTATGAGACAGATGGCGGACAAAATTTTAAAAAAGTATAATTTATAAAAGTGATTTAAAACACAGAATTTAATTGTAATTGTTAAATTCAACTGTTAATACACTAATTTAACACAAATAATTGTTATACGTTTTTTGTTGTTGTTTAAACTTTGAAGAAAATCAGAGAACGTACTAAAAATCGTAAAAACTTTAAATTTTCAGTAAATATTGAAGTCAACTACATACAATGTGATCTCAGTTGTAAATTTGATGTCTAGAAACATATTTCAATTAAAAATATACATTTTAGTACCCTTAATTGTAATTTAAAAAGCTACATTAATAAAATTTTAAATTTCTTTTGGGTGCTGCCATCTAAGCAGATGAATTAAGAACTTTATTGTCGCGTTTAGTTCAGCCACTATTCACCAGTCGAAAAATTAATAGATTATTATTTAGTTCAGAAGCCATGAGACAGATGGCGGATAAAATTTTAAAAAAATATAATTTATAAAAGTGATTTAAAACACAGAATTTAATTGTAATTGTTAAATTCAACTGTTAATACACTAATTTAACACAAATAATTGTTATACGGTTTTTGTTGTTGTTTAAACTTTGAAGAAAATCAGAGAACGTACTAAAAATCGTAAAAACTTTAAATTTTCAGTAAATATTGAAGTCAACTACATACAATGTGATCTCAGTTGTAAATTTGATGTCTAGAAACATATTTCAATTAAAAATATACAATTTAGTATCCTTAATTGTAATTTAAAAAGCTACATTAATAAAATTTTAAATTTCTTTTGGGTGCTGCCATCTAAGCAGATGAATTAAGAACTTTATGGTCGCGTTTAGTTCAGCCACTATTCACCAGTCGAAAAATTAATAGATTATTATTTAGTTCGGAAACTATGAGACAGATGGCGGACAAAATTTTAAAAAAGTATAATTTATAAAAGTGATTTAAAACACAGAATTTATTTGTAATTGTTAAATCCAACTGTTAATACACTAATTTAACACAAATAATTGTTATACGTTTTTTGTTGTTGTTTAAACTTTGAAGAAAATCAGAGAACGTACTAAAAATCGTAAAAACTTTAAATTTTCAGTAAATATTGAAGTCAACTACATACAGTGTGATTTCAGTTGTAAATTTGATGTCTAGAAACATATTTCAATTAAAAATATACAATTTAGTATCCTTAATTGTAATTTAAAAAGCTACATTAATAAAATTTTAAATTTTTTTTGGGTGCTGCCATCTAAGCAGATGAATTAAGAACTTTATGGTCGCGTTTAGTTCAGCCACTATTCACCAGTCGAAAAATTAATAGATTATTATTTAGTTTGGAAACTATGAGACAGATGGCGGACAAAATTTTAAAAAAGTATAATTTATAAAAGTGATTTAAAACACAGAATTTAATTGTAATTGTTAAATTCAACTGTTAATACACTAATTTAACACAAATAATTGTTATACGTTTTTTGTTGTTGTTTAAACTTTGAAGAAAATCAGAGAACGTACTAAAAATCGTAAAAACTTTAAATTTTCAGTAAATATTGAAGTCAACTACATACAATGTGATCTCAGTTGTAAATTTGATGTCTAGAAACATATTTCAATTAAAAATATACATTTTAGTACCCTTAATTGTAATTTAAAAAGCTACATTAATAAAATTTTAAATTTCTTTTGGGTGCTGCCATCTAAGCAGATGAATTAAGAACTTTATTGTCGCGTTTAGTTCAGCCACTATTCACCAGTCGAAAAATTAATAGATTATTATTTAGTTCAGAAGCCATGAGACAGATGGCGGATAAAATTTTAAAAAAATATAATTTATAAAAGTGATTTAAAACACAGAATTTAATTGTAATTGTTAAATTCAACTGTTAATACACTAATTTAACACAAATAATTGTTATACGTTTTTTGTTGTTGTTTAAACTTTGAAGAAAATCAGAGAACGTACTAAAAATCGTAAAAACTTTAAATTTTCAGTAAATATTGAAGTCAACTACATACAATGTGATCTCAGTTGTAAATTTGATGTCTAGAAACATATTTCAATTAAAAATATACAATTTAGTATCCTTAATTGTAATTTAAAAAGCTACATTAATAAAATTTTAAATTTCTTTTGGGTGCTGCCATCTAAGCAGATGAATTAAGAACTTTATGGTCGCGTTTAGTTCAGCCACTATTCACCAGTCGAAAAATTAATAGATTATTATTTAGTTCGGAAACTATGAGACAGATGGCGGACAAAATTTTAAAAAAGTATAATTTATAAAAGTGATTTAAAACACAGAATTTATTTGTAATTGTTAAATCCAACTGTTAATACACTAATTTAACACAAATAATTGTTATACGTTTTTTGTTGTTGTTTAAACTTTGAAGAAAATCAGAGAACGTACTAAAAATCGTAAAAACTTTAAATTTTCAGTAAATATTGAAGTCAACTACATACAGTGTGATTTCAGTTGTAAATTTGATGTCTAGAAACATATTTCAATTAAAAATATACAATTTAGTATCCTTAATTGTAATTTAAAAAGCTACATTAATAAAATTTTAAATTTTTTTTGGGTGCTGCCATCTAAGCAGATGAATTAAGAACTTTATGGTCGCGTTTAGTTCAGCCACTATTCACCAGTCGAAAAATTAATAGATTATTATTTAGTTCAGAAGCCATGAGACAGATGGCGGATAAAATTTTAAAAAAATATAATTTATAAAAGTGATTTAAAACACAGAATTTAATTGTAATTGTTAAATTCAACTGTTAATACACTAATTTAACACAAATAATTGTTATACGTTTTTTGTTGTTGTTTAAACTTTGAAGAAAATCAGAGAACGTACTAAAAATCGTAAAAACTTTAAATTTTCAGTAAATATTGAAGTCAACTACATACAATGTGATCTCAGTTGTAAATTTGATGTCTAGAAACATATTTCAATTAAAAATATACAATTTAGTACCCTTAATTGTAATTTAAAAAGCTACATTAATAAAATTTTAAATTTCTTTTGGGTGCTGCCATCTAAGCAGATGAATTAAGAACTTTATGGTCGCGTTTAGTTCAGCCACTATTCACCAGTCAGAAAAAATTAATAGATTATTATTTAGTTCGGAAACTATGAGACAGATGGCGGACAAAATTTTAAAAAAGTATAATTTATAAAAGTGATTTAAAACACAGAATTTAATTGTAATTGTTAAATCCAACTGTTAATACAATAATTTAACACAAATAATTGTTATACGTTTTTTGTTGTTGTTTAAACTTTGATGAAAATCATAGAACGTACTAAAAATCGTAAAAACTTTAAATTTTCAGTAAATATTGAAGTCAACTACATACAATGTGATCTCAGTTGTAAATTTGATGTCTAGAAACATATTTCAATTAAAAATATACAATTTAGTATCCTTAATTGTAATTTAAAAAGCTACATTAATAAAATTTTAAATTTCTTTTGGGTGCTGCCATCTAAGCAGATGAATTAAGAACTTTATGGTCGCGTTTAGTTCAGCCACTATTCACCAGTCGAAAAATTAATAGATTATTATTTAGTTCGGAAACTATGAGACAGATGGCGGACAAAATTTTAAAAAAGTATAATTTATAAAAGTGATTTAAAACACAGAATTTATTTGTAATTGTTAAATCCAACTGTTAATACACTAATTTAACACAAATAATTGTTATACGTTTTTTGTTGTTGTTTAAACTTTGAAGAAAATCAGAGAACGTACTAAAAATCGTAAAAACTTTAAATTTTCAGTAAATATTGAAGTCAACTACATACAGTGTGATTTCAGTTGTAAATTTGATGTCTAGAAACATATTTCAATTAAAAATATACAATTTAGTATCCTTAATTGTAATTTAAAAAGCTACATTAATAAAATTTTAAATTTTTTTTGGGTGCTGCCATCTAAGCAGATGAATTAAGAACTTTATAGTCGCGTTTAGTTCAGCCACTATTCACCAGTCGAAAAATTAATAGATTATTATTTAGTTCAGAAGCCATGAGACGGATGGCGGATAAAATTTTAAAAAAATATAATTTATAAAAGTGATTTAAAACACAGAATTTAATTGTAATTGTTAAATTCAACTGTTAATACACTAATTTAACACAAATAATTGTTATACGTTTTTTGTTGTTGTTTAAACTTTGAAGAAAATCAGAGAACGTACTAAAAATCGTAAAAACTTTAAATTTTCAGTAAATATTGAAGTCAACTACATACAATGTGATCTCAGTTGTAAATTTGATGTCTAGAAACATATTTCAATTAAAAATATACAATTTAGTACCCTAAATTGTAATTTAAAAAGCTACATTAATAAAATTTTAATTTCTTTTGGGTGCTGCCATCTAAGCAGATGAATTAAGAACTTTATGGTCGCGTTTAGTTCAGCCACTATTCACCAGTCGAAAAATTAATAGATTTTTATTTAGTTCAGAAACTATGAGATAGATGGCGAAAAAAATTTTAAAAAAGTATTTTTGTTGCGACAAAACACCAAATTTAATATTCTTAAAAAATACATTTATTCAATGCACGTTTACATTTCTTCTTTAAGTTTTTGTGGATATTTAATATTTAAACAACTAATCTATAACTCATTCTTCTTTGACCTTTAATGCAAGAATGCAAGTATGCCTCCTACCCCTGGCGCAGGCGTACAAGAGCTCATACAAAACTTTTAAAAATAAAATAAAATGTAAATAACATTTAACAGTAGATTAAAAAAAATGTACCGGCGAATGTTTGTAAGACGGATAATAACAATATTTTGACATATACAGATTACAGCGCCACAGTTCGCGAGTTCTTGAAAGACGTGTACAATATAAACAGAATTTCGATATATACGTGGATATACGTCATAGGTATACTCAAAAATCGTAGTTAGAAACCGCTGATACAAGTAACTTTTTTTAGTTTAAATTGTTGATTTGGAGCACCAGTTCTTTATTTTTTGAAGTATCGTCATCATTCCCTTATTTTAAGGAATGTTTAAAAAAAATAACAGAGCATTTACTTTCGGTTCTCTAAAACATAGCCCAGTATCACCTGGAAGTAAATAGTACAAGCTGAAAATTGGCAGTGATATAGTTTACATGATCCTTTCCAACATACCAAAGTTCACCATCAATCCTCCGCGTGCATCTGCCGCCATATTACAAAATAGCGGACAAAAAACCTTATTTGTTAATTATCTCACTTATAAGCGCTCCAACGGTAAAATTTCAAGTAACATAAACTATTTTATCGTAGGACTAGTAGTTTTCTCGCAACATCAAGACCTAGAATCACATGGATACAAAATGAAACTAGATATACTCAGGATCCTGAAAACAGACATTTTAATTCCTTAATTTAACATTATTATGGTTATGATACATAAAAAAAACAACTAGATATGACTCAAAGCTGTTATGGTATGAGGTATTATATTAGGTAAAAGCAAAACTGTGTTCCTTCCATCCTGTGGTTACGATAAGGAAACTAAACTGCAAAGTAGACAACATTAAAATGATCTAACACTTACTGAATATATCTATACCTTACATTATTTCTACGATTGCTCTCTATCTTCGTCTTCTGATCCTTCTTCTTCCAGTGCGTGGTTTTTACACGCAGTTCCACGACAACGACCACATAATTGAGAACACACAAAGCCTGCCTTTCTGCATTCGCAGCCACGAATGCAATCAGTCTTGCAGTTACATGTTATCAGATAAAGAAGTTCATCGGGTGCCGGAGGTTGATTGCCATAATGGTGTCATTTTCTCCGTGCCCAATTTGTACCTGCAGATACACCCTAAAAGAATGCAGACGAGCTGCATCCGAAGTTGGAGGTAATAAGGCTAGCTCAAATGATGCCGTTACTTTCTGTCGTGTAATGGTCTTTTGGAATGTCTTACATTGTTTTTCTCCATATAGTCGCAAAAGGAATTTTTCGCCTACAGACGTAATCATGAAAGGATCAGAATTTAGACAATTAAAAATTGATATTTCCTTTCTAAGATTTTTGTCTTCAGCCAAAATTTTTTAAGCGGATCTCTTCCCCTTGCGAAATAGTGCTGACGTTGAATCGAAACCTGTCATCGCATGAAGGAACAGCATGCAATGCTTCATTTCGCCAATCGTACCCTGTATCTTACAGATATCAAACACTTTATCTTGCTTAGATGCTACCACAGCTGGTTTCAGAAAATAGACAAGATGATTGTAGTGTGGCGTTGTCCGGGCCAAAAACATCACTAAAATATCAGTATCAGTTCCAACTACAGTGACTGTTTTCCCACTGGAGTGAACTTCTAGTGCAGTGGAGACAATCAGCATCTGACGCTGCTTGATACGTAGTGATATTCGACTGTTGAATCGGACTGTTGACTGTTTTAATCGGGACTTGTTCTTTCCACTACCCAAAAAGTCACGCTGTTGTGTTGCAATGGTAGCTTCATCAAAAACAACTTTGCGAGAGTTTGTACCAGCTATCCGGAACTGTTCTTGACATTTTATGGAAGGAGGACCATCGTATCCATCAAACACCACAACGGAAGACGGCCCGTAATGAGTGAGGATGCAAGTTACATACGATGTAGAAATTTGACCATACGTTGATGGATGGGACCAAATAACTTTGTGCAGAAGATAACCACCATCTATAACGTATACATTTTCATTAGAATAGCACCGTTCCGTACACGGCTCAAGCTTTTCGATAAAATCGGCAAAGACTGACTTTTGTATCTTTCTCATTTTTGATCCATCGAAGAGGGAAGTGGGGTAGGGCGCAAGTTCATAATGCATATACTGCTTAAATTCTAACTGCGATTTTAATACACATGCTATTCTAAGAAACAGTTGCTGGGGATTAACAGGAAAACCTCGTCGCGAACTGTTACCGTGCCGTTTATAAACGATATTGGGGTAACTTTATCTTTCCGTTTGAGTTTTACATCTGTAAACTTTAGTCCCGTCATTCTGTTTTGTGCCTTGAGGCCATGCTCGAAGGCACAGTCACAATTAATTGACGAATCCGCAACAATCTCTGTAGATAACAAAATCAGTTTGTCCTGTACTGTTTCATCAAAGGGAGAGTGTGCCTCAAACCATGAAAGAATCTGTCTAAAGTCATGAAGGTCACGAGATTTTCGACTGTCTCGTAGTTCAACGTGCTGTTCAGAGGGTACATAAGTTAGTCGACACAGTGGCTCCATTGCATTACAAACCCTCATGCATGCTTGCTGTCCTAAAATCCAGCGAGGAAGCTATTCGTTATTCCTCGGCCATGGGTGAGACCTTCGGTCTTAAAAGCACGCATGAGGTTTTGTTCAGTTACCATTTCCGTCCACGTGCCTGACCAAAACTTATGAGTGCGACGAATAGTAAAATAGCCCAGGTTGCAAAACTTATGAAATTCCTCTGCAGACATCCTATTTTCTAAGTTTTCCATTTCCAAATGCAGTATCCAATCTCCTGACCTCTCCGCTCTTATATATAATTGCATTAGTGCTACCAACCGGTAATATTCTACCCAAAGCTTTGCTGTGCGACTTGTACTGGCAACTACTTCACATCGTTCTTTGAAACCCTGATCAGTGTATCGTTGGTCACAAGGTATTCTGACAAGCAGGAATTATCCAAAAAAAACTGTTTGCAGATTACTGATCTCTCTCTTTGTAGTTTCCTCGAGGTCTGTCTGTTGCATCAACATTACTCCAATAGCCAATTGTGTAAGAAAATGTGCCCTAACAGATCGACTATAAGCGTGGCCAGTCATCATGACGCTTTGGCATATACTAAGAACCCACTTCCGCCCATGATGTATCCGATTGAACCCATATAGGACATAGGTGCAACTTCGAGCACGCGAAGAGTTTAGTTTGAATCATGCTCAGCGTGAGGGCCAAATTTCGAACGGAGAAGAATTTATGTAGCGGTGGTACACTCCGTTCTCCTGTATGGGGCGTCTATTTGGGAATCCGGGCTGGAGTCAAAGCACCACTTCAATATGTTAGAAAGAGCGCGCGCAGAAGAGGCTTCTAGGACGGTGTCGACGAAGGTCATTCTTGTGGTTGCCAGGATACCACCGCTCATTAGAGAGATTACAAACACTATCCATCTTTAGACAGAATGATGGAAGAGCGAAGGCACGGACTAATTATAGCAGAGTGGGTGAAATGAAATTTATTTACTACTTTCATTTTTGTCACGTTTATCACTTCTGTGTGTATTTTCATAATTTTTGTTTAAAAATACATAATTATCAAAAGACTTTTGGAGAGGCAAGACGTAATGTACTAGAAACTCGTAGAATTTATCGGATAAGATATCCAAATCGTCAGCAACCAAGTTGCCGCATTTTTAAAAGAATATGTAGACGTTTGTCAGACAACAATTAAAGGGAATGCCAATAGATTTCGTCGAACTCTTGTACAAGGTGACGGAGACCTAATGACCACATTTGTAAAAGGCGTGGTTTGAAGTGAGTAGGTGGGGGACAATCATTCTGTAGCGCAGTCGGTAGCTTAAGGTGGGAAGTTTAGTTACCATGCCGCGTTGGGGAAGTCAACATCGTGCGTTCGCCGTAGAGGCGTTTTTTCGTAATAATGAATGTTTTGCGGCCACACGTCGCGCCTTCTGGACACATTTTAACCTCGCTCCACGTGCAACTCTCCCGAACAACCGCTCAATTTCTAAGTGGGTTGAACATTTTCGTCAACACGGTAATGTTGATCGTGTCCGACTGTCCGTTGACGGAAGTCCGCGACGTTCAACGAGACACCGCGCTCAAGCACTTGGAATTTCGCGTCGAAGCCTTCAAACCATTATGAAAAAACATTTGAAATTCCATCCCTACAAGATAATGATCGTCCAGAGGCTCCTTCCAACTGACAACATTCAACGTTTGCAATTCAGTGAGCGCATGTTGGATATCCTTCAAGACGAATTTGCATTGATCATCACATCGGGCGAAGCACATTTTCACATGGCGGGCTATGTGAATAAACAGAATTG
Organism: Aquatica leii; assembly: GCA_035610365.1. Lineage (NCBI taxonomy): Eukaryota > Metazoa > Arthropoda > Insecta > Coleoptera > Lampyridae > Aquatica > Aquatica leii. Next base: position 51,582,088 of record CM069438.1, on the reverse strand, counting down.
CAGATATTGGGCACCTATCAATCCTAGAGAATTGCACGAGCAGCCTCTTCACAGTCAAAATGTTACAGTGTGGTGTGCTTTGTCAAAAGTTGGGATAATCGGACCTTTTTGTTTGAAGATGAGAGAGGGCAGGCGGTGACGGCGAATTCAGAGCGCTACGTGGCTATGCTTCGTGAATTTTTTATTCCCTACTTCGAGGAACATGAATGGGACAGTCAGAGCATCTGGTTTCAACAGGACGGAGCCAATGCTCATACCACGAGAGTTTCAATGAATCTCGTCCGTGAAACATTTCCGGGACGCCTAATTTCCAGAAATGGTGACGTTCCGTGGCTTTCCCGCTTGCCCGACCTCAGGTCGAAACACTTTTATAAGAATAATTTGAATTCCAAAAATCCAGCGATTCATTGACGCAACGTTTTAACAAACTCTAGACGCCGTTTTTTATTGTCCAGAGAAACTTACTAATTTGATGTTATATTTCTACTAAGTCATCAATTAAACTACCGTTACTTTTAAAATAATTAAGAGTGGCGGTAATTCACATTTACAAATAATATAACAGCGACTTAAAAACTAAAAATAGTAAATGAATATAAAAGTAAAATACTTCATTATTCTTAATTGACATGAAAAATACAATAAGAACGATAATTTATCGTATTATAGTAAATAGGGTATGGATGACAAGGGAATGAAGATTTTTCGCTGGAATGAGTAAGGCTTTTTCCGGATTTTGTAAGTAAGTTTTATTTCCTTTTGTGTAAATACAATTTGCAGAGATTAATTAGTTTAAATACCTTATAAATTAGTTATATTTCAACCTTTCTACCCGTTCCCTTTTACTCCATCCACTGTGCTCCCTCTCCTCCGTCTTCCAGTATTTCTTTTTTCGTCCTCTCCTCTTCAGATTCTTTTAGCATGTAGTCAACCGTCTACAATTTCTCCCCGCACGGTCTATATAACCTCGCAGTTTCTTTCATCCAGTATTTGTTTCCTCTTTCTTCATTTCCACATCTGAATCTCGCAATCATTTTTTTTCTTTTCTCCTTCAACTTTTTCTCCAGATACTTTCGCTTCTACTTCCTCCGATACTATATAACCAGGAGTTTCTCTATCAAGCTATAATACCCATTTCCAATACTTTTCAAGCTGCGCTTACTCTTTCTATCCTCATATCTCTGCTCCGTACAAGATTATACTTTTTGCTAATTGTTCAAATAGTAGCTTCCTTTTACCTATATCCATTCTAAATGTTCTTTCTCCTAACTTCCAAACTTCTACCTACCTCATCCCAAATCCCAAAATGTGAATTCTTTTTCTACTCTCTAATGTTTTTATCATCTTCATTACTTCTCTTTCCTTGGCCAACATCACTATGTCGCCCGCATATGCCAGTGTCCACACCTTTATCTTTCCTACTACTATCCTTACTAATTGTTTTATTATTGGTTTCTCCAAATCTATACAATTTATGAATAGGCTTGGACTTAATGGGTCTCAGTCCCCTTTTTGTCCTCTCGACTCTCCATTTGATCTCACTCTGTTTGCCGTTTCCTCGTATATTTCTTCTATTATTTGTATTAACGTCTCGTTTATCTTACTCTTTCTTATATATTCCCAATGCGGATTTTAGATCGATAAACATTGCGTACATTCCAGCATTCTTTTCCGATTCCTGCTCAGCTAAGTGTTTTAGTATGTAGTAGCACGCCGAGTCGTACACACTGACTCTTCTGTAATTTTCTTCTTCCTCCTTCCTGTCTTGTGTATTGTGATTATTATCCCCCGTCTACACTTGAAAGTCCCCCGACTTTTCATATACCGTTTATAATTTCTGTTGCCATTCCTTTCCCTTCCATAGATCCACTCTTGACTCCGTATTCCATCCTCCCCTGCCGCTTTTCCTTCAATATTCCCATCGCCATTTCTATTTCCTTTATTTCCTCTGCTTCTAGCCTCTTTTATTTTTTTTTTTATTTCTCCCGTTGTCTCATCACCTCCCAAAAGCTCCAAAAAATGGTTTCTCCATTCTTTTATTGGTATAAGATTTTGATTGTTTCTTCCTCTTTTTCTTTCTTTATTTAGGTACTTCCAAATGTCACTCTCCTTCATACTCTTCCTTAACTGCTTTTCTTCCATTCCTTTAGTCTCTAATTTTTTTCTTTTGCATGTTTTCTTGTATTGCTCCTTTTCTGTTTTACCGTTTATCCATTTTCCCAATGTTCTTCGTGTCCGTCTTTATGATTAGTTACATTGTTCATCTCACCATTTATTCTTTCCCATAATCTCCCTTTTGCGCCTATATGTCTTATTATTCTCTGTTGCTTCTTTCATCTTTGTTTTCTCCAGTTTACGAGAGTGTAATCTGTCACCGACTCTTCCCTTGCTCCTATATATATGTGAATTCTACTCTTGTCTTCCCTTCTTTGTTTCCATTTAAAATATCACACACTTCTAGTAGTTTCGTTCCTTCTTTATTTATTGTCTTGTCCCGAAATCTTCTTTTTCCTATACGATGGACCTCCCCTTCTTCGCTCTTTCCTCGATTTTTGGATTAGTCTCCTCTGCCCTCTTCCTTATTTACTTTTCATGTTTTGATATAATCATCAGTATTTTAAAATCTTTTCTCTGTAATTGTAGTGTATGTAGGGCGTTCGTGGTTTTTTTTTCTTTTTTTTTAACTTCTGTAATTATTTCCCCTTTTGAGCATGCTGTACACAAATTCATCTAGCATTTGTTCTTCCCATCTTTTCCACTGACTCTCTTCGAGCCATGTTTCTATCAGCCTTACGACGTCAAATTTTCTTATGTACCACCAGAACTGTTCTTCCTTATTCCTAACTCCAGCAACGTTCCAGAATATAATTTTAATGCCTCCCGACTCTTTTCCTACACTCTCATCTTGGTTTTTGTGCTGCATCCGTTATTCTTTTTCGGTTCCTTGTTGTTTTCTTGCTTACTTAGTCTTTTGTCCCGGCGTGCCTTTCGTTACACCCCTCCCACTTGATAACACCGTTCTCTTTCTCGTCCCATATGTACCTTTCATCTTCTATTCATAGCTTCTTAATCCAATGTTGGTTCTCCTTGCTTCTAATCTTTTGCTTTTCGCGATGCTCCTTAGTTCCCCTTGTACTCTCTCTTCATATAAAATCGTCGGTTTTCTTTCTCTTTCATTATTGTTCTTTTAATTTCAACGCTAGATAACTCTGCCACCACCATCCCATTTCTTTCTTACTTCCGTTTTAACCTTCATTTTCTCTTCCAGCATCTTTCCTAGTTCCTCTTTTGAATCATTAGACTTCCATCATTTGACCACTATATTATTTTTCCTTTTCGCCTTTTCTTCTGCACTTGCGTTCTTCTCTAACCTTTCGATTCTTTCGACTAGACTCTAATTTTCATTGCTTTAATTTCCTTTCTAATATATTTTGTATTCCTATCAGTCTTTTTCTTCATTTCTTTGATTTCGTCCGTTTCTCCGATTTCATTTTCCCCTTTACTTTGTTTTGGTCCTTTTTTCCCTTTGCGTTTCCATGTATCTTTGCTTTGGCAATCTAATTACTTTCTTTTCAATTCCAAATAAATAATATCTCTTGTGTTCTCTTTCTCTCCCTTTTGTTTATATCTGAATTTCCTCTTTTCTCAGTTCTCACTTATTTATTGCACCATATCTCGCGTAAATTTAGTTGCTAATCACCTATATCTAATCCCTTTAAACTAACTGTACAATAATTCTCACACTTTTCAAAAACACGTCCGAACCTTACACCGAACATAGTGAGAAGTTTATGGTCGGTATGTATTTCGTCCAATTGTTGGAAATACTTGATGCTTATATACATCGCAAGCATCTCTCTATCGTAGGTTCTCTAGTTTCCTGTGCTGAAGATAACTAATGGGTTTTTACGTATCGTCTTGCCATTGCTCCTACCGCAGTGTCAGAAGCGTCAGCAGTAAGTGATAGGAGACTGTCTGATCAAGGACGAACTAATCAACACGCGTTTGCCAAACCGTCTTTGCATTTTTGAGAAGCTTCAATTGATTTTAGATTCCACTCGATCGGAATTTGGTCATTCTTTCTGCTGCTTTTCAAGAATTTGTTTATTGGAGATAAATTTGCGATTGAAATTTATGAATCCAAAGAAATTGCGCAATTCTTTCAGCACAGTAGGCTGCTTGGTGATAGGCTCTGGTCAAATACAGCGTTGAGAAAACTGTGTTTTTTAAAATGTATGAGAAGTCGTTGATGTTAGGACATTGCGGTGGTACAGGAGTTACGCCACAGATGCGGCTTTTTCAAAGAAAGCGGATTCCCTGTTCCATCGTTTTAAACTCAGTGTTTGCAATTGTTATCTTGTTAGGTGCTAAACGCCGCGGTCTACAACTTGGTGGGCCAGTGGTTTCAATAAAATTGTTTTGCACCGAGACTATTTAATGAAACGACTATAAGAAACTGGTTAATGATATCGGAATCAAGGTCTTCGAATTAAGCAAATATTGGCTCGCGAGTCAATTAAAAATACTAATTTGGTTAGTGGGTCTCTAATTGGTAATCTAAAACCAAGTGTCTGTGACGTATTTAGAGTAGAAGCGAGCGGGCGTCGTTTCCCTAGTCGTTGCTAATAATAAAAAATTTGCATGGTGCGACAGATTTAATAGATTTTTCTTTGAACGTAGCATGATACCAACATACCTCTGAGTGTGGATTGTTCTGATTTACCTGTGACCTGGAGCGACTCCTTTGCGGATGTCAGTGTTGTAAACGAGTCTGGGTTAACTTCCATTCAGCTACCTGTTTGATTTAGTAATTCGGTCGTCTTGTCAATAGAATTTGATGAGGCAATTGCATGTTTAGGGCTATTCAATTTTGGCAATTTTGTCGGCCATGGCTGCAAACTTGTCTGTTGAATCGGTGCTCGTGGCTGGGATTAGCTGGGATCTTTTGAATAATCACGTTGCATTAAACTAATTTGTCACCAGTATGCCGACGCATATGTCTTTTTACATTGGACACGTGGGTACTGCAGTAATCACATATATTGCATTTAAATGGTTTGTCACCAGTATGCTTACCCATATGAAGTTTCAATTTGTCTTTTCGTTTAGTGCAATAACTACATATACTGCAATTAAATGATTTTTCGTCAGTATGCCGATTCATATGTGTTTTTAAATTGGATACGGTACTACTGCAGTAATCACATCTATTACATTTAAATGGTTTTTCGCCAGTGTGTTGCCGCAGGTGTATTTTTAAAGATGACAGCGTGGGACTACAGTAATCACATGTAGTACATTTAAATGGTTTATCACCAGTATGCCTACGCATATGTATTTTTAAATCTGTCTTAACGATACTACAAAAATTACATATATTGCATTTAAATGGTTTCTCGCCAGTATGCTTACGCATATGTTTTTTTAAACCCGACTGGTGGATATTGCCATAATCACACATATTGCATTTAAATGGTTTCACAGCAGTGTGCTTATACATATGAACTCTCAATTGGTTCTTTCCTTTAGTGCAAAAATTACATATATTGCATTTAAATGGTTTTTCACTAGTGTGCTGCCGCATGTGTATTTTTAAATACGAGAGAGTGGTACTACAGTAATCACATGTATCGCATTTAAAAGGTTTATCCCCAGTATGCTTAAACATATGTTGATTTAAATCCCACTTGGTTATACAACCGTGATCACATATATTGCATTTAAATGGTTTCTCACCAGTATGTCTACGCAAATGAATTTTTAACAGAAACAGGGTGGTGGTACAGTAATCACATATATAGCATTTAAATGGTTTCTCACCAGTGTGTTTACGCATATGCCTTTTTAAATCTGACGTGGTAGCACTGCGGTAATCACATACAGTGCAATTAAATGGTTTTTCGTGTTTACGCATATGTATCTTTAAATGTGACTTGGCGATAGTACAGTAATCACATATTTTGCATTTATATGGTTTCTGATCAATCGGCTTACACATATGTTTTTGTCTATTAATCAAATGTCGAATCAAAATTGTCTTCTTATTAGTTTTAAAGTCACAGTTGTAGCAAGAATACAGTCCTGTTTTTGAAGGTTCTCCAAAACAAGCAGGCACATCCGTGATTTCTAAACAGTCTTCACTCTTGAGTTTCAAGTCTGAAAATTCGACTGTACTGTTTTCGTCAAGCAACTCCTCTTTAATTGCAACTTGTCGTAAATTCCTTATCGTTGTTTCGGTTCGTACAGCCAGTTGTTTAAATTCATATATTTCTTCAATTGTAATCATGCACCTGGTACAAGCAATTGGATTCGGTGTGATATTTAGATCCTGTAAGGTGGTTAATGTTAGGCGTAAGAATCAATCGGATTGTACTTACAATTTTTGGTAGTAAATCCAACAACTTGGATTGCAGGTTTAACTCATTGTCGTTCTTGATAAAGTAATACTGCTTGGTTTCCACTATTTCTAGTAAACAAATTCGACATGTATTTATTGACTTTTCCTCCATATTGTATTTTTGTATATACTAGAAGTGTTGCCAACTACACTTAGAGGGGAATCTCCTGTATATAAACTTGGAACACAGTTTATGGCGCCCTACAACGGTTGTGGGGAAAACAAATAGCGCGAATTTTAAACTTAATGTGTGGGTAGCACCCATTATTATTATAATGGTTTATTTTGAATGTTTTCTTGTTTTTGAAAGAATAGTTATGAAAATTGTCACTTTTTTATAATTATGCGTTAAAAAAAGCGACTTATTTTATATAACATTTTTGATTTGCACAAATACAATATAAATAACTTCCAGTTTCATTCGAATCAACACCGTGTGAATATTGTAACAACTTTTCCTTAAAACGAATATGAAAACCTTCAGTTTTTAAATAGTAATAAACGTTAGAATCAAACACGTGTAAAAATAACTTGCATTATTTAGTCGATTTTATTCGAGAAATGCAAGTCAGCGTTTTTAGCCTTCAAGGTACGAAAAAGAGGGAAATAAAATTTGCTGTGTTTGTATTTTTACCGATAATTATTACATAGTGGCCTCTAACGGTTGCGGGGAAAAGTTAAAACTAACCACTAAAAATACCTCAGAGTATTTGTTAAAATGCCTGATAAAACTACATTTGACTGAAACATCCTTTATTTGCAAAGTATTTAATATTTTGTATTCACTGGAAATTAATATTTGTCTTTTATTGAGATTTCTAGTACTAGCATATGCAACTTTAATCATTGGGGTCACGAGTGTGTTTCATATACGATCAACGTGAATTTAGTTTTTATAACATATATTTAGTTAACGAATTTAACTTTAATACTTTAATAAACATTTACACATAACACTAATATAATATAAACAAAATTTTTATATGATTTTGTACTGTCTCGTCCTTGTACCGGTTACTGGTTTGGTAGCTCAGCTAGGGTAGAGTTAGCAGACTAATAGCGGGTGGTCTGGTTAATTCAATGGACGGTGCGAGGTTCGACGTTACTAAATTTCAGCAAGTAAATTCGGTTTACAGGTAAGTAGAGCACAGGTAAACAGGATTAAGGCTAAGTGAATTTTCTTTTAGCGGATCTTCTTTTATATCATGTTATCACGCACGAGGACACGAGTGGGGTAAGGCGCGCGTTTCGTCGGCGTGGAGGTGGCTCATCTGTACAGGGTCCTAAGTCCACGCGTAATTTGACTTAAATTCTGAATATTTGTTGACACAAATACGCGGCGGACTTCCGATTCATTACATACCACCCTCTCCTGGGGGAAAAGACGAACACAGGGGTTTGGCGGAGAGAAATAAAACTAGGTTCTTACTTACAATTTTTCCGGTCTTACCACGGTTGGTCTGGTGGCAATGGAAAAGATACCTCGGTCGCTGTATCATCGTTGAGTCTCGGCCGCCACGTCTCTTTTCATCCGGATAAAGGTTCTGGGGCCAGTATGAATTAGAATTCGACGCCGATTTCGCCTGAGATGGACCTTCTGGATTCGCGTGGGGTTGGTGGAGGTATCTGCAAGGCAGTTATCAATTTGGTGGCGTCGTTCAGAAGGTGGGGAACAGCGGTTAGTTCTTCAGTCTCCGTAGTTGGGAGCACCGGTGGAAATATTCGTTCCAGTGGTATTGAGATGAAGAATGATGCTGTTGGGTCTAAGGCAGGTCGGTCTTTCTAGATGGCTTGCAGTAAAGCCGGACTGGGAAATTCTAGGTTGGCTGGCAATACTTCCATCGGTGAAGGCAACTCCACTTCTTTGTTGTTGAGTGGACTGGCATCGACCCGGCGAGTGGATGACCGTGTGCTGTCAAATAATAATTCCATCTCCTCTCTCAGGTTTTCCACTCGTGCTTCCATGCTTTCGGTGGTTGTTCGTTAGGAATATTGAAGGTAAATGTTCTCTACCGCGCCGCGTCTCCAATAATGTGGTGTCCATTGAGTTATTCTTTTCTTCTTGTAACTTTTGGTGGTAGTGCGTGGTGCCATATTGAGCGGTACTCTATTAATGACTTCGACTGGGTCAAGTAAGTCAGTCCTCGCCGTCCCCAACGCCTGCTGAGAGAGGGTTTCCTGCAACGGGTTCGCTTGTCGGAGCATCCGAATTTAGGGTTCGGTGCTGTCAATTCTCGGCCAAAATTGAGGCGCGCGGGAGTAAATCCTGTTGAAGTGTGGCGATTTCTTCCAGGCTTTGGTCGCAGTCTCGTTGGTCCGGACCGGTAGTTGAGCGATCATAACGCCTAACACCTTGATCATTCGCTCTACTGGATTCGCTTGAGGGGTGTACGGGGGTGTAAGGCGAGACTGGATGCCGAAAGAAGCTAATTCGTCGCGGAAACTTTTGCTGGAAAAACTGAGGTTATTATAACTTTCGGCGTGCCAAATTTATAGATGATTTGTCCCTTCAGGGCTTTGACAATCGCGGTAGTGGTAGCAGCTCTCAATGGTTGCAATTCGGTCAATTTAGTAAATGTATCCTGCAACACTAATAAGTGACAATTACCCTTCTTTGACCGAGGAAATGGTCCCATCAAATCACCGCTCACGATCTCCCAGGATTGGCGACTCGGGTAGAAATGCTTTGTTATCGTTGCATTTCTGGCACCGGCCTACGTGGTTCCGGACGTCGCGAGATATACCCGATAAATAATAATTCTGGAACACTCGTTTTAGCGTTTTGGCGACTCCTAAATATCCAGCCGTGTCTCCGTCGTGGCATTCTTCCAGGACCTGGCGTCGTTAGGTACACACAACTTCCAGCTAGACTGTAACCCTTCGCTAACTTCAGGACTCACCATCGGGAAATTCTTGTACAACTGGTCGTTGCGTATATGGAATTCTGGCCATTGGTCCAGTTTCTCCTGTAATTTTCGGTGCATCTGTTGATACCAGCGACCTAGAGACGGATCCTCGGACACGGTAGTAATTTGGTTTGGCTTCTCTTCTTTTTCACGTAGACGGGACAGGGCGTCGGCTAAAACATTGTGTTCCCGGGCGATACACGATTTCGAAATCGAATTGTTGTAGTTCCAGGATCCATCAGGCGAGACGAGACGTGGGGGTTTCCATGGTTTTGAGACACTTAAGGCTACGAAGGTCGCTGCTTACCTGAAAACGACGACAGATTGTAGCCTTGGGCTGATGTAACTGCGTGCCGCGCCAGTATCTACAAGGGCTTGAAAGTAGTGTCCATAAACTCGTATGGGCAAGAATAACCGGGACTCGATGGTGGCTAGGGCAGGTAATGTCTGTTTTGATCTGGAAAAGAAACTTTTAACCTTTGTTAACTAGGAAGTCCATTCGGCAAAATCGGTGGAGCCTGGGTCGGCCGAAGCGACTAGTAGCGGCTCTACTATTCTAGCCGGCCTTGTCCTCGTTGGTTGCATCGCCAGCATACTGCTGTGCGATTATACAATCGTGAAGGATCAGACGACTGTGGGCTCTGGACAACGTTCATCGGTGGTGGGTTTGGTGCAGAACGGGTGTCTTGTGTATTTCTTCAAAGTCGTGGGCTAATTGTTGTAGTTCAGCCATGTTCGTATAATCGTTTCTTTTTATATACATCCCACTCCTCCCAATATCTCCAACCTTCCTCTCTCCTCTTCTCTTAGCTCTATACTTTCCTTCAACATGTGCTCGATATTTTCCCACCCCTCCCCACATAGTGTACATCTCCTATCTTTATCTTCCTTCCAATACTTATTTTCTTGCTCTTCATTCCCGCATCTAAACCTTGCTACCATTCTTTTTAATCTTAAGTTTTTTTTGCCCTTTATGTACCTTGGAATATTATCTATTACTATATTTGTATATCTCTCATTATATTTTCCCTTTCATATTCTTGTCTCTGTATATCCTTATCTCTTCTTATTATCTTATCTTTTATTTCCCTTCCTCTCTTCCTTATTTTCTCTACCTCTTCTCTTGCATATCCAACTCTTTCATAATACCTTCTTCTTCTTTCATCTTGTCCATATTTAATTTTTTCATTCTTTACCTCTCTCCAGCACATTTGAAGCAATTTACATTCTTCTTTTTCTTTCATTTGTTCTTCGTAACACATGGTCTCTTCCCCGCCAGTACACTTATCTTTTCTAACTTCATTTCCTCCACTACTATGTACCCTGGCGTTTCCCTCTCTAATCCTAACGTCCATTTCCAGTATTTTTCTTGTACTTTCTCCAATTCCTCCTATTCCTTCCACCCCGTACATCATCACACTCTTTATTAATTTGTTAAACAACCATTTTCTTGTTTCTATTTGCTTCCAAAATCCCCTCTCTCCTATACCCCACACCTGATCGACCTACAATTCTATAACATTTCTTTGCCAACCACTTTATATGAGCCTCATCTTTATTGTCGTATCTGATTCGATAACCCAAATACGTCACTTCATTTACACTTTCTATTATCTCGTCTCCCCACTTCCACTCTACTCTTTTTTTTTTGGTCCCCTTCTCTCTAATTTATTTTCTTTTACGTTCCAGAGCATCTAATCTCCCTCAACCCATAATTTCAGAAACCCTATTTTTGTTCTTTTTCCTTCTGCCTTCCATCCTTATATTTTTTTGTACCTGTCTTTCCACTGAAGTCATATCTTTATCTATAAATATCCTTGTTCCTCTTAGTCTTCCTTTTTTCTTTAATATTTCTAGTTTATCTTCTACTGAATCCAATTTTACTAGTATTAACCCACTCGCTATTTTAATTGTGTCTCTTATACCTTTTTCGAGTCCCAATTTATTTTTGAACAACTTATCCACTTGCTTTTTACGCTCTTCTCTTCCCTCTTGACCTTCCATTCCTCTAATAACTAAGTTCTTCCTTCTCTTTTCCCTTTTCATTACTTCCACCTTTCTTTCCATGCTCTTATTTTTTTTCCCTACATATCAAACATCCCTTCGCTGTTCTCTTTCTTTTTTTAATTCCTCTGCGATCTTTTCCAGATTAGATACTAATTTTTTCTTCCCTCATCTGCTTTTTTTCTCTTATCATTTCTCTACATATCTCCATTACTCCCTGCTCTTCCAAATGCTAAGTAGCAGAGTCAGAAAGAGCGGACTTCCTAAGGCTGGAGTCAGTGGGAGCTAATAGGATACTATAGATAGTATGGATCTGAGCGTTTATTGCTGTTGCCATTGTTTTTATGTTACACTGTACCTACGTATGTTTTTTTATTTTCATGCCAAAGATGACTGAAGAATCATGCCAGAAACCAACCAGAGATGGACATATTATAACTTTCATAGCAATAACCAAACTAATGAAAACACTACATGCAGGCGCGTTGATTTTGTTATAATTTCAAATTTACGACGTTACAACCCTAAAGGTAGGTTCATTAGGGGTTGTCACCAACCTGATGAGCTTCTAGGCGATCAAGAATCTAATTTCACCGTGTCCTTGATTGGAGTCCACACCGATTTTGTTGCTTTAATTCAGGAATTTCTTTTATTACCATCTTGTACATGTAACAATACTATTAATATTAATTAGATATTTGTAGATTTCAACACTTATCGTTTTGACAACACTTTTCATGCAATTTTATCACAAATAAAACACGTTGCATTAAACTAATTTTTCCCCAGTATGCCGACGCATATGTCTTTTTAAACTGCCACTGTGGATACTGCAGTAATCACAAATATTGCATTTAAGTGGTTTATCACCAGTATGCCTACACATATGTTTTTTTAAATTGGACATATAAGTACTGCAGTAGTCACATACATTACATTTAAATGGTTTATCACCAGTATGTCTACACATATGCACTTTTAAATAATACTTAGTACTACAACAGTAATCACATATATTACATTTAAATGGTTTTTCGCCAGTGTGTTGCAGCAGGTGTATTTTTAAAGATGACAGGGTGGGACTACAGTAATCACAAGTATTGCATTTAAATGGTTTTTCACCAGTATGCCTACGGGTGTGTATTTTTAAATCTGACTTGACGATACTACTGTAATCACATATATTGCATTTAAACGGTTTCTCACCAGTATGTATATGCATATGTTTCCTTAAATTGGAACTGCAGGTACTGCTGTAGTCACATATATTGCATTTAAATGGTTTCTTGCCAGTGTGCTTATGCATATGAACTATCAATTGGTTCTTTCGTTTAGTGCAATAATTACATATATTGCATTTAAATGGTTTTTCGCTAGTATGCTTCTGCAAATGCATTTTTAACTGCGACGAGCTGATAGCCTTGTAATCACACATATTGCATTTAAATGGTTTCTCACCAGTGTGTCTACGCACGTGAATTTTTAACAGTCTCCTGATGTTAGTACCGTAATCACATATATTGCATTTAAATGGTTTCTTCCCAGTGTGCTTAAGCATATGCTGTTTTAAATCTGTCATGGTAGCACTGCAGTGATCACATATGTTGCAATTAAATGGTTTTTCACCAGTATGCTTACGCATATGTATTTTTAAATACGACTTGGTAATACTACCGTAATAACATATCTTGCATTTAAATAGTTTCTGCTTACACATACGACTTTTTAAAACTGATTTGGTTAGGTTCCTATTATTCAGATGTCGGATCAAACTTATCTTTTTGTTAGTGTTGAAGTCACAGTCTGCTTTTGAAGGTTCTTCGAAACTTGCAGGCTCATGTGTATTAATTCCCCAACAATCATCGCTCTTGAGTTTTACATCTAAAAGTTCGACTGTACAGTTTTCTTCAAGCAACTCATCTTTAATTGCAGCTTGTTGTTGTAAATTCCTTATAGTTGTTTCAGTTTGTATGCCCAGTTGTTTAAATTCATATATTTCTTCAATCGTAATCATACACCTATTACAAGCAATTGGTTTCGGTGTAATATTTAGATCCTGTAAGGAGGTTAATGTTAGTCAGTAGAATCTACCCAGTTGTACTTACGATTTCTGGTAGAAAATTCAACAACTTGTATTGTAGTTTTAACCCATTGTCGTTGTTGATAAAGTAATATTGCTCGGTTTCTGCTATTTTTATTAAACATATTCGACACGTCTTTATTGATTTTTCCTCCATATTGAATTTTCGTATATTAGCAGAGTTGCCAACTAGTAAAAAAACTTTACCCGTAATATTTTTTGTATTTATTAAAAAAAAACATTTTGCTAAAATATCCTTTATTTACAAAGTATTTAATATTTTGAAAATACCCACTGTAATTAATAATTGCCTTGGTTATATTTATAACATCAATTTTAAGCCGAGTTTACACTTGTGCAATTCGTCTTTCAGGCGCGAAAACACGTTAAATAAATGTAACGTTTATTCCCTGAAAGTAACGTTGCCAGATTTTTGCATTCTTATTGGCCAAATTAGTTTTTTACAGAATCGCAAAAATTGTACGCCATTTTAAATTGCTACCGTTTTGTAATTTTCGCATTTTTCTTTTATTTAATCTGTACGTATAAATCCACGAAACCGAAAAACAGTGTAAACGGAAATCTTTCAATTCAATTTTAACAAACCACTAAAACAAACTAAAAAATTATATATAAAACTTATTTTATTGCTGACGTTAAGATTCAAATGCTCCAATACATTAGAAAATACTGTATTTGTAGTTATATAGAGTATGTTACAAAGGTAACGTAAAAGTGACGTAATAAAAACGCGGGGTGTTTGCACCACACCCAGAAAGTATGGACAGCAAGTAATGTTTCAACTGAACGTCGTTAACATTTAACGATTTAACCATTGACAATATTAAACAACAACCAAATCAACTAAGTTTTAATCGGTTTTGATTTTAAGCCTAACACAACCCCCCCGATGCATTGCCATGAGGTACTCTTTTCATTCTTAGCTTAAGGACTGATAATATAATATCATCATCATCAGCAACTCGTTCTGTCTATCGTCGGATATAAGCTTCCCTTAGATCTTTCCACTCTTCTCTGTTGCAAGCTTTCCTCGTATATTCGAGACCTACCAATTTCTTAATGTCATCCGTGCACCTAGTTTGCGGTCTTCCTCGATTTCTTTTGTTTTATCGAGATCTTCACTCAATACTTTTCCGTGTCCAAATCTGCTTTCATCTTACCAACGTGTCCCGTCTAGTTCCATCTCAGGGCACAAAGCCGTTGTACTTCTTCTTTTACTCTGGATCTTCTGCATAAGGGTAGTAGGTAAACACTTTTCTGTGATCACGACAGGAACTTAAAAAAAACAACCCTGCCCACGCAAGCCATGATACCTCTCATCTCCCAGAAAGAAAGAGATCATGCCCTAACCCGTAAACCCTAATCCACTCAACGTTACATCCCATTTATACCCGCCTGGCCAACGTGGCAAGTTAAACTAAATGACAATTTCATTTTTTTTACAGGAGGTGAAAAACTTATATTAGCACTCTAACATATACCACCAGAGTAGTGTAGGAATCTCCATAAAAAACGGACATAGCCACTAAAACCAGCTCCTTCCGCTTTTGTTCCTCACCCGACAGACGCTTCGGGATATTATTTCAGATGAAGAAAGCTTCGTTCACCTGACTGTCATCTTGTTTTCGTTCTTCATTTTCTTCTTCTATTTCTTTTTCCATAATTTCCAAAATCCCTCAGCCAATTTTTTCCATTTTTCATTGGACACTCTAGGATTTGCATCATCAACTCTCGCATCACAATACACGCATTTCTGTCTTTCCTATCCTTGTGAGATAAGATCCAAAACTCTTATAGCCCGTCAGAATTGAACCACATAATTCATCTGCCAATGCTTGCTTTATCCCATATCTTTCCTGCCAAGCCTCCATCATCCTATCGATAAATGGATAGTGTTCGAAATATCTCACTATTTTTCTTATACTTTTTCTAATGGGCGGTATCCCGGTCTCAACCATGTAGATTGCTGTCTTCCTTAAGACAACCCTCTCTATGTCCTCTCTAACATATCAAAGTGCTTCGACCCCAGTCTGGGTCCCCAAATAGATTCCATACTCCGTTCGTAACTTGATCCGGCCACGTTGAGCATGAGTTGCACCAAACAGTTTCTCGCATGTACATTTTACGTGGTCAGTCATTCTACCGTTCTCTCCGATCTACACGCCTAATTGCCTCAAAGCCTTCCTACTTTTTATACACAGTCCCCCCCCATTTTTATCCATAAATTCTTCATTTGTCTGTGTCCGACCAGAACTACCAATTCGGTTTTATCCGGGACCAGACACAGACCGCGATCCTTCAAGCAATTTTGCGTTTTTACGCTCAACTACCACCGCCAAGTCGTCTGCGTATTCCAAAAGCATGACCCTGTCTGGCATTGCTAGCTCCAGTACCCCCGTCGTAGTAAAGGTTCCACAGAACCGGTCCTATGACCGACTCGTGAGCGATAACATGCGCCTACGTAAGGCCATCTCTCTCTAAGGTAATTTTTTACTATGCTTAGCAAGTACCTTTGTCTGTTATGGCCTTAACGATACCAGGATGCAGCATCCTCTGTTCTAGTGCCTTACACTTTTTATTTTATCTACAATTTCAAATACGTCCCCAATTGCGTTTAGTGTGGATTTGCCTTTTCTAAAAGTCCATTCTCACACTTCTAATAATTTTCCTAAAACCGAAAGAAAACATGCTGGTCTAAAACCTTCCGCTGCTTTATGAAGTTTAGTAGGCTTCGGGACCAGCATCAAACTCCCGGTCTTTCATTCTCTCGGGAAAGAACCGCTTCCAAGGAATTTTGTCGATGGATGACAGCAGGTCGTCCCCATTCCTTCGACAGGCCGTGCGGAGATATCCCATGGAAGCCCGTTTTTTCCCACTCTCCATGCGCTTTATAGCATTTTCCAACTCCTCTCTCGTTGCCAACAGACGCTGTTTCAGTTCTGTTCTTTACTTTTCCTTATTGCCCTTTTTAAATCTGTTCTTTTAGCGACAATTTCATAATATTAGCACCATAAAAGACTGCCACTCTACATGTTTTCCCCATAAGTTGGTACTCCGAAATATTAACATCACCAGCTTAGCACTTTCGCGTATACCAAGCAGCTGGCGAATTGTCAAAGTAGTATTTAACTATTTATATCACACCTACGTACACTCAGACAAAATCCTACATACCGACCATCTTCACTTAATTTATCTTTAAAAAAATGCAATCCAATACATGCATCACTACCCTAGTGCGAAACGCCTTACAATATACGGAGTAAATCACGCTCCCGATGACAAGAGAAGACTGACTTTCAACGCTCATTTAGAAAACGTCACAACGAAAGCCATCACGGTTCTTAATATAACCAAACAGATGGTCGGTCACAAATTGCGGTTGCAACCAACAAAGTCCAAATAGTTATATACTGTGGTGACAACACCCATCATCAAATGCGATACGCTTAAAAAGCACGGTTTCCAAGTTGGACAAAGTACAGAGAATGGCATGTTTGCTGATAACTGTTACAAGCTTTTGCTGGTTTTACAAACCTGCACGGCCAACTCTCAATCGTCGGAGAGAGAGGGGGATCATAGATACATAAAGATAATTAAGGGCGCCAGAGCTTATCCCAAAAGCGACGTCTGTCTGCTCACAACAGAATGGTAGCACTTGTAACAAGATGTTAGGTTCGTAATTCCTCTACTCAACTGTGCAAGTAGTCAAAAGTAATTAGTTGGTAACGATAGCCACAGGAGACAGGTATGTTGTCATAAAAGAATAACTAACCACAATAACAATTTTAATGTAGAACCGCTGATGATTATCACAGAATGTAAGACTTCTTAATACAGAAATGCCATTAGCATAGGCAATACACTGTACATAAGTAAACTACAGTAAAAATATATAGCGAAGAATAGTGTGTAGTAAATATCGTTTACATAATTAGTATTATGGCTTTCACATTAAATTATCACAATTATTAAGGGTAGTATACAGCATACGTAATATAAGCAAAATTTACTACTTAAATGATATCACAATTACGGTAATCAGTTCGGAAATACTATTAGTGACAGTCCGTGAGTAACCTCGTTGACGACGAAAGAAAAACATATAAAAGCACTTACCAGCAATACAGGAATTTCCGCAGGTGCAAAAGAAGTACTTCCCCCGACACATAACCCTGTAAATAATTTGAATCGCAATTCGTGTCAACCTAATATCTCACGAAATCCAAATCTACAAAGTCATTAATTAAATTTAAAAGTATACATATAACACAACCCGAAAATCGAATGCTGTTACACCCCTTTTTGTTGGTTTAATTAGTTATAACCATAAGCTGTCTGAAGAAGAAATTAGTATCGTCCATCCAAATCTTTGTGAAGGTTCATTCCCTCGTACATAGATATCGAATACTGTAGTAATCTTTGACCGGGAAACTCCGCAAGACTCCCAATTTCGCAGCGTGAAATCGCCTTACGCTGATGCTCGTGTACAGCAACGTGTTCACGTATTTAGCGGTCGTTTGCGATAGCCATTTTTCGATAACGTACCAGATGTTAAATGAAGGACTGTAAAATGGCTGTTAGAAGGAAAACAGAATTACGATCGGAATTGTTACTAAAAGACGACAATCGCTTACCCTGTAACGCGTTGAAGCAATCAGATCCTTTTCTAATTAGAATTGGTTTTCTAGATGATAAGATATAATATAGCTATTCCAGGCGTACAGACCATTTTATAACATGCCCGTGTGACGACTTTCCATAAAATAAATCGCGCCGAGAAACGAACGTTAGAGGGCGTAAACCCGAAGCTACTTTTACGTTGAAAATACATAGGCGTGCGCCAAGGAAATTTCGTCTGTAGCCACATAGGCGTGCATAAAGAAAATTCGACCGTAACATAACAAAAGCGATAAAAACAATGCCCACAGCAAGCATAAAAGTACTACTTTCAATCCACTATTACACCTCGTTGTAATAATGGAAAAAAGACAAGCAACTACCGGGACCTACAAACCGGGTACATACAACGTGCTGCGTTAAGAAACAATTTCAAAACAATATCCGATTACACAAAATTTACCCAGACGTGGTTGAAGGAACGATCTGGTATACAGATGAGGCCATAAACGCAACGGTGCCGGAAATGAACGCAAGAACTATGAGAAACAAATTTTGCTGACCTTGATGGGTAAATTTGGGTCCGCTTTTCAAGCTGAAGTTGCTATTATCGACTGGTGTGTTAGGAAAATCATCGACTCGAAATCATACACAACCGGTGCGATATCGATCAGTCAAGCAGCACTACTAATGCTAAGGTCACCGGTAATAAAACTCGAACATAAGTGCCGCTCGTGTGGATATCAAGTGACCATTAGCTAAAACATATATCAAATCTGAATCTGCTTACCGAATTTTGTACGATACGAAAAAATACACAATCCGCAGCAAACTACCATCGAAAAACTCTGCAGAGATGATGCATACATCTTCCTTACAGAGTCACAATTAAACACTCAAACTGCATTATCATGCATAAGTCGACAAAAGTTGACGAAACTCACAGGACTAATAACAGGGACTGTGGCCTTAACATATGTATAAAATGAGACTGCAAACAGCCCTTTATGCCGCGGATGCTTGGAGAACGACGAGATTTCACAACATTTGCTATGAAAATGTACCTTATAAACAACACCAGGGTCCGCAATTCTTCAATGATTAGAGCCTCACACAAAAAACAATTATTCTGAATTCAGTTCCGTTGTAATCATTCTCTCCTTTATGTACGACTTACGGCAAGTTGGTTGGCCCCACGCTGGGCGCCAAAACTTGTTACAAGCTTCTTGTTGTTTACGAACCTTGCACGGCCAGCTCGCAATAGAATTGACACAATTGCTATTCGGAGAGAGGAGTGGTTCAAGTGACAAGAATTTTTATGGGCGCCAGATCAATGCCGTGCTGAAGCAGCTTTTTAACAAATCCTACATAACGTATAGTCACTAATCATTGATTTATTTCGACACTATTTATTTTTCATTATCACACATACGATAACGTAAAGGTCACTAAACTGCACTCGCGTTGATTACACAATAAATTCGCCTCGTTTGTTGCAGGTTACCGTTATCTTCTTATCGCTTCCAGGAGTTTCCTTCATTTTCTTTAACCTTCGAACACTTTTCGGAAACAGATCGTAACAGTATGATTATTTACTTAAATTTTATACGTAAAGCAATAAACTACAAATGTCGCACATAAATGAATTCGTAATACTGACAACATTGTTAAGAAAGCATTTAAATATCAGCACAATTAAAGGAAATTATTACAATTGTTAGCAACATTTTACCGTACACTGCACAGTAACATAACGAACCAGTTCAGTATAAAACTATACTAACGACCCTGTAGTATAGCAATAAGGTTGACTATCTTTAAGAATACTAACGTTCATTACACTAAAGGTTCATACTAAGTCTCAACTTTGAAAAGTATCTTTGTAAATTGATGAAAATACAAAATATCCCTAATGTTTTGTCACTATCTTTTTGTAGTACTTATGTTGATACGATTGATCACTGTAGCGTCAGAGCGTCAGTTACTTTTTTTGTATTTGTAGTAAGTTCATGTGTCACCTTATTTTATGTTCAGTATTTTATATTCTAACTTGTTTAATTAAACAAACTTTTTCTTAGTGTTATTGTTTAAATCAACAATAGGTTATGGGCCCAGATCGTTTGTATCTGCGTAGCTAAGATAACGTGTTTAAAAAAAACGAGGTTAGGTTGCTGCACGTGTTAGATTCTATTTTGCGTTTTTTTGTGTTCGGTATGGATTTCAAGGCACAGATAGAAAAACTTGAAGGCACAAGAAATTGGAGTCGATGGCGAAGACAAGTGGGGTTGTTACTTCGACATCAGGAAGTATTGGATCTCGTGATGGGCGATAGAGCCATTCCGGACCCACCTGGTGAAGAACAATTGTCTGAAGCAGCGAAAAAGTCATACGAAGCTGAAGTTAAAATATATAAAAAAGGTGACGCCCTAGCTCAACTAGTTTTAGTAAGCAGCATGAATGATGCAAATGTTGATTTGACGGCAACTTGTAACTCCGCAAGTGAAACTTGGAACAAGCTTCTGTCGGTATACGAACAAAGTTCTGGCCAACGTGTCGATAGGGTGATGGAAAAGTTCTTCAGCTGCGAAAAGGATTCCACAGAAGATATTGCCACGCATGTCGCGCGCCTTCAGAGGAATTTTAGGGAACTAAACGACGAGTTGAAGAAGCTTTTGAAGACCGAGTTACCGGACTTGCTTTTGATGAGTAGAATAATGTCTACGCTACCATCTGATTACTTCGAGTTCAAAAGTGTTTGGGAGTCGATACCTTTGCCTGAAAGAACAATTAATAAATTAACGGAACGACTGCGTCTAATTGAAATGCGCCTTCCTGAAAAAAGAAGCGATTCCTCGGCTCTCATCGCGAAGGATCAAAAGTCTACCGCCAAATTTGAGAAGAAAACGGAACCGAGAAAAGTTTTTAAATGTTTTAAGTGTCACAAGGTAGGCCATCTAGCGAAAAACTGTACAAAGAAAGCAGATGCAGCGGGAAAATCAAAACTGGCGGGAGAAGCGTTTCTATGCACAAATGGCAACAGGGAAGATAAATGGTTGGCGGACACAGGTGCATTTGCGCACATGACCAACAACAAACAATATTTTTTAACCTATGAAGCTTTCGATTTTCCACGTGATGTTCTAGTTGGGAACAATAACATAATTCAAGCGTACGGACAGGGTGCGATTAATGTAGAAATGAAAATAAAAGGTGATTGGGAACGTAACCACCTGCAAGGCGTTTGGTATGTACCCAAGATTGGAAAAAAATTGTTTTCGATTGGTCAAACTGTAAACAAAGGTTTTGAATTCATCGCTGATAAAAATGGATGAGCATTTGAAAAGGATGGTGTAGTACGTTTGGTAGGCGAGAAAACGGTTAAAGGTCTCTATGTTTTAGCAATGCGTGTGTGTTTACCGGAAAACGGTACTACAGGGTTCATTGCAACAAGAACGGATGAGTTACAGCTGTGGCATGAACGTTTATGCCATCAAAATAAAAAGCACGTTCAAAAGGTGCTAAAGCGAAGTGGAATTGATGTGCAAGTTGAGGAGGAATTCTGCGTTGGATGTGTGTTTGGCAAACATCAACGTAAAAGTTTCGGTGTCCGAACAAATAGGCCGATGACTTCTGGTGCATTAATTCACGCAGACGTTTGCGGACCAATGCAGGAAGAATCACTCGGGGGTGCAAAATATTTCGTGTGTTTCAAGGACGATTACACTAAATTTCGTCGTGAGTTTTTTATTAAAATAAAAGCAGAAGTGGTTAACTGTTTAAAAATAGTCATAAACGAAACAAAAACTGCTGGACATACGATAAAAAAATTCTTAAGTGACGGCGGAAAAGAGTTCGATAATTCGAGTGTGAAAGACATTTTAGAATTAAACGGAATTAATTTTCGAGTGATCATGCCATATACTCATGAACAGAATGGGGTTTCGGAACGGGAAAATAGGACACTAGTCGAGTGTGTGCGGTCAATGATTCATGCAAAGAACCTTCCAATAAAACTGTGGGCGGAAGCTGTTAACACAGTGGCGTACATTTTAAATAGAACCAGCCACACACCCGTTGAGAACAAGGCACCTGCTGAATTATGGTTAGGTAACAATAATATGAAACTTGATCATTTGAAAATTGGTACAGAGTGTTTTGTACATGTACCAAAGGAAAAGAGACGAAATTGGGACAGAAAGAGAGTTTCTGGAAGATTCGTAGGATACTGCGGAGAAAAAGATGGTTACCGAATCTATATAGAGGCTGAGAAGAAGGTTGTTCGAAGCAGAGAAGTTATTTTTAAAGAAGAACAGCTTCTAAAAGGGAATGGAAAATTGTTTTTAGAATATGAAGAAAAAACTCCCATTGTTCATGTAAAAAACGAAAAACAAACTGTACATGAAATTAAACTGAAAACCACTAGTTCGGAGGAAGAAGAAGTTGTACCCACAACTTCGGAGGAAGCGGTTGAGGATGATGTTGCCTCAACGATGTCACGCGAAGACGACAGTGGTGTAGGACGACGTAAAATTAATAGACCAGCATATTTACGCGATTACGTGTACCCAGCGGAAAACATTCCAGATTCCTACACGGCGGCTATGAAAACAACAGAAGGGGAGAAATGGCTAGAGGCTATGTGTGAAGAACTAGCTTCGTTGCGACAAAACGACACGTGGGATCTTGTAGATTTACCACCACATCAACGGCTAATCCAAAACCGATGGGTGCTGTAAATTAAATACCAACCCGATGGATCTATTGATCGATATAAAGCGAGACTCGTTGCAAGAGGGTTTGCGCAGAAGGCTGGAGTCGATTATGGTGAAACGTTTAGTCCGGTAGTTCGTTTAGACACCATACGAACCATGCTAAGTGTTGCCTCCTCTGAAAGGATGCAGTTGAAGCAATTCGATATTAAAACTGCGTTTTTATATGGAATTCTACAGGAGAAGGTTTACATGAAGCAGCCTGATGGTTTCGACGATGGAAGTGGTCGCGTTTGTAGACTTAAACGCAGCCTATATGGGTTAAAGCAGGCACCAAGATGTTGGAATGAGCGTTTTGTTGACTTTTTATGTAACTTACAATTTGTGCAAAGTGTGGCAGACCCATGTCTATTTGTGAAAATGACAAGTGTGTCCAAATTATTTGTTGCACTTTATGTGGATGATGGACTAATTGTCGGGACAAATAATGTGGAGATAAACTGTTTTGTTGGTGAACTTGAAAGACAGTTTCAAATTACAATCTGTTCGACAAATTATTTTGTCCGAAACAGGCACTATCGAGGACGATTCGCCAGCAAATGGAGTCCCATATCGTGAGGCGGTCGGTAGTCTCATGTACCTGGCTGTAGCTACAAGGCCCGACATCAGTTATGCCGTAAGCCTGGCATCTGAATCGCTAGACAGCCCAAAAGCTTCAAATTGGAAGGAGGTGAAGAGGATTTTTCGCTACCTAAAAGGGACAATGGATTACGGTATCCTGTACCGAGGTACAAGCGAGAATCACGGTTTTCTAGCTTATAGTGACGCCGATTATGCCGGAGACAGCAAAACAAGGCGTTCAAGGAGTGGAGTCGTTTGTACTAATCAGGATGGTGCAATATCCTGGTGCAGCAGAAAACAACCCTGCATAGTATTATCAACTATGGAAGCAGAGTACATTGCAGCCAGCGAGGCAGTCAAAGAAATAATCTGGCTTAAAAGGCTATTTCAGGAGCTAACAGGTGAAAATTTTGCTCCAACTCTCTTCATTGACAACCTTAGTGCTATCAAACTAGTTAAGAATCCAGAATTTCATAAGAGGTCAAAGCACATAGACATCAAATTTCATTTCATTCGTGAAAAGTTCAATGCAGGTGAAATGAACATTCAACACATCAGTGGAGTTAACCAAGTGGCGGATATGTTCACCAAGTCGTTACCTCGTGTTAAATATGAAAAGCTGAGATGCTTACTCGGCATGTGTGTTCTGAAAAACAATAGTTACAATATTTTGGGAGGAAGTGATGAAAATACAAAATATCCCTAATGTTTTGTCACTATCTTTTTGTAGTACTTATGTTGATACGATTGATCACTGTAGCGTCAGTTACTTTTTTTTGTATTTGTAGTAAGTTCATGTGTCACCTTATTTTATGTTCAGTATTTTATATTCTAACTTGTTGAATTAAACAAACTTTTTCTTACTGTTATTGTTTAAATCAACAATATAAATAATGATCGTGCAAAAATATAAGAATCAAAACTGTAGAAAATTTAATGGGAAATAGAAGTATTCTTCCAATGTACGATTAACAAGATATAATAGTTTATTATGATTAATTAAACAACACTTAAGTGTGCCTATGCAGATGCATGTTTAAAACCAATTTGGTGGTACTGTAGTTATCACATTGCATTCACCAGTCTGCTTATGTCTACGAAATTTCGTTTACCTTAATAATCCCGTTGTATTAAAATGATTTGTCACCAGTATGCCGATTAATATTATGTCTTTTTAAATCGTATATGCGAATACTGCAGTAATCACATAAACTGCATTTAAATGGTTTATCACCAGTATGTCTACACATATGCAATTTTAAACCATGCTTGGTGGTACTGCAGAAATCACATATATTGCATTTAAATGGTTTTTCACCACCGTGACGCAGCATATGTATTTTTAAATTCGACAGGGTGCTACTACTGTAATCACATGAATTGCATTTAAATGGTTTATCACCAGTATGTCTACACATATGCAATTTTAAACCACGCTTGTTAGTACTGCAGAAATCACATATATTGCATTTAAATGGTTTTTCACCAACGTGACGCAGCATATGTATTTTAAAATTCGACAGGATGCTACTGCTGTAATAACATGCATTGCACTTAAATAGTTTTTCGCCAGTATGCTTACGCATATGCAGTTTTAATTCAAACTTGGTAGTACTACAATAGTCACATATATTGCATTTAAATGGTTTCTCACCAGTATGCTTACGCATATGTTTTTCTAAACCTGACTTGGTGATAGTCCAGTAATCACATATACTACATTTAAATGGTTTCATACCAGTGTGCTGGTGCATATGAACTCTCAATTTGTTCTTTCCTTTAGTGGAATAATTACATATATTGCATTCAAATGGTTTTTCATCAGTGTGCTGCTGCAGGTGTATTTTTAAATTCCACTTATTGATGCTGCAGTAATCACATATATTGCATTTAAACGGTTTTTCGCCAGTATGCTTACGCATATGTACTTTTAAATACGACTTGTTGTTGCAACAGTAATCACATATTTTGCATTTAAATGGTTTCTGCCTAATAGGCTTCTTATACTTATTTTTGTGTCTATTAATGACATGTCGAATCAAAATTGTTTTCTTGTTAGTATTAAAGTCACAGTTGTAACAGGAATACAGTTCTGTTTTTGAAGATTCTTCAATCCATGCAGGCACATCCGCGAATTCTAAGCAGCCATCGCTCTTGAGTTTCAAGTCTGAAAATTCAACTGTACTGTTTTCCTCAAGCAACTCCTCTTTAATTGCAACTTGTCGTAAATTCCTTATAGTAGTTTCGGTTTGTATACCCAGTTGTTTAAATTCATATATTTCTTCAATTATAATCATGCACCTGGTACAAACAACTGGGTTTGGTGTGATATTTAGATCCTGTAAGGAGATTAATGTTAGTCAATAGAATCCATCCAGTCGTACTTACAATTTTTGGTAATAAATCCAATAACTTGTATTGTAGTTTTAACTCATTGTCGTTGAGAAAGTAATACTGCTTGGCTTCCATTATTTCTAGTAAACAAATTCGACATGTGATTGTTGTCTTTTTCTCCATATTTTCGTGTATAAATACAATATGCTGTCTAAAGAATATTATATTGTCCAAAGTTACAACTGACAATGGGTTACGGTCAGGTTATGATTGTGGTTATCAAACAGTAAACTGCCGTAAACTAATAATTATTTTTTACGTTTCCGTTCTTGCCAACTTAAATACTTTAGAAAACATTTTAAAATTTTTTTAATGAACAACTTAATTACACATAACACAAATACAATATAAACAGAATTTCGATATATACACGTGGATATACGTCATAGGTATACTCCAAAATAGCAGTTAGAAATCGCTGATACAAGTAACTTTTTTTAATTCAAATTTTTGATTTGGAGCACCAGTTCATATAGTTATTGGCAGTGTTTTATTTTTTGAAGTATCGTCATCATTCCTTTATTTTAAGGAATGTTTAAAAAAAATAGCTCAGGATTTGTTTTCGGTTCTCTAAAACATTTGTATTCACACATTTTTTTCTTTCAAAAAGTTCAAAACTTTGAAAACCACTCTATTATTTTAAAAAAAAAAACTTTTATAAAATCCTTAAACTATCCTACTATAACATTTGTCTGAAACATCCCAGGCAGCACATTACGTTTTACTGACGTCAAAATTACGTACTAGACGTCATTATATAAGTTTAACTTTATTCATTGCCATTTGGCTTACAAATTTGGTCGTGTTGTCTATACATATATATTACATTTTCTTATCCCTTCTCTCCCCTTAACTTTTTCCTCCTGCTCCATACTTCCTCCATTCATTCCGCTCCTTTTCCGTTTTCATCTAAGATATCCACTGTTTTCATCACTGCATCTCTTTCTCATGTGGTTCAGATCTTCCGTTTCTTCTCCACATAGCCTGCACAACTTTTCTGGTTCTTCCTTCCAATATTTGTTCCCTAACTCCTCGTTGCCACATCTGAACCTTGCCACCATTTTTTTCCTTTTGTTGCTTTTAATCTCACTGTCTTTTAAATATTCCGGCACCCCTTCACCCTTGATATCTTTATAATTCCTATTATATCTGCTCTCTTTTATCTTTGTCCATCTTTCTTGTTTTTCTATGTCTCTATCTCTCCTTATTATTTCTTCTCTTGTCCCTACCCCTCTTCTCTTAATCTCTCCACTTCTTCACTCGCGTACCCGTTTCTTTTGTAATACTCTTCTCTGCCCTCCTGCCCGTACTTCACTTTCCCTCCCTTTATCTCTTTCCAACATTCTTGCAGAATTTTGCAATCTGTTCTTTCCCTCATTTCTTCCTCGTATTTTATTGCTCTTTTTCCTGTCTCAATCCTTATTTTTTCTATCTGAACCTCCTCTCTCACAATATATCCCGGTGTATCCCTGTCCAATCCTAACACCCATCTCCAGTATTTTTCCTGTAGCCCCTCTACCTCCCTCCACTCCTTCCAGCCCCATATTTCCGCTCCATACACTACCACCCCCTTTATTAATTTTTCGAACAGCAATTTTCTTTTTTTTATATTCATCTTGAAAATTCTTTCCCCCACACCCCATACTTGTCCTATTAGCCTGTTTCCTTTCTTCACCCTTTCCTTTATGTGTTCTCCCTCTTTATTATCCTGTTTCATCGTGTAGCCCAGGTATGTAAATTCCTTCACTTGTTGCACTTTCTCATAACTCCATCTCCACTCCTCTCTTTTTCTTTTCCCCCGTCCTTTTCTAAATATCATTATCTTTGTTTTCTCCGTGTTTACTTCCAATTCTTCTTTTTTCATATATTTTTCTAGCGTTTTCATCATCTCTTTCATTTCCTTTTCGTCCTTAGCCACCAGCACTATGTCATCCGCATACGCCAACGACCATACCTTAGCTTTCCCTACCACTATCCCTCCTGTCTGTTGTCCTCTCATTGTCTCTTCCAGATCCCCCGTATATACCGAGAACAGGCTTGGGTTCAGTGGACATCCCTGCCTCAACCCTCTCTTTCTTATGTATTTCTCACTCTCTTCCCCATTCACTTTAACCCTGCTTCTCGTTTCTTCGTATATTTCCTCTATTCTTTGTATTAATCTTTCATTGATTTTTTTTCTTTTCATATATTCCCACAGCTTTTCCCTATTCACTTTGTCAAAAGCAGCTTTTAGGTCTACGAATAGTGCTACCATTTTCCCTCTTTTTTTTTCTAGTTCTTCATTTGCTAAGTGTTTTATTATATATATGTTGTCTATCGCCCTTCTTCCTTTTCTGAATCCCGCTTGTCCGTCTGGCACCAAACTTCTTTCCTCTATTTCCTTCTGTAATCTTTCTTGCAGTATTGTCGCGTACAATTTGTATGCCGAGCTCAGTAATGCTACCCCTCTATAATTCTCGACTTTCTTTTTTTCACCTTTTTTATGTATTGGGCATATTAATCCCTCTCTCCATCTCTCTGGGAATCCTTCCCCTTTCCATATTTTGTTTATTATTTCCGTCATCCTTTTTGCTAGATTTTCTCCCCCGTATATCCACTCTTCTCCTTGTATCCCATCCTCTCCTGTCGCCTTTCCTTTTTTTATATTCTTTATCGCCTCTATTACTTCTTCCTCCCTTATTCTATCCCTATCTCCTTCTTCTTGTCTTACTACCGCGTCTTTCCTTTTTTCTTTTTCCTGATTTTGTTCTTCCCCTCGCAACAGGTTCCGAAAATATATCTCCCATTCTTTAATTTTTATTCCCTTTGTCGTCCTGTTTTTTTTTCCTCTGCTTCTTTAGGTACTTCCATACATCTTCTTCCGTTTTTATTCCTTTAATCTGCTCCTCTTGTTTCTTTTTGTTTTCCTCCTTCTTTCTATCGCATGTTTTTTTGTATATTTTTACTGCTTCTTTGTATTCTTCTTTTTCTTTCTTCCCTTTTTTCCACTGTCTTAATGCTCTTCTTGCCTTTTTCTTTGCTTCCTTGCATTCCTTATCCCACCATTTCTTCCACCCAGTTTTCTCCCCCTTCCATTTTCTAAATCTGACTCTCTCTGTTGCTTTCTTCATCATCTCTCTCATTTCCTCTACACTTTCTTGTGCTTCCTTCCCTATCCATACCGTTTTCCCTATTCTCTCTTTATATCTTTTTATACTCTCTTCTGTCCACTTTTTTTTAGTTATGTACTTCTCCTCTTCCTCTCTCTCTTCTCTTTCCCTTCCTTCCATTGTCAATTCCAGTGGTTGATGGTCTGACTCTACTCTTTCTCCCACCTTAAATGTCTTTACCTTTTCTGCTGCCTCTTCATTTGTCTTTACAAATTCTATTATTGATTCTCCCTTCCTCCTATGTACGTAAATTCCCCTTTCCATCATCTTCTCTGTTCCCGTTCATTATTTCCCACCCTTTTTCGTTGCACAATTCCAGCAGTTCCTCTCCCTCTTTATTTATCACCTTGTCCTTTGTTTGTCTCTTTCCCGTCCCTTTTCTTTCTTGTATTCCCCCCTCTGCCCCTATTCTTGCGTTGAAGTCCCCTCCTACTATTATCAATCCCTCTTCCCTCTCATCTATCATCTCTTCTAAGTTTTTCCTTGTCTCTTTCATTCTACTGCTATAAACCGTCACCACTTTAATTTTTGTTTTTCCCCACTGCATGTTCCTTTCTACAACTCCTCTTCTCTGTTGCACTTTCTCCTTCTTTTCCTGGTTCAACCATTTTTTTCTTATTCCCGTTATTATACCCCCCTTTGCTCTCCCTTTTTTCTTTTCTCTTTCTGCATGTTGCACCACCCACTCAAATTCCTCTGGCAACTCTTTTTCCCACCACTCCCATTCTTTTTCTTCCATCCATGTTTCCTGTAATCCCACTACATCCTGTTCCTTGATGTACTTCCAGAAATCATGTTCCTTGTTTTTTATTCCTGCTACGTTCCAAAACAATACTCTCAGCTCACTCACCTCCCCCCGTGCTTCTTCCTTACTTTCTTTTTTCTCCCTTTTTCTTTTCCATTTCCATCTCTCATTATTCCTTTTCTTTGCCGTTTCGTCAACTTTCCCTCCTTTACCACCCCCCCTTTGCCCTTTAGTTTTTTGCTTTTTGGTTCCCCACTTTCTCTTCTCTTTCTCTGCACAGTCCCCTATCCTTGTCGTTCCATATGTATCTGTCTCCGTCTATCTCCATTTTTCTGTACCCTACCCATACTCTTTTTCCTTCCGCTCTTCTTTCCATCGCTATTTTCATTATTTCTCTTTGCACTCTTCTTTCCTCCCATGTTAATTCGTGCCTTTAATTTCTTCTTCTCCGCCATTACCTTTTGTTTTTCCTCCCATCCTCCGATTTCCGCCACCACCATCTCATTTTTCTTCTCTTTGTTTATTACCGTCACTTTTTTCACCTCTACTTTTACATTTAATTTTTCTTCCAGCATCACTGCTAAATCTTTTTGTGGTTTTTCACTTCTGCACCACTTTATCACAATATTATTCTTTCTTTTCCATCTTTCCTCGTCTTCCGCTTTTTTCTCTAGTTTTTCTATTCTCTCCACCAGTTTCTCTTTTTCTTTCTCCCATTTCTTTTTTCATTTCTTTGATTTCTTGTCTTATTCCTTGCATATTTTCTTCCATCTGTTTCATCATTTCTCTCATTAATTCTTTTAACTCCTCCATTTCTTTCCTTCCTCCTTCTGTTCTTGAGATTTTTCCTTCGTTCTCCTCCGATATCTTATTAACGTCTGGTGATCTTATTGTTTTCTTTCCTCTTTCACATACTAGACGTCATTAAGACGTGTCAATGACGTCAGTGTGCTGTCTGGGATTTTTTTCGATGTCAAAAAAAAGTTTTTATGCAAATTGAATTAAAACATAAATATTAAGAAACCAACAATCTTTTGAAACAAAATAAGTTTGATGCCATTGAACAAGAAATAACAAAAAGGACTAAATTTGATTTTCGAAATGGTCATCATTCGGTGTTTACTGATACGGAGTTCTTCATCTGACCCTATAAGAAGAAATCTAAAGGAGTTCCCTTCTCCCAATCCGCTTATTCGGATATTCTCTTGTCTCTCCATCGTGTTGAAACTAAAGTCTTTATGTGATGTTCACCGGTACGTAAGTCATCAAGGCAGAACGTTATTCAAGAAATTACAATAATTTTCACCATTTAATCGGTTTAGATGAGTAGGGTTCAATAACGCCCTCTCCTACGATTTCAGTCCAAACACTTTCTGAAAAACGTCGAGGATATGCAGGAATAAATGTTGCGTTGGGATTTTCATTACACCACAGGTGATTATTTGCGAGAATTGAATACACCGTCCCTTATAAAACAAGTTTCGCCTATAAATAAAATAAACTTTTCAAAACGCCTTCAGCTCCTAAAGTTTGCACTTTTGTCTAGAAAATGGATGGAGACCTTATTTCTTCAGAACTTGCGAAACTATCATGTGATTTACATCTAATCTATTTGATATTACTATTCTATTGTGTTCGTCGATCGGTAATCTTCAATAATAATAACAGCTTCAAATACAAGAGTTCGACGAAAGTTCTTCATTTGTCCGTTGTACCAGTTAAATTTACTAAAACTATTTCATTTTCTCTCCTATTATTACTTCTAACAATTTTTCTAAGATCGGAAGAAAGCATACTAGTCTAAAAGCTCCCACCCGCTCCTCCATTAGGTATAGTAGAGTTCGGAACCAGCGCCATTCTCCTGGTCTTCCATTCTCTTAGGAAGAAACTGCTTCCAAAGGATTTGTTGACGCATAACAAGTGCCCAATCACTCCACAGGTCCTGCGTAAAACCTCAATAACCTTTATCCCTCGTTGCCACCGGTACCTCGCTGGTTGGCACCTTCCTCTACTCAATCTTAACAGTTCCTTGGTCAAACTTTCTTCTACTCCTATACTCGCTTTTACAAACTTCCCTGTCAAGATTTTGTATCCATTTCTCCATACATTCTTCAGGCTCTTCCAGTTCCGTTTTTCACTTTTCTTGTCTTTTTAGCTCTGTTCTTTTAGCAACTATTTCATAATACCTTATCATCAATGATCAATTTAACGCTATTAACGAAATGTACGTTATTTTCTACATTAGATTTGACACACGCGTTTTTCCAGATACCGTTGTCCGTGCAAAACCAAAAATAACTTTTACAATTTTAGAGCATACAGGTGAGTTTGAAATAATGTGTTCTCCTTATTATTATAGTGGATGTTTCGGTTTCCTGCAATTACAGAAAACGTTGCGATACTGTACAAACACAACCGCTTTGCGTTGCTTTTATTTCTGACCCTTGCACTCCCGCACCGACAGTACCCTCACGTTCAAGGATGGATTTCTAACATTCCTCACCGCCTCTTCACCTCTGAAATCAAAATTTGGAACACTGCCACATTTTGGGACATACGGTCTTTGTAGTGACCCTAATAGCTGCCCTCGGCCTTCCTTACCCGGTAAAATTTCCACAATTCCTCCAATTAACCAGTTTAAACGTTTGTTGTTGTTGTCGACGACAAGCACCAACTCGCTAATCACAATTTGACGATCTGTCACACAAAAACTTCAATTGTCCAAGATACTCGATACGAGTCTTTAGAGAGAGTTTTCATAGCTCAAACTCGCCGAACTCAATATACTTTGCGTAATAGTTAAAACACTCCGATTAAACGTTCCCAGAACCATGTGGGGTGGTTGAATCGCCAGCAAATGCGTTGAACGAACGTTTCACACACGATCCAGTCCCAATCTAGAAGCGACAAGGCATTCTCGATGCCTACGAAGTTGATCCCATTGTCACTGTAGGTTATTCCTGCCCGTCGCAACCTAAGGCCTGAAGAAAACATGGTAGACAGGGATATAGTCAGCTCTAAATGAACCGCTCGGAAGATAGCGTACTTTCTGTACTATGGAAAAAATCTGACGTATTGTAACCACCGTATTGTCATGTCAAGATAGTCTTCCAAAAGGTTTGAATTTGCGGTCAAAATATCTTTCTATGAGCATCAATTCAAACAAACTACAAGACATAGACCAACAATCATATCTGCTCCCACCCTCTCAGCTTGAATTTTCTCTCACCCAAATCCTCATCTGTCAGACTAGTCACACAATTATCAACATAGAAATTGCCACCTTTCTACAATATCCTTGGAATAAACAGTTTCGGCCTCACCACATCTTTTTAAGCACCTAGATAACTGATATTCCAATGTTAGCCCCTAGAAGAAATAGCCAAAACAAATCCGTTTGTGACGGAAAATGACCTCTTAGACCATTTAATAGATCCACAGTTTGAGAAATTCTTGGTTCTTTTCTTAACAACCACGGAATTTGACCCTTTCTCCAAGCAATGGTTCTGTCCTTTTCGTTTGCAGACGCATCGTGTACAGATCGAATTTTTGTTGTCGCACTATATTCCTTAACAACCGGTCTATGAAAGAGATTGGTTCACATTCAGACATTCTGAAGTATCAATTTGTTCCGCTTCCCACTCACGAAAAATCTGCTCATATTGCACAAACAAGTAAAAATTCTTCAGTCTACGGACGGCCAAATATAACCTCTTTTGAAACAATTTGTAGTTAGTAGAGACGAGGTGACCCTCTAACCATGGAAGAAAAACCACATAACGCCCATCTTTATTAACATTCAGGGTTTGCAAGAAGTTTCCTCCTTAGTCCGCTTATTAGAAGGTCCTTAATCCCTAGCGCTTCAAGTTCCCACAGATGTTATGAAGACATTCTTCACATATTTACATTAGAACGTGCACTAATAGGCGTGATTTTACCTATAAGTGTCCACCCAACGCGTGTTTCAATCGCTACTAATCCGCATGGTAATTCTCGGCAACCTCCTGTATATAAATATTCAGCCACGTCTGCTCACAGCAAGAGCTCGATCAAACACGGTTGTTGAAGATCGCATATGTCAAGATTTAAGATCCTAATCTCCTCGGTTTAGGTCGATATCTCATCTTTAAGATGTAAGACCTTTGTGAGTCACTATCGACCATTTGCTCCCTCCAAGGTCAGTCGTAAAGTTTGCAGAAACACCTGCGTGGTCCGGTTGGATCTTTTGCGGTATCATTACAGATATCAACATGCGGTTTCTCAATATACTTGTGACCCGCCAAAACAGAACACATTAAAGCCACTTGTGAACGAGTATAAAAATAAATTCGTTAAAATACTAATCATTTTACTTCTGCACAACTCTTAACGAATATAATTTGTGCAAAAATATTTAGCAATTTTTTAATTTCACACCCAAGTCTAGCAAATTTTATTGCTAAAATCCCATCGACCTAATAAAAAATGTATGTAAATACTAAAACTGTCAAAAAATTGGAAAATATTTAATATTTCAAAATTGACTTGGCTTAGACATGCAGTAAAAATTTAATATAGAAGGTATTTCCCCCCCCCCCTGGCAAAATGAAAGTTGTGAAATCAGAAAGTATTTTTAATTTTTAAATAATAATACTGAATTTTTTAATAAAAGGAAAACTAGATGCATAATAGACCTAGATAAATAAAGATAGGAACATGTAAAACTTTATTCACATTAAAGAGTATTTTTGTATTTTACGTTTTACTACTTGCATTCTTTTTCCTGAAAACACTGCGCCTGTTACATCAAAAATTATCCTGTCGAGGCTCATCACTTTCTTCGTGAATGCTCTATCTTAAAAATAATAAAACTTAAGTTATACTTATATAGACATATATGCTTTTTTAAGACCTTGTGCTCCTTCATTTGCATCACAACAGTAGTTGTAATCTAATAATAAACACGATGACGGTTTGATTTGTCCAAAGACGCCATATTGAAACCAGTTTCACGTTTAAAATTCACCAGTATGACCAACCCGAAAATGTTAAATCTTAAGTACAAAAAGAAAAAGACGGAATGAGGTCAATTTCTTCTTTCCTCTAGTGCTCATGGATATCCCTATTTAAAGAACCATTGGTGGTGCCATAGTCATCTGTAAAGTAAACTGGTGAAAAACCATTTAAATTCCATATTTATTTAAATGGATTCTCACCAATGTGCTCGAAAATTCCTTGTTACACCCGTATTGATTTCCAGTCATCGCTAATGCTGCCTATCGTCACAAATTCCATTAGTTGTTTCGGTTTCTATAGCCAGTTGTTTAAATTCGTATATTTCTCCATCTGTTACAAGTAATTAGGTTCGGCGTGGTATATAGATCTTGTAATGAGGTTAATGTTAGTCAAAAGAATCCATCTAGTTATACTTACAATTTCTGATAGAAAATCCAATTGCGATTGTAGCACTAATTCATTGTCGTTAAAAAAAAGTAATACTGCTTGGTTTCTACTATTTTTAACAAACATTTTAACAAATTCGACATGTGCTTGTCGCTGATGCTACTAACACCAAAGCAACCAAAGTCCAAATAATGTCGCCAAGTTAGCCAACCGTCAATGTCGCCAACTTAAAAAAAGGGATCAATATGTAGAATCACAAATTCAAAAAAAATACCGCCAAAGTGAGATAATCGCGAGATAAAATATCACGTCTATGTAAGAAAAGGTGTGAAGTATCTGCGTACGTAATTGGCATAATACGTGACCACTTCCCATTCTTATATAACAAAACTCAATAAAACATAACAGCTTTATTACACAAAAAAATTATTTTTTCAACTCGCCAACTCATCGCCAGATCAGTGATAAACCGCCAGCACAAGTTGCAACGGTCTTCACAGTGGCGTACACTACTATATTGGCCGCAAAATGAAAATAAGATAATGCGACACTCTAGTTTACTTATATTTAATTTTTTTACATGTAATAATCTTTCGTATTTAATTTGTTTTAATTGAAAAATAAAACTAATCGGCATTCTGCTTTCAAACACGTTATCTACTCCTCGCACATCTTGTTACATTTGCGTTATTGCATGTATCTGTTGTTTTTCGTGGTAGCGTATTCCCTCCATTTCACAAGTAATTGAAAAATCAAGAATCTTTCAAAAATAACCCAGCGAAGGGATAAAATTAAACCTTTAAATTGAAGAATAAATTGAGCAAAGCAGCAGGATTTGATCATTTACTTCCAGGGTTTATTACATTTCTCAGCCAACCAGATCGCGTTTTTATTACATCAATTTTACGTTAGTTAAGTACTTTTGTAATATCACGAGTACTTTCTTCGTAATTAATGTTTGTAAACCTCATCCTCAACAATAATAGTCGCTTATTTAAAGAGTTCCTGTGTAAATTGGACGCTTTTTTCCCCAAATTCTCAAAAATAATTTGACGTTTATGTTGACAAGTGCGCAAAAACTGTCAAAGACGGTTTACAATAGCGAAAAATTAAAATGTATGACTGTTAAGAACAATAAAATAATTTTATATGTTTTTAGTTTGTTTTATTAATCTCAAAAACTGTAGATAATAGAAATTAAGCGATGTTACTCTCAGGTAACAGTTTTTGCCATGCCTAATTCATAAAATTGTCAAATTTCCAAAAAAATTGAGAAATTTGAAAACTGGAACCATTAACCACTTATTCACGACGGTCACCTTACACAGTTGCATTTAAGATTTCGCCATAAGCATCGCAGTTAAAACTGTAGCTGATATGTGCACATTCCGCACTTAATGTGTTAAACCAATTCTACGCAGTAAAAAGACTGAAACGGAAATCAGTGCTGAACATGGGCGCTTAAGATAATGACCTAAAAACCATGGATCATAGAACAGATCCGCCTAAAGTCCTCAGGACGTGTTGCATTAAAATGACTCAACAGTATGCCGACGCATGTGTGTTTTTAAATTGGACATGTGGGTACTGCAGTAATCACATATATTGCATTTAAATGGTTTTTCACCAGTGTGTTTACGCATATGAATTTTTAACTGGGACCTGGTGGCACTACAGTAATCGCACATATCGCATTTATATGGTTTCTCCCCAGTATGCTTAAGCATATGCATTTTTAAAAGCGACTTTGTGATGCTGCTGTAATCA
Organism: Aquatica leii; assembly: GCA_035610365.1. Classification (NCBI taxonomy): domain Eukaryota; kingdom Metazoa; phylum Arthropoda; class Insecta; order Coleoptera; family Lampyridae; genus Aquatica; species Aquatica leii. The sequence goes on along the minus strand of CM069438.1, from coordinate 51,545,293 downwards.
CATACATTGCATTGAAAAGGTTTCTCACCAGTGTGCTTCTGCAGATGCGTTTTTAAGTGCCACATGGTGGTAGCACAGTAATCACAATTATTGCATTTAAATGGTTTCCCGCCAGTGTGCTTCTGCAAATGCATTTTTAACAGTGGCATGGTAGTAGTGCTGTAATCACATATATTGCATTTGTATGGTTTCTCCCCAGTATGCTTACGCATATGTTGATTTAAATCAGACTTAGTGATACTACAGAAATCACATATACTACATTTGAATGGTTTTTCACCAGTATGCTTGCACATGTGTCTTTTTAAAATCGACTTATTGACACTGCAGTAATCACATATATTGCATTTAAACGGTTTTTCACCAGTATGCTTACACATATGTTGATTTAAATCTGACTTTGTGATACTACAGAAATCACATATATTACATTTAAACGGTTTTTCACCAGTATGCTTGCACATATGTCTTTTCAAAATTGACCTAGTGACGCTGCAGTAATCACATATATTGCATTTAAATGGTCTTTCACCAGTGTGATTCTTTAAATGCCGTTTTAAATAGGCTTTAGTGGTAGTACAATAATTACATATATTGCATTTAAATGGTCTTTCACTTATTTGCTTAGTTATATGCCTTTTCAAATTATGTTCATGGTCACTACAATAATCACATATTTTGCATTTAAATGGTTTCTGACCAATGTGCTTACGTAGATGCAATTTTAAAGAACCATCAGTGATACTACAGTAATCACATACATGACATTTAAATGGTTTTTCACCAGTGTGCTTACACATATGCCTTTTCAAATCAGTCTTATTGGTAGTGGAGTAATCACATATATTGCATTTAAATGGTTTTTCAACATTGCAATTTGTTGATAAAGTTTTACTTTTGTAGTAATAGGACAGTTCTGGATGTTTGACTGTAATGTTATCGTTAATCCACTCCTCTTTAATTACTGCTTGTTGTCGTAAACTTCTAATAGTTGTTTCGGTTTGCATACCCACTTGTTTAAATTGATATATTTCTTCAATTGTAATCATACACCTGTTACAAGCAATTGGGTTCGGTGTGATATTTAGATCCTGTAAGAAGTTTAATGTTAGTTAATCGAATCGATCCAAATGTACTTACGATTTCTGGTAGAAAATCCAACAGCTTGGATTGTAGCATTAATTCATGGTCGTTGTTGATAAAATAATAGTGCTCAGTTTTCACTATTTCTAGTAAACAAATTCGACAGGTATTTATTGTCTTTTCTTCCATATTTTTCTATAGTCCACAATTACAAGAGTAATCAAAGGTAATCGAGTATGAAGATCAATGCCGTTAGGTTATTTTTATAAATGTCGTTGGCTGCCATGTTAGTTTACACATTAGCGCCAACTGTACACATTTGAATTTGAAAAGGGCAAAAAATAGAAAAACTTGTATTTATTCAACAATAACATATAATCAACAAATATTTTAAATATAAAATAAACAAAATTAAATATACCCATATTTACCAGAGTGTATTCTTTTATACTCCTGTACAATTTCCGACATTGTTACATTTCTATTTTGACACAATCACATTAAAAAAACTTTTCTTGTAAGCTACTTGTCCTTGTGCAATTTTTCTTTAAAGAAGTGCCACTATGCAAAATAACTAAGCATTGTACTTCTTTTGGCACAATTGTGCACCTAAACCTAAAAACAACATGGGCCACTACAGCTACAAACACAAGTTGGAACGGTATTGACAGTGGCGTACAATATTTTTTTGGATGTATATATATTTTTTGACAAATTATTGTGGCGAAATATTTTGAATTTGCGCCAACCGGTTTTGTTTAATATAACAACATATCAGTCTCGTGGTACAAAATTAACACGTATAAAAACAAAACAAATTATAAAGTGAAAAATTAAGTTTACATTGAAAAATATGACATCAAGTCGTGATCATAGGCGTAACTGAAGGAGGGCCTGAGTGGGCTTTCTAAACCCGCGTTTCCAAGAAAAATGTAGCTAATACCAATGCTAATACATAATAATTATCTTTTTTCCACTACTAGTTAAAGTAGACTAAATTAAAGTTAAGCGCATCACACCTTTTAAAATATTTTCGGTTATATTGTTAGTTAGTACCGACAACCCAGCACTGTCAACTTTATGAAAATCAGCCAAATCTTTGTTATACGCTACGTTCTCATTAGCTGGTGCAGTGTAAGTGTTAATGATAATAGATGCCACCTTTTTACCATCAATGACATCTGCAGCAGAAGTTATATACTTCTCAGTAAAATATTTAGTTTGTACCTCATCTAAGTACTCCAATAGACCCCATTAGTGATGACGTCAAAATTGTCTGGGAAATTTAAAATTTTGGACAACTCACATTTTGACGTCGAGAAATTGACCCTTAACGCCACGTTGTTAAGGTTTATAATAAAAAGGTATAAGTTTGCTTCATCTTTGTGGAGTTATTATAACGAAATGAGTGGCAAGGGGTCTTGAAATGTTAACCACGAAGCTTCTATTTGTGTGTTAGAAAGAAATTTCAATGTAAAAAGACACACAATTCTTTTAATTTCGTATTTACGATAAGGATGCAAACCACAAAAATTCAACTTAGTTACGCCATACGTCGCTAATGTACTAAAAACTACTACTATTAATCTAATAAGTTAGTATAAAACAATTAACAATGAAACGAATACTAATAAATGGTAAAGGCTTAGGAAATACGATAATGAACACAGGCAACACAGGAAGGAGAGCAAGTTAAGAATTAAGTAATATTGGAGGTTATGTAGTACAGAAAGCACTGCAAATACAAAATCATAACAAAGCGACGTATCGCGTAACTAAGTTGAATTTTTGTGGTTTGCATCCTTATCGTAAATACGAAATTAAAAGATTTGTGTGTCTTTTTACATTGAAATTTCTTTCTAAAACACAAATACAAGCTTCGTGGTTAACATTTCAAGACTCTTTGCCACTCATTTCGTTATAATAACTCCACAAATATGAAGCAAACTTACACCTTTTTATTATAAACCTTAACAACGTGGCGTTAAAGGTCAATTTCTCGGCGTCAAAATGTGAGTTGTCCAAAATTTTAAATTTCCCAGACAATTTTGACGTCACACTAATAGGGTCTATTGACCATATTCAGGCAAATTTTTGGACTTCAGGTTTAACGTTTTTGGGTTGGTCAAACTGCTAGATTTTAAATTACTCTAAAAAAATAAGAATTCCTATTGGCTGTTCAGACAAGGCGTTCAAGTGATCTGTCAAACCGAGTTCAATATGACGCCGTTTTGGCGTTATTGGACAAATATGGACAAAAATATTTGGTTGTTATCATAAGTTTATTGTTGCTACTAACCCGATTTGACAGATCACTGCAATTCGTTATGCGTCATCAACCAGAGAGGTCATTGTCGAAGTTTTTATTTTTTGAGGGCGATTTAAAATGCATCAGTTTCACCAACCCAAAAATGTTGAACCTGAAGTCCAAAAAACGCCCGTATATGGTCAATTAAATTCTTAATGTAATAGCGAAGGCTTCCACGGCCGGAATCTATACTAACATTAGAATGTCTTCCGGGTTTGGGCCGTGTCATAGTTGCAACCGAAGCTGCCAACGTTTCGCCCACTTTATCTCCTGATGATTGGAAATTCTTTGACACCATTACTTACCAGCAGTCTGATACCACTCTACGACTAACCACTGAAGGTCATCTCAAAAAGTTTCAATTATTGGAATCCAAGAATCGTAAAGTTTCTTCTACTACTAACTCAGTAAAGACGGTTGTCAATTTATCTAGTTTGGTTCTCACTTCAGAACAGGAATCAGTGCTCTCTAAGGGTTTGAATTTTGCGGTTGCCCCCAAACGTATTCCTAAAGAAGATATTCTATGTGCTGTTGAGTCGTCTATAAGACATCTTCCACGCCACATCTCAGATCCCATTCGTATTAACACTGGTAAAATCCTTGAATCATCTAAAATTCCTAAATCCAACATTTCTAAGTCGGAAGAGTCAGCTCTAAAAAGTCTTCGTAAGAACCCTGATATTATTGTTCTTCCAGCCGACAAAGGCAACGCCACTGTAGTTTTGAACCATATTGATTATGTTACGAAAATCAATTCTATTTTGTCTGAGGAAACTTACGCTCTTCTAACCCATAACCCCACTTCGAGGATTGAACGCGAGGTTAGCCAAATCATCAAATCTTCCAATCTACCTCCTGAAACTAAACGTCGACTTACCCCATCAGATTCTAAACCACCTCGTCTATACGGACTTCCCAAAATTCACAAACAAGGTATTCCTTTTCGACCAATCGTTAGTACTATCCAATCTCCTACTTACAAGCTTGCCAAGTTCTTGTCCAACATTCTTTGCGAGTTTACAGGTAAAACCTCTTCTCACATCCTCAACTCTCAGCATTTTATTCAACGTCTAGAAACTATAAAACTTGAACCCCAAGATCTTCTCGTGAGCTTTGATGTTACTTCACTTTTCACTAAAGTTCCTATTAAGGATTCGCTTATTATCATCAAACAGATTCTGTCTCAACATGGCAAGGACTTGAGTTTGGTTCCTCTTATTGAAAAGTGTCTATCCTCTACTTACTTCCAATTTGATAATAAGTTTTACGAACAAGTTTCTGGTGCTGCTATGGGTTCTCCTCTATCACCTGTTGTAGCTAACATTTTTATGGAATCCTTTGAAACGGTTGCTTTGGAATCATCAATATTAAAACCTAAAGTGTGGTTTAGATATGTTGACGACACGTTTATTGTTTGGTCTCATGGTCATCTTGAATTGTCTAAATTTCTTGATCATCTTAACAATCAACACTTAGATATCAAATTTACTATGGAAATCGAAAGTAATGGTTCTCTTCCATTTCTTGACGTTCTTGTGACTCGTAAGCCCGACGGACTTCTAGGCCATTCTGTTTATCGCAAACCCACCCATACGGACAGATACCTTCATGCTTCGTCTCATCATCATCCTGCACAGAAACGTTCTGTTATTGAATCTTTGGTCCATCGTGCCTTTTCTATTTGTCAACCTGAGAATCTAGACTCAGAACTCCGTCATCTTACTAGAACCTTAGTGAACAATGGTTATGTAAAGCGAGATATTCATAGAGTTATTAATCGTCGTTTACATCCACGTACTCGATTACCGAAGGACATTTCTACTCCCGAATCCAACCCGAAATTGGCCTTTTTACCCTACATTCACAAGGTTACAGATCAAATAGGGAAACTCCTTCGTAAGAATGGTATTAAACCAATATTCAACTCGACAGGCAAAATCTCTCAGATTCTTCCTTCTCCCAAAGACAAATTTCCTACACTTTCATCTCAAGGTGTATACCAAATTCCCTGTTCTTGTGGTTTAGTCTACATTGGTGAAACCGGTCGTTCCGTCATTACTCGCATTTCAGAACATGATCGTTGTATAAGAAAAAGGTATACTTCCAAGTCTGCGGTCGCTGAACATCATTTTACTACAGGTCACAAGATAGATTTTGATAATGTTTCGTTGATTGCCAAATCTCCATTCTTTTTCAACAGGAAATTCCGAGAAAGCATAGAAATCATCAAACACCCCAATAACTTCAATCGCGATCATGGTTTCGAACTATCCCCTCTTTGGTTCCCGGTTATTAGTCATTTATCAAAAACACGCCCCCTAGCAACCGTAACCCAATCAGGGTCGAGCTTAATCATCCGTGACGATCCTTTTCCTTTAAATACGGAGACCATTTCTTCTTAAGTCACTTCTACGGAGTTTAGAATCTGGCTTGGTTCACAAGTTGATTACCTAACTCGGTAGTGGTTCTTTGTTAGATTTTCGTTTGCTTTTTCAGGTTATCGTTTTCTTTCTTACCTTTTCATAGTTTAGGTTATGGCTTGTTTTACAAGTGGATAACCTAACTTTTGAGAAGTTCTTAGTTAGATTTCGATTGCTTGTTTGAGTTTTGCGATTTATCTCACGCCCTGATGAAGCCCCTTACGAAAGTGGGCGAAACGTTGGCAGCTTCGGTTGCAACTATGACACGGCCCAAACCCGGAAGACATTCTAATGTTAATTAAATTCTTCTTCGAGCAGACTAATTTGCATACGACTGACCTCCATAGTAACGTCGCGGATTCTATGCAGTAATCATATTGTTCACAAAGTTCTTATTACACACATCCTGCAGTTACGTATAGAATTGCATCTGTAGCTTTTCAGGCGATATCCTGTTTAATTCAGTTGGCCAATGAAAATGAAACTATTAAATAAGATGGTTTTGAACTACGCAATGTAGCAAATGACCTAGCAGTTCTATCCAAAACTTCGAATTCTCCATTCGCAACACCGAAACAGACTTGCTTATTTATTCAGTTATATCTTCGGCGACTAAAATTATTACAAAAAGAACAATTCCTGATAGTATTCCACAAATTTACGATCCGCTTGGTTTTTTAAGCGAACGTTTTAACTCAGTAGCAACAATTTTTAAACGAACTTGTGAAGACAACTCTGGGCGGACGGTTGTATCTAAAAACAGAAAAGTCAAGAAGTGGTACGGTTCTAGGGTGCCAGATTTGTTGAAGGAATACTCTCTTGTTAGACGGTGTTGTCCGGGTGACTGCAATAAAGAAACGGTGTCCAGGACATCAAGCGATCCTAAAACCGAAGTTAACCGACCGAAAATAAAAGTCATCAATGAAACAAACACTTTATTTTACACTGTTAGAAACGGTATTTTCCGGCAAGCTAATTGAGACAAAACATAAGTGGCGATGGTGATCCAAGCAAGCGTGCGGTAAGCGGTGACCAAACAAGCGTGTGGGTACGGTAATAACCTTCGGATCGGTCGAATAGGAGGTTAAGATAGGTAAAGAGACGGCACTTAGAATGGGACAAGTAGCAATGCAAAAAAACTCTCAATTTGTTAGCTGGACCTGGTGTGAACGGCGTATTATTACAAATACGAGGCACGACACGGTAGAAGCAAGGTTATACGGTGGAGTAAGTACCTCACCGGAGGTTCAGTTAAAATATTTAAAAGCCGCCTACTGTTCCAACTCTTCAAGCCTCAGTTGGAATTGGTTCTTCTGCTGGTCATCAGACTCAGACTTCACATTTTGTCGTTGTGCGTTTAGTTTTATAACGGGCGCGGGCGGTTAGAAAGAGCAGCGACTTCAACGGGTATAACATGCGCTCTGATCTTCGCTGAAACAAAACATTTTTATTTCGGAGTGTAACTACCTTACAAAAACAACAAAACAAAATATCTAGTCATATAAATGTAAAAAAAAAGTACTCTTCACGATCTATTGGTCTAACTCGCTGCCCTTCCCTCTCGGGGTACGGCTTCTTCAGCACGAAAGAAAAGCCTGCAGACCACGACGCCGACTTAGGATGGTTGCGCTCCCCCAGGGCGAATGACTGGTAAGAATAAAACCAGGTTGCCCGTTGCCCACTACGCCAGCAAAACACACTATGCTGTAGCTTTTCCATTGCTGTGGAGATTCCGACCGTTTAGAAACTAGTCACGGGCAAGTTCATAACCTTGACAAGACGTCGATCCGGGCACAGCGAAAGTAAAACAGCACCATAGCGCAAATAACCCTTCTGTTTGCATTGCCAAAACTTCGTAAAAGGTCGTGGTACTCAGTTCGAATTGACTGCTGAATGTCTTTTGACAAAAATGCCTCCAGAAAGTTGGGACAAGTGATGTGTAATCGCAAAGATTCCATTCCTAGAGAAGGGGAAAAAGGTATGGGTAATTCTCAATAAAGCTCACGGTGCGAAGTAATAACATTCTGCTGAACTTTCATTGTTTATTATTTTGAAACGAATATACACAACGTTTCGATTGCTGTTGTATCTACAATCGTCATCAGGTGAATACTAACAAACTTATAAACTACTAGAGCTTATACACTAAAGACATGTTCGATGAAGCGTACAAAATCAACTTAGCGTAACAGATTAATTAACAAAATTACTTAGTGAAGTTTAAGTTGTTTTAGAGGTTCGATTAGTGGTTTCCATATGTTGCTTATCTTGACACTTGGCTGTTGTTGTTGATGCATGCCGCTTCTTTAAATTTCCGTTTGTACGAATGTTCCTCTCTGTGTATGATTTTTGCTTCCGACCATTTCATTCGATGTTGGTTATCCCACGAATGTTGCGCGATGCCGGACTTAGAAGTCTCTCCTCTCTGTGTGTGCGTCTGATGTTCTTTCAGTCTGATGTCAAGTGGTCTTTTGGTTTCTCCCACATATGACTTGTCACATTCACATGGAACTTGGTAAATACAGTTTTGGGAATCTCGACTTGTTTGTGGCTTTGTGTTGGAACACTGTATTTAAGTTGTAGCTTTTCCCTATACGTTTTATTGATTCTGATAAACCTTTGACATATGGGATGCTCACCAGTGAATTGGGCAGTTCTTCTGTTTTAGGTTGTTCCTTGATGTTCAAATGCTTTTTCTGTAAAAGCTCTCCTACAATCTTTTCTGGATAACCATTCACCTTAGATCGTTTCTAATGTTTTTGATTTCTTCTCGTAGCCCTTTCTCTGTGTTGCACAACCTGTACACTCTGTCGATTAGAGATTTTACTTTCCCCTCTTCGTAGATGTGGAATGATTGGATTCAAAGTTAAGATATCGACCGGTGTGTGTCGGTTTCCTGTAGACAGTCGTTTCCCTTGTTCTTTGTTACGTGAACGTCTAAAAAAGGAAGTGAGTTTTCCTTTTTCTTTTCCATAGTGAATTTGATGGATGGTTTGATGTTGTTCAGATGTTGTAAAAAAGGTCTAGTTGCCGATTACTGTGGTTCCAAATTATGAAGGTATCGTCAACATATCTAAGCCATGTTTTGGGTTTGAATTTTGATTTCTCTATGGCCTGGGATTCAAACCAGTTCATGTAGATGTTGGCGACTACTGGTGATAGAGATGAACCCATTGGTAGTCCTTCGTCTTAAGTGAAGAATCTGTCTTTCTCCTGAAAGTACGAGTTCTTGAGGCAACATTCTAGGAGCTTCATTATTCCTTCTACCGGCAGCGTGGTTCTTTCCTGGAGTTTTTTATCTTCTCGGAGCTTCGTTTGGATGATTTTCAATGCTTCTTCAACTGGCACATTAGTAGTCTACGTCGAAGCTGACTAATTGATTCCGTCATTGTAGCTCTATTGTTTTCAGAATCTCAACGAAATGTTTGGAGTCTTTGACAAAAAATGAGCTGTTCTTCTGTAGTGGTTGCACAATTGGTAGTAGAAATCTGGATAGCTGGTATGTGGGTCCATTACGAGAGCTGGTTATCGGTCGAAGCGGCATGTTGTTTTTATGTATCTTCGGTAGTCCATATAGATGCGGCGGTTTGCTATAGTGTGGTCTCATCCTTGGTGTTAGATGTCTTTCGTAGAGTTTTAGGACTTGATAGATCTTCCTCTCCAAGCTTGCTGTCGGATCTTTCTTCACTCTGCGGTAATTCCCTTGATTTAAGACGTCTTCAATTTTTTGGTCGTAGGTGGTGGCATCCATGATAACAGTTACGGCCCCTTTGTCGACTGGAAGTATTTTAATGCATGTTTCTTCCGTAAATTTGTCAGAGCTTTTTCCTCATGTTTAGTGATGTTGGTGTGTTGCTTACTTTTCTTCTCTAGAGCACTTCTGATTTTCGACTTAAATTCTTCTGCTTGTGTTGGATTCAAACGTGTTGTCTCGACGGCACCAATGATGTCTAGTACAGGCACGTGTTTTGGTGCGAAAAATTGAGCCCTTTCTCTAATAGAGTCGTTTCTGTAGCAGACATCAGTCGATGTGTCGATATGTTGACTATGGTTCTCCTTCCATTCTTTTGGTTGTCGGCTGCTTTCTGTTGGTTTCGTGTAAGTTTAGCCCATTTTTTGTCGTGTGTTTCTTGGTGTAGTTGTCGTACCTTCTCGCAAGTAGCGTCTATTTTGCGGAATATTGGTGTGTAATCTTTTTCCAATGTGATCTCTATTATCTCCTGTAATGTTTGTGTGGCGTCTTGGAGTAATAAAGTTTTCTTCCATCGATGGTGGTTGATTTGTGCCCGGATAAGCGCAAAACTTGCTCGTTCCAGTATCTTGAGGGCTCTTGTTCCTGGTATCGGAGATTTTACTCGAAAACCATCTGGTATAACTTGGTTGTTTCTTGCCCTCCGTAACAATAAACATAAAATTTTGTCAATTAATCTGTTACGCTAAGTTGATATTGTACGCTTGAAACCTTCTTCCAACATGTCTTTAGTATTTAAGCTCCAGTAGTTTCTAAGTTTGTTAGTATTCACCTGATGACGATTGCAGATACCACAGCAATCGAAACGTTGTGTATATTCGTTTCAAAATAATAAACAATGAAAGTTCAGCAGAATGTTATTACTTCGCATCAAGCAAAATTGTTTAATACATTCAAACAAAAGCTCACGGTTATATACTTCGGTTCTTAAAAAAACTAAAATATAAGTTTCTACAAAACAAACATATATCTGGTTCTGAAAATCGGGCCTCTATAACGGTACAGCAAACCACTCGCGCCGACAAACCCCTGCTTTAAAAAAAGCAAAAGTGTAAAGCTTTGAAAATGGCCACCTGGGAGATTGCAGCTTATGACCGCCTCTTTCTTCAGCTCCTTAGGCCAGATCGGGAAAGATCCCTTTGATTAGCTGCGGCGAAACAATTCCCCTCGTCGTGTCGAGTATACGAGAAGCCGAGCTGGGTGGAGATATGGACGACGAAGGATCGGTAATCAAAGCGTTCAAGGCAGTGTTTGCGGACAGCGTCTCCAAGCTCAGAGAGGATCGGGGTGAATGAGCCTTGATCCGTGAACGAACTGCCTTCCTTTGACATAGTTGCAGACGTTCTTCCCGTGGTCACCCGCTTTCATGCGGGCTCTCTTCGTCCTCTAGGCTAGTCTGAGATTCTCGTGGTTCTATGAAAGCACCTCTTCACTTCACCTAGGCGTTATGGTTTTTAATTTTGTTATAAAAAAGCCTATGTTGTGGTGTCTAATCATTTTAAAACACTTTTCTCCCTCCCACTCCATTTTCAAAGTATTAGAATGTACATATGTAAAAATAATTCTTACGACACTGATTCAAAGTGCAGCGAACTTACTTATTACCGTCAACTGAATAATTCGGCGAAGAATAAATTCCTTTGAGCAATTTCGATTTACCGACAAGCTCTGGAAAGCGTTTGGCGCGTCCAGTCCAGACTTAGCAAATTCTGCTCAGCGCGCTCAGTTCGTTCTGGCTAAAATGTTCAGGTTTGAACCCACCGTCAGAGTTCACAGTTACGGGACGATTGAATATATCAAGCGGAGTCCTGACCTTAACCTTATAGCGTTGACAGGTTCGACAAATACGAAGCGTGCGCTTTTGGTTCGAGAACGTTTTACGCGCCAAATGTACAAATTGCAACAAAACAAAGCTACTACTACTACTTTTAACATCTATACGAGAGGAGTTTTGACTTGTTTATGGTAGAAATGCTGCCAAAAAAGGTATCGTTCAGATTATGCATTGTAATAGAGTAAAACAAAAAATTTGAATATCGATTGCCATCCCATAATCGCCTCATTTCAGTGATCTTTGGGAGGCCGGTGTAACATCGATTAAGTTTAATCTTAAAAGAATAATAGACATACAAAAAATTTACTCAAGTATAATAATACATTCAATTCTTAATCGTCTTTCTTCATCACAACTTTCAACGAATTCTTAGATCATTCTTTAATCAGATTTAAAGGATATAATTGAAATGTCAAAAACTACAACACATATACCAGGTAGTCGAAAGAATACTTAGCTAAATTGCAGCAAAAATTGAAACAAAATCATAATGCAAAATGTTGGCACCTTTATTTTTTCCACGTTAAAATTGTAACTGCATACAATATTATCAAATTCAAAGCAACAATTTCCTTCAAATAGAATTAAAATTGCAGTGTGCTTACGCATATATTATTCTCACCATTGCGCTTATGAATATGAAATTTCAATTGGTGCTTTCATTTAGTGCAATAACCACATTTCATTAAAATTTGTCACCTAGTATGCCGACGCATATGCCGTTTTAAATTAAACTTGTGGATACTGCAGAAATCACATATATTGCATTTAAATGGTTTCTCACCCATATGCGTCAACATATGCCTTTTTAAAACCCCCTTAGTGGTAACCCAACAATCACATACATTGCATCTAAATGGTTTCTCACCAGTGTGCTTCTGCAAATGGATTTGTAACTTCGACTTAGTGGTACTGCAGTAATCACATGTATTGCATTTATACGGTTTCTCACCAGTGTGTTCAAGAATATGAAGTTTTAACTGTGACATGTCGGAGCTACAGTAATCACATATATTGCATTTATACGGTTTCTCACCAATATGTTTGCACCTATTGCTTTTTAAAACCGACTTTGTGATACAAAAGTTATCACATATTTTGCATTTCAATGGTTTTTCATTAATGTGCTTACCCATATGCCTTTCTAAATCTTCCACGTGGTTACTGCAATAATCACATATGTTGCATTTAAATAATTTCTTATTGTGCTTACGCATGTGACTTTTTAAAGAAAAAATCAAATCTAAGTTGAGGTCTTTGTCGAAGCAATAATATAGTTTTGGTTCTGAAGGTTCTTCGATGCAAGTGGGCATATCTGTATTGACTTCCAAACAGTCCTTGTTGATGCCTTCACTTGTTATGTTATCGTCAAGGAACTCCTCTTTAATTACTGCTTGTCGTAAACTCATAGTTGTTTCAGTTCGTATACCCAGTTGCTTAAATTCATATATTTCTTCAATTGTAATCTTACAACTGTTACAAGCAATTGGGTTTGGTGTGAGATTTAGATCCTGTAAGGAGGTTAATGTTAGTCGACAGAATCCTTCCGATGTTACTTACAATTTCTGGTAGAAAATCCAACAACTTGAATTGTAGCTTTAACTCATTGTCATTGTTGATAAAGTAATACTGCTCGGTTTTCACTATTTCTAGTAAACAAATTCGACATCTATTTGTTGGTTTTTCCTCCATATTTGTATATAATAGCAGAATTGCCAACACGTAAAAAAGTTTACCCCTAAACAATAATCATAATATCCCAAACTATTTCTTTTAAACTCCGTCATATAAAATATAGAACTACATTGAGTTGAAATTGTATTTTTAGTGTCCTTAAGTGTAAAGCGTATTTTAGAATTATTTGTACATCAAATGTAACTTAATTTTTACGCACATTGTATAGTCTCGTACAGTGCGGCAAAATGAATAAGCGCTAAATTTCAGACTAAAGGTTAATTAGATAATACTAAACTATATATAAAGAAATATAATGTTAAACTATGTTTAATGATACAAATGTACAAAAGGAATATTTGTCGAATTTATATTTTTATCAATCTTTAGAATTGGGCCATCTAGTGACAACTACGTCAATTATTATTAGTTTGCTATTGACATCTGTCAAGTTACCAACGATTTTTGATTGCATATTAAAAATACCGACAATTAATACTTCTTTTATATAAACAAAATATAGGTAAATAGTCAGAAAATGAAATCGATAAAATTGTAATTATATAAGTAGGTACACTGTTTCAAAAAAGTAACAATAATGGACACTTTTTAAGCGCGACCTGCAAGGTAGGCAACCAAACTTACGTTATAACAGAAAGGCTAGTTAAATTTGACATTGGCATTGTAGACATTACTTGCAGCGATATTACGATATTAAAGCGTTCAAAGAACATGTTTTTTTTATGATAGCAAATAATGTGCGTATCTCACTTGAAGATGCAGAAATAATTGCTTCAGCAATTGTCGTGTCCCAATGAGTATCGTTTTCAAGCAAATTGAGCTCTTGACATGCTGCACGAAATGTTCAGCACACTATACCACTAACAGTTCGTAGTGATTCAAATGATCTCGGACCACGAACATTCACCAGCAACAACCGCAAATAGAAACATTCATCATTCTTTGGACAAACTGTGTAAAAACAACCAAGAGCATCAGTAGAACGCATATTCGGATGATTAGGAACCGCATCGCATTGTCTCCGACCTAGAAACGTCTTCGATGAAGCGTTCCAAGTGTAATAACCTGGCATCTCCGAGTAAAGCACGGTTGTGTTTTTCTAGAATTTTCGCTCCAAATGAAGTCATTTGAAAACAGCCATTGTATTTTTGAGTGTTTTGCCACGAAGCAAGGAATGCAATGGCTCTGGTGGCGGAATCAATAATAGCAATTTCACTTTGCCATTAAGACACAATCCAGGCATTTCTCCAGCAAACTTCAATGCCTCACAATGCTCGCAAACTACGTCCATTAGACTAATGCAAACGAAAGAATGCGAGCTGTAGTTAATTGTGCAATCGTATAGAAACGCTGCTCGATTCAAATCAACACTTGAAGTATTTCTTCTTGCACTTCGATGATTATCATGTTGTTGATCTGTTCGACAAGCTTTGCGATTTCTCGTTTCTAATCTAGCCGTTTTACGGACTGCCTCTCTTTGCTCTTGTGTTTGAGAAGCACGAAGTATGGCCCCATTTCGTACCCTACCAACACGGCGCTCTTCTCGTGCAATTTGTCGTTCTTCATCAGTTAATTGATTCGCAATGTTTGGTAAGCTAATTCGATTACGGCTCCGTTTGGGAAAGATTAGATCTTTTTGGTCGCGGCATCTTAATTTATAAAACAAATTAATTATAATCCTCACAAAACAAATCACAGACAACTTTCGCGACTTAAAAGTGACTTAGACTTGAATAATCTTCTTAACACTGCTGTCTTCGCATTACGCAAATAACTGACCTACGATTTGTTTGTTCCGTGTATATATACATTTTGGAAATCTTTCTCAAGTGTTCCACATTTTTCGGTATACGTTCTAGAAGATAGATAACAACTTCGGAGGAGGCTCTTGAATTTGAAAACATTTCACTGCCTCCTCCTTAGGACTGTTCTGTCCCAGAACAAAAGACTGGATGCGACACCGGTAGAAAGGATCGTGGCGATAGCGGCAGTTTCCTCCATTTCGGCAACTTCCTTCACCATAAAAGTAATAGTCAATGGACTTTTCTTGACCCGATATTCTTCTTGGTTGGTAACTACAGACCAACACTTGAACGCCTGTTCCTCGGAAGACGACCTCCAACATGTTTCGAACTGTCCTCCAATTTAGTTGACCTAAGCCACAACCAAGCTTGGGTACTGCCAATTTCATTACATGGTGGAACTCCATTTCTCTCTTGAGATTCCATAATGTTCGCCACAGATTTTTGTATAACGGCTTGGTACGTGAGTATTTCTTGGTGACCAAATAGAAACCGAAGCGTCTGTCACCACGTAGTCCTAAAAGTTTTCCGACTGCCGGTTGCTGTCTTCGTAATTCATCTAGCTGCCCAAACTTCTTTTTAAACACGACTGCAACCCCTCTGGACATATCAAGATCCTCACTCACGCAATGTGCGATGGCGTAATCTTTTTGTATCTGGAACAGATCTTGTTGTTCCTCGGTGGTAACTCCGAAACTAGCTTTTCCAGAACCTCCGTATAGGTTTATAAACTTCTCGAACTCCATTCCTTCGATTTGATTCCTGGTTCTGCCGCTTACTACTCTGGTTCAGACCTGAACTTGCGTATCGTGGTTATCGCCAGCAAACGGTGCTAGATGATCGACGTGGACCACTTTTGGCTTGTCTCTGGACGGTTTTCTAATGCGATATATGACGTCATTAATACGCTGCACGACTTCATAAGGGCCTTCCCATTGCCTTTGCAGCTTCGGCGACAAACCACGTCTCCTTTGGGGATGATACAACCAGACCATGTCGCCAGGTTGAAACCCACCATTTTGTGCCTTGACGCCATATCTAGTCTTGATCCTGTCGCAGGCAATTTGTGTGTTTCTACGGACCACCTCATGTACTTCGTCTAGCCTCTTGGTCAGCTTGCTGACGTAATCTTCTCCAGCAATTTCTTCTTCCGGTCTTCGTCCAAATTGGAGGTCGTAAGGCAGTCGTATTTCGCGACCGAGCATCACACAGGATGGTGTTTGGCCTGTGCTTTTGTGAACGGATGATCGATATGCCATTAGAAAAAGGTGTAAGTACTGATCCCAGTCTCTTTGGTGTTCGGACACTACTTTGGCTAAGTACTTACCCATTGTTTGATTCATCCGCTCAACCATGCCGTCAGATTGAGGATGGAGAGGCGTCGTCCTAGTTTTCTTAATTCCCAACAGCCGGCAAACTTCTTGAAACAGCCCAGACTCAAAATTGCGGCCTTGATCGGAGTGTAATTCAGAATCGGCGAAGTGACTAGAGCCTGTTTTAGTTGATGGAAAGAATTTTTGCAGTCTTCATTCCATCTAAATTCTGCTCTTTCTTCCGTCAATTTCGTCAAAGGTTTGGCAATATTGGCAAATCCGAGTACAAATCGTCTATAATAGGTGCCAACCCAAAGAAACTTTGGACCTGATGTTTGTCGATTGGTCTTGGCCATGCTTCTACTGCTCGGATTTCGTCTGGGTCAGCCTTTACTCCATCTCTAAATACGACGTAGCCAAGGTATTGCACTTTCTTCTTAAATATGTGGCACTTCTTTGGGCTCAGTTTGAGGTTAGCCCCACGTAGTCGCTGGAACACTTCCTTCAAATTGTTCAAGTGTTCTTCAAACGACCTTCCAACTACGATCACGTCGTCCAGGTAAACCAAGCACGTCTTCCAAGACAATCCGCGCAAGATGGTCTCCATCAAACGCTCGAACGTTGCAGGAGCGTTACACAGGAGAAGAGCATCACAGTGAACTGCCACAAACCAGTTCTAATCGTAAAAGCTGTTTTTTCACGATCCTTAGGTTCCAGTTCTACCTGCCAGTAACCACTCTTTATTTAAATCTAACGTGAAAAACCACTGCAACCCTAACAGAATGTCCTTTTTCAATCACGCCTTCCCTCTCCATATCCGTAATTATTTGTTCGGCTTCCTCTCTTTTCGGCACAGAAAGTCTGCGTGGATGTTGTCGTATCGGCCGAGCGTCTCCGGTATTAATTTTATGTTTCACCACGTTAGTTCTTCCTTTGGAGCCACTCTCCAGCGCGAACACATCTTGATACTCTTGGATCAACACTTTAACTTTAGCCAGCTGGTCTTGGCTGAGGATTGGGCATTTGGTGGTAAGAATGTCCAATAGATGTTGTGGACAATTCTTCGCCGACGTATCTTCGTTCGACTTCACGCATCTCACAATTTGTGATACTGGCGTGCATTGGCCTACCGCGATCTTCTTTTTCAACGTTACAGGATCTGAGTTGATGTTTAACATGCTTACTTTTATCGTGTTTTTTACTCGTACTAAAGTTCTGCCAACGAGTAGTCCCTTTTCAACTAAGCCGCCCTCCACTGGTTCAATCGCGCGTATGTAGCTTTCCCGGAGATTTCGAGCCAGGCGTGCCATCACCACACTTTCCGTCCTTGCAGGCAGAATCACGTCTTCACTCAATAACATTCGCACGGCTGCCTTCTCTAACGAATGAAAAGGAATTTCTTCATTGTCGACCTTCAGGACATCGTTCTTCATATCCAAATGGAACCCATACTTCTTTATCACGTCCATTCCCAGGATAACTTCTTCCGTAATGTCGGCTACCAGTACTTGATGGTTGAGTACTCCATTTCCCAAACCAATGGTTACTTTGACTTGTCCGTGAGTAGGTATTTCGTCGCCCGTCGCCGTTCGAAGTCGTACTGTTACTGGTGATCTCTTCTCGTTTTCCAATAAAATGTCAGGACGAATGATGGTCTTAGTCGGTGTCAACCAGTAACTGGACGCTTCTTCCATTGATCTTGCCATGGAGATAAATGCTATGCAATTGCTCCCTAGGCAATGCCATTTGAATGGTAATCTCCAGGGCATGGCTCGTTGAGGTCGACTTTCGCTCCATTCGGTCGACCCGTTCTAGTTTTCCGGACGTTCTTCTGGGCTTAGTGCAGCGTCGTCCCCGCAGTTCCAGCACGTAAGTTCTCTTCCTCAAGCTACTCGTTCTCGAAATACCCGTCGCACTATGTCTTCAATGCTCTCTTCTGTGTGCGAAGATTTTTCTGCAGCATAACGGAGCTTATGGCTGCCTCGGTGCGACGCTTCTTTCTGCTTGTGAACGCGTCACCGGCATAAATTTAACCACGAATAATAATAATTTGAAACAAAATTTAACAATACTAAATAAAGCCCGACACTGGTTTAACAGCTAAGATTAAATGCTATAAACAAACACGCGAATCCCAAACTAAAGTTTTATTTATTTACGCAATCAATGTTTTTATTACGGAAGCGATATTACTTAATGATATTTACACTAAAAAAACGCGAACAGCTTTATCTACTTACACGGATTCCACGGGTTTTAAACCGGACACTGCCGGACACCTGATACCAATTGTTATGTATTTTATATCTAATTTATTGATACTACAAATATATACACGTTTAAACTAACCGAAATAATTAAATCTAAGAAAATATAATAAAAACACTTTTTTTTCACTTTTGTTTATATTAAAGTCACGTACTCCGTATCTTTATCGCACACGCGTTAATTACTTATTTATTTCAACTTGAATAATCTTCTTAATGGAATTACGGAAATAACTGACCTACGATGTGTTTGTACCGTATTTATACGTTTCTGCAAACATTCTAGAAGCCTCTACATTCTGTCGTGAACGTTCTAGAAAATGGATAAAACTTCGAGAAGGCTCTTGAATTTGAGAACGTTTCAATACACTATTATTATTCGAGCTATAGATTACAATTAAAATTTTTTTAATTACTTAAGCAGAGAACATAAACAAATAGAAAACTCGGTGAATGAAGAATGGTTAGTAACCTCGTAATATCGCTGCACGCAACGTCTACAATGCAAATGTTGTCAAATTTAACTAGGCGTTTTGTTATAACGTAAGTTTGGTTCCCTACCTACAGGTCGCGCTTAAAAGTGTTCAATTACTTTTTTTGAGGCAGTGTACCTATAATGCCAACATAAAAAAAAAACAATTGAGAATTTTTCACACTCAATTGTAAATAAATATTATTTACAAAGTGTTTAATATTTTGAAAGCACCCATTGGTTATTAATAATCGCCTATTATTATAAATTATTTATAATTTGAAGCCGCCATAAATGACGTTAAATAAACGTAACTGTTATACCCTAAAAGTATCATTACTAAATTTATGCCATTTTAATGGCCAAATTAGTTTTTTTACACAGTCGCAAAAACTGCACGCAATTTCTTGTTTTTGATTTGTATAGCTTTCTTCGAATCAAAAAATTATGTAGTCACCATTCTATAATGCAACTCTCTCTAAATCACAACGTTGACCACTCGCGTTTGTCGTGTAATTGATTGAGAAAGAGAAATTGATTGACGTATTAAATGAGGATGATTCAGACCGCTGCCTGTAGTTTTGCGAAGAACTAATATTTGTCTTTTTGTCTGTATAGGACAGTACATCGTCAAAATTAAAGATATTGAATTGATGACTCTCACAGTCAACGCCAAGAGAAATTAAATGTTTGAATTGGAGTAATCTAACAGAGTTTAATATGGAACAAAACCTTATGCAGCACGTTATTTAGACTTCATGCGGTTTGATTTAGTGCCAGCTGTGACATTAATGTTACCTCATCAAAATATTTAGTTTCAGCAAGATGGGGCGTCTTCACTTTGAAATAAATCTCAGTCAATATCTTGACGTCACATTTCCTGGAAGGTGGATAAGAAGTAGAGGAGCAATTAAGTGGCCACACGTCCCTCAGACTTGACTCCCTTAGATTTTTTTTTAGTATGTTTATTTTATTAGGCTACATACTTAATTTAGAGAAACTAAAACAAAGAAGTACCACAACAAGTGTTTGATCAGTTTCACTCGCGACTATAGAACTTGGTTCTTATAGAATTAGCAGCGACAGGAGTGCCGAAGCTTTCAATACCCATTTTATCAGCTTATAGCTTTCTGGTAAGCCTCCTATTTCACCACTGACTTTTAACCAAATATTAGAGTTTATGTGCCTTTATTCACAAACTCTTCAACTGAAGGTGTTTTCCAATGTAGTAGTTATCAAAACTTGCAAAAATCTAACACGCCTGTGTCCTCAAAAGCAATTGCCAAGTTATCCCACGCGTCATACATTCGTAGTTTTCCCATCACAGACAGCCTGAAGATATTTTACTAGTTTGAAAAACACACTTAAAACGCTGCTTGAGAATTGCTTTAGGTCTGGGCCTATAACCTGTTGTTTATAAAATGTTTCAGGTAATCCTAAACAGCTTTAGTAGATGAGAATACAGAAAAATATGACCCGTAAACCGAATCTGAAGTTACAAATATTTTTTATTAGTGGCTAAAGACCCTAAAAAAATGACAAACTTTCAAATACATTTCAACATTATCACCACATTCTGTTGTGAATTATTGTTTGAATTTAGCATTAGCCAATTCTGGTTTTTGTTAAGTTTGCCATTGTATACTCAAGTTACGTTTAAATAACAGTAAATGTTGTGGTATTACAGCAATCACATAGATTGCATTTAAATAGTTTTATCAGTATGCTTACGCATATGCTGTTTTACCTGCCAGTTGGTGATGGCGCAATAATCACATAGATTGCATTTAAAAGGTTTCTCACCAGTGTGCTTGTACAAATGCCTTTTTAAGTGCCCCGTGGAGGTAGAAGAGTAATCACATGCATTGCATTTGAATGGTTTTTCACCAGTATGCTTCTGCAAATGCGTTTTTAACTGGAGCTTGCTGATAGTCCTGTGATCACATATATTGCATTGAAATGGTTTCTCACCAGTATGCTTACGCATATGAACTTTTAACTGCCACACAGTGATACTACAGTAATCACATATATTGCATTTATATCGTTTCTCACCAGTGTGTTTACGCATATGCGTTTTTAACCATGGCATGCTGCTACTACAGTAATTACATCTATTACATTTATATGGTTTTTCAGTAATGTGATTACGCATATGTCTTTCTAAATTTTCCTCATGCTTACTGCAATAACCACATATATTGCATTTAAATGATTTCTTACTGTGCTTGTGTATATGACTTTTTAAAGCACAAATCAAAATGGTCTTCTTGTTAGTGTTGAAGTCTCTGTTGTAGCAATAATATAGTTTTGGTTCTGAAGATTCTTCGATGCAAGTGGGCACATCTGTATTGATTTCCAAACGGTCATCACTGATGATGTTCAAGTCTGAGGGTTTGACTGTAATGTCATTGTCAAGCAACTCCTCCTTAATGACTGCTTGTTGCCGTAAACTCCTTATAGTCGCTTCCGTTTGTATTCCCAGTTGTTTAAACTCATATATTTCTGCAATTGTAATCATACACCTGTTACAAGCAATTGGGTTCGGTGTGATATTTAGATCCTATATGGAATTTAATATTAGTCAATAGAATCCATCCAGTTGTACTTACCATTTCTGGTAGAAAATCCAACAACTTGGATTGTAGCATTAAGTTCTTGAGAGAGTAATATTGCTCGGTTTCTACTATTTCTAGTAAACAAATTCGACAAGTGTTTGTTGTCTTTTCCGCCATATTCAAAACATTAAAATTTTTGTTGAGCACTACCTAGATAAAGGAGCACTAACATCACTAGTTGACAACAGGCGAGCACAATTTGCAACGCTATTGACAGTGGTGTACAATATAAATTATATTGGGCGCAAAATTAGAATAACTAGAGCAGGGTTGCCAAGCTGCAATGTTAACGTTTGAAGCCTTATTAATGCCATCTAGTTTAGGAGCGTAACTAAACTCGGTTAAAAGCGCAGCGGGAAATTTTGGAATTGAATTTATTGGATATTGTCATATTATATATTGTATTAATGTTAGATTGTCCCGTATTTTTATAACGAATGTTTCACAGTAATCAAGTATTAGCACAAAGTATAACTTAAAAAATGCAGTGCAATCGAGCATAAGTGAACCATTATCGATGCAAAAAATAAACAAACAAGTTTTTCAACTTTGTTTTTTACGTAATATACATTTCACACTACCGAAATAAAACACTAATACAGGCTAATACTAAACAAAGAATCAAATATAATGAAAATTAATATAAAATTATTAACTTTTTATAACATTGGAAATAAAACAACGAAACTCAAATAGCGTCTAAATCGTTTATAAATAAATTATAAATAAGTTGAAGATAAAACAAACGATGTTCATTGGCTCAAGACAGTGAACCATAGATGCCAAACTAACAGATACGACGCAAAAAAACGAAAATAATATCGTTAAACTGTCCGATCAATCACGGGACTATACTCAAATCTAAACACATTTTCTCCTCTACTTGTAATATACAAATCTTACTGCATGTAAATAAGACAAATAAACTGATAAATTCTTACGTAATGACGGAACAAGTATTTGAGAAAACATTACTCCGATTCAAAGTCTGTATAATAGCCATCGAGGTAAACAGGCTTCTTTAAAATACGCTGCGGTCTCGATGTTGTTTGAACTGATACGTGTTCTGCTTCTGACTCAACATCTGAAGTGGACGCGATGAAGTTTCTTCTTCTTCGTTCCTGAGAGATTACAGAAGCATGTTCATCCTCTTCGTTTGGTTCATGAACAAAAGGCTCGTCACTGATTGTGGTTAATATTGTTACGAAACTATGTATTTATTTATTAACGACTAAAAATTATGTTTACTTATTCTAGAAATATGTACACTTTTAAATTAACCGAACTAATTAAATGTAATAATATTTAATAAAAACACTTACAATATAATTTATATCACTTACAAGAAGATAAGATAACGTCCTCGGATAGCCTCACACTTGTTTACACTAATAATCACGTACACGATTATTCTCGGTATATTTATGTAGACACACACGTGCTAACGATTTATTTCCACTTGATAATCTTCTTAATACAGCTGCATTCGCGTTTCGACAATAACTGACCTACGATCTGTCTCGTCGCTATATAAAGACATACGGAAATCCTTCTCGATCGTTCCCTACTTTTCGCTATAACTTCTAGAAAAATAGATAACAGCTTCTAGAAGGCTCTTGCATTTGCAAGTAATTTCTCGAACGTTTCACTGCCCCCTTCTTAGGACTGTTCTGTCCCAGAACAGGAGACTGGATGCGACACCGGTAAAAGGGATCGTGGCGATAGCAGCAGCTTCCTCCATTTCGGCAACTTCCTTGACCATAAAAGTAACAGTCAATGGACTTTTCCTGACCCAATATTCTCCTTGAATGGTAACTACTGACCAACACTTGAATGCCTGTTCCTCGGAAGACGACCTCCAACATGTTTCGAACTGTCCTCCAATTCAGTTGATCTAAGCCACAACCAAGTTTGGGTACTGCCAATTTCTTAACATGATGGATCTCCATTTCTCTCTTGAGAGTCCATAATGTTCGCCACAGATCTTTGTATAACGGCTTGACACGTGAATATTTCTTGGTGACCAAGTAGAAAACGAAGCGTCCGTCACCACGTAGTCCTAAAACTTTTCCGACTGCCGGTTGCTGTCTTCGTAATTCATCTAGCTGCCCAAACTTCTTTTTAAACACGACTGATCTGGACATGTCAAGATCCTCGCCCACGCAATGTGCGATAGCGTAATCTTTTTGTGTCTGGAACAGGTATTGTTGTTCCTCGGTGGTAACTCCGAACCTAGCTTTTCCAGAACCTCTGTATAAGTTTATAAACTTCTCGAACTCCATTTCTTCGATTGGATTCCTGGTTCTGCTACTTATTACTCTGGTGCGGACCTGGACTTGCGTATTGTGGTTATCGCCAGCAAACGGGGCTAGACGATCGACGTGGACCACTTTTGGCTTGCTTCTGGGCGGTTTTCGGATGCGGTATATGACGTCGTTAATACGCTGCACGACTTCATAGGGGCCCTCCCATTGCCTTTGCAGCTTCGGCGACAAACCACGTCTCCTTTGAGGGTTATACAACCAGACCATATCGCCAGGTTGAAACCCACCATTTTGTGCCTTGACGTCATATCTGGTTTTCATCCTGTCGCTGGCAATTTGTGTGTTTTTACGAACCTCTCCATGTACTTCGTCTAGCGACCGAGCATTACACAGGATGGTGTTTGGCCTGTGCTTTCGTGAACGGATGATCGGTATGCCATTAAGAAAAGGTGCAAGTACTGATCCCAGTCCCTTTGGTGTTCGGACACTACCTTGGCTAAGTACTTGCCCATTGTTCGATTCATCCGTTCAACCATGCCATCAGACTGAGGATGGAGAGGCGTTCTCCTAGTCTTTTTAATTCGTAACAGTCGGCAAACTTCTTGAAACAGCCCAGACTCAAAATTGCGGCCTTGATCGGAGTGTAATTCCAACGGAACTCCAAACCGGCAGAAAAACTCCTTTACTAATACGTCTGCGACTGTAGCTGCTTCCTGATTGGGTATGGCGTAAGCCTCCGTGAAGTAATCCATCGCCACCAGGATGTATTTATTTCCCGAATCGGATTCTGGGAACGGCCCTGCGATGTCAATCGCTACTCTTTCCAAAGGGCTTCCTACGTTGTATTCATGGGTGCTTTGCGCTTTCTCGCTGGACCATTTCCTGAAGCGCAGACTATGCATTTACGGCACCATTTCATGACGTCCTCTTTGCAGTTCATCCAGTAGAATCGTTCTCGCACTTTACCCAACGTCTTCTTAATGCCAAAGTGTCCTCCTGATGTCCCATCGTGGAGATGCTCCAACACTTCTGTCACCCTGCTCTTTGGCACTACCAGCTGTAGTCTGTTTCCCGTGCCCACGGCACTTCCTAGGGATCGCTTAAGAAGACCGTCTTCTACTATCAATTAGTCCCACTGCGCCCAGTACGCTTTGATATTTCTGCCCAAAGCACTCACTTCTTCCCAGGTTGGTCGTCGGCCGCTTTCTTTCCAGTCGAGGAGTTGTCTTATTTCAGGATCGTCTTCTTGTTCGCGACGTAACTGCTCAGGTTCCCACTCATCATCAACCATAGCAGTTCTCCGGAGACATTCAACTTTTTCTTCCAGTCGCGAACAATGGCTGCAGTCCGCCGGACATGGTCTTCTGGACAAGGCATCAGCGTTCCGATGACTGCTTCCGGCACGGTGTTCTGTGTCATAGTCATACTCTTGCAGTCTCTCGATCCATCTTGCTACTTGTCCTTCTGGGTTACGAAACTGCAGTAGCCATTTTAAAGCGGCGTGGTCTGTTCTCAGTAAGAATTTTCGTCCATACAAATACTTGTAGAAATATAATAGCGAAGGCTTCCACGGCCGGAATCTATACTAACATTAGAATGTCTTCCGGGTTTGGGCCGTGTCATAGTTGCAACCGAAGCTGCCAACGTTTCGCCCACTTTCGTAAGGGGCTTCATCAGGGCGTGAGAAAATCGCAAAACTCAAACAAGCGATCGAAATCTAACTAAGAACTTCTCAAAAGTTAGGTTATCCACTTGTAAAACAAGCCATAACCTAAACTATGAAAAGGTAAGAAAGAAAACGATAACCTGAAAAAGTAAACGAAAATCTAACAAAGAACCACTACCGAGTTAGGTAATCAACTTGTGAACCAAGCCAGATTCTAAACTCCGTAGAAGTGACTTAAGAAGAAATAGTCTCCGTATTTAAAGGAAAAGGATCGTCACGGATGGTTGAGCTCGACCCTGATTGGGTTACGGTTGCTAGGGGCGTGTTTTTGATAAATGACTAATAACCGGGAACCAAAGAGGGGATAGTTCGAAACCATGATCGCGATTGAAGTTATTGGGGTGTTTGATGATTTCTATGCTTTCTCGGAATTTCCTGTTGAAAAAGAATAGAGATTTGGCAATCAACGAAACATTATCAAAATCTATCTTGTGACCTGTAGTAAAATGATGTTCAGCGACCGCAGACTTGGAAGTATACCTTTTCCTTATACAACGATCATGTTCCGAAATGCGAGTAACGACGGAACGACCGGTTTCACCAATGTAGACTAAACCACAAGAACAGGGAATTTGGTATACACCTTGAGATGAAAGTGTAGGAAATTTGTCTTTGGGAGAAGGAAGAATCTGAGAGATTTTGCCTGTCGAGTTGAATATGGGTTTAATACCATTCTTACGAAGGAGTTTCCCTATTTGATCTGTAACCTTGTGAATGTAGGGTAAAAAGGCCAATTTCGGGTTGGATTCGGGAGTAGAAATCTCCTTAGGTAATCGAGTACTTGGATGTAAACGACGATTAATAACTCTATGAATATCTCGCTTTACATAACCATTGTTCACTAGGGTTCTAGTAAGATGACGGAGTTCTGAGTCTAGATTCTCAGGTTGACAAATAGAAAAGGCACGATGGACCAAAGATTCAATAACAGAACGTTTCTGTGCAGGATGATGATGAGACGAAGCATGAAGGTATCTGTCCGTATGGGTGGGTTTGCGATAAACAGAATGACCTAGAAGTCCGTCGGGCTTACGAGTCACAAGAACGTCAAGAAATGGAAGAAAACCATTACTTTCGATTTCCATAGTAAATTTGATATCTAAGTGTTGATTGTTAAGATGATCAAGAAACTTAGACACGCCCTGATGAAGCCCCTTACGAAAGTGGGCGAAACGTTCGCAGCTTCGGTTGCAACTATGACACGGCCCAAATCCGGAAGACATTCTAATGTTAGCACTTGTAGAAATGTTCGATGGACTTAACGACTGCTAACAGCTCCCTCCTAGTCACGCAATAATTCCTTTCTGGCCTAGACAAAACCTTGCTAAAGTACGCGATAACCTTTTCTTGTCCATCTTGAACCTGCGAAAGGACCGCGCCTATGGCCATATTGCTTGCGTCGGTATCCAAAACAAACTTTCCATCTTCTCGTGGATAACTCAAAATCGGCGAAGTGACTAGGGCCTGTTTTAGTTGATTAAAAGAATTTTCCCAGTCTTCATTCCATCTAAATTCTGCTTTTTCTTCGGTTAGTTTTGTCAATGGTTTGGCAATATTGGCAAATCCGGGGACAAATCTTCTATAATAAGTGCACAACCCAAGGAAACTTCGGACCTGATGTTTGTCGATTGTCGTTACACAGGCCGAAGGGCATTACAGTGAACTGCCACAACCCAGTTCCGATCGTAAAAGCTGTTTTTTCACGATCCTTGGGTTCCAATTCTACCTGCCAGTATCCACTCTTTAAATCTAACGTAGAAAACCACTGGGATCCTGACAGGGTGTCTAGCGTATCGTCAATTCTGGGTAAAGGGTAGCTGTCCTTTTTGGTCACGTCGTTTAGCTGCCTGTAGTCTACGCAAAACCTCGTTGATCCATCCTTCTTCTTTACGAGTACCACTGGGGATGCCCATGGGCTACTTGAAGGTTCAATCACGCCTTCCCTCTCCATATCCGTAATTATTTGTTCGGCTTCTTCTCTTTTCGCCAAAGGAAGTCTGCGTGGATGTTGTCGTATCGGCCGAGCTTCTCCGGTATTAATTTTATGTTTCACCACGTTAGTTCTTCCTTTGGAACCAGCGCGAACACATCTTGGTACTCTTGGATCAACACTTTAACTTTAGCCAGCTGGTCTTGGCTGAGGTTTTGGTATTTGGTGGTAAGAATGTCCAATAGATCTTGTGGACACTTCTTCGGCGGCACACACGCATCTCACAATTTGTGATACTGGCGTGCATTGGCCTACCACGGTCTTCTTTTTCAACGTTACAGGAACTGGGAATTTCTTCATTGTCGATCTTCAGGACATCGTTCTTCATATCCAAATGGAACCCATACTTCTTTATCACGTCCATTTCCAGGATAACTTCTTCCGTGATGTCGGCTACCAGTACTTGGTGGTCGAGTACTCCATTTCCCAAACCAATGGTTACTTTGATTTGTCCGTGAGTAGGTATTTCGTCGCCCGTCGCTGTTCGAAGTCGTGCTGTTACTGGTGATGTCTTCTCGTTTTCCAATAAGATGTCAGGACGAATTATGGTCTTCGTCGCTCCCGTGTCAACCAGTAACTGGACGCTTCTCCCATTGATCTTGCCATCGAGATAAATGCTATGCAATTTCTCTCTAGGCGATGCCATTTGGATGGTAATCTCCGGGGCATGGCTCGTTGAGGTCGGCTTTCGCCCCATTCGGTCGACCTGTTCTAGTTTTCCGGACGCTCTTCTGGTCTTCTTTTGGGGTTAGTACAGCGTCGTCGTACGTGGCCCACTTCCCCGCAGTTCCAGCACGTCACTTCTCTTCCTCGAGCTACTTGTTCCCGAAATATACGTCGCACTATGTCTTCAATGCTTTCTTCTGAGTTCGAGGGTATTTCTGTAGCACAACGGAGCTTATGGCTGCTTCGGTGCGACGCTTGTTTTGCCGCTTCGAACTCCAAAGCATGGGTTAAAGCGTCATCCAACGTCTTCGGTCGTGCTAACCGTAGAGTCTGCTGCGTTTCGTTGTCTCGAAGGCCGTCTACAAAAGTTTGAATAGCCAATTGCTCCAAGAAGGTATCTGGCGCTGTAGGATACGCAAGCCGTGTTAGTCTGGCGATGTCAGCCTCAAACTCTTGAAGAATTTCGGCAGCTTTCTGAACCCGACTTTTAATTTGAGCTTGATAGACTTGTTGAAGATGGGCATCTCCATATCTCATTTCTAATCGTGATATTAAGAGTTCGTAATTTTTTTGCAGGTGGTCCGGAACAGTTTGTAAAATTCCAAGCGCTTCTCCACGTAAGGACACTATTAAAGACGTCGCTTTCTGCTTGTTGCTCCAAACATTAGCAGTAGCTGCGGCTTCAAACTGCTTGTAGTAGGTTGACCATGGAACTTTACCATCAAAATTCGGTGGTACAACTTTGAACTTGTAAGTGTTTTCTTCCCGGCGGTCCATTATTAAATCTTCACTCGTGACACTTCCTTCACCATGGTAATTCATTTGGTTCATTCTTTCTTCAAGCAGTTTCATTCTGTCTTTTAATTTGTCCTCTATAGCTTCTATTTTCTCATTCATAGATTGTTTTCCGTTTTCCAGAACTTCGCATATTTCTTCTCTTAAACATAACATGTCTGCTTGTGTTTCTTCTTGAGCAATTTTGATTTGATTTCCTACACTAACTTGTATTTGTTCCTCAATAGTCTTTATTTGATTTTCCATGCTCGCTCGTATTTCTTCTTTTAAACTTCTAGAATTTTCTTCTATTTTCTGAGAATTTTCTTCCATTTTCGCGAATTTTCGTGAAACTTTTCTTCCATTTTTCTATTCATCGATTCTTGACCATTTTTTATCGATTCAAAAAATTCAAATAGTTTTGCATCCATTTTAACTGCTTGCAAACGCGTCACCGGCATAAATTTAAATATAACACGAATATAAAGTTTAAATACACTACTTTTTAAAATGCAGTTTTTGAATAACACAAAATTTTACTAACGATCCACTTGTTAATATTAAACCACTAGTGTACGGAAACGAATTTAATTAGTATCGCGATCACGCACTTGTTAAAAGAAAAAGTTTAATAAACACTATTTTATACTGTATAAATAAACACGCGTATCGCGGACTTAGCAGTTATTTACGCAATTAATTACGGGAGCGATATTAGATTATTTAATGGTATTTACACTAATAAAAACCGCGATCCCGACACCGACACCACTGTTACGAAACTATGTATTTATTTATTAAAAAAAACTAATTTATTTATAACGACTAAAAATTATGTTTACTTATTCTAGAAATATGTACACTTTTAAATTAACCGAACTAATTAAATGTAATAATATTTAATAAAAACACTTACACTATAATTTATATCACTTACAAGAAGATAAGATAACGTCCTCGGATAGCCTCACACTTGTTTACACTAATGATCACGTACACGATTATTCTCGGTATATTTATGTAGACACACACGTGCTAACGATTTATTTCCACTTGATAATCTTCTTAATACAGCTGCATTCGCGTTTCGACAATAACTGACCTACGATCTGTCTCGTCGCTTTATAAAGACATACGGAAATCCTTCTCGATCGTTCCCTACTTTTCGCTATAACTTCTAGAAAAATAGATAACAGCTTCTAGAAGGCTCTTGCATTTGCAAGTAATTTCTCGAACGTTTCAATATGTTCTCTAGGTTGGGTGTTTTTCTGAGGTTGATCTTCCACGAAGTGCTCAGAGGTAATGGTTTGGTGGGTTGCAAGTTTGGTTGTGGTTGGAGATGCGTAGTTAAGGGGGTGGTTTTAGGACTTAATGATTTTGAGGTATCAGAGTGAAAACGTTTAAAGAATGATGAATTTCTTATTATAGTCTCGTCACCTCTTTCTGCAATAATTTGTGTACCTTTTACTTGTTTTATTTCGTATGGATGTGGATTGAATCTGGATGTAAGGTTGTTTTTACGAATCTGCTTGCAAAGAACCATGCCTTCTTCTTTAAACGTGTGGGTTTTTGCATGTCTTTTTCTATCAGCACACTCCTTATGTTTTCTTCGATTTTCTGTACATTTGAGTTGTATACTGTGATGTAATTTTTCTGATGTTTCTTATGCATTGCTAACATGTTATTAACATTTCTTTGAAATACAAGCTCAAACGGTGTTTGTTCTGTTGTGGAATGTGGTGTACTGCGGTAATTTAAGAGAAATTGCTGAATTTGCGAATCAAATTGGTTAGTTTCTAAGTGAGCACAAATGAGTGATTTATTGAATGACTTTACAAAACGTTCGGCTAAATCATTTGCTTCAGGCCAGTATGGAGTCACTCGTAAGTGTCTTATGCCAAGGTTTTCTAAAAATAACTTCATTTCTAAACCATTGAATGGTGGACCATTATCGGATTTAATCTGTTTGGGAATTCCAAACGTGCTAAATGTTCTTTCAAATATTGGTTTGATGCTAGAAAAGCTTGTCGATGGTATTACCTCAGCAAGTGGGTATCTAGAATCATCTACTAGAATAAATATGTATTTTTTATTGTTAAATGGGCCAACAAAATCTATATCTAGATGACTAAAAGGAACATCTGGTAGCTGTGTCAATGTGATTGGATCTCTGTGTTTGGTATCCGTTACGGCTTGACATGGTGTACAATCTTTTATGAAGGTTTCTGTTAGTTTGTCAATGTTTGGAAACAAAACTTTGGTTCGTAGCAACTGTTTTGTCTTTACTATGCCCATGTGTCCTTTATGTGCCAATTCTATAGCCTGCTTTTGAACTGAACTTGGTACGATGATGCGTGTACCTCTTAGTACTATGTCATCCTGGACAGTTATTTCTGTTTTTATTTTTCCGAACGGTGTTAATTCTGGCTGATTCCAACTTGTCCTTGCCATTCTTTATTGCATTTATTAATAATGTCAGTATTCTGTCATTTTTAGTAGCTTCTTGAACTTGTTCAACTGTCATAGCTTTAGGCATTGCTCCGTGTATTATAAAATTCACATACTCTTCAATTTTGATGTGGTCAGAGGATGTCGAGATAGATAGTCGGATGGGTTTGACTTTCCTGTTTGATGTAAGACTTTAAATTCATATGGTTGAATGCGTAATAACAGTCTCTCGATGCGTGCGCTGGGACAAGAACGACTGTTCCCTAAGATTCTGAGTAGTGGGAGATGATCAGTATGAAGTGTAAACTTCGAACCGTATAGATAGATGTTGAAGTGTTGAATAACCCAGGTGCATGCTAACGTTTCTTTTTCTATTTGGCTGTACCTCTTCTCAACTGACGTAAGCGTTCTAGTTAAATACGCAATTATGTTGTTTCTTTGCGTTAACAAAGCACAAAGACCCTCTGGTCCAGCGTCTACAAAGAGATCGGTTGATTTATTGACATCAAAATATGACAGTGTGGTAGCTTGTTGCAACTGATTCTTCAATGTCTGAAAGACTTCATTGTGTTCTTGTTTCCACTCCCATATTGCATCTTTGAGTGTTAGGTCTCGTAGAATTTTTGTGTTTTCGGATAAATTGGGCAAAAACTTTGATAGGTAATTAATCATACCCAAAAGACTCCTAACTTCTGAAGGGTTTTCAGGTGGTTTCATGTTTACGATACTATTTACTTTATCAACAGCAGAGAACCCAGAACTGATCCTTGTGGGACTCCTGCTTGAATTCTTCTCGAGCTAGACTTTGAAGTGTTTAGCTTCACTCTAAACGTGCGATTGATAAGATACGAGCGGATGAGCTGCACCATTGGTTGCGAAATCCTATTGTAGTACAGCTTCAGTAGAAGTCCCTGATGCCACACTTTGTCGAACGCCTTTTGAATGCCGAGAAAAACCACACCGGTGTGGATTTTCCTCTCGAATCCTGTGTCGATCTTCTCGGCAACACGTAAAGTTTGGTGCGTCGTCGAGTGCGATTGTCGAAATCCAAACTGTTCCTTGGGAATCACTTCGTTGACGTCGACTTCTCTCTGCAATCTCATTGCGATTACACGCTCCAACAACTTGCCTAACGTCGACAGCAAGCTGATAGGACGGTAATTTTGCGGCAATCGCGAAGTTCTTTCCCGGCTTCGGTAATAAGATTACGTGAGTCGTCTTCCATTGAGTCGGAAAACAGTGAAGTCTGAAAGAGGCCACACCTCTTGGTGGGAGGTGTCGGATCGCTCGGTTGCTGATGCCGTATGGTCCGGGTGATTTCCTTTTCTGTAATCTGCAAATAATCGGTTTTACTTCTTCCGGCGTCGTAAATTCGATTCGCGTGGTATGAGCCTTTAGTAGTCGATTCTAAACTAGTCTATTGACGCGTTGAATCCTTGCCGGTTCGATGTTTTCGTGCGTAGGTCTGAACTGTTTGCGAACAGTTCTGCCTTGTCATCATTCGAGTTTGCGATTCCGTTAAGACCTCGTGGTGGAGCGATCCTTGGCGCACCGGAGTTTTTCAGCGCCTTTACCATTTTCCAGGCGCTGCCGTCCTCGGGGTTCGCTTTCCATGTACGGTTTCGATGCTCGGCGATCTCATTCTTCGTTTCGAACTGCATCCTGTTTAAAATCTTGCGATCTTCGGGGTTCCTAGTGCGTTGCCATCGGCGACGTTGTCGATTTTTGGCGCGGATCATCTCTCTAATATGTAGCGGTAGTTGCTGCGGGTCGGTGCTGTCTTTTGTTGCGGTTTTCGAAGCGGCTTCAACAGCGCTTCGAATGGCTACAGTCAGGTCGCTTACGGCTTGTTCGAGTTGTGCTTCGCAAGCAATGACTGGGACTTTAGGCAGCAAACGCTCGATTCCGATCTCGTAGGCAGGCCATACGACGAAGTTCAACACTTCGGGTTGGATGACAGTCGGTTCGCCAAGTTGAACCAACACAGGGTTGTGATCCGAACTCAGCTCTTGCACCGTCCACATTTCGTGGTTCAGTCTGCAGTTCTGTATAACCACGATGTCCAGTACGTCCGGTCTATGGTTTTCTCGAGTAGGATGGTAAGTTGGCTCGATCGATCCGTCTGCAATAACGTTGTGGCGTAGACTAACGTAATTAAACAAAGTCATTCCGTTTCCGATGATCGTTGCGATATTCGTGTCGAAAACGGCGTCGAAATCCGCTTCTCGTAACGGGCTTCCTGGTGGATTGTAGGCCGCACAAATGACGACTTCACCAGCCGAAGCCGTGCGAACAACGACTAGCGTCGCTTCTAGGCTTTCCAGCGGAGGCGTCTCTTTGTGGTAATGGTCTAATGTGCTTTTGATGTAGATCGCGGTGCCACCACCTCTTCCGGTTGCTCGATCGTTGCGGTACATGATGTAGTTTGGTATTCTGGGGTCTCGACACGCCCTAAGGTGTGTTTCGGAAACCAGAATAACGTCCAGATTATGCCTGTACGCGAAGTCCTGTAATTCATTTCTTTTCTCGGAGATGCTGTTTGCGTTACAAATAGCTAGCTGCAAGGAATACGATCTGTAGGATGTGTTATTCATACTTGGCATTCATAAATTCCACGAACTTCACGTACATTGCGAAGTCCGGTTCGTCTTGTGTTGGCGCGGCTGTTGCGGTTTCTGCCACGGGAGTTGGTGCCGGGTTATCTTGCGACGCCGTAGTTCTAGCAAAGCTAATTCCTTCTCTGATTTGCTTAGAAGGGGCTGCTGTCCTGTGTTTTGGGTGCGCTGAGTATCCCATGTAGTTGGCCGGATGTGCTTCCTTGCAGTTGCAGCAAGTAGCCGGGCCGTCCTCGCGCGTCTTTGCAGACGGATGTGAAATGCTCTTGTCCACATTTCACGCATCTTGGAATTGCTCTGCAGCAATTTTGGGCGTGGCCGAATCGTTGGCACCTGTGGCATTGGCTAATGCCTGTCTTGTTGCTGGGGATTCGATGTAGACGCGTAAATTCCCCACATAACGTTCGTTGAAAATGTTTTTCGACGCGTCAGTTTTTGGTAGGTGAACCATAAGCATTGGTAAGGGGACCTTGCTTCTGGACGCCTTCATTCGCGTGACGCTGATGACGTCGTATCCCGCGCGTCTGAGATCGTCTTCTGTGTTTTTCTCGGATTCTACGCTGGCTGGGATGCCTCGAATAATTACCTTTAGCGGTTTTTCGGATTGGAGCATATACGTGTGAAATTCGCGTTGGTGCTCTTCCAATAAGCGCGTGGCTAGTCTAAAGTCCTGAGTAGTCTTCATATAGAAAATCACTCCTGTTCTCGTCGTCTTGGCGTATTCGATACCTACGTTGGCTTCACGTAGTATCAGCATCGCGGTCCTGTAATCTTGCTGGTTATGCAAGACTATAGGCGGGATCCTAACTTTGGCTACCGGGTTTGCTGCCTGTCGCTTGTTCATGGAAGTTGCGTCGTCATGGCTTTCCGACTGTTTGCGCCTCTTGCGGTAGGACACGGTCGTGAAACCGGCGTCTTCTTCAGTAACCTGGCTGCTTGTTGCTGCCGCTTCCGTTTCCATAAGGACTTCGGTTGGTTGAACGTCGAGGGACGTTGTGCACGCTTCTTCTTTGGAAGAGGAAGCGGGACGATAGTGGTGGGCGTGACTTTAGGAATAGGCGTTCCTGCGGTAACATTTGTTGCGGCGTCCTTCTCTCGAAGGCGCTCATTAAGCAAGGTGCTTTCCCGCGATAATCGGTCGAGAGACTCCTGTATCGACTTTAACATCTTTGACTGGTCGGCTAGCATCTTCGCTTGATCGGCGAGGGCCTTGCTCTGCTCCAGTATCTTCGCCTTCAATTGATGGTTCTCTTTGAACAGCTCTTCGGAGGAGTCCATTTTCGTAGTATGTTGTACCTTGTCCATGTCCATTTCGTTGCCGTTGTCTTTTAGTAATTAGTCGAGTCTGAAGAGACTTTTTTAAAAAGTCATCCGAACCCTCATAAATATACCAATACCTAACGTCGCTGAAATGAACGTTGTTGAAAAATAAGCGTTGTTGAAAATTAAACGTCGTTGAATAATGCCGAGCTTAAAAAACTTAAGCAGAATAAAACCTGAACGTGTGAGAAATTCTTAATTGGTTGCTTATAGAAGCAAACCAAAAGAGTCGTTAAAAATTCAAAAATTGTGATTATAATCACATTTGCTGGAACCGCTAGAATAATTCAAACAGAAGTAAGAATTTAGAGCGCAGAGTTCGACTGAACACAACGAGTGCAAGCAGTCGAATGTCACTTAAGAAGAAAAATAGTCTCCGTATATAAAGGATAAGGAGCGTGTTTTCGATAAATGACTGGGAACCAAAGACGGGATAGCTCGAAACAATGATCGCAATTGCATTTATTCTCTAAAAATGCATTTTAAGTATTAGATACATTTAAAATTTGGAATAAATGCCAATCTGACGTACCGTACTTATTATTATTTACAGATCACTAAGCTTAAATTTTTATTATTTTATTGAACTATGTAGGTAATAAAATTACAACGCTTTATTTACTTCAAACTTCTAATGAGAAACACTATACTATTAGAATGCGAATAGGTGCGATCTTAAGCGGTCATTTTGGCTGAAGGCGAGTGGACGTATTAGGTTCTTAATACAATTAACTATAGAATCGTTTTGTTGTGTCACATATTATTATACGGTGCGCTTCGATTCTCTAGATCTTCGAGATTCGTATTTTAATTCGTTTCTCTTCTGAATGTAAACGTAAGGACAAAGTCACTTTGTTGTACGACGTGTTGCCTAGTTGCAGGCTTACTTAGTATTTTGTCTGTGATACCGACCTACGTGCTAGTGTTTGATCAAATCTATATACATCTAATTATGTACTTTCTTCTAACGTCAACCGCAGTCTGTGATAAAATAAATGTACTCTATATTACCACTTCTGTCTTGTCATTTGTTCTGTTACAGCTTCGGGTAGATTTAAACGATGTCTCCCACCCTAGTCTTTCATCGTTTTGGTGTTTCTTTAAAGTTTATTTTATAATTTAGCACCACGAAGCTTGCGACTCAATCACCAGGACAACTGAATTAGTCGTCGCTTTTTTAAGTTACGAGAAAAACTACGTAACAAACATTCAATATTAGAAATGTAAACACAATAATTAACCGTTTATTCCTAAGTTTAAACATGAAAATGCAAAAGGCGTATACCATATGTTGTTTGTATTAAAAAGAACAGTTAAGATGAAATTTAGATTCGTCGTGTTTTTTTGTTTCGCAATTTCAATAACTTCATTTAGCAAGTGTAGTTTTGTGTAAAACATTTAGGATTAGAAATGTAACCACAATAATTAACCAGTTTATTCTTAAATTTAAATATTATGAAATGCAAAGGGCGTGTATTATACAATCTGTTTCTGTTATAGCTCACGAAATTTGTAAAAGACGTCACATGAAATGCGTAGTAGACGAAATTGACACGACGAACCTATTCTTACGAATATAATACAATAAGTAGCGTTCTGATCTTTAGAAAGTCGCGCAGAAAAGCCCCGGCCACAGGTCCTTTACAAATTACGCGTCATATAATTTAGGTTTGCCGTATTTTCTTGGGCCGTAACTTTATCCGAAAACTAAGATTAAGGTTTAGAAACGATTAAAATGCGACAAGTAAAAATTTTATTCTTAATTTAGACGATTATAAGAATTGAAAGGGGCGTTGCGATACAATTCCTTTGTTGGCAAAGGACGCTACTCAAACTTTTGTTTTTGTTATCTGCATACGTATGATGGGTTTTAGAAATAATGAGGGCATTAATTTATTGAGTTTGCTTTGTAAATTATTACTTAACAACTTTATTATTTATAACGTTTAGTTTGCAATAATGTAAAACGTTTCACCCGCATTTGTCAAACAATACCCCAACCTAACACGAGCAGTAATCTACTACCACTTTCATAAAGGTCCAGATAAATTATAAGCCGGCAAACATATATATATGTATATTGAATTTAAACGGTTTCTCACCAGTGTGTTTACGCATCTGAACTTTCAATTAGACCCTTCGTTTAGTGCAATAATCATGTTGCATTAAAATGATTTGTCATCAGTATGTCGAAGCATATGTCTTTTTAAACCGATCATATGGGTAGTGCAGTAATCACATACATTGCATTTAAATGATTTCTCACTAGTATGCTTATGCATATGCATTTTTAAAGCTGACTGTGTGATGCTGCAATAATCACATAGATTGCATTTAAAACGTTTCTCACCAAGGTGCTTGTGCAAATGCGTTTTTAATTTCAATACAGTGGTAGTGCAGTAATCACATATATTGCATTTAAATGATTTCTCACTAGTGTGCTTCTGCATATGCATTTTTAAAGCTGACTGGGTGATGCTGCAATAATCACATAGATTGCATTTAAAACGTTTCTCACCAAGGTGCTTGTGCAAATGCTTTTTTAATTTCCATGCAGTAGTAGTGCAGTAATCACATACATTGCATTTAAATGGTTTTTCACCAGTATGAGTCTGCAAATGCGTTTTTAAGTTCGGCTTGCTGAAAGCCCTGTAATCACACATATTGCATTTAAATGGTCTCTCACCAGTATGCTTACGTATATGAATTTTCAACTGTGACGTGGTTTTACTACAGTAATTGCATATATTGCATTTATATGGTTTCTCACCAGTGTGTTTACGCATATGAATTTTTAACTGTGACATGCTGCTACTACAGTAATCACAGATATTACATTTATATGGTTTTTCACTAATGTGATTATGCATATGTCTTTCTAAATTTTCCATGTGTTTACTGCAATAACCACATATGTTGCATTTAAATGATTTCTTACTGCGCTTATGCGTATGACTTTTTAAAGCACAAATCAAAATGGTCTTCTTGTTAGTGTTGGAAGTCTCTGTCGTAGCAATAATATAGTTTTGGTTCTGAAGGTTCTTCGATGCAAGTGGGTACATCTGTATTAATTTCCAAAGGGTCAACACTGATGATGTTCAAGTCTGAGGGTTTGACTGTAATGTCGTTGTTAAGCAACTCCTCCTTAATGACTACTTGTTGCCGTAAGCTCCTTATAGTCGCTTCAGTTTGTATTCCCAGTTGTTTAAACTCATATATTTCTTCAATTGTAATCATACACCTGTTACAAGCAATTGGGTTCGGTGTGATATTTAGATCCTATATGGAGGTTAATATTAGTCAATAGAATCCATCCAGTTGTACTTACCATTTCTGGTAGAAAATCCAACAACTTGGATTGTAGCATTAAGTCCTTGAGAGAGTAATACTGCTCGGTTTCCACTATTTCTAGTAAACAAATTCGACAAGTGTTTGTTGTCTTTTCCGCCATATTCAAAACATTAAAATTTTTGTTGAGCACTAACATCACTAGATGGCAGCAGGCGAGCACAATTTGCAACGCTATTGACAGTGGTGTACAATATACATTATATTGGGGGCAAAATTAGAATAACTAGAGGTTTCAGTCACTGTGTCACTATGGTACTACAATATATATATATATATAAATTTCTTTTTTAAGTAGCACCAAACATAGATTATAAAGTAATTTAATATTGAAGCAATATTGTTTGACCTTAAATATGCTACAAATAAATATTTTATTAGGTTTTGTAACAAGATACGCGTTATCGGTAAATTTCTACAGAAATTTAACCCGAAACGTTAAACTCATATTTAATTAACAATAAACACGTAAAAACTATGATTTTAGATATTAAACTACTGCAAACTAACGTACACTCTCCTTCAACCAAAACGACCGCTTAAGATCGCATCTACTCACAATCTAATAGTATAGTGTTTCTCATTTAAGAAGTTTGAAGGAAATAAAGCATTGTAATTTTATTACCTACATAATTCAATAAAATAAAAATTTAAGCTTAGTGATCTGTAAATAATAATAATAAGTACGGTACGTCAGATTGCCATTTATTTCAAATTTTAAATGTATCTAATACTTAAAATGCATTTTTAGAGAATTGATATCTTACACAAGCTAATAATTCTAAAATTTTTATTTCTAACTCCCGCCGTGTTGGTTGTTGTCTGCGTCTCCTGTATCAATCACGGGACTATACTCAAATCTAAACACTACATTTTCTCCTCTACTTATAATATACAAATCTTACTGCATATAAATAAGACAAATAAACTGATAAATTCTTACGTAATGACGGAACAAGTATTTGAGAAAACATTACTGCGATTCAAAGTCTGTATAATAGCCATCGAGGTAAACAGGCTTCTTTAAAATACGCTGCGGTCTCGATGTTGTTTGAACTGATATGTGTTCTGCTTCTGACTCAACATCTGAAGTGTACGCGATGAAGTTTTTTCTTCTTCGTTCCTGAGAGATTACAGAAGCATGTTCATCCTCTTCGTTTGGTTCATGAACAAAAGGCTCGTCACTGATTGTGGTTAATGTTCTCTAGGTTGGGTGTTTTTCTGAGGTTGATCTTCCACAAAGTGCTCAGAGGTAATGGTTTGGTGGGTTGCAAGTTTGGTTTTGGTTGGAGATGCGTAGTTAGGGGGATGGTTTTGAAGTATCAGAGTGAAAACGTTTAAAGAATGATGAATTTCTTATTATAGTCTCGTCACCTCTTTCTGCAATAATTTGTGTACCTTTTACTTGTTTTATTTTGTATGGATGTGGATTGAATCTGGGTGTAAGGTTGTTTTTACGAATCCGCTTGCAAAGAACCATGCCTTCTTCTTTGAACGTGTGGGTTTTTGCATGTCTTTTTCTATCAGCATACTCCTTCTGTTTTCTTCGATTTTCTTTATATTTGAGTTGTATACTGTGATGTAATTTTTCTGATGTTTCTTGTGCATTGGTAACATGTTATTAACATTTCTTCGAAATACAAGCTCAAACGGTGTTTGTTCTGTTGTGGAATGTGGTGTACTGCGGTAATTTAAGAGAAATTGCTGAACTTGCGAATCAAATTGGTTAGTTTCTAAGTGAGCACAACTGAGTGATTTCTTGAACGACTTTACAAAACGTTTGACTAAACCATTTGCTTCAGGCCAGTATGGAGTCACTCGTAAGTGTCTTATGCCAAGGTTTTCTAAAAATAACTTCATTTCTAAACCATTGAATGGTAAACCATTATCGGATTTAATCTGTTTGGGAATTCCAAAGAGCTAAATGTTCTTTCAAATATTGGTTTGATGCTAGAAAAGCTTGTCGATGGTATTACCTCAGCAAGTGGGTATCTAGAATATTCATCTACTAGAATAAATATGTAGTTTTTATTGTTAAATGGGCCAACAAAATCTATATCTAGATGACTAAAAGGAACATCTGGTAGCTGTGTCAATGTGATTGGATCTCTGTGTTTGGTATCCGTTACGGCTTGACATGGTGTACAATCTTTTATGAAGGTTTCTGTTAGTTTGTCAATGTTTGCGGAAACCAAACTTTGGTTCGTAGCAACTGTTTTGTCTTTACTATGCCCCATGTGTCCTTTATGTGCCAACTCTATAGCCTGCTTTTGAAGTGAACTTGGTACAATGATGCGTGTACCTCTTAGTAATATGTCATCCTAGACAGTTATTTCTGTTTTTATTTTTCCGAACGGTGTTAATTCTGGCTGATTCCACTTGTCCTTGCCGTTCTTTATTGCATTTATTAATAATGTCAATATTCTGTCATTTTTAGTAGCTTCTTGAACCTTAGGCTTTAGGCATTGCTCCGTGTATTATAAAATTCACATACTCTTCAATTTTGATGTGGTCAGAAGATGTCGAGATAGATAGTCGGATGGGTTTGACTTTCCTGTTTGATGTACAACTTTAAATTCATATGGTTGAATGCGTAATAACAGTCTCTCGATGCGTGCGCTGGGACAAGAACGACTGTTCCCTAAGATTCTGAGTAGTAGGAGATGATCAGTATGAAGTGTAAACTTCGAACCGTATAGATAGATGTTGAAGTGTTGAATAGCCCAGGTGCATGCTAACGTTTCTTTTTCTATTTGGCTGAACCTCTTCTCTACTGACGTAAGCTTTCTACTTAAATACGCAATTATGTTGTTTCTTTGCGTTAACAAAGCACAAAGACCCTCTGGTCCAGCGTCTACAAAGAGATCGGTTGATTTATTGACATCAAAATATGACAGTGTGGTAGCTTGTTGCAACTGATTCTTCAATGTCTGAAAGACTTCATTGTGTTCTTGTTTCCACTCCCATATTGCATCTTTGAGTGTTAGGTCTCGTAGAATTTTTGTGTTTTCGGATAAATTGGGCAAAAACTTTGATAGGTAATTAATCATACCCAAAAGACTCCTAACTTCTGAAGGGTTTTCAGGTGGTTTCATGTTTACGATACTATTTACTTTATCAACAGCAGAGAACCCAGAACTGATCCTTGTGGGACTCCTGCTTGAATTCTTCTCGAGCTAGACTTTGAAGTGTTTAGCTTCACTCTAAACGTGCGATTGATCAGATATGAGCGGATGAGGTGCACCATCGGTTGCGAAATCCTGTTGTAGTAGAGCTTCAATAAAAGTCCCTGATGCCACACTTTGTCGAACGCCTTTTGAATGTCGAGAAAAGCACACCGGTGTGGATTTTCCTCTCGAATCCTGTGTCGATCTTTTCGGCTACACGCAAAGTCTGGTGCGTCGTCGAGTGCGATTGTCGAAATCCAAACTGTTCCTTGGGAATCACTTCGTTGGCGTCAACTTCTCTCTGCAATCTAATTGCGATTACACGCTTCAACAACTTGCCTAACGTCGACAGCAAGCTGATAGGACGGTAATTTTGCGGCATCGCGAGGTTCTTTTCCGGCTTCGGTAATAAGATTACGTGAGCCGTCTTCCATTGAGTCGGAAAAAGACGGAGTCTGAAAGAGGCGTTAAAAATCCCGGTGAGGATGACCACACCCCTCGGTGGGAGGAGTCGGATCGCTCGGTTGCTGATGCCGTCTGGTCCGGGTGATTTCCTTTTCTTCAATCTGGAAATAATCTGTTTTACTTCTTCCGGCGTCGTAAATTCGATTCGCGTGGTAGGAGCCTCTAATAGTCGATTCCAAACTAGCCTATTGACGCGTTGAATCCTTGCCGGTTCGATGTTTTCGTGCGTAGGTCTGAACTATTCTTCCAACGTGTCTGCGAACAGTTCTGCCTTGTCGTTGAGTTTGCGATTCCGTTGGGACCTCGCAGTGAAGGGATCCTTGGCGCACCGGAGTTTTTCAGCGCCTTTACCATTTTCCAGGCGCTGCCGTCCTCGGGGTTCGCTTTCCATGTACGGTTTCGATGCTCGGCGATCTCATTCTTCGTTTCGAACTGCATCCTGTTTAAAATCTTGCGATCTTCGGGGTTCCTAGTGCGTTGCCATCGGCGACGTTGTCGATTTTTGGCGCGGATCATCTCTCTAATATGTAGCGGTAGTTGCTGCGGGTCGGTGCTGTCTTTTGTTGCGGTTTTCGAAGCGGCTTCAACAGCGCTTCGAATGGCTACAGTCAGGTCGCTTACGGCTTGTTCGAGTTGTGCTTCGCAAGCAATGACTGGGACTTTAGGCAGCAAACGCTCGATTCCGATCTCGTAGGCAGGCCATACGACGAAGTTCAACACTTCGGGTTGGATGACAGTCGGTTCGCCAAGTTGAACCAACACAGGGTTGTGATCCGAACTCAGCTCTTGCACCGTCCACATTTCGTGGTTCAGTCTGCAGTTCTGTATAACCACGATGTCCAGTACGTCCGGTCTATGGTTTTCTCGAGTAGGATGGTAAGTTGGCTCGATCGATCCGTCTGCAATAACGTTGTGGCGTAGACTAACGTAATTAAACAAAGTCATTCCGTTTCCGATGATCGTTGCGATATTCGTGTCGAAAACGGCGTCGAAATCCGCTTCTCGTAACGGGCTTCCTGGTGGATTGTAGGCCGCACAAATGACGACTTCACCAGCCGAAGCCGTGCGAACAACGACTAGCGTCGCTTCTAGGCTTTCCAGCGGAGGCGTCTCTTTGTGGTAATGGTCTAATGTGCTTTTGATGTAGATCGCGGTGCCACCACCTCTTCCGGTTGCTCGATCGTTGCGGTACATGATGTAGTTTGGTATTCTGGGGTCTCGACACGCCCTAAGGTGTGTTTCGGAAACCAGAATAACGTCCAGATTATGCCTGTACGCGAAGTCCTGTAATTCATTTCTTTTCTCGGAGATGCTGTTTGCGTTACAAATAGCTAGCTGCAAGGAATACGATCTGTAGGATGTGTTATTCATACTTGGCATTCATAAATTCCACGAACTTCACGTACATTGCGAAGTCCGGTTCGTCTTGTGTTGGCGCGGCTGTTGCGGTTTCTGCCACGGGAGTTGGTGCCGGGTTATCTTGCGACGCCGTAGTTCTAGCAAAGCTAATTCCTTCTCTGATTTGCTTAGAAGGGGCTGCTGTCCTGTGTTTTGGGTGCGCTGAGTATCCCATGTAGTTGGCCGGATGTGCTTCCTTGCAGTTGCAGCAAGTAGCCGGGCCGTCCTCGCGCGTCTTTTTGCAGACGGATGTGAAATGCTCTTGTCCACATTTCACGCATCTTGGAATTGCTCTGCAGCAATTTTGGGCGTGGCCGAATCGTTGGCACCTGTGGCATTGGCTAATGCCTGTCTTGTTGCTGGGGATTCGATGTAGACGCGTAAATTCCCCACATAACGTTCGTTGAAAATGTTTTTCGACGCGTCAGTTTTTGGTAGGTGAACCATAAGCATTGGTAAGGGGACCTTGCTTCTGGACGCCTTCATTCGCGTGACGCTGATGACGTCGTATCCCGCGCGTCTGAGATCGTCTTCTGTGTTTTTCTCGGATTCTACGCTGGCTGGGATGCCTCGAATAATTACCTTTAGCGGTTTTTCGGATTGGAGCATATACGTGTGAAATTCGCGTTGGTGCTCTTCCAATAAGCGCGTGGCTAGTCTAAAGTCCTGAGTAGTCTTCATATAGAAAATCACTCCTGTTCTCGTCGTCTTGGCGTATTCGATACCTACGTTGGCTTCACGTAGTATCAGCATCGCGGTCCTGTAATCTTGCTGGTTATGCAAGACTATAGGCGGGATCCTAACTTTGGCTACCGGGTTTGCTGCCTGTCGCTTGTTCATGGAAGTTGCGTCGTCATGGCTTTCCGACTGTTTGCGCCTCTTGCGGTAGGACACGGTCGTGAAACCGGCGTCTTCTTCAGTAACCTGGCTGCTTGTTGCTGCCGCTTCCGTTTCCATAAGGACTTCGGTTGGTTGAACGTCGAGGGACGTTGTGCACGCTTCTTCTTTGGAAGAGGAAGCGGGACGATAGTGGTGGGCGTGACTTTAGGAATAGGCGTTCCTGCGG
Organism: Aquatica leii; assembly: GCA_035610365.1. Taxonomy (NCBI): domain Eukaryota; kingdom Metazoa; phylum Arthropoda; class Insecta; order Coleoptera; family Lampyridae; genus Aquatica; species Aquatica leii. The sequence continues at coordinate 51,500,483 of CM069438.1, read as the reverse complement.
TAACATTTGTTGCGGCGTCCTTCTCTCGAAGGCGCTCATTAAGCAAGGTGCTTTCCCGCGATAATCGGTCGAGAGACTCCTGTATCGACTTTAACATCTTTGACTGGTCGGCTAGCATCTTCGCTTGATCGGCGAGGGCCTTGCTCTGCTCCAGTATCTTCGCCTTCAATTGATGGTTCTCTTTGAACAGCTCTTCGGAGGAGTCCATTTTCGTAGTATGTTGTACCTTGTCCATGTCCATTTCGTTGCCGTTGTCTTTTAGTAATTAGTCGAGTCTGAAGAGACTTTTTTAAAAAGTCATCCGAACCCTCATAAATATACCAATACCTAACGTCGCTGAAATGAACGTTGTTGAAAAATAAGCGTTGTTGAAAATTAAACGTCGTTGAATAATGCCGAGCTTAAAAAAACTTAAGCAGAATAAAACCTGAACGTGTGAGAAATTCTTAATTGGTTGCTTATAGAAGCAAACCAAAAGAGTCGTTAAAAATTCAAAAATTGTGATTATAATCACATTTGCTGGAACCGCTAGAATAATTCAAACAGAAGTAAGAATTTAGAGCGCAGAGTTCGACTGAACACAACGAGTGCAAGCAGTCGAATGTCACTTAAGAAGAAAAATAGTCTCCGTATATAAAGGATAAGGAGCGTGTTTTCGATAAATGACTGGGAACCAAAGACGGGATAGCTCGAAACAATGATCGCAATTGCATTTATTCTCTAAAAATGCATTTTAAGTATTAGATACATTTAAAATTTGGAATAAATGCCAATCTGACGTACCGTACTTATTATTATTTACAGATCACTAAGCTTAAATTTTTATTATTTTATTGAACTATGTAGGTAATAAAATTACAACGCTTTATTTACTTCAAACTTCTAATGAGAAACACTATACTATTAGAATGCGAATAGGTGCGATCTTAAGCGGTCATTTTGGCTGAAGGCGAGTGGACGTATTAGGTTCTTAATACAATTAACTATAGAATCGTTTTGTTGTGTCACATATTATTATACGGTGCGCTTCGATTCTCTAGATCTTCGAGATTCGTATTTTAATTCGTTTCTCTTCTGAATGTAAACGTAAGGACAAAGTCACTTTGTTGTACGACGTGTTGCCTAGTTGCAGGCTTACTTAGTATTTTGTCTGTGATACCGACCTACGTGCTAGTGTTTGATCAAATCTATATACATCTAATTATGTACTTTCTTCTAACGTCAACCGCAGTCTGTGATAAAATAAATGTACTCTATATTACCACTTCTGTCTTGTCATTTGTTCTGTTACAGCTTCGGGTAGATTTAAACGATGTCTCCCACCCTAGTCTTTCATCGTTTTGGTGTTTCTTTAAAGTTTATTTTATAATTTAGCACCACGAAGCTTGCGACTCAATCACCAGGACAACTGAATTAGTCGTCGCTTTTTTAAGTTACGAGAAAAACTACGTAACAAACATTCAATATTAGAAATGTAAACACAATAATTAACCGTTTATTCCTAAGTTTAAACATGAAAATGCAAAAGGCGTATACCATATGTTGTTTGTATTAAAAAGAACGGTTAAGATGAAATTTAGATTCGTCGTGTTTTTTTGTTTCGCAATTTCAATAACTTCATTTAGCAAGTGTAGTTTTGTGTAAAACATTTAGGATTAGAAATGTAACCACAATAATTAACCAGTTTATTCTTAAATTTAAATATTATGAAATGCAAAGGGCGTGTATTATACAATCTGTTTCTGTTATAGCTCACGAAATTTGTAAAAGACGTCACATGAAATGCGTAGTAGACGAAATTGACACGACGAACCTATTCTTACGAATATAATACAATAAGTAGCGTTCTGATCTTTAGAAAGTCGCGCAGAAAAGCCCCGGCCACAGGTCCTTTACAAATTACGCGTCATATAATTTAGGTTTGCCGTATTTTCTTGGGCCGTAACTTTATCCGAAAACTAAGATTAAGGTTTAGAAACGATTAAAATGCGACAAGTAAAAATTTTATTCTTAATTTAGACGATTATAAGAATTGAAAGGGGCGTTGCGATACAATTCCTTTGTTGGCAAAAGGACGCTACTCAAACTTTTGTTTTTGTTATCTGCATACGTATGATGGGTTTTAGAAATAATGAGGGCATTAATTTATTGAGTTTGCTTTGTAAATTATTACTTAACAACTTTATTATTTATAACGTTTAGTTTGCAATAATGTAAAACGTTTCACCCGCATTTGTCAAACAATACCCCAACCTAACACGAGCAGTAATCTACTACCACTTTCATAAAGGTCCAGATAAATTATAAGCCGGCAAACATATATATATGTATATTGAATTTAAACGGTTTCTCACCAGTGTGTTTACGCATCTGAACTTTCAATTAGACCCTTCGTTTAGTGCAATAATCATGTTGCATTAAAATGATTTGTCATCAGTATGTCGAAGCATATGTCTTTTTAAACCGATCATATGGGTAGTGCAGTAATCACATACATTGCATTTAAATGATTTCTCACTAGTATGCTTATGCATATGCATTTTTAAAGCTGACTGTGTGATGCTGCAATAATCACATAGATTGCATTTAAAAGCGTTTCTCACCAAGGTGCTTGTGCAAATGCGTTTTTAATTTCAATACAGTGGTAGTGCAGTAATCACATATATTGCATTTAAATGATTTCTCACTAGTGTGCTTCTGCATATGCATTTTTAAAGCTGACTGGGTGATGCTGCAATAATCACATAGATTGCATTTAAAACGTTTCTCACCAAGGTGCTTGTGCAAATGCTTTTTTAATTTCCATGCAGTAGTAGTGCAGTAATCACATACATTGCATTTAAATGGTTTTTCACCAGTATGAGTCTGCAAATGCGTTTTTAAGTTCGGCTTGCTGAAAGCCCTGTAATCACACATATTGCATTTAAATGGTCTCTCACCAGTATGCTTACGTATATGAATTTTCAACTGTGACGTGGTTTTACTACAGTAATTGCATATATTGCATTTATATGGTTTCTCACCAGTGTGTTTACGCATATGAATTTTTAACTGTGACATGCTGCTACTACAGTAATCACAGATATTACATTTATATGGTTTTTCACTAATGTGATTATGCATATGTCTTTCTAAATTTTCCATGTGTTTACTGCAATAACCACATATGTTGCATTTAAATGATTTCTTACTGCGCTTATGCGTATGACTTTTTAAAGCACAAATCAAAATGGTCTTCTTGTTAGTGTTGAAGTCTCTGTCGTAGCAATAATATAGTTTTGGTTCTGAAGGTTCTTCGATGCAAGTGGGTACATCTGTATTAATTTCCAAAGGGTCAACACTGATGATGTTCAAGTCTGAGGGTTTGACTGTAATGTCGTTGTTAAGCAACTCCTCCTTAATGACTACTTGTTGCCGTAAGCTCCTTATAGTCGCTTCAGTTTGTATTCCCAGTTGTTTAAACTCATATATTTCTTCAATTGTAATCATACACCTGTTACAAGCAATTGGGTTCGGTGTGATATTTAGATCCTATATGGAGGTTAATATTAGTCAATAGAATCCATCCAGTTGTACTTACCATTTCTGGTAGAAAATCCAACAACTTGGATTGTAGCATTAAGTCCTTGAGAGAGTAATACTGCTCGGTTTCCACTATTTCTAGTAAACAAATTCGACAAGTGTTTGTTGTCTTTTCCGCCATATTCAAAACATTAAAATTTTTGTTGAGCACTAACATCACTAGATGGCAGCAGGCGAGCACAATTTGCAACGCTATTGACAGTGGTGTACAATATACATTATATTGGGGGCAAAATTAGAATAACTAGAGGTTTCAGTCACTGTGTCACTATGGTACTACAATATATATATATATATAAATTTCTTTTTTAAGTAGCACCAAACATAGATTATAAAGTAATTTAATATTGAAGCAATATTGTTTGACCTTAAATATGCTACAAATAAATATTTTATTAGGTTTTGTAACAAGATACGCGTTATCGGTAAATTTCTACAGAAATTTAACCCGAAACGTTAAACTCATATTTAATTAACAATAAACACGTAAAAACTATGATTTTAGATATTAAACTACTGCAAACTAACGTACACTCTCCTTCAACCAAAACGACCGCTTAAGATCGCATCTACTCACAATCTAATAGTATAGTGTTTCTCATTTAAGAAGTTTGAAGGAAATAAAGCATTGTAATTTTATTACCTACATAATTCAATAAAATAAAAATTTAAGCTTAGTGATCTGTAAATAATAATAAGTACGGTACGTCAGATTGCCATTTATTTCAAATTTTAAATGTATCTAATACTTAAAATGCATTTTTAGAGAATTGATATCTTACACAAGCTAATAATTCTAAAATTTTTATTTCTAACTCCCGCCGTGTTGGTTGTTGTCTGCGTCTCCTGTATCAATCACGGGACTATACTCAAATCTAAACACTACATTTTCTCCTCTACTTATAATATACAAATCTTACTGCATATAAATAAGACAAATAAACTGATAAATTCTTACGTAATGACGGAACAAGTATTTGAGAAAACATTACTGCGATTCAAAGTCTGTATAATAGCCATCGAGGTAAACAGGCTTCTTTAAAATACGCTGCGGTCTCGATGTTGTTTGAACTGATATGTGTTCTGCTTCTGACTCAACATCTGAAGTGTACGCGATGAAGTTTTTTCTTCTTCGTTCCTGAGAGATTACAGAAGCATGTTCATCCTCTTCGTTTGGTTCATGAACAAAAGGCTCGTCACTGATTGTGGTTAATGTTCTCTAGGTTGGGTGTTTTTCTGAGGTTGATCTTCCACAAAGTGCTCAGAGGTAATGGTTTGGTGGGTTGCAAGTTTGGTTTTGGTTGGAGATGCGTAGTTAGGGGGATGGTTTTGAAGTATCAGAGTGAAAACGTTTAAAGAATGATGAATTTCTTATTATAGTCTCGTCACCTCTTTCTGCAATAATTTGTGTACCTTTTACTTGTTTTATTTTGTATGGATGTGGATTGAATCTGGGTGTAAGGTTGTTTTTACGAATCCGCTTGCAAAGAACCATGCCTTCTTCTTTGAACGTGTGGGTTTTTGCATGTCTTTTTCTATCAGCATACTCCTTCTGTTTTCTTCGATTTTCTTTATATTTGAGTTGTATACTGTGATGTAATTTTTCTGATGTTTCTTGTGCATTGGTAACATGTTATTAACATTTCTTCGAAATACAAGCTCAAACGGTGTTTGTTCTGTTGTGGAATGTGGTGTACTGCGGTAATTTAAGAGAAATTGCTGAACTTGCGAATCAAATTGGTTAGTTTCTAAGTGAGCACAACTGAGTGATTTCTTGAACGACTTTACAAAACGTTTGACTAAACCATTTGCTTCAGGCCAGTATGGAGTCACTCGTAAGTGTCTTATGCCAAGGTTTTCTAAAAATAACTTCATTTCTAAACCATTGAATGGTAAACCATTATCGGATTTAATCTGTTTGGGAATTCCAAAAGAGCTAAATGTTCTTTCAAATATTGGTTTGATGCTAGAAAAGCTTGTCGATGGTATTACCTCAGCAAGTGGGTATCTAGAATATTCATCTACTAGAATAAATATGTAGTTTTTATTGTTAAATGGGCCAACAAAATCTATATCTAGATGACTAAAAGGAACATCTGGTAGCTGTGTCAATGTGATTGGATCTCTGTGTTTGGTATCCGTTACGGCTTGACATGGTGTACAATCTTTTATGAAGGTTTCTGTTAGTTTGTCAATGTTTGCGGAAACCAAACTTTGGTTCGTAGCAACTGTTTTGTCTTTACTATGCCCCATGTGTCCTTTATGTGCCAACTCTATAGCCTGCTTTTGAAGTGAACTTGGTACAATGATGCGTGTACCTCTTAGTAATATGTCATCCTAGACAGTTATTTCTGTTTTTATTTTTCCGAACGGTGTTAATTCTGGCTGATTCCACTTGTCCTTGCCGTTCTTTATTGCATTTATTAATAATGTCAATATTCTGTCATTTTTAGTAGCTTCTTGAACCTTAGGCTTTAGGCATTGCTCCGTGTATTATAAAATTCACATACTCTTCAATTTTGATGTGGTCAGAAGATGTCGAGATAGATAGTCGGATGGGTTTGACTTTCCTGTTTGATGTACAACTTTAAATTCATATGGTTGAATGCGTAATAACAGTCTCTCGATGCGTGCGCTGGGACAAGAACGACTGTTCCCTAAGATTCTGAGTAGTAGGAGATGATCAGTATGAAGTGTAAACTTCGAACCGTATAGATAGATGTTGAAGTGTTGAATAGCCCAGGTGCATGCTAACGTTTCTTTTTCTATTTGGCTGAACCTCTTCTCTACTGACGTAAGCTTTCTACTTAAATACGCAATTATGTTGTTTCTTTGCGTTAACAAAGCACAAAGACCCTCTGGTCCAGCGTCTACAAAGAGAGATCGGTTGATTTATTGACATCAAAATATGACAGTGTGGTAGCTTGTTGCAACTGATTCTTCAATGTCTGAAAGACTTAATTGTGTTCTGGTTTCCACTCTCATATTGCATCTTTGAGTGTTAGGTCTCGTAGAATTTTTGTGTTTTGAGCTAAATTGGGCAAAAACTTTGATAGGTAATTAATCATATCCAAAAGACTCCTAACTTCTGAAGGGTTTTCAGGTGGTTTCGCTTACGGCTTGTTCGAGTTGTGCTTCGCAAGCAATGACTGGGACTTTAGGCAGCAAACGCTCGATTCTGATCTCGTAGGCAGGCCATACGACGAAGTTGTACACTTCGGGTTGAATGACAGTCGGTTCGCCAAGTTGAACCAACACAGGGTTGTGATCCGAACTCAGCTCTTGCACCGTCCACATCTCGTGGTTTAGCCTGCAGTTCTGCATAACTAAGATGTCCAGTACGTCCGGTCTATGGTTTTCTCGAGTAGGATGGTAAGTTGGCTCAATCGGTTTGTCTGCAATAACGTTGTGGCGTAGACTAACGTAATTAAACAAAGTCATTCCGTTTGGGTTAGTGCGTAGACTGTTCCAGGATGGATGCTTCGCGTTGAGGTCTCCACCGATGATCGTTGCGATATTCGTGTCGAAAACGGCGTCGAAATCCGCTTCTCGTAACGGGCTTCCTGGTGGATTCTAGGTCGCACAAAGGACGACTTCACTAGCCGAAGCCGTGCGAACAACGACTGGCGTCGCTTCTAGGCTTTCCAGCGGAGGCGTTCTTTGTGGTAATGGTCTAATGTCCTTTTGATGTAGATCGCGGTGCCACCACCTCTTCCGGTTGCTCGATCGTTGCGGTACATGATGTAGTTTGGTATTCTCGGGTCTCGACACGCCCTAAGATGTGTTTCGGAAACCAGAATAACGTCCAGATTATGCCTGTACGCAAAGTCATGTAATTCATTTCTTTTTTCGGAGATGCTGTTTGCGTTCCAAATAGCTAGCTGCAAGGAATACGGTCTGTAGGATGTGTTATTCATACTTGGCTCTTGTATGCTTTCATAAATTTCACGAACTTCAGGTACATTGCAAAGTCCGGTTCGTCTTGTGTTGGCGCGGCTGTTGCGGTTTCTGCCACGGGAGTTGGTGCCGGGGTAGCTTGCGACGCGGTAGCTCTAGCAAAGCTAATTCCTTCTCTGATTTGCTTGGAAGGGGCTGCTGTCCTGTGTTTTAGGTGCGCTGAGCATCCCATGTAGTTGGCCGGATGTGCTTCCTTGCAGTTGCAGCAAGTTGCCGGGCCGTCCTCGCGCGTCTTCTTGCAGACGGATGTGAAATGCTCTTGTCCACATTTCACGCATCTTGGAATTGCTCTGCAGCAATTTTGGGCGTGGCCGAATCGTTGGCACCTGTAGCATTAGCTAATGCCTGTCTTGTTGCTGGAGGATTCGATGTAGACGCGTAAATTCCCCACATAACGTTCGTTGAAAATGTTTTTCGACGCGTCGGTTTTTGGTAGGTGAACCATAAGCATTGGTAAGGGGACCTTGCTTCTGGACGCCTTCATTCGCGTGACGCTGGTGACGTCGTATCCCGCGCGTCTGAGATCGTCTTCTGCGTCTTTCTCGGATCCTACGCTGGCTGGGATTCCTCGAATAATTACCTTTAGCGGTTTTTCGGATTGGAGCATATACGTGTGAAATTCACGTTGGTGCTCTTCCAATAAACGCGTGGCTAGTCTAAAGTCCTGAGTAGTCTTCATATAGAAAATCACTCCTGTTCTCGTCGTCTTGGCGTATTCGATACCTACGTTGGCTGCACGTAGTATCAGCATCGCGGTCCTGTAATCTTGCTGGTTATGCAAGACTACGGGCGGGATCCTAACTTTGGCTACCGGGTTTAGTGTCTGTCGCTTGTTCATGGAAGTTGCGTCGTCATCGCTTTCCGACTGTTTACGCCTCTTGCGATAGGACACGGTCCTGAAACCGGCGTCTTCTTCAGAAACCTGGCTGCCTGTTGCTGCGGCTTCCATTTCCATAAGGACTTCGGTTGGTTGAACGTCGAGGGACGTTGATAGGGCCGTTTCCTGTTCATTTGCATGAACTGTAGCTGTTGGGATTAAAATTGCAGGCCTCGAAGACCCCTCGTCAATTTTAACCGATGCTCGTTCTGCACGCTTCTTCTTTGCAAGAGGAAGCGGGACGATAGTGGTGGGCGTGACTTTAGGGATAGGCGTTGCTGCAGTAGCATTTTTTGCGGAGTCCTTCTCTCGAAGGCGCTCATTAAGCAAGGTGCTTTCCCGCGATAATCGGTCGAGAGACTTTAGCATCTTTGACTGGTCGGCTAGCATCTTCGTTTGATCGGCGAGGGCCTTGCTCTGCTCCAGTATCTTCGCCTTCAATTGACGGTTCTCTTCGAACAGCTCTTCGGAGGAGTCCATTTTCGTAGTCTGTTGTACCTTGTCCATGTCCATTTCGATGCCGTTGTCTTTTAGTAATTAGTCGAGTCTGAAGCGACTTTTTTAAAAAGTCATCCGAACCCTCATAAATATACCAATACCTAACGTCGCTGAAACGAACGTTGTTGAAAAATAAGCGTTGTTGAAAATTAAACGTCGTTGAATAATGCAGAGCTTAAAAAAACTTAAGCAGAATAAAACCTGAACGTGAGAAATTCTTAATTGGTTGCTTATAGAAGCAAACCAAAAGAGTCGTTAAAAATTCAAGTAAATTGTGATTATAATCACATTTGCTGGAACCGTAAGAATTTAGAGCGCAGAGTTCGACTGAACACAACGAGTGCAAGCAGTCGAATGTCACTTAAGAAGAAAAATAGTCTCCGTATATAAAGGATAAGGAGCGTGTTTTCGATAAATGACTGGGAACCAAAGAGGGGATAGCTCGAAACAATGATCGCAATTGCATTTATTCTCTAAAAATGCATTTTAAGTATTAGATAAATCTAAAATTTGGAATAAATGCCAATCTGACGTACCGTACTTATTATTATTTACAGATCACTAAGCTTAAATTTTTATTATTTTATTGAACTATGTAGGTAATAAAGTTACAACGCTTTATTTACTTCAAACCTCTAATGAGAAACACTATACTATTAGAATGTGAATAGGTGCGATCTTAAGCGGTCATTTTGGATGAAGACGAGTGGACGTATTAGGTTCTTAACACAATTAATTATGCAATCGTTTTGTTGTGACACATATTATTATACGGTGCGCTTCGATTCACTAGATCTTGGAGATTCGTATTTTAATTCGTTTCTCTTCTGAATGTAAACGTTAGGACAAAGTCACTTTGTTGTACGACGTGTTGCCTAGTCTCAGGCTTATTTAGTATTTTGTCTGTGATACCGACCTACGTGCTAGTGTTTGATCAAATCTATATACATACATCTAATTATGTACTTTCTTTTAACGTCAACCGCAGTCTGTGATAAAATAAATGTACTCTATATTACCACTTCTGTCTTGTCATTTGTTCTGTTACAGCTTCGGGTAAATTTAAACGATGTCTCCCACCCTTGCCTTTCATCGTTTTGGTGTTTCTTTAAAGTTTATTTTATAATTTAGCACCACGAAGCTTACGACTCAATCACCAGGAAAACTGAATTAGTTGTCGCTTTTTTAAGTTACGAGAAAAACTACGTAACAAACATTCAATATTAGAAATTTAAACACAATAATTAACCGTTTATTCCTAAGTTTAAACATTATAAAAATGCAAAGGGCTTATACCATATGTTGTTTGTATTAAAAAGAACGGTTAAGATGAAATTTAGATTCGTCGTGTATTTTTGTTTCGCAATTTCAATAACTTCATTTAGCAAGTGTAGTTTTATGTAAAACATTTAAGGCTGGTTGCACAAAGCAAATCAAAAATGTAGCAAGTGATTATTTCTCAAAACAATTGCTACATAGCCAATGAAACCACGTTTATTCGTGATGTAACAATTGATTTCAGAAATAATCACTTGCTAAATTTTTGATTTGCTTTGTGCAACCCGCCTTTAGGATTAGAAATGTAACCACAATAATTGACCATTTTATTCTTAAATTTAAATATTATGAAATGCAAGGGGCGTGTATTATACTATCTGTTTCTGTTATAGCTCACGAAATTTGTAAAAGACATGTCACGTGAAATGCGTAGTAGACGAAATTGACACGACGAACCTATTCTTACGAATATAATACAATAAGTAGCGTTCTGATCTTTAGAAAGTCGCGCAGAAAAACTCCGGCCACAGGTCCTTTACAAATTACGCGAACACTAAAATAACGCGAAATATAATTTGCAGTATTTTCTTGCGCCGTAACTTTATCCGTGATTTTGAAACTAAGATTAAGAATTACAAACGATTAAAATGCGACAAGTAACAATTTTACACTTAAATTAGACGATTATAATAATTGAAAGGGGCGTTGCGTTACAATTCCTTTGTTGTCAAAATGACGCTACTCAAACTTGTTTGCTTATTTGTTTTTGTTATCTGCATACGTATGATGGGTTTTAGAAATAATGAGGGCATTAATTTATTGAGTTTGCTTTGTAAATTATTACTTAACAACTTTATTATTTATAACGTTTAGTTTGCAATAATGTAAAACGTTTCACCCGCATTTGTCAAACAATACCCCAACCTAACACGAGCAGTAATCTACTACCACTTTCATAAAACTGCTATTTATTGCCTGGGAGCCACAATAGCAATAAGAAACGTCCAGACAAATTATAAGCCCGCAAACATATATTTATGTATTCAATTTAAACGGTTTCTCACCAGTGTGTTTACGCATCTGAACTTTCAATTAGACCCTTCGTTTAGTGCAATAATCATGTTGCATTAAAATGATTTGTCATCAGTATGTCTAAGCATATGTCTTTTTAAACCGATCATGTGGGTAGTGCAGTAATCACATACATTGCATTTAAATGATTTCTCACTAGTATGCTTATGCATATGCATTTTTAAAGCTGACTGGGTGATGCTGCAATAATCACATAGATTGCATTTAAAACGTTTCTCACCAAGGTGCTTTTGCAAATGCGTTTTTAATTTCAATACAGTGGTAGTGCAGTAATCACATACATCGCATTTGAAAGGTTTCTCACCAGTGTGCTTGTGCAAATGCTTTTTTAATTTCCATGCAGTAGTAGTGCAGTAATCACATACATTGCATTTAAATGGTTTTTCACCAGTATGAGTCTGCAAATGCGTTTTTAAGTTTGGCTTGCTGAAAGCCTTGTAATCACACATATTGCATTTAAATGGTCTCTCACCAGTATGCTTACGTATATGAATTTGCAACTGTGACGACGTTTTACTACAGTAATTGCATATATTGCATTTATATGGTTTCTCACCAGTGTGTTTACGCATATGAATTTTTAACTGTGACATGCTGCTACTACAGTAATCACAGATATTACATTTATATGGTTTTTCACTAATGTGATTATGCATATGTCTTTCTAAATTTTCCATGTGTTTACTGCAATAACCACATATGTTGCATTTAAATGATTTCTTACTGCGCTTATGCGTATGACTTTTTAAAGCACAAATCAAAATGGTCTTCTTGTTAGTGTTGAAGTCTCTGTCGTAGCAATAATATAGTTTTGGTTCTGAAGGTTCTTCGATGCAAGTGGGTACATCTGTATTAATTTCCAAAGGGTCATCACTGATGATGTTCAAGTCTGAGGGTTTAACTATAATGTCATTATCAAGCAACTCCTCCTTAATGACTACTTGTTGCCGTAAACTCCTTATAGTCGCTTCAGTTTGTATTCCGAGTTGTTTAAACTCATATATTTCTTCAATTGTAATCATACACCTGTTACAAGCAATTGGGTTCGGTGTGATATTTAGATCCTATATGGGGGTTAATATTAGTCAATAGAATCCATCCAGTTGTACTTACCATTTCTGGTAGAAAATCCAACAACTTGGATTGTAGCATTAAGTCCTTGAGAGAGTAATAATGCTCGGTTTCCACTATTTCTAGTAAACAAATGCGACAAGTGTTTCTTGTCTTTTCTCCCATATTTTCTAATTATACTATATATTCCGTGTTGCCCAAAACTACCTAAATCGTTTACAGTTTAGATAAGTTTTGTTGTTGAGCACTAACACCACTAGTTGGCAAGGGACGAACCAATGTTGCCAACTGATTTGATTAACCAAATTGCAACATTATTTACATTGGCGTACAATGTATTAGCATATTGGGCGCAAAATGAAAATAAGAAAATACAGCTATTTATAATTATAAATTAGTCCTTCATCTAAACAACGTAGCCAAGATAAGACTACACAGCATAATGTTCTTGTAAACGAGAAAAGATACAGGATAGCTTAAATTAAGAAAAAGTTACGTTAATTTAAGTATATCTACATGCCGATGCCAAATTTTAATCGTTTTTAACAAGATGGTGGTCCAGCGCATAATTCAAATAATGTACGAAAGGATTTGTCGCGCTGGTTTCCTAAAAAGCGGTTATCGTTTACAAGATCCCTCTACCACAGTATAATGCTTTCAGATCCAGTATGATCACTCCTTGTCGGCACCTTTGATGTCAAAAAGTAGCAATGACAAAGTGTTGTTATTTTTTGTTTCAAAACAAATCCAATTAAAAAAATAAAAAAAACATTAATTTTGAAAACGATGAACAATAATTTAAACCACACCGTGATTGTTATCGTTTACAAGATCCCCTTGCTGTGCATTCTTATCTTAAATATACAAGGTGTTTCACGCTAGCGTATTTCCTCTATATCTCCAAAACCACTTGAAAAATCAAGTCTTTCAAAAATCATGCAGAATTAGGCAAAAAGTATAAGAATAAAATTGCAGGATGTGCCATTCCGTGTAAAAAAATCTAAAATTTTATAATCTAAACCGTTATAAGAGGAATTAATTAAGCGTAGCAAAGCAGCAGAAGAGTTTATTAAACACCTCCAGATCAATCATAGATCAGGTTTGTATATTAAATCACTTTTACGTCACTTGAGCACCTTAGAATAACGTACGTTATAGAAATCAAATACAAGAAAAATGCGGAAATTACAAAACGACGATAACACAAAAATTTTTAATTTTTATTTAACGTCATTGGTCATTTATAGTTGTGTTTTTCTGGCACAATACTAAATAAACCGTTCTTTTTTGTAGTGTCCATGTGTGATATATGTTCTCTTATTTTTTCTTTTCATATTTTGGGTGGTTGCGGTGGTTGGTTGGACATTGAAAGGTTGGTCAATCTCTTCCGTTTCTTTTACGGAGAGAAAAACGTAACAGGCATCTTGTCTTATCTTTCTCCGTCTGCCTCTTTTCTTCCTTTCTGTCTTTCTTAGTTTTCATTTTTTTCTTCTCGATTAGTTGATCATCGCATGCCGCATGTATTTCCCTCTTCTTCTTTCTCCTGAAGGTTTGCCTCGAGGGGTTGATCACCTAGTAAGTATGGTGTACCGCGATTGGTAAATCTCGTAAACATTTGGTATGTATTGGTAAATATTTGTAAATATGGTGTACAAAATTTTAGTCAGTGATCAACCACTCGGTTTACCTCTTTTGGGCGGTTAGATGAGCACCGTAGGATGGTCTCTCTTTACGTTCATTTACGGGGCGAAAAACGAACATCTAGCCTTATCTTTGTCCGTCTTTCCATATTGCTTGTCTTTTCTTTCTTCTTGAGCCTGTCTATCTTTTCTACGTGCCAATCATGCTTCTTTCTCTTTGGATTGTCTTCATGGTTTGCTTCTAGAGCGGTTGGTTAGGCATTGAAGAGTTGGTCACTCCCTTTCGTTTCTTCTACGGAGAGAAGAACGAAACAGACATCTACATGACACATATCTTTCTCCGTCTGTCTTCTTTCTTTCTTGTTTTTCTTACTTTTCATTTTTTTTCTTTTGCTTCTGAAGATTCGCTTTTAGAGCAATTGTCTCTTTTTCTTTTTTTCTCTAAATTTTCGTTTGTTCCTAGAATACTTCTTTTTAGCAATTTTTTTCTTTAGTGTTCCCTGCAACTAAGTTTCTTTTCTTTTTTTTTCTGTCACTTTTCCAGCTTGATTGGGTTTTCGTTTTGTTGCGCTTGATTAGACACTTGGGACACACTGCAACGTCGTTTCTTGTACACTGTACTTCCGCTTAGTCGGCATTTTTGATGTCAGCCACTGTTGGGGTTTTTCTTTTCTTTGGGTTTCTTTTGCTCTTGGAATATTCTAATCCGTTCTTCGACTTTTAAGTGACATTCCAACAAGCTTCTTATTATTTCTTATTTACTTACTTCTTTTTCTTCCTTTCGGTGTTGTTTTGGGTTGCGCGGTTTAGATTTGCTTGGATTGGTACACTTTAGTGTTTGGCTTTTCAGAACTTTGTAGTTGTGACTTTGGGATTGCTGATTTTTTTCTCTACCTTTTAGGTGGTCCGACTTTAATCAGAAACTTCTTTTTGTTTGAGATTTCTTCGTCCGTTCTTTACTCTTAGATCTTTAGGGTCTGTTTGGTTTTTTGGTGGAAGAATCTCATAACGTCTGTTGACGACTTTTTGGCACTACTATCTTAGTTTTTTCTCTAAATACACACGTACCAACATTCAAGATTGGGTAGATATTGATACTTAGTTTTTCTTTTACCTCCTAAACTTTGGGGACTTATATTTGTATTTAAACGGTGCCTTCCACCCTAATCTTTCACCGTTTGGACGCCTTTTTAAAGTTTTTTGCACAACGTAACTTACGACTTAATCACCGGGACAACTGAGTTAGTCGTCGCTTGTCACTAGTGTTGCCAACTAACTTGATCATATTCGGAGATCATATTCTTCGTACAAACTGATTCTACAATTCGACTAATTCCACAAAGAAAATAAAATTTGTTTTCTGATTTATTTTATGAATTACATTTGATACAGATTATAGAATGTAGTTTAAT
Organism: Aquatica leii; assembly: GCA_035610365.1. NCBI lineage: Eukaryota > Metazoa > Arthropoda > Insecta > Coleoptera > Lampyridae > Aquatica > Aquatica leii. The sequence continues at coordinate 51,485,076 of CM069438.1, read as the reverse complement.
AAAGGAATTTTGGGGAATTCCACTAGAATTGGCAACACTAAGACAAAACCAAATTGCAAGGTTCTTCACAGTGGCGTACAATGTACTAGTATATTGGGCACAAAATCAAAATAAGAAAACGACAATCCAGCTATTTATAATAAAAATTATTAATTAATGTAAACAACGTGGCCAAAATAAGACTACACAGCATAATGTTCTCGTAAACAAGAAGAGATACAGCGTGGCTTAAATTAAGAAAAAGTTGCGTTAATTCAACAAGATGGTGCTCCAGCGCATAATTCAAATAATGTGCGAGAGGATTTATCGCGCTGGTTTCCTAAAAAGCGGTAGTAATTTGATCAGCCTGATCATCGGATTTCCTGAGTGTTTATATAAAAACCAAGTATATATGGCGCAACTTTTGAAAATGAACAAGTTATTAGCATCGGTTATAGCATTTAATATAATCTTATCGGAAAAGTTAAACAATGTTTTAAATGCTACGAAAGAAAAATACGGAACAACACACACAGTTTCCGCGACTGTGTCAACAACTGTAGTTTGGCCACATAGTGGCAGAAACTTAGTGACGCTACTTTCACAGAATAACAGTTACGTTTATTTATCGTCATTGGTCATTCATAGTTGCTTAGGTTATGTTTTTCTGAAATAATACTGAGTGAACCGTTTTTTTTTGTAGTGTCCAAAAGCCCACTATCTGAATAACACTACAGAAACCACTGTGACACAATTCAAAGTCACTACTTCAAATACCACAATAACTTAATATGCTATGCTATCGTCACCAGTGACAAAAAAACTAATCTTAACAAAAGTTTGTTTATTACAAAGACTCTGATACACAATCTCTTTAAAGAAACGCAACTGACTTGGCTATGGATTCCCAAGCACTACTATCAAACGAATTATATTCTTATAGAAATGCTGTCATGATTACATCAGAAAATTTTAATTTAGTTGAAAACCCCCAACAAACTGAGTTGAGCCCAATGAACGATGTAGTATTCTCATGAGGAGATTTCACCAAAGAAGAACGTCCTTACTGGAGACGTTGAGATAATCGATCAGTATTTCAAAAAATGGTACAATCAACAAAGCCTGCAAAAACAAAATTAACGGCATTCTAGTGCAACAATCGCCATGCCCAGCGCCAGTTTATCGTCGCGTCGCATAGTAAAAATATCTCAAATTTGCAAAAGTTCCAGAACTCACTTATCCCATGTTTGGTTTATTTTCAGTGATCGTATGAATTAAATGAGTTTTACTTGTGATAACACCGTATGTACGTCATTGTTAGATTTCAATTAAGCGTGAACCGCTGTCTGTGATAAAATAAATATACTCTGTATTACTACTTCTCTTATTAGTTGTGCTGTAACACCTTCGGGTAGATTTAAACAGTGCCTTCCACTCTAGTCTCATCGTTTGGACGCCTTTTTAAAGTTTATTTTATAATTGAGTACCATGAAGCTTAAGACTCAATCACCGCAACAACTGAGTAAGTCGTCGCTCTTTTAAGTTACGAAAAAAACCACGTAAAAAATTTGGCCCCCAACGTAGAGCCCAATTTCGTGTGTACGATTATAATTCGTTCTATTTTTATTGACTTTTCTATTTATTGGTTCTCTTTAGTGGGTTCGGTTTACTCCAAGTTTACTTAGTTTCCTTCAGGTTGTTGCAAGACTTAACTTGTTTTAGTTATGGATTTACTTTAAGTTTGATGGGATTTTTAGTCGGACATGTGTTAGCAGGTTTCTGCTTTTGGTTTATTATTTTGATTAGCCTACTGTTTTAGGATTTATTGTTAACTATGTATTCTTCAAATGAAGAAGCACCACTTCTCACTTCTTCGGATTTTGATTCAGAAATCATCCTCGCGAAATGGAACGTGACTTTTTCTGTTGAAGATCCTTCTGTTTATATTGAGTTTCTTATTCGTGTTGACGAATTGTGTTTGTCTCGTGGTGTCTCGCATCACCAACTTTTTCTATCAGCGTTTGAGGTTTTGTCTGGCAAAGCTCTTTTTGTTTTTAGGACGAACCGAAGTTCTCTACGTTCGTCAGATGAAGTCGGAGTTTTTACCTTTGGATTATGATGAGCGTTTAATGGATACCATTCGCAATCGTACAATGGGAGCTAACGAATCTATCGGTACATACGTTATGCGATCCCACTTTCTTCAGCTGTCGTAATAGATCCCAGAGAAAATGTAGCTCAAGATCATTCGTCGAAATCTAACGCGGTTCTATCAACTTCCGTTAGCGTTGATTGTGATACCATCTATCTCGTAGTTAGTATCGTTTGGAGTCGAACATCAACTCTCGCAATTCTTTTAACTTCTCAACGGCAGAGATTAATAGCAAAGTTCAAGAGCCACCTGTAGTTTTTGCTAGTATCAGACTTCTACTTCCGTCTCTTCTGCTAATCCTATTACTTGCTCTCTTAATGCATCGCCTTCTTCTGTATCTACTCCTACTTCAAATATTTGTGTTCGTTGTCGTTTTCAAGATGACAAGCCTTTACGTTCTGTTTGTTCTCATCTCTATCTTCCTTCTAATTTCTTTTCAGTTTCTAGGATTATTAGGTCTCTACTACCCATCATTAGTAGTTAGGTTTAGTGTCTAAAGTTACTCGCCTTATCGTCGTCGGTTCTCTCGTTGATGTGTTGTGAAAAATCATTTATGTAAACGTGTACGTGTTTCTCTGATCCTTACTTGTGGAAATTAGTTGTTCCATCGGACCAGCGCAAGCAACTTATTCAAGATCACCATATTATATCTGATTGTGATCACCGCAGTGTTATAGGCGCCTCATATGAGATCTAAGATTGCCGAGTTCATACGCTACTTTTCTTCGTGTTCGAACTCACAACGAAGCCATCCTACTAGGTCGCCTTGTCACGTCTTTCCAGGTACGCCAAAGCGCTCCAACACTCGCGTTACTACAAACCTTCTACACGTCTACATAGGGATTGTGCCGTTTCTCTTTACTCTTGCATCTACTTCGTAAATAGCTTTTAATTTTTTTTTAAATTTAAATCTTCTTTTCCATCGGCGTCGCAAGCTTCGTAAGCTCTAGCTTTCGATTTGTGGCCTCTACTACTTTTCTGATTCGCTTCACTTAGTTTAGGTGGTTCCAGTCTTTGAATACGTCGTTGGTGTCTTGTTGGTTGTAGTCACCGATATTCTTTAGTTAAGTTTCTGATAAATTTCTTTTGGTTTCTTTCTTCTTTATCTTACTTAAGAACAGACTACCTTTCCGTCGGTATATAGTTGGATCCGCTTAATCGGCGTTTTTGAATTGGTACGTCATCTATAGGATTCTCTCTTTTGCTTTTAGATTTGGTTTTTCTTTTCTTGAGTTTCCTATTCCGATTGTCGGCATTGAAGTCTTGTGGTAAACTATCCAATTTGGGACAGCAATTCGTACGCATTCGTTCTAGGGCTAACTGTGATATATTGTCTGTTCTCTTTCATTTTCCTTTTATATTTTGGGTGATTGGTTGGGCATTGAAGATTTGCTCAATCCCTTCTGTTTCTTATACGGAGAGAAGAACGAAACAGACATCTTGTCTCCGTCTATCTTTTTTCTTCCTTTCTGCCTTCATACTTTTTTTCTTTTTCTTCTTGATCAGTTGATCACCTGCATGCCACATCTATTTTTTCTTCTTCTGTCACCTAAAGGTTTACCTCTTTTGTGCGGTTGAATTAAGCATTAACATCAAGCCTTTTCTTTGTCCGTCTTTACCTATCTCTTATTTTTTTCTTTCTTCTTGGGCCTGTCTATTTGTTCTATGTGCTAACCGTGCTTCTTTCTCTTTGGGTTGGGTTGGTCACTCACTTTCATTTCTTTTACGGATAGAAGAACGAAACAGACATCTATATCTTGTCTTATTTTTCTCCGTCTGTGTCTTCTTCCTTTCTTGTTTTTCAGCTTTAGGGCAATTGTCTCTTTTACTTTTTTCTCTAAATCTTGGTTTGTTCCTAGAATGCTTTCATTCTTTTTAGCAACTTTTTTCTTTAGTGTTCACTGCAACTATGTTTCTTTTCTTTCTTTTTCTGCTTTATCGGGTTTTTGTTTTGTTGCGCTTGGGTTGACACTTAGACAGACTTCCGCTTAGTCGGCATTTTTGATGTTGTCAGGGTTTCTTTTGCTTTTGGAATAATCTTATCCGTTCTTTAGCTTTTAAGTGACATTCCAACACGCTTATTCTTTCTTATTTACTCTTACTTCTTTTTCTTCCTTTCGGTGTTGTTTTGGGTTGCGTGGTTTAGATTTTTCTTGGCTTGGTACACTTTAGTGTTTGGCTTTTCAGAACTCTGTGGTTGTGAGTTTGAGATTGCTGATGTTTTTCTCTGCCTTTTAGATAGCCCGACTTGAATCAGAATCTTTTTTTTGTTTGAGATTTCTTCGTGCGTTCTTCTTTTCTTAGATGTTTAGGATCTGTTTGGTTTTTTTGGTGGAAGAATCTCATAACGTCTATTGACGGCTTTTTGGCACTACTGTCTTAGTTTTTTTCGTAAATACGCATATCACCGTTCAAGATCGGATAGATATTGATTTTTCTTTTACTTCTTAAGTTTTGGAGACTTATATTTAGGTATGGATTTGTATCGCTGGGATAGCGTTTCATGCGATTTTAAGGCGTTGTCCTTGACCGTGGTCTCAACTGCTTTCTTTCTTATTCGTTTCTCTTCTGAATGTAAACATTTAGGTCGACAAAGTCACTTTGTTGTACGACGTGTTGTCTAGTCAAAGCATTAGTGCTATTGTTTGACGAAATTTATATACATCTCATTATATATTTTCTTCTAACGTGAACCGCTGTCTGTGATAAAGTAAATATACTCTGTGTTGCCACTTCTCTTATTAGTTGTTCTGTAACAGCTTAGGGTAGATTTAAACAGTGCCTTTCACTCTAATCTTTCATAGTTTGGACGCCTTTTTAAAGTTTATTTTATAATTTAGCACAACGTAACTTACGACTCAATCACCGGAACAACTGAGTTAGTCGTCGCTCTTTTAAGCTAGTAGAAAAACCACGTAACAAACATTCAAGATTACAAATGTAACCACAATAAGTAATCATTTTATTCTTAAATTTAAATATTATGAAATGCAAAGGGTGTGTAAGTAGTTATATGATGCGGATCCTGGCTCAAATTTTCCCGCGCTTTTTTAAAAATTTGAATTTCGTGCAAGTTCGGAGAAGATCGGGAGAGATCGGAGTTTCTTCGTATACGTTCGAGTGCGCGCGCAGTTTGCAAATTTAAATTTTGTGTAAGTTCGGGTTCCAGCAAGTTCGAGTTTCGGAAAGGGGCGTGAGGGGGTAGTAACCACATTTCCAAAGCATTTAAAAATATTTGAATTTCGTGTAATTTCGGGTGCTTTGAATTTGCAAACCGTTTTACAAACCACCTTGCAAACCGCTTTGCAAACCGACCGCATTACAAACAGCTTTGCAAACCGCTAAGCAAACCGATCGCTTTACAAACCGACCGCTTTGCAAACATCTAGTCGGTTTGTCATTTTTATGGTTTTTGGACGGTTAATCGCTTTGATAGGGCAGTTTTCAATTCCTGCTTTAGACCAATTATGTTTGGTCAAAAAGCACATCGGTTTGTTTCATTGGTTCGAAAATTGTAATTTAAAACCGGAATATTGAAAGTCAACACCCAAATTGGTAATTTGACACCAGAAATCGGTTTGTTGAAGCGGTAAACGGATTAGGAAATTAATTTATTAAACTTAGTACTGGCAATACAAAAAAAAAGAAAAAACAATAACTGATTTTTAAGCTGCTTCAACAAACCGATTTCTGGTGTCAAATTACAAATTTGGGTGTTGACTTTCAATATTCCGGTTTTAAATTACAATTTTCGAACCAATGAAACAAACCGATGTGCTTTTTGACCAAACATAATTGGTCTAAAGCAGGAATTGAAAACTACCTTAACAAACCGATTAACCGCCCAAAAACCATAAAAATGACAAACCGACTAGCTGTTTGCAAAGCGATCGGTTTGCTTAGCGGTTTGCAAAGCTGTTTGTAAAGCGGTCGGTTTGCAAGATGGTTTGTAAAACGGTTTGCAAATTCAAAGCACTCGAAATTACGCGAAATTCAAATATTTTTAAATGCGCGGGAAATGTGGTTACCTCCCCCTTCCCCCCCTTTCCGAAACTCGAACTTGACCGAACCCGAACTTACACGAAATTTAAATTAGAAAACTGCGCGCGCACACGAACGTATACGAAGAAACTCCGATCTTGCCCGATCTTCTCCGAACTTGGACGAAATTCAAATTTTTAAAAAAGCGCGAAAAAATATCAGCTAGGATCCGCATCATATAACTACTTGTGTATTATACCATCTGTTTGTGTTAAAATAACGCTTGAGATATAATTTAGGTTTGTCGTATTTTCTTTAATAATTTGCGTGATTTTGACAATAACGTTAAGGATTAGAAACTATTAAAGTATGACAAGTAATTTTAGACAATTATAAAAATTGAGAGGCGTTGGGTTATTTTCTTTGTAAATTATTAGTTAACAATTTTAAAATGCTTCAATAACCAATGTGATTATTATTTACAACGTTTAATTTGTAATAGTATAAAACGTTTTACCCGCACTTGTCAAACAATGCTCAAACATTACAAGAGCAGTCAAATACAATCATACGCCTCTCACCATATAATCTACATTATAGCCTTACCAATTTCATAAAACGGTCCTATTTATATTGCTTGGGACACACAATACCAATAAAAAACATACAGATAAAATATAAGCCCGCAAGTAACGTCAAATAAAGAGTTAAAATCGATTTGGTGGTACTACAGTAACCACATATATTCCTTTTAAACAGTTTACAATTAGATCTATCGTTTAGTGCAATAATTATGTTGCATTAAAACGATGTCAACAGTATGTTGACGCATATGTCTTTTAAAACTGGTCCTGTGGGTACAGCAGAAATCACATACATTGCATTTATATGCAGTATGCCTAAGCATATGCCTTTTTAAATTCCGCGTACAGGAGCTGCAGTAATCGCATATATTACATTTAAATCGTTTCTCACCAGTATGCTTATACATATGGCTCTTTAAACGCGACTTGGTGATGCTGCAGTAATCACATATATTGCATTTAAATGGTTTGTCACCAGTATGCGTACGCATATGCGTTTTTAAAAGACACTTGGTGAGGCTGCCGTAATCACATACATTGCATTTAAAAGGTTTCTCACCAGTGTGCTTGTACAAATGCGTTTTTAATTTCCATACGGTGGTAGTGCAGTAATCACATACCTTGCATTTAAATGGTTTTTCACCAGTATGAGTCTGCAAATGCGTTTTTAAGTTCGGCTTGCTGAAAGCCCTGTAATCACATATATTGCATTGAAATGGTTTCTCACCAGTATGCTTACGCATATGAACTTTTAACTGCCTCACAGTGATACTACAGTAATCACATATATTGCATTTAAATGGTTTCTCACCAGTGTGTTTACGCATATGAAGTTTTAACAGTGACATGGTAGTACTACAGTAATCACATGTATTGCATTTATATGGTTTCTCACCAGTGTGTTTACGCATATGAATTTTTAACTGTGACATGGTGCTACTACAGTAATCACATATATTACATTTATATGGTTTTTCAGTAAGGTGATTACGCATATGTCTTTCTAAATTTTCCTCATGCTTACTGCAATAACCACATATATTGCATTTAAATGATTTCTTACTGAGCTTATGCATATGACTTTTTAAAGCACAAATCAAAATGGTCTTCTTGTTAGTGTTGAAGTCTCTGTCGTAGCAATAATATAGTTTTGGTTCTGAAGGTTCTTCGATGCATGAGGGCACATCTTTATTGATTTCCAAACGGTCATCACTGATTATGTTCAAGCCTGAGGGTTTGACTGTAATGTCATTGTCAAGCAACTCCTCCTTAATGACTGCTTGTTGCCGTAAACTCCTTATAGTCGCTTCAGTTTGTATTCCCAGTTGTTTAAACTCATATATTTCTTCAATTGTAATCATACACCTGTTACAAGCAATTGGGTTCGATGTGATATTTAGATCCTGTATGGAGGCTAATGTTAGTCAATAGAATCCATCTAGTGGTACTTACGATTTCTGGTAGGAAATCCAACAACTTGGATTGTAGCATTAAGTTCTTGAGAGAGTAATACTGCTCGGTTTCCACTATTTCTAGTAAACAAATTCGACAAGTGTTTGTTGTCTTTTCCTCCATATTTTCTAATACTACTATATGTTCCGTGTTGCCCAAAACTACCTAAATCGTTAACAATTTAGATGTGTTTTGTTGTTGAGCACTAACAATAGACACTAACTGGCATTAAAACAGTGATGCCAATTTCGGAAATCAAAAATATCCACACAGTACTTCAAAAATATCCGCTGAGAGTGTCATCTGTTATAGTTTACGATAACTTTGTAAATTAATTAATCAAACCAATAAGTACATGCGTACGCTATATATTTTTATGACTATTTATAAACCATTTATTATTCTGGATTTTACGTTCTCTAATAATAACTAACTTATTCCTACTTTTATTTTTAAATAATTATACAACGTGGTTAGGTGTTTAGTTGCGAATTTGGTTGCGTTCAAGTGTGTTGGGCGTTGCAAAAAATAAATGGCGTTCCCATTAACCTATCTACAATGAGATAACTGGTTCTACAATTGCTTTCCTCGTTTATTTGCTTTTACATTTTGGCACTGTATCTTCTTAATAAAAATTTCGGCAGATATTCCCATTCGGTTTTATAACTGAGTTAGAAAATTATACGCTAGCACTTAAGAATATCCACTGAGAAGTTCTTAGTTAGATTGTTAGTTGACAACTTCGGTTACAACAACAATGACACGGTCCAAACTCGGAAGACATTCTAATGTTAGTATAGATTCCGGCCGTGGACGCCTTCGCTATTATATTAACAATCTCTACGGGGAGTATATTTCTTCTAAAACCTCCGTATTTTCCAAACTTCGCCACAAACTCGTCAAACTTTTGTGCAATTTCACTTTTCTTAGTCGCTGTCGTGACCACAACATCATTCCTGCATTCCTCAGAATCAAGTTCCACATTCAGACACGTTCTTCTAAAAACATCCTACACTGTGCTAGTCTAGCGTTAATACGCGAACGGATTAAGCAAACTAGGCGAGAGTTAGACACCATTTCGAAACAACTCTTTTATCTTATTCATCTTGAGTTGGCCAACACTCTATCCCAGGATGATTGGAAACTCTTCGACAACATTACTTACCAGCAGTCTGATACCAATCTACAACTAACCACTGAAGGTCATATCAAAAAGTTTCAATTATTGGAATCCAAGAATCGTAAAGTTTCATCCACTACTAACTCCTTAAAGACGGTTGTCAATTTATCTAGTTTAGTCCTCACCTCAGAACAGGAATCGGTGCTCCCTAAGAGTTTGAATTTTGCGGTTGCTCCCAAACGTATTCCCAAAGAAGATATTTTATGTGCTGCTGAGTCTTCTATAAAACATCTTCCTCGCCACATTTCAGATCCCATTCGTATTAACACTGGCAAAATCCTTGAATCATCTAAAATTCCTAAATCCAACATTTCCAAGTCGGAAGAGTCAGCTCTAAAAAATCTTCGTAGGAACCCTGATATTATTGTTCTTCCAGCCGACAAAAGCAACGCCACTGTAGTTTTGAATCAAATTGATTATGTTACAAAAATCAATTCTATTTTGTCTGAGGAAACTTATGCTCTTCTAACTCACAACCCCACTTCGAGGATTGAACGTGAGGTCAGCCAAATCTTCCAATCTACCTCCTGAAACTAAACGTCGACTTACCCCATCAGATTCTAAGCCACCTCGTCTATACGAACTTCCCAAAATTCACAAAGGTATTCCTTTTCGATCTATTGTTAGTACTATCCCAATCTCCTACCTACAAGCTAGCCAAGTTCTTGTCCAACATTCTTTGCGAGTTTACAAGTAAAACCTCTTCTCACATCCTTAACTCTCAGCATTTTATTCAACGTATAGAAACTATAAAACTTGAACCCCAAGATCTTCTCGCGAGCTTTAATGTTACTTCACTTTTTACTAAAGTTCCTATTAAGGATTCGCTTATTATCATCAAACAGATTATGTCTCAACATGGTAAGGATTTGAGTTTGGTTCTTCTTACTAATAAGTGTCTATCCTCTACTTACTTCCAATTTGATAACAAGTTTTACGAACAAGTTTTTGGTGCTGCTATGGGTTCTCCTCTATCACCTGTTGTAGCTAATATTTTTATGGAATCCTTTGAAACGGTTGCTTTGGAATCATCAATATTAAAACCTAAAGTGTGGTTTAGGTATGTTGACATGTTTATTGTTTGGTCCCATGGTCATCTTGAATTGTCTAAGCTTCTTGATCATCTTAACAATCAACACTTAGATATCAAATTTACTATGGAAATCGAAAGTAATGGTTCTCTTCCATTTCTTGACGTTCTTGTGACTCGTAAGCCCGACGGACTTCTGGGCCATTTTGTTTATCGCAAACCTACCCATACGAACAGATACCTCCATGCTTCGTATCATCATCCTGCACAGAAACGTTCTGTTATTGAATCTTTGGTTCATCGTGCCTTTTCTATTTGCCAACCTGAGAATCTAGACTCGGAACTCCGTCATCTTACTTGAACCTTAGTGAACAATGATTACGAAAACCTAGATATTCTTAGAGTTATTAATCGTCATCTACATCCACGTACTAGAATACGTAAGGACATTTCTACTCCCGAATCCAGCCCGAAATTGGCCTTTTTACCCTACATTCACAAGGTTACAGATCAAATAGGGAAACTTCTTTGTAAGAATGGTATTAAACCCATATTCAACTCAACAGGCAAAATCTCTCAGATTCTTCCTTCTCCCAAAGACAAATTTTCTACACTTTCATCTCAAGGTATATACCAAATTCCTTGTTCATGTGGTTTAGTCTACATTGGTGAAACCGGCGTTCCGTCATTACTCGCATTTCGGAACATGACCGTTGTATAAAGGAAACGTATATTTCCAAGTCTGCGGTTGCTGAACATCATTTTACTACAGGTCACAAGATAGATTTTGATGTTTCGTTGATTGCCAAATCTCCATTCTTTATCAACAGGAAATTCCGGGAAGGCATAGAAATCATGAAACACCCCAATAACTTCAATCGCGATCATGGTTTCAAGCTATCACCTCTTTGGTTCCCGGTCATTAGTCATTTAGCAACCGTAACCCAATCAGGGTCGAGCTTAACCATCCGTAACGATCCTTTTCCTTTAAATACGGAGACTATTTCTTCTTAAGTCACTTCTACGGCGTTTAGAATCTAGCTTAGTTCACAAGTTGATAACCTAACTTGGTAGTGGTTCTTTGTTAGATTTTCGTTTGCTTTTTCAAGTTATCGTTTTCTTTCTTACCTTTTCAGAGTTTAGATTAAGGCATCTTTCACAAGTGGATAACCTAACTTTTGAGAAGTTCTTAGTTAGATTTCGGTTACTTGTTTGAGTTTTGCGATTTATCGCACGCCCTGATGAAGCCCCTTACGAAAGTGGGCGAAACTTTGGCAACTTCGATTACAACAACAATGACACAGTCCAAACCCGGAAGACATTCTTATCTTAGTATAGATTCCGGCCGTGGAAGCCTTGGCTATTACACTTCTATGGAGCTTAGAATCTGGCTTCGTCAATAACTTGATTACCGAACTCTGTAGTGATTCTTTGATAGATTATTGTTTACTTCATTAAGTTTTCAATTTTGACTTACGAAAGTGGGCGAAACGTTGGCAACTTTGGTTACAACAACAATGACACGGTCCAAACCAGGAAGACATTCTAATGTTAGTATAGATTCCGGCCGTGGAAGCCTTCGCTATTACACTTATAGTTGTGTTTTTCTGGCACAATACTAACTGAACCGTTCTTTTTTGTAGTGTCCATGTGTGATATATGTTCTCTTATTTTTTTTTAATATTTTGGGTGGTTGGTTGGTTGGACATTGAAGGGTTGGTCAATCCCTTCCGTTTCTTTTACGGAGAGAAGAACGAAACAGGAATCTTGTTTTATTTTTCTCAGTCTGTCTTCTTCCTTTCTAGCTTTTCTTACTTTTCATTTTTTTCTTTCTCTTTTGCTTCTGAAGATTCACTTTTAGAGCAATTTTTTTTTCTCTAAATCTTGGTTTGTTCCTAGAATACTTTCATTCTTTTCAGCAAGTTTTTTCTTTAGTGTTCACTGCAACTATGTTTATTTTTTTTCCTGTCACTTTTCCTGCTTGATTGGGTTTTTGTTTTGTTGCGCTTGGGTTGACACTTGGGACAGACTGCAACGTCGTTTTTTGTACTTCCGCTTAGTCGGCATTTAGATGTCAGTCACTGTTGGGGTTTCTTTTGCTCTTAGAATATTCTAATCCGTTCTTCGGCTTTTAAGTGACATTACAACACGTTTCTTATTCTTTCTTATTTTTCTTTCTTTCGGTTTTGTTTTGGGTTGCGGGGTTTGGATTTTTCTTGGATTGGTACACTTTAGTGTTTGGCTTTTCAGAACTTTGTGGTTGTGACTTTGAGATTGCTGATTATTTTCTCTGCGTTTTAGGTGGTCCGACTTTAATCAGAATCTTCTTTTTGTTTGAGATTTCTTCGTCCGTTCTTCTTTTCTAAGATCTTTAGGGTTTGTTTGGTTTTCTTGGTGGAAGAATCTCATAACGTCTCTTGACGACTTTTTGGCACTACTGTCTTAGTTTTTTATTCCTAAATACGCATATCACCATTTAAGATCGGATAGATATTGATACTTGATTTTTCTTTTACTTCTTAAGGTTTGGGGACTTATATTTAGGGTTGGATTTGTATCGCTGGGATAGCGTTTCATGCGATTTTAAGGCGTTGTCCTTGACCCTGGTCTCAACTTCTTTCTTTCCTATTCGTTTCTCTTCTGAATGTAAACGTTTAGGCCTCGAAAGTCACTTTGTTGTACGACGTGTTATTTAGTATTTAGTCTGTAATACCGACCTAAGTGCTAGTGTTTGATCAAATTTATATACATCTAATTATATATTTTCTTCTAATGTGAACCGCTGTCTGTGATAAAGTAAATATACTCTGTGTTACTACTTCTCTTATTAGTTGTGCTGTAACACCTTCGGGTAGATTTAAACAGTGCCTTCCACCCTAATCTTTCATCGTTTGGACGCCTTTTTAAAGTTTATTTTATAATTTAGCTCAACGTAACTTACGACTCAATCACCGGGACAACTGAGTTAGTTGAGATATAATTTAGGTTTGTTGTATTTTCTTTCTTAAGAATTAGAAACAATTAAAGTATGACAAGACAAAAGACAAAATTAAAATATATAGCCATACCACTTTCATAAAACGGTCCTATTTATGTTACCTGGCACACACAATACCAATAAAAAACATACAGATAAAATATAAGCCCGCAAGTAACGTCAAATAAAGAGTTAAAATCGATTTGGTGGTACTACAGTAACCACATATATTCCTTTTAAACCGTTTACAATTAGATCTATCCTTTAGTGCAATAATTATGTTGCTTTAAAATGATGTCAAGAGTATGTTGACGCATATGTGTCTTAAAACTGGTTTTGTGGGTACAGCAGAAATCACATACATTGCATTTATATGCAGTATGCCTAAGCATATGCCTTTTTAAATTCCGCGTACAGGAGCTGCAGTAATCACATATATTGCATTTTAAGGATTTCTCAACAGTATGCCTACACATATGTTTTTTTAAATCCGACTTATAGATAGTACAGTAATCACATAAATTGCATTTATATGGTTTTTCACCAGTGTGTTTACAAATATGAAATTTTAACTGCGTCAAGTTTATACTACGGTAATCACATATAATGCATTTATATGGTTTTGCACCAGTGTGTTTACGAATATGAAATCTTAACTGCGCCAAGTTTATAGTCTGGTAATCACATATAATGCATTTATATGGTTTCTCACCAGTATGTTTACACGTATTGTTTTTTAAAACAGACTTGGTAGTACCGAAGCCATTACATATATTGCATTTCAATGGTTTTTCACCAATGTGATCATGCATATGCTTTTCTAAATTTTCCTCATGGTTAGTGCAATAATCACATATGTTGCATTTAAATGATTTCTTACTGAGTTTATGCATATGACTTTTTAAAGCACAAATCAAAATTGTCTTCTTGTTAGTGTTGAAGTCTCTGTCGTAACAATAATATAGTTTTGGTTCTGAAGGTTCTTCGATGCATGAGGGCACATCTTTATTGATTTCCAAACGGTCATCAAGCAACTCCTCCTTAATGACTGCTTGTTGTCGTAAACTCCTTATAGTCGCTTCGGTGTGTATTCCCAGTTGTTTAAACTCATATATTTCTTCAATTGTAATCATACAACGGTTACAAGCAATTGGGTTCGGTGTAATATTTAGATCCTATATGGAGGTTAATATTAGTCAATAGAATCCATCCAGTTGTACTTACCATTTCTGGTAGAAAATCCAACAACTTGGATTGTAGCATTAAGTCCGTGAGAGAGTAATACTGCTCGGATTCCACTATTTCTAGTAAACAAATTCGACAAGTGTTGGTTGTCTTTTCTCCCATATTTTCTAATACTACTATATGTTCCGTGTTGCCAAAAACTACCTAAATCAAACCTAACACTCGTTAACACTTTTATTGTTGAGCACTAACCATCTTTGCTAACCATAGGCACTGGCTGCATTCAGGTAGACTCAGCGGCTGAGAAAAAGCGTAAGCGGCTTTTTCTCAGCCGCTGAGTTTACCTGAACAGCACCACTGCACGACGCTGTCAAAACCATCTGAGTACAGTATAAACACGTATGTATTAAATAACATTTGGGTATTTAAATACCTGCATCTTTGAATACCTGTGTTTACCGTTTATGCTTTTTGATGCTGTCGGTTTTTTTGAAGTTTATGGTTAACTTCATAATAGGGATTACGATTTAAAAGTATTTTCAGGCATTAAATGCAATTATTTGAAATTGTTATTTATGATACCTTTTAAAAATAATCTTTTTTACGATAGTGCAAAGGACTAATTGTAGGTTTTAGGATCCGGATTATTTTTATTTATACTTTTAGGTTTCATTTACAAGTACCCAAATATGAATTACGTCGAATATGTATAAAAGGACAAAAAAAGAAGCACCCATTATTATTACAATGGTTTATTTTGAATGTTTTCTTGTTTTTGAAAGAATAGTTATGAAAATTGTCACTTTTTTATAATTATGCGTTAAAAAAAGCGACTTATTTTATATAACATTTTTTATTTGCACAAATACAATATAAATAACTTCCAGTTTCATTCGAATCAACACCGTGTGAATATTGTAACTACTTTTCTTTACAACGAATATGAAAACCTTCAGTTTTTAAATAGTAATAAACGTTAGAATCAAACACGTGTAAAAATAACTTGCATTAATTAGTCGATTTTATTCGACAAATGCAATTCAGCGTTTTTAGCCTTCAAGGCACGAAAAAGAGGGAAATAAAATTTGCTGTATTTGTATTTTTTACCGATAATTATTACATAGTGGTTGTGGGGAAAAGTTAAAACGTTATTCCTTTTCTCTCAATTGAAGTTTCTCGTCTACAAATAGTTAGTTTTGTAAACTGCGCTGGCGCTGTAGAAGCGCTGAGTAAAATGGCGACCGCTGAGTAGAAAAAAGCGGAAAAAAACTTTGCTGAATAAAATGGCGACCGCTGAGTAACATGCTGAGACTAAGCGCTGCATTCAGGTAACGAATTGCTCAGCTGCTGCTCAGCCGCTTACAGCCGCTGAGTCTACCTGAATGCACCCACTAACTGGCATTCAAACACCCAGTGATGCCAATCTCGTAAGTTAAAAATATCTACACAGTACTTCAAAAATATCCGCGATTATCCGCTAAGAGCGTTATCTGTTATAGTATGCGATAACTTTGTAAATTAATTAATAAAACCAATAAATACATGCGTACGCTATATATTTTTGTCAGTATTTATAAAACATTCATTATTCTGGATTTTACGTTCTCTAATAATAATAATAATAATAATGAAATTTAACTTATTTCTACTTTTATTTTTAAATAATTATACAATGTGGTTAAGTGTTAAGTTGCGAATTCGGTTGCGTTCAAGTGTGTTGGGCATATATAAATTTTGCGTTAGCAGCCGTCCGCCGAGTCTCTCCCTTGTGTGGAGATGCCCGACGACTCCCCGCCATGCCCGGAAGCAACCGAGATCCCAGCGAAGACTAGGTGCACCGAACCCCCCGCCGCTCCCATCATCGAGATCGCTGAACTGCCCATCACCGAACCCGTTGCCGAATCCGCCAACGAAGAAGACATAGACCTCGAGTGGACTGTGGCGTCCAACAAGACGAAGCGTCCAGCCGCTAGAGAGCCGCGTGAAGACGACAACACCATCGAGACGACCCGCAAGGAAAGAATCCCGCCCATCGTCCTCCATAACCAGAAGGACTTCGGCAAAGCGATGCAGACTTTGCAAGAAAACAACGTAGAGGTTTCTAGAGCGAAGACAACCCGGAACGCCGTTGCTTCTAGCCCAGGCTAGAAGAACCGCGCAGGCCAAGACGATATTCGATATCACTGATATCGGAGTCGTCGAAGTCCGCGTTGAGAGTCCGCACCCAAGAGGCGACATCGGGCAGTGCTACAGGTGCCAGCGATTTGGACATTCCGCCAGGGGATGTCGAGAAACCCCACGATGCGTGAAGTGCCTGGAGTGTCACTTCAGCTATGAATGCCCGAAGAAACGCGAAGATGGCCCCGCTACGTGCTGCAACTGCAAGAACGATCATCCGGCAAACTATAAGAGATGCCCAGCCCACCCAAGGCAGCGACAGACGTTTACCAGTCGTACTAATCCTTCTATTTCAGCGTCCCCTCGCGCTCCAGCCAGGCCTGTGAACCCCACCACCTCGTTTGCCCAGGTGACGAGACCAGTCGAGTCCACTGTCCCCGCACCACCGAACAGCCCCAGACGAAACAGCAGAGATACGTCCAAACAAAGGTAACCCGGAAAGAAAGCCGCTACATCAGGGAACTCCTCGCTCAAATCCGCTCTCGAAACCAGTAAATGGCACCACAGAAAAGAAAACCGAACTCCCTTCTTATCGCAATTTGGAACGCCAATAGTCTCCTAAACAAAAATCTCGAATTTCAAGAATTCCTCCATCGACGTCGCTCTCGTTTCCGAAACTCATCTTCGGAACTGCGACAACCCCAAAATCCGGAACTACACCTTGTATACAACACAAACCGAACGACAGGTCGCGGAAGTGGTACGGCCGTCTACGTCAAACGGTCCATCTCTCACCACCACGTGCCGACGCCACAACTTCAAAATTTAGAAGCCACCCAAATTGTCATTAACACGGCAGCCAACTGAGACATTGTTCTCTGCGCCGCTTACATTCTGCCAACCAAAAACGTCTTACCAGCAGATTTAGACGCGATTTTTAACGCCAGAACTCCCACTATTCTCGCAGGAGATCTCAACGCGAAACATCCAGACTGGCACAGCAGAAAAACGAACCGCAATGGTCGACTCCTGCATGACCTCGCCAGCATCCGAAATTTTGTCGTAGACGGACCCTACGAACACACCATCCATCCTCACAACGGACTTCCAGACGTTATCGACGTAGCAATTTTCAACAACGTTAGGTTACTTCACGATCTAACAATGGTTACTGATCTCAGTTCTGACCACGAACCCGTGCTTCTACAACTAGGTGATCATGCTGACAACGACAATCTCCAATTCGAAAAGAACATTACCCTGTCCTATCCTTCCAATTCGAGGCCAGCAGATTTATCACGAAAGTTCCGGTCATCGAAAATGTCCCACAACTCCAAGCCGCAGTTGACAATTTCACCGAAATTATTGTTACGAATTTATTTATTAAAAACTGATTTATTTAAACGATTAAAACTACGTTTACTTATTCTAGAAAAATATGCACTTTTAAATTAACCGAGCTAATTAAATCTAATAATAATATTTAATAAAAACACTTACACTATAATTTATATCACTTAAGATAAGATAACGTTCTCGGATTTCACAGCTGATAGTCACGTTCACTCGATTCGGTGTACACTGTTATTTATTTAAAACGCCGCGCGTGATACGTATTTATTTCAACTTGATAACCTTCTTAATACTGCATGCTTTCACATTCCAGCAATAACTGACCTACGATTTCCATCTTCGGCTTTTATAGACATCGGCGAATTCTTCTCGATCGTTCCTCACTTTTCGCTATATCTTCTAGAAACTAGATAACAGTTCTAGAAGGCTCTTGCATTTGCAAGTAATTTCTCGGACGTTTCACGGCCCCTTCTTAGGACTGTTCTGTCCCAGAACAGGAGACTGGATGCGACACCGGTAAAAGGGATCGTGGCGATAGCGGCAGCTTCCTCCATTTCGGCAACTTCCTTGACCATAAAAGTAACAGTCAATGGACTTTTCCTGACCCAATACTCTCCTCGGTTGGTAACTACAGACCAACACTTGAACGCCTGTTCCTCGGAAGACGACCTCCAACATGTTTCGAACTGTCCTCCAATTCAATTGGTCTAAGCCACAACCAAGCTTGGGTACTGCCAATTTCTTAACATGATGGAACTCCATTTGTCTCTTGAGACTCCATAATGTTCGCCACAGATCTTTGTATAACGGCTTGACACGTGAGTATTTCTTGGTGACCAGATAGAAAACGAAGCGTCCGTCACCACGTAGTCCTAAAACCTTTCCGACTGCCGGTTGCTGTCTTCGTAATTCATCTAGCTGTCCAAACTTCTTTTTAAACACGACTGCAACCCCTTTGGACATGTCAAGCTCCTCGCTCACGCAATGTGCGATGGCGTAATTTTTGTGTCTGGAACAGGTCTTGTTGTTCCTCGGTGGTAACTCCGAACCTAGCTTTTCCAGAACCTCCGTATAAGTTCATAAACTTTTCGAACTCCATTTCTTCGATTGGATTCCTGGTTCTGCTACTTATTACTCTGGTTCGGACCTGAACTTGCGGATTGTGGTTATCGCCAGCAAACGGGGCTAGACGATCGACGTGGACCACTTTTGGCTTGCCTCTGGGCGGTTTTCGGATGCGGTATATAACGTCGTTAATACGCTGCACGACTTCATAGGGCCCCCCCCATTGCCTTTGCAGCTTCGGCGACAAACCACGTCTCCTTTGAGGGTTATACAACCAAACCATATCGCCAGGTTGAAACCCACCATTTTGCGCCTTGACGTCATATCTTGTTTTCATCCTGTCGCTGGCAATTTGTGTGTTTTTACGAACCTCTTCATGTACTTCGTCTAGCCTCTTTGCCAGCTTGCTGACGTAATCTTCTCCAGCGACTTCTTCTTCCGGTCTTCGTCCAAATTGAAGATCGCATGGTAATCTTATCTCACGACCGAGCATGACACAGGATGGTGTTTGGCCTGTGCTTTCGTGAACGGATGATCGGTACGCCATTAAGAAGAGGTGCAAGTACTGATCCCAGTCTCTTTGATGTTCGGACACTACCTTGGCTAAGTACTTGCCCATTGTTCGATTCATCCGTTCAACCATGCCATCAGACTGAGGATGGAGAGGCGTTGTCCTAGTCTTTTTAATTCCTAACAGTCGGCAAACTTCTTGAAACAGCCCAGACTCAAAATTGCGGCCTTGATCGGAGTGTAATTCCAACGGAACTCCAAACCGGCAGAAAAACTCCTTTACTAATACGTCTGCGACTGTAGCTGCTTCCTGATTGGGTATGGCGTAAGCCTCCGTCCATTTCGTGAAATAATCCATCGCCACCAAGATGTATTTATTTCCCGAATCGGATTCTGGGAACGGCCCTGCGATGTCAATCGCTACTCTTTCCAAAGGGCTTCCTACGTTGTATTGTTTCATGGGTGCTTTGCGCTTTCTCGCTGGACCATTTCCTGAAGCGCAGACTATGCATTTACGGCACCATTTCATGACGTCCTCTTTGCAGTTCATCCAGTAGAATCGTTCTCGCACTTTACCCAACGTCTTCTTAATGCCAAAGTGTCCTCCTGATGTCCCATCGTGGAGATGCTTCAACACTTCGGTCACCCTGCTCTTCGGCACTACCAGCTGTAGTCTGTTTCCCGTGCCCTCGGCACTTTCTAGGGATCGCTTAAGAAGACCGTCTTCTACTATCAAGGAGTCCCACTGCGCCCAGTACGCTTTGATATTTTTGCCCAAAGCACTCACTTCTTCCCAGGTTGGTCGTCGGCCGCTTTCTTTCCAGTCCAGGAGTAGTCTTATTTCAGGATCGTCTTCTTGTTCGCGACGTAACTGCTCAGGTTCCCACTCATCATCAACCATAGCAGTTCTCCGGAGACATTCGACTTTTCTTCCAGTCGCGAACAATGGCTGCAGTCCGCCGGACATGGTCTTCTGGACAAGGCATCAGCGTTTCGATGACTGCTTCCGGCACGGTGTTCTGTGTCATAGTCATACTCTTGCAGTCTCTCGATCCATCTTGCCACTTGTCCTTCTGGGTTACGGAACTGCAGAAGCCATTTTAAAGCGGCGTGGTCTGTTCTCAGTAAAAACTTTCGTCCATACAAATACTTGTAGAAATGTTCGATGGACTTAACGACTGCTAACAGCTCCCTCCTAGTGACGCAATAATTCCTTTCTGGCCTGGACAAAACCTTGCTAAAATACGCGATAACCTTTTTCTTGTGCATCTTGAATCTGCGAAAGGACCGCGCCTATGGCCAGATTGCTTGCGTCGGTATCCAAAACAAACTTTCCATGTTCTCTTGGATAACTCAGAATCGGCGAAGTGACTAGGGCTTGATTCAGTTGATTAAAGAACTTTCGCAGTCTTCATTCCATCTAAATTCTGCTTTTTCTTCAGTTAATTTTGTTAATGGTTTGGCAATATTGGCAAATCCGGGTACAAATCTTCTATAATAAGTGCACAACCCAAGGAAACTTCGGACCTGATGTTTGTCGATTGGTCTTGGCCATGCTTGCACGGCTCGGATTTTGTCTGGGTCAGCCCTCACTCCATCTCTAGATACGACGTGGCCAAGGTATTGGACTTCCTTCTTAAATACGTGGCACTTCTTTGGGCTCAGTTTGAGGTTAGCCCCACGTAATCGCTGGAACACTTCCTTCAAGTTGCTCAAGTGTTCTTCAAAGGACCTTCCAACCACGATCACGTCGTCCAGGTAAACCAAGCACGTCTTCCAAGACAATCCGCGCAAGATGGTCTCCATCAAACGCTCGAACGTTGCAGGAGCGTTACACAGGCCGAAGGGCATTACAGTGAACTGCCACAAACCAGTTCCGATTGTAAAAGCTGTTTTTTCACGATCCTTGGGTTCTAATTCTACCTGCCAGTATCCACTCTTTAAATCTAACGTAGAAAACCACTGGGATCCTGAGAGGGTGTCTAGCGTATCGTCAATTCTGGGTAAAGGGTAGCTGTCCTTTTTGGTCACGTCGTTTAGCTGCCTGTAGTCTACGCAAAACCTCGTTGATCCATCCTTCTTCTTCACGAGTACCACTGGGGATGCCCATGGACTACTTGAAGGTTCAATCACGCCTTCTCTCTCCATATCCGTAATTATTTGTTCGGCTTCTTCTCTTTTCGCCAAAGGAAGTCTGCGTGGATGTTGTCGTATCGGCCGAGCGTCTCCGGTATTAATTTTATGCTTCACCACGTTAGTTCTTCCTTTGGAGCCACTCTCCAGCGCGAACACATCTTGGTACTCTTGGATCAACACTTTAACTTTAGCCAGCTGGTCTTGGCTGAAGTTTTCGCATTTGGTGGTAAGAATGTCCAATAGATGTTGTGGACACTTCTTCGGCGACGTATCTTCGTTCGACTTCACGCATCTCACAATTTGTGATACTGGCGTGCATTGGCCTACCACGGTCTTCTTTTTCAGCGTTACAGGATCTGAGTTGATGTTTAAGATCCTTACTGGCATCGTGTTCTTTACTCGTACTAAAGTTCTGCCAACGAGTAGTCCCTTTTCAACTAAGCCGCCCTCCATTGGTTCAATCGCGCGTATGTAGCCTTCCCGGAGACTTCCATCCAGGCGTGCCATCACCACACTTTCAGTCCTTGCAGGCAGAGTCACGTCTTCACTCAATAAGACTCGCACGGCTGCCTTCTCTGACGAATGAAAAGGAATTTCCTCATTGTCGATCTTCAGGACATCGTTCTTCATATCCAAATGGAACCCATACTTCTTTATCACGTCCATTCCCAGGATAACTTCTTCCGTGATGTCGGCTACCAGTACTTGATGGTCGAGTACTCCATTTCCCAAACCAATGGTTACTTTGACTTGTCCGTGAGTAGGTATTTCGTCGCCCGTCGCTGTTCGAAGTCGTACTGTTACTGGTGATGTCTTCTCGTTTTCCAATAAGATGTCAGGACGAATGATGGTCTTCGTCGCTCCCGTGTCAACCAGTAACTGGACGCTTCTCCCATTGATCTTGCCATCGAGATAAATGCTATGCAATTGCTCTCTAGGCGATGCCATTTGGATTGTAACCTCCGGAGTTTGACTAGATGAGATTACTTTTTGTTTCTTTCGCTCGCCTCGTTCCAAATTTTCGAGGGCTCTTCTAGTCCTCTTCTTAGGTTTGGTACGATGCCGTCGTACATGGCCTATTTCATCGCAGTTCAAGGCTGTCACTCCTCTTTCCCGAAGTATTCGTCGCGCTATCTCCTCGATGCTTTCCAGTGTCTGCGCGGGTACTTCTGTAGCACAGCAGAGTCTATGACCACCTCGTTGCGATGCTTGTTTTGCTGCTTCAAACTCCAAAGCATGGGTTAATGCATCATCCAAAGTCCTCGGTCTTGCTAACCGAAGAGTCTGCTGTGTTTCGCTGTCTCGGAGGCCGTCTACAAAAGTTTGAATAGCCAATTGCTCCAAGAAGGTATCTGGCGCTGTAGGATACGCAAGCCGTGTTAGTCTGGCGATGTCAGCCTCAAACTCTTGAAGACTTTCGGCAGCTTTTTGAACCCGACTTTTAATTTGAGCCTGATATACTTGTTGAAGATGAGCATCCCCATATCTCATTTCTAATCGTGATATTAAGAGTTCGTAATTTTCTTGCAGGTGGTCCGGAATAGTTTGTAAAATTCCAAGCGCTTCTTCACGTAAGGACACTATTAAAGACGTCGCTTTCTGCTTGTTGCTCCAACCATTAGCAGTAGCTGCGGCTTCAAACTGCTTGTAGTAGGTTGACCATGGAACTTTACCATCAAAATTCGGTGGTACAACTTTGAACTTGTGAGTGTTTTCTTCTCGATGGTTCATTATTAAATCTTCACTCGTGACGCTTCCTTCACCGTGACAATTCATTTGGGTCATTCTTTCTTCAAGCAGTTGCATTCTTTCTCTCAATTTTTTTTCTAGCTTGTCTTCTATGGTTCTTGAATTTTCTTTTAACTTCTCTTCTAATTTGTTTTGTACTTCTTCTATTATGTCATTCACAGAATCGCAAATTTCTTCTTTTAAGTTTAACATGTCTGCTTGGGTTTCCTCTTGAACAATTTTGATTTGATTTTCTATGCTCGTTCGTATTTCTTCTTTTAAACTTCTAGAATTTTCCTCCATTTTCTGAGAATGTTCGGAGAGTTTTTCTTCCATTTTTCTTGAATTTTCCGACAGTTTTTCTTCAATTTTCTGTGAATTTTCGCCCATTTTTCTATTCATCGACTCCTGACCATTTTTGATTGATTCAAGAAATTCAAATAGCTTTGCATCCATTTTAACTGTTTGCGAACGCGTCACCGGCATAAATTTAAATATAACACGAATATAAAGTTTTTAAATACACTACTTTTTAAAATGCAGTTTTTGTATAACACAAAATTTAATAACTATCCACTTATTAATATTAAAACCACTAGTGTCCGGAAACGAATTTAATCGCGATCACGCTCTTGTTAAAAGAAAAAGTTTATTAAACACTATATTAACTTTATAAATAAACACGCTTATCGCGAATCTTAACAGATATTTACGCGATGAATGTTTTTATAACGGAAGCGATATTAGATTGCGAACTCCACACCTTACACCAAATGTTACGAATTTATTTATTAAAAACTAATTTATTTAAACGATTAAAACTACGTTTACTTATTCTAGAAAAATATGCACTTTTAAATTAACCGAGCTAATTAAATCTAATAATAATATTTAATAAAAACACTTACACTATAATTTATATCACTTAAGATAAGATAACGTTCTCGGATTTCACAGCTGATAGTCACGTTCACTCGATTCGGTGTACACTGTTATTTATTTAAAACGCCGCGCGTGATACGTATTTATTTCAACTTGATAACCTTCTTAATACTGCATGCTTTCACATTCCAGCAATAACTGACCTACGATTTCCATCTTCGGCTTTTATAGACATCGGCGAATTCTTCTCGATCGTTCCTCACTTTTCGCTATATCTTCTAGAAACTAGATAACAGTTCTAGAAGGCTCTTGCATTTGCAAGTAATTTCTCGGACGTTTCATTATTAAAAGATGCATCACAAAAGCCACCAAATCCATAACGAAATCCAAGTCAGATCCCCTTCAACTACCACTTCACATTCGCGATCAGATCACCGAGAAAAACCTCCTAAGACGCAGATGGCAACGCTCCCGCCCAGCGACGTAACTAGGCGATTTACCACCCGGGGCAAGAAGTCACTTTGGCGCCCTCTCCTCTCTGTATTCAACATACACCAATAAATCAAAAACCTTTCCAAATAATACCTCTGATATTGTTACTAACATTTATTACACATTTCACCTTGAAAAACTGTTTAATTCCAATAGGCAGTAAATAATTGTTCAAAAACCAAACAGTTTATATATAAGTTACTTTATTTACACAATCTACATATACACTTTACAGTTTACACAATCTTTAAGAATTGTGACAAATTATATACAAACTAAAACTTAACTTTACGAGATTTTTTAGCCGCAAATGTGTTTACAATTTCCTCAAAAGATAGTTTAGACGCTATTTGGTGCTCTATGGAAATAATGCCTAAGTTGGTTAGTCGTTGTTGTCCTGTCAGGTTCCTGATGTAATTTTTTATAATTTTTAATTTACTAAAACTTCTTTCGTTTGAGGCAACTGATACGGGTATTGTAAGAAAAATTCTTAACGCTGTAGTTATGTTGGGGTAAGCATCTTCAAGTCCGTTTTGGTATATTAACGTCAGAAGATCAGATGAAGTAGCCGTTTTCATATTAAGTCCTAAACCTAAAGCGTGATATTTAAAACTCTCCACTTCTATTGACAGTTCATCCTTATCTAAATCTTCTGTATATGTGGTTGCTAACTCTATTGCCCGATTTTTTAATTCCTCTCCTTTGACCTTTCCTCTTTAAATTCGGAGATTAGTCTGCTAATATGTCCTGCTGATCTGTCGATAGTGGTGTCCTCTTTTTGTAACAGCTTGTTCACAATATCTATGCGGCTTAATTGCTTATACCAGAAACATGAGAAGACAATAAATTCAAACCTTTTTACATTTTTTAGAAGAGAAGTTGCCTGTGTTTTTGTTTCAGCAGTTGTTATTTGCTTCGTCATAAGGTCATTCAGAGCATCTAAAATTTTTCCTAGATGTTTATATATTACTTTTAATGCCTCTCTCTTAGTAGACCATCTGGTATTGCTTTGCAGTTTGAGAGATAGGGGAACATGTTTTACTAGAACTTCCCATCTATTAGTGGAGGAAGCAAAGAAATTATAGAGGCAATTAAGTATGCCAAAGTACGACTCTGCCTCCCCTGGCAAGCTAGCAGCATTTGCACCAATTAAGTTTAGGGAAAGCGCACATGGCACAAAATACGTTAGACTGTTTGCTTCAAGAATTCGGGATTGAACGTCTTTGTACATGCCCGCCATATTTGAACCATTGTCATAGCATTGTCCTCTGCAGTTCCTTATGTCTAAGCCATCATTTTTTATTTTTTCTAGAATTTTCTGAGTAAAAGCACATCCAGTTTTCTCAATAACTGCCACAAAATCAATGAAGCTTTCGACTATCTCTGGACCATTGTCGGTAACCTTAACATAACGAATAACTCGAGACATTTGTTCTGAATGACTTACATCAGGTGTGCAGTCAAACATAATGAAAAAGTATTTTGAAGCTTTGATGTCTAAAAATATGTTTTCTCTTATTTTTCCAGCAATTATGTCTAAAAATTCGTTCTGTATAAAAGGAGAGAAATAGCTTACTTGACCCTTTCTATGACGAAGAATGTGCTCTTTTAATTGGTGGTGGTGATGAGACACTAGGTCTATAGTATTTAAAAACTTTCCACATCTTGAGTCACCAAAATCTAGCGTTTCATTAGAGCCTCGTAATGAACTACCCTGTTTTGCTAAGTGTATTACCACATCAATGATAACATACAAAACCCCTCTCCAGTGCGCTTCCTCAAGTGCTATCTTGTGTTGAAGTTCTTTATCAATACCAGTACCTTTATTTAAAGATAACTGCAAAGTTTTCCAAGAGCAAAAACACTTTTTGTGGTTCAGTGAATTTTCGTGCTCAGGAATTCGTTCACTCAACTTCTTCCATTGAGTGAAACCTTCTTCCTTGGCCAAAACAGAAACTTTTCTTGCTAAGTGAGAAAACAGTTTGCAAGGGACACAAAACAAAGCATTCTTTAATTGGCTGTATACTAGTCACGTTCGGTGCACCTTTCAGCCACCAGGCAATTTTTTTGTAAACCAGTCTTTAGTTAAGTTTCCCCCATCTCTTAAGGTATTACTTAAATCAGGTTCTACTATTCCTTCGTCTAATAATCCTGACACTATCAAGCATCTTTCTGCATCCGAAAGTGCTGCAGGCCACTTCCCTGGATCTCTAAGATCGAAATGACCTGATTTTCTTCCTGCTGGCTTATTTCTGTCTCAAAATTCGTCCCCGCTAAAATTTCTTCTTGGACTGCGCTTGAATGTTCTTTAAACATCATATTGGTACTACAATTGCTTCCTTCTAAAAACCAATAGTGTGTTAGGAATTTACTGTTTACGTTTATTTTAGTAAATAAATAATTTTATATTGTGTAATAAGTAGTCAAATTAGTGTATATATTACCTTTTTTATTTACGTCTTTAACATTTAACCATGACGACAAGAGAGACGAAGAATGACGAACTTCTATTTCTCTTTCTTTAGCTCTTTTTCGATATTCTGCACCAGAAGGTTGCTTCGACATGATTTTTATTTTATTAAATTAAGCAAAATCAAACAGCAAAACACAGTAACAACTATGATACACGTTCGAATCACAAAGAAGTTCGCTTAAAACACGGAGTAACTCTTTTTCAACTCTTAACTAACTTTCAAGTAACTCAAAATACATTGAAGTGCAGAAAAAAGTGTAAATTCATTGCTTAACCAAGTTCATTGTAATGCGAAAAACTAAGTAGCATTTGCCTAAAGAACCGGAGCTGATGCTATTTGCATTTTTTTGCAATTTTTGTGCAACTTTTAACAAAAATGCAAAACTTATTGTAATTTTCTTAAGAAAAATACAAATTATGAATACCTACCCAGCAAACAAATAAATACTGCAGACATAAAACATCTCAAAATAATGTTTCCATATTATGAATTGAAGTATGTTTTTATTTATGTTTGGATCACGTTCTTAGCGTTGGTTTTAGTTTTATATATGGTGTTAACTTTACCGATATAACATCACATTTTAAAATTGGGTCTCACGATGATGATATCACCATATTTACCTTATCAGTGGCATAATAATGAGAAAAATGTAATTTACGCTAACTAACTGCATCAATTACTAATTCAAACACATTTGATCCTTTCGTACGAGAGGAAAATAATTTTTTGTAAATGTAAAAAACGAGTTAGTCCATTGACACCCAAGTATGTAATATGCACATATTATGTAAGTGATAGAGGACTTAATTTTACTGAAGATAATTTAGCAATATACATTGTGATAAATTACCACCGTAATAATTTATAGTTAACAATAAGTTATGTACCTATTTGTATTTTTTTCGTTCATTTAGACGTTTTAAAATTTTTATAACTATGAGTAATGGGTACAAAATACGAACTCATATCAATTTCTTTAATTTTGATTTTCTTTTATACTGCTAGGTACTTCTTTAGTTTTTTATGCAATTTTCGAACATTTTAAATACAATTTATGGCGCAATTTTTGGGGATTTCTATTGCAACAAGCATGTTTTTGTTCGTCGATTGTGTACTTTGTACCTTCCCGGAAGCCGGCTTATCTTACATAATGCTGATGCGAAGCATAGAGCAAGTTCATTCTAAGAAAAACGATTAAGAGTAGATGTAAAAATTCCGCTTATAAATTTTGTTGAAATTTGCATTTTTTTAATTACCTATTAACAAGCATCGTAAGTCAATGGTAAAAATCTATTTAAAGATTTAAACTAGACTCGACGGCGTGTATCCACTCTGGCTGGTATCTTTGATTTCTGCTGCTGTACTCACTTCGTTAGTTCAGAATGCAATAATACGAATTGCTTAAAATTACTCTCGCGTTTTGCGTTACTGCATTTGCGTTTTCTTTCTCTCGTATTATTACTTGTATCTATATAAATAACGCGCCCCTGCGCCCCTAAAAACCGGCGCCCGGGGCACATGCCCCGTCAGCCCCTCCCTAGTTACGTCGCTGCTGAGTCCCGCCATCCAGACGACAAAAGAGCCCTCAACGAAGCTCAAACCGCGATTCGCACACAAATCGAGCAACATCGAAATCTTCTCTTCAGCAACAAACTCCGGTCCCTAAATGCACAAGATAACAGCGTGTGGCAAATGGCCAACATCCTAAAAACAGGAACAAGCCACCCATGCGGCCCATGCCCGCCATTCACGGTCCCCGAGGTCTAGTCTACACCGACTTAGACAAATCATCCCCTACGAACAGTTCGGTTTTCGCAAGAAACACTCCACTGTCCATCAAGCCTTACGCGTCGTTGAGCAGATCACCGACGGCTTCAACCACCGCGACGTCACCGGCGCCGTCCACAAGATGTATGGTCTAGGCATCAACCACTCAATGGTCCAGCTCATCGGATCCTTCTTAAATCGACGTTCGTTTGCGATCAAACTTTTCACCGCCAAGTCCACTCCACGACACATAGAAGCCGGCGTCCCTTAAGGATCAACGCTATCTCCACTCTTATACAACATTTTCACGTCAGACATCCCCAAAATCGACGGACTCACTTACACATTCTACGCCGACGACACCGCCGTTCTGGCAACATTCCGCTCACCCCCTCAAGCCGAGAGAAATCTTTAAATGGGCCTCACGTCACTGAACAACTGGTACGACGACTGGAGAATAGAAGTCAATCCCACCAAAAGCGCCGCCATCTTCTTCAACCGAAGGAACATCGCTCCCTCACGCCGCCTCCACATCAAAGGCAACGAAGTCCCCTGGGTAGACGAGACTAAATGCCTCGGTCTCACCCTAGACAAAAAAATTCTATGGAAATCCCACATCACCCAGAAGCTGGCCTCTTCCAACGGCCTGCTGGTAAAATTATACCCCATGTTGTGCCGCAACAGCCGCCTCGACATCGACAACAAGCTTCTCATCTACAAGATGATAATCCGCCCTTCCATGACCTACGCAGCCTCAGTATGGTTCTACGCTGCCAAAACCCACACCACCCGAATTCAAATATTCCAAAATAAGATGCTCCGAATGATCGCAGACGCCCCATGGTTCTTCCGAACAGACCGGCTCCACCAAGAACTCGACATCCCGATGGTCGCAGATTTCATCCGTCAATCCGCAGCTGCTCTCCATGCAGACCTCGTGGCCCACCTCAACCCACTCGTCCGAAGGCTTTGGGACTACGATCGAAATGACATGCCGAGGCACAAGCGACCGAAGTGTGTCATCCTAAATTAAGTTAGAATGAAATATACAACTCAGCGGAAAAGTTCGAAACCGAAGAGGCAACTCGGAGGTGGAAAACCGATCCAACGGGGCTATTTAAGCAGACAATGTTACCATTTATGATTACGCTTTAAAAATGTATCATTGAAAAAGCAATAAACATGTATGAAATTGAATTGAATTGACTTAAGTCACTTCTACGGAGTTTAGAATCTGGCTTGGTTCACAAGTTGATTACTTAACTCGGTAGTGGTTCTTTGTTAGATTTTAGTTTGCTTTTTCAAGTTATCGTTTTCTTTCCTACCTTTTCAGAGTTTAGATTATGGCTTGTTTCACAAGTGGATAACCTAACTTTTGAGAAGTTCTTAGTTAGATTTCGGTTGCTTGTTTGAGTTTTGCAATTTATCTTACGCCCTGATGAAGCCCCTTGCGAAAGTGGGAGAAACGTTGGCTACTTCGGTTACAACAACAATGACACGGTCCAAACCCGGAAGACATTCTAATGTTAATAACATTAAGGATTAGAAGCTATTAAAGTGTGACAAGTAACAATTTTACGCTTAAATTAGACAATTATAAAAATTAAAAGAGGCGTTGCGTTGTTTTCTTTGTAAATTATTAGTTAACAATTTCAAAATGCTTTAATAGTTTATTAATTACAAGTTTAGTTTGCAATAGTATAAAAAGTTTCACCCGCACTTGTCAAACAATGCCCAAACCTTGCACGAGCAGTCAAATACAATCATATGCCTCCCACCATATAATCTACGGTATAGCCTTACCACTTTTATGAAACGTTCCTATTTATATTACTTGGGACACACAATAACAATAAAAAACATACAGATCAAATATAAGCCCGCAAGTAACGTTAAATAAAGAGTTAAAATCGATTTGGTCGTACCACAGTAACCACATATATTCCTTTTAAACAATTTACAATTAGATCTATCCTTTAGTGCAATAATTATTTTGCATTAAAACGATGTCACCAGTATGTTGACGCATATGTGTTCTAAAACGGATTTTGTGGTTACAGCAGAAATCACATACATTGCATTTATATGCAGTATGCCTAAGCATATGCCTTTTTAAATTCCGCGTACAGGAGCTGCAGTAATCGCATATATTACATTTAAATCGTTTCTCACCAGTATGCTTATACATATGGGTTTTTAAATGCGACTTGTAGATGCTGCCGTAATCACATACATTGCATTTAAAAGGTTTCTCACCAGTATGCATACGCATATGAATTTTTAACAGTGGTTTGCTAGTACTACAGTAATCACATATATTACATTGAAATGGTTTCTCACCAGTGTGTTTACGCATATGAACTTTTAACAGTGACATGGTAGTACTACAGTAATCACATATATTGCATTGAAATGGTTTCTCACCAGTGTGTTTACGTATATGAACTTTTAACACTGACATGGTAGTACAACAGTAATCACATATATTACATTTAAATGGCTTTTCTCCAGTGTGTTTACGCATATGAATTTTTAACACTGACATGGTAATACTACAGTAATCACATATATTGCATTTATATGGTTTCTCACCGTGTTTACGCATATGAATTTTTAACAGTGACTTGCTGCTACTACAGTAATCACATATACTACATTTATATGGTTGTTTTTCAGTAATGTGATTATGCATATGTCTTTCTAAATTTTCCTCATGCTTACTGCAATAACCACATACGTTGCATTTAAATGATTTCTTAATGAACTTATGCATATGACTTTTTAAAACACAAATCAAAATAGTCTTCTTGTTAGTGTTGAAGTCTCTGTTGTAGCAATAATATAGTTTTGGTTCTGAAGGTTCTTCGATGCAAGTGGGCACATCTGTATTGATTTCCAAACGGTCATCACTGATGATGTTTAAGTCTGAGGGTTTAACTATAATGTCATTGTCAAGCAACTCATCCTTAATGACTGCTTGTTGTCTTAAACTCCTTATAGTCGCTTCGGTTTGTATTCCCAGTTGTTTAAACTCATATATTTCTTCAATTGTAATCATACAACTGTTACAAGCAATTGGGTTCGATGTGATATTTAGATCCTGTATGGAGGCTAATGTTAGTCAATAGAATCCATCTAGTGGTACTTACGATTTCTGGTAGGAAATCCAACAACTTGGATTGTAGCATTAATTCATTGTCGTTGTTGAGAAAGTAATACTGTTCGGTTTCTACTATTTCTAGTAAGCAAATTCGACAAGTGTTTGTTGTCTTTTCCTCCATATTTTCAAACATTATACGTTTTGTGTTGCCTAAAACTACCTAAATCATTAATATTTTTATTATACTTTGAATCGTTAGGTTAGGTTGGTAGACTAACTAGTACCAACACCACTAGATGGCAAGGAACGAACCAGTATAGCCAACCGACTTTATCGCAACTCCCCCAAAAAGTTGCAACGTTATTCACAGTGGCGTACAATGTGGTACTATTATATTGAACGCAAAGTTAAAATAACAAAACGACACTCGATTTGTAGCGCTAGTTTCCTGAACCCAGTGTTGTAACAGATACTTTTTTTCTAGTATCTAGATACAGATACAGATACTTTTTATAAATTGTATCTAGATACAGATAAGATACTTTTTCAAAAAAAGGATCTAGATGCAGTTACGGATACTTTAAGAGAGTATCTAGATACATGTCAGATACATTTTTAACAAAATCTTGAAATAAAATTTAAAAGAAGTGTCTATTTGGTTCAGCTAAAAACACAATAACTGTATCCCAGGCAGTACATTACGTCTCATTGACGTCAAAATTACAAGACTTCATTAAGACGTATCAGTGTCGTCATATGACGTCAGTGTGCTGTCTGGATATTAAGCAAATAAATGCTAACACGTCACATTTCTCAAGTAATACTAGATTATATAAAATTTGGCAGAATTCCACTAGAATTGGCGACGCTGAAAGAATTGCACTCATAAAACACCGAATACAAATTGTAATGTATATGATGAACTGACAGAAAAAACTACCACGGTGTTTAATAAAAACTTTTACTACTATTTACAATTTGAGCAAGAAAAAGTATCTAAGTATCTAAACCACTCAGATACTACGAAAAATGTATCTAGATACAGATACAGTTACATTTTGTCCAGTGTATCTAGATATGTAGCTAGATACTCCAAAAGTATCTAGATACTGTATCTAGATACTTGTATCTAGATACGTCACAACACTGCCTGAACCATAATGTGCGTGATGCATCGTTGAATTTCTAATTAAAAAATTCTACCGAATACATAGTGTTACTTTTTGTGTAGCCGTATAAAGAAACTAAGTTGATGGTGGTTTCTCGTTGGATAAAAAATTTGAATACGCCATTTTGTAGAGATTAAGAATCTTACACAAATAATCCAGAATTAGATAATAAGTATGAGACTAAAAGAGACTTTACTAAACACCTCCCAACCAATCATAGATCAGGTCGTATTATATCACTTTTACGTCACTAGAGTACCTTGCTATAACGTACGTTATAGAAATCGAATACAAGAAAAATACGGAAATTACAAAACAATAATAACACAAAATGCCGTACAGTTTCCACGCACACAGTGACACAAACTTAGCGACGTTAGTTTCAAGGAATAACAGTTACGTTTATTTAACGTCATTTATGGTTGCTTAGGTTGTGTTTCCCGGAACAACATTCAGTGAAGCCTACTATCTGAATGACACTACAAGAACCACTGTGGCACAAAGCAAAATCACTACACCAAATACTACTTTAATTTTATATGCTATGCTATTATCGTCAGTGTCAAAAACACTAAATTAATGTTAACAAATTAACTTCATAACACTCGATTTGTTGCAAAAGCTAATTAGTTCAGAAAATCCCAAATGTTCTGTAAAACGAATTTTGATAGATCTCCTTGTTTGCCCAATGTTTACTTGATTACAGTCTTTACAATTAGTTTTATAGGATTTCCCAACACACTTTCTCAACTGTTATTATAGCTTGCCACTACTCGAAAACCTAATTTATAAAAATGTTTTTGAAAGTACACATAAACGTTTCATTTTCCCTTTCCAACTGTTTTGTAGGCCTTGGATGAATTTCTGTTGCCTTCTATTTATCTTTTCCCTCCACAATTCCACTCTTCACTACGTATCCCATCCTCCCATGTCGCTTTTCCTTTCTTTAACCTTCCCATCGCCTATTCTACTTCTTCCATTTCCTCTGCTTCTAGCCTCTCTTCAGTTCTCTCTTCTCCTCCCAAGAGTTCCATAAAATGTTTCAACCATTATTTTATTGGTATTAGATTTTAATTTTTTCTTCCTTTGTTTAGGTACTTCGAAATGTCACTCCTCTTCATAACCTTCGATATCTGCTCCTCTTCTATAATTTTGTCTTCCCGTTCTTCGTGTCTACCTTTTTAAATCGTTACACTGTTCATCCCACTATTTATTCTGTCCCTTTTTGTGCCTTCCCTTCCCTTCCTTCATGTTTGTTGATACTTCTTGTTCCATTCCATCTGTTTGTTTATGCTTTCTGGTGTCCTTATGTTTATTGTTACGTTTCCTCTTCTTTTTGGTCTTTATTTCCATCGACTGATGGACTGATTCTATAGTTTCCCCTATTAATATCTTTCCATCCCTGTCAGTTTACGAGGGTGTAATCTATCACCGCTTCTCACCTTGCTCCTATATACGTGAATTCCTATCTTTCCCTCCCTTCGTTGTTTCCATTTGAAATATCCCAGCCTCACTCTCGACAAATTTCTAGTAGTTTCTTTCCTTCTTTATATATTGTCTTGTCCTTAGATGTCTTTTTTCCACCCTGTTCCCTGATTCTTGCATTAAAATCTCCTATTATTAAACTTCCGTCTCCTTTATGTCTCTCTTGAAGGTTTCTTCCAGTGTTTTTCGTATTTTGGCTATACACCGTCACCATTTTAATTTTTTTCTGCTATTGTATGTTTCTTTATATTATTTCTATGGTCTGTTGAGCGTCCGTTATTTTAAAATTCTTCTCTTTTTACTCCTGCTCCTTTCCTTCACACTTCCATCTGACATTTGCTCCTCCCATCTTTTCCACTCACTCTCTTCCAATACTACAACGTCAAATTTTCTTATATACCTCAAGAACGGTTCTCCCTTATTCGTTACTCCAGAGTAACGTAGTAGAATATAATTTTAATGATCCATAACTTCCCTACTGACTCTTTTCCTACGCTCTTATCTTTTTGTTGTGCTGTACTCATCCTTTTTAGACTCCTTGTTGTCTTCTTGCTTCGCACCTCTTGCCTTGCCTTATTTGTTTTTTTGCCTCGGCGTGCCCTCCATTTCACCACCCCCCATTCTTTCTCATCCCATATGCACATTTCTTTTCTATCCATCGTTTCTTATATCTAATTTTGGTTCTCCTTCCTTCTAATAGTTTACTTCTCGCGACGCTCCTTAGTTCCCCTTGCACTTTTCTGTCTTCATATGTCAATAATATATATTTGCGTATCTCTGTTTTCTTTTCTCTTTCATTATTGTTCTTTTCATTTCGAACCTAGGTAATTCTGCCACCACCATCTCATTTATTTATTATTCTTTTTCTTCCATTCTTTTCTACTTCTTCTCTCATTGCTTTAATTTCCTTTCTCTTCTCTATTGTATTGCGCTTCTTAAATCGACGTTCGTTTGCGATCAAACTTTTCACCGCCAAGTCCACTCCACGACACATAGAAGCCGGCGTCCCTCAAGGATCAACGCTATCCCCACTCTTATACAACATTTTCACGTCAAACGTCCCAAAAATCGACCGACTCACTTACACATTCTATGCCGACGACACCGCCGTTCTGGCAACATCCCGCTCACCCGCTCAAGCCGAGAGAAATCTTCAAATGGGCCTCACGTCACTGGACAACTGGTACGACGACTGGAGAATAGAAGTCAATCCCACCAAAAGCGCCGCCATTCTCTTCGACCGAAGGAACATCGCTCCCTCACGCCGCCTCCACATCAAAGGCAACGAAGTCCCCTGGGTAGACGAGACTAAATACCTCGGTCTCGCCCTAGACAAAAAACTTCTATGGAAATCCCACATCACCCAGAAGCTGGCCTCTTCCAACGGCCTGCTGGTAAAATTATACCCTATGTTGTGCCGCAACAGCCGCCTCGACATCGACAACAAGCTTCTCATCTACAAGATGATCATCCGCCCTTCCATGACCTACGCAGCCTCAGTATGGTTCTACGCTACCAAAACCCACACCACCCGAATTCAAATATTCCAAAATAAGATATGCTCCGAATGATCGCAGATGCCCCATGGTTCTTCCGAACAGACCGGCTCCACCAAGAACTCGACATCTCGATGGTCGCAGATTTCATCCGTCAATCCGCAACTGCGCTCCATGCGGCCCACCCCAACCCACTCGTCCGAAGGCTTTGGGACTACGATCGAAATGACATGCCGAAGCACAAGCGGCCGAAGTGTGTCATCCTAAATTAAGTTAGAATGAAATGTACAACTCAGCCGAAAAGTTCGAAACCGAAGAGGCAACTCAGAGGTGGAAAACCGATCCAACGGGGCTATTTAAGCAGACAATGTTACCATTTATGATTACGCTTTAAAAATGTATCATTGAAAAAGCAATAAACATGTATGAAATTGAATTGAATTGACTTAAGTCACTTCTACGGAGTTTAGAATCTGGCTTGGTTCACAAGTTGATTACTTAACTCGGTAGTGGTTCTTTGTTAGATTTTAGTTTGCTTTTTCAAGTTATCGTTTTCTTTCCTACCTTTTCAGAGTTTAGATTATAGCTTGTTTCACAAGTGGATAACCTAACTTTTGAGAAGTTCTTAGTTAGATTTCGGTTGCTTGTTTGAGTTTTGCGATTTATCTTACGCCCTGATGAAGCCCCTTGCGAAAGTGGGAGAAACGTTGGCTACTTCGGTTACAACAACAATGACACGGTCCAAACCCGGAAGACATTCTAATGTAACTAACATTAAGGATTAGAAGCTATTAAAGTGTGACAAGTAACAATTTTACGCTTAAATTAGACAATTATAAAAATTAAAAGAGGCGTTGCGTTATTTTCTTTGTAAATTATTAGTTAACAATTTCAAAATGCTTTAATAGTTTATTAATTACAAGTTTAGTTTGCAATAGTATAAAAAGTTTCACCCGCACTTGTCAAACAATGCCCAAACATTGCACGAGCAGTCAAATACCATCATATGCCTCCCACCATATAATCTACGGTATAGCTTTAACACTTTTATAAAACGGTCCTATTTATATTACCTGGGACACACAATAACAATAAAAAACATACAGATAAAATATAAGCCCGCAAGTAACGTCAAATAAAGAGTTAAAATCGATTTGGTCGTACCACAGTAACCACATATATTCCTTTTAAACAATTTACAATTAGATCTATCCTTTAGTGCAATAATTATTTTGCATTAAAACGATGTCACCAGTATGTTGACGCATATGTGTTTTAAAACTGGTTTTGTGGGTACAGCAGAAATCACATACATTGCATTTATATGCAGTATGCCTAAGCATATGCCTTTTTAAATCCCGCGTCCAGGAGCTGCAGTAATCGCATATATTACATTTAAATTGTTTCTCACCGGTATGCTTATACATATGGTTTTTTAAATGCGACTTGTAGATGCTGCCGTAATCACATACATTGCATTTAAAAGGTTTCTCACCAGTATGCATATGCATATGAATTTTTAACAGTGACATGCTAGTACTACAGTAATCACATATATTACATTGAAATGGTTTCTCACCACTGTGTTTACGCATATGAACTTTTAACAGTGACATAGTAGTACTACCGTAATCACATATATTGCATTGAAATGGTTTCTCACCAATGTGTTTACGTATATGAAGTTTTAACAGTGATTTGGTAGTACTACAGTAATCACATATATTGCATTTAAATCGTTTCTCACCAGTATGCTTATACATATGGGTTTTTAAATGCGACTTGTAGATGGTGCCGTAATCACATACATTGCATTTAAAAGGTTTCTCACCAGTATGCATATGCATATGAGTTTTTAACAGTGACATGCTAGTACTACAGTAATCACATATATTACATTGAAATGGTTTCTGACCAGTGTGCTTACGCATGTGTATTTTTAAATCCCACTTTGTGATACTACAGTAATCACATATATTACATTGAAATGGTTTCTCACCAGTGTGTTTACGCATATGAACTTTTAACAGTGACATGGTAGTACTACCGTAATCACATATATTGCATTGAAATGGTTTCTCACCAATGTGTTTACGTATATGAAGTTTTAACAGTGATTTGGTAGTACTACAGTAATCACATATATTGCATTTAAATCGTTTCTCACCAGTATGCTTGTACATATGGGTTTTTAAATGCGACTTGTAGATGGTGCCGTAATCACATACATTGCATTTAAAAGGTTTCTCACCAGTATGCATATGCATATGAGTTTTTAACAGTGACATGCTAGTACTACAGTAATCACATATATTACATTGAAATGGTTTCTCACCAGTGTGTTTACGTATATGAACTTTTAACACTGATTTGGTAGTACTACAGTAATCACATATATTGCATTGAAATGGTTTCTCACCAGTGTGTTTACGCATATGAACTTTTAACAGTGACATGGTAGTACTACAGTAATCACATATATTGCATTTATATGGTTTCTCACCGTGTTTATGCATATGAATTTTTAACAGTGACTTGCTGCTACTACGGTAATCACATATAAAACATTTATATGGTTGTTTTTCAGTAATGTGATTATGCATATGTCTTACTAAATTTTCCTCATGCTTACTGCAATAACCACACATGTTGCATTTAAATAATTTCTTAGTGAGCTTATGCAGATGACTTTTTAAAACACAAATCAAAATGGTCTTCTTGTTAGTGTTGAAGTCTCTGTCGTAGCAATAATATAGTTTTGGTTCTGAAGGTTCTTCGATGCAAGTGGGCACATCTGTATTGATTTCCAAACGGTCATCACTGATGATGTTCAAGTCCGAGGGTTTGACTATAATGTCATTGTCAAGCAACTCCTCTTTAATGACTGTTTGTTGTCGTAAACTCCTTATAGTCGCTTCGGTTTGTATACCCAGTTGCTTAAATTCATATATTTCTTCAATTGTAATCATACACCTGTTACAAGCAATTGGGTTCGATGTGATATTTAGATCCTGTATGGAGGCTAATGTTAGTCAATAGAATCCATCTAGTGGTACTTACGATTTCTGGTAGGAAATCCAACAACTTGGATTGTAGCATTAATTCATTGTCGTTGTTGAGAAAGTAATACTGTTCGGTTTCCACTATTTCTAGTAAACAAATTCGACAAGTGTTTGTTGTCTTTTCCTCCATATTTTCAAATATTATACGTTTTGTGTTACCCAAAACTACCTAAATCATTAATATTTTTATTATACTTTGTCTTGATTTGTTGTTGAGGACTAACTGGTACCAACACCAATAGATGACAAGGAACGAACCAGTATTGCCAACTGACTTTATCGCAACTCCCCCAAAAAGTTGCAACGTTATTCACAGTGGCGTACAATGTGGTACTATTATATTGAACGCAAAGTTAAAATAAGAAAACGACACTCGATTTGTAGTTAGTTTCCTGAAACATAATGTGCGTGATGCATCGTTGAATTTCTAATTAAAAAATTCTACCGAATACATGGTGTTACTTTTTGTGTAGCCATATAAAGAAACTAAGTTGATGGTGGTTTCTCGGAAATAAAACGTTGGATAAAAAAAATGGAATACGCCATTTTGTAGAGATCAAGAATCTTACACAAATAATCCAGAATTAGATAATAAGTATGAGACTAAAAGAGAGTTTATTAAACACCTCCCAACCAATCATAGATCAGGTTTGTATTATATCACTTTTAAGTCACTAGAGTACCTTGCTATAACGTACGTTATAGAAATCAAATACAAGAAAAATATGGAAATTACAAAACAATAATAACACAAAATGGCGTACAGTTTCCACGCACACGGTGACACAAACTTAGCGACGTTAGTTTCAAGGAATAATAGTAACGTTTATTTAACGTCATTGGTCATTTATGGTTGCTTAGGTTGTTTCCCGGAACAATATTCCGTAAAGCGTACTATCTGAATGACACTACAAGAACCACTGTGGCACAAAGCAAAAATCACTACACCAAATGCTACTTTAATTTTATGTGCTATGCTATTATCATCAGTAACAAAAACACTAAATTAATGTTAACAAAATAACTAACACTCGATTTGTTGTGAAAGCTAATTAGTTCAGAAAATCCCAAATGTTCTGTAAAACGAATTTTGATAGATCTCCTTGTTTGCCCATTGTTTACTTGATTACAGTCTTTACAATTAGTTTTATAGGATTTCTCAACTGTTATTAGAGCTTGCCACTACTCGAAACCTAATTTATAAAAATGTTTTTGAAAGTACACATAAACGTTTCATTTTCCCATTCCCACTGTTTTGTAGGCCTTGGATGAATTTCTGTTACCTTCTTTTTATCTTTTCCCTCCACAGTTCCACTCTTCACTACGTATCCCATCCTCCTATGTCGCTTTTCCTTTCTTTAATCTACCCATCGCCTTTTCTACTTCTTCCATTTCCTCTGTTTCTAGCCTCTCTTCTGCTCCCAAGAGCTCCATAAAATGTTTCATCCATTCTTTTATTGGTTAGATTTTAATTTTTTCTTCCTTTGTTTAGGTACTTCGAAATGTCGCTACTCTTCATAACCTTCGATATCTGCTACTCTTCTATCATTTTTTGTCTTCCCGTTCTTCGTGTCTACCTTTTTAAATCGTTACACTCTTCATCCCACTATTCTGTCCCTTTTTGTGCCTTCCCTTCCCTTCCTTCATGTTTATTGATACTTCTTGTTCCATTCCATCTATTTGTTTCTTTCCATTCCACTTCTACCTTTTGTTGGTATTTGTTTATGCTTTCTGGTGTCCTTATGTTTATTGTTACGTTTCCTCTTCTTTTTGGTCTTTATTTCCATCGACTGATGCTGTGATTCCATAGTTTCCCCTATTAATATCTTTCCATCCCTGTCAGTTTGCGAGGGTGTAATCTATCACCGCTTCTCACTTTGCTCCTATATATGTGAATTCCTATCTTTCCCTCTCTTCGTTGTTTCCAGCCTCTCTCTCGACAAACTTCTAGTAGTTTCTTTCCATCTTTATTTATTGTCTTGTCCTTAGATGTCTTTTTTTCCACACTCTTCCCTGATTTTTGCATTAAAATCTCCTATTATTAAACTGCCTACTTCTGTCTTCTTTATGTCTCTCTTGAAAGTTTCTTCCAGTGTTTTTCGTATTTTGGCTGTACACAGTCACCATTTTAATTTTTTTCTGCTATTGTATGTTTTTTTCTGTTATTCTGCTGGTTTGTTGAGCGTCCGTTGTTTTTAAACTTTTTTCTTTTTACTCCTGCTCCTTTCCTGCACACTTCATCTGACATTTGCTCCTCCCATCTTTTCCACTAACTCTCTTCCAGCACTACAACGTCAAATTTTCTTATGTACCTACAGAACTGTTTTCCCTTATTCCTTACTCCAGAGTAACGTAGTAAAATATAATTTTAATGATTCATAACTTCCCTACTGACTCTTATCTTATCCGTATTCATCCTTTTTCGACTCCTTGTTGTCTTCTTGCTTCGCACCTCTTGCCTTGCCTTATTTGGTTTTTTGCCTCGGCGTGCCCTCCATTTCACCACCCGCCACTCTTTCTCATCCCATATGCACATTTCTTTTATCTAATTTTGGTTCTCCTTCCTTCTAATAGTTTACTTCTCGCGACGCTCCTTAGTTCCCCTTGCACTTTTCTCTCTTCATATGTCGATAATATATATTTGCGTATCTGTTTTCTTTTCTCTTTCATTATTGTTCTTTTAATTTCGACCCTAGGTAATTCTGCCACCACCATCTCATTTATTATTTATTTATTATTATATACCATCACCTTTCTTACTACCGTTTTTCTTCCATTCTTTTCTACTTCTTCTCTCATTGCTTTAATTTCCTTTCTATTCTCTTTTGTATTCCAGTCACTTTTTTCATCATTTTTCTAATAATATCTTT
This sequence comes from Aquatica leii, assembly GCA_035610365.1. Lineage (NCBI taxonomy): Eukaryota > Metazoa > Arthropoda > Insecta > Coleoptera > Lampyridae > Aquatica > Aquatica leii. The sequence continues at coordinate 51,442,846 of CM069438.1, read as the reverse complement.
GATTTCGTTCATTTCTCAGATTTCTTTTTCCGCTCAGCTTAGATTACTTCGGTCCTTTTTTCGTAGGTACCTATATTCCGTCTGCTATCTACACGGTGTCACAGTCTTCCTCTTTATAAAAATTTAGTTTCTCATCACCTTTTTTTAACTACTAATTGATTTTTTTTGTTGGTGTCCATTCAATCTTACTGGCTTTGCTGTGATTAATCCAAGATCCTTCTTGGCCTTTCGCTCAAGTCTCCACTAATTAGTAATTATTTCGTTTCAGTTGTTTCTGGTATTTTTCTTCTTTCTGCTTTTATTGGTCCTTCTATATAAAGTGACAAATCACATATGTTTGTGTTCCAACCATGTCTGTCTCTTAGTACAATGTCATTTCATACCATCATTCTTTCCTTTCCCGAGTCTTCTCTCATAGTATTTATTTCTTCTCTCTTAGCATTAATTTTTCATTTGAAACTTGTCCGAGTTTCTTCTTCATATATTATTAGTTTTTCCTGGGTCTACTCAACTTTTCCTTGTTATCAAACCCATTAGAATTACAATCTATTGCTAATATTACAGTGCAAAACCTTACCAAAGGTCAGTTGCACGTCCAGAAAGACTGCAGTTTGCGTTCAAGACAGTGCCTAGCGACTTGGTACATTCGGAATAACAACACTTTTATCCATACAAGATTTTAGGATAGTGGAAAAAAATATTTTTCATAGTTTCGACAGCTCCCTGGCCTATAGGAGAAGGCTTCAGAAGTAGGTTTTCCAGGTTTAAGAATCATTATAATCTAGGAAGTTTTCTAGATGTTTGGGAAGTAGGATGTCGAATTATGGCATTAAATAGACATGTCGGAAGAGATATAAAATTGCGACTAAGAATCTTCAGGTTATCCTTTCAGTACTTAGCTTCAACCTAACAGTAATAGAAAAGAAGAAGGCGATCTAGTCCAATCTTAGCACAATTTAAATCAATAACAAAAAACTCAGAAATGAAAGCGGGATTGGTAAGGATCGATTAAACCCAGTGGGTTTTATACAAGTTTATTCTATATAATAGTACTGTTATTCTTTGTATAAATACATATAACAATTGAAATTGATCAACGATATTGTTCATTACCGACAACTCGCTAAATCATCAACACAATATTAATATAAATGCTAATAGTAAAAATGCAATTTTTAAAGCGGAGCAGTATACAAAAGCGCAATTAAGTATAAATTAAATCTAAAAGAAAAAAAAATAATTGTCATGAACCAGAAAATTAATTTAAGCACTGGTTTTATTCATTTTTTTTTATAAATTCCTTTATACACAACATCTCTTCGTTACAGTAATAATAATAATAATAAACGCGAAGAAGGATTAGAGCGCCACGTCGCTTCTACTAAAAAATATACACCTTTAAAACCTTATAAAAAAAAGTAAAAGAAACTATCGTATATAAAATATTAATAAATTATAAACATTAAACGTACACTTTGGAAATAATAAATTAAAAAAATGGTTGACCCTAAATTTAATTACCTCTAATAATACGATTAAAATCGGCGGGGGGCTATAAGACATCTATGTACACAATATCGCGCAAAACGAGATGCTCTACACCCTCTTCTAGGTAACAATTAGCGAAATATAATAATGAACAATAATCGTTAATTATTATTGCACGTACAGCAAGAGACTGACTGGACTCATCATATATAAATTGTATACTAAATCACGCATGCACAATTTAAAAAAAAAATCAAAAATTCGTCTCCTACTGTAAGCAAAAGAAAAAATTCCATGCAGAGTATTTTACAGCACATCAAAAAAAAAATAATATACTCTTCATGAAGTACACTTAGTAGTTATCATCAATTACAAAAATTTATTGTACGTGTTTATATTTTGTCTCGCAATAAGTGAAAACGACAAACCAAAATAAAAATGTGGGAAACGAAAATTTTGAAAAAAATATAAACACGGCGCGGGTAGGCCTTTATATGTATCTTTCTTTTATCTCTTATTTTAATATTATAATTTAATATTACCTACATATTGTAACATAGTTTAGTATATAACAAACATTGTAATGTTTTTTTAGTGTCCAAGTTGATGTCAGTTGTCATTTTCTGTCGGACTTTCCTATAAGAAAACCTCGTTTAACACGATTATTCAATATTTGTTTGTTTTGTGACAAAGACATACGATTCGCTTTGTGGTTTAATCATTAATTTATTACTCTTCTTTATCGATTAACATTTTCAGAAAGTCCAGAAGCATTCGAGTGACTAAATTTTTATTCATTGCAAAAAAATAGTATTTATTCGCAATTTTAAACAAAAATCTCATTAGATCTCAAAGGTACTCGTTCCGCATATAATAAGCTTCGCAATTTAAAACTTGTAAGCTTTTGTAAACTGACAAAATCTGGCAATGAAGCTGCGCCCCAATCTGTCAGCATTTTTTGAATAATTCATTTATTGAATGACGAATACATTGTTAGTTTATTCGCCACTCACGATTTGAAGATGAATAAAACTTACGAACCCTAAACCACGACACTGAGTTGTGAGTTAAGCAAGAATTAAAAACCCTTCTGAACATGGACAGTAGAAGATGTTACTACTTCCACTTGTAGTTTTGGAACTTACAATTTAGAACTATACCAATATTGAACCACAATGTAGAAGCACAAATTATCTTTGCGTAGGTCTTGTTCTAAGTTTAAGTTCAAAACTTGTACACACCCTGTATGCATAAAAAAACATCAACCTGAAGTTAGACCTAAGTTGTTTCGAAGAAATATAATTTCGTATTTTCAACGAATTGTGAAGCGACACCTTTATTTAAGTAACGAGGAAGTAATCTATTTATAAGAATTTCATACTTTTTGATGCGAAAATACAAAAAATCACAAATTCACTTACCAAATACAAACTAAATGAGTCGACTTCATTCTTCCTACTTTTTCGAGATTAAGGTTCGATCACAATTGTCATAGTTTCTTTTACGCTCGATCACTTTTAAAACACTAATAAAAACCGATTTAAGTCACAAACTATTAATTTAGAGAAGAAAATTCAAAAACGGTTGAATCTTATGCAGTCTCACTTGGGGTAAAATTACAGGAAACTATGATAGCCAAGTTGACAACCTAACTAATTTGGTGTAATAATATACAAGGCAAATCACATTTTTATCTAATTATAAAGTAAATTTTTCGAAGGAAGGTTTAAATAGTTTCATCGATTCTAAGTAACTGCTAAGTTGTTTATGAAAGTTTCATATTGTTTTTAACCGAAACGTTGATGCGAGAATTGTCAATTCAAAATTCACGACATGCAAAATGTTACCAGTAACATCGATGCGATTTTTTAAGTATATCTAAACGTTTTATGTCTATTTAATAAAACTGTTGGTTCAAGAATTCAAAAATCCACTTACCAAATACTTAAGAAAAGAATTCGACTTAGTTCATCCTACTTTTCCGAGATCAAGATTTGCTCAAAGTTGTTTTACACGCCTGATCACTTTCAAAGTATATTATATGCTAACACTAACCGATTTAACCCACAAATTAATAACCGGGCCGTTTTGGAGATAGGAAAATTTAAAAAGGATTGAATTTTATCCCGCAAAAAACCTCTAGCATATCAAATTACAGAAACCTACAACAAACAGCCGAGTTCACAACCTAATTCAGAGCAATTGGTAATTGCATACAAGGTAAATCAGAAAAAGTATAAATGTTAAGATAAGTATTTAGAATTGTTTTAAAACGTTTGAATTCAAAAATATGCTATCAAATGTTCTTCTTTCAAAGTTTATCAAGAAATCTCAGTAACATGGCGAACAAATTTATTTATATGTGGAATAAAATTAGAGAAAAAAAACGTTTTGTTCAATATATTCAACATATTATACAAATCCCGCGATAAGAAGATTAATTTATTCCGTTATAGCAATTTTACAACTTTCGTTTAGGAAGAAAAAGTCATTTAATGGCGCTTAGATTCACGACAGTTCAATACTACCAACCTAACTGTTATAAGTTGGTAAGGTAGAGCCGTACTAACCAATATTTTCCCGTTTAAACTAATACGAGTATCCCGCATGTCTTTGTCACAATTCAACTCTACCACAACTTACCTCTATACTTTCTAAATCACCCGATTGCGTCGAGTCGACCGCAGAGTAATCGGTTTCTAAATTTTGAGGTCCATGAACTGATAACTTTTCGTGAAGCTGCTCCCTAGTCCTTTGTATTTCCTTGCGTAACCATTCACGTTCCTTATCGCGATATTCGATTATGCTCTGCAAAAAAAACGTTTTTATGACAATACACGCGCAGGTTATACCAACGTACCAATAATGTCGTAAGCTGTGAACTAAGCGCGGTCGCGATGCCTTGGATTCGATGTACAGGCACTACTGGTACGTGATTATTTTGTTTGGTTACTAAATTTTCGTTACTAGCGCACGATGCGTGTCTTCCACCATTCGCTACAGCTGCATCTGCTTCAGATATGTTTAGAGAGTCGTTCACAGCCACTAGTAGTTGTTCGGCTTGGTACAACGCCGCCAAAACTACTTCAGAAGGTTCGCGATCGATATTAGCCTTCTTAAACGTTTCGTCGCTAGCTATATCGGCTATCAACTGATAATTTTCTCTGGGTATACTCAACAAATCAGCGACAAGTCCTTCTTTCTCCGTTAAGGCGCGACGAATTTCTTCGTCTTTTCTCCTAATTTGTTCTGGAAATAGAAACGCATTAAATAAAAAAAAAAACACAAGCGGGAAAAGTGCATACCAAAAGGCGTAAGTACTGGTTCTGCTGTGTGCACAGGAAGTACAGCTACGTGAACCTCAGCCGGTTGAACTAAAGGCCAATCGTCTGCCACCAGTTTCATCAATAAACCTCCACCAGGGATTTCTATAAAAGCGTTTAATTCGTAGCTACCGTGAAAGCAAAGGTCGAAGTGCGAAAACTTACCGTTCGGGTTGGTACCTTCGCCATCATCCTGAGAGAGCAGTTTATCCCGATCTTCTTCCATAACGTCGCTGTTTCGATTACTACCGTCCCCGCTGGGTCCACAGCTATCCGAATCCGTCGCGCTGGCGACATCTCCACCCACATGTTCGGCTCTTTCACTGACATCTCTCACGCTGGGTAAATCCTGAAGCGTTTCCGAATCTTCCGTATCCGGGGTAGGTTCAGATCTCTTTGATTTGCCTTCGCGGCGATTATACGCTTCGGCCGCGTCTGATATGTGCTTAAACCACCTGGAAATAACAACTTGCATTAATCGTACTTAACAAACAAAACAAAACAAAAAACCTAGTCGGGTGCATGCTGTTGAACATTTTCGCGCACTTTTAATCCGCGGCAGTCTATAGTGAAAACGACGATATTTTTAGACTCCTGTTAAACATCGATTCTCGATTAAACAGAGATTTATGAGTAACAAAGGCATTTGTTTATAACCGAAATACGTCCAGGCATATTTCTGTTTTCAATGGCAAAAACAATCGCGATTCTTAATTTTTGACTCATCCAGGTACGGAATCATTAGGCACGGTGCCAAAAATTCGCTCGAACTCAAAAATAATTGCGTTGTCAGTCACTAAGCGTAATCACCTTGAATGCAATAAAGTTATATTTATGGATATTAACTTTTAAGCGTAATCGGTTAATAAATTACTTTTCTTTGTCCCACTTTCTTTTTTCTATGCAAAAAAAATCGCGTAAATTGTAGGTCAAGGTAAATATTAGTAAAATTCAAACCAAATTCGAAAAGCCGTAAACGTAAAGTTTTGATATAACAGCTGCAAGACGTTTTCGTAGATACGTATGAAGGTGAACGCAATCAAAGATAATAACAATCGAGCGACAACGGAAAGTATTTTTATAATCAATGGAAACACTACTTGACGTCTCAAGAGTAAAAATGAAGTAGTCATTAGGACACCAGCCCTCGGAGAGCCTTGACTCAAAAACCTTTTTCCAGATGTTTTTATTTTTGGATTTAGTGCTTCATTGACGCTGTCAAAGTGTCAGCGAATATGTTTCTGTTTTATAGACACGTTCTATTCCATATGCAAAAAAATCTATAAACGTTAGGTAAAGCTTTTGGATGTTAATTTCGGTGTCAATCAAGCACCCCTATTTACACACTACCTCCAATATGTAAGTAAAGTCATTTCTTCAAGCTCAGTTATAAAAATATTTTCAAAAATCTATACGAGAATAATCTAAAAAGTTACCAGCCTCGCACATAGATGACGGCACTACTAAAATGATTCTTTTGTTACTTATGTTGGTACGACTGTTTGTAGACGCCATTTCAGCCAGAAGCTGACTGAAGAATACGTGTATATGGTGTTTCTTCTTCAAAACTGTGAAGCAATCAGCAGCCGAGGTAACGAAGGACGTGATAAAAATGTAATTACGCCGACTAATACTATAAAATGACTGCCACCGTCAATCAAGAAGCAATATGTTGCTTAGCATTTCCTGTGGAACACTACACAGACTGTCTACAGCCAACTGCTGACTGGAGTAGTTCGCGTCTACTAACAGTTACACCAACATGATGGTAAAAATCATACGAGTAGTATTGCCATCTATGGGCGAGGCAGGAAACTTTTCAGATAAGCCTCGTCCAGTTAAGACAGCAAAAACTATCCGACGCTTGAAAATTCCACTAACACGGCTAGTAAATAGTCTGAAAACAACCCTAACGAATCTCTAAACCGTAGAGTTCAAACTTAGAGTGGCGAAAATCACAGAAAACCTCTTCCAATGACTTTGGATCCAGAGATGCGCGAAATTGTTAATACCGTAAGATGACTGCCGCGTATTGGCAACAGAGAACCTATTCCCCAGATTTGGTTCGGAGTTCCATCTTCCAAACTCAAAATCTTCCAATCAAAAAGTAATAAGTGGCTTTGCACTTCCGGTGGAACACTACAAACAGTCTACAGCCAACTGCTGACTGAAATAGTTCGCAATCTCACAAAACGTCTGCTAACAGTTGAACCAATATGATAGAAAAAAATCATCCGAGTAGTGTTGCCCCCAAGGGCAAAGCAATAAACTTCTGAAAAGCTTCGTCCAGTTAAGACAGCAAAAACTATCCGACGCTAGAAAATTCCACGCATTTTCCTAAAGCCTAGTATACAATCTAAAAAAGCCCTGACAAATCCTAAATCTCGAAACCACAGGGCTCAAACTTAAGAGTGACCAAGAACGCGAAAATCACAAAAGACCTCAATAAACTCCCTTCCGTTGCCTTTGGATCCAGAAATGCGCGAAATTGCTAATACTGTAAGTAGTTTCCGTACTTACTCGATCACGCGGTCCGCTAACCACGCGGTAGTTACGACGTTCTCGCATCAAGCGCACCCCGCGTGATTTGTAGCCGATCGCGCAGATGGAGTTCAGGGCGCGGCTTCGGCTCGCGCTTGGCGGCACGACGCCGTTTCGGTGGTGTCGTGTGCGGTCATGTCGTAGTGGTTTTTGTCGTCATCCCGGTTCGTCGGCGGGCTCGTCTATGAGCGCGTCGTCGAAAATCGCAACTATGCTAGGTCGCGATCCCATTCGAGGAGTTTGACTTGGGCGGTACATCTGTCAAAGAATAACGCATGTGTCCTAAGGCCAGCTCAGCAAGAACAGAAACTTCGCGTAAACCAAATGCTGGGTTGATCCCGATGCTCAGTAACCATAGGGACTGTGAAAGCAGGGCGTGTATCGATCCTTTTGGCTTTTAAGAATTTTAAGCAATAGGTGTCAGAAAAGTTAACACAGGGATAACTGGCTTGTAGCGGCCAAGCGTTCATAACTCTTCCTATCATTCCGAAGCAGAATTCGCCAAGTGTTAGATTGCTCACCTAGGAATAGGGAACGTGAGCTGGGATTAGACCGTCCTGAGACAGGTTAGTTTTACCCTACTGATGACGTCGTCGTTGCGATAGTAATCCTGCTCAGTACGAGAGGACCCGCAGGGTCGGACATTTGGTTAACCCAAGCGGGCGTTGGTGCGAAGCTACCCTACGCGGGATTAGGCCTGAACGCCTCTAAACCCGCATCCTATCTAGACAAAGGATGCAACGATACCGCTAAGAGTTTCGCGAGTCGAAAGGCTCGATAACCTTCTTAGACCGACCGTCCCTCGCGGACGGCGGTCGCCAGAGCCCATTCGCCGCGTGCCGCCAACATCGAACTTATTCTCCAGATTTGATTATGAGTTCCATTTTCTCCCAAAGTCAAAATCTTCCTTGCTAGTCGCCGTCGCACTATCAAGAATTAATGTGTGGCTTTGTCCTTCCGGTGGAACACTACAGAGACTGTCTACAGTCAACTGCTGACTGAAATAGTTCGCAATCTCACAGAGTGTCTACTAATAGTTGCACAAACATTATAGCAGAAATCATCCGAGAACTTCTGACAAAACTCGTCTAGTTAAGACAGCAAAAACTACCCGACGCATAAAAATTCCACTAACACGCCTTTTTGTAACGCCTAGTAAACAATCTGAAAACAGCCTTGACAAATCCTAAATCTGTAAACCGTAACCGTTTGAATTTAAACTGAACAAAAGGCGAAAATCACAAAAGAACTCTATAAAATCCCTTCCAATGACTTTGGAAAAACTTCTGACAAGCCTCGTCCAGTTAAGACAGCAAAAACTGTCTGACGTTTGAAAACTCCACTAACACCTATTAAACAGTACGAAAACAGCCCCGACAAATCCTAAATCTCTAAACCGTAGAGTTCAAATTTAAGAGTGATCAAGAAAGCAAAATTCCCAAAAGACCTTGATAAAATCTCTTCCAATGACTTTGGATCCAGAGATGCGCAAATTTGCTAATACCGTAATATGACTACCGCGCGTATTGGCAACATCGAACCTATCTCCAAAATTTGGCTCAGAGTTCCATCTTCTCTTAAACCCAAAATCTTCCAATCAAGGAGTAATATGTGGCTTTGCACTTCCGGTGGAATACTACAGACTGTCTACAGTCAACTTCGACTGAAATAATTCGCAATCTCACATAGCGTCTACTAACAGTTGCACAAATATAATATAAGAAATCATCCCAGTTGTGTTGCCCTCTAAGGACGAGGCAGAGAACTTCTGACAAGCCTCGTCCAGTTAAGACAGCAAAAACTATTCGACGCTTGTAAATTCCACTAACACCCCTTTTTGTAACGCCTAGTAAACACTCTAAAAACAGCCTTGGCAAATCCTCTATAAAATCCCTTCCAATGACTTTGGATTCAGAGATGCGCGAAATTGCTAATACCGTAAGATGGCTACCGCGTATTGGCAACATGGAAAGTATTCCCCAGATTTGGTTCCATCTTCTTACAAAGTAAAAATCTTCCTTGCTATGTACCGCCGCACAATCAAGAAGTAATATGTGGCTTTGCACTTCTTGTGGAAGAAGACAGAAAAAACTATCCGACGCATAAAAATTCCACTAACACGCCTAGTAAACTGTGTGAAGATAGCCCATAACAAATTCTAAATCTGTAAACCGTACTCTTCACTTAGAGCGATCAAGAAGGAGAAAATCACATAAGAACTCAATAAAATCCTGTTGACCTTGGTTCCTGGATATTCATTCATTTCGCCTCGTCAAACCTTTCTCTCAAGTATAGAAAAGAGTCGTAATAAGATCAAACGTAGCACAAAACGTCCAGTAGCGTTTATTAAAATTTGATCAAAGAAAAACTGCATAAAATGACAATTCCCATATCACTTATTGATTTACCCTGTACACAGAAGATTCTTATTCCTTGCCGTACAAGTTTTTTCTTGTTTGAGTAAAATTAACGTATACATAAGCAGACACCGTACAAAAATCAAATTCTATAGAGCTCTATAAAACTTGTGACACATTTAGGAAAGTTTTTTTAAAGCAAACACTCAAAAATTTTGACATTACCCTGTATATTCAAAAGTACTTTCTTGAGACGTAAGGAAAAACTGTATTTGAACGAAATTTTAAAGTTCTATAACACAGGAATTATTGCAGAACTGTGTATACAGGGTGTCTCAAAGAAAGTGTGTTTTAATAAACTGCGAAAATGTTTGTTTTTTTATAGTCTATGCTTAGTTTTTGTAAATTATTATTATTATATCGTGTGAATTTTAAAAACCCAATAGCTTTCGAATAAATTCGTATATACAAAGTTTACAAACGTTAACAAATGAAATTTAGTTTTAGCGTAATAGAAGATCTACTCCTTTTATTACTTGAATTTTCTCTTAAAGTCATCAAATTTGAGACATCATAAGGTTCATTTAAAATTAAACACCCTGTATATTATTACATGCGTTATCTTTTAATTTTCATATTATTAAAGATTTTTATAAATTGGTTTGTAGTAATCTGTGCACAAACTTTTCGATGTTTGAACACCCTATACATAAGGTACACCATATAATTCTATCCAAAGATTCATTAAAAATTGCAGATCTATTATTAGAATAAAACCAATTTTATTTCTTAAAATGAATTACGGAGATTCAAAACAACTAATAAACCACTTTGGTTAGAACACCCTGTATACAGCGAAGCTAAAATCAGCCATTTGCAAGGTAGACAAAATATTATTATGTGATTGGTTAACGGCATTACATAGGGAGTATCTCACGAACTATATTACAGAAATCTATATACATGTAATAAATGCTTTTTCTTAATAATAGTTTGTAAGATACCCACAAGATGGTAGTGACACTATGTGTCACTAACAGAATCACATTCAAACTGACCAATAACATGTTTTTGACTACTTTACAAATGGCCGACTTAAAAAATCGCTAATGCGTTATTGACAACACTGTTAAAAAATTACGTCACGATGACGTGCAGAGGATTTTAGTATACTTTGACTATAGATAAAAAAACGTTCAAAATAATTAAAGAACGACATAAACCGACGCCAAAACAAAACAAAACCGAAAAAATACGTAGGCATTAAAATCCACAAGAAAATCAATCTGCATCGTGACGTAAATTTACGGCGGCGTTAAAATCTCCTTTTTCCCAGACGTCAAGTGCCCCGAAGGCACAAACTAAACTCAAATGTAAATATTAGAAACTGAAAAATCTCACCTAGTAATAATGCTGCCTCGTCTGCGCTCGTCCTTATCCACTTTCAAACTTTGAAATCCAGACAAACTACCCCTGCGTTCGACGAAGAAACATTTGTCTCCATCGAGACTAAACGATTTACGTCTTTGAAGCATTTCCAACACAATTAGAAATTAATTGGAAATAAGGAAACGGCGAGGTTTAATCTCGCAGTGATAAGAACCGCACAGTTTTGATGCCAAAATATAATTAAGCGCGTAACGTCGAAGGTGATGAATAAAAGTGCGTGGACGGCGGCGTAATTAAGAAACGAAGGTGGAAATTTATATAAACACACTCGCACACAGAACAAGCAAATACTGACTACTGACCGCAAAAACTATCTAATTAACTTCAATTTACTAAATCGTATTTTTTTACGATGGCGCTATGGTAATTAAATTTCCACTCGCGGTATCGTTATTGCTTTTTGATCTAAGATTTCACCTTCGGCTACCATTACCTTATCTGAAAATAATCTCATTTTTCATTCGTTTCGCGAAAGAGACAGAGTTAGGTAGGAAATTTTCAGATGGCAGTTTGTTTTTCTATCGAGTAATCACTCAATAAAAATTTTGACTACTTCAATCAAACGATAAACAAACGCTTCCTAAAATACTCGTTTAATGCAATTTCCAATAAAATCAAAAATTAAATTACGCACACGCTCGTTTTCTTTAAATTACGTGTAAACACCTATGAAATCTAAACACCGAAAATGTACATCGCAGAACGATTAACGGCGCTAGAAAAAACATTACCAAATATGACTAAAGCGAGTCTAAAAACACATTTGTGAAAATCACAAAACAATGGTACAAAAACAATATCTATAAAACGGATTAAATTAAAAAAAATTACTATATTAGTATCCTTTCGAGAAATAATATATAATATAAAAGCTGCTGAAATGGTCGACTCAAAAAACTTACTAAAATAGTAACAGCTTGAAAAGAAAAATAATAAAAACATCAAAGATTAGGAAACGAACGATGTGAAACTCAAAAGCATTAATAAATCCATATATTCTTTAGTTATAAAGCCATTAATAAGATAGGCTACCAAATCAATTTCAAATTTATTACTAAATTAGTAATAATCTTGTAAAAGTGCCGTAAATATAACACCAATACGCTTTACCACAAAATGAAAAAATTAATAATACTTCAACTAATCCAAAAAATTACTAAATTAGTGCGTTTTTGAAAATATCATAGCCACATAGTTTTTAATAAATTTGTAATATTATTGAACATAATTAGACAGCCTCGCGTCATTTATCACAAGAGTTATTTTAATGAGAGTTAACAAAAAATCAAACCGTATTAAACATTACTAAATTAGTGATAATTTTCAAAAAATAAAACATTTTGAAAATCTCCAAAAGACTACGATAAATATTACATAGCTCTGTTTAAATACCTAAGCAAAATAGTTACTAAAAGTAGAGTAGATTCGAAATAGTTACTAAATCAGTAACATTTTGAGAATTCATAAATAGTTTCTTTTGCTGTGATTGAACAGAAATTTTAAATCGTTAGTGCAAGTATAAACCAAAAATCTCTAATATGATGATGAGTTTTTAAAAAATTACTAAATTAGTGACATTTTGAGAATCTAAAAATTGATAATACATATACTGTATATGTATATATCAACAAAAATTATGAATAAGTAAAGTTACTAAAATAGTACTACATTAGTGACATTTTTGTAAACCCTAAAAGGCTTCACGATAGATATTACTAAAATTAGTCACCTTTTGAGAACCTCAATTTGGATTGTATAGTTGATGTTATAGAATAAAACTCGCTAATAAGAGTAAAAGTTTCTATAAAGATACTAAATTCAAAAAGATTACTAAATTAATCACATTTTGGGAAACTTTATGACAGGCTTGTAATACAACGTAATTTTTACTAAATTTGTAATATTATTGAACATAATTAGAGAGCCTTACGTCATTTATCTCAAGAATTACTTTAATGGCAGAGTTAAGAAAAAATCAAACCAATGCTAAAACATTATTAAATTCAAAAATATGACTACATTAGTGACTTTTATAAAAAATCACTACAAAGCGGCACAGAAACGATTTCAGAAATAAATTCAAAACGAAAACTTTACTTAAAAGTTAGTAAAACAGTAATAGATTCAAAACGATTACTAAATTAGTAACATTTTTTAACAGCATTAGCCTTACGAGAAATCGTTTATTACCAAAAGTTGCGTAAAAATTAAATACATTCTAGAACGTTAACAGAATTCAAAAACATTACGAAATAAGTGACTATTCTTAAACCGATTAGGACACAACCAAAAATCTAACAAAGAAAGTGAAATTAATCGTTAACTTTGCCAATAAATTAAAACAGTCACTAAGATGAATTTTCAAAAAATTACTAAATTAGTGACATTTTAAAAATATAACGAGCTTTATATAAGATATTAAATACGCCGATTTAAATGTATAAATTTAAATTAAAAAAAAAACTAAACCGGTTCAAGATCTCAAAATTATTAGTTAATTCAATAACTTAAACATCACTACAGAGCCAAACCTCATAAATTTAAAGACTTTGCTGTGTTAAAATAAAACAAATATTAAAACGGTAGTAGAGCATTACAGCAGAGGTGTTGACCTTAATTAATTCTAATTAACAAAGTTGCTAATTGACACTATATATTCAAAAAAATTACTTAATTAGTAATATCTTTGAGAAAATTAAAACATTTTGAAAGTCTCCAAAAAACTGTACCATAAATATGCTAGTTTAAATATCAAACTAAAATACTAGAAGTAAGTAGATTCGAAATAGTTACTAAATCAGTAACATTTTGAAACTTCGTCAATAGTTTCTTTTGCTGTTATTAAACAGAAGTTTCAAAATCATTAATAAAAGTATAAACTAAAAAGTCACTAAAACGATAAGATTTGGAACCATTAGTAAATTAGTGACATTTTGAGAATTTAAAAATTGATAATAGATAATATTGTATATGAATATATAAACAAAAATTATAAATAAATAAAGTTACTAAAATAGTACTATAATAGTGACATTTTTGAAAACCCAAAATCGCTTCACCACAGATTTTACACGAATAGCAAAGTTTAGGTACATTCAAATACGCTAGTTTCAAAATAATTACTTAATTAGTAATATTTTAAGAACATATAAATAGCTTTTTTTTTGTTATTAAATAGAACCGTTAAAATCGATTATTAACAAAAGTTACGTAGAAATTGAATCTAGAAGGGTAACTGAATTCAAAAACATTACTAAATAAGTAATTATTTTTAAACCGATTACGACAGAAGGAAAAATGTCAAAACAAACTTAAATTAATAATTAACTTTGCCGATAAATCAAGAGTTACAAAAATGAATTTTCAAAAAATTACTAAATTAGTTATAATTAAAATAAAATTCGCGCTTTATATAAGATATTAAATATACCGGTTATATGTATATAAACCGGTTATAGATCTTAAAATTATTACTTAATTCAACACTTTTAACATCTCTACAGAACCATACTTCACAAATTTAAGGGCTTTGCTGCGTTAAAATAAACCAAATGCTAAAACTACTAGAAACAATTGTAATAATAAATTAGTAACAGTTTTTCTATTACTCAAGAGCGTTACAGCAAAGGTTACACCCTTTATTAAAAACGTTGCTAATGGGCACTATGTATTCAAAAGAATTACTAAATTAGTGATACTTTTGAGAAAAGTAAAACATTTTGAAAGCCTCCAAAAGACTACGATGAATATTACATAGCTCTGTTTAAATACCTAACTAAAATAGTTACTAAGTAGAGTAGATTCGAAATAGTTACTAAATCAGTAACATTTTGAGAATTGACAAATAATTTTTTGCTGTTATTGAACAGAAGTTTTAAAATCGTTGATGAAAGTATAAACTAAGTCCTAAAATGACAAGATTTAAAAAAATTACTAAATTAGTGACATTTTGAGAATCTAAAAATTGATAATACATATATTGTATATAAATATATAAACAAAAATTATGAATAAGTAAAGTTATTAAAATAGTACTACATATTAGTGACATTTTTTAAAATCCTAAATCTCTTCACGACAGATATTACACTAATAGCAAAGTTTAGGTACATTTAAATACGCTACTTTCAAAATAATTACTAAATTAGTAACATTTTAAGAATATATAAATAACTTTTTTTACTGTTATTAAATGGAACCGTTAAAATCGATAATGATAAAATTACTAAAATGGTCCTCAAAAATTATTATATTAGTGACCTTTTGAGTACTTCCATTAAAATGTATAGTTGATATTGTAAAATAAAAAATGCAAAAACACTACTGCATTAGTGACTTTTTTTTTTAATCACCACAGAGCAGTACAGCATTTCAGAAATAAATTCTAAACGCTTTACTTAAAAGTTAGTAGAATAGTAATAGGTTCAAAATGATTACTAAATTAGTAACATTTTTTAACATCACTTGAGAGCCTTGCGTGATAAGGTTTCAAGAAATCGTTTATTAACAAAAGTTACGTATAAATTGAATCTAGAAGGGTAACTGGATTCAAAAACATTACTAAATAAGTAATTATTTTTAAACCGATTAAGACAGAAGCAAAAATGTTAAAACAAACTTAAAATAATAATTAACTTTGCCGATAAATCAAAAGTTACAAAAACGAATTTTCAAAAAATTACTAATTTAGTGATAATTTAAATAAAATTCGCGCTTTGTGTAAAATATTAAATATACCGGTTTAAATGTATATAAACTGGTTATAGATCTCAAAATTATTACTTAATTCAACACTTTGAATATCTCTACAGAACCATACTTCACAAATTTCAGGGCTTTGCTGCGTTAAAATAAAACAAATGCTAAAACTGTACTAGAAAC
The DNA here is from genome assembly GCA_035610365.1 of Aquatica leii. Classification (NCBI taxonomy): domain Eukaryota; kingdom Metazoa; phylum Arthropoda; class Insecta; order Coleoptera; family Lampyridae; genus Aquatica; species Aquatica leii. The sequence continues at coordinate 51,426,807 of CM069438.1, read as the reverse complement.
AATTGTAATAATAAATTAGTAACAGTTTTTCTATTACTCAAGAGCGTTACAGCAAAGGTTACACCCTTTATTAAAACGTTGCTAATGGGCATTATATATTCAAAAGAATTACTAAATTAGCGACACTTTTGAGAAAAGTAAAACATTTTGAAAGTCTCCAAAAGACTACGATAAATATTACAAAGCTCTGTTTGAATACCTAACTAAAATAGTTACTAAAAGTAGAGTAGATTCGAAATAGTTACTAAATCAGTAACATTTTGAGAATTGACAAATAATTTTTTTGCTGTTATTGAACAGAAGTTTTAAAATCATTAATGAAAGTATAAACTTAAAGTCACTAAAATGAGATTTAAAAAAATTATTAAATTAGTGACATTTTGAGAATCCAAAAATTGATAACACATATATTGTATATGAATATATAAACAAAATTTATGAATAAGTAAAGTTATTAAAATAGTACTAGATTAGTGACATTTTTGAAAACCGCTCTAAATCGCTTCACGACAGATTTTACACGAATAGCAAAGTTTAGGTACATTCAAATACGCTACTTTCAAAATTATTACTAAATTAGTAACATTTTAAGAACATATAAATAGCTTTTTTTGCTGTTATTAAATAGAACCGTTAAAATCGATAATGATAAAGTTACTAAAACGATCCTAAAAAATTATTATATTAGTGACCTTTTGAGAACTTCAATTAAAATGTATAGTTGATATTGTATAATAAAAAATGCAAAACTGTATTAGTGACTTTTTTTTAATCATACAGAGCAGTACAGCAAAAATTTCAGAAATAAATTCCAAACGCTTTACTTAAAAGTTAGTAAAACAGTAACAGATTCAAAATGATTACTAAATTAGTAACATTTTTTAACATCACTTGAGAGCCTTGCGTCATAAGGTTTCGAGAAATCGTTTATTAAGAAAAGTTACGTAGAAATTAAATACATTCTAGAAGGGTAACTGGATTCAAAAATAGTACTAAATAAGTAATTATTTTTAAACCGATTACGACACAAGTAAAAATGTCAAAAACAAACTTGAATTAATAATTAACTTTGCCGATAAATCAAGAGTTACAAAAATGAATTTTCAAAAAATTACTAAATCAGTGATAATTTAAATAAAATTCGCACTTTATATAAGATATTAAATATACGGGTTTAAATGTATATAAACCGGTTATAGATCTCAAAATTATTACTTAATTCAACACATTGAACATCTCTACAGAACCATACTTTACAAATTTAAGGGCTTTGCTGCGTTAAAATAAAACAAATGCTAAAACTGTACTAGAAACAATTGTAATAATAAATTAGTAACAGTTTTTCTATTACTCAAGAGCGTTGCAGCAAAGGTTACACCCTTATTAAAAACGTTGCTAATGGGCACTATATATTCAAAGGAATTACTAAATTAGTGACACTTTTGAGAAAAGTAAAACATTTTTAAAGTCTCCAAAAGACTCTACAATAAATATTGCATAACCCTGTTTAAATACCTAACTAAATTAGTTACTAAAAGTAGAGTAGATTCTAAATAGTTACTAAATCAGTAACATTTTGAGAATTCACAAATAATTTTTTTGCTGTTATTGAACAGAAGTTTAAAAATCATTAATAAAAGTATCAACTAAAAGTCACTAAAATGATGAGATTTATAAAAATTACTAAATTAGTGACATTTTGAGAAAAATTGATAATACAATATATGTATTAGATAAATATATAAACAAAAATTATAAATATGTAAAGTTATTAATAGAGTACTACATAAATGACATTTTTGAAAACCCTAAAAAACTTCACGATAGATATTATTAAGATTAGTGACCTTTTGACTTGCCGACAAATATTAATAATATTATTAATACGAGTAAAAATTAAAAAGTCTCTAAAAAGATACTGGATTCAAAAAGATTACTAAATTAGGGACATTTTGAGAAACTTTATGACAGGTTTATAATACACCGTAATTTTTACTGAATTTGCAACTTTACTGAACATAAACAGCCTTACGTCAAAAAAAAAAGTTAAGAAAAAATCAAGCCAATGCTAAAACGGTATAAAATTCAAATAAATTACTATAATAGTGATTTTTTTAAAAAATCACTACAGACCGCTGCAGCAAAGATTTCAGAAATAAATTCCAAACGCAAACTTTAATTAATTGTTAAAAAAATAATGATAGATCCAAAATGATTACTAAATTAGTAACATTTTTTAACATCACTAAAGAGCCTTACGTCATAGATTTCAAGAATTCGATTTATACTAAAAGTTATGCAAAAATTAAATACATTCAAGAACGTAAACTAGATCCAAAAATATTACTAAATTAGTGACTATTTTTAAATCGTAAAACGACACAGGCGAAAGTTCATAAAAAACTTTGTCGATGAACCAAAATAGTTACAAAGATAAAATTTCAAAAAATTACTAAATTAGTTATGAGCGCCAAAATAAAACAAATGCTAAAACAGTACCAGAAACGAAATTAAAAAAAATAGTAACATTTTGTTAACCTTCAAATAATTCTAATAAAAAACGTTGCTAATGGGCACTATTATTCAAAAGAGTTACTAAATTAGTGATGCTTTTGAGAAAAGCGTTACAGGAGATATTTTGATGTTTAAAAATGCTTATAAAACATACACCAAATTTGTTTATAAACAAAAAGTGGAAGTTTGGAAAAAATCACTAACTTAGTGACATTTATAAAATATTCAAACTCCATCGAACTTAATCACAAAAAGCTATCCTTACTAATAAACAAAAAAGGTACTAAAGCAACCACATTTGAAAGAATTACTAAATCAGTAACATTTTGAGAATTCAAATTAGTATTGGAGTCGGAAAAAATTACAAAATCGTTTTGTGTGAAATTGAAGCAGTCGGAAGCAATGAAATTTTAAAAACAATCGAGAATTCAAACTGCTTTCCATGTGCATCAAACACGATTTTAATTAAGAAAATTAAAGTATGAATCCGAGCAAATTCTGAAGAAAGAAAATCATTTTTCAAGCGAAGTAATTAACCTACATCTCAATATGGTACAAAAGAATTACAATTGCTTGTTAAACGACAGGTACCTTGAACGTAACAACTAAACAAACAAGTCATCTTGTTCCTTTCCATGTAATAAAATGTAACCGACAGTAATCGTTTGAAAAACGAGCACAACATAAGACGACCTACGTGCAAGTAGTCCTCGAGCACACTCGAATTTTGATGCAACAAAATTATTTTTTCCTTGAACGTTTTATCAATTTGAAGGATTTACAAGAGCTCTAAGAATTGTTTCTCTGATCAAAATGGCGTATTTAGTCCTAGCACGAAAACAAGCATTAGACGTCACAACGCACATGACGTCATTGTGCAGTAGCGTTACCTTGTAACTAAGATTGAAATGTAGCAACACTGTTTTTTTTATGGTTAGAAGAAAATTTAAAAATATTAAATCCCCAAATATTTTACTTGATACACACGTTTCAATTTAAGTAAATTCTACTTTCTTTTTGGATCACTCTGTAAAAATTCGCGACAAAAACTTCTGAACTTTGTACAAAACGGCGTTTTCAATCGAAGCACACACCCTAACGACTCGCTTTAAAAAAATATATATAAGAAGTACTTACGTGTCTCGTTCTGTTGAATCGCGAGCTAAAAGATCGTACATTTGACTATTCTGCGACGACGTATTGACCAGAAACAGTGAACTTTTAGCTGTGAAGAAAAAAACGCATTAAAAAACAAATCGCAAAATGAAACGTAGACTTACAAGCTGCGTTGGCCCGCACCAACAAAGTCGAGGTTTTAATAATAGGCGCTAATGGTTGTTGCGTGGGCGTGCCCGCCTGAAAGAACTTGAGAACGTATCGTTCGGCGTCTTTCTGCAAAAGAATCACAGCTTCTTCTAATAAAACTACGTGTAAAGCTACGGGTTGCTTATTAGGCCTCCTTAAGTGCATTGTACCTTCCTGTATCAAATTATATCGAGTTAAGTCTAAATTTTTAAATTCATTTACAATAGTGTGATCAGTCTTCTCGAAGATCGAAGTATCAAGATGCCGTTGGATGTCTTCGAGCCTGGCGCGGTTATACGCGTTTTTGGCAGCCTCGTTAACAAAATTTACTATTTCTTTCGATCGATCGTGCGCCTGTCTCAGCTTTTGCAATTCGACCGAAACAAATTCGGGATCTCTCTGTTTGTATTTTTCTTCGATGTGTATTAACCGTTCCAAAAGCAACGGGTATTTCGACAGCCTTTGCATTTCGGTTGGTATAATTCCTTGCAGGTTCAACCTCCGACAAAGCGGATGCCTTTCGTGTTCGCTAAGGAAACTGTCGAGACGCGATTCTTTTTTTCGCCTCTCTTTGATGAATTCAAGAGCCACCTGTTGGCGTTCGCAGAAAGCCGCCGCGCACGCTTGGAAATTTTCGCCCACCGGTCCGTCGAACTGCAAAAGAGTAAAAGTAGTAAAAAAAATTAAAACAATAGACAACCACTCACCATATTTAACATCATATCGCCGATGTCTTTAATTATGGGATTTTCTTTTCTTTTGCTCCTCATTATGCTGTTCAATTGCGAGTGTAGTTCTAGGAGTTCGCACAGGTTTGGAAAAATCAGATTGATTTCTTCATTTTTGAGAAGTTTCGACATTTGTAACGGTTTCTTGAATAAATTTTCTAACACCCAGAGATTCCGTACGTGTGATCTTTCCGTGTGAAATAATTCTGAAAGAAAAAAGAAAAACATATAATGCGGAAGAAAATAACATGATGTTTTTATAAAAAAGGCTTCGCTCCTGAAGTACTCCGATTACGATTCCACCGTGGTTACGATCGAAAAGGGGGTGTGGTTTATTTTTGATAACGGCTTTAAATTATGTTCTTATTGGTTCTCACATTAAGTCACGCCCTCTTTTCGGCCGCAAACGGTTAACACGATCTAATTGCGGTTGATCTTGGTATTTACGTAAGAAAACTGCTAGGGCGTTCACCAGCAATAAGGTCGGTATTACCCTAAGACAATTACTCGCCAACCCAGATTTCACAAAACGAGACGACCGAGCACCGATTCCAAATCCATCTCAACCTCCTAGCTAAGATCGATATATACAAAGCGATGTCCACCATTAAACAAGCCGCTGCGCTCTGACGCGTAGTTCGTCAAAGCAACGACACTTCTAAGCAAACTCAAGAAGATTCAAAGAGTCAAAGTGGCACGTCAGTGGAAACAGGCCGACTAAAGCGTCAACAGAATTAGAATATTTAGTTGGTTTCAAAGCATTCGTCTGCGAATAAGTCGCCGCCGCCGTCCAAAGCCATCTTGAACGGCTGACACATTTTGTTTTCGTTCAAATACGTGCACCGCAGTTTTGGCGCCCAACGTGGAGTCCAAACCCACGACCCTATGGTTGAGTCTCATGCTCTACCAACTGAGATAGTCAAGCTTCGTACCCTCAATTGACGTAACCGTATCCTTGATCGTGCTCAATCAAGTTTTTGTCCAACATTCTTTGCGAACTTACTTACATGTAAAATCTCTTCTCAAATCCTTATAAAGCTTAAACCCCATGAGCTTCATGTGAAGAACATTTCTACTTCCGAATCCAATCCAAACATGACATTTTAAAGTCACAGATCAAATAGAAAAACTTACTCGTAAAAATCGTATCAAACCCATATTCAACTCCCAGATTCTTCCTTCTTCCAAAGACAAATTTTCTACAGTTTCATCTCAAGGTGTCTACCAAATTCCATGTTCATGTGGTTTAGTCTACATCGGTGAAAGTTGACCGTGATCACACGTTTCAGAACATGATCGCCGTTTAAAGAAAAGATATATTTCTCAGTCTGTTGTTGCTGAACATCATTTGTCACAGCATATATTTTGTTAACACTTCGGTTACTCTTTGATAATTTGATTATTCTTTAAGAGCATAGAATTCATCAAACGCCCCAAGAGCTTCCATCGCGACCACGGATTCTTTTGTTCCCGGTTGTTTCTCGTTTATCGAAGACACACCCCTTTTGGCCGTAATCCAATCAGATTCGCGCTGACCCACCGCGACGATGTTTTTGCAGCATTTGAAAGTTTCGGGTGACATGCATCACACGTTGAAGATGGGTTCCCCTAAAGAACTGTTCGAAGAAAACAGTCAACTGAAGGCGTAAATTTTGGAGAATAGCAAAGCCCTCCCCGACCAAGCAAAGATGCTTGCCGACCAATCGAGGATACTGGCGGGAAAGGGCTCTTATAAACGAATGTCTTCGAGGGAAGGATGTCACCAACGTTTCCGCCGTCAAGATCACCAAAGCAACGAACACTGCCATTGTACCGCTTCTTCTGCCAAAGAAACGTGCCTCCAGAGCTACCAAAAAATTGTTGCAGAGCCTACTGGACTCACAGTTTCAACACTGCTAGTTACGGTTTATTGTAATGAACCAGAAGCCATCCCGTCAGTGTCTTTTGCCATCTAACCGACCGATGCGCTTATGAATATCGAAGCAGCAAACACATCGAAGAAGTTGAATTTACAATTGTAACGTACCGCAAGAGGCACAGGCAGTCCAAAAGCGAAGACGAGGCATTAAACGGCAGGTACTGAACTCTGTCGCTAAGGTAAGAATCCCGCCTATAATTCTGCATAACCAGCAAGATTACAGAAGCGAACGTTGACATAGAATCTACCATAACTACAAAGAGTGGCGTGATCTACTTAAAGACCATGCAAGATTTCCGCTTAGTCATTGTGCATGTTTCAACCCGAAAAGCCACTGAAATTCGTGATCCAGGGCATTCTTCTACGAAGGCTCGAAGAAAGAAGCGGAAGACGATCTGCGGCGTCATCAACGTCACACGTGTGAAAGCAACCAGAAGCAAAGTCCTTCTACCGATGGTAATAGTACACTTACCGAAGACAGACGCTTCATAAACATTTTCAACGAGCGGTATGTGGGTATTTATTAAATCCCCAAACATAACTCTGGTTTCAGCCAATCCCAAACTGCTGCAGAACCATACCGAGAAGCGTGCCGAACATTTCACAACTGTCTGCAGAAAGACGCGCGAAGATGGATCAGCAAAGTCTTGCAACTATAAGGACGCGCTTCCGGCCGAGTATATGGGATGTTCGGCGCACCCGAAGCATAGGTCTGCAATACTCCGTGGCAGATACCGGAGCAGCCGCTCCAACAAGACGAAAAGATCGGGACTTCGCTTTGTACCTAAAGTTCGTCGCCTTCATGAAAGTACAACAGGCATAGCTTTGACGTTATTCTGGTTTTCGAGACAGCCCTCTTAAGGCCTGTCGCGATCCTAGGATATCCAATTACGTCATGTACCAGAATGATCCAGCCACCGAAAAAAGTGGCCACAAAGCGACGCTCCCGCTTAAAAACCTTGAAGATACTTTTATAATTGTTCGCAAAGAAAGAAGAAGAGCGAAGTCGTTCTTTATGTGGTGTACAAACCAACAGGGAGCCCGTTACAAGAAGCAAATTTTAACACCAACATTGTAGCGATCTTCAGTAGAGACCTCAACGCGAAGCATCCATCTATCAACCCGTACCGATACAGCCGACTTATCATCGAACTCCTCCGACTCGCAACTACTACCTCTACGTATTCGAGAGATAATCAACAGCGTCGAAGATGGCAATGCGCCAGAAACAGAATGCAGTCCAAAAAGAAAACGAAGATAGCTGAGCATCGTAACCGAAGCTCGAGTCGCTAAACCCCAAAGACGGCAGCGCCTGGAAGATCGAAGCGTTGAAGAATTCTGGGTCGCCAATGATTCCGCCACTACGAGGTATGAACAACTCGAACAACGACAATGGAGAACTGTTCGCAGCCATCTTGGAAGAACAGTTTATCGCCACACACGAAAACATGGAACCGGTACGGATTCACCGCGTCAACGGACTCGTTTAGAATGGATTATCCGAAGCTTACACGACTCGAATCAACCACACAACGATTATAAGGAAATGACCCGAACCAGAGCCATCAATAACAGAGCGATTCGACTAGGGGCGTGGCCATTCTCATTGCTATTTTCAACGACTCTCTCAGACTTCGCCTATTTTCCGGACCAATGGAAGACAACTAACGTAAATTCTCCTCCCAGGAAACACCTCGCGATGCGTCATTTCGCGTTGCTAAAATCCGAAGACGGCAGCGTCTGGCAGATGGTAAAAGGGCTGAAGAATTCTGGATCGCCAAAGATCCCGCCACTACCAGGACCCTGGTATCGCCTACTCGAACGATGACCAGGCAGAACTGCTCGCAGTCCAAGGTAGGAAGAATCTTTCCGTCTCACGCACGAAGACATCAAAGCGGAACGGATTCACCGCGTCAACAGACTCGTTTGGAATCGATTATCCGAGGCTTGCACGACTCGAATCGAAGCATAAAATCGGAAGAGGTAAAAACGATTATAAGGAAATCACCCGGACCAAATGGCATCAGCTACCGAGCGATTCGACTCCTCCCAGCTAGAGACGTGACCATCCTCGCGCTATTTTTAACGCCTCTCTCGAACTCAGCTTATTTCCGACCCAATGGAAAACGGCTAACGTAATTCTCTTCCTAAGAAAAACCACGCGATGCCGCAGCTCGAGTTGCTCGACTCCAAAGACTGCAGCATCTGGAAGATGGTAAAAGCACTGAAGAATTCTGGCTTGCCAAGGATCTTACCACTACGAGGAGCCAATGGTATCGCCGACAACAGAACTGTTCGCAGACACCTTGGAAGAAGAGTTTAGCACCATGCATCAAGACATCGTACTGGTACGGATCCGCCGCGTCAACAGATTCGTTTGTAATCGATTATCAGAGGCTTGCACGACACGAACCGAACACACAACTACCGGAAGAAATAAAAACAAATATAACGAAATGACCTGGACCAAATGGCATCAGCAACCGAGCGATTCAACTCCTCCCAGCTAGAGAGGTGGCCATCCTCGCCGCTATTTGCAACGCCTCCCTCAGACTCGATCTATTCAGACCCAATCGAAGACGGCTAACGTCATTTTCCCCTCGGGAAAACCCTCGCGATGCCGCAGCTAGAGTCGCTAAACTTCGAAGACGACAGCGTCTGGAAGATGGTGAAAGCGCTGAAAAATTCTGACTTTCAAAAGATCTTGCCACTACGAAGACCCAATGGTATCGCCAAGACAGAACTGTTCGCAGTTACCTTAGAAGAATTCAACCCCACGCATAAAGACATCGAACCGCACGGATTCACCGCGTCAACAGACCCGTTTAGAATCGAAATTTGCACGATTCGAATCGAACACAGAACGCCGGAAGAGGTAAAAACGATAAGGAAATTACCCGGATCGAATGGCATTAGCAACCGAGCGATTCGACTTCACTCAGGTCCCTACCCTGGCGTGACCATCCTCGCCCTTATTTTCAACGCATCTCTCAGACTTTCGACCCAATAGAAGACGGCTGACGTCATTCTTCCGAAGCCAGGAAACTATCCTACTCGCAAGATTTCCTTACTTAACATATCCCTCTTGTGGTGAACTTATACTAAGCAAGTTCGAGTGGTATAGTAGATCCACATCCTCCTCCTCCACCGGGGAATAACTGTTTTCGAAAGTCTCGACGAGGCACCAGGCATCGAGAGTCGCCAAAAAGATTAACGCGTAATCCTCAAGAAGACTTCACACCGGTGTAGTTTTTCTGGACATCTAAAAGGCGTTCGACAAGGTTTTGCATTAGTTATCCGTTCATACCCCATCAACCGCACGTTTCAAGTGAAACTAAAGATGTACAAGTCCGGCCCGAGAAGAATCCAAGCCGGAGTACGTCATGGGTCAGTTCTGGGTGCTCCGTTGTACAACATCTTTACTGCCGACATTCCGAGGCATTACCGAAGCAGAAGAGGAGAAAGTGGACCCACCATATACCCTGATCTTGCTTGATATAAGTTCGCCACAAGACAGAATGGACATGAACTAGCGGAATACGCGCTATACGACGACGACACCGCGGTAATGTTAAGTTCGTGATTACAGCAGATCATTGATCGGTTGTAGTTCACCATAGACTACCTGTGGTGTTACTACGCCGACTGGAAGATCAGAGTAAACCCCACGTAAAACATCGTTGTCGGAGAATCGCACCGGGACGTTGTCAACTGAGAAGTGCCAACACACCGTAGAAGAATGAAGCTAGGCCTCGTTCGATCATGGAAGAAACATCTCTACAACGTCGCAGCTAGAGCATCCGTAGTCATGTCCAAGCTGTATCCAATTATGGAGAGAAACAGCGTCCTACCCGTGGATAAAAAGCTTCGCCAACAAGGTCACACAGGACAAAGATACATCGCAAAGATCCAGCAAACCCAAAAACAAGACATCGTGCATCGTAAGAAACAATCAGCTGCAGCGAGATCTACGTGTCCAGCATCCGCGAGAGGTACGATTCGTGAATCGTGCATAGCAAAGAGAAAAATATATAAATAAAGCAAAACCATATTATGTTAAAAGTATTCTGATATAGGTTGCGTATTGTATGTATTTTGTCCCGGAACGCCCTCTTGCTACGTTCAGAGCGTTGGGTGTAATTTTTTTTGTTTTTTCTTGACGTATCAGATTAATAAAAGGAAAAAAAGAAATCTTGTACATGAAAATCTAACGTGCGCATCCAGTGAGGCCTTCATTTCTAAATATTCGTCTTCATCCACGTTATAAATAGATGCATTAGTTTTACTTCATACGTGAGAGTTTCTCTGAGGTAAGAACGCAAATTTGTTTGTACAATTACGGTTTGAATTTATTCTAAGTGCGATTTGCTTCTAGTTGCAAATTCGCTAGTTGCGCATCAAGTTAATTTTTCGATTATCTATTGATTTAGTAACAGTTTTCGACCGTTTTGGAGCATTTTTAATTAATTAACGATTACAACGAGACCTGCGATCCTATAGCCGAATTGTATTGAGCTAGTCGTCTGCATTTAGGTTACCAGTAAAAAAGTTCGTAAGAAACATTATAAGGATAATCGAGTAAACGAGTGAAGAGTTTTGAACTAAGGTGAGGAAACCGAGTAAGATACGAATATGAAAATAATGATAAAATGTCTGGAGAAAGATCTACTTCCAATAGGTTTTAAGAGAGAAATCGTTTAGAAAAGAAAGATGTGCAGAGAATAATAAAATTTTCTACATACCATTAATAACATCCTGTCGTTTCTTCTCGTGCGGATGCAAGCTAGCTAATTCATCTTCAGGTACAAAGCTTTGCCAATCGGTTGGATCCACCTCGTTTTCCATATCACTGTCCCATCCCGTTCCCGCCGGGTGGGTGGTGGTAAATCCAGACACCGCATCTATGGACGCGCTCGGACTTTCTGACGATTTACTAAACAAACATACAATTAAACAAAAAAAAATCCTAAATTAGAACCAACTCACTTTGATGATAAACTAGAATTCGAAGAACTACCCGAGTTTGTCTGGTACGAAAGTCCATGTTGGTCCAAATCGACAGTCTCGCTGGAAGATAAAAACAAACGAATGAGTACGGAAACTTTTAAACGACGCCTCGTAAGGGACGTGCTCCTTACTGTATGTAAAACGTCGAAGTACTACTTCTATTTCGAGCACCGGAAAGCATAATTATAAAACTATAAATAAGAAACGGTACAGATCGCTCCGTTTTTATTTAATCTAATCCTGACATTTAAAAAAAATAATAATAATCGCCCGCTGATTATTAACTAAAATTAATGTAACGACGTGCCTCGGGGATCGTGTAATTATGTATTTATTTACTTATTTGTGCGGATAACAAAGTGTATAGGTCAAGTTCGTTGTCTTAATGAATTTACCCGGTTATAGAACGCATTGTAATTGCTCGTTATTGCCAATTCCCTACACTGCATTCCATAACACAAATTTAAACCTGGGGTCATAATCCATGTGGTTAAAAAGGCACTAATCGTACACACAAAACACGATCTATAATACTATACACATGCACACAAGGGCGCTAGGCGCAACGCACGCGCTCGGACCAAACACTTTCAGGTATGAAGTCGGTTTCAAACAGCTAAATATAGAGATGAATGAAAGAAGTAAAAAAAATATATACTTACTTTGTCGTATTATGTAGCGGATCGCTGATATTTCTTCTTTGTTTTCTCTGAAAAAAACATCGAAATTAAAAACCGGTTTTTGGCACCATCTATCGGAGCGAAAAAAAAACTTACAAGAAAGTTACTTCTCAAACAAGAAGTTATGCAAATAAATGAATCATAAATGTATAAAGGGAAATTACGTATAATATTTAATGCTCGATGTTTACTATGTCATTAACTATATTTAAACTTACCTTCTCCGATTGTTCCTTAACACTTTCCGATCTATTTATATTGGTGGAATTCTTCTTTTTGTTTCCCGTGTAAGCTGGAAGACTGATAGTGCTGCAATAAAGAAAAGAAATATAAATTTTCGAAAATCCAAACGTTCAAAAGATTAGGCGCGCGATACGGATTATCATTATCACTCCACATACCTTAATTTACGTTCGAGTCTACTTTTCTTCGTTTTAATACCGAACGTGGTTTCTTTTAAAGTTTTCAATGACTGTCGACGTAAATTATGAAACAGAGGATCGAATTCCATGCCGAAGAAGTTCATTGAGTACACATTTCGACGTGGCTGTACAAAGACTACGAAATTGGTCATTAGGCGGTTTTATCGTGCTTATCAATACACTAAGATAACTGTTATCGAGGTTATGGTAGAGTAGCTTTGCGATTTTGATTACGGAATTTACCTAAAATCAAACAAAAACTAGACGGGTACCCCGCGCAATGGCACGAACGAGTTAAGACCAATTCAAAACAATTAAATAGAATCGATAACGACGTTCTTGAAAACGCGGAGAATACAATGGATTTCTTCTATGAATAGAAAGATCGCCGAGAAAAACAAGATTATTGTAGTTTAGTGAGCACTCAATGAATGGATTTTTACCACATATACTATAATGAGGAAAAAACATCATCGATCAAACTTTACAACACAACGAGTACATTCGCACGGTCTGACTGTAAATACAATAATAAAAAAACAAAAGGGGAAAAAGCACGGAAAATGCATTTAGGTTATCCGGATGGACCTTTGCACGGATAAAAGATTAGTCGTATACCTAAAAAAAAACAAATATTCCATGGCCTGTTACGATCCAGTAACATTCGTGCTTGGGACTTCTAATAGTACCCAGTCCAAGCGATTACAACTTTTTAATTTCCTTGATCCTCCAAACCAACAAAAACAAAACCTGGCGTGTGAGTTTTATGATAAAACAGTTACGCAGCCAGAAACGTCGTGAGAAATATCTCACGTAATAACGCCACCATCTTTTTGTTTGATTCTTATGCGAAGCCATCTTTGTTTAAAATCTACGTTGAAAATTTACTACCGCCATCTTTGATCCTTTCTAACTTTTATTCTGGACGATCTTCGCTGGCAAGTTCACAGCACTACGACGTCCCGTGCCTCCAGTTCCTGTAACGGTCTCAGAATTGGATCAAGTGACTAATACTCTAAGGTCAGCAGCTACATGGCAAACCTCTCCTTAGTATGAATCGATCCCGTGGACTGCGTGGTTTTTGTCAATTTTGCTTCCTTCTCCATTTGTATCGTCGAAAATCTCAGTCGTAAAATCTTCTTTATCTGCCTGAAGAAGTACACGCCTTGGTACACGAAACGTTGCCTTATGAAAAATTTGAAAGAGCCTAAATCCCAGGTTTCGACCAATATCGACAAGATAGATAGAGAAATCTGTTGCATCCATCGATTTACCTGTCTTGTAGATTTCACGTTTCGTGCATCAAGAAGATTTCTCTAACTGAAGAAGCACGAAACGTTAACTCTTAAATAGAACATACCCGCATTTATAAGCAGTGCAAATATTTCGTCTCAAAAATCTAATTGTCGCAACCATAGATTCCATTGTGTCGTTATCTTTGTTTACTTTTCTTTTCCTCCTTTATAACCATATTCACTTCTCCATATTAATTCTTTCCGTCGTCCACGAATGGTTAATGAAGTCATTCAGAAACTGTATGGATTCCGGAAGTCGCCATCCTCAACGCACCAAGCTTAATAAGGTATTTGAGAGAAGTTGTTTCCTGAAGAAAAGCATTCTCGTCATCTACAGCAGCATCTCGCTGCCCATGGCTCAATTGATTTCTGCGTAATTCCAAATCCAACCCGAGAAGAATGCTCCTCGAACCTCTACTTCACATCCGATCTTCCGTAACACCTATGCGTTATAGACCGCTGATGCGGCAGTGATCAGTTCTCAATCGATTGATACGCCCACTAAAAGATCATCGCCAATCTGACGAATAGCAATGAAGTATTCTACACCTATTGTCAGACTACTTGTCACTTTGAGAAGGCACATCCACGGTTCACCGGCGGTACCCGTTTAGTAAAGACAGCGTCCCATTCGTGGACAACAACCTGGTACTCTACACCATGACTTACGCTTAACCGCACAGTCTCAGCGGCAAAAGCATCTATGACATTACGATCTGCAGAAGTACTGACACATCCAAATGAAGTCAGAATGCAGGATGCATCATCGAGGCTTTAGTCGCTTGGTGTTCGACAACGACCGTTTCATTAGAATAAGCACGATACTTCATAAACGTCAACATCTTATAATTCAGCTCTAAGCCTTCTAGATCGCTTCTTTGAACTCTCAATAACGTTGTTTATCCTCTCGAACATATGAAGGCCAGGACCATGCTATCCGTGTCCGTCGCGTCCTGATTCGTTGCCGAAGGTACCATTACAATATCTGCTTCATTTAATTAGAACCAAGAGAAAAGTATTTGTTCTTGCATTTTCTGACACTGTGTGCCTATCGCATCCACGTTTTCCTTTTCCGTTAACTAGAACGAAAACAAAATAAAAACAATGTTACTGATTCTTCTCTTCTCACTCCAACCAACGCCGATGCCTTTCTTTGCTCTCCTTAACGTGCGTTAACGCATTGAAGAAACCTCTTCGTCATTTTTGCGATTATTTCGCAACTTCTTTTTGGCGTATATCCCTACGACAATATGGTATCAGCAAGTCACATCTTCCCAAAACAAACACCTTAAATTATGCAATGAGAACAAACGAGTCGAGTTCCTCAAGATTCGGTACCAAGACCAATATTATAAAAAAAAACCGCGCAAAAAACCTAGTTAGAAAAAACTGTCGAGTTCTGTCTCCAGAAACGTCAATTATAGAACATCGAGTTTGTAACCCAGCGCTATAAGTTTAACTCAATGACCTAATGACAGGTGATATCAAACAACCAAATCAACAAGAAGGAAATAAAACCACAAGCTAGACATAAGTTGGACGTAAATTCAACGTAACTTAGACGTAAATCGGATATTAATTAGACGAAAAACGAACGTGCATTGTACATAAATTAGACGTCGATTGGTCATAGATTTAATTTGCATTTAAATTTAGCATAAAATAGACGTAAAATGGATATAAATTGAACACATATTGGACGTAAAGTGAACAGAACCTAGACGTAAACCGGACATAAATTGGACGTAAATAATATGGATGTCAAGTTGACGTAAACTAGTCATAAATGGGTTTAAATTGTTAAACGTAAAGTTAAACATAAATTGAATTTAACTTGGACGTAAACCAGATGCGCATTAGACATAAATTAGACGTTAGATGGATGTATAAAGTAGGAGTAAACTAGACATAAAATAAACGTAAACTATACATACATTAGACGTTAACTAAATGTAAGGTTAACGTAAATTATCCATTACTGGATTTAAACAGCACATAAATTGAATGTAAACTATACGTAAATTGGACGGAACGTTAATGTAACATGAACGTAAATCGGATATTAATTAGACGAAAAGCGAACGTGCATTGGACACAAATTAGACGTAAATTGGTCATAGATTTAAACTGCATATATATTGAGCGTAAAATAAGCGTTAGCTGGACATAAATTGAACGTATGTTGGACAAAACTTAGACATAAATTAAACTTCAACTGGACGTACACTAAACACATTACACGGAAATTATACATAACATAAAATTGCATATAAACTGGACATAAACTGAACGTAAACTAGACATCAATTAAACGTATATTGGACTTAAAGTGAACATAACTTAGACATCAACTAGACATAAAGTAAAACGTAAATTGTACATAAATCAGACACAAATTCAACAAAACTTGGATGCAAATTGGGCACTTAATGAACATGAATTACACATTAACTGTAAAGTGTCCGCAAATTGGTCAAAAATGAACAAAAATTAGAAGTAAAGTGAACATAATACATCGAACCTAAAATGGATATAAATTAAACGTATATTGGACGAACATTATTTAGACATCAATTGAACGTAAAATAGACATAAATTATACGTAAATTCAACATGCACTGTTCAGAAATTAAACGTAAAGTCAAAGTATAAAATGAAAATTAAAATCGACGTAAACTGAATATCATTTAGACGTACAGTTAACAAAATTTGGCTGCACATCCGACATTAAAAGGACGTAAACTGGACATAAAATTCCACGTAAATTGTACAAAAATTGGAAGTAAACTCAACAAAAAATAGACGTAAAGTAAACATAACTTAGACGTAAATAAGACATCAGTTGAACGTAAACTGGATATAAATTATAGAATCTAAGCTTTCGCGGTTGAACACCCCGACTTTTTAGGTTTCGCCATAAATTTAAATTACACATCAATTGGGCTTAAAATAGACGTAAACTGAAGATCATTTAGACGTAAGTTAATAAAATTTGGCTGCACATTCGACATTAAAAGGACGTAAACTGGACATAAAGCCCAACGTAAATTGTACAAAAATTGGAAATAAATTCAACAAAAATTAGACGTAAAGTGAACATAACTTAGACATCAATTGAACGTAAACTGGGTATAAGCTATAGAATCTTAAGCTTTCGCGGTTTCCTTGCTACGTTTATAAGCCACTTTCGGCTTAGACTGCGTCGTAGTCGAACCCTCAGACTGTTAAGGTTTGGTCATAAATAGATTTAAATTGTACATAAATTGGACGTAAAATAAACATAAATTAGACGTAAATTCAGCATAACTTGGACGTGTACTGTTCAGAAATTAGGCGTTAAGTGGAAGTACATATAAAGTTGACGTAAATTGAACATACATAGATTTAAATTGCACATAAATTGGACGTAAACTCGGCATCATTTAGACGTATACCTACTAGGCGTAAAATTAACAAAACTTTGATGCAAATTCGACATCAATTGGACGTAAACTGGACATAAAATTAAACGCAAATTGTACGTAAATTCAAAATTGAATGTAAATTGAACATAAATAGATTTAAATTGTACACAAATTGAACGTATATTGTACATAAATTCGACAAAACTTAAATGTGAATCAGGCGATTAATGAACATAAATTAGACGTTAACTGGGATGTAAATTGGGCATAAATTGATCATAATTGGATTTAAATTGCACTTAAACTGGACGTAAAGTGAGCATAAATTGGACGTAAATTCAACATAACTCGGGCGTGCATTGCACATAAATTAGACGTTAAGTAGATATATAAAATAGGTGTAAAATATACGTAAACTGGACACCATTTAAACGTATATTGGATGTAAAAGGAACATAACTTCTACGTACACTAGACATCAACTGGACGTAAATTGGACATAAAATTGAATGTAAATTGTACAATAAGTTAAACTAAATTCAAAAAACGTTGAACGTAAATTGGTCATAAATTAATTTAAATCGCACATAAATTGGACGTATATTAAAAGTAAAGTTAAGACAACGTAGACGTAAATTAGACATCAATTGGACGTTAACTGGACATAACGATTTATAAACATGCTTGAGACGCAACAAATACATGTAAGATTTCAAAGTCATAAATAAGTAGAAGTTGTTTCCCCATTGAGGTTTTGTCTTCGAGTTTTTTTTCCTCCTGGTCAACTAAGGGTCAAATCGTAGTACTTCTGATTGAACAGATCTACGTTCCCCTTTTACTTTCTCACAATGACAGAACACATTTAGGTGTCTGCTATTCAGGATACTAACGAGAGTACCGATATTGCTGCGGGAGCTTTACTCGATAACAGTGTATAAGAAAAAATGGAGTCAGGGTTGACCAATTAAAAACAAATAAGAGCGCAAATCAAACAAAAATCTAAATTTGTACTGACCTATCTTGATGGGTGACATCGACGTCGTGATGATCGATATTGTCTTGAACCTCTTGCGACCTAGACGATTCTTCGCGTACCGCATCTGGACGTCGGTCTGAACCTGTTCGCGATACAGGATGTCCAGGTTTGGTTTCGCCTGCAAATATAAAAAATTAAAATTAGCTTGCCAAAAAACGAATTTTAGAGCAAACTTGAGATGGGAAGATTTCATGCGCCTGGCGGAAAGTGACAACTCAGAAAGGATTGTCCATCTTTTTACGATAAAGTACTGGGGACAATTAGAATGTAAATGCAAATTTCTTTGCAAATATGAAGTAGCGTTAAGTATACATCGCAGTAAATTGACATTTCATTTAAACATCTTAGATTGGAACAACTTTCTATAATAAATTATGAAGACAGTTATTAAGCAAATATTTGAAGGAACCGAGCGAAAATGTTTGTTGCAGACAAAGAAAAAGTTTCCTCTGGGGGAAATACGAAACCTTTCGATTTTCCGACCGCATTAGCGTTACGTAACGAAAATGAATAATTCAATGATTGGATTACAAAACGATAATAAACGCCTTAGATCGATACAACCGAAACCATATTTAATCCGGAGATAACCTTCAAGTTACGATTAAATATTTACCTGTGCCGCCACAATTACCTTTATCAGAGTCCGGTTCGTCCGCTTGTACGCCGCCATTGTTGAACTTTCGCGAAACTTGCACGCTCGAATTGCGCACACCACCAAAACCGATAAAGTCAAATTCGTTTTGGACCATTTTGCAATTTTTCTTCGCTTGTTCTAAGAGTTTGTTGCGCCTCGCGCGTAAAAGATTCAAATTAATGGCACTACTCGATTTCGACTTGGCTAAAATTGGTTTTTCGGTTACATTCAACAGGTTCATTTGGTTATCTACCAATTCGGGTATTCCTAAATTTGAGGAGGAACTTCTTAAACCAAACGTCTTTGGCCTGATACGTTCCAAATTGGAAGTCTGTCGAATTAGACGAAAATCGAATTGGGACACCGATTTTCGCAATTCTGGTACGGGGTCTTTAGGCGCTTCCGCGCCTTTTTTCTTCTTGCTCTTCTTATTGGTTTTCGTATCCTCCGCAATATTAGGCATCGTGTGACCATTACTGGTGCTGTTATTGTCATTCTTGTTTTTGTATATTTTGCTTTTGACGCGTTTTAGGTACGAGTCGTTTTGAGGCGTTATTTTGGGTATTTGCGTGTTAACACCAGCGGTCGTCATTTTTGACTTCGTCTTATTGGTGTCGAAATTTACCTGCACGGGTTTTCTCCGTAGTTGCACGCCCGGAAAATCGTCTTTTTCCGCTTCGGATTGTTTCATTTTAATATTCTCGCAACTAATCGAAGGTTTAAGCGCACCATAACGAAATATATCACTGAAACGTCTAGTACTGCTGCCTTTACGTTCATTTTTGTCTTCGAACTCGCACTTTTGCAAACTGTCACTTGTCTTACTTCGAACAACAAAACTATCACTATAGCGTTTAGTGTTATTATTGTTTATTAAGTTGGGAGCATCGTTTTGCAACCACACATCTGTCGACAATAAATCCGAACGGAAATCTGCAGTACTTTCGACGTCATTAATTAATCGAATGTCGTCATCTCTATTATTTGTTGTTGTTGTGTTTTCACCGACGTTTTCTTGTTTGGATTTTAAATCCTCGAGTAAATCGGGTTTTGCCTTAGATTTTTGAGTACCGCCCGTACTGTTTTTGCGCGTCCTCGCCGTATTTTGAGGTTTTTTAAACGCGCTCTCGACTGGCTGCTGCTGTTGGGCGTTTGAACCTTTCGATTTGGAGTTTTTCCGTTTCCTGTGTGTAATCTTACTTTTCAATGATGTCATGTTTTTGTTGCTTGTTTCCGTTTGTGTTGACCACATTATTATCACTAATACAGTCACATACACTGTTTATAGAATTCTTAGTAATTAATACTGACTGAAGCACAGTACTCTTAAGTAATCTACTTAATTATCTGTAAAGTAACAGATGACTTTATTATTATTTAGAAGCACTATCTGAAGGCACGTGGTTGCTTTAACGCCTTTATCAAAATTATAATGAACTTCCGACACCGAATCCCAAATGCAATTACGAATTTTAACCTATTACGAAACGTTCGTTATTGAAAAAAAAAAACAACAAACGCCCTGTACATGCCTTGAACGCTAATGAAAATGAGTATTTAATTGACGACCGTTCCACTTTATTTATAACTGGTTACATAATTTGTTCATGCGGTAAGACGCGATTGTGTGTCCCACGAGTTGGATGAGGAAACCCGACGACGAACGGCTTGTGTTCTCAAGAGACTTTCCCCCTGTGTAAATTAACCGAATTAATGTTTTGTTGCAAATATGTAATGCGAATTTAATACGATACGTGAGATAATTTCATTTTATATACAGAATGAGTCACAATTTCGTATTATCGGCGGAAAACCGCATTGATTCGTTCGCTGCGACTATTACAAATTGACGAACTAATTTCAAGATACTGAAATAAGGGTACCGTAAATCAAAGTTAAACCAAAAACTACGAATCGAGAACAGATATAAATCACAATAAATAAAAAGAATGTTACTATAAAAAACTAGAAGGAAAATCACGCACCATTAATTTGTTTAAAAAACGAAGAATTTGATCGAATTAGAAAAACGCCACAGGATAGTAAACAGGAAAACATTAAAATACACAAAAAACCGAATGCAAAATGACAAAAGTAAAAAATCAGCTGAAATATGTCGAATTTTGAATTGAATTCTTGTAGACAAATATCAGAACTCTAATTGAAAAAAAAACAAGGCAAAAACAGAAATAAAATAATAAAAGATCAAAGTCAACGATGTAAATTGAAAAAAAAAAGCAATCAAATACTGGAAACAAATGACAAGAAAAAAGATCACAAAATAAAGGTAGAAATAATAACGTCAATATCAAAATTGAAGACAAAAAATAAAACAATCTCAAAAATCCAAAAGACAACCAGTCAGCAAAAAATTACGTTAAAGAATGTATTGTAAAAAAAGAAAAAATATCGCAAACAGCAAGAAATGACTAAACGAAGTCAGGTTTAAGTCATAGTAATATGTCACACCAAAACACAATCTAAAAAAAGAATGCAAACTAAAAGATATCAAAAAAGTCGTAAGAATATTACGTCAGTGAACATAAAAAACAAAGCAAAACAATAAAAAAAATACTATAGAAACAAAAATTAATTAAATCGAATGACACAACAGATATCAAAAAGTCAAAAAAAAACTAAAACTATTCAGACAAATCCAAAAATAGAAATTACAACATCAACCTAAGCTGTCAAAAATAAAGAAACACCACAAAGTCAAAAATATTCAAAAGAAGTCGCAACGTAAGATATGAAAGATAAAGTAAAAATTTATCAAGTCAGAATAAAATAGTACAAATTATTTAAATATCAAAGTAAGCTAAAAATGCACAAAAGAAATCACAACATTAACATAAGTTAGGAAAAATAATAATGAAGTCTGACATACCAGAATGACGAAATTGCGCTAAAGTGAACTACAAAACAAGCGTCAAAAATCCACAAAAGAAAGAGATCAAACACAGTGACAATATGTTAAACCAAGTCAGACTCAATCAAAAAAAAATACGTCAAAGTTTTCTACAAACGAAGAATAACAGCTAGAAAAATATCAAAGTATAGCACGAAAAATCTACACGAAATCAAAAATTCTCAAAATAAATAACGTCTACAGAAAAAAAATTACAAAGTCAAAACAAATTACAAAAAATATACAGCAAAAAAATAGAGGTATCCAAAATTCACAAAAGAAAAGATGTCATACACAGCCAAAAAGATTTAAATCAAGTCAGAATATATCGAAGTGAGCTACAAAAGAAACAAACTAGAAAAATGGTGTAAGCAATTCACCAAAAAAATATCAAAGACAACAAGAAATATCTAAACAAAGACAAAAATACTCAAAAGAAGAAATGACAATATCAACGTAAGCTATGAAAACTAATTTAAAAATTCAAGTCAGACATACCAGCTAGTAACCAAGTCAGACTTAATCAAAATATTACAACGCCAAAGTTTTCTAAATTCACGGAATCATAAACAGCCAAAAACGTTTGAATAAAGTCAGAATAATATATCAAAGCAAGCTAAAAAAACAAACTAAAAAAATTGTGTATGCAATTCACCAAAAAAAAATATGAAAGATAGCAAGAAATATCTAAACAAAGACAAATATTCTCAAAAGAAGAAATGACATCAACGTACGCTATGGAAAAAAAAACATAATCAAGTCAGACATACCAGAAAGAAGAAAAAAAAAGTACAAAACAAATAAGATATACACAGCCAAAAACGTTTGAATAAAGTCAAAATAATATATCAAACCGAGCTAAAAAAAAAACCAACAAACTAAATAAATTGTGTAAGCAATTTACCAAAAAAAAAATATCACAGATAGCAAAAAATATCTAAACAAAGACTAATATTCACAAAAGAAGAAATGACAACCTCAACGTAACACATGAAAACTAATTTTTAAAAAATCAAGTCAGACATACCAGCCAGAAGAAATCGCGTTAAACTAAGCTAGACTCAATGTACCATCACAAAAAAAAACAAGTGTTAAAAATCCACAAAAAGAAAGAGATCAAACACAGTCACAATATGTTAAACCAAGTCAGACTTAATCAAAATATTACAACGCCAAAGTTTTCTATAAACAAAGAATATAAACTAGAAAAAGTGTCTTACAAAAATATCAATATAAGCATAAAGTATCTAAACCAAAATCAAAAATTCCTAAAAAAGTCACAACTATAAAAAAAGAAGAAGAAATTAAGTCAAAATAAAATACAAAAATTGTATAAAAAATTTATAATTAAAGCACCAAAAATTCACAAAATGATAAACAGCCAAAAACGTTTGAATAAAGTCAGAATAATATAATATATCAAAGCAAGCTAAAAAGACAAACTAAAAAGATTGTGTATGCAATTCACCAAAAAAAAATATGAAAGTTAGCAAGAAAAATCTAAACAAAGACAAATATTCTCAAAAGATGAAATGACATCAACGTGTGCTTTGAAAAAAAAACATAATCAAGTCAGACATACGAGAAAGAAGAAATGACATTAAAGTACAAAACAAAAAAGATATACACAGCCAAAAACGTTTGAATAAAGTCAAAATAATATATCAAACCGAGCTAAAAAAAAAACAAACAAAATAAATTGTGTAAGCACAAAAATATCACAGATAGCAAAAAATATCTAAACAAAGACTAATAATATTTACAAAAGAAGAAATGACAACTCAACGTAACATATAAAAACTAATTTAAAAAAAATCAAGTCAGACATACCAGCTAGAAGAAATCGCGTTAAAGTAAGCTAGACTCAATGTACCATCAGAAAAAAAAAAAAGTGTTAAAAATCCACAAAAAGAAAGAGATCAAACAGTCACAATATGTTAAACCAAGTCAGACTTAATCAAAATAATACAACGCCAACGTTTTCTATAAACAAAGAATATAAACTTAAAAAAAAGTGTCTTACAAAAAAATCAATATAAGAATAAAGTATCTAATCTAAAATCAAAAACTCCTAAAAAAAGTCACAACTATAAAAAAAGAAGAAGAAATTAAGCCAAAATAAAATACGAAGATTGTATAAAAATATAATTAAAGCACCAAAAATTCACAAAATCATAAACAGCCAAAAACGTTTGAATAAAGTCAGAATAATATATCAAAGCAAGCTAAAAAGACAAACTAAAAAAAAATGTGTATGCAATTCACGAAAAAAAATATGAAGATAGCAAGAAATATCTAAACAAAGACAAATAATCTCAAAAGAAGAAATGACATCAACGTACGCTATGAAAATAAAAACATTATCAAGTCAGACATACGAAAAAGAAGAAATGACATTAAAGTATGCTACAATCTCCCATAAAAAAAAGTACAAAACAAAAAAGATATACACAACCAAAAACGTTTGAATAAAGTCAAAATAATATATCAAACCGAGCTAAAAAAGAGACAAAGAAACTAGAAAAATTGTATAAGCAATTGACCAACAAAAATATCACAGATAGAAAAAAATATCTAAACAAAGACTAATATTCTCAAAAGAAGAAATGACAACCTCAACGTAACATATGAAAACTAATTTTAAAAAAATCAAGTCAGACATACCAGCCAGAAGAAATTGCGTTAAAGTAAGCTAGAAACAATGTACCATCAGAAAAAAACAAGTGTTAAAAATCCATAAAAAGAAAGAGATCAAACACAGTCACAATATGTTAAACCAAGTCAGACTTAATCAAAATATTACAACGCCAAAGTTTTCTATAAACAAAGAATATAAACTAGAAAAAAAGTGTCAACAAAAATATAAATAGAAGCATAAAGTATCTAAACCAAAATCAAAAATTCCTAAAAAAGTCACAACTTTAATAAAAAATATAATTAAAGCACTAAAAATTCATAAAATCATAAACAGCCAAAAACGTTTGAATAAAGTCAGAATAATATATCAAAGCAAGCTAAAAAGACAAACTAAAAAAAAATGTGTATGCAATTTACCAAAAAAAATATGACAGATAGCAAGAAATATCTAAACAAAGACAAATACTCTCAAAAGAAGAAATGACATTAAAGTAAGCTACAATGTACCATAAAAAAAGTACAAAACAAAAAAGATATACACGGTCAAAAACGTTTGAATAAAGTCAAAATAATATATCAAACCGAGCTAAAAAAACACACAAAGAAACTAGAAAAATTGTATAAGCAATTTACCAACAAAAATATCACAGATAGCAAGAAATATCTAAACAAAGACAAATATTCTCAAAAGAAGAAATGACATCAACGTACGCTACTGAAAAAAAACATAATCAAGTCAGACATACGAAAAAGAACAAATGACATTAACGTAAGCTACAAACAATGTAGCATCAAACACAAAAAGTTCACAGAAGATATCAAATCAAGTCATACATACCAGAAAGAAGTAAATGCGTTAAAGTAAGCTACAAACAATGTGCCATAAAAAAAAAGTACAAAACAAAAAAGATATCATACACAGCCAAAAACGTTTGAATAAAGTCAAAATAATATATCAAACCGAGCTAAAAAAAAGAAACAAACTAAATAAATTGTGTAAGCAATTTACCAACAAAATTTTCACAGATAGCAAAAACTATCTAAACAAAGAATAATATTCTCAAAAGAAGAAATGACAACCTCAACATAACATATGAAAACTAATTAAAAAAAAATCAAGTCAGATATACCATCCAGAAGAAATCGCGTTAAAGTAAGCTACACTCAATGTACCATCAGAAAAAAAAACAAGTGTTAAAAATCCACAAAAAGAAAGAGATCAAGCAGTCACAATATGTTAAACCAAGTCAGACTTAATTAAAATATTACAACGCCAAAGTTTTCTATAAACAAA
Source organism: Aquatica leii (assembly GCA_035610365.1). Classification (NCBI taxonomy): domain Eukaryota; kingdom Metazoa; phylum Arthropoda; class Insecta; order Coleoptera; family Lampyridae; genus Aquatica; species Aquatica leii. Next base: position 51,401,022 of record CM069438.1, on the reverse strand, counting down.
GAATATAAACTATAAAAAAAGTGTCTTACAAAAATATCAATATAAGAATAAAGTATCTAATCCAAAATCAAAAACTCCTAAAAAAAGTCACAACTGTAAAAAAAGAAGAGGAAATTAAGTCAAAATAAAATACAAAAATTGTATAAAAAAATATAATTAAAGCACCAAAAATTCACAAAATCATAAACAGCCAAAAACGTTTGAATAAAGTCAGAATAATATATCAAAGCAAGCTAAAAAGACAAACTAAAAAAAATTGTGTAGGCAATTCACCAAAAAAAATATGAAGATAGCAAGAAATATCTAAACAAAGACAAATATTCTCAAAAGAAGAAATGACATCAACGTAAGCTATGAAAAAAAAACATAATCAAGTCAGACATACGAAAAAGAAGAAATTGCATTAACGTAAGCTACAAACAATGTAGCATCAAACACAAAAAGTTCACAGAAGAAGATATCAAATCAAGTCATACATACCAGAAAGAAGTAAATGCGTTAAAGTAAGCTACAAACAATGTGCCATCAAAAAAAAACTACAAAACAAAAAAGATATACACAGCCAAAAACGTTTGAATAAAGTCAAAATAATATATCAAACCGAGCTAAAAAAAGAGACAAAGAAACTAGAAAAATTGTATAAGCAATTGACCAACAAAAATATCACAGATAGCAAAAGATATCTAAACAAAAACTAATATTCACAAAAGAAGAAATGACAACCTCAACGTAACATATGAAAACTAATTTAAAAAAAATCAAGTCAGACATACCAGCCAGAAGAAATCGCGTTAAATTAAGCTAGACTACATGTACCATCAGAAAAAAACAAGTGTTAAAAATCCACAAAAAAGAAAGAGATCAAACAGTCACAATATGTTAAACCAAGTCAGACTTAATTATAATAATACAACGCCTAAGTTTTCTATAAACGAAGAATATAAACTTATCTTATAAAAATATGAATATAAGCATAAAGTATCTAAACAAAATCAAAAATTCCCAAAAGAAATCACGACTATAAAAAAAAAGAATAACTAAACCAAAAAGAAGAAATTACGTCAAAATAAAATACAAAAATTGTACAAAAAAATATATAATAAAGGCACCAAAAACTCACAATATCACAAACAGCCAAAAGCGTTTGAATAAAGTCAGAATAATATATCAAAGCAAGCTTAAAAAACTAAAAAAATTGTGTATGCAATTCACAAAAAAAAATATGAAAGATTGCAAGAAATATATAAATAAAGACAAAAAAACTCAAAAGAAGAAATGATATCAACGTAAGCTATGAAAAATAATCAAGTCATACATACCAGAAAGAAGAAATTGCATTAACGTAAGCTACAAACAATGTACCATCAGAAAAAAAGTACAAAAGAAAAGATATACATAGCTAACAACGTTTGAATAAAGCCAAAAAATAATATATCAAACCGAGCTAAAAAAAAGACACCAAGAAACTAGAAAAATTGTGTAAGCAATTTACCAACAAAAATATCACAGATAGCAAGAAATATCTAAACAAAGACAAATATTCTCAAAAGAAGAAATGACAACATCAACGTAAGCTATAAAAAAAAACAAAAAAAAAACAATCAAGTCAGACATAGCAGAAAAAAAATTCATTAAAGTAAGCTACAAACAATGTAGCATCAAAAACAAAAAAGTTCACAGAAGAAATCAAATCAAGTCAGACATACCAGAAAGAAGAAAACGCGTTAAAGTAAGCTACAAACAATGTGCCATCAGAAAAAAAGTACAAATCAAAAGATATCATACACGGCCAAAAAAGTTTGAATAAAGTCAAAATAATATACCAAACCGACCTAAAAAAAAAGAAACAACAAAAATATCACAAATAGCAAGAAATATCTAGGTAAACAAAGACTAATATTATCAAAAGAAGAAATGACATCAACGTAAGATATGAAAGAAAGAAAAAATTACGTTAAAGTAAACTACAAAAAATGTAGCATCAGAAGAAAAGCAAACACAGCCACAATATGTTAATATCAATCAAACTTATTCAAAATAATACAATACCAAAGTTTCCTAACAATGAAGAATAAAAGCTAGAAAAAATGTGTAGAGAAATTACTTACAGAAATAACAAAATAAAGCTAGAAATACCTAAATCTAAAAAATCAAATTACTTACAAAAAATATCAAAGTAAAGCAAAGAATATCTAAACGAAATCAAAAATCAAATCAACGTAAAACCTAAGAAACATAATCATGTCATACATACCAGAAAGAAGAAATTATGTTAAAGTAATCTACAAACAATGTAGCATCAGGAAAAAAAAAAGAAAAAAGCATCAAAAATCCACAAAAGAAAAGAGAGCAAACACAGCCACAATATGTTAAACCAAGTTAGACTTAATCAAAATAATACAACACCAAAGTTTCCTATCAATGAAGAATAAAACGCAAAAAAATTGTAAAGAAATTACTTACAGAAATAACAAAATAAATCAAAGAATATCTAAACAAAATCAAAAATCAAGAAATCACATCAACGTAAAACCTAAGAAACATAATCAAGTCAGACATACCAGAAAGAAGAAATTACGTTAAATTAAACTACAAACAATGTAGCATCAGGAAAAATGTGCCAAAAATCCACCAAAAAAAGAGAGCAAATGCAGCCACAATATGTTAAACCAAATCAGACTTAATCAAAATACTACAACAGCAAAGTTTCCTATCAATGAAAAATAAAAGCTAAAAAAAAATTGTAATCAAATTACTTGCAGAAATAACAAAATAAAGCAAAGAATATCTATACGAAATCACGTATGTGAAAAGAAGAAATCAAGTCAAACCTACCAAAAAGAAGAAATTACGTCAAAATAAATTACAAAAAAAAATACAAACATCCAAAAAAATAGAAATATCATAAATTCGCAAAAGAAAAATTATACACAGTCAAAAACATTTGAATAAATTCAGAATAATATATCAAAGCGAGCTAAAAAAGAAACAAATAAAATAGAAAAATTGTGTAGGCAATTCAGCAATAAAAATATAGATAGCAAGAAATATCTAAACAAAGAAAAAAATAATCAAAAAAAGAAATGACAACGTAAGTTATGTAAAGTAATAAAAAAAACTAATCAAGTCAGACATAAGTACGAGAAAGAAGAAATTGCGTTCAAGTAAGTTACAGACAATATACCAACGAAAAAGAAAAACAATGTCAAAAATCCAAAAGCAAGAAATACCTAAATAAAATCAAAAATTCTCCAACAAAAGTTATGACAACATCAACGTAACATATGAAAACTAAAAAAATAATCAAGTCAGACATACCAGCCAGAAGAAATTGCGTTAAAGTAAGCTAGAAACAATGTACCATCAGAAAACAAGTGTTAAAAATCCACAAAAAGAAAGAGATCAAACACAGTCACAATATGTTAACCAAGTCAGACTTAATCAAAATATTACAACGCCAAAGTTTTCTATAAACAAAAAGTTATGACGTCAAGGAAAGGCATAAAAAACAGAATTAAATCAAGTCAGAAATACCAAAAGAAGGTATTACGTCAAACTATGCTATAAAAAACGTACCAACAATAAAAACAAAATAATACAACAGTGTCAAAAAAAGCAAAAGCAATCAAAAGTTATTAAATCAAGTCAGACACTAACAAAGCGGGCTAAAAATTATCTAAAAAAAAGTTTACAAGTTTACAAAGTAAACTATGAAAAAACGTACAAACAATAAAAACAAAATAATTTTAGTGTCAAAAATTTGCAAAAGAAAAGAGATACTACAGAAACAAAAGTTTTTGAATCAAGCCAGACTAAAATAACATTTCAATGTGAACTAAAAATTATCCAAAAAAGCAACGTAAACTATGAAAAATAAAAAACAAAGACAGAAAATCAAGTCAGAAAAAAAAAGAAATTACGTCAAAGTAAGTTATAAAAAACGTACCAACAATAAAACAAAATAATACAACAGTGTCAAAAAAATCGCAAAAGAATAGAGATCGTACACAAGCAAAAGTTATTTATCAAGTCAGACTGAAATAACATATCAAAGTGAGCTAAAAATTATCTAAGGAAACTTTACAAAATAAACGTAACCTATGAAAAACAAAAAACAAATAACATATCAAAGTTGGCTAAAAATTATCCAAAAGAACGTAAGCTATGAAAAATAAAAAACAAAGACAAAACTAAATCAAGTACCAACAATAAAACAATATAATACAACCGAGTCAAAAAATTTAAAAAAAAGGAGATACAACACAAACTAAAGTTTTTTTAATCAAGTCATACTGAAATAACATATCAAAGTGAACTAACAATTATCCAAAGAAAAGTTCACAAAATCAACGTAAGCTATGAAAAATAGAAGACAGAACTAAATCAAGCCAGAAATACCAAAAGAAGAAATTAGGTCAAAGTAAGCTATAAAAAACGTACAAACAATAAAAACAAAATAATAAAACTGTGAAAAAAATCGCAAAAGAAAAGAGATCGTACACAAACAAGTTATTGTTCAAGTCATACTGAAATAACATATTAAAGTGAGCTAAAATTATCCAAATAAAAGTTTACAAAATCAACATAAGCTATGAAAAGTAAAAAAAGCAGAAATAAATGAAGTCAGAAATACCAAAAAAACATTGCGTCAAAGTAAACTGTACAAAACGTACCAACAACAAAACAAAATAATACAACAGTGTCAAATAAAAGAGATGCACAAACAAAAGTTTTTAAATCAAGTCAGATATATATCAAAGTGAGTTAAAAAAGAACACAAACTAGTAAAATTGTGTAAGCAATTCAACAACGAATATATCAAAACACAGACACTCAATAGAAAAAATCAGAATGTCAACATAAGCTATGATGAATTAAAATCAAATCAGACACACCAGCAACATGCTTTACGAAATTAAGTCAGAAATCATATCACAGAAGTGTCAAAAATAGCAAGAAATAACTGAAGAAAGTCAGATGGTGATTCAATATCGTATTTTTTTGCATATTAAGTAAGTCGTAAGTCAAAAAGTTGAACATTTTTGGGATTTCATTTCTCGTTACTGGGAAAATCGTATCTTCTAAATTACTCATACACAGTAAACGTACAAAGAATACAAAAAAACTAATATATAATATAAAAGTGTCAAAAAATTGCAAAAGAAAAGAGATAATAGAGAAACAAAAGTATTTGAATCAAACCCGACTGAAATAACATATCGAAGTGAACTTAAAATTATCCAAAAAAAATTTGCAAAATCAACGTAAGCTATGAAAAATAAAAAATCAAGACAGAACTAAATCAAGTCAGAAATAGCAAAAACAAAGAAATTACGTCAAAGTAAGCTATAAAAAACGTACCAACAATAAAACAAAATAAACAGTGTCAAAAAATCGCAAAAGATAAGAGATCGTACACAAACAAAAGTTATTGTGAGCTAAAAATTACCCAAAGAAAACTTTACAAAATCAACGTAAGCTATGAAAAGTAAAAAACAAAAACAGAAATAAATCAAGTCAGAAATACGTCAAAGTAAACTGTCTAAAACGTACCAACAACAAAACAAAATAATACAACAGTGTCAAAAACTGCAAAACAAAAGAGATGCATAAACAAAAGTTTTTGAATCAAGTCAGACTGAAATAATATATCAAAGTGAGCTAAAAAAGAACACACAAACTAGTAAAATTCTGTAAGCAATTCAACAACGAAAATATCAAAACACAAATACAAAACGTCAACCTAAGCTATGATAAATTAAAATCAAACATACCAGAAAAATGCTTTAAGTCAGACTTAATAATGAAAATAATACATAGCCAAAGTGTGATATAACAGAAATCACATCACAACGAAGTCAGACATACCCAAAAACGTCAATAGCAAAAAAAATTTAATAGTGGAATCTAAAGCTACTCAATAGATAAATACAGGATGATTCAATATCGTATTTTTTCGCATATTAAGTAAAACTCAAAAAGTTGAAAGTTTTTGAGATTTTTCTTAAGTCAGTTGTGACGTTACTGAGAAACTCGTATCTTTTTAATGACCTAAACTACTCCTACAGGGTACTTACAGAAAAATATTGAACATACTAATTACATCAACTTTTATGAACCTGTCGAGACTGTAACTAAACTAAAGAAAGAAAGAAGACCTTTCTATCTAATCCTGGGTCTTCTGGGTTTGATTTATGGTTATGTTTAGTATTGAAAAACAATGGAAACTGAATAAGAATGAATTTTAACAAACGAGTACATATCAAAGAAACAATTTTCTGAGCTAACTCGATTTGAAATGATCCAAAATCTAGGCAAATCGCCGTGTGAGTATTTTGTCAGTATACAGAGTGTTCCTTTTTCAATTATCACCATTAGTTGTGACGATCAAAAAAGAATTTGTTTCGATTAATAAAAACTTTACACACATTCTAAACTAAAAACGAACGCGCACACACAATCTTCGCACTAAAAAACAAAACGTCAAACAAAGAAACAAAAGCACACGATTTTCGATTTTTTCCCTATCCCACTTTTCGTGATTAATCAAAATTACCTTTAATTGCGGTCGTACGTTTAAGTTAATGACCCAAATAAGTGTTTCGATTCAATGACAATAACTTTGGGTCGTTTGCGTTTGACTTAACATATTTTCGTGGACCAACGAGGCCGTTTTGCGAGACGTCAAGAACTTTATTTCATTTCCGGGACGATTAGATCACCCGTCGAAATAATTTGATTACTAAAACTATCTTTGGTATTGCGATGCACTTGTTCCCAAATGGCTTCCGTGAAGTTAGCACCGATTAAAAAAATGCATTATTGTTTGTTTGCAAAAAAGGCAATCGCGACGAGTAAGCAAAGACAGCTGGCTACTACTGGTATAATGGAGAAAAATTCGTTGTATGTGCATGAAACAACTCATATCCGTTGTGGAATACCTGACTACGTAATCACCTTTAAATATTCATGCTGTGCACCTTTTTATTTAACACACCTGTTTTATTATCATTATTATATAAACTATCATAATTTAGGGGACGACGAGAGCAAACGGCGTTTTTGGTACTTTTACGATTTTTGTTATCGCCCTGGTACGCTTTTAAGCTCGTAAATTTTACTGCTCGTTATTTGCGTAGTATGAAAAAGTTCCTTCAAAGCTTATGTAATAACAACGTTATAAAAGCCAAAGAAAAACAACCTCGTTAATCAGCTCAGTGTAGTGAAAAAAATCCCACAGCAATCTTCTAACACATTTCATTCGATTGCACTTATAAAAATTGCCACCATTAGAAATCTCGTTACGAAACAAATCCAGTACAAAGAGCCACAAAAACAACGTTTGAAGAAATTGTCGTACAGACTACGCCCTCATTTTAAAACTTAATAACAGTAGCATGTACAGATGAATCACACAAATATTGTAAATGGCAACCGCGCCAGTATTTTTATACTTAGAAGAGGTCAGATCTATTCAACCCCGCAGTAATAAAATCATAAAAGATAAGATGGTCACACGCAGATATTTCCCCAAAACTGTCAAAAACGTAACAAAGCAACAATGGTAAAAAAACAACTAAATGTCGAAACGTACTTAGAAACCCAAAAAGACACTACTAATCCCGGGACTAATCCAAAATAGATTGCAAAATTACAGGAATATTTCCTGAAAACTAATAGAAAATTACCAGATAGTAAAAAAAACGAAAGATGGTAACAAGATTTTTAATATGCCGAAACATTAATTAAAAAAAAGTTTTGTCAACAACCAACGTGTTCATCGAATAATCCAAGGTAAACTGTATGGATAAAACCTTGACCAATTGACATTTGCGCATCTGCTGCGTTCAAAAGATAGTCGTTTGATTAAAAAAAAACAATTAAATTCGCGTATAATAGCCTCGACAATTTACACTGCTAAAAATTAGCACAACTATTCTAACAAAATGAGAATAACTCAAGTCTGACCATGACCAATCTCAAGTCTTTAAGTCAAGATCAAGTTTTCGCAAGTGGTCTTTAATCGAGTAATAGTATCAGTAATTCCTTGAAACAATTGACACTCTAATTAAAGTCAGAGTCTCCTTTAATTACTTCAAACAAATAAGTGAAGTAGACAAATAATAAAACAAAGACGCAGCTTAAAAAACAAATGAGCCAAAACCATAGCCTACAATGATGAAAACAAAATAGTGTCATTTTTGACGCAGTTTTACAGTTCAACACAGCTAAGATCAAAAACATCAAATTTTTTTCCTGTCTGAACGAAATAAACAAAAACTTAAAATATTTCATAGCCAACTACACTACCAAATTTACGTTTGTTTGGAAAAACAAAGAACAGTTCAAATCCAACTAGAAATACCAAGCACGAAAACAGAACTTATACAGTTTATCAACGCAAATCTAAACTTCTTTCTCAATTATTACAGATAGATAGATAAACTTTAGTCAACGCACAAAATAGACTCATTTTTGAAGCAGTTGATCAAATTTGCAATAGTTAAACTCTAGACAAAACTAACATTCATTTTTTTAACTAACTAAACTTAAAAATGAAATATGCATAGAATTCGAAAAAAACAAAGGACAATTCATAGCTAACTATAATACAAATCGTGCGTCAAACACGAAAGTAAAATCATTTTCGACTTCACATAATTGAAACCCAAACAAAACTAATTTGATTTGTTAACAAACTAAGCAGTTTATAGCCATCTACGGCAAGAACTTTACACAAGCAAAAAAATACAGGCGCCGTTTTTGACGCAGTTTATCAAGTTTCACAGAGATGAAAGCTGACCCAAACTGTTTTTGACTGTTTTTTGTTATAAAACCTAAACTTAAACACCCAATAAGCAAGATTTGGTCAACCAATTTGTCATTGATACAGCTAACACTACAAGCAACAAACGCAAAACACAGAAATCATTAGTTGACGCAGTTTATACAACTTCATTGTATAGATAAATTTAACACAAAAACTGAGTAAGTAAGATTTGGTCTACAGTTTCATATTGACGCAGTTAAGTTCACACCCAAAGCTTTGAGTGGAAAAAAACAAAGTAGATCGTATAGATGAATTACTTTTCAAAACAGAACGGACCTTTATTCCAAATTTAATAAATAAACAAAAATCAACTACATGCTGTAGTCAACTACGACACAAACTATTATAGACTTATTTTTGATGCAGTTAATCAGATTTCACACAGTTAATATTTATTTATCGCCAGTGAGTGGAAAAACTGAGTGGAAGGTATAGACGAACTAACTTACGAAACAACCCAAATAATTCTTTTGAATTAACAAACTGAACAAAAACCAACAGCAGTTCATAGCCATCTACGAAATCAACTTTACGCTAATCTTAAAAAATAAAATACTGACACCATTTTTGACACAGTTTATCAATTTGTATACAGTTAAAATCTAATCCAAACTGTTTTTGTTATAAAAACTAACTAAACTTAAAAACCGAATAAACAAAACTTGGCCAACAAATTTCTCACTGACACAGCTAACATTAGAAGGAACGAACGCAAAACACAGATATCATTATTTGACGCAGTTTATACAACTTCATTATATAGATAAATTCATTTAACTCAAAAACTGAGTAAGCAAGATTTGGTCATTCGTCTCATATTGACGCAACTAAGTTCAAACTGAAGGCTGTGAGTGGAAAAAACAGAGTTCGTCGTATAGATGAATTACTTTTCGGAACAGAACGAAACTTTATTCCAAATGTAATAAATAAACAAAAATCAACTACAGGTTGTCGTCAACTACGACACAAACTATTATAGACTTATTTTGGACGCAGTTTATCAGATTTCACACAGTTAATACTAATTTATCGTCTGTGAGTGGAAAACCTGAGTGAATAGTATAGACGAACTATGTAAAAACCCAGATCTTTTTTTTTTTATTAAAAAACTAAACAAAAACTAACAGCAGTTCATGACTATCGACGGCACAAACTTTACGCTAAGCAAGAAAAACAAATACAGACGCTATTTTTGACGCAGTTTATCAATTTTCATACATTTCAAGGTTATCCAAATTATTTTTGATGTTTTGTTATAAAAACTAACTAAACTGAAATACCTAATAAGCAAAATTTCGTGGCACAGAAGCAACAGACGCAAAACACAGACGTCATTAATTGACGCAGTTTATACAATCTCATACAGTTGAAAACTAATTTTGATTTCTTTCTTACAAAAACTAATTTAATTCAAAACCTGAATAAACAAGATTTAGTGTACCAATTTCATATTGACACAGCTAAGTACAAACCCATAGCTTCAATTAGAAAAAACCGAGTACATCGTATAGATGAATTAATTTACAAGACAGAACGGAAGTTTATTTTCAATTTGATAAACAAACAAAAACCAACGACATATTATGGTCAACTATGACACTAACTATTATAGAATTATTTTTGACGCAGTTTATCAGATTTCACACAGTTAATACTTATTTATTGCCTGTGAGTGGAAAAACTGAATGGATAGTATAGACGAACTAACTTACGAAAATACGCAGATTTTTCTTTTGAGTTACCAAACTCAAAAAAAACCAACAGCAGTTCATAGCCATCTACGGCACAAACTTTAAGCTAAGCAAAAAAGAAAACAAAATACAAACGACATTATTGACGCAGTTTATCAATTTTTACACGGTTAAAAAGCTAATCCAACTGTTTTTTATTCTTGTGTTATAAAAACTAAACTCAAAATTCAATAAGCAAAATTTAGTCAACCAACGAGCACATTTAACATTAGAAGCAACAAACGGAAAACACAGACGCCATTAATTGACGCAGTTAAAAGATAAGCCAAACTGGTTTGATTTTTTTTATTATAAAAACTAAATTTAAAAACCCAATAAATAAGATTTGGCAAACTAATTTTTCAGTAACACACAGCTAACTTTAGAAGGAACGAACGCAAAACACAAACACCATTATTTGACGCAGTTTATACAACTTCATTATATAGATAAATTAATTTAACTCAAAAACTGAACAAGCAAGACTTGTTCTACCGTCTTATATTGACGCAGCTAAGTTCAAACCCAAAGCTTTGAGTGGAAAAAACAAAGTTCATCGTACAGATGAATTACTTTTCGGAACAGAATGCAACTTTATCCCAAATTTAATAAATGAACAAAAATCAACTACAGATTGTAGCCAACTACGACACAAACTATTATAGACTTATTTTTGACACAGTTTATCAGATTTCACACAGTTAATACTAATTTATCGTCTGTGAGTGGAAAAACTGAGTGAATAGTGTAGACAAACTATGTAACAACCCAGATCTTTTTTTTTTAATTAAAAAACTAAACATAAACCAACAGCAGTTCATGGCTATCTACGGCACAAACTTTACGCTAAGCAAAAAAAAACAAATATAGACGCTATTTTTGACGCAGATTATCAATTTTCACACATTTAAATCTTAACTTAACAATTTTTGATATTTTGTTATAAGAACTATGTAACTAAACTGAAATACCTAATAAGCAAGATTTTGTGACACAAAAGCAACAGACGTCATTAATTGACGCAGTTTATACAATTTCATACAGTTGAAAACTAATTTTGGTTTCTTTCTTACAAAAACTAATTTAATTCAAAACCTGAGTAAGCAAGATTTAGTGTACCAATTTCATATTGACATAGCTAAGTACAAACCCATTGCTTCAATTAGAAAAAACCTAGTACATCGTATAGATGAATTAATTTACAAGACAGAAACGGAAATTTATTTTTAATTTTATAAATAAACAAAAACCAAAGACTGATTATAGTCAACTATGACACTAACTATTATAGAATTATTTTTGACGCAGTTTATCAGATTTCGCACAGTTAATACTTATTTATTGCCTGTGAGTGGAAAAACTGAATGGATGGTATAGAATAGAATTACCAAACTCAACAAAAACCAACAGCAGTTCATAGCCATCTACAACACAAACAAGCAAAAAAAATGCAGACGCCATTTTTTACGCAGTTTATAAATTTCACACAGTTAAAAGCTAACCCAAACAGTTTTTAATTTAATTTGTTATAAAAACTAACTATACTTAAAAACCCAATAAGCAAGATTTGGTGCAGCAATTTCTCGTTGACACAGCTAACATTAGAAACAACGAAGAAACACAGACGCCTTTAATTGACGCAGTTTACACAGTTGAAAACTAATTTTGATTTCTTAGACGAAATGAACAAAAACCAGCAGCTCTTGGTCAACTACGAAACAAAGCTTACGCCAAAGATGAAAACAAAATACAAGAGCTGCTTTTGACGCAGTTTATCAAATTCCACAATTAAAAACTAGTTTTTCTTATAATAACTAAACAAATTTCAACAAATTTGGTCCAGCAATTTCACATCGGTTTTGAGTAAAAAAAACTGCTTTTCACAGTAGGCCATACTTTCTTCTAAACTAACGAATTGAGCAAATACAAACCACAGATTGTCGCCAACTACTACACCAACTCTGTCCATTTTTGACGCAGTTAAATTTCACACAGTTAAAGACTAACCAAAACCAATTTGTTTTTTTTTCTGAAAGCTTACTAAAGACAAAACTTTCTTTTAAATGAATATATGAAACAAAAACAAACGACAGTTCAACGCCAACTATCATACAAAGTTTATGTAAAGTACGAAAATAGAATTAAGAGTAATTTTTTCAAGCATTTTTTTAAATTTCACGTAGTTTGATTCAAAATTTCGTTATAGAAAGAACTAACTAAACCCAACGTGCCCAAAAAGCAAGATTTGGTCGAATCATCCAACATTCAGACAGCTGTTTGAGAAAAAAAAATTAAGAAAAAACCATCAATTTGGATTAAAGTTATCGATGGACAATCGAACCTTTTTTAATCACATTCGTCTAAAACTGATTTTGCTATCGTATTTAATCGCGACTAATCTCATCAATAAAAATAACTCAAACCAAGGCAAAAACAAAAACAAAATAAAACGTTTTAACTACGATCTGCGACAAAAATAAAACGTTTGCAAATTTGAGTAATGTTACAACCTTGAATATACGATTTCGATTTATAAACGTTATTTTTGTGAATCCACAACCGAGATAATAAACTGTTAAAGTAGGCGAAGAATTCGCTCGAAACAAGTAAACCACGACTTTATAGCGAAACGGCAACAGCGCCAACATTGTTTACACTCCGGTGCATCCTTAGTTACCTGCTTCGAAGCCGTTTATGTAAATTTTTGAACCGAATTGGCCCAATCAGCGGGGACCTTGAAACAAAATTTAATTCCGCACGCCCGTGGGAATTCCCCCCCCTCCTTACTCAATCTCGGATGACTCAAAAACTATAATAAAAATGCTCTCCTACAACGCGTTGTTATTGCAATATGTAATAACACCCACGTGCGTTCAGTTGCAATCGGTTACTACCTTTATCACAAAAAATAATTTAATTCGCACCACCACACCCACGTAAACTTTTAAAAACTATAAAACAATAACACGACCGAACTTTACCGCACACTAACACAAACTGGAGGGCATGCGACGACCGGATATTAATAATACACCACATTTCAGACAGACAGGTATTTTCCCAGGTATACGAGAGCGTGTGTACATGCGTGCGTAATAGTTCTTCGTACACGTATTATTTAAGTACTAACGATTGATTAGACCACCGATAAAAGACAGCCGTGTTTCGGGAATTAAAATAAAACAGAGCACAATATACAATTACACGATAACGACCGATTGTGTATGTGGGGAGTATTCGAGGAAGGAGGTAAAGGGAGGTGGTTCTATGTCGTATGGCTTTAAGATAGTACTAGCCGAAGCCGAGTGGTAATCCTCATGCTGGACACGAATACTTTGCTTGTTTTTCTTTTTCAAATGCTCCCCTCGTTTTAGTTTCTATAGTACATTCACTCTTCTTGCTCACAAATACCAACACGACATTGACACGAATTGCATGCGAGGTTAATCAAGTCTGACTTCATCATGATTTGCTTACATATGCAATGTCACAAAAGAGGAAGAAAAAAGTACCCACTGCGACATGCCCAGCGACGACCGCTTCAAAAAATTGTCCTTGCTTTTCATTGGGTCTTATCATTTTACTGTTATCGTAATTCGTGTTGAATCGCGGAATAAATCCGAATTACTATAGATTACGACATTATCATTGGTATTCCAGAAGTTGCCAAATCGAAATTGGACGGATATCCGGTTGACAAAAAATTACTAACGAAATTAGACGAACACATCTCCAAGAACCTTTTTTTTTTTGAAAAATGATTCTCGGAACCCGGCGGAGACGAAATGTACCGTTAATTCATTAGCAGCGAAGATCAACGAACGGTTAGACAAAATTCAAATTTGTATCTTAATTTCACACATTAAATTGTTCGTGCTAACTTAATTACGTCACCGAACGATCGGCTCAATGACGCGAATTCTATCGAAGAAATTTTGATTTGAATACGAGGGATCTTTACAAAGTTTTTATTTCGAAATAACGACACTATTATTTTTAATAAGGATTTTGTGAATCATCTACTTAAGATGCAATACTCAAAAGTATCATTCTGAGTAGGAACGTGTAAAATCGTTCGTATCAACTTAATTACATCAGCAGACGTACGGCTCAATAAGGTGAATTCCATCGAAGAATTTTAGATTCGAGTACGGGGTATCTTGACAAAGTTTTCCACATCGCAATAGGGCTTTTATTATTTTTGAAATGAATATTGCGAATCGTCTATTTTAGACGCAATACTGAAAAAACTCATTCTAAGTAGAAACGTTTAAAACTGTTCGTATTAACTTAATTACGTCAGAAAACGTTCAGTTTTCAATATCGAAATAACGCCACTACTATTTTTGATAAGAATTTTTGCGAATCATCTGCAATACTCAAAAGAATCATTTTAAATACGAATCTTTCGTGTCTTAATTACGTCACCGAATGTTGGGCTCCATGACGCGAATTTTATCGAATGAACTTAAATTTGAATACGAGAGATCTTAGCAAATTTTTTCACATCGCAACAGCGCCTCTATTGTTTTTGAAATGAATTTTGCAATCATCTGCTTAAAATGCAATACTTAAAAGAATCACGTTGAGTACGAATATTTAAAATCTTTCGTGTCTTAATTACGTCACCGAACGCTGAACTCAGTGACGCGAACTCTATCGAATGAACTTAAATTTGAGTTCGAGAAATTTTGACAAACTTTTTTACATCACAACAGCGCCTCTATTGCTATTTAAATGAATTTTGCAATTCATCTGCTTAAAATGCAATACTTAAAAGAATCATTTTGAGTACGAATCTTTAAAATCTTTCGTGTCTTAATTACGTCACCAAACGTTGGGCTCAATGACGTGAATTCTATCGAATGAACTTAAATTTGTGTACGAGATCTTGGCAAACTTTTTCACATCGCAACAGCGCCTCTATTGTTTTTGAAATCTGCTTACAATGCAATACTTAAAAGAATCATTTTGAGTACGAATCTTTAAAATCTTTCGTGTTTTAATTATATCACCGAACGTTGAACTCAATGACGCAAACTCTATCGAATGAAGTTAAATTTGAGTACAAGAGATTTTGGCAAACTTTTTCACATTGCAAAAGCACCTCTATTGTTTTTAAAATCTGCTTAAAATGTAATACTTAACACAATCATTTGGAGTACGAATAATTAAAATCTTTCGTGTCTTAATTACGTCACCGAACGTTGGGTTCATTGGCCCGAATTCTATCGAATGAACTTAAATTTGTGTACGAGATCTTGGCAAACTTTTTCATATCACAACAAGGGCTCTATTGTTTTTGTAATAATTTTGCAATCATCTGCTTAAAATGCAATACTTAAAGGACTCATTTTGCGCAGGAACGTTTAAAGTCGTTCGTATCAACTTAATTAAATCAACAAACGTACGGCTCAATGACGCGAATTCCATGGAAAAAATTTAGATTCCAGTACGAGGGATCTGGACAAAGTTTTGCACACAGGAATAACAGCACTATTATTTTTAAGGAATTTCGGGAATCATCTGATTAAGATGCAATACTCAAAAGAATCATTCTGAGTAAAAACGTTTAAAATCGTTCGTATCAACTTAATTACATCAGCAAACGTACGGCTCGATGACGCGAATTCGATCGAAAACATTTAGAATCCAGTAGGAGGGATCTTGACAAAGTTTTTCATATCGCAGCAGTGCCTATATAATTTTTCAAATTAATTTTGTGAATCATCTGCTTAAAATGCAACACTGGAAAGAATCATTCTGAGTAGAAACGTTTAAAGTCGTTCGTATCAACGTAATTACGTCACCGAACGTACGGCTCCATGACGCGAATTCCATCGAAAACTTTTAGATTCCAGTGCGAAAAATCTTGAAAAAGCTTTTCACATCACAGCAGCGACTATATATTTTTTAAAATGAATTTTGCGAATCATCAACTCAAAATCCAATGCTGAAAAGAATCATTTTGAGTACGAATCTTTGAAATCTTTCGTGTCATAATTACGTCACCGAACGTTAAACTCAATGACGTAAACGAGGACGTAAACTATATCGAATGAACTTAAGTTTGAGTACTAGAGATTTTGGCAAACTTTTTCACATCACAACAGCGCCTCTATTGTTTTTTAAATTAATTTTGCAAATCATCTGCTTAAAATCCAATACTTAAAAGATTCATTTGTAGTCCGAATCTTTAAAATCTTTCTTGTCTTAATTACGTCATCAACCATTCGGCTCAATGACGATTCCATTAAAGAAATTTAGATTCCAATTCGAGGGATCTTGACAAAGTTTTGCATATTGAAATAACGACACTATTATTTTAAATTTTTCGATGCAATACTGGAAAGAACTATTATGAGTAAAATCGTTCGTATCAACTTAATTACATCAGCAAACGTACGGCTCAATGACGCAAATTGCATCAAATAAATTTAGATTCCAATACGAGAGAGTATGAAGTATTTTGACAACGCTCTCAACATCGAAATAACACCATTATTTTGCGAATCATCAGCTGTAGATGCAATACTAAAAAGAATCATTTTGAGTACGAATCTTTAAAATGTTTTGTGTCATAATTACGTCACCGAACGTTGAGCTCAATGACGCGAATGCAATCGAATTAACTTAAATTTAAATATGAGGGATCTTGACAAAATTTTGCAGATCGTATCAGCGCCTCTATTTCTTTTTAGAATGAATTTTGCGAAACATCTGCTTCAGATGCAATACTCAAAAGAATCATTTTGAGTAGAAACGTCTAAAATCGTTCGTATCAACTTAATTGCGTCCGTAAACGTATGGGTCAATAACGCAAACTAAATCGAAGAAATTTAGATTCAAGTTCAAGACATTTTTACAAAGTTTTTTACATCGCAACGGGGCCTCTATTATTTTTAAAATGATTTTTGCAAATCATCTGCTTAAGAAACAATGCTCAAAAGAATCATTCTGAGTAGGAACGTTTAAAATCGTTTGTATCAACTTAATTAAGTCACAGAATGTACGGCTCAATGACGTTAGAAGAAATTTAGATTCCAGTACGAGAGATCTTTACAAAGTTTTGCGTTTTGCTATTATTTTTAAAAAGAATTTGCGACTCGTCTGCTTAAGATGCAATACTCAAAAAAATCATTCTCAGTAGAAACGTTTAATATCGTTCGTATCAACTTCATTACATCACCAAACGTACGGATCATAGACCCGAATTCTATTGAAAAAAATTTCGATTCCAGTACGAGGGATCTTGACACAGTTTTGTACAAAGGAATAACGACATTATTATTTTTAAGAAGAATCTTGCGTATCATATGCTTACAATGCAATACTCGAAAAAATCATTCTGAATAGGAACGTTTAAAGTCGTTCATATCAACTTAATTACGTAACCGAACGTACGGCACAATGACGCAAATTCTATCGAAGAAATTTAGATTCCAGTACGAGGGATCTTAACAAAGTTTTGCACATATGAATAACACTATTATTTTTAAAAAGAATTTGCGAATCGTCTGCTTACGATGTTATACTCACAAGAATCATTCTGAGTAGGAACGTTTAAAGTCCTTCGTCTCAACTTAATTACGTCACCGAACGTACGGCTCAATGACGCGAATTCCATCGAAGAAATTTAGATTCAAGTACGAAGTATCTTGACAAAGTTCTCAACATCGAAATAACGCCACTATTATTGTTGACAAAAATTTTACGAATCATCAGCTGACGATGCAATACTAAAAAGAATCATTTTGAGTACCAATCTTTAAAATCTTTCGTGACATAATTACGTCACCGAACGTTGGACTCAATGACGCGAATGCTATCGAATGAACTTAAATTTAAATACGAGGGATCTGCACAGCGCCTCTATTTTTTTTAGAATGAATTTTGCAAATCATCTGCTTCAGATGCAATACTCAAAAGAATCATTTTGAGTAGGAACGTATAAAGTCGTTCGTATCAACTTAATTGCGTCGGCAAACGTATGGGCCAATAACGCAAATTAAATCGAAGAAATTTAGATTCAAGTTCAAGACATCTTGACAAAGTTTTTCACATCGCAACAGCGCCTCTATTATTTTTAAAATGAATTTTGCGAATCATCTGCTTAAGATGCAATACTCGAAAGAATCATTCTGAGTAGGAACGTATAAAGTCGTTCGTATCAACTTAATTACGTCACCGAACGTACGGCTCAATGACGCGAATTCTATCGAAGAAATTTAGATTCCAGTACGAGGGATCTTTACATTTTTGCACATAGGAATAACAACACTATTATTTTTAAAAAGAATTTTGCGAATCATCTGCTTAAGATACTCGAAAGAATCATTTTGAGTAGGAACGTTTAAAATCGTTCGTATCAACTTAATTACATCAGCAAACGTACGACTTAATGACGCGACTTCTATCGAAAAAGTTTAGATTCCAGTATGAGGGATCTTTACAAAGTTTTGCACATATGAATAACGCTTCTGCTTAAGATGCAATACTCGCAAGAATCATTCTGAGTACGAACGTTTAAAATCGGTCGTATCAACTTAATTACGTCACCGAACGTACAGCTCATTGACGCAAATTCTATCGAAGAAATTTAGATTCCAGTACGAGGAATCTTGACAAAGTTTTGCACATAGGAATTACGACACTATTATTTTTAATAAGAATCTTGCGAAACATCTGGTTAAGATGCAATACTCACAAGAATCATTCCGAGTCGAATCGTTTAGAATCAGTGTATCAACTTAATTACGTCACCAAACGTACGGTTTAATGACGCGAATTCTATCGAAGAAAATTAGATTCCAGTACGTGTGATCTTGACATTTTTGCACATAGGAATAACAACACTATTATTTTTAAAAAGAATTTTGCGAATCATCTGAATAACGACACTATTATTTTTAATAAGAATCTTGCGTATCATATGCTTACAATGCAATACTCGAAAGAATCATTCTGAATAGGAACGTTTAAAATCGTTCGTATCAACTTAATTACGTCACCGAACGTACGGCTCAATGACGCAAATTCTATCAAAAAAATTTAGAATCCAGTACGAACGATCTTGACAGTTTTGCACATAGGAATAACGACACTATTATTTTTAAAAAGAGTTTAGCGAATCATCTTCTTAAGATGCAATACTCGAAAGAATCATTCTGAGTAGGAACGTTTAAAATCGTTCGTATCAACTTAATTACATCAGCAAACGTATAACTTAATGACGCAAATTCTACCTAAGAAATTTAGATTCTAGTACAAGGGATCTTGACAATTTTGCACATAGTAATAACAACACTATTACTTTTAAAAAGAATTTTGTGAATCATTTGCTTAAGATGCAATACTCAAGAAATCGTTCTGAGTAGAAACGTTTAAAATCGTTCGTATCAACTTAATTACATCATCGAACGTACGGCTCAATGACGCAAATTCTATCAAAAAAATTTAGAATCCAGTACGAGGAATCTTGACAAAGTTTTGCATATCGAAATAACGACACTATTATTTTAAATAAGAATTTTGCGATGCAATACTCAAAAAAACATTCTGAGTAAAAACATTTAAAATCGTTCGTATTAACTTAATTACATCAGCAAACGTACGACTCAATGACGCGAATTCCATCGAAGAAATTTAGATTCGAGTACGAAGTATCTTGACAAAGTTCTCAACATCGAAATAACGCCACTATTATTTTTCTTTTATTTGCGAACCTGGTTAAGATTCAATACCCAGAAGAATCATTCCGAGTCGAAACGTTTAGAATAAGTGTATCAACTTAATTACGCCACCTAACGTACGCTTAATGACGTGAATTCTATCGAAGAAATTTAGATTCCAGTGCGAGGAATCTTGACAAAGTTTTGCATATCGGAATAACGACACTATTATTTTAAATAAGAATTTTGCGATGCAATACTCAAAAAAAAAACATTTAGAGTAGAAACATTTAAAATCGTTCGTATCAACTTAATTACATCAGCAAACGTACGGCTCAATGACGCAAATTCCATCGATTGCAATACAAGGGATTTTGACAAAGTTTTGCACATAAGAATAACGACACTATTATTCTTAATAACAATCTTGCGAATCATCTAGTTGAGATGCAATACTCAAAGAATCATTCTGAGTAGAAACGTTTAAAGTCGTTCGTATCAACTTAATTACGTCACCAAACGTACAGCTCAATGACGCCAATTCCATCGAAGAAATCTAGATTCAAGTACAAACACAGTTGGACATCAGAGTCTAGACTTTACACTAGACAACGGCGTCCAATTTTACATACGTAAAGAGCCTTTTAAGTAGAGTAACCGAATCCATTCCAAAAAAACCAACATCCATGGTAAAATCAAGAAGCTCTATTCTTCACCCGCTTCATCGTCAAACCGGATCGTCAACACAACGGAAAGAGGTAAAACCAAACGAACGACGTGACCCTCGTGTTTGGATCGAAAACTAACATCAAGAAGAACTCCATTCAACGCTTAAAAAAAACTACGCAGCGAAAACACACATCGCCTAAATACAAATCGTGCAAAACAAGATTTGCCTTTAACTTTATTAAATCGATAACTGTACTACTTGAATTTAGCTTAATTTGCAGCATCAAATATGGAGTGGCATGTACTGTGGTAAGGTTCTTCTTTTTCAAGTGTCATCTTCATTCCGAAGGCTGACTATCTATGATCATGAATGTCTTCCACTTTCTATACTTTTTTTCCACTATAATGAGTTGATAATGGACCCCTAAAAGTTACGTTTTTTACGGGAAAAACGTACAAGTGAAGGATTGACTTGATAAGAGTAATGGCACATTTGATCGTCTAAATGAAGTAGTTCTGGTCATAATGTTTTGGCGATGAGAATTTACTTTCAGCGACTATCTGTCAGCAGTATTAAAATGGACCATTTGCACAAGAAAATTTCGGTTTTTAATACATTGAGAAACGTACACGGCCAGCTTAGATTTTCTCATCGAGGAAATCGTCCAAAAACGTGTGCGAACATAACGAAACCTGATCTTGTTGACAAGACATCTCGCTTATATCGATCTTTTTTTAAATAAAAAATTTCCGCTTGGTCGCGTCGGTAATTAGAAACCGAGCAGTTATAAATATAACGACAAACAAAAACCAAAGACGTATCAATTGACATTTGGAGCTGAAATACAAATCGATCCGTTTTTGTTTTTAGTGCGACGTTAAGTTTGCTTTGAGGTGCTTAAATTACAAAACGTGCAATTTGGTCAAAAATATGCTGATTGATAGTCTACGAGAGCGGATATGAAGCAACGCGTATAAACACACCAAAACACATGGTAAAGGTTCTTTGTGATCGTATATCACAAACATATGGCTCCAACTTCCAATGTTTAAATACAGTAAGGTCAAAATGTTAACGTTCAAAATAATTTTAGACGTTTTAATCGTGCCCACAGACAAGTCTTTCTAAATTCTCGGTAAGCTTAATTGAAGCAGCTCGAATTGCGATGACGTCACTTTTTGCTATGCACCCGCATCGGATAATCAAAAATAGAAATCCCTCCACACACTTCCCCCAAGTTAACAAAACACATGCTGGAAGTAACCAATGTGTCCTTGATAAAATTATAAACGCAAACAAATGTGGCCCGCGAATATATTTAAATCGAACTTTGATAAAAACGCACATTTTGGTTTGATAAAAACATCCCGAAGACAGCCTTGGAAAAAAACAATGGTTTTCGCTTCGCAGAAATGAAAAAATTTTAATAGACAGTTGTAACAATAGCCGCCACTGCTATTCATCAACATTCAAGAAAACAATTGAAAAAAGAACAAAAGTTATGTAATTAGGGCGAAGAACGCCATGTTGTAGTTAAGATCGTATTAAAATGGCCGATTAGTAGACAATTAAAATTGTCGATCGATGCCACTAATCCAAAATTACATACAAAGTGTTTACTAATTGAAAACATTATAGGTTAGGAGTCGATGCATATAACGAAGCACTTAGATGGGATTAGGAATGCATTTAGAGTGCACATTTCAACGCTTTTCCATCAACATCGTGTAGATGGAATTCGTACAGTTATTTCTAAAACACCATCGGAACGTTCATTTCCTCCTCGATCGATAAAAGTGCAGAGGGTGGTTTATTTTACGATACCGCTGGGATATACAACGTCGGACGCGAATGCAATTTAAAGGCAAACTTGCTAAGTTGGCATTGCAAAATTATTCATTGTGCAAAGCTTAAAAAACGCTTCAATCGCATATTATGTAATTATTTCATTAGTTCGATACATTGCAATCGATCAGAGGTGAATGAATGTTAACGCAATCGTATTTTTCGATGCAATTAATAAAATGCATCCAACGCCTGCATTGCAAGATCAATAAAGCATGGAATTCTGAAGTTACTAGAGCAAAAAGGTAATCTACTCCTTCCACCATCGTTTCGGACATTAAGAGATCGATTGCACTATGGCGCATCTCGTGCAGAAGTTCCTTCGCATAAAAATATCTCGAAGTTAGTCAATAAAAATCCTTCTAAAAAATAGTTCTTGCCGACCAAATATAAAGCTTGTGGTCCTTCAAGCGTGCCCAATTAATTTAAACAAGCGAAAGTGTTTTCAAAGCCTACTAACACAAAATAATTAACTAATCATAGTTGACACTATCCAGAAAGAATCGATCAAAGCGAGCGTTAAAAACAACGATTCATCACAATCAAGTCCAAGCGGAATCTGCTCCGGCAACGTCAATATACTGCGCGTTGAATTATTGGTAATAATTCAATTGCAGATATAAATAAGAAGATATAAATTAAAACTATATTATCGAATAATAAATGTATATTTTGGCGTCTAAATCTTTCGAGTTGAAGTAATTTATGATAGACGCTCTTTAACGCGAGCACATGCCGTCGCCGTTTCTTGGTTTTGACACGAATACCAATTACCATAAAAATCAATTTCTGCATCCCAAAACAACATTGTCTGGTATGGTCGAGTATTTTTAGAACGGTTTCTGTTCCATAAAATTACTTGGCAACGACCAAAACATTTGAATAAAGTCTTAATTAACGGCTTTGGAAAACTGCAGGTATTTTCACGGACGAACAAGTTCAAGGCTAACATCGTATTGATTTACAAAATTTTCCTTGGCGTTTTCTTCAATTTGTGTGTACCGATACAATGCGTATGTCAACATATAAATAGACGTTACGTGACGTCAACGGACGCCGAAGTTCATTCATCGTTTGCGTCAAGAGACACTGTTTATCACAAATCTTGCCAATTTGCACATTCTTCCTCTTCTCTTTGAAGTTGCAACACCAAACCCACCCCTTGGTAGCGCGAAAAGGACGATTCCGATTACCTTTACGATATAATTAATTTTGACGAAAGAATCAATAGCGAGAAACGACGAGATGTCTAATAAAAAACGATAAAAATTAAGAGTGCGCTGTAAAAACATTTGGTTCGAATTTACGAGTTTCGGATGTTTTATGACGTTTCATTTCCGTACCCAAACAAGTCGAATTTTCGTTTGCTCGTAATTAAGTAGATTACGGGTAGTTGATGTACAAAAACGACCACGTTGGCGTTTTATTACGTAAACTGGAACTTAGAAAGAAGTACGAAAAGTCCAATTGAGAAAAGCTAAATTAGCAAAGAAGTTTGCTCAAAGTTATAAACAAACAAACGCCAAAAAAGCGTAAAAGTTTTAGAACAAGAAATATTTAAAAAAGACGAAAAATCTTACACAATTCGACTAACTTTTACACTCAATATAAAATTGTACTAAAACAAGAAGTAAATTCTAAAATAACAGTCTTTTAGGATCACTCCATATCACACTTCAAACAAACAAAATTATCACAGCCTGCTTTAGTTACACATTAAAAACAAAAAACCAGTGTTTCCGAATGACGTGGTTAAACTTTGGTTCCTATGATCCGTTTAAACTTTTAAAAAATCATCATATGCTAATGACACTGTCAAAAGGAATGTAAAATAAATAAATTTTCGCAAAACAAACATGGTAAATTTTAGTACGCGTCATAATTGAATGCGGTTGTCGTAAACAAATTTGGTAAACGTTGATTTTATTATACTTGAAATAACTGTACATTCTTTTATAATCGCTCTGTATCATACTACCAAAAAATAACATAAGCAAAATAACATACTTTAAAAACTAATATTTTTTGTAAAAATCAAATCAAATTAAAATATAAACCATCGCCATAAAAAAGAAGTGTAATGAGAGAAAACGATACTATCAAAACCCCGCTATTGAATTGGTAGATAAAGAAACGTAAAATAAATAATAAGAAAGTGCCTTTTACAAAAATTGACTGATAAAAAAAATTAATTCTAAATGATTGAAACAATCTTTTAGACTCACTCTGTAACATTCCATTGAAAAAATTACAAAAATTCAGTAAAAAACCACTCCAAAATAATTTTTATGATCGGCTTGGAAGATATCAAACACTATTATTCGGAATTCTTAAATTACGCAAAACAAAATCAAAGCCTACCACACACATTTCCTGTTATTACAAAAAACAACACAAACATAAAATCCAAGTACAGACATATCAAATTAATTCTACAAAAGCTACAACTAAAAACACCGGAAAGTAGAATTCAAAAAAGTTGAACCAACATATAGACCAACGTCAATAAACTTTAAAAAGGAAGATAAATCAAGGAAAAACAAAAGAAAACGAGATTACAAAAAACCCACCACTGGATTCGTAGAGAATAGAATAAAAGTACGATGCAAGAGTTTATTTTACAAACATTTACTGACAAAAATAAAGTATATTCTAAACGATTCAAACAATATTTTCGACTCACTCTGTATCATACCACAAACTTGTTAAAAAAAACTACACAAATTCAATAAGAAAACAATCGAAACTAATTTTTATGCTCAGCTTAGCAAGTATCTAATACAATCATTAGAAATTCTGAAGCTCCCCACAAAAAAACAAAATCAAAGCCTACTACTTACACTTCTTATTACAAAAAAAACCTAAACAAAAAATCCAAAAGCAAACATATCAAATTAATTCTACAAAAACTACAACTAAATACACTAGAAAGTACAATTCAAAAAAGTTAAACCAACAAAAAGGTTTAATGTATAGACCAACGTCATAAAACTTAATAAAAAGAAAAGAAATCGGGGAAAAACAAGATTAGAAAAAAACCCACCACTGAATTGGTAGAGAATTAAATAAAACAACAATGCAAGACTTCATTTTACAAACATTTACTGACAAAAAGAAAGTATATTCTAAACGATTCAAACAATCTTTTTGGCTCACTCGGTATCATACCACAAACTTGTTGAGACAACTACATAAATTCAATAAGAAAACAATCGAAACTAATTTTTATGCCCAGCTTACCAAGTATCTAATACAATCATTAGAAATTCTGAAGCTCCCCACAAAAAAAAACAAAATCAAAGCCTACTACTTACACTTCTTATTACAAAAAAATCCAAAAGCAAACATATCAAATTAATTCTATAAAAACTACAACTAAATACACTAGAAAGTACAATTCAAAAAAGTTAAACCAACAAAAAAGTTTAATATATAGACCAACGTCATAAAACTTAATAAAAAGGAAAGAAATCGAAAAAAAACAAGATTAGAAAAAACCCACCACTGGATTGGTAGAGAACTGAATAAAACAACAATGCAAGACTTCATTTTACAAACATTTACTGACAAAAAGAAAGTACATTCTAAAACAATACGATACAAGACTTCATTTTACAAAGATTGGGTGACAAAAAGAAAATTCGAAATAATCGAGACAATCTATTTGACTCACTCTGTATTATACCACAAACTTGTTAGAAAACTACAAAAATTCAATAAGAAAACAATCGAAACTAATTTTTATGCCCAGCTTAGCAAGTATCTAATACAATCATTAGAAATTCTTAAAATACACAAAAAAACACAGAACCAAGGCCTACTACTCACAGTTCCTGTTATAACAAAAAATAAACGCAACCAGAAACTCCAAATACAAACATCAAATTATTTCTACAAAAACTACAACTAAATACACTAGAAAGTACAATTCAAAAAAGTTAAACCAACAAAAAAGTTTAATATATAGACCAACGTCATAAAACTTAATAAAAAGGAAAGAAATCGGGGAAAAACAAGATTAGAAAAAACCCACCACTGGATTGGTAGAGAATTGAATAAAACAACAATGCAAGACTTTATTTTACAAACATTTACTGACAAAAAGAAAGTATATTCTAAACGATTCAAACAATCTTTTTGGCTCACTCGGTATTATACCACAAACTTGTTGAGAAAACTACAAAAATTCAATAAGAAAACAATCGAAACTAATTTTTATGCCCAGCTTAGCAAGTATCTAATACAATCATTAGAAATTCTGAAGCTCCCCACAAAAAACAAAATCAAAGCCTACTACTTACACTTCTTATTACAAAAAAACCTAAACAAAAAATCCAAAAGCAAACATATCAAATTAATTCTACAAAAACTACAACTAAAAACACCGGAGAGTAGAAATTAAAAAAGTTAAAACAACAAAAAAGTTTAAACATATAGAGCAAAGTCATAAAACTTTAAAAAAGAAGATAAATCTAAGGAAAAACAAAACAAAACAAGATTAGAAAAAACCCACCACTGGATTGGTAGAGAATTGAATAAAACAACAATGCAAGACTTTATTTTACAAACATTTACTGACAAAAAGAAAGTATATTTTAAACGATTCAAACAATCTTTTTGGCTCACTCGGTATCATACAACAAACGTGTTGAGAAAACTACAAAAATTCAATAAGAAAACAATCGAAACTAATTTTTATGCCCAGCTTAGCAAGTATCTAATACAATCATTAGTAATTCTGAAGCTCCCCACAAAAAAACAAAATCAAAGCCTACTACTTACACTTCTTATTACAAAAAAAACCTAAACAAAAAATCCAAATACAGACATACCAAATTAATTCTACAAAAACTACAACTAAAAACACCATAAAGTAGAGTTCAAAAAAATTAAACCAACAAAGAGGTCTAACATATCGACCAACGCCATAAAACTTTAAAAAAAAAGAATGAAATCCAGGAACAACAAAAGAAAACAGTACTATAACAGCCGACTACGTGATTAGTAGAAAAAAAAAATGAAACTATTGAATAACAATACAATACAAGAGTTCCTTTTACAAAGATTAGCTGACAAAAAGAAAGTATATTTTAAACGATTCAAACAATCTTTTTGGCTCACTTTGTATCATACCACAAACTTGTTGAGAAAACTACAAAAATTCAATAAGAAAACAATCGAAACTAATTTTTATGCCCAGCTTAGCAAGTATCTAATACAATCATTAGAAATTCTGAAGCTCCCCACAAAAAAAAACTAAATCAAAGCCTACTACTCACACTTCCTGTTATTACAAAAAAAAGCGAAGAGTAAAACTAAATACAGAACTATCAAACGAATTCTACAAAAACTACAACTAAAAACACCGGAGAGTAGAAATTAAAAAAGTTAAAACAACAAAAAAGTTTAAACATATAGAGCAAAGTCATAAAACTTTAAAAAAGAAGATAAATCTAAGGAAAAACAAAAGAAAACAAGATTATAAAAAAACCACCACTATATTGGTAAAGAATTGAATAAAAGAACGATGCAAGAGTTGATTTTACAAACATTTACTCACAAAAAGAAAGTAAATTCTAAACAATTCAAACCATCTTTTCGACTCACTCTGTACCATACAACAAATTTGTTGAAAAAACTCCAAAAAATCAGTAAAAAAACAATCGAAACTAATTTTTATGCTCAGCTTAGCAAGTATCTAATAGAATCATTAGGAATTCTGAAGCTACCAATAAAAAAAACAAAATCAAAGCCTACTGCTTACACTTCTTATAACAAAAAAAACCGAAACAGAAAATCCAAATACAGACATACCAAATTAATTCTACAAAAACTACAACTAAAAACACCATAAAGTAGAGTTCAAAAAAATTAAACCAACAAAGAGGTCTAACATATCGACCAACGCCATAAAACTTTAAAAAAAAAGAATGAAATCCAGGAACAACAAAAGAAAACAGTACTATAACAGCCGACTACGTGATTAGTAGAAAAAAAAAATGAAACTATTGAATAAAACAACAATGCAAGACTTTATTTTACAAACATTTACTGACAAAAAGAAAGTATATGTTAAACGATTCAAACAATCTTTTTGGCTCACTCGGTATCATACAACAAACGTGTTGAGAAAACTACAAAAATTCAAAAAGCAAACAATCAAAACTAATTTTTATGCTCAGCTTTGCAAGTATCTTATACAATCATAAGAAATTCTGAAGCTCCCCACAAAAAACAAAATCAAAGCCTACTACTTACACTTCTCATTACAAAAAAAACCTAAACAAAAAATCCAAAAGCAAACATATCAAATTAATTCTACAAAAACTACAACTAAATACACTAGAAAGTACAATTCAAAAAAGTTAAACCAACAAAAAGGTTTAATATATAGACCAACGTCATAAAACTTACTAAAAAGGAGATAAATCGGGGAAAAACAAGATTAGAAAAAAAACACCACTAGATTGGTAGAGAATTAAATAAAACAACAATGCAAGACTTCATTTTGCTAACATTTACTGACAAAAAGAAAGTATATTCTAAACGATTCAAACAATCTTTTTGGCTCACTCGGTATCATACCACAAACTTGTTGAGAAAACTACAAAAATTCAATAAGAAAACAATCGAAACTAGTTTTTATGCCCAGCTTAGGAAGTATCTAACACAATCATTAGAAATTCTTAACTACCCACAAAAAAACAAAATCAAAGCCTGCTACTCATACTTCCTTTTATTGCAAAAAAAGCAAACAAGAAATTTAAATGCAGACATATTAAATAAATTCTACCAAAACTACAACAAAAAACACCAAAAAATAGGGTTCAAAAAAGTTTTACCAACGAAGAAGTTTAACGTATACCACAACGTTATAAAACTTAAAAAAAGAAGCGAAAACAAAGAAAAAACAAAAGAAAGCATACTATAAAAAAATAAAAATACGATACGAGAAAAAAATTCTAAATAATTGAAACAATCTTTTAGACTCACTCTGTACCATACTCATCGACCAGATAAAAAAATTACAAAAATTCAGGTAAAAAACACTTGAAATTGATTTTGATGATCCGCCAAACAAGAATCAAACCCAGTCATTAAGAATTCTTAAATTACGAACAAAAATCTAAAATCAAAGCGTACTAGTCGCATTTTGTAAAGAATTGAATAAAAATACGATACAAGAATTAATTTTACAAATACTGACTGATAAAAACAAAATCAATTTCAAATAATGGAAACAATCTTTTAGACTCACTCTGTACCATACTTATCGAAAGGTTGAAAAAATTGAAATAACAATACGATACAAGAGTTCATTTTACAAAGATACGCTGACAAAAAATTCTAAATGATTAAGACAATCTTTTAGACTAACTTTTATGATCAGCTAAGCAGGTATGAAATACAATCATTAAGAATCCTCAAATTACGCAAAAAATAAACGCAAACGATCCAAATACAGACATATCAAATTAATTCTACAAAAACTACAACTGAAAACACCGGTAAACAGAATTGAAAAAACTTAAACCGACAAAAAAGTTTAACATATGAATCAATGCCATAAAATAAACAAAAAAGAGTTGAATCGACCACAAACAAAAGAAAACAGTACTATAACAGCAGACTACTTGATTAGTAAAGAAAAAGTGAGACAATTGAATAACAATACGATACAAGAGTTCATTGAATTGAATTGAGTTCAAGATTGGATGACAAAAAGAAAATTCGAAATGATCGAAACAATCTTTTAGACTCACTCTGTACCATACTCATCGAAAGGTTGAAAAAATTGAAAAAACTATACGATACAAAAGTTCATTTTACAAAGATAGGCTGACAAAAAATTCTAAATGATTAAGACAATCTTTTAGACTAACTTTTATGATCAGCTTAACAGGTATGAAACACAGTCATTAGAAATCCTTAAATTACGCAAAAAAACACATCAAGGCCTACTACTCACATTTCCTGTTAGAACAAAAAATAAACGCATACAGAAACTTCAAATACAAACATATCAAATTAATTTTATAAAAACTACCACTAAAAACACCGAAAAACAAAATTGAAAAAACTTAAACCAATAAAAAAGTTTAACATATGAATCGATGCCATAAAATAAACAAAAAAGAGTGGAATCGACCAAAAACAAAAGAAAACAGTACTATAACAGCAGACTACTTGATTACTAGAGAAAAAAGTGAGACAATTGAATAACAATACGATACAAGAGTTCATTTTACAAAGACTGGCTGATAAAAAGAAAATCCGAAATGATTGAGACAATCTTTTAGACTCACTCTGTACCATACCACCAGCTCGTTGAAAAATTACAAAAATTCAGTTAAAAAAACACTGTAAACTAATTTTTATGATCAGCTTAGCAGGTATGAAACACAATCATTAAGAATCAGTAAATTTTGCAAAAAAAATACAAAATCAAGGCTTACTACTCACATTTCCTGTTATAACAAAAAATAAACGCAAACAGAAACTCCAAATACAAACATATCAAATTAATTCTACAAAAACTACAACTAAAAACACCGTAAAATGGAATTCAAAAAATTTAAACCTACAAAGAAGTTTACCATAAGAGCCAACGCCATAAAACTAAAAAAAAAGAAGTAAAATCGGGGAAAAACAAAAGAAAACAGTACTATAACAGCCAACTACTAGATTGGTTGAGAAAAAAAGTGAGATAACAATACAATACAAGACTTCATTTTACAAAGATTGGCTGTAAAAAAGAAAATTCGAAATGATCGAGACAATCTTTTAGACTCACTCTGTACCATACCACCAGCTCGTCGAAAAATTACAAAAATTAAGTTAAAAAAACAATCTAAACTAATTTTTATGATCAGCTTAGCAGGTATGAAACAATAAAAATCCTTAAAATACGCAAAAAACACAAAATCAAGACCTACTACTCACATTTCCTTTTATAACAACAAATAAACGCATACAGAAACTCTAAAATACAAACATATCAAATTAATTCTACAAAAACTACAACGAAAAACACAGAAAAATAGAATTCAAAAAACTTAAACCGACAAAGAAGTTTAACATAAGAATCAACGCCATAAAACTAAAAAAAGGAGTGAAATCGAAGAAAAACAAAAGAAAACAGTACTATAACAGCCGACTACTTGAAAAAGTGAGACAATTGAATAACAATACGATACAAGAGTTCATTTTACAAAGATTGGCTAACAAAAAGAAAATTCGAAATCATCGAGACAATCTTTTAGACTCACTTTGTACCATACCAGCTCGTTAAAAAATTACACAAATTCAGCTAAAAAAACACTCGAAACTAATTTTATAATCAGCTTAGCAGGTATGAAACACAATCATTAGGAATCCTTAAATTACGCAAAAAAAACACAAAGAAGTTTTACATAAGAACCAACGCCAAAAAACAAAAAAAAGGAGTAAAATCAAAGAAAAACAAAAGAAAACAGTACTATAAAAACACCACCACTGAGATTGGCAAAGAATTGAATAAAAATACAATACAAGAATTCATTTTACAAACACTGATTGATAATCTTTTATAGTCACTCTGTATATACCATACCACCGGCAGTCATTGGGAATTTTTAAATTACGCACAAAAATAAACAAAATGAAACCCTACTATACACATTTCCTGTTGCTATTAAAAAAACCACCGCAAACAGAAAGTTCAATTACAAATGATCAAATTAAATTTACAATTTTCTTTAATCATTTGTTTTTACAAAGACTACAAAGAAAGATGCTAACAAAAACGGCTATGATTTAAAAAATTTGTGGACAAAAACTGGAAAAAAAAGATTTATATACGAGTCAACGTTGAAAAAGTGTCAAATTTCAAAAACAAAAACAATTTTCAAAAAAATACATAAAATCATTTATAAGACAATCATTTAAAAGTAGTGGAAGAAAACTACGACATACATACAAAAAACCAAAACATATAGCTACAAACTGTCCAACTCATCTCAGCTTTTTTTTGCAACTATAAAAGGTCAAATAAAAAACAGTTGAAATTTCTAGACACAATAAAATTGTGAAAAAAACATAAGACAGTCTCAGGTATAAAGTTGAAACAAATTATCACGGTCTACTATGCATATTTTTTGCTAATTCTAAAAAAATGACAGCGTGTAAAACAAAACCAAAACGTCGATCGAAACAAAGTTAAATAAATACAAAATCAAAATCATGTATTCTGTGTGTCAAAAAATGATAGTCTATTGTTTTTTTTTCCTTGGCGTTATTTGGAACGCGCGACCTTTTTCCAAATCTAAAATTCAAAATGGAAACATTTATAAACATTAAGGATAATTTGAAAAATTGAAGTGGTATTTGGATTGAGCAACTGCTGAAATCGTAAATACGTCCGTTTTGAACAGACAGCGTGTACCTCCAAAAATAGAATATGTTAGAATTTTGTTTTGGCGCCACATAGCTCTTTCAAGTCATTTTAAAGAAAACAAAATTAAATCCTCTCAAGTTTGCATTTGTTTAAAAAAAACCGCTTACCAAAATCGCAACATAGGATCGAAGAAGGCACTCACCTGAAACAAGAAAAAAAATTAATATCCTTGACGATAACAATAATGTCTACATGCAACCATCCTTGGATTTGTGTTTATGTTTTATCAATGACGTTAGAAACTGAATGGTTCAAGGTAAGTAGCAACAATAAGAACAAGATAGAAAAAGACACAGAGCAAATGCCGTGACCGAACGTAATCAAGCTTTTATTTTATTTAAGACGTCTTTCCGATTCCATTAACTTATTAAATTTCTTTTCGATTTCTGAATGACAGTATCAATAATGGCTTCGAAATAAAAACGTTTAATTTAAGGTGCGGCACAATCGTTTCTTAAACTGAAGTAATTATCTAACGTAAGATTAATGTGTGTAAAAAAACACGCTACTTTTTGTTACGCTTTTGTATGTATACAAAAAGAGAAAATAATAAATTTTGTACGACCCTGTATGAGGGTAATATTTCAAAATATGTTGAACACAAACGCGAAAATGCTTAATAATTTTGTTTACATAATATGATTGAGTAATCAATTTATTACTTGATTATGACATTTCGAAAAGTAGGTAAGCCTACTACATAATTTGTCAACAGAAAGTAAAAATAAGTAACCGGTGTCATTAATCACAATTAAAAAAAAAACAATTATATATTTTAACGTCCATTTTGGTATAGGTTTTATAATGACTTATTTACACTACATTTTTTTTAATCTAACGTAAAAAGTATCAAACTTAGTAGCGATTAACCGATTCGGTTACCAGTAAGTAGAAATTGCTTTAAAGATGAAACCGACAGGGTCGTTCCAATAAAAATTGTGCTAAAATTAAGCGTTTAATTAAAACCTCGAAATAAAGTCTAAAAAGTTCATTTGTACAACTAGTTCACAATTAACACATGAGCTGTTAGATAAATAAACTTCTAATTAATTAACCGGATCGGTTACCAACCCTTTAAAATCAAAGACCAACAAACGGTTCGAAGCAATTGAATAAAATTACCGACATCTTGAAAATTAATTTAAACGAAAAGAAACTACTTGTAGATCCATGGGAGTTAACTTAATATTACCAGAATTAAGTATTGAAAGTTCATAATTAAGAACCAATTAAGTAATTCGGTTACCGTAACAAAAACTACATACAAAAATTGTTTAAAATAAATTTTCAAAATGTTATAATACAAAAACAGTTCTGGCATAGACTGTTGTCATTAAAAAAAAGTTTTAGTTCTAATTAAATTAACCGAATCGGTCACCAACCCATTAAAATTAATTCGAAGAGAAAAAAAAACGGGTCGAAGCAATTGAATTAAATTACCGACCTCACGAAATTAATTTAAATACAAAGAAACTTGTAGATCCATTGGAATTAACTTAATTGTACTACACTTACGACCGGTTCCACCAACACGACTTAAATGTAAGCAATACTTAAAAACAATCGTTGCTATGGTTTTGACAATTGTATCTCAGTTTTTAAGCTTTGCTTAAGTTTAAGTCGTGTAGGTGGAACCGGCCGTTACTATTGAATAAAACTACCAAAACCAGGTCAAGAAAATTCATAATTAGAACCAATTAAGTAATTCGGTTACCGTAACCAAAAACTACATACAAAAATTGTTTAAAACAAATTTTCAAAATGGTATCATCCAAGAACAGTTTGGCATAGACGACTGTTATGAAATAAAAACTTTTTAGTTCTAATTAAATTAACCGAATCGGTTACCAATCCATGAAAATTAATTTGAAGAAAAAAAAAACAATTCGAAGCAATCGAATTAAATTACGGAACTCTCAAAATTAATTTAAACACAAAGAAACTTGTAGATCCACTGGAATTAACTTAATATTACCAGAATTAAGTATTGAAAGTTCATAATTAGAACCAATTAAGTAATTCGGTTATCGTAACAAAAACTACATACAAAAATTGTTTAAAATAAGTTTTCGAAATGTTAAAATAGAAAAACAGTTCTAGCATACACTTATTTAATTTTAAAAAATCGTAAACTCTAATTAAATTAACCGAATCGGTTACTAACCACATGAAATTAATTCGAAGACAAAAAAACGCGTCGATGCATTCGAATTAAATTATCGACATCTAGAAACTAATTTAAACACAAATAAACTTGTAGATCTATTGAAATTAACTTAATGATACCAAAATTAATATTGAATAAAACTGCCGAAACCAAGCCCAAAAAATTTATAATTAGAACCAAATAAGTAATTCGGTTACCGCAACAAAATTTGCATACAAAAATTGTTTAAAATAAGTTTTGTAAATATTGTAATACAAAAACAGTTCTGGCATAGACTCTTATGTAAACAAAAAAATCGATATTTCTAATTAAATTAACTGGACCGGTTACTAACCACATGAAATTAATCAGAAGACAAAAAACGGATCGATGCATTCGAGTTAGATTACCAACCTCTCGATATTAATTTAAACACAAAGAAACTGGTAGATCCACTGGAATTAACTTAATTTTACCAGAATTAAGTATGCAAAGTTCATAATTAGAACCAATTAAGTAATTTGGATACGATAACAAAAACTACATACAAGAATTGTTTAAAATAAGTTTTCGAAATATTAAAATACAAAAACAGTTCTAGCATAAACCGTTACTTAATTTAAAAAATCTTAAACCATAATTAAATTAACCGAATCGCTTACTAACCACATGCAATTAATTCGAAGACAAAAAAACAGGACGATGCATCCGAACTAAATTATCGACATCTAGAAACTAATTTAAACACAAAGAAACTTGTAGATCTATTGAAATTAACTTAATGATACCACAATTAAGTATTAAATAAAACTACCAAAACCAAACCCAGAAAGTTTATAATTAGAACCAATTAACTAATTCGGTTACCGTAACAAAAATTACATACAAAAATTGTTTAAAATAAGTTTTCAAAATGTTATAATACAAAAACAGTTCTGGCATAGACTGTTATGTAATAAAAAAAAAGTGTTAGTTCTAATTAAATTAACCGAATCGGTTACCAACCCAATAAAATTGATTCAAAGAGAAAAAAACAGGTCGAAGCAATCGAATTAAATTACGGAACACTTAAAATTAATTTAAACACAAAGAAACTTGTAGATCCACTGGAATTAACTTAATATTACCAGAATTAAGTATTGAAAGTTCATAATTAGAACCAATTAAGTAATTCGGTTACCGTAACAAAAACTACATACAAAAATTGTTTAAAATGAGTTTTCAAAATCTTATAATACAAAAACACTTCTGGCATAGACTGTTATGTAGTTAAAAAAAAGTGTTAGTTCTAATTAAATTAACCGAATCGGTCACCAACCCATTAAAATTAATTCGAAGAGAAAAAAAACGGGCCGAAGCAATCGAATTAAATTACCGACCTAGCGAAATTAATTCAAACACAAAGAAACTTGTAGATCTACAGAAATTAACTTAATCTAACCATAATTAGGTATTGAATAAAACTACCTAAGCCAATACCAGGAAGTTTATAATTAGAACCAATTAAGTAATTCGTTTACCGTAACAAAAACTACATACAAAAATTGTTTAAAATAAGTTTTCAAAATGTTATAATACAAAAACTGTTCTGGCATAGACTGTTATGTAATTAAAAAAATGCTAGTTCTAATTAAATTAACCGAATCGGTTACCAACCCATTAAAATTAATTCGAATAGAAAAAAACAGGTCGAAGCAATCGAATTAAATTACGGAACACTCAAAATTAATTTAAACGCAAAGAAACTTGTAGATCAACTGGAATTAATTTTACCAGAATTAAGTATTGAAAGTTCATAATTAGAACCAATTAAGTAATTCTGTTACGGTAACAAAAACTAAATACAAGAATTGTTTAAGATAAGTTTTCGAAATGTTAAAATACAAAAACAGTTCTAGCCTAAACCTTTGTTTAATTAAAAAAATCGTAAACTCTAATTAAATTAACCGAATCGCTTACTAACCACATGCAATTAATTCGAAGACAAAAAAACAGGACGATGCATCCGAACTAAATTATCGACATCTAGAAACTAATTTAAACACAAAGAAACTTGTAGATCTATTGAAATTAACTTAATGATACCACAATTAAGTATTAAATAAAACTACCAAAACCAAACCCAGAAAGTTTATAATTAGAACCAATTAACTAATTCGGTTACCGTAACAAAAATTACATACAAAAATTGTTTAAAATAAGTTT
The DNA here is from genome assembly GCA_035610365.1 of Aquatica leii. Taxonomy (NCBI): domain Eukaryota; kingdom Metazoa; phylum Arthropoda; class Insecta; order Coleoptera; family Lampyridae; genus Aquatica; species Aquatica leii. The sequence goes on along the minus strand of CM069438.1, from coordinate 51,363,490 downwards.
TTGAAATGTTAAAATACAAAAACAGTTCTGGCATAAACCGTTATTTAATTTAAAAAATCGTAAAGTCTAATTAAATTAACCGAATCGGTTACCAACCCCTTAAAGTTAATTCGAAGACAAAAAAACGGGTCGATGCAATTGAATGAAATTACCGACCTCTCGAAATTAATTTAAACACAAAGAAACTTGTAGATCTATTGAAATTAACTTAATGATACCACAATTAAGTATTAAATAAAACTACCAAAACCAAACCCAGAAAGTTTATAATTAGAACCAATTAACTAAGTCGGTTCCGTAACAAAAATTACATAAAAAAATTGTTTAAAATAAGTTTTCGAAATGTTAAAATACAAAGCAGTTCTGGCATAAACCGTTATTTAATAAAAAAAATCGTGAACTCTAATTAAATTAACCGAATCGGTTACCAACCCCTTAAATTTAATTCGAAGACAAAAAAACTGATCGATGCAATCGAATTAAATTACCGACCTCTCGAAATTAATTTAAGCACACAGAAACTTGTAGATCTATTGGAATTAACTTAATTGTACTACACTTAATATTGAATAAAACTACGGAAACCAGGCCCAGAAAATTCATAATTAGAACCAATTAAGTAATTCGGTTACCGTAACAAAAACTGCATACAAAAATTGTTTAAAATAAGTTTTCGAAATGTTATAATACAAAAACAGTTCTGGCATAGACTATGCAATCAAAAAATCGATATTTTAAATTAAATTAACCGGATCGGTTACTAACCACATGAAATTAATTCAAAGACAAAAAAAAGAATCGATGCATTCGAATTAAATTACCAACCTCTCGAAATTAATTTAAACACAAATAAACTTGTAAATCCACTGGAATTAACTTAATATTACCAGAATTAAGTATTGAAAGTTCATAATTAAAACCAATTAAATAATTTGGTTACGGTAACAAAAACTACATACAAGAATTGTTTAAAATAAGTTTTCAAAATGTTAAAATACAAAAACAGTTCTAGCATGAACCGTTATTTAATTAAAAAAAATCGTAAACTCTAATCAAATTAACCGAATCGGTTACTAACCACATGAAATTAATTAGAAGACAAAAAAAACGGATCGATCCATTCGAATTAAATTATCGACATCTAGAAACTAATTTAAACACAAAGAAACTTGTAGATCTATTGAAATTAACTTAATGATACCACAATTAAGTATTGAATAAAAACTACCAAAACCAAATCCAGAAAGTTTATAATTAGAACCAATTAACTAATTCGGTTCCGTAACAAAAATTACATAAAAAAATTGTTTAAAATAAGTTTTCGAAATGTTAAAATACAAAGCAGTTCTGGCATAAACCGTTATTTAATCAAAAAAATCGTGAACTCTAATTAAATTAACCGAATCGGTTACCAACCCCTTCAAGTTAATTCGAAGTCAAAAAAACTGATCGATGCAATCGAATTAAATTACCGACCTCTCGAAATTAATTTAAGCACACAGAAACTTGTAGATCTATTGGAATTAACTTAATTGTACTACACTTAATATTGAATAAAACTACGGAAACCAGGCCCAGAAAATTCATAATTAGAACCAATTAAGTAATTCGGTTACCGTAACAAAAACTGCATACAAAAATTGTTTAAAATAAGTTTTCGAAATGTTATAATACAAAAACAGTTCTGGCATAGACTGTGTTGTAAACAAAAAGTGATAGTTCTAATTTAAATTAACCGAATCAGTTACTAACCACATGAAATTAATCAGAAGACAAAAACCGGGTCGAAGCAATTGAATTAAATTACCGACCTAGCGAAATTAATTCAAACACAAAGAAACTTGTAGATCTACAGGAATTAACTTAATCTAACCATAATTAGGTATTGAATAAAACTACCTAAACCAGGCCCAGAAAGTTCATAATTAGAACCAATTAAGTAATTCTGTTACGGTAACAAAAACTAAATACAAGAATTGTTTAAGATAAATTTTCGAAATGTTAAAATACAAAAACAGTTCTAGCCTAAACCGTTCTTTAATTAAAAAAATCGTAAACTCTAATTAAATTAACCGAATCGCTTACTAACCACATGAAATTAATTCGAAGACAAAAGAACGGGACGATGCATTCGAACTAAATTATCGAGATCTAGAAACTAATTTAAACACAAAGAAACTTGTTGATCTATTGAAATTAACTTAATGATACCACAAATAAGTATTAAATAAAACTACCAAAACCAAACCCAGAAAGTTCATAATTAGAACCAATTAAGTAATTCGTTTACCGTAACAAAAACTACATACAAAAATTGTTTAAAATAAGTTTTCAAAATGTTATAATACAAAAACAGTTCTGGCATAGACTGTTATATAATTAAAAAAAAGTGTTAGTTCTAATTAAATTAACCGAATCAGTCACCAACCCATTAAATTAATTCGAAGAGAAAAAAAACGGGTCGATGCAATTGAATTAAATTACCGACCTCTCGAAATTAATTTAAACACAAAGAAACTTGTAGATTCATTAGAATGAACTTAATTGTACTACACTTAATATTCAACAAAACTACGGAAACCAGGCCCAGAAAATTCATAATTAGAACCAATTAAGTAATTCGGTTACCGTAACAAAAACTACATACAAAAATTGTTTAAAATAAATTTTCAAAATAGTATAATACAAAAACAGTTCTGGCATAAACTGTTATGTAATAAAAAATTTGTTAGTTCTAATTAAATTAACCGAATCGGTTACCAACACCTTAAAGTTAATTCAAAGACAAAAAAACGGGTCGATGCAATTGAATTAGATTACCGACCTCTCGAACATAATTTAAACACAAAGAAACTTGTAGATTCATTAGAATTCACTTAATAACAAAACTATTAAAACAAAGCTCTGCAGGTTCATAATTAGAACCAATTAAGTAATTCGGTTACGGTAACAAAAACTACATATAAGAATTGTTTAAAATAAGTTTTGTAAATATTGTAATACAAGCACAGTTCTGGCATAGACTGTTATGTAATCAAAAAAATCGATACTTCTAATTAAATTAACCGGATCGGTTACCAACCCCTTAAAGTTAATTCAAAGTCAAAAATAATCAGGTTGATGCATTCGAATTAAATTACCGACCTCACGAAATTAATTTAAATACAAAGAAACTTGTAGATCCATTGGAATTAACTTAATTGTATTACAATGAATAATGAATAAAACTGCAGAAACGAAGCCCAGAAAATTTATAATTAGAACCAATTAAGTAATTCGGTTACCGTAACAAAAACTACATACAAAAATTGTTTAAAGTAAATTTTCAAAATGGTAATATAAGAACAGTTCTGGCATAGACTGTTATGTAACAAAAAATTTGTTAGTTCTAATTAAATTAACCGAATCGGTTATCAACCCATTAAAATTAATTCGAAGAGAAAAAAACGGATCCAAGCAATCAAATTAAATTACCGACCTCTCGAAATTAATTTAAACGAAAAGAAACTACTTGTAGATCCATAGGAATTAACTTAATAACAAAACTACTAAAACAAAGCTCTGAAAGTTCATAATTAGAACCAATTAAGTAATTCGGTTACCGTAACAAAATCAGCATACAAAAATTCTTAAAATAAGTTTTCGAAATGTTATACAAAAACAGTTCTGGCATAGACCGTTATGTAATCAAAAAAATCGATACTTCTAATTAAATTAACCGGATCGGTTACCAACCCCTTAAAGTTAATTCGAAGTCAAAAATAATCGGGTCGATGCATTCGAATTAAATTACCGACCTTACGAAATTAATTTAAATACAAAGAAACTTGTAGATCCATTGGATTTAACTTAATTTTACCAGAATTAAGTATTCAAAGTTGATAATTAGAACCAATTAAGTAATTCGGTTACTACATACAAGAATTGTTTAAAATAAGTTTTTGAAATGTTGTAATAAACAAACAGTTCTGGTATAAACCGTTATTTCATCAAAAAAATCGTAAACTCTAATTAAATTAACCGAACCGGTTACTAACCACATAAAATTTATTTGAATTCAAAAAAATTAATGGTACCACAATTAAGTATTGAATAAAACTACCAAAACCAAGCCCAGAAAGTTTATAATTAGAACCAATTAACTAATTCGGTTACCGTAACAAAACCTACATATAAGAATTGTTTAAAATAAGTTTTCGAAATGTTAAAATTCAAAAACAGTTCTGGTATGAACCGTTATTTAATCAAAAAAATCGTGAATTCTGATTAAATTAACCGAATCGGTTACCAACCCCTTAAAGTTAATTCGAAGAGAAAACAATCGAAGCAATCGAATTAAATTACCGACCTATCGCAATTTATTTAAACACAAAGAAACTACAATTAATATTGAGTAAAATTACCGCAACCAAGCCAAGACAGTTCATAATTAGAACCAATTAACTAATTCGGTTACCGTAACAAAAACTGCATCCAAAATTGTTTAAAATAAGTTTATTTTGTATAACAAAAAACCAGTTCTAGCATAAACTGTTATTTAACCGAACAAATCTTTAATTCTAGTAAAATTAATTGAATCGGTTACCAACCTACTTAAAATTAATTCGCAGGAAAAAAATGGATCGATGCATTTGAATTAAGTTAATAGCGCTCAAATAAAATAATTTATAAGACACTCCTGGTCAAGACAAAAAATAGAAGAAAAACGATTAACCGATTCGGTTACTGTTGCAAAAATCCTTTGGTTGCAGCAAATCTAATTTAGCCCTAAAAAACACTTGATACGATTCCCTCAAAACTATTTGCGTTTAAACTAACCAAGTTAATGCTTATTACATTCCTAAAGTCAATCCCAAAAAAATTTGAATCAAAAGCGATTAACCGATTTGGTTACCATTACAAAACCGCATCAAAAAAATCAAAAAACAGCAACTCACAAAATCGGTTACAAATCGATTGAATTGCGCTCAAAACAAATAATATTTAAGATTCTAAAAGTCATAAACGTAATTAACTGATTCGGTTATCGTTACAAAAAATCCTAATAAAAATGATTGCAACAACGAAAAGATTAAATCACATTAGAACATAAACAGATTTGTAATTCTCGCGCAAACTATTATTAAATAAAGAAATCTGATATAACTTCAATAATTACTTAGTTAACCGCATCGATTACCAACGGATTAAATCTAATTTAGCCTTGAAATAATACGTAAAACGATTCCCACAAAACTAATTGCCTTTAAACTGAGTGATTGTTTATTACATTCTTAAAGTCAAACCCAGAAAACTTTGAATCAAAATCGATTAACCGATTCGGTTACCGTTACAAAAGATCCTAATAAACATTATTGTTATAACGAATAGATTTAGAGACATTCAGACAAACAAAATTGTCTTGTGATTCTTGCGCAAACGTATTAAATAAATTAATCTGATTTAACTTGAATAATTACTTAGTTAACCGCATCAGTTATCAACCGATTAAATTTAATTTAGCCTTGTAACAATACGTAAAACGATTCCCACAAAACTAATTGCGTTTAAATTAACCAAGTTATTGCTTAAATTCTTAGAATCAAGCCCAAAAAACTTTGAATCAAAAGCGATTAACCGATTCGGTTATAGCTACAAAAACTCGTTATAAAAAAAAGAAACAAGAAAACGTTGCAGTTCTTGGGTGAACTACTATTAAATAGATGAAAGTGAGTTAACCGGATCGGTTACCAGTCAATTAAGTTTCATTTAGTCTTAAAACCATTACTACAAACGTAAATGCGCTCAAAAAAGTCAAGTCAAAATAAAATTAGAATCAGAAGTGACTAACCGATTTGGTTACAGTTACAAACATTTAAACAAAAACTGAAAGTGGTAACAATCCTAAATTAGAAAGAAATTTTAGAGTTGCCGCTTAACTCTTACTCTCCATCTAATTCAATTCAATTTTAAATAACACTCGTCAAACCTAACACAATTAGAAGTAATTAACCGATTCGGTTATCGGTTTAATGTTACAAAATAACAAAAATCAATGCAGTTAACCGAATCGGTTACTACCACAAACACTGGTTCTGAAAGTGTTTGAACAAAACATTTTAAGTTAACCGATCTGGTTACAAATATATTTACGATTCGATTGACTAAAATATCTTCGTGATTAACCGATTCGGTTACCACGCTACGAAAACAAGTTTTTTTGTGTAATTAACTTTGAAGTAACCGATTTTATAAAGCATAAAGAATGAGTAAAGCAGTTAACCGCTGGAAGTTTGTTTAATTCTGTGAATAACCGATTCGGTTACAGTTTATTTCAGCGTTTCGTTCATCGATTTGTTACTAAATCTAAAATGTTTTCAGAATGAATACTTTTAATATATAATCTTGCGAAAATTAGATAAGAACTGCGGTGATTTACCGCAGATTGTTTTAAATATTTTTTATTTAGAATATAGAACTGGGTTCGTGAGCCCGATACGACACATCCGTTTCCTCATACATCACAATTTAATTCAACCTTCGCTCTCATAAAACGACATTACATTAAAACTGTGCTAAGTTTTTTCTTTCCGCATAATGTGTGGGTGGTATTTATAAATGTCAGAGCAAATGTCAGAAGAGTAGGTGCACGAGCTATTCTTGCTTTTACGTTGGTATACAAAGGCAATCAACTATTATTAGGTTATGTTGTGTTCTGTTATGAGAATCGATACATTTAAAGGAACTAATCCGATAGGGCACCTACTTTACAACGCGCGTCAAAAAGTATGTATGTGAGTCATGTGATCAAGTGGGTATCGGATGTGTGTAGGTAGCACCTATAGATCAATAATGTATCAACTTGGAATAGATACGAGTTTTGCAGTTTAAGCTTTACGACTTTTCACCGTTATTCATTTTTTCGCGGAAATGACATCTCAGTTGGCCGAGAATTTTTGCGCCGTGCGTTATTAGTCGCAGTAGGCGAGAAATGTTTGAAACATCATTAGTCATGAAATTGTTGAACACTGATCAAATTATTTTAAGAAATACTTGTAACAGGACATCAACTTGGACTCTGCAACAAAGCTGAGTCTTCATTTTCAGTTAAAATTAAGAAAAACAAACATTACTCCAAAGCCAACTAACATTTTTGCTACTGCTCTTTTTGGGTTATAATTTGTGTTTCATTTTGTCTCAAACAAATTTGACAAAGACAAAAACTTTTTTTTGGGAAAATTAAAAATACTGAGCTTAAAAAAAATGAAAAAGGAGACTGACCTACAAAACCAGTCTACTAAAAAAACAAAACAAACTTTTGTTTTAGAAACCGAAGCAGTTTGCCGAAACAAAGCAAAGTTCTGGCCAACTATCATCGAAAACATAAATAAAATGGTCAATTTCCATGGCCAACTACATAACTTGCTCGTTGGTACCATGCCGTTCATCATTAAGAATTTATCGCCATTCGCAATTTAAAAAAAGATAAATTTAAAAAAGTTTATGAAAACGATTTTATCAATACAGCAGTGAAATTAATTTTGTCAAAACTTTCTTAACAAAACTCTTTGATCGTACAAAAATATCAAGTTTTGATCGTCTCTAGAAGAGAAATAATAAATTTAGTTTAGTTTCAGTTAAGATCTCTACCAATAATAGTCGGAAACAAAAACAAAGTAGGCCGTTGGATTTCCGGAAGAGAGATCATCATCAGGCTGAACGAATACATAGCAGACACGAGAAGGAATAGCATGAGCATCTACAGGGAAGCGATAGAGACCCAAAATGATGGCAACAATCTAAATAGGAACGACGGAATAGAGCTTCATTCCACATGGAAGCATTTATTTAGAGACCGCTCCACCGAGCAGTGAAGAGAAACGGGAAATTAGTATAAATACCGAACTTCGAAACTCTTTGGTACCGGTTAACCTCTTCAAGAGTTTTTATCAATCAGGAAAACTCGCCCTCGTCAAACAGAAACCTAAAAGAGTTGAGATTCTACAAATGAGCATCGGAAAGAAAACAAAGTAGGCCGTTCGCAATTGTTCCAAAGCCAACTGTACATAGAGTAATCTTCCCAAAATGACTTGAGCAACACTGTGATCCAAACTGAATATTTACTGTGTCGAAGATTTCATACCTTCTATTTTAGAAGAAATGCTGCGTTACTAGTGATTTTAACAGTAACAGAAATTTGTGTCAATTCATGTTAATCAGACACAGTTTTACAAAACTATAGGTTTTTTCGGTACACAGATCTTGATTATGAAGTCTCACTTTCATTGTTTCAGAAATCTAAGCAGATAACGAAAATAAACAAAAGTTTGTTTGCAGCCTGGTCACCTTAGCATTCAAAACACTTCCAGAGTCATAACTGGCTCAGTTAGTGATTATATTTACCTTTTGTACTTCTCTTTATGTCAAAAAATAAGAAAGAACAGAATTAGAGACACCAGAACTGTCGCGACAGTACTCTACCATCAGAATCACTTTGTTTTTAAATTTCGCGTTATTCTGTACAAAAAAACAGTGCGCATTTCATTTCTAAAAGATAAATAAGTACTTTTTTGTTTCAAAAATCTAAGTAGTCTATGAAAATAAACAACAGTTTGTTTGTGGCCTATCGTCTTAGAGTTCAAAACACTTCCAGAGCTAATATTTTGTTAGTCATAGCTGGCTTAAAATGGAGGAAGACAAATTGTCTCTACCATCAGAATCATTTTGGTTTCAAATTTTCCGGTATCCTGATCAAATTTGTAGCAATTGCAATAAACCAAATTTTAAGAATTGGCTTGAACAAAGCAGAGCACAAGCCCATTTAGCGTTGCCAATACCGAACTAATCTTCCCAATTTTTTTGAGTATCCAGCTTGATACTAAGGTTTCAGGCTTAATTTCAAAGCTAAAGTTAAAAGAATATCGAAGGACCAGAATGAGACCAAGGTACTGCTTGTAACATCATCTCCTTCTTAATTAGGTTTCTATTTGCGTGTCAACAACAAAAAGTTATCGAACCATATACAGATCCACAAGATTTTCTTTCGTCGACGACGTTTAAATATTTACCGAGTGCTTCCAGGGTGAAGAAAGCTCTATTCCATCGTCCCTATTGAAACTTCTAGATCGCTAATGCTCATTGTAAATCCTTGACTAAAAGTTTCTGACTGTCAAGTGTCCTAGTTCCGTCAAAGTCGATAAAATGTCCTATGGTATGAGAGTCTTCCGTTACCTCTCTTTTCGTATCTGCTATATGTTCATTCAGCCTGGTGTTGATCTTCCTTCCGGTCTGTCCTATAGATACTTTCTCACAGCAGCAGGGAATACTGTAAACTCCGGGATCTTGAAGTTTCTTCTTGGGTTCTTGGGCTTCTGGAAACAGGATTCTCTGTAGCACTGAACATCATCTTTACTTCATTTTTCTTGAAAAGTCTTCCTATTTTGTCCGTGTACCCTTGAATGTATGCTAAAAATGCTATTGTTTTGGTATCTTCGTCGGTTGTCTTCGAATCGCGTTGAGAATGTACTTCTTGTGGTATCCATTCTTCAGTAGATTCCTCTTCAAATATCACTTTTGCCTTCTTCGCTAAGACGTAGAGCACTCCTAGTGCCTTTCTTCTGAACCCTTAATGCTTCTCTGTAGATCCTTGGCCAAAAATGCCTGACTCTGGCAAGTGTCAAGATTTCGTCAAACTCGATTGCATGTCTTGTGGTCTGAAAGTGTTCCGCTACCGCCGATCTCGTGCTATTCCTTTTCGTGTCTGCTATCTCTTCGTTCAGTCTGGTGTTGATCTTCCTTCCAGTCTGTCCTACATATGCTTTCACACAAGAGCAGGGAATACTGTAAACTCCGAGATCTTTTCTTTTCTCCTTTTTTTTAAGAAGTCTGCCTATTTTGTCCGTGAATCCTTGAATGTATCTAGAAATGCTGTTTTACTGGTCTATCTATAGGTTGTCTTCGGATCGCGTTCAGAATGTCCCGCTTGTGGTCTTCATTCTTCAGTAAAGCACTTCGTAGATGCTTCATTTCCTCTTCATATATCAGTTTTGCCCTCTTCACCAAGACGTGGAACAGTTCTAGTTTCTGCATCTGGTGGTGACGTGATTGCGTGGTTTTTAGGAAGGCCGTTAAAATGAAGGATTCTGCTGTCCGATTGTAGTAGCTTCATCTGCTATTGGTTTCGAAGATATTTTGATGGCATTTCTTGTGATCATCTAGTAGGTGGGGTCCTCCAAGATTTATTTTAGTTATATAGTCCGTTGTATGTATGACCACTGCGGTATTCGTCTAGAAGAACAGCGATGTCCTTATATTTCTTCTCTTGTAAGGCTCCTCTCCGTTGTCCCTATTAAAATTATTGACTTTCTTCTGGATCCTTAACGCTTCTCTGTAGATCCTTGACCAAAAGTGCCCGACTCTGGCAAGTGTCCTGATTCCGTCAAATTCGATTGTATGTCTTGTGGTCTGGAAGTGTTCTTTGATTAATCTTCTTTCCAGTCTAGCCTACATATACTTTCCCACAGAACCAGGGAAAACTCCAAGATGTTTTGTTTTCTCCTTTTTTTTAAAAGTCCGTGAATCCTTGAATGTATACTAGAAATGCTTTGGATCGCGTTCAGAATGTCCCGCTTGTGGTATTCATTCTTCAGTAAAGCACTTTGTAATGTTTCATTTCCAAGACAAAGCATGCTGGTTCACATATCACTTTTGCCCTCTTCACCAAGGTGTGAGGCACTCCTAGTTTCTGCATCGGATTGCGCGTTTAGATACCTGTCCGTGCGGGTTGTCCACATATCAGTACCAGAACTTTGGTTTCACAGTGTTGGTCGGCAGTGCTCTCCAATCTTTTGTTTGGGTTCCTTGTGATCTTCTCGTAGGTACCGTCCTCCAAGAGAGCGTTTATTCAGACGATGTAATCTGTTGCATCCATGACCACTGTGGTATTCACCGTATAGCTTGAAGGATAGTGATTTCTTCATTTCTCCTTCTCCTTCGCCCTTTTCCGTTTATGTAAGATTTCCGAAAGAAAGATCAACATCAGACTGAACAAACACATAGTAGACACGAGAATGAATAACATGAGATTAACGGTAGCGAAACACTTCCAGGCCACAGGGCATGCAATTAACTTTAACGGAGCCAGAGTTAGACACTTTAGGCCAAGGATTTACTGAAAAGCGATAGAGATCCAGAGGGATGGCAACAATTTCAATAGAGACGAAGAAATAGAGCTTAATTCCACCTGAAAGCATTTATTCGAAGACCGCTCACCCGAAACGTCACGGACCAGTAAAGAAGAACGAGCATTGAACCAAAAGGTAAACAAAACAGTCTCATAAATCTTCTAAAGAAACGAAATTTATCAGCGACGCGGTAACCAACTCGGAAACTAAACTACAACACTCTTTGGCACCGGTTAACCTATGATGCTTGTTAAGAGTTTTTTATCAATAAAGAAAATTGGTTCTCGTCAGGTAGAAACTTGTGATTAGGTCGTTTCTAGAGGAAAATTAGTTTTGTTTTGAGTTTAGCAACAGAGGTTTTTTTATAAATGAGCATCGGAGACAAGACAAAGTAGCCGTTCGCAATTGCTCCAAAGCCAACTAATACATAAAGTAATCTTCCCAAAATGACTTGAGCGACACTGTGATCCAAACTGAATATTTACTGTGTTGAAGATTTGATAGCTTCTATTTTAGAAAAAATTCTGCGTTAGTGGTGACATTAGTTTGAAACAACTGAACGACGTAAATGTAGTAACACGAATTTGTGTCAACTCATGTTAATCAGACTTAGGTTTACGAACCGATGGGTTTTTTTGGTGCCCAGAGCTTGATTTTCAAGTCCCACTTTCTTTGTTGCCGAAATCTAAGCAGTCTGTGAAAATAAACAAAAGTCTGTTTGCAGCCTCGTCACCTTAGAATTCAAAACATTTCCAGAGCCATAACTGGCTCAATTCGTGATTAAATTTACCTGTTGTGCTTTTCTTTTTGTCAAAAAATCAGAAACAACAGAAAAAAAGACAAATGGCTGAAAACACATTGTCACATCAGTACTCTACCATCAGAATCATTTTGTTTTCAAATTTTTCGAAATCTAAGTAGTCTATGAAAATAAACAAAACTTTGTTTGTAGCCATAACATCTTAGAATTCAAAACACTTCCAAAGCTAATATTTTGTAAGTCATAGATGGATCGTGATTAAATTTATCTTTTGTATTTCTCTTTCAATTGCCTAAATAATCAGAAACAACAGATTTAGAGACATAAAAAAAAGACAACGGATGAAGACAAATTGTCACAACAGTATTTTACCATCAGAATCATTGTTTTCAAATTTTCCGCTATTCTGATCAGAATTGTGGCAAACGCAATAAACCAAATTTTAGGAATTGGTTTCAGCAAAGCAGAGCACAACCCCATTTTCCGTTGCCAATACCGTACTAATCTTCCCAATATTTTGAGACTCCAGCTTGATATTCAGGTCTCACGCATTTAAATTCAAACCGAAATCTACAAGAATATCGAAGGTCTAGAATGAGGTCAACCCAACCAAGGTAACACAAACTCTTTCTTGGTAAGGTTCTTAGTTGCGCGTCAAAAAAGTTATTGTCATCTACAAATCTGGAAGATTTTCTTCCGTCGACGACGGCATTTAAATATTGTTTTTTCGATGTGTGTTTTTTTGGCAAACTCTCAGTGTCAATCGTCCAATCTTGAAGTTTGATTTCCATGCTGATTACTGCATGCTTTCAGGTGGAAGGAAGGCCCATAGCCAAAAGTGTGTGACTGTCAAGTGTCCTAGTTCCGTCAAAATCAATAATATTCCCTGTGGTATAAGAGTCTTCCGCTACCTCTCTTTGCGTATCTGCTATGTGCTAATTCAGCTTGGTGTTGATCTTCCTTCCGGTCTGTCCTATATATACTTTCCCACAGCACCAGGGAATACTGTAAACTCCGGGATCTTAAAAGTTTCTTCTTGGGTTCTTTAGCTTTCCAGAGCAGGATTGATATTTGTTTAGCACTGAAGACAACCTACAATTAATTTTTTTAAAGAAATTTTGTCCGTGAATCCTTAAATGTATACTAGAAATGCTGTTTTACTGGTCTCTCTATCGGTTGTCTTCGGATCGCGCTCAGAATGTTCTTCTTGTGGTATTCATTCTTTAGCAAAGCACTTTGCAGATGTTTCATTTCCTCTTCACATATTACTTTTGCCCTCTTCACCAAGACGTGGAGCACTTCTAGTTTCTGCATCGGGTGGTGGCGTGATTGCGTGGTATTTGGTTTTTAGGAAAGCCGTTGAAGTGAGGGATTCTGTCTGTCCGATTGTAGTTGCTTCATCTGCTGATGGTATCGAATATATTTTGATGGCATTTCTTGTGATCTTCTCGTAGGTGGGGTCATCCAAGAGAGCGTTTATTTTGGGCATATGGTCGCTGTATATATGACCACTGCGACATTCGGCTGGAAGAACGGTGATGTCTTTGTCTTCTCTTGTAAGACTCTTTTCCGTTGTCAAATTTTTGCCTTTCTTCTGAATCCTTAACGCTTCTCTGTAGATCCTTGCCAAAAAAAAAAACTCTGGCAAGTGTCCTGATTCCGTCAAACTCTATTGGTTGTCTTGTGCTCTAGGACTGTTGCTAACGCCGATTCCTTTTCGTGTCTGCTATGTCTTCGTTTAGTCTGATGTTGATCTTCCTTCCAGTCTGTTTTATAAATACTTTCCCACAGGAGCAGAAAATACTGTAGACTCCGAGATGTTGAAGTTTCGTCTTGGTTTCTTTGGCTTTTGAGAACAGGGTTGACATTTGTTTAGCACGGAAGCCCACCTTTAATTCATTTTTTTTTAAGAAGTCTGCCAATTTTCTCCGTGAATCCTTAAATGTATACTAGAAATGCTGTTTTACTGGTCTCTCTATCGGTTGTCTTCGGATCGCTTTCAGAATGTCCCGCTTGTAGTATTCATTCTTCAGTAAAGCATTTTGTAATATTTCTTTTCCAATTCCAAACATTCTGGTTCACATATCACTTTTGCCCTTTTCAGCAAGATGTGAGGCGCTACTAGTTTCAGCATCAGATTGCGCGTTTAGATACCTGCCCGTGTGAGTCGTGGACACACCAGTACTTTGGTTTCAGATTGCTGGTCAGCAGTGCTCTCTTCTCAGACTCTTCCATGTCGATGTTGCCTACTACTGGAAACAGGTACCACAATAGCTTGTTGGTGGCTGATCCTGTTGCGCTGACAATTGGTCGAAAAGGTAATCCTCGTTTGTGAATCCATAGAGGTGAAGGATTATACTCTCCGATGGAAGTAGCCTTCTCCGCTCTGCTGTTGGCATCTAAGATATTTTGATGACATTTGAGACCTTCTTCTCCAATTTTTTGTTTGAGTTCTTTGTGATCTTCTCGTAGGTGAGGTTCTCTAAGAAAGCGTTTATTTTGACGATGTATCTAATCTGTAGCATCCATGTCCACTGTGGCATTCCCCTTGTCGACTAAAAAGACGGTGATTTCCTTATTTCTCTTTAGTAACTGTAAGTCTCTTCGCCCTTTTTCGCTTGTTGGATTTCCTAATTTTAAAAATTGGGTTCAGCAAAGCAGAGCACAACCCCATTTTGCGTAGCCAATATCGTACTAATCTTCCCATTTTTTTTGAGTCACCAGCTTGATATTTAGGTCTCACGCTTTTAAATTCAAACCTAAAGTTAAAAGAATATCGAAGATCCAGAATGAGGTCAAACCCACTAAAGTATTGCTTGTAACCTCATCCCTTTCTTAGTAAGGTTCTTATTTGCGCGTCAACAACAAAAAGTAGTTGTACAAATAAAATAAAAAATATTTTTTTACGTGTGTGGCACTATAGGGTATTTTTAACCGCAAAAATTCTGCATAAAGTCTTCAAGTTTTTCAAAAATTCGAAGTTGTTATTTCTGACAAACTCTTCGGTTTTAGGCTTTCGCGGCAGTGTCCAATCTTGAAGTTTTGTTTCCAGAATGATTACCGCGTGGTTCCCGATGGACGGAAACTATTCCGTCGTTCCTATTGAAACTGTTGCCATTCTTCTGGATCTCTATCGCTTCCTTGTAGATCCTCAGCCAAAAATGTCTGACTGTCAAGTGTCCTAGTTCTGCCAAAGTCGATAACATGCCTTATGCTATGGGAGTGTTCCGCTACCTTTTGGTGTCTGCTATGTGTTCGTACAACCTAGTGTTGATTTTCCTTCTGGTCTGTCCTATATATACTTTCCAAAAGCAGCAGAGAATACTGTAACCTCCGGGATCTTGAAGTTTCTTCTTCGTTTCTTGAGCTTTCGGAAACCGAGTTGAAATCTTCTTTTTATCACTGAACAACACCTTCACTTCATTTTTCTCGAGAAGTCTTCCTATTTTGTCCATGTATTTTTGAATATATGCTAGAAATGCTGTTGTTTTGGTCTCTCCGAGAGTTATCTTCGAATCGCGTTGAGAATTTCGCTCTTGTGGTATCCATTCTTCAGTAGACACTTTGTAGGTGTTTTATTTCCTCTTCAAAGAATTACGGTTCACATATCACTTTTGCTCTCTTCACTAAGGTGTGGAGCACTTCTACTTTCTGCATCGGGTGATAACGTGATTGCACCTTTATATACCTCTCAGTGTATGCCGTCCACATATCTGCATCTTTGGTTTCAGATCGCTGGTCGCTAGTGCTCTCTTCTCAAACTCTTTCATGTAAAAGTTTCATACTACTGGAGACAGGTACCTCGCTAGCTTGTGGATGACTGAGAATCGAGCGAAGAGTTATTCCGGGTTTGTACATATTGGAAAGGCGTTAGAATCAAGAGAACTCTGCTGTCCGATGGTAGTAGCTTCCTCTGCTGCTGTGGATATCGAAGAGGCACTTTAGACCTCCTTCTCCAGTTCTTTGTATAGGTTTCTTGTGATCTTCTCGTAGGTAGAGTCCTCCAAGAGACCGTTAATTTAGACGATGTATCTAATCTGTAGCATCTATGACCACTGTGGCATTCCCCTTGTCGGCTGAAAGGACGGTTATTTCCTCATTTCTCTTTAGCAACTGTAAGTCTCTTCACCCTTTTTAGCTTGTTGGATTTTCAAATTTTAAAAATCGGTTTCAGTAAAGCAGAGCACAACTCCATTTTGCGTTGCCAATACCGTATTAATCTTCCCAATTTTTTGAGTATCCAGCTTAATATTCAGGTTTCACGCTTTTAAATTCAAAATTAAATCTACAAGAATATTAAAAGTCCAGAATGAGGTCAAACCCACTAAAGTATTGCTTGTAACCTCATCCCTTTCTTAGTAAGGTTCTTATTTGCGCGTCAACAACAAAAAGTAGTTGTACAAATAAAATAAAAAATATTTTTTTACGTGTGTCGCACTATACAGCGTTTTTGACTGCAAAAATTCTGTATACATCCTTAAGTTTTTCAAAAATTTAAAGTTAAGGTTTTTTGGCAAACTCTCGGTGTCAATCGTCCAATCTTGAAGTGTGGTTACCAAGCTGGTTACCGCGTGTTTTCAGGTGGAAGGAAGCTCTATTCTGCCGTCCCTCTTGAAACTGCTGCCGTCGCTTCCTTGTAAATCCTTAGCTAAAAGTGTCTGAATGTTAAATGTCCTAGTTCCGTCAAAGTCGATGACATGCCCTGTGGTATGAGTGTTCCGCTACCTCTCTTTTCGTGTCTGCTATGTGTTCATTCAGCCTGGTATATACTTTCCCACAGCAGCAGAGAATACTGTAAACTCCGGGATTTTGAAGTTTCTTCTTAGGTTCTTGGGCATTTGGAAACAGAATTCTCTTTAGCACTGAACACCATCTTCACTTCATTTTTCTTAAAAAGTCTTCCTATTTTGTCGGTCCATCTATGCTAAAAATGCTATCGTCTTGGTATATCCGTCGGTTGTCTTCGAATCGCGTTGAGAATATCCCTCTTATGGTATCCATTCTTCAGTAGAACACTTTGTAGATGTTTTATTTCCTCTATTTTGATGACATTTCTTGGGATCTTCTCGTAGGTGGGGTCCTCCCAGAGAGCGTTTATTTTGGCCATATAGTGCGCTGTATCTATGACCACTGCGACATTCGGCTGGAAGAACGGTGATGTCTGATGTCCTTATTTCTTGTAAGGCTCTTCTCCGTTTGCCTTTCTTCTGGATCCTTAACGCTTCCCTGTAGATCCATGGCTAAAAGTGCCTGACTCTGGCAAGTGTCCTGATTCCGTCAAAGTCGATTGGATGTCTTGTGGTCTGGAAGTGTTCCGCTACCACCGATCTCGTGCTATTCCTTTTCGTGTCTCCTATGTCTTCGTTCAGTCTGGTGTTGATCTTCCTTTCAGTCTGTTTTACATATACTTTCATACAGGAGCAGGGAATACTGTAAACTCCGGCATCTTGAAGTTTCTTCTTGGGTTCTTCGACTTTCGGAAATAGGGTTTACATTTGTTTAGCACTGAAGACTACCTTTAATTAATTAATTTGTTAAAGTCTACCTATTTTATCCGCGAATTCTTGAATGTATCTAGAAATGCTGTTTTACTGATCGGTTCTCTTCGGATCGCGTTCATAATGTCCCGTATGTGGTCTTCATTCTTCAGTAAAGTACTTTGTAATGTTTCATTTCCAATTCCAAGCATTCTGGTTCACATATCACTTTTGCCCTTTTCACCAAGATGTAAAGCACTCTCAGATTCTGCATCAAAATGCGCGTTTAGATACGTGTCCGTGTGGGTCGTCCACCAGTACTTTAGTTTCAAGACGCTGGTCGGCAGTGCTCTCCAATCTTTTGTTTAGGGTCCTTGTGATCTTCTCGTTGGTGAGGTCATCCAAGAGAGCGTTTATATCGACGATGTAATCTGTTGCATGCATGACCACTGTGACATTCCCTTTGTCGGCTAGAAGAACGGAGATTTCCTTATTTCTCCTTAGCAATTGTCAGGCTTTTCTCCCTTTTTCGCTTAAGTTGGATTTCCGAAAGGAAGATTAACACCAGGCTGAACGAACACATAGCAGACACAAGAAGGAATAACATGAGATTAATGGTAGCAGAACACTTCCAGACCACAGGGCATGCAATTGACTTTAACGGAGCCAGAGTCAGACACTTTTGGGATTAGGATTAACAGGGAAGCGATTCTGCTGTCCGATTGTAGTAGCTGCCTCTGGTGTTGGTATCGAAGATATTTTGATGATATTTAACACCTCCTTCTCCAATCCTTTGTTTGCGTTTCTTGTGATCTTCTCGTGGGTGGGATTCTTCAAGAGAGCGTTTATTTTGGCGATGTAGTCCGCTGTATCTATGACTACTGTAGCATTCGGCTGGAAGGACAGTGATTTCCTTACTTCTCATTAGCAATTGTAAGGCTCATTGCCACTTATGTTGGATTTTCGGAAGAAAGATCAATATCAGGCTGAACGAACACATAGCAGACACGAGAAGGAATAGCATGAGATGAGATCATTAGAACACAAGGCATTCAATCAACTTTGACAAAACCAAAACACTTGCCAGAGTCAGACACTTTTGGTCTGGGATCTACAAGGAAGCGATCGAAATCCAGAAGCCACCTAGAAGGATTTCTTCGGAGAACGGTCAACCGAAACGTCACGGACCAGTGACCAAAGGTAAACAAACAGTCAAGCACGTTAAAGAAACGAAATTTATCACCAACCCAGTAACCAGCCCCGAAACCAAACTTCCAAACACTTTGGGACCGGTTAACAAAGACCTATGATGCTTCTCAAACGTTTTTTATCAATTAAGAAAATATGCCCTCATCAAGTGGAAACCGCCTAGTCACAAGTTGTTTCTAGAGAAGAAATAGTATTATCCATTAGTTATTTTTAGCAAACTCTACAGCACCTGTCAAGAAAAACCTATGTCAAAAAATAAAATTGGCCCTCATCAAGTAGAAACATGTGATTAGGTCGTTTATAGAGAAGAATTAGTATTATCTATTAGTTTCATCTTGACTTTAACATCAGAGATGAGATTTCTGCAAATGAGCATCGGAAGCAAAACAAAGCAGGCCGTTTGCAATTGTTCCAAAACCAACTATACATAGAGTAATCTTAAAATGATTTTGCGACACTGTGGTCCAAACTGTGACAAAGATTTGATAGTCTAAAACAACTGAATCAGCTTGATTCTCACGTCTTACATTGTTTGTTTCGAAATCTAAGCAGTCTGTGAAAATAAACAAAAATTAGCCTTGGTACCTTAGAATTCAAAACACATGGAAAGTGTTCTAGAGCTGTTAGTCATATCTGTCTCGATTTGTGATTAAATTTGCCTTTTGTAGTTCTTTCAATTGCCCAAAAAATCAGAAACAACAGAATTACAGATGTCAGAAACATTTTTTTACATATTTTCCGCTATCCTTATAAAAAAAACAGTATTTTTTGGTACCCCAATTTTTTCCGCGTCAACAACATCGATCTATTCGATTTAACATCATTGTCAAGTAGTCTATTTCTGAATTTACTGCTGCCACTATAGTCTCACATGTACGAAAATAGGAGCAATATTGTAATATACCATCATCAATGTATATAAATTGCCCGAACTCAGAAAAGAAATGATTGGTAAATATGAATTTTCAATAAAAATCTGTCTTAGAAAAACCATGACAATACTCTTAAAATCAATGTTTTAAGTTCTTAACCAATCATTTTTACACGCACTGTACATATCCATCATGTATACACAAATTTCTTTTGTTTTTCTGGAGAACAACAATAGATCTTAATGCAAAATAAAATGATCGTAGAGCTCGCTGAGATTATAAAACAATTCACGAGAACAAAATGCAAAAAATTTCATTAAAAAATACTGACCTAAAAACAGCCATTCACATTTAATCAATTTCTTATTGAACTGCACAAACTGAGACGGCATATCGTAATCGAACCAAGAACAAATGAACGATCACCACCGCGTACTGCATAAAACAATATCGATTCAAAACACAAAAAAATCGTTACTCTAAAATCGCTAATCAACCGCAAACAAAACAATACTAATTTCCTCAATTAAGCAAAATTAGAACGAAGAGGAAATGTTTACATTGATATCAAAAAGGATCAAGTATCTCACGAGCACGTGTTTACGCCAGGTGATTACTTACTACTAACCTGCGTTAGATCCCCAGGTAGGTAATTTAAGTAACTTCTTGAAACTACTCGAACGTTTCAAGCTACCTGAACGAGTCGTGTAATCTTGGGTCTCCATAAAAACCTTATAATTTAACACTGCACATTGCACTGTCCTATTAACACCAAAAAACAAAACACAATCCACAAGGATTTAATAAACTGAAAAAAAATTAGATTACTAAATTAGAGCTTTTCCGGAAGGAAATCGTTTTGCAAAGGATGTGGGTTAAGCGTACGTATCAAACGTCAGACAGAAAAAAAATGTTTCCAACTGATATATATCAGCCACCCTTTATAAATGGGGCGAAAACAGGTTGGTTACCTGGAGAATAATAATAATAATAATGTAACAGCTGTCTACGAACACCCGTCAGTGTCAAATTTTTTTTTCTTTAATTATGAAAGTGCCGAATTTTGTTGCGCTGTCTTTTTTCGCCATCGTGTCGGCCGTTGTTTCGTATTATGGTACACAGGCATCTCATTTGCATTTGAAAGAAATGGCTTGGATTGAATTCCTGGTAAACACGGGCGTATTTTATGGCATCAATCGCGCGATGAACGCCGTTTATAATTACTTATATCCGGTTAATATTGAAAAAGGAGAGAACGGAAATGACGATGGCGACGATAAGAAGCTAATTTCGTCGCGCGTAAATGTAAAATTTTAAGCAAATAAAAGCGTATGAATTAAGTTTTGTTGCATTCTTTTTCCTGGTAGAAATTCTGAATTAGAGATAGTGAGGCTCTAGATCTATAAATACGATTATCGTTTCCTTCGTCAAAAAAAATCGCTTCTATACAGTCAAGTTTTAATTGTCCATTTGATAAACCAAGAAGTCAGGCACCTCGAAGCTTGAAAATCAGAAAAATTTTCTCTTTTTCACGAAAAGTCAAAACTAACCTAAGAAAGATTGATGCTTGACATTATCAAAACCAATGCTGCGCTAAGACGATTTGAAGTCACCGAGGCTTTTTTTTTCATACTGCAGAAAAGATGGTTAACTAGGAGAAACCAAATACAGAGTCCTGAAGAGCAGCTGGTCTAAGAAACTGAAACCAAGAAGTTTCCATTTCCACGATCACAAGATTCTAAAAAAACTGACCCGTGTACCACGAACTAAAACCATGGCTCGCAAAATGTATTCTTTGTGTCAAAGTCCCAACTTTTGACATCTATTCAAGTGCGTCACTTTAACCCAATTTTTGACAACTAAAAAAAATTCGCAGTTTCGAATAAATCCTAAGTAAGTACTAAACGAACTTGACCTTTTCACTGACAGAAATATTTGCAGAAAAAACTCGGAAAATGCAAGACAGCTTTTTGAACAAACTAATAGTGCTTTTAGTTTCAGTTCCAATATCGTTCACTTTAGTCAGTCGAGTTTGGAAAGACGTTGTTCTGGTGGACTTTTTGGAACAAATGGGCGTTTTCGCTGGTACTTACAGTGTTGTCAATTGGGGGAAAAACGTTCTTCTAAAAGTGATTAGACACGACCCGCGAGTGAGTTTTGATGGAATTTTTTGTGGTGGAATAAGAAAATTGCCCGGTGCGACTTTGTCTCTGTTAACTAATCGGAAAGAGATCGACAAGCATATTAGAAAAGTCGATTTATGAACATGCCTTCCAATTGGCTTACTTTTTTTTTTACGATTTTGGTTACGTTTCGCGTGTGCGAGTCATTTTTGGGACAAGTGGATATTCAACAATTTTGGACACACATTTTAATTTACTGCATTACAAAGATACTTGTAGAATATCTTCAGGATGTAGCAAGTGATATATTCTATCAGTCACATAGACCGCCTTTACCGTTTACAGAACACGATGAACTCCCTTGTTCGTATTAAGTAAAAAAGTAATAAATAATTTCCGCCGTTTTTGCAGTACCTTCTTTAACGCTTAGGTAACGAAAAAAGAAAAAATCCTTGTGGATTCTGCATTGTGCCAAAGTTTTTTTCTGGCGGATAAATATACATTTGTAAAAGGAAAAAGTTCACAAATACACTTTTCGAACACTAACACAAAGTATCCAAGTCACCGTGGAAAAACAAAACACGCGCATCTTTCGTAAGCATAGCACACTACGATGCACCCTATTCCACTAAAATAGGAGAGAAAGGCATGCATGCACACAGGGGTAGTAAAATAAATGACGGCGCAGCAGCTGAGGAGCGCACAAATTCAAAGACCGGCGGCGTCACGACCTAACATAAGCGCACATCGTCGATTCCGTGTGTGATTGCATAAAACCGACAAGGATCCATGATTACAGCGGCGGCGGGACCTCGGTAAATTTTGTTGGGAAGGGGGATACACGTCTAAAATTATCTGAGTAAACGCTCTTGCATCCTGTACAACACAACAGTAACATTTTCTCCACCTTGAAAACGTTATCAAAAACCAATCGCAAACAACCATAAAGATAAACGTTCTTACGCAATATTTACAATTTCGCGTTTTTATTTACTTTAAACAAAGTTGCACAAATTCCTATAATTTATTGCAGTTTACGTAAAAACCGTATCGCGTAAACTACCACCTTTTACAAAGTCACGTTCGCACGTTGCTCAATTTACGTAAATCGCCAATTATTTTTTTATCAACACATCGCTTCCTCATAAGATTACTGCACGTTCTACAAATTCCTCAGAAAATTAAAATATCCTACGCAGCAACTTAAAAACCACATGTTAAAAATCGACGCTCCAAAATATGTTTTTTTAAATCGTAGTTCTACTTGTTTATTCCTTCAGTTTCAATTTTTACTTAACGTACAGCCGGATTCTAAAATATAAAAAAAATACTTGGCGTGTGTATAAAGACTCATCACAGATGGAAAAGCCGGCATTTTATTAAAACTTAAATAAAAAGAGGCGTAGCCCAGATTAGGAAAAACCATTAGGTCAGGATTATTTCTATTTTTTCTCGAATGTTTATATTGAACTGTGAACTAAAGACCAACGTAAACTAAACGACGCAAATCGATTCGTTTCAAGTCCATGTTTGCATAGTAATACAAGTTCGCGAAGGCATGCGGTTACACTGACCGATGCCTTTGGAACTGTAAACAAAGTTGACACAATAATCAAGAACGTCACTTTCTAAAAAGCAGCTGTTCAAAAAGGTGTAAAATAAAAAGTAAGTAAGTGAGAAACCACGCCTACAAATGAGGTAGTTCAAGTTTTTCATGCAAACAATGCAGAAGTAATTTGCAAGTTAAGTATGAACTGAGCAACCTTAACGTGAACACATACGTCCTGTTTCTGTCAGTGAGAGAGTGCCCATTACCAGCATTCGCCTCACTGCCAAGTCAACTTTTAGTAAAGGATTGAAAGAAGTTATCCGCTGAACGGAACGGTAGCAGCGAAAGTTGCCAAAATTTGAGATACGAATGTGTGTGTAAGTAATTACGCTAAATCTAAATTGTCCAACCTTAGGGTCGTTAAAAGTTCACTTAACCTGAGAGTTGAGATGCGTTTCGAAGCACTTAAAAGCGTTTTTTGACGTGTTCAAAGCACAACACAATAAGTACATTCACACACGAAAAAGTTGTTTGAAATGCCACGTGTGGTTGTGAAGCAACAGTCACAATTAGAAGTAAGAAAAAAAAACAAAAAAGTTTCCAGACTCTCTGATGATAGCACCTATGACAATCAGAAACACCAACAACAAATGTACCACAAACGAAGAAAAGGCCCAAAGCTGGCCTCGATCTTATGTACGTGAGCTGAAGGTCAAAAAGAGTATACCAACTTTCAGCATGTCATATGTCAATGCAATTCGAGGTGAAAAACCAATAGAAAAAAGCTCTTTCGCGACAATGTAAAAAAACCAAAGCAATCTCAGAAGTAGACGAGAGTAACATCTTAGGTGACAATTAGAAGTAGCAATTCCATACGAGTGAGATGTGTTTATAAGATGAGAAAATTTTGAGAAAAAAAAGGTGATAACAGAGATGCGAATAGTCCCATAGCACCCACCTGTACGAACCAGATGAGATATAGAAACTGCCCCATTAGTAGACTCAAAGCTGACCACGATGTTATAAACGAGAATTGATGGGCAAAAAGTGTACAAACTTTCAAGATAAGATAAGTGACGGATATCTCATAAAGATTCATGGAAGAACGTAGGTCTGTGTTTCAAAGCAAATCGAAATATTCGAAAAGCTCTTTGGCAATAATGCGAAAGCACCAAAGCAATCTGAGTAGTCGACGAGAGTAAAATCTTGTGTGAAAATTAGGAGAGAAAACCAGGTGTGTGATCGCGTAGAAGTGAATTGTGCTTATAAGATTTAATTTTTTTTTAAAGATGCGGGTAACAGAGATGCGAAATGTCCTCTGGCACCGACTTACAAAAACAAGATAAGATACAGAAACTGTCAAATTAAAAGACTCAAAGCTGACCACGATGTTATAAACGTGAACTGATGGTCAAAAAATGTATACCAATTTTCAGGATAGGAAAGGTGGTGGAAATCTAAAAAAAATTATGGAAATAGTAGTAGAAGAAGGAGCAATTCGAAGTGTTAGAAAATCTCTTTGGCAATAATGCAAAAGCACAAAAGCAATCTGAGAAGTCCACGAAAAGAAGATCTTGTGCGAGAATTACGAAAGGGATCCAAATGTAGTCGCGTAGCTTTTTCATATCAGTGAGGTGTGTTTGTAAGACGGAATTTGTTTTTGAAAAAGAAGGTGGTAACAGAGATGCGAATAGTCGCATGGTACCAACCTGTACCAATAAGATGAGATATAGAAACTGTCAGATTAGAAGACTCAAAGCTGACCACGATGTTATAAACAAGAACTGATGAGCAAAAAGAGTATACCAACTTTCAAGACAGAAGAGAGGTGGTAGAAACCTACCTCAGAAAAATCCATGGAAGAAAGTAGGTCTGAGTTACAATGTAATTCGAAGTGTTCAAAAAGCTCTTTGGCAGTAATGCAAAAGCAACAAAGCAATCTGAGAAGTCGACGAGAGGAAGATCTTGTGTGAGAATTAGGAGAGGGATCTAGATGTGGTCGCGTAGCAACTCCGTAGGAATGAAGTGTGTTTATAAGATGGGAAAAATTGTTGAAAAAGAGAGTGGTGACAGAGATGCCAATGGTCATCTGGCGCCCACCTTTACGAACAAGATGAGATATAAAAACTGTCAGATTAGAAGACTCAAAGCTAGTCACGTTGTTATGAACAAAAACTGATGGGCAAAAAGAGTATACCAACTTTCAAGATAGAAGAGAGGTGGTAGAAACCTCAAAAAAACCCATGGAAGAAAGCAGGTCTGCGTTTCAATGCAATTCGAAGTGTTCAAAAAGCTCTTTGGCAATAATGCGAAAGCATCAAAGCAATCTAAGAAGTCCAGGAGAGAAAGATCTTGTGTGTGAATTAGGAGGGGGATCCAGGTGTGGTGGCGTAGCAACTCCGTAGGAATGAGGTGTGTTTATAACATAGGAAAAATTGTTGAAAAAGAGAGTGGTAACAGAGATGCCAATAGTCATCTGACGCCCACCTTTACGAACAAGATGAGATATAAAAACTGTCAGATTAGAAGACTCAAAGCTAGTCACGATGTTATGAACAAAAACTGATGGACAAAAAGAGTATACCAACTTTCAAGATAGAAGAGAGGTGGTAGAAACCTCAAAAAAATCCATGGAAGAAAGCAGGTCTGCGTTTCAATGCAATTCGAAATGTTCAAAAAGCTCTTTAGCAATAATGCGAAGGCATCATAACAAATCTGAGAAGTCCACGAGAGGAAGATCTTGTGTAAGAATTAGGAGAGGGATCTAGATGTGGTCGCGTAGCTATTTCATAGCAGTGAGGTGTGCTTATAAGATGGAATTTATTTTGACAACGAGGGTGGTAACAGAGATGCCAATAGTCATCTGGCGCCCACCTTTACGAACAAGATTGAGATATGGAAACTGTCAGATTAGAAGACTCAAAGCTGACCACGATGTTATGAACAAGAACTGATGAGCAAAAAGAGTATACCAACTTTCAAGACAGAAGAGAGGTGGTAGAAACCTCAAAAAATCCATGGAAGAAAGTAGATCTGCGTTTCAATGGAATTCGAAGTGTTCAAAAAGCTCTTTGGCAATAATGCGAAAGCACCAAAGCAATCTGAGAGGTTCACGAGAGGAAGATCTTGTGTGAGGATTACAAGAGGGGTCCAGGTGTGGTCGCGTAGCTATTCCATAGCAGTGAGGTGTGCTTATAAGATGGAATTTGTTTTTGAAAAAAAAGGGTGGTAACAGAGATGTGAATAGTCGCATGGCACTAAGCTGTACGAACAAGATGATATATAGAAACTGTCAGATTAGAAGACTCAAAGCTGACCACGATGTTATGAACAAGAACTGATGAGCAAAAAGAGTGTACCAACTTTCAAGATAGAAGAGAAGTGGTAGAAACCTCAAAAAAAAACCATGGAAGAAAGTAGGTCTGCGTTTCAATACAATTCAAAGTGTTTAAAAAGCTCTTTGGCAGTAATGCGAAAGCAACAAAGCAATCTGAGAAGTCGACGAGAGGAAGATCTTGTGTGAGAATTAGGAGAGGAAACCAGGTGTGGTCGCGTAGCTATTCCATAAAAGTGAGGTGTGCTTATAAGATAAGAATTCTTTTTTAAAGATGAGGGCAACATAGATGCAAATAGTCCTCTGGCACCGACTTACAAAAACAAGATGAGATACAGAAACTGTCAAATCAGAAGACTCAAAGCTGACCACGATGTTATAAACGTGAACTGATGGGCAAAAAACGTATACCAACTTTCAGGATACGAGAGGTGGTGGAAAGCTCAAAAAAATCATGGAAGTAGTAGCAGAAGAAGTAGGTCTGCGTTTCAATGCAGTTTGAAGTGTTCACCAAAGCTCTTTGGCAATAATGCAAAAGCACGAAACCAATCTGAGTAGCCGACGAGAGTAAGATCTTGTGCGAGAATTAGGAGAGGGATCCAGGTGTGGTCGCATAGCTATTCCATAGGAGTGAAGTGTTTTTTATAAGATGGGAGAAATGTTTGAATAAGAGGGTGGTAACATAGATACGAATAGTCCCTTGGGACCTACCTGTACGAACAAGGCGAGATATAAACACTGTCATACTTCAAGACTCAAGGCTACCCACGATGTTATGAACGAGACTGATGGGTAACAAGAGTATACCAACTTTCAAGATAGAAGAAAAGTGGTAGAAACCTAAAAAATCCATGGAAGAAAGTAGGTCTGCGTTTCAATGCAATTCAAAGTGTTCAAAAAGCTCTTTGGCAGTAATGCGAAAACAACAAAGCAATCTGAGAAGTCGACGAAAGGAAGATCTTGTCTGAGAATTAGAATTAGAAGAGGAATCCAGGTGTGGTCGTGTAGCAATTCCATAGTAGTGAGGTGTGTTTATAAGATGGGAACCATGGCACCCACCTGCATGGACAAGAAGAGATGCAGAAACTATCAGATCACATCTCAGAGCTGACCACGATGTTACGTACGTGAGCTGAGCTTCAAGATAGGAAAGGTAAAGACCTCAAAAAAATTCAGGTAAGAAAGTAGGTCTGCGTTTCAATGCAGATCGAAGTGTTCACCAAAGCTCTTTGGCAGTAATGCAAAAGCAACAAAGCAATCTGAGAAGTCGATGAGAGGAAGATCTTGTCTGAGAATTAGGAATTGAATCCAGGTGTGATCGCGTTGCGTAGCTATTCCATAACAGTGCGGTGTGCTTATAAGATGGAATTTGTTTTTGAAAAAGAGGGTGGTAACAGAGATGCGAATAATCGCATGGCACCAACCTGTACGAACAAGATGATATATAGAAGCTGTCAGACTAGAAGACTCAAAGCTGACCAGGATGTTATGAACTATAGAGCTGATAGGCAAGAAGAGTAAACCAACTTTCAAGACAGAAGAGAGGTGGTAGAAACCTCAAAAAATCTATGAAAGAAAGTAGGTCTGCGTTTCAATGCAATTCGAAGTGTTCAAAAAGCTCTTTGGCAATAATGCAAAAGCACCAAAGCCATCTGAGTAGTCGACGAGAGTAAGATCTTGTGTGAGAATTAGGAGAGGGATCCAAGTGCGGTAGCGTAGCTATTCCATAAGAGTGAGGTGTGTTTATAAGATGGGAAATTTTTTTGAAAAAAATAGTGGTAACAGAGATGCGAATAGTCTCATGGCACCTACCTGTACGAACAAGTTGAGATATAAAAACTGTCAGACTAGAAGACTCAAAGCTGACTAGGATGTTATGAACTAGGACTGATAGGTAAAAAGAATATACCCACTTTCAAGACAGAAGAGAGGTGGTAGAAACCTCAAAAAAAGCCATGGAAGAAAGCAGGTCTGCGTTTCAATGCAATTCGAAATGTTCAAAAAGCTCTTTGGTAATAATGCGAAAGCATCAAAGCAAATCTGAGAAGTCCACGAGAGGAAGATCTTGTGTGAGAATTAGGAGAGGGATCGAGATGTGGTCGCGTAACAACTCCTCAGGAATGAGGTGTGTTTATAAGTGGAAAACATTGTTGAAAAACAGAGAGGTAACAGACATGCCAATAGTCATCTGGCGCCCACCTTTACGAACAAGATGAGATATAGAAACTGTCAGATTAGAGGACTCAAAGCTGGCCACGATGTTCTGAACAAGAACTGATGGGCAAAAAGAGTATACCAACTTTCAAGATAGAAGAGAGGTGGAAGAAACTTCAAAAACATCTATGGAAGAAAGTAGATCTGCGTTATGCAATTTGAAGTGTTCAAAAAGCTCTTTGGCAGTAATGCGAAAGCAACAAAGCAATCTGAGAAGTCGACGAGAGGAAGATCTTGTGTGAGAATTAGGAGAGGAATCCAGGTGTGGTCGCGTAGCAATTCCATAGTAGTGAGGTGTGTTTATAAGATGGGAACCATGGCACCCACCTGCATGGACAAGAAGAGATACAGAAACTATCAGATCACATCTCAGAGCTGACCACGATGTTATGTACGTGAGCTGAGCTTCAGGATAGGAGAGGTAGAGACTTCAAAAAAATTCAGGTAAGAAAGTAGGTCTGCGTTTCAATGTAGTTCGAAGTGTTCACCAAAGCTCTTTGGCAATAATGCAAAAGCACGAAACCAATCTGAGTAGCCGACGAGAGTAAGATCTTGTGCGAGAATTAGGAGAGGGATCCAGGTCTGGTCGCGTAGCCATTCCATAGGAGTGAAGTGTTTTTTATAAGACGGGAGAAATGTTTGAATAAGAGGGTGGTAACATAGATACGAATAGTCCCTTGGCACCAACCTGTACGAACAAGATGAGATATAAAAACTGTCAGACTAGAAGACTCAAAGCTGACCACGATGTTATGAACTAGAACTGATAGGCAAAAAGAGTATACCAACTTTCAAGACAGAAGAGAGGTGGTAGAAACATCAAAAAATCCATGGAAGAAAGTAGTTTTGCGTTTCAATGCAATTCGAAGTGTTCAAAAAGCTCTTTGGCAATAATGCGAAAGCACCAAAGCAATCTGAGAAGTCCACGAGAGGAAGATTTTGTGTGAGGATTAGAAGAGGGATCCAGGTGTGGTCGCGTAGCTATTTCATAGCAGTGAGGTGTGCTTATAAGATGGAATTTGTTTTTGAAAAAAATGTGTGGTAACAGAGATGTGAATATTCGCATGGCACTAACCTGTACGAACAAGATGATATATAGAAACTGTCAGATTAGAAGACTCAAAGCTGACCACGATGTTATGAACAAGAGCTGATGAACAAAAAGAGTATACCAACTTTCAAGATAGAAGAAAGGTGGTAGAAACCTCAAAAAATCCATGGAAGAAAGTAGGTTTGCGTTTTAATGGAATTTGAAGTATTCAAAAAGCTCTTTGGCAATAATGCGAAAGCACCAAAGCAATCTGAGAAGTCCACGAGAGGAAGATTTTGTGTGAGGATTAGAAGAAGGGTCCAGGTGTGGTCGCGTAGCTATTCCATAAAAGTGAGATGTGCTTATAAGATAAGAATTTTTTTTAAAGATGAGGGCAACATAGATGCGAATAGTCCTCTGGCACCGACTTACAAAAACAAGATGAGATACAGAAACTGTCAAATCAGAAGACTCAAAGCAGACCACGATGTTATAAACGTGAACTGATGGGCAAAAAATGTATACCAACTTTCAGGATAGGAGAGGTGGTGGAAAGCTCAAAAATATCATGGAAGTAGTAGAAGAAGTAGGTCTGCGTTTCAATTCAATTCGAAGTGTTCACCAAAGCTCTTTGGCAATAATGCAAAAGCACGAAACCAATCTGAGTAGCCGACGAGAGTAAGATCTTGTGCGAGAATTAGGAGAGGGATCCAGGTGTGGTCGTATAGCTATTCCATAGGAGTGAAGTGTTTTTTATAAGATGGGAGAAATGTTTGAATAAGAGGGTGGTAACATAGATACGAATAGTCCCTTGGCACCAACCTGTACGAACAAGATGAGATATAAAAACTGTCAGACATGAAGACTCAAAGCTGACCACGACGTTATGAACTAGAACTGATAGGCAAAAAGAGTATACTAACTTTCAACACAGAAGAGAGGTGGTATAAACATAAAAAAATCCATGGAAGAAAGTAGTTT
The DNA here is from genome assembly GCA_035610365.1 of Aquatica leii. Classification (NCBI taxonomy): domain Eukaryota; kingdom Metazoa; phylum Arthropoda; class Insecta; order Coleoptera; family Lampyridae; genus Aquatica; species Aquatica leii. The sequence goes on along the minus strand of CM069438.1, from coordinate 51,332,779 downwards.
TGTGTTTCAATTCAATTCGAAGTGTTCAAAAAGCTCTTTGGCAATAATGCAAAAGCACCAAGGCAAATTTGAGAAGTCGACGAGAGTAAGATCTTGTGTGAGAATTAGGAGAGGGATCGAGATGTGGTCGCGTAACAACTCCGCAGGAATGAGGTGTGTTTATAAGATGGGAAACATTGTTGAAAAACAGAGCGGTAACAGAGATGCCAATAGTCATCTGGCGCCCACCTTTACGAACAAGATGAGATATAGAAACTGTCAGATTAGAAGACTCAAAGCTGGCCACGATGTTCTGAACAAGAACTGATGGGCAAAAAGAGTATACCAACTTTCAAGATAGAAGAGAGGTGGAAGAAACTTCAAAAACATCTATGGAAGAAAGTAGCAATTTGAAGTGTTCAACTTTCAAGACAGAAGAGAGGTGGTAGAAACCTCAAAAAATCCATGGAAGAAGTAGATCTGCTTTTCAATGCAATTTGAAGTGTTCAAAAAGCTCTTTGGCAATAATGCGAAAGCATCAAAGCAATCTGAGAAGTCCAGGAGAGGAAATTCTTGTGTGTGAATTAGGAGGAGGATCCAGGTGTGGTCGCGTAGCTATTTCATAGCAGTGAGGTGTGCTTATAAGATGGAATTTATTTTGAAAAAGAGGATGGTAACAGAGATGCGAATAGTTGCATGGCACCAACCTGTACGAACAAGATGAGATATAGAAACTGTCAGATTAGAAGACTCAAAGCTACCCACGACGTTATGAACGAGACTAATGGACAAAAAGAGTATACCAACTTTCAAGACAAAAGAGAGGTCAAGACTTCAAAAAAATTCAGGGAAGAAAGTAGGTCTGCGTTTGTAGTTCGAAGTGTTCACCAAAGCTCTTTGGCAATAATGCAAAAGCACGAAACCAATCTGAGTAGCCGACGAGAGTAAGATCTTGTACAAGAATTAGAAGAGGGATCCAGGTGTGGTCGCGTAGCTATTCTATAAGAGTGAAGTGTTTTTTATAAGATGGGAGAAATGTTTGAATAAGAGGGTGGTAACATAGATACGAATAGTCCCTTGGCACCAACCTGTACGAACAAGATGAGATATAAAAACTGTCAGACTAGAAGACTCAAAGCTGACCACGATGTTATGAACTATAACTAATAGGCAAAAAGAGTATACCAACTTTCAAGACAAAAGAGAGGTGGTAGAAACCTCAAAAAAATCCATGGAAGAAAGTAGAACTGCGTTTCAATGCAATTCGAAGTGTTCAAAAAGCTCTTTGGCAATAATGCAAAAGCACCAAAGCAATCTGAGAAGTCCACGAGAGGAAGATCTTGTGTGAGAATTAGGAGAGAGATCGAGATGTGGTCGCGTAACAACTCCGCAGGAATGAGGTGTGTTTATAAGATGGGAAACATTGTTGAAGAACAGAGTGGTAACAGAACTATCCCCTCTTTGGTTCCCGGTTATTAGTCATTTATCAAAAACACGCCCCCTAGCAACCGTAAGCCAATCAGGGTCGAGCTCAATCATCCGTGACTACCCTTTTCCTTTAAATACGGAGACTATTTCTTCTTAAGTAACTTCTACGGAGTTTAGAATCTGGCTTTGTTCACAAGTTGATTACCTAACTCGGTAGTAGTTCTTTGTTAGATTTTCGTTTGCTTTTTCAGGTTATCGTTTTCTTTCTTACCTTTTCAGAGTTTAGGTTATGGCTTGTTTCACAAGTGGATAACCTAACTTTTGAGAAGTTCTTAGTTAGATTTCGATTGCTTGTTTGAGTTTTGTGATTTATCTCACGCCCTGATGAAGCCCCTTACGAAAGTGGGCAAAACGTTGGCAGCTTCGGTTGCAACTATGACACGGTCCAAACCCGGAAGACATTCTAATGTTAGGATTTTGTGTGAGGATTAGAAGAGGGATCCAGGTGCGGTCGCGTAGCAATTCCATAAGAGTAAGGTGTGTTTATAAAATGGGAAAATTTTGTGAAAAAAGAAATATAGTAACAGAGATGCGAATATCTTCTGGCACTCACCTGTAGGAACAAGATGAGATATAGAAACTGTCAGATTAGAAGACTCAAAGCTACCCACGACGTTATGAACGAGACTAATGCACAAAAAGAGTATACCAACTTTCAAGATAGAAGAGAGGTAGAAACCTCAAAAAAATCCATGGAAGAAAGTAGAACTGCGTTTCAATGCAATTCAACGTGTTCAAAAAGCTCTTTGGCAGTAATGCGAAAGCAACAAAACAATCTGAGAAGTTTACGAAAGTAAGATCTTGTGTGAGAATTAGGAGAAGGATCCAAGTGTGGTCGCGTAGCTATTCCATAGCAGTGAGGTGTGCTTATAAGATGGAATTTGTTTTTGAGAAAGAGGGTGGTAACCGAGTTGCGAATAGTCGCATGGTACCAATCTATACTCAAAGCTGACCACCATGTAATGTACGTGAGCTGATGGGCAAAAAGAGTATAGCAACTTTAAGGATAGGAGACATGGTAAAAACCTCAAAAAAAGTCATGGAGGAAATTGGATTTGCGTTTCAACAGAGTTTAAAAGAGCTCTTTGGCATTAATGCGAAAGCATCAAAGCAATCTGAGTAGTCGATGAGAGTAAAATCTTGTGTGAGAATTAGGAGAGGGTTCCAGGTGTGGTCGCGTAGCAATTCCATAGAAGTGAAGTGTGTTTATAAGATGGAAAAAATGTTTGAAAGAGAGGGTGATAACAGAGATGCGAATAGTCCTCTGGCACACACCTGTACGAACAAGATGAGATATAGAAACTGTCAGATTAGAAGAGTCCAAGCTAACCACGATATTATGAATGAGACTGATGGGCAAAAAGAGTAAGAGTGAGAATTTGTGAAAGAGCTCAGCAGTTGAATTGGGATGAAAAAATAGACTGCCGCTAGTGTATGATCACGAAATCGCTTTATATTAAATGCTTTCGCTACGTCATATTTAGTGACTTACTATTCAAAATCAAAAAACTTCAAAATTTTTTTGGAGAAAAAGAACAATAAATGAAGAAGAGCAAACTGAAAAAGGAGTTGCGATTTTGACTATACCCGAATTGGAGAACACGTTTATTGCACGAGTACCAACCTGCATAAACCTACGCATTCAAAGTCTCCAAGTACTCGAATCGATCAAGTATAGAACAAAAAATAATGCACAGTCAAGATCGATCTATACCAGTGGTTCCCAAACTTTTAGACATTGAAGCGCCGCTGCGCATACTTTGGGAACCACGGGGCTATACCGTCACAGCCAATTAGGTGACTTGATCAGTTTTTGTTTATTTAAACCTGGTTTTCCATTTTGTTTTTTTAGGCATACCTCAAAAGAGTTCTTAGATTAAAAAAAAATAAATAAATAACGAAAAAACATATAAATATAAAAAAATAAACAAATGCAAATTAATTTAAAAAATCAAGTAGTCTATAATAAAACGCCGATTATTGTCGCATCACTTATCACCCAAAACCGTAAACTTGGAAACATCCCAAGAAATTTTTATTAAGTTATCAATTTTTCAAATTCGTGAATGAAAATTCGTCAAGAAAAATAAGCGGAAACTTTTTTAGCGCCACAACGAAGAAACGAGGAAAAAGAAAATAAACAATTATAAATCAATTAAGAGCGTAATTGGGCGCAGCAGTTATTTAGTTCAAGATCAGAAAGTCTATTTTCGATCCCGAACGCAAATCCCCATATTGTAAAAGTATTTAGTCGCGATGTTAACCTAATTTTATTGTGCAATTGGTAAAAAAAATATTCCCAAGAAATATACAATTAATCAGTCAATTATTGCAAAAGCGACCATCGCATTTTTGGCGTAATCCCAACGACCCACGTTCGTGTTAAGCTTTACACAAAAACACCCACGCCGTTAATTTATCAAACGAAAAATGCAAACAAATCCACCCTTGCATCCGAATGCGTTTATCAACAAAAAACATTCCCTTAGGTGAGTGCGGAGGCGGCGTAAACTGGTCTTTAAAATCTATTGCAATAGGGGAATTTTCCTCGCTAGACTAATGCGAAACACTATTCGGCACGTGCGGACGTTTGTGCTGAAACGGGCGACAAAGACGCAATTGATCTTAAAATAATGCTCTAAAGAATTATGTCAAAAAGGCGATTAAAATTCCGCAAAACAGGAATGTAATCCGCGTGGGAGCCGGATGTACAAACACAAAAAAAAGCGATCGCCACCCTTTAAACTTCCGCGTCAAAGTTAAATCGTACTATAATACATGCAATTTATTGGGCAATAAAAAGGTAAACGAATTAAAGCTAGCGGCACCAATAGTCTTAAAATCACGCTACATCTAACACGACACCCAGACAGATCAATAACGTGTTTGATTTATCTTCTCATTAAAGCTTAGGACCAATTTAATCGGCACCAAATTGTAAGTTTTCTTTGGCGAGCAAGATGAATGAATTTTGACGCATCAATGGACAAATACAACAACAAAAACAGATCGATGTTGTACAAGGTGCGCCTGGATAATTAAGTCTTACATCCGTTCTACTTCCCGTTTTAAACAAATTACTTCGCGAAGAGAGAAAAAACACTTAATTGCTTACCTGAAACGTCTAACTCCATGCTCGCATCTTTCTCTTCGGCCAGCCGTCGCTCTTTTTCCACTGCAACAATTAAAATCATAGTAGCTTTGGTTTAAAAAAAGAACAAAGGTTAATGAGTGTTAACTGAGAACCAATCATAACAGAGTTAACGCCAACTGTCTGTGTAAAAACGAATAGTGAAAGAAAAAAGCTTGATCGTCTTATAAATAAAATGAGTCAGTGTAGAGTGGGGTCGCGATTTACTAGATTCGACACAAATCGAAATCGTTCTAAGCATGGCCCATTAGAATCGACACACCCTGAATAAACCCAGAATTCATTTAAAAGACGCATCAATCTGGTAATCATACGACCAACGCTCTCAAAATTGTAAACAATTATCTGCGCATACGCGGTAAAGTTTTCCATGTAGTTTTTTTTCAATTGTTAGTTTCGGGTAAGTTACCGTTGCCCTCTATTAACGATATCTTACAAATTAGGTAGTCGCCTTTAAACTGTCAACGTTGCGTGTACTTTCGTAAGAAACGTCATCAGGACATAGTAACCAAAATCTTTTGGTATTATCCTGTAACTAAAGAAACTAAACAAGACCTGACCTAAACAAAACAACCCAAAATAAGAGCATACTGCTTTCAAGTTCAACAAACCACAGACGTGACATAACAACACACACTGTAAAAAATAATGGGAGTTCTTTCTAATATAACCTTTGTACGTGGTGTACTTCCAGTTAAAAATAAGACGTACACCATGTTAAAGAATGCACTTTCTAGTATATGAAAGACAGTAGCTAAATATGAGCACTAAAACAAACGCTCTCTATAAAAAGAAAGAAAATCTTTCCAGTTAAAAATAATATCTATGCAAAACTAGGTTTCCTTTGAAATAATACACTAGACGTTTATGATGCTTTCCAGCTAAAAGGAATAAAGCACAAGCGTTAAAAAAAGAAGTTGGAAAGACAACCACCACACACCACAAAGGCAATACAAACCATTTTATTAGCTGTATATGAAGCTTTCCAGCTAAATAAAAACACTCCTGGTATAGAGATTTTAAAGACAAAAAATATAATCGTAGTATAAAGATGGTTCTATTAAAAAAATACGAAATGTATGTAGAAGACTGTCCAATAATCATATAAACAGTAGTGTTTACAAGAAACATGGCGTACTTTCATTAAAAAATAAAACAAACCATGTTAAAAAATTCACTTTCTAGTATATGAAATACAGTAGCTAAATATGAGTCTATTGCACTAATACAAACGCTCTCTATAAAAAAAAAGATAAACTTTCCAGTTAAAAATAAGAACTCAAACGTTATAGAAAGAAGTTGAAAAGACAACCACCATGCAAGACAATACAAAACATTTCAGTTGGAAATACATATAAACACATTAGCTGCATACGAAGCTTTCCAGTTAAATAAAAACCCTCGTGGTATACAGATTTTAAAGACAAAAAATTAATCGTAGAATAAAGATCGATCTGTTAAAAAAAACGCGAATTTTATGTAAAAGACTTTCCAATAATCATATATAAAAAACAGTAATGTTTACAATAAACATGACGTACTTCCAGTTAAAGATAAGACGTATACAATGTTAAAAAATGCATTTTCTAGTATATCAAATACAGTAGCTAAATATTAGTCAATTTAACTGAAACAATAGCTCCTATAAAAAAGGTATATAAAGTTTCCACTTCAAAATATCTATGTAAAACTACTTTTTCTTTGAAATGATACAATAGATAATATCGTGCTTTCCAGCTAAAAGGAATAAACACAAGTTCTAAAAAGAGAAGTTGGAAAGACAACCACAACGCAATACAATACAAAACATTTTACTTGGAAGGACATATAAACACATTAGCTATATATGAAGCTTTCCAGTTAAAACAAAAACACTTGAAAGAAACATACTTTAAAAACAAAATTAATCGTAGAATAAAGATCGATCAATTAAAAATAAAATTTTAAAAAAACGCGAAATGTAGGTAAAAGACTTTCCAATAATCACATATACAAAACAGTAATGTTTACAAGAAGCATGGCACACACCAGTTAAAAATTAGACGTACACCATGTTAAAAAATGCACTTTCTAGTATATGAAATGCAGTAGCTAAATATGAGTCTATTGCACTAAAACAAACGCTCGCTATAAAAAAGAAACAAACTTTCCAGTTAAAAATGATATCTATGTAAAACTAAGTTTCCTTTGAAATAATACACTAGACGTTTATGATGCTTTCCAGCTAAAAAGAATAAAACACAAGCGCTAAAGAGAGAAGTTGGAAAGACAACCACAATGCAAGACAATACAAAACATTTTAGTTGGAAATACATAAAAACACATTAGCTGCATATGAAGCTTTCCAGTTAAAACAAAAACCCTCGTGGTATACAGATTTTAAAAACAAAAAATTAATCGTGGAATAAAGATCGATCTGTTAAAAATAAAAAAAAGCGCGAATTGTATGTAAAACAGTAATGTTTACAAGAAACATGACGTACTTCCAGTTAAAGATAAGACGTATACAATGTTAAAAAATCATTTTCTAGTATTTAAAATACAGTAGCTAAATATTAGTCAATTTAACTGAAACAATCGCTCCTATAAAAAAGGTACATAAAGTTTCCAGTTAAAAATATCTATGTAAAACTACTTTTTCTTTGAAATAATACAATAGATAATATCGTGCTTTCCAGCTAAAAGGAATAAAACACAACCTATAAAAAGAGAAGTTGGAAAGACAACCACAATGCAAGACAATACAAAACATTTTACTTGGAAGGACATATAAACACATTAGCTGTATATAAAGCTTTCCAGTTAAAGCAAAAACACTTGTAAGAAACATAGAAACAATTAATCGTAGAATAAAGATCGATCAATTAAAAAAAGGTAAAATACTTTCCAATAATCACATATAGAAAACAGTAATGTTTACAAGAAGCATGGCACACTACCAGTTAAAAATTAGACGTACACCATGTTAAAAAATGCACTTTCTAGTATATGAAATGCAGTAGCTAAATATGAGTCTATTGCACTAAAACAAACGCTCGCTATAAAAAAGAAACAAACTTTCCAGTTAAAAATAATATTTATGTAAAACTAAGTTTCCTTGGAAATAATACACAAGACGTTTATGATGCTTTCCAGCTAAAAAGAATAAAACACTAGCGCTAAAGAGAAAAGTTTTAAAGACAACCACAATGCAATACAAAACATTGTAGTTGGAAAAATATATGTATAAACACATTAGCTGTATATGAAGCTTTCCAGCTAAAGAAAAACACTCGTGGTATACAGTTTTTAAAGAGAAAAAAATTGATCGTAGTATAAAGATGGTTCTGTTAAAAATAAAAAAAAGCGCGAATTGTATGTAAAACAGTAATGTTTACAAGAAACATGACGTACTTCCAGAAAGATAAGACGTATTTGCAATGTTAAAAAATCATTTTCTAGTATTTAAAGTACAGTAGCTAAATATGAGACTATTGCACTAAAACAAACGCTCGCTATAAAAAGAAACAAACTTTCCAGTTAAAAATAATATTTATGTAAAACTAAGTTTCCTTTGAAATGATACAATAGACGTTTATGATGCTTTCCAGCTAAAAAGAATAAACACTAGCGCTAAAGAAAAAGTTGGAAAGACAACCACAACGCAATACAATACAAAACATTTCAGTTGGAAAGATATATGTATAAACACATTAGCTGTATATGAAGCTTTCCAGTTAAAACAAAAACACTTGTGGTATACAGATTTTAAAAACAAAATTAATCGTAGAATAAAGATAGATCAATTAAAAATAAAATTTAAAAAAAAATACGAAATATATGTAGAAGATTTTTCAATAATCATATATAGAAAAATGGCGTATTTGCAGTTAAAAAAATGTATTTTCTAGTATTTAAAGTACAGTAGCTAAATATGAGACTATTGCACTAAAACAAACGCTCGCTATAAAAAAGAAACAAACTTTCCAGTTAAAAATAATATCTATGTAAAACTAAGTTTCCTTGGAAATAATACACTGGACGTTTATGATGCTTTCCAGCTAAAAAGAATAAAACACTAGCGCTAAAGAAAAAAGTTGGAAAGACAACCACAATGCAATACAAAACATTTCAGTTGGAAAGACATATGTATAAACACATTAGCTTATATGAAGCTTTCTAGCTAAAGAAAAACACTCGTGGTATACAGATTTTAAAGACAAAAAATGAATCGTAGTGTAAACATAGTTCTGTTAAAAAAACTAAATATATGTAGAAGACTTTTCAATAATTATATATAAAAACATGGCGTATTTGCAGTTAAAAAAATGCACTTTCTAGTATTTAAAATGCAGTAGCTAAATATGAGACTATTGCACTAAAACAAACGCTTGCTATAAAAAAACAAACTTTCCAGTTAAAAATGATATCTATGTAAAACTAAGCTTCATTTGAAATAATACACTAGACATCTATAATGCTTTCCAGCTAAAAAGAATAAAACACAAGCGCTAAAGAGAAAAGTTGGAAAGACAACCACAATGCAATACAAAACATTTCAGTTGGAAAGACATATGTATAAACACATTAGCTTATATGAAGCTTTCTAGCTAAAGAAAAACACTCGTGGTATACAGATTTTAAAGACAAAGAATGAATCGTAGTATAAACATAGTTCTGTTAAAAAAACTAAATATATGTAGAAGACTTTTCAATAATCATATATAAAAACATGGCGTATTTGCAGTTAAAAAAAATGCACTTTCTAGTATTTAAAATGCAGTAGCTAAATATGAGACTATTGCACTAAAACAAACGCTTGCTATAAAAAAACAAACTTTCCAGTTAAAAATGATATCTATGTAAAACTAAGCTTCATTTGAAATAATACACTAGACATCTATAATGCTTTCCAGCTAAAAAGAATAAAACACTAGCGCTAAAGAAAAAAGTTGGAAAGACAACCACAATGCAATACTAAAAATTTCAGTTGGAAAGGCATATGTATAAACACATTAGCTAATATGAAGCTTTCCAGCTAAAGAAAAACACTCGTAGTATACAGATTTTAAAGACAAAAAAAGAATCGTAGTATAAACATAATTCTGTTAAAAAAACGAAATATATGTAGAAGACTTTTCAATAATCATATATAGAAACATGGCGTATTTGCAGTTAAAAAAATGCACTTTCTAGTATTTAAAATGCAGTAGCTAAATATGAGACTATTGTACTAAAACAAACGCTCGCTATAAAAAAAAACCTTCCAGTTAAAAATGATATCTATGTAAAACTAAGCTTCATTTGAAATAATACACTAGACATCTATAATGCTTTCCAGCTAAAAAGAATAAAACACAAGCGCTAAAGAGAAAAGTTGGAAAGACGACCACAATGCAATACTAAACGTTTCAGTTGGAAAGGCATATGTATAAACACATTAGCTGTATATGAAGCTTTCCAGCTAAAGAAAAACACTCGTGGTATACAGATTTTAAAAACAAAAAATGAATCGTAGTATAAACATAGTTCTGTTAAAAAAACTAAATATATGTAGAAGACTTTTCAATAATTATATATAAAAACATGGCGTATTTGCAGTTAAAAAAAATGCACTTTCTAGTATTTAAAATGCAGTAGCTAAATATGAGACTATTGCACTAAAACAAACGCTTGCTATAAAAAAAACAAACCTTCCAGTTAAAAATGATATCTATGTAAAACTAAGCTTCCTTTGAAATAATACAATAGACGTCTATGATGCTTTCCAGCTAAAAAGAATAAAACACAAGCGTTAAAGAGAAAAGTTAGAAAGACAACCACAATGCAATACAAAACATTTCAGTTGGAAAGACATATGTATAAACACATTAGCTGTATATGAAGCTTTCCAGCTAAAGAAAAACACTCGTGGTATACAGATTTAAAAGACAAAAAAATGAATCGTAGTATAAACATAGTTCTGTTAAAAAAAACGAAAGATATGTAGAAGACTTTTCCATAATCATATATAGAAACATGGCGTATTTGCAGTTAAAAAAATGCATTTTCTAGTATTTAAAATGCAGTAGCTAAATATGAGACTATTGTACTAAAACAAACGCTCGCTATAAAAAAAACAAACCTTCCAGTTAAAAATGATATCTATGTAAAACTAAGCTTCCTTTGAAATAATATACTAGACGTCTATGATGCTTTCCAGCTAAAAAGAATAAAACACAAGCGTTAAAGAGAAAAGTTAGAAAGACAACCACAATGCAATACAAAACATTTCAGTTGGAAAGACATATGTATAAACACATTAGCTGTATATGAAGCTTTCCAGCTAAAGAAAAACACTCGTGGTATACAGATTTAAAAGACAAACAAATGAATCCTAGTATAAACATAGTTCTGTTAAAAAAAAACGAAATATATGTAGAAGACTTTTCCATAATCATATACAGAAACATGGCGTATTTGCAGTTAAAAAAATGCACTTTCTAGTATTTAAAATGCAGTAGCTAAATATGAGACTATTGTACTAAAACAAACGCTCGCTATAAAAAAAACAAACCTTCCAGTTAAAAATGATATCTATGTAAAACTAAGCTTCCTTTGAAATAATAAAATAGACGTCTATGATGCTTTCCAGCTAAAAAGAATAAAACACAAGCGTTAAAGAGAAAAGTTAGAAAGACAACCACAATGCAATACAAAACATTTCAGTTGGAAAGACATATGTATAAACACATTAGCTGTATATGAAGCTTTCCAGCTAAAGAAAAACACTCGTGGTATACAGATTTTAAAGACAAAAAATGAATCGTAGTATAAACATAGTTTAAAAAAAATACGAAATATATGTAAAAGACTTTTCAACAATCATATATAGAAACATGGCGTATTTGCAGTTAAAAAAATGCACTTTCTAGTATTTAAAATGCAGTAGCTAAATATGAGACTATTGTACTGAAACAAACGCTCGCTATAAAAAAAAACAAACCTTCCAGTTAAAAATGATATCTATGTAAAACTAAGCTTCCTTTGAAATAATACACTAGACGTCTATGATGCTTTCCAGCTAAAAAGAATAAAACACAAGCGCTAAAGAGAAAAGTTGGGAAGACAACCACAATGCAATACTAAACGTTTCAGTTGGAAAGGCATATGTATAAACACATTAGCTGTATATGAAGCTTTCCAGCTAAAGAAAAACACTCGTGGTATACAGTTTTTAAAGAGAAAAAAATTGATCGTAGTATAAAGATGGTTCTGTTTAAAAAAAATACGAAATATATGTAAAAGACTTTTCAACAATCATATATAGAAACATGGCGTATTTGCAGTTAAAAAAATGCACTTTCTAGTATTTAAAATGCAGTAGCTAAATATGAGACTATTGTACTGAAACAAACGCTCGCTATAAAAAAAACAAACCTTCCAGTTAAAAATGATATCTATGTAAAACTAAGCTTCCTTTGAAATAATACACTAGACGTCTATGATGCTTTCCAGCTAAAAAGAATAAAACACAAGCGCTAAAGAGAAAAGTTGGGAAGACAACCACAATGCAATACTAAACGTTTCAGTTGGAAAGGCATATGTATAAACACATTAGCTGTATATGAAGCTTTCCAGCTAAAGAAAAACACTCGTGGTATACAGTTTTTAAAGAGAAAAAAATTGATCGTAGTATAAAGATGGTTCTGTTAAAAAAAAATACGAAATATATGTAGAAGATTTTTCAATAATCATATATAGAAAAATGGCGTATTTGCAGTTAAAAAATGTATTTTCTAGTATTTAAAGTACAGTAGCTAAATATGAGACTATTGTACTAAAACAAACGCTCGCTATAAAAAAAAACCTTCCAGTTAAAAATGATATCTATGTAAAACTAGGTTTCCTTTGAAATAATACACTAGACGTCTATGATGCTTTCCAGCTAAAAAGAATAAAACACAAGCACTTAAGAGAAAAGTTGGAAAGACAACCACAATGCAATACTAAACGTTTCAGTTGGAAAGGCATATGTATAAACACATTAGCTGTATATGAAGCTTTCCAGCTAAAGAAAAACACTCGTGGTATACAGATTTTAAAGACAAAAAATGAATCGTAGTATAAACATAGTTTAAAAAAAATACGAAATATATGTAAAAGACTTTTCAACAATCATATATAGAAACATGGCGTATTTGCAGTTAAAAAAATGCACTTTCTAGTATTTAAAATGCAGTAGCTAAATATGAGACTATTGTACTGAAACAAACGCTCGCTATAAAAAAAAACAAACCTTCCAGTTAACCTCTTTTGTACCAAATTATCAGTTTTAATCAAAAAAATTTTTTTTTCTTGAAAATAGATTATAGAGAGTTGTGGAAGGATAATAACAAAATTTTTTTGGTGACATATTGATTACGTCAGAAAAAAACAGAATGTATCATATTTGTTACTTTGAGCCATTCTGCACTAAAAATAGGAATGGTATGAAATTTAATGTAATAGACACTTAATAATACAATAATATTATAAAGAACAAGTAATTATAATCCATGCCTAACAATTTTTCTTAGCTATGCATTGTCATAAAACAATTCTTTTTCTTCGTTAGGCATAAATGTATCTTACATTTGATACAATAAAATGATGTAAGTCCTTTGCAGCCTGGCAGTTTACACCTTTGGCGATCTTCCTTCACTATAGTGAAATGTCCAATTCCATCTCTTCTTATCTCCATTGCTGGAATTGGTTTAGTTGGGCCTCTTTTCGCTTTTTTTCCAATTCGTTCGAAATTCGATCTATTGATGGCCTCCCTCTTTTAGTACGTTTCTATTTCTATTGCACAAAACTTCCGCGATTTGAGATTTGAAAGATAACAAATCAACTATGTTGCGTTTACTATAAGAATGTAAATTGCAGTCTCGACGATATAACAACCAAGAGTTTACTACAGTCACATCGATAAAATGGAAAAGAATTTGAGGTAGTATTTCTTTGATCTAATGTGTATTCGGTAATATGCAATTAGACCATCTAACAGGTCTACACCTCCCATGACTGAAGTGTAAGAAGTTACAGTATCAGGACAGTGAACTTGAACATATTGTTTTTTTGTTTATCAAAGCGTGTTACAGTTGTTCTTGGCTCTGCAGCTGCAAATGATGATGCAAGCACAACAGGTTTATTGTCAAACCACTACACTGCTCTAAGATTACACCCACCAATATCAGCTTCACACTCTCCCATACTCCCCGTCCTTTTCTTTTCATTTCTTTGTCGGATGAGAATGTTGTACCTAATCCTTGAAATCGTGGAAGGCGTATAGTTCCTAAACAATAGATTCCTACGTTGTTTAGTACACGGAATAAATCAGGCGAGGAAAACCAATTATCAAAGAATAACAGAAAATTTTCGTTTCTTGGTACAATAGTTGATAAATTCACAACTACATTGGAACTCGCTCCAATATCCGGAAAATCTGGATTTGAGTTTATTTTTCCTGTGTAGATATCAAAATTATAAACAAAACCTTTTACGTCACATAGAGCAAAAATCTTATAGCCCCATTTATGTGGTTTCTTCGGATTATACTGACGAAGCCCACTTCGTCCTTTGAACGGGACTATTTGCTCATCTACACATAAATGTTGCTCCATTGGTACTTTATTGAATTTTTGTTTTAGGTGCTCAATAAATGGCCTCACCTTGAAAAGACGATCTATATTGTTGACATCAATTTCGTTGTTGTCATTCATATGCAAAGAACTTTTTATTTGTTCGAATCTGTTACGACTCATTATTTCAGCTATTTGTGGTATTCTTGTACTTTGTGCCCAATACATTTTTGTTCTTGGCAAATGGTATATTGACATGTACATGCAGATCCCTATAAACCGTTCCATTTCGGCAGTTGTAACTGAAAGCGGTTTATTGGTATTTTGTTGAATGGAGTATACATTAGACTGGTCTACTAATAATTTGATCAGTTCTTCGTCAAAAACATTTCAAAGTAAGTTATTGGACTATCCACTTCACGAACATATTCCAACTTGTTCAACCAAACTGGCTTCACTTTAGCACTATTTTCAGGAAGCACGTGAGTCCATTGTATTTTTGTCTTTCTTCTTTGAGTCTGGTTGTTTGAGGAAATATTTTCTGTCTCAGAATCTGTTATATAATCAGATCCAGTGTCTGAATCCGCAGAAAAACTCTCCAATTCCTCAACGAAATCAGGATCATCATCACTATCATCAAGGCAACTGTCATCGCTGTCAACAGGGGGTACACAAACACGGTTTTTGTCCATCTAGAAATAAAACCAACGTATTATCATACATAGAATGTGTACCATTGTCTCATATATGATACACTACGATCACTCATTGTGTACCACAGTAACAAATTTGATACAAACATTTATTAGGCCGTATCCAAAAAATCTGACAAATTTTCACATGATTTTTTATCATTAATTGTGGTTGATTGTATATAGAACTAAGATTAATATAAAAAACAACGACTTACCTTTTTTTGTACAATATAATCCGCCACTAAAGTTCAATGATATGATAAAGAACAGAAAACTTAACCACCTACACTTAAACTAAGCTACCTTGGTTTATTAGTTATAGATGCCGCCACATGGCACGTTTAATAATATGAAATGATGTGTAACAAATAAGATACACTGGTCCAAAGTGGTTCAATTATTAATTTTGTGTTAAAATATGGTTAATTTTAGGATTGTAACATATTTGATACATTGGTACAAAAGAGGTTAAAAATGATATCTATGTAAAACTAAGCTTCCTTTGAAATAATACACTAGACGTCTATGATGCTTTCCAGCTAAAAAGAATAAAACACAAGCGCTAAAGAGAAAAGTTGGGAAGACAACCACAATGCAATACTAAACGTTTCAGTTGGAAAGGCATATGTATAAACACATTAGCTGTATATGA
This sequence comes from Aquatica leii, assembly GCA_035610365.1. Taxonomy (NCBI): domain Eukaryota; kingdom Metazoa; phylum Arthropoda; class Insecta; order Coleoptera; family Lampyridae; genus Aquatica; species Aquatica leii. The sequence continues at coordinate 51,317,236 of CM069438.1, read as the reverse complement.
AGCTTTCCAGCTAAAGAAAAACACTCGTGGTATACAGATTTTAAAGACAAAAAATGAATCGTAGTATAAACATAGTTTAAAAAAAATACGAAATATATGTAAAAGACTTTTCAACAATCATATATAGAAACATGGCGTATTTGCAGTTAAAAAAATGCACTTTCTAGTATTTAAAATGCAGTAGCTAAATATGAGACTATTGCACTAAAACAAACGCTTGCTATAAAAAAAACAAACTTTCCAGTTAAAAATGATATCTATGTAAAACTAAGCTTCATTTGAAATAATACACTAGACATCTATAATGCTTTCCAGCTAAAAAGAATAAAACACAAGCGCTAAAGAGAAAAGTTGGAAAGACAACCACAATGCAATACAAAACATTTCAGTTGGAAAGATATATGTATAAACACATTAGCTGTATATGAAGCTTTCCAGCTAAAGAAAAACACTCGTGGTATACAGATTTTAAAGACAAAAAATGAATCGTAGTATAAACATAGTTTAAAAAAAATACGAAATATATGTAAAAGACTTTTCAACAATCATATATAGAAACATGGCGTATTTGCAGTTAAAAAAATGCACTTTCTAGTATTTAAAATGCAGTAGCTAAATATGAGACTATTGCACTAAAACAAACGCTTGCTATAAAAAAAACAAACTTTCCAGTTAAAAATGATATCTATGTAAAACTAAGCTTCATTTGAAATAATACACTAGACATCTATAATGCTTTCCAGCTAAAAAGAATAAAACACAAGCGCTAAAGAGAAAAGTTGGAAAGACAACCACAATGCAATACAAAACATTTCAGTTGGAAAGATATATGTATAAACACATTAGCTGTATATGAAGCTTTCCAGCTAAAGAAAAACACTCGTGGTATACAGATTTTAAAGACAAAAAATGAATCGTAGTATAAACATAGTTCTGTTAAAAAAACGAAATATATGTAGAAGACTTTTCAATAATCATATATAGAAACATGGCGTATTTGCAGTTAAAAAAATGCACTTTCTAGTATTTAAAATACAGTAGCTAAATATGAGACTATTGCACTAAAACAAATGCTCGCTATAAAAAAAAACTTTCCAGATAAAAATATCTATGTAAAACTAAGCTTCCTTTGAAATAATACACTAGACGTTTATAATGCTTTCCACCTAAAAAGAATAAAACACAACCGCTAAAGATAAAAGCTGTAAAGACAACCACAATGCAATACAAAACATTTCAGTTGGAAAGACATGTATAAACACATTAGCTGTTTATGAAGCTTTCCAGCTAAAGAAAAACACTCGTGGTATACAGATTTTAAAGACAAAAAAATGAATCGTAGTATAAATATGGTTCTGTTAAAAAAAATACGAAATATATGTAGAAGACTTTTCAATAATCATATATAGAAACATGGCGTATTTACAGTTAAAAAATGCACTTTTTAGTATTTAAAATACAGTAGCTAAATATGAGTCTATTGGACTAAAACAAACGCTCGCTATAAAAAAGAAACAAACTTTCCATTAAAAAATGATATCTATGTAAAACTAAGCTTCATTTGAAATAATACACTAGACATCTATAATGCTTTCCAGCTAAAAAGAATAAAACACAAGCGCTAAAGAGAAAAGTTGGAAAGACAACCACAATGCAATACAAAACATTTCAGTTGGAAAGATATATGTATAAACACATTAGCTGTATATGAAGCTTTCCAGCTAAAGAAAAACACTCGTGGTATACAGATTTTAAAGACAAAAAATGGATCGTAGTATAAACATAGTTTAAAAAATACGAAATATATGTAAAAGACTTTTCAACAATCATATATAGAAACATGGCGTATTTGCAGTTAAAAAAATGCACTTTCTAGTATTTAAAATGCAGTAGCTAAATATGAGACTATTGCACTAAAACAAACGCTTGCTATAAAAAAAACAAACTTTCCAGTTAAAAATGATATCTATGTAAAACTAAGCTTCATTTGAAATAATACACTAGACATCTATAATGCTTTCCAGCTAAAAAGAATAAAACACAAGCGCTAAAGAGAAAAGTTGGAAAGACAACCACAATGCAATACAAAACATTTCAGTTGGAAAGATATATGTATAAACACATTAGCTGTATATGAAGCTTTCCAGCTAAAGAAAAACACTCGTGGTATACAGATTTTAAAGACAAAAAATGGATCGCAGTATAAACATAGTTTAAAAAAAATACGAAATATATGTAAAAGACTTTTCAACAATCATATATAGAAACATGGCGTATTTGCAGTTAAAAAAATGCACTTTCTAGTATTTAAAATGCAGTAGCTAAATATGAGACTATTGTACTGAAACAAACGCTCGCTATAAAAAAAAACAAACCTTCCAGTTAAAAATGATATCTATGTAAAACTAAGCTTCCTTTGAAATAATACACTAGACGTCTATGATGCTTTCCAGCTAAAAAGAATAAAACACAAGCGCTAAAGAGAAAAGTTGGGAAGACAACCACAATGCAATACTAAACGTTTCAGTTGGAAAGGCATATGTATAAACACATTAGCTGTATATGAAGCTTTCCAGCTAAAGAAAAACACTCGTGGTATACAGATTTTAAAGACAAAAAAATGGATCGTAGTATACAGATATTTCTGTTAAAAAAAATACGAAATGTATGTAGAAGACTTTCCAATAGTCAGATATAGAAACGTGGCGTATTTGCAATTAAAAAATGCACTTTTTAGTATTTAAAATACATTAGCTAAATTTGAGTATATTGCACAAAGGTCCTTTCCTTTGAAATAATACACTAGACGTTTATGATGGTTTCCAGCTAACAGAAATAACATACAAGCGTTATAGAAAGAAATTGGAAAGACAACTACAATCCAAGGTATAAAAAACATTAGCTCTATATGAAGCTTTATAGCTAAAGAAAAACACTCGTGATATTTTAAAGACAAAAAATTAATTGTATAAAAGAAATAATTCTATTAAAAAAAAGAAACATATATAGAAAACTGCACAATAATCATACATAAAAAATCTAGGTACATGACTTTCCAGCTAAACAGTAAAACACTTGGCGTTTCCAGTTAGAGAAAGGAAGTTAGGAAAGACCCAAACACATTAGCTGTATATGAAGCTTTCCAGCTAAAGAAAAACACTTTTGGTATATGTACATATTTTAAACACAAAAAAATTAAATGTAGTACAAAAAATATGGTTCTATTAAAAAAAATGTATATAGAAAACTTCCCAATAATCATATATAAACAATCTAATGTTTACATGACTTTCCAGCTAAAAAGTTTCCACAGTTAGAGAGACAACCGTAATGCCAGACTATACTAAAAATTGTAGTAGGAAACACATTAGATATGTATATGAAGCTTTCCAGCTAAAACAAAAACCCTAGTGGCAGACATACTTTAGAGACAAAAAAATTAATCGTAGTAGAAAGTAGATGAGTCTATTCAAAAAACACAAAATTTATGTAGAAGACTATCAAATAATAATATATAGAAAACAGTATCGAGAAACGTGTCGTTCTACATGCTTTCCGGTAGAAAAAAAGACATATACCATGTCTGAAAAATGCACTTTCTAGTATATAAAACACAGTAGCTAAATATGAGTATATTTAACTAAAACAAACGCTTGCTACACTGACACTTTCATAACTTATAAAAGACATTAAAAAAATGCAGCTTTCCAACTAATCATAATGGTATATAGCAAAACATTCTGCTGCTGCTCGCATTATGGGTCTACAAAATTTTATAGTTAAAAAGACAAAACAACAGAAGCGGTATGCAAAAAACGTTCCAGTTAAAAAAACAACAGTGGTAGTATAGACGTTTCTTTGACAAAAATTAGCAACACAGCGTTATACAGATGACTTTCTAGTTAGAAAGACAAACACGGATGTTACCTACACCTTGCTTAAACACATACGATACGTAAGCCCTTCCAGTATATAAAATAGCTGTATAAAAAGCTTTCCAGCTAAATCCGTTCTGACCCGGTTGTATACAGCATTGTTAACTTTAACCATGTAGTTAACTACGTGATCATGTCGTTAAGCGTCGTCATTGGCCGTCAAGCACAAAAAGGATTGTTTTGCGGACTACATTGTCAAACTAATAGCTACAATTTTAAATATTTGACATCGTCAGCTAGCAACATAGTTAACTTTGCTTTATGCAACTGGGCATAAAAATGCAAAATAGAAGACTTTCTAGATAAAAAAATCAAACGTGACATACAAACTTGAAAAAATGAGTAGTGGTATAGTTTCTAGTTGGAAAGACAACCAGCAGTACAAAAATCGTCCAAACGCGAAATAAAAGAGATTTTGTAACTGAACAGTGGTGGTGTATAGAGATTTGGACAAAAACGAACTAGTAAGTATGTAGAAGATTTTCCAGTTTAAGTAAAAGCTTGCATCACAACCAGAAAGACAAACAATAGCTTACATAGAAAATCGTTTTGTTTGCAAAAAAAGACAACGCGTTGAGCATAGACTTTCCACTGAAAAACCAGAAATAATTGTATATAGAATTTTTTCTTTGAAATAAGACATTTGTGATACTTTCCAGGTAAAAATAAGCAGAACACTTGCGTTATACACACAACTTTCTGGTTGGAAAGACATAAAGAGGGCGTTATATTTACAGATAACCCGGTAAAAAAAACGCTGAGTAAAACTTTCCAGTATATAAAGTTCAATAGCTATATATGAAACTTTCCAGCTAAAACAATAATAGCGTTGTTTGGATACGCTATTTTGATTTGACCGAGCTGGAAGATACCACAAAAGCATTGTTTTCCAATTATAAGACTATTCTACTTAGAAAAAATTGGACTTTTAACTATGTAGAATATTTTCCAGTTTAAGTAAAAGCTTGTATCACAGCCAGAAAGAAAAACAAAAGTTTGCCAAAAAAAACAACGCGTTGGACATAGACTTTCCACTGAAAAACTAAACGTAATTGTATGTAGAAGAAGTTTTTCTTTCAAATAAGACATTTGTGATACTTTCCAGGTAAAAATAAGTAGAACACTTGCGTTATACACACAACTTTCTGGTTGGAAAGACATATATAGGGCGTTATACTTACAGATGATCCTGTAAACAAATCGCGGAGTAAAAGACTTTCCAGTATATAAAGTTCACTAGCTGTATACGAAGTTTTCCAGCTAAAACAATACTAGCGTTGTTTGGATACGCTATTTCGACTTGAACGAGGTGGAAGATACCACAAAACTATTGTTTTCCAATTAGAATTTTATTCTATTTGGAAAAAATCGGACTTGTAAGTATGTATACGATTTTCCAGTTTAAGTAAAAGCTTGTCTCACAGTCAGAAATACAAAAAATAGCCGTACATAGACTGTCGATTTGTTTGCAAAAAAAAAACATCGCGTTGTGCATCGACTTTCCAGTGAAAAACTAAACGTAATTGTATGTAGAAGAAGTTTTTCTTTCAAATAAGACATTTGTGATACTTTCCAGGTAAAAATAAGTAGAACACTTGCGTTATACACACAACTTTCTGGTTGGAAAGACATATATAGGGCGTTATACTTACAGATGATCCTGTAGACCTAGACACAGTCAGAAAGACAAAAAATAGCCGTACATAGACTGTCGATTTGTATGCAAAAAAAACATCGCGTTGTGCATCGACTTTCCAGTGAAAAACTAAACGTAATTGTATGTAGAAGAAGTTTTTCTTTCAAATAAGACATTTGTGATACTTTCCAGGTAAAAATAAGTAGAACACTTGCGTTATACACACAACTTTCTGGTTGGAAAGACATATATAGGGCGTTATACTTACAGATGATCCTGTAAACAAATCGCGGAGTAAAAGACTTTCCAGTATATAAAGTTCACTAGCTGTATACGAAGTTTTCCAGCTAAAACAATACTAGCGTTGTTTGGATACGCTGTTTTGACTTAAACGAGGTGGAAGATACCACAAAACTATTGTTTTCCAATTAGAATTTTATTCTATTTGGAAAAAATCGGACTTGTAAGTATGTATACGATTTTCCAGTTTAAGTAAAAGCTTGTCTCACAGTCAGAAAGACAAAAAATAGCCGTACATAGACTGTCGATTTGTTTGCAAAAAAAACATCGCGTTGTGCATCGACTTTCCAGTGAAAAACTAAACGTAATTGTATATAGAAGTTTTTATTTTAAATAAGACATTTGTGATCATTTCCAGGTATAAATAAGTAGAACACTTGCGTTATAGACACAACTTTCTGGTTGGAAAGACATACATAGGGCGTTATACTTACAGATGGTCCTGTAAACAAATCGCGGAGTAAAAGACTTTCCAGTATATAAAGTACACTAGCTGTATACGAAGCTTTCCAGCTAAAACAATACTAGCGTTGTTTGGATACGCTATTTTGACTTTAACGAGCTGGAAGATACCACAAAACTACTGTTTTCCAATTATAAGACTATTCTACTTAGAAAAAAGTATGTAGGAGATTTTCCAGTTTAAGTAAAAGCTTGCATCACAACCAGAAAGACATACAATAGCCGTACATAGAAAATAGTTTTGTTTGCAAAAAAACATCGCGTTGTGCCTAGACTATCCACTTAAAAACAAGACGTACATGTACGTAGATGTTTTCCTTTGAAATAAAGACATTTGTGATACTTTCCACTTAAGAATAAATAGAACACTTGCGTTATACACATAAATTTCTGGGTGGAAAGACATATACATGACGTAACGTACCAATGACCCTATACAAAAATTGCTGAATAAAAGATTTTCAGGTATATAAAATTCACTAACAATCGCGGAATAAAACACTTTCCAGTATATAAAGACATCGACAGGAAGAACTTCGGCATTGTTGCTTCTTCATATCAACTTACAACTGAATTTTGTTGTTGTGCATTCTACTCGGTCGTTAAAATCTCCAAGTAGTACTATTTCGTGTTGATGATTTACAGCATTTAATACACTTCTAAATTCAAAAGAAAAAAGTAATTCGGCGCCTTATTTTCGTAAGGATCTACCATAAGCAGAAAAAATGTAAAGGTCCTCAGATAACAAACGAATTAATAAAATACATCTCATCAATGTTAACCCGAGTTACAAACTTAAAAGACAAAAAGCGCCATCTATGTAAGAAGGCAGTACTTACTTTGAATGAAGTGCGAGCTGGGTTTTCGTCGATGATCCCTACTGTGTATCCTATCCATTAATTTGCCAATGCCCCGATCTTTCTTATTTATTGGTCCCGGACACGTGTCGTCGTACAATTTCACACACAACCGATGGAGGTTGATGAGACACGCTACAACAAAATACCGATGTACGATACCAACAACCTTGGTGAGAATACCCACCAGCACATTGATAACCCTGCGGCGCAATTCCATAAATGATTTGGTGACAATGATTACAAAGTATCACAGTATAATACGGTTGGGCAACAAATTGATGTCCTAACAGGATAAGCTTTCTCGAGTATCTCCCAATAAACTTAGTCCGAAACGACTTCTCCTTATTGACGAAAGTAGGAAAACGATCCAAGGCATGACCGGCCGGTCGTACGCCAAACACTCGCGTTATGACAGTGGCAAGTGCTGCTGCGGTGAGATATCGTCGGTGATCGTAATTATCACGATCCAATTCGTCACTAAAATTGTAACATTATTTTAAGCGTAGACGTAAGAAACGAAAACTTACAGGTACGGGTCTAACTTATCTAAAAGCAAACTTTCGTAAAGCTTCATTTCTTTAGCTTTATCCTGACTAATTTCGGACATTACGGCATCGTTAGGACCAAAAATTGTGCCGAGGCCGGCCGTGCGCTTCTGTTGAAAATCAGCTAGTTGGTTAGTCAGTTCTTCTTTGGCGCGGTTACGCGCTTTCCAAAATATCCTACGCAATATTTCCTCTTTATCGAATTGCCGTGTTAGGACGTCGTCGATTTCGCGCGCTACGTTTTCGTCCACGTTGTTTAAACGTAAAGGCTGGAAAAAAATCGTTAATGCTCGTTGCGGGTTTGGTACCAGAGCGACTTACAGCACCGGGTACTAAGAAACTCGAATGTATTTCGAAGGCCCATTTACGCATTTCTTTTGCGTTGCCTTCTTTATACAAGTCCGTAATTAAATAGAATAATAAACTACTGGGGTCCGAGTTTGATAGAACATAATTCATGAACACAGCTAGATGGGGAGTGTGATTCCATAACCGGGACAAGCATTTAAAGGGACCGTGGTCTTCGAGTTGGCCCTAAAAGTAAAAGTGTTATAAGCGTTAATCATTTGTTGCACGTACCACTTCGGGATCTGAAATTTCATCATCTTCCATGCTGATGATCGGTTGTTGGGCGGTTGGTGTTGTCGCGGCGTGTATAGGAGAATTGCCAGCTAAAACCCTACCCATTGCGGCTACGTCCGTAACTCCCTGCAAAAATTTTGTTAGAATTTTATTTCGATGAACGGGTACTAACCTCGTCGTAAGGTAGATCACAGTCATCGGCGTTGCCCGAACTTCTGTTGCTATAAGTCTGTCGACGATTCGAAACGGGACTTGGATACGGCGGCGGTGGCGTACCGGGTGGTGTAGCTGCCGTTTCCCAGCCTTCGATTCTGCTTAAGTCGTTCATGCTTTCGGAAGCAATTAGTCTTCGAGAAGCTTCGGCTGGTGATATCACAGTAAGATTTTCCGGGCTCGATTTCGTTCTATGGTGAGTATGGTTTGGGGACTGCAAACAATCAGTGATATTTTTTGTATTTTTAATCTTAAGATAGTTTCGGTTGCATGCAATTTAATTATTGAAAAACCTTAACTACAGAGTGAAATTACTACGCGATATATGTACAATCGTGGTGCTGTAATCGGATGACTACTAACCGTCCTACAGTTTTAATCTATAATCGGTAATATAGATTTCTATACTGAATGTGTCTTTAATAACCGTATGTCTTTAGTTTAAGGTTTGCTCCAGTTAGTCCTGATTTTTTTAATTCTTATTCCAATACAGGTTTCTTCTCTTTGTAGTCACTGTCTGATTATTAGTGTTCTTTTCTTACTTGAATTATCCAATGTTTTTGTTGTTTGACGCAAATGCCACTACCCCACGGTGACTTTCTATGGCTCCTTGCGTCATCAAGGACTGAGAATGCAGTAGCAAAACTGAACTTTCATCAGCTCTACTTAGTTTTTCATTGTCTTAACTCGCAGCGTGATCATATTAAAAATGAGCATTAAAAAGAAGCTTAAAAAGCAGTGTTTAATGCTCCTGTCCGTCATCAAAAAATTCTTAGAGTGCAACGCTTAAGATGCTCAATGATAACAACAGTTGAAGATCTTCTTAGAAAGGTGCTGAGATTTTCTAACACAAACCATCGTCTTTTCGAGAAAGCTTTCCATCATGTTTAAAGGTTTTCATTGATGCAATCATAAAGAAAAAATGTAGCAATGTTAAATCGCTCAAATGTATGTGGCTAATTGAGTCTCAGCATCGACGACCAATCAGAGAATTTCTAATGTAATTGTTTCACGGCTTTTATGGCTCGTAGCGTCATCATGTTGAACATGAGCACCGACAACGCCCTCTACATCAAAATGAAGTCTAAAACCGTGTACTATGCTTCTAACCGCCATCAAAAAATTCTTAGAGTGCATTCGGCAACCCTCAAGACGCTCAATGATAGGAATAGTTGAAGATCTCCTCAAAAAGGTACTGATATTTTCCAACTCAAAAAATCATTTTTCGAGAAAGTTTTCCATCATATTTAGAGTTTTTCATTGATGCAATCATATAGAAAAAAATTAGCAATGTTAAATCGCACAAATTTATGTGGCTAATTGAGTCTCAGCATCGACGACCAATCAGAGAATTTCTAATACAATTGTTTCAGGGCTTCTATGACTCGTAGCGTCATCATGTTGAAAATGAGCATCGACAATGCCGTCAGCATCAAAATAAAGCACAAAAATCAGTATACCATGCTTCTTGCCGTCATTAAAAAATGCTGAGAGTGCGTCTGGCAAAACAGAAGATAAGAAAAGTTGAAGATCTTCTTAAACAATTGCTAATATTTTCCACCTCAAAAAATCATCTTTTCAAGAAAGTTTTCCATCATGTTTAAGGGTTTTCATTGATGCAATCATAAACAAAAAATGTACCAATGCTAAATCGCACAAATGTATGTGGCTAATTCAGTCTCAGCATCGACGACAAATCAGAGAATTTCTAATGCAATTGTTTCACGGCTTTTATGGCTCGTAGCGTCATCATGTTGACCATGAGCACCGACAACGCCCTCTACATCAAAATGAAGTCTAAAACCGTGTACTATGCTTCTAACCGCCATCAAAAAATTCTTAGAGTGCATTCGGCAACCCTCAAGACGCTAAATGATAGGAATAGTTGAAGATCTTCTCAAAAAGGTACTGATATTTTCCAACTCAAAAAAATCAACTTTTCGAGAAAGTTTTCCATGATATTTAGAGTTTTTCATTGATGCCACCATAAAGAAAAAATTTAGCAATGTTAAATCCCACAAATCTATGTGGCTAATAGATTCTCAGCATCGATGACCAATCAGAGAATTTCTAATGCAATTCTTTCACGACTTCTATGATTCGTAGCGTCGTCATGTTGAAAATGAGCATCGACACTGCCGTCTGCATCAAAATAAAGCCCAAAAATCAGTGTAAAATGCTTCTGCCCGTCATTAAAAAATTCTAAGAGTGCGTCTGACAAAACTTAAGATAAGAAAAATTGAAGATCTTCTTAAAAAAAGGCTGATATTTTCCACCTCAAAAAACCATCTTTTCAAGAAAGTTTTCCATCATGTTTAAGGGTTTTCATTGATGCAATCATAAACAAAAAATGTACCAATGCTAAATCGCACAAATGTATGTGGCTAATTGAGTCTCAGCATCGACGACAAATCAGAGAATTTCTAATGTAATTGTTTCACGGCTTTTATGGCTCGTAGTGTCATCATGTTGAACATGAGCACCGACAACGCCCTCTACATCAAAATGAAGTCTAAAACCGTGTACTATGCTTCTAACCGCCATCAAAAAATTCTTGGAGTGCATTCGGCAACCCTCAAGACGCTCAATGATAAGAATAGTTTAAAATTTCCTCAAAATGGTACTGCTATTTTCCAACTCAAAAAATCATTTTTTCGAGAAAGTTTTCAATCATATTTAGAGTTTTTCATTGATGCAATCATATATAAAAAATTTAGCAATGTTAAATCGCACAAATCTATGTGGCTAATTGAGTCTCAGCATCGACGAACGATTGTTTCACGGCTTTTACGACTCGTAGCGTCATCGTGTTGAAAATGAGCATCAACAACGTCCTCTACATCAAAATGAAGTCTAAAACCGTGTACCATGCTTCTAACCGCCATCAAAAAATTCTTAGAGTGCATTCGGCAACCCTCAAGACGCTTAATGATAGGATTAGTTGAAGATCTTCTCAAAAAGGTACTGATATTTTCTAATTCAAAAAATCATTTTTTCGAGAAAGTTTTACATCATATTTAGAGTTTTCCATTGATGCAATCATAAAGAAAAAGTTTAGCAATGTTAAATCCCACAAATCTATGTGGCCAATAGTCTCAGCATCGATGACCAATCAGAGAATTTCTAATGCAATTCTTTCACGACTTCTACGACTCGTAGTGTCGTCATGTTGAAAATGAGCATCGACACTGTCGTCTGCATCAAAATAAAGCCCAAAAATCAGTGTAAAATGCTTCTGTCCGTCATTAAAAAATGCTGAGAGTGCGTCTGGCAAAACACAAGATAAGAAAAGTTGAAGATCTTAAACAATTGCTGATATTTTCAACCTCAAAAAAATCATCTTTTCAAAAAAGTTTTCCATCATGTTTAGGGTTTTTCATTGATGCAATCAGAAAGAATAAAAGCAGCAACATTAAATCGCATACATTTGGGTGACTAATTGAGTCTCAGCATCGACATCCGATCAGAGAATTTCTAATGCAATTGTTGCACGGCTTAATGGCTCGTAGCGTCATCATGTTGAACATGAGCACCGACAACGCCCTCTACATCAAAATGAAGTCTAAAACCGTGTACTATGCTTCTAACCGCCATCAAAAAATTCTTAGAGTGCATTCGGCGACCCTCAAGACGCTCAATGATAGGAATAGTTGAAGATCTCCTCAAACAGGTACTGAAATTTTCCAACTCAAAAAATCATTTTTTCGAAAAAGTTTTCCATTATATTTAGAGTTTTTCATTGATGCAATCGTAAAGAAAAAAATTAGCAATGTTAAATCCCACAAATCTATGTGGCTAATAGTCTCAGCATCAATGACGAATCAGAGAATTTCTAATGCAATTCTTTCACGACTTCTGTGACTCGTAGCGTCATCATGTTGAAAATGAGCATCTACAATGCCGTCTGCATCAAAATAAAGCCCAAAAATCAATATACAATGCTTCTGGCCGTCATTAAAAAATGCTCAGAGTGCGTCTGACAAAACTCAAGATAAGAAAAGTTGAAGACCTTCTTAAAAAATTGCTGATATTTTCCACCTCAAAAAAATCATCTTTTAGAGAGTTTTACATCATGTTTAGAGTTCTTCATTGTTGCAATCATAAAGAAAAAATGTAGCAACGTTAAATCGCACAAATCTATGTGGCTAATTAAGTCTCAGCATCGACGAACGATTGTTTCACGGCTTTTACGACTCGTAGCGTCATCGTGTTGAAAATGAGCATCGACAATGCCGTCTGCATCAAAATAAAGCCCAAAAATCAGTATACAATGCTTCTCGCCGTCATTAAAAAATGCTGAGAGTGCGTCTGGCAAAACACAAGATAAGAAAAGTTGAAGATCTTCTTAAACAATTGCTGATATTTTCCACGTCAAAAACCATCTTTTCAAGAAAGTTTTATATCATGTTTAGGGTTTTTCATTGATACAATCAGAAAGAATAAAAGATCGCATACATTTGAGTGACTAATTGAGTCTCAGCATCGACATCCGATCAGTGAATTTCTAATGCAATTGTTTCACGGCTTTTATGACTCGTAGCGTCATCATGTTGAACATGAGCATCAACAACGCCCTCTGCATCAAAATTAAGTCTAAAACTGTATCCTATGCTTCTGACTGTCATAAAAAAAATTCTAAGAGTGTATTCGGCTTAACTCACGACGCTCAATGATAGGAATAGTTGAAGATCTTCTGAAAAAGGTATTGATATGTTCCAACTCAAAAAATCATCTTTTCGAGAAAGCTTTCCATCATATTTAAAGTTTTTTATTGATGCAATCATAAAGAAAAAAATTTGCAATGTTAAATCCCACAAATCTATGTGGCTAATAGTCTCAGCATCGATGACCAATCAGAGAATTTCTAATGCAATTCATTCACGACTTCTATGACTCGTAGCGTCGTCATGTTGAAAATGAGCATCGCACTGCCGTCTGCATCAAAATAAAGCCCAAAAATCAGTGTAAAACGCTTCTGCCCGTCATTAAAAAATTCTAAGAGTGCGTCTGACTAAACTTAAGATAAGAAAAGTTGAAGATCTTCTTAAAAAATTGCTGATATTTTCCACCTCAAAAAAATCATCTTTTAGAGAGTCTTCCATCATATTTAGAGTTCTTCATTGATGCAATCATAAAGAAAAAATGTAGCAACGTTAAATCGCACAAATCTATGTGGCTAATTGAGTCTCAGCATCGACGAACGATTGTTTCACGGCTTTTATGACTCGTAGCGTCATCGTGTTGAAAATGAGCATCGACAATGCCGTTAGCATCAAAATAAAGCCCAAAAATCAGTATACAATGCTTCTCGACGTCATTAAAAAATGCTGAGAGGGCGTCTGGCAAAACACAAGATAAGAAAAGTTGAAGATTTTCTTAAAAAATTGCTGATATTTTCCACCTCAAAAAAAAATCATCTTTTAGAGAGTCTTCCATCATATTTAGTCCTTCATTGATGCAATCATAAAGAAAAAATGTAGCAACGTTAAATCGCACAAATCTATGTGGCTAATTGAGTCTCAGCATCGACGAACGATTGTTTCACGGCTTTTATGACTCGTAGCGTCATCATATTGAAAATGAGCATCAACCATGCTCTTTGCATCAATATGAAGCCTAAAAATCAGTGTCATAATACTTATGACAGTCAGAAAAAAATTCTAACAGTGCCAAAGGTCGCCCAATAATAAAAAATAGTTGAAGCTCTTGTTGAAAAGCTGCTCATATTCTTTTCAAGAAAGTTTTTCATCGCAATGCAATTGTTTCATGGCTGTTGTGATTCAGTAAATAAACGCCCACTAAATCAAAATTAAGCCCAAGAATCGGTGCCACCATACAATACTTCCCACTGTCATCAAAAAATCCTGAGAGTGCAAGAGATGAGTATCTTCGTCTGCACACAGGAATACTTGCGCACATTGTATTGCGCGCAATTAATCTCTTTATCTTCTTGAATCAATTTTTTTAATACATCTCCTTCTTTAAGGGTAACTAGTTTCTACCTGCGTTGGAGTTAGTACTTGAAACGTGATTACAAATCGTAACACCTAACAGCTTGCAGTTAAGATTAATTCCTCGATGTTTAGCGCGCAAAACCGTTAGCAAGCAAAACGTTGTACTCACCAAGACACAATTTACAAAACAAATTACAAATGCATCAAAATCAAGCATTAGAAACACGAAAAATCTACGAAAATTGTTACTTACATAATTATTAACTAATGTTGTGCAAGTTGCCACAAGTGGGTACGACATTTGTTTGTTTATGGAATTAACAGCATCGGGATCACTACTACTTCCAGTGTTAGATAGTGGTATTCGAGGAGGAAGGGGCGGCGGAGGATCGGGCTGTACGTCGGAATATAAGGAATTGTCGATCATTAGTCCCGTGTTTGATCTAACTTTTTTATTATTATTTCTACTCGTATTTATAGTATCGATTTCTTGTAAAAGAAACATAGAATTTATTTCTAAAGGCACCTTGCCGTTCACGTACAACGGCTTGGTATTGTTTTGTGCGTCAAGTGAACGATTTCGTTTCGGTAACGGCGGAGGCACGTCGTTATCTAAAATATACCCTGGTAAAGTTGAACAAGGCGTCTGCGGTTGACTTTTCTTACTTAACTTCGGTGGTAAAGTCAGGGATATGTTTGGAGGTTGAGTTGTCGGTAAAGGAGGGGGAGTATCTAAATTATCGAGGGAGATGCGTGGTAATTGCTGTAAGAAAGAGACAGTAAAGCAGTGTTAGTTTAGTGTCAACAGCCATATATTTATACATGTTTAGTTTTATCCATTCAACAATGAAAAAACTAAACATCACGATGAAAATTAGAAACATCACCATTGTTACTGCAAAGGTTGGTGAATGCAAAATACCAATCTTTACCATACAGTAAGGCAGCGTAAATGGTAACAGATACAATGAGCCAAAAGCCAACCATTTACCATTTAACCATTTACCAACCAAGCCGACAATTTAACGTTCATTCGCTATACGAATTTGACATTTATTAACAAAAAAAAATCGAACTCACCTCGTTTTGGGCCCGAACGTGGTTTTGCAAGATGGTGTTGAGTTTTTGGAGATTACTTTCCGCTATTACCAGTTCTTCGTTCTTTTTATCGTTCGAACACACTGCTATTTCGCTACGTAACTTGTCGATGAAACGCTGCTCTTTTTCGATCATCAAACGAATTTGCTGTTCCCTTTCCAACTGCAGCTGATATTGCTTTTCGTGCTAAAATTGTTTTGAAATTATTACTAATTACCAAAACGCGTAATTACTCACTGTGACTGGTTGTGGACCTGTTATTCTTTGAGATGCGTGAGTTGTTAGTGGTCGCGCATGCAGACTGGGGGACCCCATCGTTCTGAGGACCCCCGATCTCTGTTGTACCGTCAGCGCCACGTAAGCTGATGCTGCAAAACAAAAAATCGTTGCAGTTTTTCATTGCATTTTCGAAACGTCCTAACCATTCATACAAAAATATTTTCAAAATAGACGATAAAGTATCAGATTTATCGCGTTACTCATATTTTGATTGAGAAATATCACGATTGCTTATCAGAAGCAAAATAACAGCACAATGTGAACATTTTTCAGCCTAAAAAATAAATTAACTCAGAATCACGCTATAAATCTCGTTCAAAAAACTCTATCGAAAGAATCAAGAGTCGCCGCAGAAACAAAAGAAAACGCCTAATACGATGATAAAAAAATTCAATTAGTCAGCAGAGACGATAAAATGAAACAGTTCCAATTTGTTCAAAGTGAAAATAAAATATGTGTAGAATATTTTCCAAAACGGAGAAAAATCTTTCTGCAACGACTGGCGTCAAAATTCATGATGAATGTCAGGTCCATAGTAAAAACCCCCTAATAAATTTTTCCCTGTTGTTGAGTGCATATCAAGAGCATAGCGATATCATAATCACATTCGCCAAGCCTCTTAATTTGATTACTATTGATGATGCATAATTGTAAGTTTGCTTTGATTTTATAACCCAAATCTCGCAAATATCTGAAAGACGTTGCAAGACCGTTTCAAAAAAAGCGAATGTGAAAGTTCCAAAAAAGCAACTGCTTCTGAAGACTAAAACCAAAACACCAAGCTCTTAATGTAAACTTTTTGAGAACTGCTTTCGAAAAGACACTACCAGAAATCAATAAGTACTCATTATACATATAGTAAGAAACTAAAAGTCAAAATGGTGTGAATTTGTTGAGAAAAAGTAGCGTTTGGAAGATACAAGAAAACGTCAAAGTGCATGCGACAACTCAAAAAAAAAACAAACTATGAAGAATTAAAATCTACTGCTTTTTGAGACTAAAACATTGCAGAAAGGATTAAAGTATACATAAACTGTCTCATTGATCAAAAATAGAGATCCCTCTAGAAGAGACATCATAAGGCATGGTAAAAGAAAATATTTCTATTGTTAGAGAAAACACCAAGCTCTTAATGTAAACTTTTTGAGAACGGCGCCTTTCTAAAAGACACTAGAAGCAATAGAGAAGTAACTCACCAAACCTATAGCAAGAAACTTAAAGTCAAAATGGTGTGATTTGGTTGAGAAAAAGAAACATTTGGAAGATCCAAGAGAACGTCATTGTGAATGCGACAACTCAAAAAACAACTATAGATAATTGAAGTCGACTGCTTTTTAACACTATAAACATTGCAAAAAAGCTTGGAGAAGACGCAAACTGTCTCGTTGATCCAAAATAGAGATCCCTCTAAAAGAGACATCATAAGACGATACAAAACCGACTATTTCTATTGTTAAAAAAACACCAAGCTCTTAATGTAAACTTTTTGAGAACGATTTCATTCCAAAAGACACTAGAAGCAATGGAGAAGTAACTCACCAAACTTATAACAAGAAACTAAAAGTCAAAATGGTGTGAATTGGTTGAGAAAAAGAATCTTTTGGAAGATCCAAGAGAACGTCATTATGAATGTGACAACTCAAAAAACAACTATAGATAATTGAAGTCAACTGCTTTCTAAGACTATAACATTGCAAAAAAAGCTTAGAATAGACGCAAACTGTCTCATTGATCAAAAATAGAGATCCCTCTAAAAGAGACATCATAAGATGATGCAAAACAGAATATTTCTATTGTTAAAAAAACACCAAGCTCTTAATGTAAACTTTTTGAGAACGACTCCTTTCTAAAAGACACTAGAAGCAATGAAGAAGTAACTCGCCAAACCTATAGCAAGAATCTAAAAGTCAAAATGGTGTGAATTGATTGAGAAAAAGAATCTTTTGGAAGATCCAAGCGAACGTCATTGTGAATGCGACAACTCAAAAAACAACTGTAGATAATTGAAGTCGACTGCTCTCTAAGACTATCACATTGCAAAAAAAAAAGCTTAGAATAGACGCAAACTGTCTCATTGATCAAAAATAGAGATCCCTCAAAAAGAGACATCATAAGACGGTGCAAAACAGACGATTTTTTTTGTTAAAACACCAAGCTCTTAATGTAAACTTTTTGAGAACGACTCCTTTCCTAAAGACACTAGAAGCAATAAAGAAGTAACTCACCAAACCTATAGCAAGAAACTAAAAGTCAAAATGGTGTGAATTGGTTGAGAAAAAGAATCTGTTTGAAGATCCAAGCGAACGTCATTGTGAATGTGACAACTCAAAAAACAACTGTAGATAATTGAAGTCGATTGCTTTTTACGATTATAACATTGCAAAAAAAGCTTATAATAGACGCAAAAGGTCTCGTTGATCAAAAATAGAGATCCCTCTAAAAGAGACATCATAAAACGGTGCAAAACAGACGATTTGTATTGTTAAAAAAACACCAAGCTCTTAATGTAAACTTTTTGAGAACGACTCCTTTCCAAAAGACACTAGAAGCAATAACGAAGTAACTCACCAAACCTATAGCAAGAATCTAAAAGTCAAAATGCTGTGAATTGCTTGAGAAAAAGAATCTTTTGGAAGATCCAAGAGAACGTCATTATGAATGTGACAACTCAAAAAACAACTGTAGATAATTGAAGTCGACTGCTTTTTAAGACTATAACATTGCAACAAAAACTTAGAATAGATGCAGAAAGTCTCGTTGATCAAAAATAGAGATCCCTATAAAAGAGACATCATAAGACGGAGCAAAACAGACTATTTCTATTGTTAAAAAAAACACCAAGCTCTTAATGTAAACTTTTTGAGAACGACTCCTTTCCAAAAGACACTAGAAGCAATAAAGAAGTAACTCACCAAACCTATAGCAAGAAAATAAAAGTCAAAATGCTGTGAATTGGTTGAGAAAAAGAATCTTTTGGAAGATCCAAGAGAACGTCATTGTGAATGCGACAACTCAAAAAAACAACAATAGATAATTGAAGTCGACTGCTTTTTAAGACTATAACATTGCAGCAAAAACTTAGAATAGACGAAAAAGGTCTCGTTGATCAAAAATAGAGATCCCTCTAGAAGAGACATCATAAAACAATGTAAAAGAGAATATTTCTATTGTTAGAGAAAACACAAAGCTCTTAATGTAAACTTTTTGAGAACGACTCCTTTCCAAAAGACACTAGAAGCAATAAAGAAGTAACTCACCAAACCTATAGCAAGAAACTAAAAGTCAAAATGCTCTGAATTGGTTGAGAAAAAGAATTTTTGGAAGATCCAAGAGAACGTCATTGTGAATGCGACAACTCAAAAAACAACTGTAGATAATTGATGTCGACTGCTTTTTAAGACTATAACATTGCAACAGAAACTTAGAATAGACGCAAAAGGTCTCGTTGATCAAAAATAGAGATCCCTCTAAAAGAGACATCATAAGACGGAGCAAAACAGACTATTTCTAATGGATAAAAAACCCCAAGCTATTAATGTAAACTTTTTGAGAACGACTCCTTTCCAAAAGACACTAGAAGCAATAAAAAAGTAACTCACCAAACCTATAGCAAGAAAGTAAAAGTCAAAATGCTGTGAATTGGTTGAGAAAAAGAATCTTTTGGAAGATCCAAGAGAACGTCATTGTGAATGCGACAAATTAAAAAAACAACTGTAGATAATTGAAGTCGACTGCTTTTTAAGACTATAACATTGCAACAAAAACTTAGAATAGACGCAAAAGGTCTCGTTGATCAAAAATAGAGATCCCTCTAGAAGAGACATCATAAAACAATGTAAAAGAGAATATTTCTATTGTTAGAGAAAACACCAAGCTCTTAATGTAAACTTTTTGAGAACGACTCCTTTCCAAAAGACACTAGAAGCAATAAAAAAGTAACTCACCAAACCTATAGCAAGAAACTAAAAGTCAAAATGCTGTGAATTGGTTGAGAAAAAGAATCTTTTGGAAGATCCAAGAGAACGTCATTGTGAATGCGACAACTCAAAAAACAACAATAGATAATTGAAGTCGACTGCTTTTTAAGACTATAACATTGCAGCAAAAACTTAGAATAGACGAAAAAGGTCTCGTTGATCAAAAATAGAGATCCCTCTAGAAGAGACATCATAAAACAATGTAAAAGAGAATATTTCTATTGTTAGAGAAAACACCAAGCTCTTAATGTAAACTTTTTGAGAACGACTCCTTTCCAAAAGACACTAGAAGCAATAAAAAAGTAACTCACCAAACCTATAGCAAGAAACTAAAAGTCAAAATGCTGTGAATTGGTTGAAAAAAAATCTTTTGGAAGATCCAAGAGAACATCATTGTGAATGCGACAACTCAAAAAACAACAATAGATAATTGAAGTCGACTGCTTTTTAAGACTATAACATTGCAACAAAAACTTAGAATAGACGCAAAAGGTCTCGTTGATCAAAAATAGAGATCCCTCTAAAAGAGACATCATAAGACGGAGCAAAACAGACTATTTCTATTGTTAAAAAAACACCAAGCTCTTAATGTAAACTTTTTGAGAACGACTCCTTTCCAAAAGACACTGGAAACAATGAAGAAGTAACTGACTAAACCTATAACAAGAAACTAAAAGACAAAATGGTGTGAATTGGTTGAGAAAAAGAATCATTTGGAAGATCCAAGAGAACGTCATTTTGAATGCGACAACTTAAAAAACAACTATAGATAATTAAAGTCGACTGCTTTTTAAGACTGTACCAATGCAAAAAAAAGCTTAGAGTAGACCAAAACTGTCTCGTGGATCCAAAATAGAGATCCCTCTAAAAGAGACATCATAAGACGATGCAAAACAGAATATTTCTATTGTTAAAAAAACACCAAGCTCTTAATGTAAACTTTTTGAGAACGACTCCTTTCCAAAAGACACTAGAAGCAATAAAGAAGTAACTCACCAAACCTATAGCAAGAAACTAAAAGTCAAAATGCTGTGAATTGGTTGAGAAAAAGAATCTTTTGGAAGATCCAAGAGAACGTCATTGTGAATGCGACAACTCAAAAAACAACAATAGATAATTGAAGTCGACTGCTTTTTAAGACTATAACATGGCACAAAAAACTTAGAATATACGCAAACTGGCTCATTGATCTAAAATAAAGATGCGCCTAAAAGAGACATTAGAAGACGATGCAAAACGGAATATTTCTATTGTTAAAAAACAACTATAGAAAATTGAAGTCGAGTAATCTTTGAGAGAGTAAAATAGAGCAAAAGTAATCTGTCTCATTGATTAAAAAAAAAGAGATTCCTCTGGAAGAGACATAATAAGACAACGCAAAACCGAATAAATTAAAAATATAATTCTAGTGGCCTGGAAAAACAAATGAAGACCGCAAAGCAAAACTCCTTTGAATACGAAAACAAATGATCAACGAAGGTTGCGACCAGTGCCAACAACAAAATGACATCACATAAGATTTTTGAACAGACTAAACGTTATCCGTTCAGAACCGAGCGGACTAAATAGCGGCAGGTGGAGCGAGGGAATTCCGAAATAAACTACATAAGAATATGAGACATCGTGTTGTTACTTAAAATAAACACAAATGATGTCACATCTAATTGCAATCTAAAATACGTATCCACGTTTATTTATAATGCCATGCACTGCACCATTAGAAACCACCCCCCGATTAAACGAAATACTTCAGATAGGTTTGGTCATCGAATTAGTCATAATAAACGGTGCTTTTACGTGCCAGCGCGACGATTTTAAAAAGGTGTGTCCTTTCAAATCGAAATTTGAAAGCGCTTCAGTACGTTTACCATAAAATGCATTTTTTTATCAGATTGAAACGTGACACGAACGTAAACGCATTTTGCTTTGTTTTTGCGGTTGTTACAACCGCAAGTCTAATAGTGCTTTGGTCGTAATCGTTATCTTATTCATCACGCTCGATAAGCACGGTAATTAAAAGTTTACCAACACAAACTTCCTCTAGCCATTTAAATGCATGCACCATTACGATTAATTAAAAACCCCGCTGAATAATGCAACAACCAATTACAACGGTTTACCACCACGAGTAACCAATCGAATAAAGCGACTTGTATTACCAAACACTCGGTATTATTTCGTTATTTGTTTGATCGGTGAAACTACTACAACTAAGTTGTTGCTACCTTCCATAGTCTACTACTACAATAAAGAAACAAAACGAAGAGAATAATTATCAGTTTCCACGTTGAAAGGTTTTAGTCGTGGTTTCGTTCTCTATTTATAACCGTTAAACAGTTGAACGTTTTGAGACCAAAGTGCAAAAAAAATCGATTAAAATGTGCCGAAATAACAAAACCAAGAACAAACATTTTTGAGCCCTAGAAGTAGAACAAATTCTAGTTCCATTTGTTTACAACAACCGCCTCCTATCTATTAAATTTATACAGTGACACATACGTCATATTCAGTTAAAAACTGAAACACATATTTTTATTGCGAACACGTAACGTTGCTTACGTTTTTAAACTAAAAACAAAATCAAGTCAAACAGCACAAAGTGTTTTAAACTTGAGGTTTCAAACACAACCATTGAAGAGAAATCGCTAGAGAAGCAAATCTGATTTTGTTAGTTTAAAGTGAGTCTTTATCTATTAATGTTAAACAATTAAACGTTTTGAGACCAACGTGCAAAAAAATCGAGTAAACTGTGCCGAAATAACAAAAGCAAGAACAAAGATTTTTGTGCACTAGAAGTAAAACAAATTCTAGTTTCATTTGTTTACAAAAACATCCTTACATCTATTAAATTTAGACAGTGATAAACTAAAAACAAAATCAAGTCAAACAGCAAAGTGTTTCAAAATTCAGAATTCAAACACAACCAGAGTAAAGTAAATCGCTAGAGAAACAAATCTGATTTTCTTGGTTTAAAGGGAATCTTTTATCTATTAAAATTAAACAATTTAACGTTTTGAGACGTAAGCGCAAAAAAAAAGATTAATTTGTAAGCACTAACAATAGCAAGAACAATGATTTTTGAGCCCTAAAAGTCGAACAAATTCTAGTTTCATTTGTTTACAACAGCCTCCTATCTATTAAATTTATACAGTGACACATACGTAATATTCTGTTAAAAACTGAAACACACATTTTTATTGCTAAAAACGTAACCCTGCTTACGTTTTTAAAGTAAAAACAAAATCAAGGCAAACAGCGCAAAGTGTTTCCAACTTGAGGTTTAAAACACAACCAGCGAAGAGTAAATCGTGAAAGCACCAAATCTGACTTTCCCAGTTTAAAGTGACAGTCTTTTATCTATTGATGTTAAAACTATAAAAACATTTTGAAACCAAAGTGCAAAAAATCGATTAAACTGTGCCGAAAGAACAAAACCAAGAACAAACATTTTGAGCCCTAGAAGTACAACAAACTCTAGTTTCATTTGTTTACAACAGCCTACTATCTATTAAATTTACGCAGTGACACATACGTAATATTGCTTACGTTTTTAAAGGAAAAACAATATCAAGTCAAACAGCGCAAAGTGTTTCAAACTTGAGGTTTCAAACACAATCAGCAAAGAGTAAATCGTGGAAGCACCAAATCTGACTTTCCCAGTTTAAAGTGACAGTCTTTTATCTATTGATGTTAAAACTATTAAACATTTTGAAACCAAAGTGCAAAAAATCGATTAAACTGTGCCGAAATAACAAAACCAAGAACAAACATTTTGAGCCCTAGAAGTAGAACAAACTCTAGTTTCATTTGTTTACAACAGCCTACTATCTATTAAATTTACGCAGTGACACATACGTAATATTGCTTACGTTTTTAAAGTAAAAACAAAATCAAGTCAAACAGCGCAAAGTGTTTCAAACTTGAGGTTTCAAACGCAACCAGCGAAGAGTAAACCGTGAAAGCACCAAATCTGACTTCCCTAGTTTAAAGTGACAGTCTTTTATCTATTGATGTTAAAACTATTAAACATTTTGAAGCCAAAGTGCAAAAAATCGATTAAACTGTGTCGAAATAACAACACCAAGAACAAACATTTTTGAGCCCTAGAAGTAGAACAAACTCTAGTTTCATTTGTTTACAACAGCCTACTATCTATTAAATTTACGCAGTGACACATACGTAATATTGCTTACGTTTTTAAAGTAAAAACAAAATCAAGTCAAACAGCGCAAAGTGTTTCAAACTTGAGGTTTCAAACGCAACCAGCGAAGAGTAAACCGTGAAAGCACCAAATCTGACTTCCCTAGTTTAAAGTGACAGTCTTTTATCTATTGATGTTAAAACTATTAAACATTTTGAAGCCAAAGTGCAAAAAATCGATTAAACTGTGTCGAAATAACAACACCAAGAACAAACATTTTTGAGCCCTAGAAGTAGAACAAACTCTAGTTTCATTTGTTTACAACAGCCTACTATCTATTAAATTTACGCAGTGACACATACGTAATATTGCTTACGTTTTTAAAGTAAAAACAAAATCAAGTCAAACAGCGCAAAGTGTTTCAAACTTGAGGTTTCAAACGCAACCAGCGAAGAGTAAACCGTGAAAGCACCAAATCTGACTTCCCTAGTTTAAAGTGACAGTCTTTTATCTATTGATGTTAAAACTATTAAACATTTTGAAACCAAAATGCAAAAAATCGATTAAACTGTGCCGAAATAACAAAACCAAGAACAAACATTTTGAGCCCTAGAAGTAGAACAACCTCTAGTTTCATTTGTTTACAACAGCCTACTACCTATTAAATTTACGCAGTGACACATACGTAATATTGCTTACGTTTTTAAAGTAAAAACAAAATCAAGTCAAACAGCGCAAAGTGTTTCCAACTTGAGGTTTCAAACACAACCAGCGAAGAGTAAATCGTGAAAGCACCAAATCTGACTTTCCCAGTTTAAAGTGACAGTCTTTTATCTATGGATGTTAAAACTATTAAACATTTTGAAACCAAAATGCAAAAAATCGATTAAACTGTGCCGAAATAACAAAACCAAGAACAAACATTTTGAGCCCTAGAAGTAGAACAACCTCTAGTTTCATTTGTTTACAACAGCCTACTACCTATTAAATTTACGCAGTGACACATACGTAATATTGCTTACGTTTTTAAAGTAAAAACAAAATCAAGTCAAACAGCGCAAAGTGTTTCCAACTTGAGGTTTCAAACACAATCAGCGAAGAGTAAACCGTGAAAGCACCAAATCTGACTTTCCTAGTTTAAAGTGACAGTCTTTTATCTATTGATGTTAAAACTATTAAACATTTTGAAACCAAAGTGCAAAAAATCGATTAAACTGTGCCGAAATAACAAAACCAAGAACAAACATTTTTGAGCCTTAGAAGTAGAACAAATTCCAGTTTCATTTGTTTACGACAAAAGCCTCCTATCTATTAAATTTAGAGTGACACATGCGTAATATTCCGTTAACAATTGAAAAACACATTTTTATTGCTAAAAACGTAACATTGTTTACGTTTTTAAAGTAAAAACAAAATCATGTCAAACAGGCACTGTTTCAAAATTGAAGATTCAAACACAACTAGAGAAGAGTAAATTCTAAAAGAATCAAATCTGGCTTAAACAGTTCAAGTTTTTGAGACCGAAGTGTAAAAAAATATATTAAAATGTACCAGACTAACAAAAGCAAGAACAAACATTTTTGAGCCCTAGAAGTAAAACAAATTTTAGTTTCATTTGTTTATAACAGCCTCCTATCGATTAAATTTAGACAGTGACATACGTAAGTTTTCGCTAAGAACGAAAACGAAAAAAAACTCCAAGGAAAAACAGTAATTTAACTAAAAATTGTTAAAAGTAAAATAAAAACATTAAACTATAGCAAATGCAGCAAAAACAATATTTTTGAACCCCGGAATAACCAAAATTTAATCAAAAACTCAAGTGTAGGTTATGTTGTTCGTTTCATTTGTTTACATAGAACTCTTGGTAACAAACCAAAAAATGTATTTAAAGCAAAAAATTGAGGACTTTAAAATCGGAAACAAAAACATCAAACTATTACAAAATTTACTCAAAAAAAATGTATTTTGAACCCCAAAACCACCAAAATTTAATCAAAAATTCAAACTGTTCGATTCATTTGTTAACATAGCACTCTTAGTAACAAAATCAAAACATGTAACTAAATCAAAAAATTGTCACTTTCAAAAATCAGAAACCAAACCGTTAAACTATAGCAAATGCACTAAAAACCAATGTTTTCGAACCCCAGAACAACCAACATTTAATCAAAAACTCAACCCTACGTTATGTTGTACGCTGTTCGATTCATTTGTTTACATAACACTCTTGGTAACAAAACCGAAACATGTAACTAAAGCAAAAAAAATTGCCAAATTTTTAAAATCGGAAACAAAAACATCAAATTCTAGCAAATACACCAAAAAACAATGTTTTCAAACTCCAGAACAACCGACATTAATCAAAAACTCATCCATAGGCTATGTTGTTCGCTGTTCGATTCGTTTGTTTACATAGCACTCTTGGTCACAAAACCAAGACATGTATCTAAAGCAAAAAAATTGACAACTTTTTAAAATCGGAAACAAAAACGTCAAATTATTACAAATGCACCAAAAAACAATATTTTTGAACCCCAGAACCACCAACATTTGATCAAAAACTGAACCGTAGATTATATTGTACGCTGTTCGATTCATTTGTTTACATAGCACTCTTGGCAACCAAACCAAAAGCATGTAATAACGGAAACAAAAGCATCAAACTATAGCAAATGCACCAAAAAAAACAATATTAAAAAACCATATGTTATCTGTTTATTGTCATAGCCTCCTAGTAAAGATTAATTTCAGAAGAATTGATACCCCTCTATGCAATATCAAAACATGTAACCAAATTGACAATTTTTTGGTAATGCTTTAATGAACCCATAAATTATTATTATTGTAGCCAAAGCAAGTTCTGCGGATAAAACATGGTCAGGTTTAAAAAACTAAGTCACACATGTAAAGACCTAACAAAAACTTTTCAATACCAAAATAGACTAATTTCAAAATACAAAAAAAAATGTATTTTTGAATCCATAGTCGAGAGTGCCAAATCGTAAAACAAATAAATCGACTTGAGTTAAATTGTTGCGACAGCCATCTATTATTGTTTTGAAAACGTCATCTATTACTTAGATTTTTTTTGTTTTGCCGGGTTCCAATTTTTGTCCCAATTTCACTTTCCACAAACTCGCCTCAACAATTAGATGCTACGCCTAGCGACTAGAATAGCCAAAAACAAAACAAATGAAAAAGGCAAAAAAATGAAACTCAGAGCAAAAGACCAAAGTAAACACAAACAAAACCAAGATACAACCGAGGCATCCTTGTGTTCCTTACGAATGTCATTTATTTTCAAAGCACTCTAAACAATTCCTCTTGGAACAACTCTTGACATTAGAACGCGAGGTCGTCGCCGTGGTCAAAAAGCGCAAAACTTTTATTCACCCGAATGACGTAATCGTATGAATGTATTTAAAAATAAGCGAATGCGGCGCATTTTAAGCATACCACCTATTAATAAAATATTCGCATTGGCACTAATATTTAAAAAAACAACCAAACGTGCATTTTAATCTCAACGTTTTGGTTTCGTCATCCTTCTAAACTATTTTATAAACGTCCTAGACCTGATAATCTTCCACATCTGACTAATGTATATAAAAATAATTCGAACAGAATCGTTTCAACATGTTTTTTTTGTTAGATTACCTACACACGTTACCTACTCAGAATTCGAAAAACGAAGTACGCGTTTGTTTTTTCGAAAACGAGCGTCTATTTTTTTTTTTTTTACTAGAAAAGTAACTACTATGCGGTAATTTATATAAGTGCAAATGATGTAATTCCGTATTTATGGCTCATTCGCGCCAACATCATTTTTAAATTATCTCTTCATAGAATTGTAAACAACGCCAATTTCTATAAATAATTTACAAATATTGCAAAAAATTAATTTTAATTATGCTAATAGATGCACATCCGAAAATTGAGAAATCTATTACCGAAACACTTTCAAAATTTAAATTAAGAGAAATTATGTTTAATTACGACTAGCGAATAATAATGCTGATTTCTCTTTCTTTATGTGCGTTTTTTTCAAGTTCTTGGTTTAATAGTTTTAGATCGAGATGGCTATGTCGCGTCATTAATAACAAAAGAAGAACGCGACCTATTTAAATGGTTGTGATTAATGAAGTTTTTTGACACCTTTCCCAGTTTTGGCCTTGGTCCGGGTTTTAAAAGAACTGGGTGGTTTCAATTTTTGCTTAAACGTGTTTGATCAAAAAATGTTAGAAAATAAAGTTTCTGTTGTTTACCATATTAACGATGGTCAAAGCTCTCAGTGGGCTATGAAAATGAACAGAAACAAACAACAATTTTTGCCAGTGTGTAATGTTTCCCATCGAAAATTGAATGACACTTGAGCGTAAAACATGATTTAAGTAGTACTAAAAATGTCAGTATCAAATGAAATCTAAACAAGCAATGAAAAACATTTTTTGTTTTTGCTTCAAAACGAAGAATAGGGAGTTGCCTTAATACGTCTGCCATGCTCTGGGAGAAGATCCAATGTCTATTTGATCCAGCTCGTGATCTATTTAGTGTCTATGAAAAAACAAATACCACCTCAGTCAGTCAGTTCTTGCTTTAACTCGCTGCTTGGTGCGATCAATTCGATGATCCAGTAAGCACTTCCATCGGGAATTGAAGTGACATTGCACAAAAGCACTCAAGTTTTTTTAGGCGTCAAGATCAAGATGGCCGTGTTATTGGTAACAAAAGAGATACGATATTGTTTTAAACGGTTACGAATAATCCCGTTTTGGACACGTTTCCCCTAATTCTTCTGTTTTAAAAATAAAATCAAAGAGAGATAAGAGTGCTATGAGAATAAAGTATCTATTGTTTGAAACATCAACGGTGACTCAGTTTTTTATTTAATGTTAGACAAGGAAAATATAAGTTTTAAATGACAACTGTCGTGGTTTCAAGAGATCCTTTGCTCCAAAAAAAAAAGATAAACGTTTCGAAAGATCCTTTGCTCCAAAAAATATGAGACACAAAAACATCAAATAGACTACGTTTATTTTTTGGTTCAAAGAAGTTCTGCAAACAGTACTGATAATCAAAATAAGACAAAGCAATGTGTAGTACTGAGTTTTCCATAAATTTGCTGGTAGAAGGTCTAATGTTTGTAGATAGTTTTGCATTTTGATGCTCTACTTTGTAAGTAATAGATTAAATTTTGAGAACTTCAGCGCAATTGACTGACGACAGAGTATCGGGATGTCATTAATAACAAAAAGAAGTCATCTTTTTAAAGAGTTATGATGACGTTTTCGACAAGTTTCCCAGTTTCAGCTTAGTTCCTCTGTTCTCAAAGAACTGACTAGCTTTTTGGCTTCAATTATTGCCTAAAATTCAAATATAATTTTTTTTAATAAGAGTGCTATGACAATAAATTATCTGTAGTTTAAACAGATCAACAATGGCCCAGATTTTCATTTAGTGCTAAACAAAGAAAATACAATTTTTGGAAGACATAAACCATGGATAGTACTGAGTTTTTCTAAAATTTGCTGGTAGAAGGCCTGTTTGTAAGTTGGTTTTATATTTTGATGCTCTACTTTGTAAGTAATAGATTAAATTTTGAGAACTTGAGCGCAATTGACTGACGATGACGACAGAGTATCGCGTCATTAATAACAAAAAGAGTTATGATGACGTTTTTGACATGTTTCCCAGTTTTAGCTCAGTTCCTCTGTTCTCAATAAAATGACTAGCTTTTTGGCATCAATTATTGCCTAAAATTCAAATAAACAAAATCTTTTTTGATAAGAGTGCTATGACAATAAAGTATATGTGTTTTAAAAAATCAACGATGGCCCAGTTTTTCATTTAACATTAAACAAAGAAAATATAATTTTTGGAAGACATTTGTAATGGTTTCAGGACATCCTTAGCTTAAAAAAAAGATGATAAACGTATACACCAAATAAACTACGTTTAATGTCTGGTTGAAAAAAAATCTGCAAAGAGTACTGATCTCTTTAAAGAACTATGGTGACATTTTTCGGCACGTTTCCCAGTTTAGCTGAGTTTCTCATTAAAAAAAACGGACTAGCTTTGTGGCATCAATTATTGCCTAAAATTCGAACAATCAAACAATTTTTTTGATAAGAGTGCTGTGACAATAAAGTATCTGTGTTTTAAAAGATCAATGGCGACTCAGTTTTTCATTTAATGTTCGACATAGAAAATATAATTTTTGGATAAAAAAACTCCCATGGTTTCAAGAGATCATTTGCTCCAAAAAAAAATGATAAACCTCAACCCAAATAAACTACGTTTAACGTCTCGTTGATGAGAGTTCTGCAAAGAGTACTGATAATAAAGAATAAGACACAGCAGTAGGTAGTACTGAGTTTCTCTCAAAATTTGGAGGTAGAACTAATGTTTGTAGATTGGTTCTGCATTTTGGTGCTCTACTTTGAGTTCACAAATGAATACATTAAATTTTGAGAACTTGGGCACAATTGGCTGACAAAAAAGTATCGCGTCATTAATAACAAAAAGAAGTCATCTTTTTAAAGAGTTATGATGACGTTTTCGACAAGTTTCCCAGTTTCAGCTTAGTTCCTCTGTTCTCAAAAAACTGACTAGCTTTTTGGCTTCAATTATTGCCTAAAACTCAAACAATCAAAAATTTTTTTGATAAGAGTGCTGTGACAATAAAGTATCTGTGTTTTAAAAGATCAATGGCGACTCAGTTTTTCATTTAATGTTAGATAAAGAAAATATAATTTTTGAAAGACAACTGTCATGTTTTCAAGATATCATTTGCTCCAAAAAAAGTTGATAAACCTCAACCCAAATAAACTACGTTTAATGTCTCGTTGATGGGAGTTCTGCAAAGAGTACTGATAATAAAGAATAAGACACAGCAGTAGCCAGTACTGAGTTTTTCTCAAAATTTGCTGATAGAACTAATGTTTGTAGATTGGTTCTGCATTTTGGTGCTCTACTTTCAGTTCACAAATGAATACATTAAATTTTGAGAACTTGGGCACAATTGGCTGACAAAAAAGTATCGCGTCATTAATAACAAAAAGAAGTCATCTTTTTAAAGAGTTATGATGACGTTTTCGACAAGTTTTCCAGTTTTAGCTTAGTTCCTCTGTTCTCAAAAAACTGACTAGCTTTTTGGCTTCAATTATTGCCTAAAATTCAAACAATCAAACATTTTTTTGATAAGAGTGCTGTGACACTAAAGTATCAGTGTTTTAAAAGATCAATGGCGACTCAGTTTTTCATTTAATGTTAGATAAAGAAAATATAATTTTTGAAAGACAACTGTCATGTTTTCAAGATATCATTTGCTCCAAAAAAAGTTGATAAACCTCAACCCAAATAAACTACGTTTAATGTCTCGTTGATGGGAGTTCTGCAAAGAGTACTGATAATAAAGAATAAGACACAGCAGTAGCCAGTACTGAGTTTTTCTCAAAATTTGCTGATAGAACTAATGTTTGTAGATTGGTTCTGCATTTTGGTGCTCTACTTTGAGTCCACAAATTAATACATTAAATTTTGAGAACTTGAGCGCAATTGGTTTACGACAAAGTATCGCGTCATTAATAACAAAAAGGAGCCATCTATTTAAAGAATTATGATGACGTTTTCGACAAGTTTCCTAGTTTCAGCTCAGTTCCTCTGTTCTCAAAGAACTGACTAGCTTTTTGGCTTCAATTATTGCCTAAAACTCAAACAATCAAAAATTTTTTTGATAAGAGTGCTGTGACAATAAAGTATCTGTGTTTTTAAAGATCAATGGCGACTCAGTTTTTCATTTAAAGTTAAACAAAGAAAATAAAATTTTAGGAAGACAACTGTCATGTTTTCAAGAGATCATTTGCTCCAAAAAAAGATGATAAACCTCAACCCAAATAAACTACGTTTAATGTCTCGTTGACGAGAGTTCTGCAAAGAGTACTGATAATAAAGATCAAGACACAGCAGTAGGCAGTACTGAGTTTTTCTAAAAATTTGGTGGTAGAACTAATGTTTGTGGATTGATTCTGCATTTTGGTGCTCTACTTTGAGTTCACAAATGAATACATTAAATTTTGAGAACTTGGGCACAATTGGCTGACAAAAAAGTATCGCGTCATTAATAACAAAAAGAAGTAATCTTTTTAAAGAGTTATGATGACGTTTTCGACAAGTTTCCCAGTTTCAGCTTAGTTCCTTTGTTCTCAGAGAACTGACTAGCTTTTTGGCTTCAATTATTGCCTAAAATTCGAACAATCAAAAAATTTTTTGATAAGAATGCTGTGACAATAAAGTATCTGTGTTTTAAAAGATCAATTTCGACTCAGTTTTTCATTTAATGTTAGACAAAGAAAATATAATTTTTGGAAGACAACTGCCATGGTTTCAAGAGATCATTTGCTCCAAAAAAAGATGATAAACCTCAACCCAAATAAACTACGTTTAATGTCTCGTTGACGAGAGTTCTGCAAAGAGTACTGATAATAAAGATCAAGACACAGCAGTAGGCAGTGCCGAGTTTTTCTCAAAATTTGCTGGTAGAACTAATGTTTGTAGATTGGTTCTGCATTTTGGTGCTCTACTTTGAGTCCACAAATGAATATATTAAATTTTGAGAACTTGGGCACAATCGGCTGACAAAAGAGTATCGCGTCATTAATAACAAAAAGAAGTCATCTTTTTAAAGAGTTATGATGACGTTTTTGACAAGTTTCCCAGTTTCAGCTTAGTTCCTCTGTTCTAAAAAACTGGCTAGCTTTTTGGGTTCAATTATTGCCTAAAACTCAAACAATCAAAAAAATTTTTGATAAGAGTGTTGTGACAATAAAGTATCTGTGTTTTAAAAGATCAATGGCGACTCAGTTTTTCATTTAATGTTAGACAAAGAAAATATACTTTTTGAAAGACAACTGTCATGAGTTCAAGAGATCATTTGCTCCAAAAAAAGATGATAAACCTCAACCCAAATAAACTACGTTTAATGTCTCGTTAATGAGAGTTCTGCAAAGAGTACTGATAATAAAGAATAAGACACAGCAGTACTGAGTTTTTCTCAAAATTTGGTGGTAGAACTAATGTTTGTAGATTGGTTCTGCATTTTAGTGCTCTACTTTTAGTTCACAAATAAATACATTAAATTTTGAGAACTTGAGCGCAATTGGCTTACGACAAAGTATCGCGTCATTAATAACAAAAAGAAGTCATCTTTTAAAAGAGTTATGATGACGTTTTCGACAAGTTTCCCAGTTTCAGCTTAGTTCCTCTGTTCTCAAAAAACTGACTAGCTTTTTGGCTTCAATTATTGCCTAAAATTCAAACAATCAAAAAAAGTTTTGATAAGAGTGCTGTGACACTAAAGTATCTGTGTTTTAAAAGATCAATGGCGACTCAGTTTTTCATTTAATGTTAGACAAAGAAAATATAATTTTTGGAAGACAACTGTCATGGTTTCAAGAGATCATTTGCTCCAAAAAAAGATGATAAACCTCAACCCAAATAAACTACGTTTAACGTCTAGTTGATGAGAGTTCTTCAAAGAGTACTGATAATAAAGAATAAGACACAGCAGTAGGTAGTACTGAGTTTTTCTCAAAATTTGCTGGTAGAACTAATGTTTGTAGATTGGTTCTGCATTTTGGTGCTCTTTGAGTCCACAAATGAATACAATAAATTTTGAGAACTTGGACACAATTGGCTGACGACGGAGTATCGCGTCATTAATAACAAAAAAGTCATGTTTTTAAAGAGTTATGAAGACGTTTTCGATAAGTTTCCCAGTTTTAGATTAGTTCCTCTGTTCTCAAAAAACTGACTAGCTTTTTGGGTTCAATTATTGCCTAAAACTCAAACAATCAAAAATTTTTTTGATAAGAGTGCTGTGACGATAAATTATCTGTGTTTTAAAAGATCAATGCCGGCTAAGTTTTTCATTTAATGTTAGACAAAGAAAATATAATTTTTGGAAGACAACTGTCATGGTTTCAAGAGATCATTTGCTCCAAAAAAAGATGATAAACCTCAACCCAAATAAACTACGTTTAACGTCTCGTTGATGAGAGTTCTGCAAAGAGTACTGATAATAAAGAATAAGACACAGCAATGGGCAGTACTGAGTTTTTCTCAAAATTTGCTAGTAGAACTAATGTTTGTAGATTGGTTCTGCATTTTGGTGCTCTACTTTGAGTCCACAAATGAATACATTAAATTTTGAGAACTTGGGCACAATTGGCTGACAAAAGAGTATCGCGTCATTAATAACAAAAAGAAGTCATCTTTTTAAAGAGTTATGATGACGTTTTCGACAAGTTTCCCAGTTTCAGCTTAGTTCCTCTGTTCTCAAAGAACTGACTAGCTTTTTGGCTTCAATTATTGCCTAAAATTCAAACAATCAAAAAAAGTTTTGATAAGAGTGCTGTGACACTAAAGTATCTGTGTTTTAAAAGATCAATGGCGACTCAGTTTTTCATTTAATGTTAGACATAGAAAATATAATTTTTGGAAGACAACTGCCATGGTTTCAAGAAATCATTTGCTCCAAAAAAAGATGATAATCTTAACTCAAATAAACTGCGTTTAACGTCTCGTTGATGAGAGTTCTGCAAAGAGTACTGATAATAAAGAATAAGACACAGCAGTAGACAGTACTGAATTTTTCTCAAAATTTGGTGGTAGAACTAATGTTTGTGGATTGGTTCTGCATTTTGGTGCTCTACTTTGAGTTCACAAATGAATACATTAAATTTTAAGAGCTTGGGCACAATTGGCTGACAAAAGAGTATCGCGTCATTAATAACAAAAAGAAGTCATCTTTTTAAAGAGTTATGATGACGTTTTCGACAAGTTTCCCAGTTTTAGCTTAGTTCCTTTGTTCTCAAAGAACTGACTAGCTTTTTGGCTTCAATTATTGTCTAAAATTCAAACAATCAAAAAAAGTTTTGATAAGAGTGCTGTGACACTAAAGTATCTGTGTTTTAAAAGATCAATGGCGACTCAGTTTTTCATTTAATGTTAGATATAGAAAATATAATTTTTGGATAAAAAAACTCCCATGGTTTCAAGAGATCATTTGCTCCAAAAAAAGATGATAAACCTTAACCCAAATAAACTACGTTTAATGTCTCGTTGATGAGAGTTCTGCAAAGAGTACTGATAATAAAGAATAAGACAAAGCAGTAGGTAGTACTTAGTTTTTCTCAAAATTTGGAGGTAGAACTAATGTTTGTAGATTGGTTCTGCATTTTGGTGCTCTACTTTGAGTTCACAAATGAATACATTAAATTTTGAGAACTTGGGCACAATTGGCTGACAAAAAAGTATCGCGTCATTAATAACAAAAAGAAGTAATCTTTTTAAAGAGTTATGATGACGTTTTCGACAAGTTTTCCAGTTTTAGCTTAGTTCCTCTGTTCTCAAAAAACTGACTAGCTTTTTGGCTTCAATTATTACTTAAAACTCAAACAATCAAAAATTTTTTTGATAAGAGTGCTGTGACAATAAAGTATCTGTGTTTTAGAAGATCAATGCCGACTTAGTTTTTCATTTAATGTTAGACAAAGAAAATATAATTTTTGGAAGACAACTGCCATGGTTTCAAGAGATCATTTGCTCCAAAAAAAGATGATAAACCTCAACCCAAATAAACTACGTTTAATGTCTCGTTGATGAGAGTTCTGCAAAGAGTACTGATAATAAAGAATAAGACACAGCAGTAGGCAGTACTGAGTTTTTCTCAAAATTTGCTGGTAGAACTAATGTTTGTAGATTGGTTCTGCATTTTGGTGCTCTTTGAGTCCACAAATGAATACAATAAATTTTGAGAACTTGGACACAATTGGCTGACGACAGAGTATCGCGTCATTAATAACAAAAAGAAGTAATCTTTTTAAAGAGTTATGATGACGTTTTCGACAAGTTTCTCAGTTTCAGCTTAGTTCCTCTGTTCTCAAAAAACTGACTAGCTTTTTGACTTCAATTATTACTTAAAACTCAAACAATCAAAAAATTTTTTGATAAGAGTGCTGTGACAATAAAGTATCTGTGTTTTAGAAGATCAATGCCGACTTAGTTTTTCATTTAATGTTAGACAAAGAAAATATAATTTTTGGAAGACAACTGCCATGGTTTCAAGAGATCATTTGCTCCAAAAAAAGATGATAAACCTCAACCCAAATAAACTACGTTTAATGTCTCGTTGATGAGAGTTCTGCAAAGAGTACTGATAATAAAGAATAAGACACAGCAGTAGGCAGTACTGAGTTTTTCTCAAAACTTGCTGGTAGAACTAATGTTTGTTCTGCTTTTGGTTGCTCTTTGAATCCACAAATGAATACAATAAATTTTGAGAACATGAGCACAATTGGCTGACAAAAAAGTATCGCGTCATTAATAACAAAAAGAAGTCATCTTTTTAAAGAGTTATGATGACGTTTTTGACAAGCTTCCCAGTTTTGACTTAGTTCCTCTGTCCTCAAAAAAACTGACCAGGTTTTTGGCTTCAATTATTACCTAAAATTCAAATATTCAAAAAAAAAATTGATAAGAGTGCTATCTGTGGTTTAACAGATCAATGGTGACACAGTTTTTCATTTAATGTTGGACAAAGTAAATATATTTTTTAGATGACGGGTTTCAAGAGATCCTTTGCTTCAAAAAAAAATGATAAACGTCAACATCAAATAGGCTATGCTTAATGTTTGGTTGAAATAAGTTCTGCAAAGAGTACTGATAATAAAGAATAAGACACACGTAATGTTTGTAGATTGATTCTGCAGTTTGATGCACTATTGTAGTTTATTCGTGTACCCAACAATAGATTGAATTTTTAGTATTTGACAATAAGACGCAATATTTATATAGTGGCGTTTTTGGGCCTAATTTCTCTATTTATTGCCTAAAATTCAAATAAGCAAAGAACTATCCAGAGTGCTATGAGAATCAAGTAATCTCTTGATGAAAAGATCAACGGAGAATCAGTTTTCCATTTATTGTTGGATGACAATTGATTTCAAGAGATCTTTTGTTCCAAAAAAATTGAGAAACGTAAACACCAAAAAGACAACGTTCTGCTAAAAGTACTGATAATCAAGAATGAGAACTTGAGCGTCTGTACAACAAGCGACCAATAAAAACATACTGGAATAATAAAAGAAGAAAGCGCCCTATTTCAAATGTTTAAGAAAAGTGCTATGAAAATAAAAGGTTCTGTCGTTTAGTGTTTGACTAAAAAATCATTTTTTAATGACTTCTTTAGTTTCCAAAATTGGCAAACAAAAAATATTAAAAATGTAAGCACTATGTATATTTTTTGCAGTGTCGAGACAGAATAAAGGTTGGGTACAGTCTATGAGATATCTCATATCGAGATGGCTGTGTCGCAGCATTATCAACAAAAGATGAATAGTTATCGTTTCTCTTTTTCCAGTTTTGGTATGGATTAGTATGTTCCACACTCCCTTGGCAAACAAGCAAACAACAAGATTCTGACAAGTGTGCCACGATGCATGTCAAAAACTGACTGACAATTGGTTATATAACAGAACCAAGTCGTAGTTTGGTCCAAAAATGTCCAAATGACTGGTGAGACAGTACGGTATTGGTAGCAAGTGGAAGCAAGTACATCAGCAAGTAAAAATCCAAAGATTTTAAGCATTGATCATAGTGGAGAATCTCTCAACCAAAAACTGGAAAAGTTCCTGAGCGTTCAAGCAATTGACCTGCTCTAACATGACAGAGCAGAATGAGACTGTTGATTAGAAGAGAACTTTGTTCAAAGACTGATGTAAGTGCAACACCCATTATTGCAAGAAGAATTCGATCTCGTCGATAAATTGATGATTCTCTAAACACAAATGAAATTATATGGTTAAAAAAAGCTTGGTTTTCAGTGTGACAGTGCTGATCGGTGTCATCACAGAAAAGAGTAACGTATGTAGTTCTATATGTCGATACAATGTTGGCGGTTAGAGCCACGCCATAGCTAGCCAAAAGTTTTAACGAAAGGCGTCGGAGAGTTGATACGATCCAGATAAGACATGAAAGATCCCGTGGTCAGTGGAAAAATGGTTAATACCATCAAGTGGCGTTTAAACAGTGTATCAAACACATCCACTATGCGGGCACAGAAAAAGCCTTAACAAAGATTGTGATGTAACAAGTGACAATCGGGAACTAAAAATCAATCAACTCGCACCAAACTTGTGCTGAGTCTTATTTAGGACCGTTGAACTAGAATTCACCTCATTTTATCAAAACAATTTTTTTAAATTTTGCCTACACATTAACATTAAAATTACTGCCAGGAATTTCGTATAATTATCCAGTTCACCGTGGTTTATTTGATTAAACGTGGCTAGTAAAATAAAGAGCGCCATGAAAACAAACGACTGACAAAACAACGTCCTGTTGAGTGAAAGTCTCTTCGCCGTTATCTAATCTTTCAGTAAATTTGTCGTCGGTACTTTTTTATAAAGCTGTACCAGAAATTTTTTACATTAAAAAAAACTTTAATTCGTTACAATTCTAAAATAAATTGGCCTAGGTCCAGAACCGTCTTTGACATGGAGTATTTGTCTCTTTATAAATACAAAACTAAGTAAAAATAAACCAAATTAGTCATAAAGATATCGACAGTTTTTAGACGTAAAGGATAGAAAATAGAATGGAGTTTAGGAACGACTATTCAAAGTTAATGGTACGCCATACTACTGAAATTGTTTTCATGGCTGTCTAAGCGTTAACTTACAGTATTTTATGAATGGACTATTTTGACAGAAACAAAACAAAAAACACGTTTTGTTTTCATAAGCGCTATTGATATTTTTCGTTTCAGGAGTAACTGTGTAATGCGGCACCGTCGTGCTGCAACTATAAATATCGGCACGTGGTAAAAGGTACTCATTTGACGAAGTGTAACAATTATAACTAATTGTGGCAGTGAGTAAATAAATCTGCTGACGTCGGTAAAACTATGTTTTCCTTGTCACTAAGCAATAATGTCAGCATGGATCGGTAATTCGTGCTAATAAGCCGAAGTAACTGGGACAAACCTAAAAATATCTTTTGGTCGATAAATAATTTAAGAAAACAATAAGATTAGATAAACGTACGCTAAATTTGGCAAAAATCGTAGTGTCCGAACAATCGCATCACCCAGAAGTACTATTTATAGAAATGTCTTAATTAAACAGGTACGTCTTACATAAACCGATCGTGAAAAAAAACTAAAAAACCAGCGTCACTCACTCAATAGTTACACACAACCAGGTGGTCACTACACTACTACTCGGGGTACTCACAAAAGAGACACAACCCCTATGCGTATAATGTTTATTATATCAATACACCAAGGGGTCGTTTACCAACATCCCTTCTTCAAACCACACCACGAATTTAAATCGCCCCACATAAGCACCATCACTGTTTAAACGAAAAAAACTTCACACTTCCAAAATCTGTATACACTGATTTAG
Organism: Aquatica leii; assembly: GCA_035610365.1. Taxonomy (NCBI): domain Eukaryota; kingdom Metazoa; phylum Arthropoda; class Insecta; order Coleoptera; family Lampyridae; genus Aquatica; species Aquatica leii. The sequence continues at coordinate 51,277,784 of CM069438.1, read as the reverse complement.
ATTTCCGTCATCAAAGTAAGCCGCAGAAACATCTGCCAAATTACGGAGAGTTGCGAATAAAACCGATTACGTGCTACAATCAAAAACATAAGTTGTACTTACATTTGATTAGAGTAACCACTTCTGTGTGTGTCGAATTCATCACGTTGGCGCCGTTCACCTATCGAAAAAACTACGGTAAATTCATTTGTTTCGGTTACGTAAAAAATTACCTTGATGATTTTGTCGCCCGCGTGCAAACCGGCCTTTTCCGCGGCACCACCTGTAAGAAAAATGCCTTAATCCATTGATCGATTAAAATGCTCAGATGAGTAATTACATAAACAGGTTATAAATTAATTCGTTCCGAGATTCGGTTACAAAAATTACTTGCGTTCCACTTTTCAAATATCTCAAAAATTTTCATTATCAATCAATCAAATTAAAAATCGCGAAGTTGCCGAAATTATTGGTAGTAACCGGTTTCAAAAGCCTAATTTTAACCGATTCAGTTACAAAAGACAAATTTCTGTTTTTACTGCCAAATCATTTAAAAAAAACCATTGAGCCAATTTGTAGGAATTAACCGATTCGGTTACGAACCTAACCGAGATCAAGTATTTAAGTAACATTCAACGCACTCGTCACTTTCTTAAAAAATGTTATTTTCTGTAAATATTTCTTTGCGACCTGGGTTTTATGGCCTCTTTATTCTTCAAGTTTTTGGGTGTATTTCCACGCTTTCGACCGCCCATAACCAATTTCCTCGACTTAGTTTTTGGATACCAGGTTTTAGAGAAACCAAAGACGCAATTAAAAAAATTTACAGCAGAACTGCCTGTACCAACTATTTCCAATGTTCACTCATTAGGCTACTGAGACCAAGAGATACTGAAGAAAGATCTGAACGGTTTTAGGCAGAATAACAGAGGAAAGGATGTCACTGTAGTATTGTTTTGACACGTAACGGTAATAGGGCTGTAAGCGATTAGTGTCAAAATGGCGAAACCATCGTCTCGACAAAAATTAACACCTAATAGGCTAAGGTATCACTTCATTTCTATGGTTTTCTTTAAATAAAGTGGTTCGTACATTTTTTCTAACTTAATCCAAAAAGCGTTTACGTAACGTTCTCCTGCAAGATTCTTGCTTGATTTAATGTCAAAATTAAGACAATAAGTTTCTTTCCTAGATGTTCGATAAACCATTAGAGATGTTTTCGATTTTACATCCCAAAAATCGGCAATGTTTTTTAATCAGAATAAAGTAATGGGGCATCGAAACGAAAAAAAATTTTTTTTTGCAAGCATATCTGGTGCTGTTGCGACTACTTGGTGAGAATTTCAAATCTAAACCATTTTGTTGATTTTGTTTCAGGTAATATGGCTGCCGGTAACGATTATCGTGTCATGGCAATCTTTTCTTCTGTGCATTTACAGTGACCGCCATCTGTTGCACAAAATCTCGTTGATGAGTCGATATTACAGTGGCCTACTCTCGGTCGACGTTCCTTGAGTTAACCGATAGAATATGTTTATACACGCATTAACCGATTTACTTACAGATTAATAAATGACATAAAAGTCCTATAGTGACGGTGACAAAGCTTGAAGATACAACTAAATCGGTTGCGCACTTAAAATAGATTAACAACCGAATCGGTTACCAATAAAAAAATATAATTCACATTCGCAACAACAATACTTTAAAATATTATTTTATTCGGTTACTAGATATTTTATTGTCTCTTGCAAAGGATTGTATCCCTATATCCACAAACAAATCTAAATTTAAAATTTTTAATATTAACCGATTCGGTTACAAATGATAAAATACAATTAGTAGCGATTTCAACAAAAATACATTAATTCAAAATGTCAATTATAAATGGTCCCGATTAAAAATAATCGATAAAATATTTTTAGTAAAGCAGACATTAACCGATTCGGTTACAAACAAGAAATTAACTAAAAGATTTATTACTTGGGTGTTCGGTTATTAAACGCTTCAAAATATTATCTTACTCGGTTATCAGACATTTTATTGTCTCTTGTAATAGATTATATCTCCATATCTACAAACAAATCTTATAAAATTTTTAGTATTAACCGATTCGGTTACCAATGAAAAAGACAATTCGTAGCGGTTTCAACAAAAACACCTTAATTTCAAATGCCATACGTTAATTGTTCCAAATGGTAATAATCAATAGAACATTCTTACCAAGCAGACATTAACCGATTCGGTTACAAACAAATAATTAACATAAAACATTTATTAAACCTGTGCTTGATGAATAAAAACGAAATATTATTATATTGGTTTACTAAAGAATTCATTCTCTTGCAATGGATTATATCTCCATATTCACATACAAATTCCTAATAATTTTTGTTTGTATAAACTGATTCATTTACCAATAATAAAATACATTAACATTAAGTTTATAGTTAATTACTTGTTTGCAACCAAATAATTAACTAAAAGTTTATTAATTGTGTGTTCGATGATCAAAATTTTATGTTATTTGGTTACTATAGATTTTATTGTCTATTGTAATGAATTATATCCCTATATACACGAACAAATCCTAACATAATTTTTTTTGTATTAACCGTTTCGGTTACTAATGATAAAATACAATTCGTAGCAGTTTTAGTAAAAATACATTAATTTTAAATACCATATATTAATTGTCCGGATTAATAATATCCAATAGAATGTCTTTACTAAGTAGACATTAACCGATTCGGTTACAAAAGATTAATTAAAATAAAACGTTAATTAATTGTGCGCTTGGCGATTAAATACTTCAAAATATTATCTTATTCGGTTACTAAACATTTTATTGTTTCCAGCAGTACATTATATCCCCATATACACGAACAAATCCTAACATATTTTTTTTTGTATTAACCGTTTCGGTTACTAATGATAAAACACAATTCGTAGCGGTTTTACTAAAAATACATTAATTTTAAATACCATACATTAATTGTCCGGATTAATAATATCCAATAGAATGTCTTTACTAAGTAGACATTAACCGATTCGGTTACAAAGGATTAATTAACATAAAACGTTAATTCATTGTGTGCTTGGCGATTAAAAATACTTCAAAATATTATCTTATTCGGTTACTAATGACATACATTAATTGTCCCGATTGATAATAACCAATAGAATGTTTTTATTAAGTAGACATTAACCGATTCGGTTACAAACGATTAATTATCGTAAAACGTTTATTAATTGTGTGCCTGGTGATTAAATACGTTATAATATCATCTTAATCGATTACTAAACATTTTATTGTCTTTTGCACTGGATTATATCCCTATATCCACAAACAAATCCTAATATAAAATTTTTGGTATTAACCGATTCGGTTACCAATGATAAAATACAATTCAATAAAAACACATTAGTTTTAAATGCCAAATATGAATTTTCCTGATTGATAATAACCAATTGAATATTTTTAGTAAAGTAGACAGTAACCGATTCTTAATCGGTTACTAGACATATTATTGTCTATTGCAATATATTATATCCTCATATCCACAAACAGATCCTAATATAAAATGTTCAGTTAATATTAACCCACTTGGTTACCAATAATAAATTCAAAATGTAACGGTTTTGACAAAAATATATTAGTTTTAAATGCCAAATATAAATTGTCCCAAATGATAATAACCAATAGAATTTTTATTAAAGCAGAAAGTAACTGATTCGGTTACAAACAATTTATTAACATAAAACGTTTATTAATTGTGTGCTAGGCGATTAAACGCTTCAAAATATTATCTTATTCGGTTACTAGACATTTTATTGTTTACAGCAGTACATTATATCCCCATATACACGAACAAATCCTAACATATTTTTTTTTGTATTAACCGTTTCGGTTACTAATGATAAAATACAATTCGTAGCGGTTTTAGTAAAAATACATTAATTTTAAATACCATACATTAATTATCCGGATTAATAATATCCAATAGAATGTCTTTACTAAGTAGACATTAACCGATTCGGTTACAAAGGATTAATTAATATAAAAAGTTAATTCATTGTGCGCTAGGCGATTAAATACTTCAAAATATTATCTTATTCGGTTACTAGACGTTTTATTGTTTCTTGCAATGGAGTATATCCCCATATCCACAAACAAATCTTTACGCAACATTTTTAGTATTAGCCAATTCGGTTACCAAGGATAAAATACAATGTGTAGCGGTTTCAACAAAAAACCATTCATTTCAAAAGCCAAATATAAATTGTCCCCGATTGATAACAACTAATAAAATATTTTTACCAAGTAAACCTTAACCGATTCAGTTACAAACGATTAATTAACATAAAACGTTTATTAACTGTATGCTTGGTAATTAAATACTTCAAAATATTATCTTAATCGGTTACTGAACATTTTATTGTCTTATGCACTGGATTATATCCTCATATCCACCAAGAAACACTAATATAAAATTTTTTGTATTAACCGATTCGGTTAGCATAGATGAAATACAATTCGTAGCGGTTTCACTAAAAATACGATAACTTGAAATGCTATACATTAATTGTCCCGATTTATAATAACCAATAAAATGTTTTTACTAAGTAGACATTAACCGATTCGGTTACAAACGATTAATTAACGTAAAACGTTTATTAATTGTGTGCTTGGTGATTAAATACGTTATAATATTATCTTAATCGATTACTAAACATTTTATTGTCTTTTGCACTGAATTATATCCCCATATCCACAAACAAATCCTAATATAAAATTTTTGGTATTAACCGATTCGGTTACCAATGATAAAATACAATTCAACAAAAACACATTAGTTTTAAATGCCAAATATAAATTGTCCTGATTGATAATAACCAATAGAATATTTTTAGTAGAGCAGACGGTAACCGATTCTTAATCGGTTACTAGACAATTTATTGTCTATTGCAATAGATTATATCCTCATATCCACAAACAAATCCTAACATAAAATGTTCAGTTAATATTAACCCACTTGGTTACCAATAATAAATTCAAAATGTAACGGTTTTGACAAAAATATATTAGTTTTAAATGCCAAATATAAATTGTCCCAAATGATAATAACCAATAGAATTTTTAATAGATCAGACAGTAACTGATGCGGTTACAAACAATTTATTAACATAAAACGTTTATTAATTGTGTGCTAGGCGATTAAATGATTCAAAATATTATCTTATTCGGTTACTAGACATTTTATTGTTTCCAGCAGTACATTATATCCCCATATACACGAACAAATCCTAACATATTTTTTTTGTATTAACCGTTTCGGTTACTAATGATAAAATACAATTCGTAGCGGTTTTACTAAAAATACATTAATTCTTAATACCATACATTAATTGTCCGGATTAATAATATCCAATAGAATGTCTTTACTAAGTAGACATTAACCGATTCGGTTACAAAGAATTAATTAACATAAAATGTTAATTAATTGTGCGCTTGGCGATTAAATGCTTCAAAATATTATCTTATTCGGTTACTAATGACATACATTAATTGTTTTGATTGATAATAACCAATAGAATGTTTTTACTAAGTAGACATTAACCGAATCGGTTACAAACAATCAATTAACATAAAACGTTTTTTAATTGTAAGGTTGTGATTAAATACTTCAAAATATTATCTTATTCGCTTACTAGACGATTTATTGTTTCTTGCAATGGAGTATATCCCCATATCCACAAACAAATCTTTACGCAAAATTTTTAGTATTAGCCAATTCGGTTACCAAGAATAAAATAGAATGTGTAGCGGTTTCAACGAAAAACCATTCATTTCAAATGTCAAATATAAATTGTCCCTGATTGATAATAACTAATAAAATATTTTTACCAAGTAAACCTTAACCAATTCAGTTACAAACGATTAATTACCATAAAACGTTTATTAATTGTATGCTTGGTGATTAAATACTTCAAAATATTATCTTAATCGGTTACTAAACATTTTATTGTCTTATGCACTGGATTATATCCTCATATCCACCAAGAAACACTAATATAAAATTTTTGTATTAACCGATTCGGTTACCATAGATGAAATACAATTCGTAGCAGTTTCACTAAATATACAATAACTTGAAATGCCATACATTAATTGTCCCGATTTATAATAACCAATAGAATGTTTTTTACTAAGTATACATTAACCGATTCGGTTACAAACGATTAATTAACGTAAAACGATTATTGATTGTGTGCTTGGGGATTAAATACGTTATAATATTATCTTAATCGATTACTAAACATTTTATTGTCTTTTGCACTGGATTATATCCCCATATCCACAAACAAACCCTAATATAAAATTTTTGGTATTAACCGATTCGGTTACCAATGATAAAATACAATTCAACAAAAACACATTAGTTTTAAATGCCAAATATAAATTGTCCTGATTGATAATAACCAATAGAATATTTTTAGTAGAGCAGACGGTAACCGATTCTTAATCGTATACTAGGCATTTTATTGTCTATTGCAATAGATTATATCCTCATATCTACAAACAAATCCTAATATAAAATGTTCAGTTAATATTAACCCACTTGGTTACCAATAATAAATTCAAAATGTAACGGTTTTGACAAAAATATATTCGTTTTAAATGCCAAATATAAATTGTCCCAAATGATAATAACCAATATAATTTTTAATAAAGCAGACAGTAACTGATTCGGTTTCAATCAATTTATTAACATAAAACGTTTATTAATTGTGTGCTAGGCGATTAAATGCTTCAAAATATTATCTTATTCGGTTACTAAACATTTTATTGTCTTATGCACTGGATTATATCCTCATATCCACCAAGAAACGCAAATATGAAATTTTTTGTATTAACCGATTCGGTTACCATAGATGAAATACAATTCGTAGCGGTTTCACTAAAAATACGATAACTTGAAATGCCATACATTAATTGTCCCGATTTATAATAACCAATAGAATGTTTTTACTAAGTATACATTAACCGATTCGGTTACAAACGATTAATTAACGTAAAACGATTATTGATTGTGTGCTTGGGGATTAAATACGTTATAATATTATCTTAATCGATTACTAAACATTTTATTGTCTTTTGCACTGGATTATATCCCCATATCCACAAACAAACCCTAATATAAAATTTTTGGTATTAACCGATTCGGTTACCAATGATAAAATACAATTCAACAAAAACACATTAGTTTAAAATGCCAAATATAAATTGTCCTGATTGATAATAACCAATAGAATATTTTTAGTAAAGGAGACGGTAACCGATTCTTAATCGGTTACAAGACATTTCATTGTCTACAACAATAGATTATATCCTCATATCCACAAACAAATCATAACATAAAATGTTCAGTTATTATTAACCCACTTGGTTACCAAATAATAAATTCAAAATGTAACGGTTTTGACAAAAATATATTAGTTTTAAATGCCAAATATAAATTGTCCCAAATAATAACCAATAGAATTTTTATTAAAACAGACAGTAACTGATTCGGTTACAAACAATTTATTAACATAAAACGTTTATTAATTGTGTGCTAGGCGATTAAATGCTTCAAAATATTATCTTATTCGGTTACTAGACATTTTATTGTTTCCAGCAGTACGTTATATCCCCATATACACGAACAAATCCTAACACATTTTTTTTTGTATTAACCGTTTGGGTTACTAATGATAAAATACAATTCGTAGCGGTTTTACTAAAAATACATTAATTTTAAATACCATACATTAATTGTCCGGATTAATAATATCCAATAGAATGTCTTAACTAAGTAGACATTAACCGATTCGGTTACAAAGGATTAATTTACATAAAACGTTAATTAATTGTGCGCTTGACGATTATATACTTCAAAATATTATCTTATTCGGTTACTAATGGCATACATTAATTGTTCTGATTGATAATAACCAATAGAATGTTTTTACTAAGTAGACATTAACCGAATCAGTTACAAATAATCAATTAACATAAAACGTTTTTTAATTGTATGGTTGTGATTAAATACTTCAAAATATTATCATATTCGGTTACTAGACGTTTTATTGTTTCTTACAATGGAGTATATCCCCATATCCATAAACAAATCTTTACACAACCTTTTTAGTATTAGCCGATTCGGTTACCAAGGATAAAATACAATGTGTAGCAGTTTCAACAAAAAACGGTTCATTTCAAATGCCAAATATAAATTGTCACCGATTGATAATAACTAATAAAATATTTTTACCAAGTAAACCTTGACCGATTCAGTTACAAACGCTTAATTAACACAAAACGTTTATTAATTGTATGCTTGGTGATTAAATACTTCAAAATATTATCTTAATCGGTTACTAAACATTTTATTGTCTTACGCACTGGATTATATCCTCATATCCACCAAGAAACACTAATATAAAATTTTTCGTATTAACCGATTCGGTTACCATAGATGAAATACAATTTGTAGCGGTTTCACTAAATATACAATAACTTGAAATGCCATACATTAGTCCCGATTTATAATAACCAATAGAATGTTTTTACTAAGTAGACATTAACCGATTCGGTTACAAACGATTAATTAACGTAAAACGTTTATTAATTGTGTGCTTGGTGACTAAATACGTTATAATATTATTTTAATCGATTACTAACCGTTTTATTGTCTTTTGCACTGGTTTATATCCCCATATCCACAAACAAATCCTAATATAAAATTTTTGGTATTAACCGATTCGGTTACCAATGATATAATACAATTCAACAAAAACACATTAATTTTAAATGCCAAATATAAATTGTCCTGATTGATAATAACCAATAGAATATTTTTAGTAAAGCAGACGGTAACCGATTCTTAATCGTTTACTAGACATTTTATTGTCTATTGCAATAGATTATATCCTCATATCCACAAACAAATCCTAACATAAAATGTTCAGTTAATATTAATCCACTTGGTTACCAATAATAAATTCAAAATGTAACGGCTTTGACAAAAATATATTAGTTTTAAATGCCAAATATAAATTGTCACAAATGATAATAACCAATAGAATTTTTAATAAAGCAGACAGTAACTGATTCGGTTACAAACAATTTATTAACATAAAACGATTATTAATTGTGTGCTAGGCGATTAAATGCTTCAAAATATTATCTTATTCAGTTACTAGACATTTTATTGTTTCCAGCAGTACATTATATCCCCATATACACGAACAAATCCTAACATATTTTTTTGTATTAACCGTTTCAGTTACTAATGATAAAATACAATTCGTAGCGGTTTTAGTAAAAATAAATTAATTTTAAATACCATACATTAATTGTCCGGATTCATAATATCCAATAGAATGTCTTTATTAAGTAGACATTAACCGATTCGGTTACAAGGGATTAATTATAAAACGTTAATTAATTGTGCGCTAGGCGATTAAATACTTCAAAATATTATCTTATTCGGTTACTAGACGTTTTATTGTTTCTTGCAATGAAGTATTATATCCCCATATCCACAAACAAATCTTTACATAACCTTTTTAGTATTAGCCGATTCGGTTACCAAGGATAAAATACAATGTGTAGCGGTTTCAACAAAAAAACATTCATTTCAAATGCCAAATATAAATTGTCCCCGATTGATAATAACTAATAAAATATTTTTACCAAGTAAACCTTAACCGATTCAGTTACAAACGATTAATTAACACAAACGTTTATTAATTGTATGCTTGGTGATTAAATACTTCAAAATATTAACTTAATCGGTTACTAAACATTTTATTGTCTTATGCACTGGATTATATCCTCATATCCACCAAGAATCACCAATATAAATTTTTTTGTAATAACCGATTCGGTTACCATAGATGAAATACAATTCGTAGCCGTTTCACTAAATATACAATAACTTGAAATGCCATACATTAATTGTCCCGATTTATAATAACCAATAGAATGTTTTTACTAAGTAGACATTAACCGATTCGGTTACAAACGATTAATTAACGTAAAACGTTTATTAATTGTGTGCTTGGTGATTAAATACGTTATAATATTATCTTAATCGATTACTAAACATTTTATTGTCTTTTGCACTGGATTATATCCCCATATCCACAAACAAATCATAATATAAAATTTTTGGTATTAACCGATTGGGTTACCAATGATAAAATACAAGTCACCAAAAACACATTAGTTTTAAATGCTAAATATAAATTGTCCTGATTGATAATAACCAATAGAATATTTTTAGTAAAGCAGACGGTAACCGATTCTTAATCGGTTACTAGACATTTTGTTGTCTATTGCAATAGATTATATCCTCATATCCACAAACAAATCCTAACATAAAATGTTTAGTTAATATTAACCCACTTGGTTACCAATAATAAATTCAAAATGTAACGGTTTTGACAATAATATATTAGTTTTAAATGCCAAATATAAATTGTCCCAAATGATAACAACCAATAAAATTTTTAATAAAGCAGATAGTAACTGATTCGGTTACAAACAATTTATTAACATAAAACGTTTATTAATTGTGTGCTAGGCGATTAAATGCTTCAAAATATTATCTTATGCGGTTACTAGACATTTTATTGTTTCCAGCAGTACATTATTTCCCCATATACACGAACAAATGCTAACATATTTTTTTTGTCCGGATTAATAATATCTAATAGAATGTCTTTACTAAGTAGACATTAACCGATTCGGTCACAAATGATTAATTGACATAAAACGTTAATTCATTGTGCGCTTGGCGATTAAATACTTCAAAATATTATCTTATTCGGTTACTAATGACATACATTAATTGTTCTGATTGATAATAACCAATAGAATGTTTTTACTAAGTAGACATTAACCGAATCGGTTACAAACAATCAATTAACATAAAACGTTTTTTAATTGTATGGTTGTGATTAAATACTTCAAAATATTATCTTATTCGGTTACTAGACGTTTTATTGTTTCTTGCAATGGAGTATATCCCCATATCCACAAACAAATCTTTACACAACCTTTTTAGTATTAGCCGATTCGGTTACCAAGGATAAAATACAATGTGTAGCGGTTTCAACAAAAAAACATTCATTTCAAATGCCAAATATAAATTGTCCCCGATTGATAATAACTAATAAAATATTTTTACCAAGTAAACCTTAACCGATTCAGTTACAAACGATTAATTAACACAAAACGTTTATTAATTGTATGCTTGGTGATTAAATACTTCAAAATATTATCTTAATCGGTTACTAAACATTTTATTGTCTTATGCACTGGATTATATCCTCATATCCACCAAGAAACACTAATATAAATTTTTTTGTATTAACCGATTCGGTTACCATAGATGAAATACAATTCGTAGCGGTTTCACTAAATATACTATAACTTGAAATGCCATACATTAATTGTCCCGATTTATAATAACCAATAGAATGTTTTTACTAAGTAGACATTAACCGATTCGGTTACAAACGATTAATTATAGTTAAACGTTTATTAATTGTGTGTTTGGTGATTAATCGATTACTAAACATTTTATTGTCATTTGCACTGGATTATATCCCCATATCCACAAACAAATCCTAATATAAAATTTTTGGTATTAACCGATTGGGTTACAAATGATAAAATACAAGTCACCAAAAACACATTAGTTTTAAATGCCAAATATAAATTGTCCTGATTGATAATAACCAATAGAATATTTTAAGTAGAGCAGACGGTAACCGATTCTTAATCGGTTACTAGACATTTTATTGTCTATTGCAATAGATTATATCTTCATATCTACAAACAAATCCTGATATAAAATGTTCAGTTAATATTAACCCACTTGGTTACCAATAATAAATTCAAAATGTAACGGTTTTGACAAAAATATATTAGTTTTAAATGCCAAATATAAATTGTCTCAAATGATAATAACCAATAGAATTTTTATTAAATCAGACAGTAACTGATTCGGTTACAAACAATTTATTAACATAAAACGTTTAAATTGTGTGCTAGGCGATTAAATGCTTCAAAATATTATCTTATTCGGTTACTAGACATTTTATTGTTTCCAGCAGTACATTATATCCCCATATACACGAACAAATCCTAACATATTTTTTTTGTACTCACCGTTTCGGTTACTAATGATAAAATACAATTCGTAGCGGTTTTAGTAAAAATACATTAATTTAAAATACCATATATTAATTGTCCGGATTAATAATATCGAATAGAATGTCTTTACTAAGTAGACATTAACCGAATCGGTTACAAAGGATTAATTAACATAAAACGTTAATTCATTGTGCGCTTGGCGATTAAATACTTCAAAATATTATCTTAATCGGTTACTAAACATTTTATTGTCTTATGCACTGGATTATATCCTCATATCCACCAAGAAACACTAATATAAAATTTTTCGTATTAACCGATTCGGTTACCATAGATGAAATACAATTCGTAGCGGTTTCACTAAATATACAATAACTTGAAATGCCATACATTAATTGTCCCGATTTATAATAACCAATAGAATGTTTTTACTAAGTAGACATTAACCGATTCGGTTACAAACGATTAATTAACGTAAAACGTTTATTAATTGTGTGCTTGGTGGTTAAATACGTTAAAATATTATCTTAATCGGTTACTAAACATTTTATTGTCTTTTGCACTGGATTATATCCCCATATCCTCAAACAAATCCTAATATAAAATTTTTGGTATTAACCGATTCGGTTACCAATGATAAAATACAATTCAACAAAAACACATTAGTTTTAAATGCCAAATATAAATTGTCCTGATTAATAATAACCAATAGAATATTGTTAGTAAAGCAGACAGTAACCGATTCTTAATCGGTTACTAGACATTTTATTTGTCTATTGCAATAGATTATATCCTCATATCTACAAACAAATCTTAATATAAAATGTTCAGTTAATATTAACCCACTTGGTTACCAATAATAAATTCAAAATGTAACGGTTTTGACAAAAATATATTAGTTTTAAATACCAAATATAAATTGTCCCAAATGATAATAACCAATAAAATTTTTAATAAAGCAGACAGTAACTGATTCGGTTACAAACAATTTATTAACATAAAACGTTTATTAATTGTGTGCTAGGCGATTAAATGCTTCAAAATATTATCTTATTCGGTTACTAGACATTTTATTGTTTCCAGCAGTACATTATATCCCCATATGCACGAACAAATCCTAACATATTTTTTTTGTATTAACCGTTTCGGTTACTAATGATAAAATACAATTCGTAGCGGTTTTACTAAAATACATTAATTTTAAATATCATACATTAATTACCCGGATTAATAATATCCAATAGAATGTCTTGACTAAGTAGACATTAACCGAATCGGTTACAAAGGATTAATTAACATAAAACGTTAATTCATTGTGCGCTTAACGATTAAATACTTCAAAATATTATCTTATTCGGTTACTAATGACATACATTAATTGTTCTGATTGATAATAACCAATAGAATGTTTTTACTAAGTAGACATTAACCGAATCGGTTACAAACAATCAATTAACATAAAACGTTTTTTAATTGTCTGGTTGTGATTAAATACTTCAAAATATTATCTTATGCGGTTACTAGACGTTTTATAGTTTCTTGCAATGGAGTATATCCCCATATCCACAAACAAATTTTTACACAACCTTTTTAGTATTAGCCGATTCGGTTACCAAGGATAAAATAGAATGTGTAGCGGTTTCAACAAAAAAACATTCATTTCAAATGCCAAATATAAATTATCCCCGATTGATAATAACTAATAAAATATTTTTACCAAGTAAACCTTAACCGATTCAGTTACAAACGATTAATTAACATAAAACGTTTATTAATTGTATGCTTGGTGATTAAATACTTCAAAATATTATCTTAATCGGTTACTAAACATTTTATTGTCTTTTGCACTGGATTATATCCCCATATCCACAAACAAATCCTAATATAAAATTTTTGGTATTAACCGATTCGGTTACCAATGATAAAATACAATTCAACAAAAACACATTAGTTTTAAATGCCAAATATAAATTGTCCTAATTGATAATAACCAATAGGATATTTTTAGTAAAACAAACGGTAACCGATTCTTAATCGGTTACTAGACATTTTATTGTCTATTGCGATAGATTATATCCTCATATTCACAACAAATCCTAATATAAAATGTTCAATTAATATTAACCCACTTGGTTACCAATATAATAAATTCAAAATGTAACGGTTTTGACAAAAATATATTAGTTTTAAATGCCAAATATAAATTGTCCCAAATGATAATAGCCAATAGAATTTTTATTAAAGCAGACAGTAACTGATTCGGTTACAAACAATTTATTAACATAAAACGTTTATTAATTGTGTGCTAGGCGATTAAAAGCTTCAGAATATTATCTTATTCGGTTACTTGACATTTTATTGTTTCCATCAGTACATTATATCCCCATATACAAGAACAAATCCTAACATATTTTTTTTGTATTAACCGTTTCGGTTACTAATGATAAAATACAATTCGTAGCGGTTTTAGTAAAAATACATTAATTTTAAATACCATACATTAATTGTCCGGATTAATAATATCCAATAGAATGTCTTTACTAAGTAGACATTAACCGAATCGGTTACAAACAATCAATTAACATAAAACGTTTTTTAATTGTATGGTTGTGATTAAATACTTCAAAATATTATCTTATTCGGTTACTAGACGTTTTATTGTTTCTTGCAATGGAGTATATCCCCATATCCACAAACAAATCTTTACACAACCTTTTTAGTATTAGCCGATTCGGTTACCAAGGATAAATTACAATGTGTAGCGGTTTCAACAAAAAAACATTCATTTGAAATGCCAAATATAAATTGTCGCCGATTGATAATATTTAATAAAATATTTTTACCAAGTAAACCTTAACCGATTCAGTTACAAACGATTAATTAACATAAAACGTTTATTAATTGTATGCTTGGTGATTAAATACTTCAAAATATTATCTTAATCGGTTACTAAACATTTTATTGTCTTATGCACTGGATTATATCCTCATATCCACCAAGAAACAATAATATAAATGTTTTTGTATTAACCGATTCGGTTACCATAGATGAAATACAATTCGTAGCGGTTTCTCTAAATATACAATAACTTGAAATGCCATACATTAATTGTCCCGATTTATAATAACCAATAGAATGCTTTTACTAAGTAGACATTAACCGATTCGGTTACAAACGATTAATTATCGTAAAACGTTTATTAATTGTGTGCTTAGTGATTAAATACGTTATAATATCATCTTAATCGATTACTAAACATTTTATTGTCTTTTGCACTGGATTATATCCCCATATCCATAAACAAATCCTAATATAAAATTTTTGGTATTAACCGATTCGGTTACCAATGATAAAATACAATTCAACAAAAACACATTAATTTTAAATGCCAAATATAAATTGTCCTGATTGATAATAACCAATAGAATATTTTTAGTAAAGCAGACGGTAACCGATTCTTAATCGGTTACTAGACATTTTCTTGTCTATTGCAATAGATTATATCCACAAACAAATCCTAACATAAAATGTTCAGTTAATATTAACCCACTTGGTTACCAATAATAAATTCAAAATGTAACGGTTTTGACAAAAATATATTAGTTTTAAATGCCAAAAATAAATTGTCCCAAATAATAAGAACCAATAGAATTTTTAATAGATCAGACAGTAACTGATTCGGTTACAAACAATTTATTAACATAAAACGTTTATTAATTGTGTGCTAGGCGATTAAACGCTTCAAAATATTATCTTATTCGGTTACTAGACATTTTATTGTTTCCAGCAGTACATTATATCCCCATATACACGAACAAATCCTAACATATTTTTTTTGTATTAACCGTTTCGGTTACTAATGATAAAATACAATTCGTAGCGGTTTTAGTAAAAATACATTAATTTTAAATACCATACATTAATTGTCCGGATTAATAATATCCAATAGAATGTTTTAACTAAGTGGACAGTAACCGATTCGGTTACAAAGGATTAATTAACATAAAACGTTAATTCATTGTGCGCTTGGCGATTAAATACTTCAAAATATTATCTTATTCGGTTACTAATGATATACATTAATTGTTCTGATTGATAATAACCAATAGAATGTTTTTACTAAGTAGAAATTAACCGAATCGGTTACAAACAATCAATTAACATAAAACGTTTTTTCATTGTATGGTTGCGATTAAATACTTCAAAATATTATCTTATTCGGTTACTAGACGTTTTATTGTTTCTTGCAATGGAGTATATCCCCATATCTACAAACAAATCTTTACACAACCTTTTTAGTATTAGCGGTTTCAACAAAAAAACATTCATTTCAAATGCCAAATATAAATTGTCCCCGATTGATAATAACTAATAAAATATTTTTACTGAGTAAACCTTAACCGATTCAGTTACAAACGATTAATTAACACAAAACGTTTATTAATTGTATGCTTGGTGATTAAATACTTCCAAATATTATTTTAATCGGTTACTAAACATTTTATTGTCTTATGCACTGGATTATATCCTCATATCCACCAAGAAACACTAATATAAATTTTTTTGTATTAACCGATTCGGTTACCATAGATGAAATACAATTCGTAGCGGTTTCACTAAAAATACAATAATTTGAAATGCCATACATTAATTGTCCCCATTGATAATAACCAATAGAATGTTTTTACTAAGTAGACATTAACCGATTCGGTTACAAAGGATTAATTAACATAAAACGTTAATTAATTGTGCGCTTGGCGATTAAATACTTCAAAATATTATCTTATTCGGTTACTAGACGTTTTATTGTTTCTTGCAATGGAGTATATCCCCATATCCACAAACAAATCTTTACACAACCTTTTTAGTATTAGCCGATTCGGTTACCAAGGATAAAATACAATGTGTAGCGGTTTCAACAAAAAAAAACATTCATTTCAAATGTCAAATATAAATTGTCCCCAATTGATAATAACTAATAAAATATTTTACCAAGTAAACCTTAACCGATTCAGTTACAAACGATTAATTAACACAAAACGTTTATTAATTGTATGCTTGGTGATTAAATACTTCAAAATATTATCTTAATCGGTTACTAAACAATTTATTGTCTTATGCACTGGGTTATATCCTCACATCCACCTATAATAACCAATAGAATCTTTTTACTAAGTAGACATTAACCGATTCGGTTACAAACGATTAATTAACATAAGATGTTTATTAATTATATTACGTGCTTGGTGATTAAATACGTTAAAATATCTTAATCGGTTACTAAAATTTAATTGTCTTTTGCACTGAATTGTATCCCCATATCCACAAACAAATCCTAATATAAAATTTTTGGTATTAACCGATTCGGTTATCAATCAAATACAATTCGTAGCGGTTTTAACACAAATACATTAGTTTTAAATATCAAATATAAATTGTCTAATTGTGTAATAACCAATAGAATATTTTTAGTAAAGCAGACGATAACCGATTCGGTTACAAACAATTATTTTATTTTACTTGATTTAACGCTTCCAACTATTATCTTATTCGTTTACTAAATATTTTGTCCTTTGCAATGGATTATATACCCACAAAGAAATCGTAGTATTAACCGATTCGGTTAACCACGTATTAAAAGTCGCCACCCACGTTTAAAACTAACTGAATCGGTTAATTGATTTAGACAAAAACTAACAATTAGTACTAATTGGTTTAAGAGCAATCAAACAGCTGATCTGGTTTCAAAGTAATGAAGCACATGTGTTCGTTTTCCCCCTTTGAAACGTATCGTCGTACACCCCAAATATAAACATCTGGATCAATTTCGAAGCTTTTGAATGAACGGTTCTAAAAATACGACCAGTATATCACCTTGATAAGCTTGGAAATGTTTACAACTACAAATTGCCTTAGTGTAGTTATGTTTGCGCGTAGGCGAAGAAGGCGTTTTGATTTTTTTCTTCTGCTCGGAGTAATTTAAACGTAAGAAAAGACGCAAGCCGGACATGTGCGCGCTTCTTTAAAATGTGACAGGAAATTCACATACAAATATTTATTCGAAACTTGAACGTTCAATAGCCCCGAGCTTAATCAATACGAGCGAGCACATGTCGTGACTAATTAATGTGATTAATTTATTATAGAAATAGTTTTCAAGTGACTTACCTTCTTTTACGCTTTGTACATAAACGGGATTATCTCCAGAAACTTTCATACCATACCCATTTTCGTCTTTATTTATAATAACTTGAACTATGTAAGGATGTCCTCCTGGAGGAGTACCGGTAGAATCCATAAGTGAAATTGGGCGGCCTGTCACCCCAACCATGTTCCCCGTTTGTACGGGGATTGGTATGGGAGACGGCCGCCTCGCTGTGCCGTTCAGACTAGATGAATTTCTGAAAAAAAGAAGTCAATTAAATGTTATAGATTTTCTCAGAACGGACTTTCAAGAATTGAACCTTCGAGCGGTTTTACGACACCTTTTATGATCCTTAACACTTATTACAACAAGCTGTGCCTACACAATAAAAAGCTCTTCTATATAATGACAAGAAATATACCCCTCTCGATATACTTGTTTAACCCACTTCGACTGACAGCTATTCTATTATTGTTTATTGGCTTGTGGGGTGCCATTACAACTTTGTGCCGTTTCGAAGATGCTGACACTAAAAAATCTAACGGTCGTTGAACCACACGATTTCCAAAAAATAATCACAATTTCTTGAATAACATGCTTCATCAGTACAATCGACGAAACCTTTTTTTATATCTTATCCTAAACCAATCAAAGCAGGCATTTGAAAAACAATTAACCAGTTTCGATTACCTACTGCGATCTCAAATTTTTCATTCGATTATTTATTCCTACGAGAAGACTACGCAATTAGATTGGATTTCAATAAAACAAAATATTTTTAGATTCAAACAAAATCGTATCTACTACATTAAATTGATTGAGTAGGCATTGAAGTTTATCTTTTGAAAAATATGTGTCAGCGACTGTAAATAATTTTAAATTTATCGTGCGTGGTTTGTAATCTAATTTTTTTTAAACTTTCGCGTCAGTTACCAATTCCCAGATTAAAAAAAAAAACGTTTTGACATAGAAAATTTAATTTTTTTGACAGCTGCAGTTTAATTTTATCTTTTGTTTTGATGTTGGCTACGTTTGACATTTAATTAAAATTCCAAAGAGTAATACTAGTTTTTCTAAAATTAACTTGGATCTAAATTTTAAATCCAAGTTCAACTACAACATTTTTGAATTTCATAAGAAACAAATGCGTTGTAAACAAAAAACAATTGATTTTGAGCTATCATCTCAACTTGTTTTAGTTTTGTTTTGACATCAAATTAAATTTTGTTTAGACAAGTAGGCTACAGTAAAATATATTTTTAAAAAAATACATTTTTGTTACACTGATGCCTACTCAAAAAATTCTGTGTCATTTTGTTGAGACTTTAGAAATAAATGTCCATTCAGTCAAATAAAATGTGCCAAATACCAATGTAATTTTTCAATTCGAGTCAATTTTTGTAAACTCATCTAACAATTTCAAATTGGAAACATTAAAACTAAAACAAAAGTGTCATTTACGAAAGAAGGCTTAAAATAGTTTTTTTTGAAAATTTTCTTGATTTTTTACAATTTTGAGCTATCATCGCCGAAACTTTTTGAAAGTTTTGTTTTGACACGTAGGCTATGATAGAACATATTCTCCAAAAAAATATATTTTTTTACACTGATGCCTACTATAAATATTTAAGGATTGACAAACATTCATTGAAATAGGCAACCTGAATTAGAATTTTTTCAAAACTTGATTTTAAATTCAGGCTTAAAAACGTTTTTTTTTGAAAATTTGCGTGATTTTTTACAATTTTGAGCTATCATTGCAATTTTTTTTAAGTTTTGTTTTGATATTATGTAATTCTGACACACAAATAAAATTTACTTATACTAGTAGGCTATGATAGAACATATTCTCCAAAAAAATATGTTTTTTTGCACTGATGCCTACTATAAATATTTAAGGATTGATAAACTTTCATTGAAATAGGCAACCTGAATTAGAATTTTTTCAAAACTTGATTTTAAATTCTATGTCACTTTGTTTTGACTTTTAAAATAAAATTCTATTAAGTCAAATAAAACGTGCCAAATTTCAGTGTCATTTTTCAATTCGAGACAATTTTTTCATCTAATAATTTAAAATTGGAAAAATTAAATCCAAAACAAAAGTGTCATTTACTAAAATAGGCTTAACATAGTTTTTTTTACTTTTCTTAATTTTTTTCAATTTTGAGCTATCGTCACCGCAATTTTTTTAAAGTTTTGTTTTGATATTACGAAATTTTCACACATAAATAAAATTTTATTTAGACAAGTAGGCTATGATAGAACATATTCTCCAAAAAAATCTGTTTTTGTAACACTGACGCCTACTAGAAAAATTGAACGATTTACAAACATACATCGAAATAGGCATCTCTAATTAGAACTTGTTTAAAACATGATTTTAAATTCTGTGTATTTTTTTTATCCAATAATTTAAAATTGGAAACATTAAATCCAAAACAAAAGTGTCATTTACTAAAGTAGGCTTAACATAGCCTTTTTTTAATTTTCTTGATTTTTTAAAATTGTAAGCTATCACCTCAATTTTTTTAGTTTTGTTATGATGGTACCAAATTTTGACACAAATAAAGTTTTATTTAGAGAAGTAGGCTGTGAAGAAACATTTTTTCCAAAAAAATGTTTTTGTTAAGCTGAAATTGGAAACATTAAAACTAAAACAAAAGTGTCATTTACAAAAAAAGGCTTAAAAAATATTTTTTTTTGAAAATTTGCGTGATTTTTTACAATTTTGAGCTATCATTGCAATTTTTTTAAAGTTTTGTTTTTATATTATGTAATTTTGACACACAAATAAAATTTACTTATACTAGTAGGCTATGATAGAACATATTCTCCAAAAAATATGTTTTTTTGCACTGATGCCTACTATAAATATTTAAGGATTGACAAACATTTATTGAAATAGGCAACCTGAATTAGAATTTTTTCAAAACTTGATTTTAAATTTTGTGTCATTTCGTTTTGATTTTTGAAATAAAATTCCATTAAGTCAAATAAAACGTGCCAAATTTTAGTGTCATTTTTCAATTCGAGACAATTTTTTCATCTAATAATTTAAAATTGGAAAAATTAAATACAAAACAAAAGTGTCATTTACTAAAATAGGCTTAACATAGTTTTTTTTTACTTTTCTTGATTTTTTTACAATTTTAAGCTATCCTCGCCGCAATTTTTTTTTAAGTTTTGTTTTGATATTACGAAATTTTCACACACAAAATTTTGTTTAGGAAAGTAGGCTACAATAGAACATATTTTCCAAAAAAAATTTTCATGTAACACTAACACCTACTAGAAAAATTGAACGATTTACAAACATACATCGAAATAGGCATCTCTAATTAGAACTTGTTTAAAACTTGATTTTAAATTCTGTGTATTTTTTTCATCTAATAATTTAAAATTGGAAACATTAAATCCAAAACAAAAGTGTCATTTACTAAAGTAGGCTTAACGTAGCCTTTTTTTTTAATTTTCTTGATTTTTTAAAATTGTAAGCTATCACCTCAATTTTTTTAGTTTTGTTATGATGGTACCAAATTTTGACACAAATAAAGTTTTATTTAGAGAAAAAAATGTTTATGTTAAACTGAAATTGGAAACATTAAAACTAAAACAAAAGTGTCATTTACAAAAAAAGGCTTAAAAAAGTTTTTTTTTTTTAAATTTGCGTGATTTTTTACAATTTTGAGCTATCATTGCAATTTTTTTAAAGTTTTGTTTTGATATTATGTAATTTTGACACACAAATAAAATTTACTTATACTAGTAGGTTATGATAGAACATATTCTCCAAAAAAATATGTTTTTTTGCACTGACGCCTACTATAAATATTTAAGGATTGACAAACATTCATTGAAATAGGCAACCTGAATTAGAATTTTTTCAAAACTTGATTTTAAATTCTGTGTCATTTCGTTTTGACTTTTGAAATCAAATTCCATTAAGTCAAATAAAATGTGCCAAATACCAGTGTAATTTTTGTAAACTCATCTAACAATTTCAAATTGGAAACATTAAAACTAAAACAAAAGTGTCATTTACGAAAGAAGACTTAAAATAGTTGTTTTTTTGAAAATTTGCTTGATTTTTTACAATTTTGAGCTATCATTGCAGTTTTTTTCAATTTTTGTTTTGATATTACGAAATTTTGACACATAAATAAAATTTACTTATACTAGTAGGCTATGATAGAACATATTCTCCAAAAAAATATTTTTTTTTTACACTGATGCCTACTATAAAGATTTAAGGATTGATAAACATTCATTGAAATAGGCAACCTGAATTAGAATTTTTTCAAAACTTGATTTTAAATTCTGTCATTTCGTTTTGATTTTTGAAATAAAATTCCATTAAGTCAAACAAAACGTCCCAAATTTCAGTGTCATTTTTCAATTTTAGACAATTAATTCATCTAATAATTTAAAATTGGAAACATTAAATCCAAAACAAAAGTGTCATTTACTAAAGTAGGCTTAACATAGCCTTTTTTTTAAGTTTGCTTGATTTATTACAATTTTGAGATATCGTCGCCGCAATTTTTTTAAAGTTTTGTTTTGATATTAGGAAATTTTGACACACAAATAAAATTTTATTTAGACAAGTAGGCTATGATAGAACATATTCTCCAAAAAAATATTTTTTTTTACACTGATGCCTACTATAAAGATTTAAGGATTGACAAACATTTATTGAAATAGGCAACCTGAATTAGAATTTTTTCAAAACTTGATTTTAAATTCTGTGTCATTTCGTTTTGAATTTCGAAATAAAATTCCATTAAGTCAAAAACGTGCCAAATTTCAGTGTAATTTTTCAATTCGAGACAATTTTTTCATTTAATCATTTAAAATTGGAAACATTAAATCCAAAACAAAAGTGTCATTTACTAAAGTAGTTTAATTTTCTTGATTTTTTACAATTTTGAGCTATCGTCGCTGCAATTTTTTTAAAGTTTTGTTTTGATATTACGAAATTTTGACACACAAATAAAATTTTATTTAGACAAGTAGGCTATGATAGAACATATTCTCCAAAAAAATATGTTTTTGTTACAGTGATGCCTACTATAAAAATTCAACGATTTACACACAGAAATCGAAATAGGCATCTCAAATTAGAACTTTTTAAAACTTGATTTTAAATTCTGTCATTTCGTTTTGACTTTTGAAATAAAACTGCATCAAGTAAGCAATGAGATTTTCAAAAAAAATATATTTTTGTTACACTGATGCCTACTTTAAATTCTGTGTCATTTCGTTTGGACGTTCTTCGTCATTTTAAACACATTTTCTTAATTTAAGTTTTGAATCTAAACTTAGAAAAATAAGCTTAAAAACAACTGAAAAACGTATATTTTAAATTCACGGCTATTACTTTTGTAACCAAGTAGGCTATCTAACAACATATTTCTATTTGGCGAATAGACTATAACAAGGAAGTTTCAATAAATATTAAGTTACTAAAATCGACACCAATAAGTTTTAGCTTTCCAAATTTATTTACAGATTGTTTAAATGTTCAGCAAAATGTAGTGTAAATTTGACACAATTTCACAATGTCAAGGACGAGGTGTGCTTTAAGTTTATAATGACTGCAATTTTCTTATTTATGAACCAATTTTATGAATTCTAGTTACATGTGAAAGACAAAAGAAGCCACAATTACTACTAAGAACTGACTAAATATGCGAAGCAATACTTTTTTCAAGTAGTAATTTCAGGAAACTCTTACATCAAAAACCACTTGTTTTATCGCCATGTTTACGTAAGATTGATAGTCAATTCATAATCAGTTGTGGTTTAATCAGAAAAACAACAAACACGGAAAATGCAACAAATTCTTCCTAATTCTCAACAATGGTGCTAAAATTCCCAAAACATTTTTTTCGGCCGCTAGATTAAACTTTAACGTTAACATAAATCAAATTTGTAACGTCAACATTAATAATAATATTTCGCATTTTCCTCGTTTACTTTTTTTGTTATTGTTTAACCACAGCGTACACCTTCCTGATTAGTTCGTGGTTAAAACAATTGGTTATCAGCATTATATAAAAAACGATCAAGGTGGCTAAGTTTGTGGTTTTGCTGTAATAACTTCCTAATCGTGTCCAAAAAAATTGTCGAACTGCGTCAAATTTAAACATTTTTCGCAGATACTTGTGATTTCTAAAAAAAAATTGTCACAGCCTACGAAGATCAATTTTTGCATCAAAGCTAAGTAAAAAAATCGCATCCGGAAACAAAAACATTTTAAAACAATTCAAATGCATTCAACTAAATTGATATTGTATTTTTTACCATTGTTCAACTTTCATTAAAAAAACAAAAAATATTTTTTGTAATAGAAGCATAGCCTACTTGTCTCAAAACATACGTAGTAAAAAAAAATTGTGAGAAAAATCTATGACGTGGGGACAACGAGATTATTCGATTTTGACTGTTTTCAGATTAAAAATGTTTTTTAAAAAATGTCAAAATTTTTTTTAAATCGCCTTCAAAACCGCCCTTGACTAAGAACAAGCTTTCAACATATTGGCGGTAAGGTTTCTTCGAAATTAAATTAAAGAACAATTTTTTAAGACCTCCTGTGCTGATTAGTCCAGAAACCCTGCAAAAGACTTGTCAAAAACAACTAAAACCATGGTATTAGCATAAAGACTTGTTAAGGCACTAAACTAAGAATAAAGAGTCTGTATCAAATAATCAAATTTGATTGACGCTCTGTCCAGAATCCAATCAACTTTTCAGAAGTCTTCCCTAGCTAAAAGAATGCAGTCTCACACTGAGAAGTTGAGGATTGAGAGGGTAGACAAAACTAACACATTCTAATTATTATTATTATTATTAACCCTGCGACTAGACAGATTGACGATAATAGGGTGTAATTTAGTCCGATTAAGATACGAAAATAATAGCAATTTAAAAGATACCTACAAGATGGCAGTCATCATTATATGTCGCTAACACATTTAAAGTAACCAATAATAACATTTTGCCTACTTTACAAATGGCCGATTTTAGCTTCTTTTAACTCCGGCATTAAATGTGCGTATTTCCTTAACAGAAGGTTAATCATGATTGTAAAGCATGACCTAAAGGATCTCGCCAATCCATACAGTCCAATTACGCTTTCCAAGAAATACACTCGTTTCGAAAAAAATCGAGACAAATTGTTTGTGATGAACAGAAGTTTTAATTGTGTTTTTAATGGTTCCCTGTAAATGTTCCTACCCAACGCAGCAGATGTCAATACCTGTAACCAAAAGGATAAACCTCTTTGGAATACACTACAGAAAAGATATCTGCTCAGTGTCTTCAAAGGCACTAACTCTTAAGTTTGTGCAACATTCTCGTACGGTTACCTTGAAACTCAGTTATCTGTAGTTTAATTTCTTTATATATTCCACATAGAGCTACAATATTAGTCTTCATCGATAAGTTGACCAAACTGATCTCCAACTAGTCTTGAATCAAAGCTCGACAGATTGAAGCGAGTCGTACGCTGCTTCCCTATTCCCTGACGACGATCTTCGTTCCCGATTAGAATTTTAAATCCGGACAGTACCGAGTGGTCTATAAAGATGACATAGCGACGGTGGCTAACAGAACTCTTAAGAAACAAAATCTCAGACCCCTCGGTGTACTCTGCAACGTCTTACGAACGGTTTCCTATCTTTTAGCTCCGGCATTAAATATGCGTATTTCTTTAACAGTAAGTTAATCACGATTGTAAAGCATGGCCTAAGGGATCTCGTCAATCCATACAGTCCAATTACGCTTTCTAAGAAGTACACTCGTTTTGAAAAAAATCGAGACAATTGTTAGTGATAAACAAAAGTTTTAATTGCGTTTTTAAAGGTTCTCTGTAGGTGTTCTTACCCAACGCAGTCGGTGTCAATACGTGTAACCAAAAAGGATAAACCTCCTTGGAATAGACTACAAAAAAATATTTGCTCGGTGTACCTTGATAGGTTCTACTCTTAAGTTTGTGGAACATTCCCGTACGGTTACCTCAAAACTTAGTCATCTGTATTTTAAATTCTTCATATATTCCACGTATAGCCACAATATTAGTCTTCATCGATAAGCTGACCAGGATGATCCACGACTAGTCTTGAATCAAAACTCCACAGATTGAAGCGAGTCGTACGCTGCTTCCCGTTTCCCTGACGACGATCTTCGTTCCCGATTGGAATTTTAAATCTCGACAGTACCGAGTGGTCTATAAAGATGACATAGCGACGGTGGCTAACAGAATTCCTAAGAAACAAAATCTCAGACGCCACGGTGTACTCTGCAACGTCTTACAAACGGTTTCCTATCTTTTAGCTCTGGCATTAAATGTGCGTATTTCCTTAACAGAAGGTTAATCACGATTGTAAAGCATGACCTAAAAGATCTCGCCAATCCATACAGTTCAATTACGCTTTCCAAGAAGTACACTCGTTTCGAAAAAAATCGAGACAAACGGTTTGTGACGAACATAAGTTTTAATTGTGTTTTTAATGGTTCCCTGTAAATGTTCCTACCCAACGCAGCAGATGTCAATACCTGCAACCAAAAATATAAACATCCTTGAAATACACTACAGAAAAGATATCTGCTCGGTGTACCTTTAAAGGCTATAACTCTTAAGTTTGTGCAACATTCTCGTACGGTTACCTTGAAACTCAGTTATCTGTAGTTTAATTTCTTTATATATTCCACGTAGAGCCACTATATTCGACTCCATCGATAAGTTGCACAGGCTGATCGCAGACTAGTCTTGAATCAAAACTCGAAAGATTGAAGCGAGTCGTACGCGGCTACCATATTCCCTGACGACGATCTTCGTTCCCGATTAGAATATTAAATTTCAACAATCATTAAAGATGACATAGCGACGGTGGTTAGCAGAATTCCTAAGAAAAAAATCCCAGAGCCCTCAGTGTACTCTGCAACGTCTTACAAACAGTTGCAGAACTTTCCTCTTTTTTAACTACAGCATTAAATGTGCGTATTTCCTGAAGAGTAGATTAATTACAAATCTAAAGCGTCGCTTAAAGGATCTCGCCAATCAATACTGTCCAACTACGCTTTCAAAGAAGTACACTCGTTTTGAAAAAAATCGAGACACACTGTTTGTGACGAACATGAGTTTTAATGGTGTTTTTAATGCTTCAATGTAGGTGTTCCTACCCAACGCAGCAGGTGTCAATACCTGTAACCGAAAATGATAAAGCTCCTTGAAATAGACTACAGAGAAGATATCTGCTCGGTGTGCCTTTAGCGGCTCTGACTCTTAAGTTTGTGAAACATTCTCGTACGGTTACCTTAAAACTCAGTTATCTGTAGTTTAATTTCTTTATATATTCCACGTAGAGCCACTATATTAGACTCCATCGATAAGTTGCCCATGCTGATCGCAGACTAGTCTTGAATCAAAGCTCGACAGATTGAAGCGAGTTGTACGCGGCTACCCTATTCCTTGACGACGATCTTCGTTCCCGATTAGAATATTAAATCCCGACAACCATTAAAGATGACATGGCAACGATGGTTAGCAGAATTCCTAAGAAAAAAATCCCAGAGCCAACGGTTTACTCTGGAACGTGTTATGAACAGTTGCAGAACTTTCCTCTTTTTTAACTACGGCATTAAATGTGCGTATTTCCTGAAGAGTAGATTAATTACAAATCTAAAACGTGGCTTAAAGGATCTCGCCAATCAATACTGTCCAACTACGCTTTCAAAGAAGTACACTCGTTTTGAAAAAAATCGAGACAAACTGTTTGTGACGAAGAGAAGTTTGAATGGTGTTTTTAAAAGTTCCCTGTAGTTGTTTCTACCCAACGCAGCAGGTGTCAATACCTGTAACCAAAAATGATAAAGCTCCTTAAAATAGACTACAGAAAAGATATCGGCTCGGTGTGCCTTTAGAGGCTCTGACCCTTAAGTTTGTGCAACATTCTCGTACGGTTACCTTGAAACTCAGTTATCTGTAGTTTAATTTCTTTATATATTCCACGTAAAGCCACTATATTAGACTCCATCAATAAGTTGACCAGGCTGATCGCAGACTAGTCTTGAATCAAAGCTCGACAGATTGAAGCGAGTCGTACGCTGCTACCCTATTCCTTGACGACAATCTTCGTTCCCGATTAGAATATTAAATCCCAACAATCATTAAAGATGACATAGCGACGGTGGTTAGCAGAATTCTTAAGAAAAAAATCCCAGACCCCAGGGTGTACACTGCAACGTCTTATGAACAGTTGCAGAACTTTCCTCTTTTTTAACTACGGCATTAAATGTGCGTATTTCCTGAAGAGTAGATTAATTATAAATCTAAAGCGTCGCTTAAAGGATTTCGCGAATCAATACTGTCCAACTATGCTTTCAAAGAAGTACACTCGTTTTGAAAAAAATCGAGACAAACTGTTTGTGACGAGGAGAAGTTTGAATGGTGTCAATAGCTGTAACCGAAAATGATAAAACTCCTTGAAATAAGCTACAGAACAAAAATCTGCTTGGTGTGCCTTTAGAGGCTCTGCCACTTAAGTTTGTGCAACATTCTCGTACAGTTGCCCTGAAACTCAGTTATCTGTAGTTTAATTTCTTTATATATTCCACGTAGAGCCACTATATTAGACTCCATCGATAAGTTGACCAGGCTGATCGCAGACTAGTCTTGAATCAAAGCTCGACAGATTGAAGCGAGTCGTACGCTGCTTCCCTATTCCCTGACGACAATCTGCGTTCCCGATTAGAATATTAAATCCCAACAATCATTAAAGATGACATAGCGACGGTGGTTAGCAGAATTCCTAAGAAAAAAATCCCAGACCCCACGGTGTACTCTGCAACGTCTTATGAACAGTTGCAGAACTTTCCTCTTTTTTAACTACGGCATTAAATGTGCGTATTTCCTGAAGAGTAGATTAATTACAAATCTAAAGCGTGGCTTAAAGGATCTCGTCAATCAATACTGTTCAACTACGCTTTCAAAGAAGTACACTCGTTTTGAAAAAAATCGAGACAAACTATTGGTGACGAACAGAAGTTTTAATGATTCCCTGTAGCTGTTCCTACCCAACGCAGCAGGTGTCAATACCTGTAACCGAAAATGATAAAATTCCTCGAAATAGGCTACAGAGAAAATATCTGCTTGGTGTGCCTGTAGAGGCTCTGACTCTTAAGTTTGTGCAACATTCTCGTACGGTTACCTTGAAACTCAGTTATCTGTAATTTAATTTCTTTATATATTCCACGTAAAGCCACTATATTAGACTCCATCGATAAGTTGACCAGGCTGATCGCAGACTAGTCTTGAATCAAAGCTCGACAGATTGAAGCGAGTCGTACGCTGCTACCCTATTCTCTGACGACGATATTCGTTCCCGATTAGAATATTAAATCCGGACAATCATTAAAGATAAAATAGCGACGGTAGTTAGCAGACTTCCTAAGAAAAAAATCCCAGACCCCTCGGTGTACTCTTTAACGTCTTACAAACAGTTGCAGAAACTTTCCTCTTTTTTAACTACGGCATTAAATGTGCGTATTTCCTGAAGAGTAGATTAATTACAAATCTAAAGCGTCGCTTAAAGGATCTCGCCAATCAATACTGTCCAACTATGCTTTCAAAGAAGTACACTCGTTTTGAAAAAATCGAGACAAACTGTTTGTGACGAAGAGAAGTTTGAATGGTGTCAATAGCTGTAACCGAAAATGATAAAGCTCCTTGAAATAGACTACAGAGAAGATATCTGCTCGGTGTGCCTTTAGAGGCTCTGACTCTTAAGTTTGTGCAACATTCTCGTACGGTTACCTTGAAACTCAGTTATCTGTAGTTTAATTTCTTTATATATTCCACGTAGAGCCATTATATTGGACTCCATCGATAAGTTGACCAGGCTGATCGCAGACTAGTCTTGAATCAAAGCTCGACAGATTGAAGCGAGTCGTACGCAGCTTTCCTATTTCCTGACGATGATCTTCGTTCTCGATTAGAATATTAAATCCCGACAATCATTAAAGATGACATGGCAACGGTGGTTAGCAGAATTCCTAAGAAAAAAATTCCAGACCCCACCGTGTACTCTGCAACGTCTTATGAACAGTTGCAGAACTTTCCTCTTTTTTAACTACGGCATTAAATGTGCGTATTTCCTGAAGAGTAGATTAATTACAAATCTAAAACGTCGCTTAAAGGATCTCGCCAATCAATACTGTCCAACTACGCTTTCAAAGACATACATTCGTTTTGAAAAAAATCGAGACAAACTGTGATGAACAAAGGGTTTAAGGTGTTTTTAAAGCTTCCTGTAGGTGTTCCTACCCAACGCAGCAGGTGTCAATTCCTGTAACCAAAAATGATAAAGCTCCTCAAAATAGACTACAGAGAAGATATCTGATCGGTGTGCCTTTAGAGGCTCTGACTCTTAAGTTTGTGCAACATTCTCGTACGGTTACCTTGAAACTTAGTCATCTGTAGTTTTCTTCGTATATTCCACGTAGAGCCACAATATTAGTCTTCATCGAGAAGTTGGCCAAACTGCTCCCCAACCAGTCTTGAATCAAAGCTCGACAGATTGAAGCGAGTCGTACGCTGCTTCCGTATTCCCTGACAACAATGTTCGTTCCCGATTGTAATATTAAATCCCGACAATACCGAGTGGTCATTAAAGATGACATAGCGACGGTGACTAACAGAATTCCTAAGAAACAAAATCCCAGACCCCACAGTGCACTTACTGTGCAACGTCTTACGAACGGTTTCCTATCTTTTAACTCCGGCATTAAATGTGCGTATTTCCTTAACAGTAGGTTAATCACGATTGTAAAGCATGGCCTAAAGAATCTCGCCAATCCATACAGTCGAATTACGCTTTCAAAGATGTACACTCGTTTTGAAAAAAATCGAGACAATTGTTTGTTATGAACAGAAGTTTTAATGAAGTTTTTAATGGTTCCTTGTAGATGTCCCTACCCCACGCAGTCGGTGTCAATACGTGTAACCAAAAAAGATAAACCTCCTTGGAATAAACCACAAAAAAATATCTGCTCAGTGTACCTTTAGAGGCTCTGACTCTAAGTTTGTGCAACACTCTCGTACGGTTACCTTGAAACTTAGTCATATGTAGGTTAATTACTTCGTATATTTCACGTAGAGCCACAATATTAGTCTTCATCGATAAGTTGACCAGGCTGATCCCGGACTAGTCTTTAATCGAAGCTGGACAGATTGAAGCGAGTCATACGTGCTTTCCTATTTCCTGACGACGATCTTCGTACCCGATTGGAATATTAAATCCCGACAATACCAAGTGGTCAAAAAGATGACGTAGCAACGATGGCTAGCAGAATTCCTAAGAACAAAAATCCTAGACCCCACAGTGTACTCTGCAAAGTACTTCTGTTTTGAAAAACATCAAAACACTCTGTAACGAACAGAAGTTTTAATGGTTCCCTGTAAGTGTTCCTACCCAACGTAGCAGATGTCAATACCTGTAACCGAAAAGTATAAATCTCCTTGGAATAGACTACAGAGAATATATCTGCTCGGTGTACCTTTAAAGACTTTGACTCTTAAGTTTGTGCAACATTCTCGTACAGTTACCTTGAAACTTAGTCATTTGTATTTTAATTTCTTCATATATTCCACGGTGTACTCTGCAACGTCTTACGAACGGTTTCCTTTCTTTTAACTCCGGCATTAAATGTGCGTATTTCCTTAATAGTTTTTTAAGTTAATCACGATTGTAAAGCATGGCCTAAAGAATCTCGCCAATCCATACAGTCCAATTACGCTTTCAAAGAAATACACTCGTTTTGAAAAAAATCGAGACAATTGTTCGTTATGAACAGAAGTTTTAATTGTGTTTTCAATGGTTCTCTGTAGGTGTTCCTACCCAACGTAGTCGGTTGTCAATACGTGTAACCAAAAAGGATGAACCTCCTTGGAACAGACTACAAAAAAGATATCTGCTCGGTGTACCTTTAGAGGCTCTGACTCTAAGTTTGTGCAACATTCTCGTACGGTTACCTTGAAATTTAGTCATCTGTAGGTTAATTACTTCGTATATTTCACGTAGAGCCACAATATTAGTCCTCATCGATAAGTTGACCAGGCCGATCCCCGACTAGTCTTGAATCCAAGCTGGACAGATTGAAGCGAGTCGTACGCTGCTTTCCTATTCCCTGACGACGATCTTTGTTTCCGATTGGAACATTAAATCCAGACAATACCGAGTGGTATTTAAGAATGAATGAATGGCTAGCACAATTCTTAAAAAAGAATCCCAGACCACACGGTGTACTGCGCAACGTCTTACGAACGGTTTCCTTTCTTTTAACTCCGGCATTAAATGTGCGTATTTCCTTAACAGTAGGTTAATCACGATTGTAAAGCATGGCCTAAAAGATCTCGCCAATCCATACAGTCCAATTACGCTTTCAAAGATGTACACTCGTTTTGAAAAAAATCGAAACAATTGTTTGTTATGAACAGAAGTTTTAATTGTGTTTTTAATGGTTCCTTGTAGGTGTTCCTACCCCACGCAGTCGGTGTCAATACGTGTAACCAAAAAAGATAAACCTCCTTGGAATAAACTACAAAAAAAAATCTGCTCGGTGTACCTTTAGAGGCTCTGACTCTAAGTTTGTGCAACATTCTCGTACGGTTACCTTGAAACTTAGTCATCTGTAGGTTAATTACTTCGTATATTTCACGTAGAGCCACAATATTAGTCTTCATCGATAAGTTGACCAGGCTGATCACGGACTAGTCTTTAACCGAAGCTAGACAGATTGAAGCGAGTCATACGTGCTTTCCTATTTCCTAACAACGATCTTCGTACCCGATTGGAATATTAAATCCCGACAATACTAAATGTTCAAAAAGATGACGTAGCAACGATGGCTAGCAGAATTCCTAAGAACAAAAATCCTAGACCCCACAATGTACTCTGCAAAGTACTCTCGTTTTAAAAAAAATAAAAACACTCTGTAACGAACAGAAGTTTTAATGGTGCCCTGTAAGTGTTCCTACCCAACGCAGCAGATGTCAATACCTGTAACCAAAAAGTATAAACCTCCTTGGAATAGACTACAGAGAATATATCTGCTTGGTGTACCTTTAGAGAGTTTGACTCTTAAGTTTCTGCAACATTCTCGTACAGTTACCTTGAAACTTAGTCATCTGTAATTTAATTTCTTCATATATTCCACGGTGTACTCTGCAACGTCTTACGAACGGTTTCCTTTCCTTTAACTCCGACATTAAATGTGCGTATTTTCTTAACAGTAGGTTAATCACGATTGTAAAGCATGGCCTAAAGAGTCTCGCCAATCCATACAGTCCAATTACGCTTTAAAAGAAGTACACTGGTTTTGAAAAAAATCGAGACAATTGTTTGTTATGAACAGAAGTGTTAATTGTGTTTTTAATAGTTTCCTGTAAGTGTTCCTACCCAACGCAGTCGGTGTCAATACGTGTAACCAAAAAGGATAAACCTCCTTGGAATAGACTACAAAAAAAAATCTGCTCGGTGTACCTTTAGAGGCTCTGACTTTAAGTTTGTGCAACATTCTCGTATGGTTACTTTGAAACTTAGTCATCTGTAGGTTAATTACTTCGTATATTTCACGTAGAGCCACAATATTAGTCTTCACCGATAAGTTGACCAGGGTGATCCTGGACTAGTCTTGAACCGAAGCTGGACAGATTCAAGCGAGCCGTACGCTGCTTTCCTATTCCCTGACGACGATCTTCGTACCCGATTAAAATATTAAATTCCGACAATACCAAGTGGTCAAAAAGATGACGTAGCGACGGTGGCTAGCAGAATTCCTAAGAACAAAAATCCTAGACCCCACAGTGTACTCTGCAAAGTACTCTCGTTTTAAAAAAAATAATAACACTCTGTAACGAACAGAAGTTTTAATGGTTCCCTGTAAGTGTTCCTACCCAACGCAGCAGAGGCTCTGACTCTAAGTTTGTGCAACATTCTCGTACGGTTACCTTGAAACTTGTGCAACGTGTTACGAACGGTTTCCTTTCGTTTAACTCCGGCATTAAATGTGCGTATCTCCTTAACAGTAAGTTAATCACGATTCTAAAACGTGGCTTAAAGGATCTCGCCAATAAATACTGTCGAATTACGCTTTCAAAGAAGTACTCGTTTTGAAAAAAATCGAGACAAACTGTTTGTGACGAACAAAAGTTTTAATAGTGTTTTTAACGGTTCCCTGAAGGTGTTTCTACCCAACGCAGCAGGTGTCAATACCTGTAACCGAAAACGTTGAAATAAAATCACGAAAACGAGAATTCTATTTGTTACAAAAAGTTTGTCTCGATTTTTTTCAAAACGAGTGTACTCAAATATTGTTCCGTTCCAGCTACAGTGACAGACGTCATTCTTAGGTCAGTGACAAATGTACAAACAAACGTTTTCAGGTCCATATTATCAATATTCGTATAGTTTGTTCCCGCTTTGTGACAACATGGAAACGGAGATAAACCGTACGGTAGGTACCTTGCTATGATGCCGACTTGAACTGAAAGTAAGAGTGGTTTGGTGGGTTCTCTTCCTACTCCTCCCACTGTAGTGAAGAAGAAAGGAACACATCTCTTCATGTATTATGCGAATCTCTGATTGTTGTAGAAGTCAGATACTCACAAATTGGAGCTATGTGTATAGAGCCAAAAGTCACGCCATACAAGTAAAACTTTAAAATAAGCCAAAAATCTGATAACTAATTTAATCGTTTTTATGTTGTTCTGATTAGAGATGTACCGAATAACGATTTTGTTCGGTAACCGAATACCGAATATTCGGTAAAGTGGCCGAATATTCCGTTCGCCGAATAGTTAACCGAATATTCGGTACATCACTAGTTCTGATACTTGTCATTGACACTAGGTCAATGAATTTTTTTATATTTTAAGTAATAGCCCAAAATAAAGTTTCAAAAGTATCTAAGTCACAACCAGGTACAAATGCTTAAAACGTCGAAGTTTCGTATAAGAATCGGACGCCCATTTTCTGTCGAACTTTTTTAAATACCATATCGTAGCCTATTTGTTGAAATAATGTAGCAACGCCTGCTTAGATCTACTTCCAAGATTCAATTAAAAAATGAGCGAAACAAAACAATATTCGTCTATAGCTTACTTAAACTAATACAATTTTGCCCTTCTCACTTAATTATACTGGGGCATTACCATATTTTAAAATTAAGTTTCAAAAAACAAATGATATTCTATTGGCGCCTACTCGATTAGTTTGAGTGTGGGTTCTTAAAACGTTCAAGTTTTAGAAAACGCATTAGAGAAACAAAACTCTTAGCTAACTTGTCTGAAAAGTTTAGATACTGAAGACTATTTTTCTGTAGTCTTTCTCGATTACCCTGTGACATAAAGATTTGGTTCCCCTAACCATAATAAAAAAGACCCTAGTACTAGCCGACTATTGTAGTCGCCGCAAAGTTACAAAAACCTGCATAATTTTACTAAGTCATCGTTTTTAGGTTCAACCGGCTTGAAGGACCAGCCCATTGACAAGTGTTAGTGAATTGTAATGACTTCATAACCGCATGAGGTAACCAAACCATAGTATTTTTTAGATCATAGTTGACTTTTAAAACATTTGCAATGGAGATATTACTATTCATCGCTAGCCAAATCCAAGTTGGCTTTTAAAACATCTGCAATCGCGGCAAATTCAAGGACGTTGCGCAACTAATTCTCAACAGAAACCGTAACAAACTGCTGAATCACCCTCGTACGATACCGACTTCTGAGAATTCGAGGCTTCCCCAGCTATCCCAAATCGAGTTTGGTGCGGGAGCAGATTAAATAGAAACGTGAACGACGTCGTGTATTAAAATATTAATACAAGATAACGAGCACGATTCGTTTAGTACAAGTGAAAGAAATTAAAGACATTTAAATGAGGTCAATTTACTCTGCTCGAAAAATAGAACCGAGTTAGACGTACTTAAAACGCAAACTCTTTTTTTATGATCCTTTTCCTTTAAGTTTCAATCGTAAATTACCTTTGAACGGCATTTTTATATTTTTAGGTCACTTCTATTTACACTAAACGTGTTTATCCAACAAAATGACATCATATTTATGTAACGTCACGCGAACGTAAAAAAATCAATTGAAAAGGCACTTTTTTTTAACGGTAAAAATAAATAAATCAAAATTCGGTTACGCTACCTTTGATTAACGGTTAGGGAAATGTCGGTGTTTAAATACCACCAACGTGACCCATTTCGCGATCGTTTTTTTTTGTTTTTTTCGTGCGAGAAAAAATGTCTCGAAACAATAAGTGTGCGAGCGAGTGCCGTAAGATTGCAGACAAATCCGGTTATGTCAGTGCGTGTTTACCCAACACAATAGAAAAAGAAAAACAATATGACATAAGCGCCCAGCTCGGTGCCCGTAATTATTTACATTTTTACAACAATCTAAGGGTGAATCAATTACCTTTCAGTCAAGTTTGCGGGTAGGTTGTTCATTTTATCCACAAGCATCCATAAAAACTGCACACATAAACAGTAAATAAGTGTCCACGAAAACACACATATCTCTTTAATCTTCTTTCACTTAACTGCAATTACCTCGATCGCGATTTTTTTACACATTTTCATCGACCAACTCATTGCACGTTCGTTCGTACGTAAATTTACTAAAAGTCACGACGTTTAAGGCACTAATTTCGTTCGAAACGACGGGATTAGAAAATGAATAACCAACAAGTGTCAGCCATCTTGAAAACTGCGTCTCAAGCGCATTATGAAACGCGCATCGGATTTTTATGTTCGCAGCCTACTATGCGCTTTTATTTATCGTAATTAACGCACACACCTACAAAAATCTACACGGTTTGGGAAAAATAATAGTCTAGTTGATACTGATTTGTTTATGACGACGTTTTGGGCGGCGCGCAGTGGCGGCGAGCATAATTTTTCATTTGTTTTAGTATTTTGATTTTATCACCACCTAAATAAAAGTGGGGCTGAAAAATTAAATGGTACTTGCTTAAGGTGTTTATTCGTTGTTGTATTTCATCTTCAGTTACTTTTTGTGTTTTTACGGTAATAATTTAAGGCATTAATCGTTTGGGGGTTTGTTTGTGTCCTTTGTATTTGGTACACTTAAATTAACCTCGTGGTTTGCGATGATTTATTTCTTTGATCTATTAGAATCAGATTTTTATTGACTAAAGTAATCGGGTGGCGGTAACCTAAATCTAGCAGAAAGATCCGTGATTCGTTAAAATTTAGTCAAATTCCTTTGGCTCGCGCAATAACTCATGCACTTACTTTATAAAAAAAACTAACATTCTATGAGTTCTAATTTTAAATCTAGCTTCTTCCAATCAGATGACCAGAGTTCTAACCTCCAAAGTACTAGCGTTTTTGAAAACTTTAGTTATGAATGAATATTTCCTTCTTCGGCAATAACCAAAAAACTTTAATATTTGATTCAGTAAAGTGACCCAGATTGTAATCAAGAGTTTTTCCTAAGTCAGAGATTGAAGCTTTTGGCACGTGGCTTCTTGACATTTCGACCATCATCTCGTGACCTTCTTTAGAAGTACGTGCGTTTCAGTTGACCGGTCTCCGAATAAATCGTTCCAGGTGGAAAAAAGCTCTACTTGAGCGTTGTAGCCATTCTTCTGGATTTCGATCGCTTCCCTGTAATTTCTTATCCAAAAGCGTCTGACTCTAGCCAGTGTGTTGGTTCCGTTGAAGCCGACTCCATATACCCTGTAGTCTGAGAGTGTTCCGCAAGCGCTGATCTCACGGTATTCCTTTTTGTGTGTGCAATATGTTCGTTCAGCCTGATGTTGACCTCCCTTCCAGTCTGTTCTATATATAACCTTCTCCGTGATCTTAAAGTTTCTTTTTGAAGTCTTCGGCTTTTGGTAGCAGGGTAGACATCTTCTCTTTACAACCGAAGACTACCTTCGCTTTATTTCTCTTGAGCAGTCTACCTATTTTGTTCGTAAATCTTTAAATGTATGGAAAGAATGCTGTTGTCGGTTGTCTTCGAATCGTGTTGAATCTGCAGTATCTATTCTTCAGTAGAGCATTTGTAGATGTTTGATTTCTTCCTCCAAGAATTCGGGTTCACATATCACCTTTGCCCTCCTGACCGAGGTGTGGAGAACTAGTTTCTTTATCGAATGGTGATGTGATAGCGCATTTAGATAACCGTTTGTTGGTTTCTTGTACACTTGGTGAACCAATAAGCCGCCGCCCTTCCTGATTGATGGTCGCCGGTGCTCTCTTCTCCAATTCTTTCATATAGATGTTTACTACTACTAGAACATGCGAAACTCAACATCAAAGCTTTGCCAGGATGTCAATAGATGGCAGTATCATATTCCATATCTGGTCAATAAACCTAATCCCGTTGCGCTGACAATCGATCGAACAGGTATTCCTGGTGTGTGTAAATCTAGCTTAATTCAAAGTGATCTAATAATGCTATGAGAATTCCAAGAATGAGATAATGAACGACGTTTCTTTTTTTAAATTAACTGTTTTCACCTCCATTTTGTTAGTTCTAAATCGGAAGCTTCTTAGAATCGATCGGTCACAGTTCTAAATATTACTTATTAAAAAAACGGCGTTTTTTTAAATTCACCATAAAACTCCCGCGCTTAAAACTCTCCGAACATCGAAAAAAATAGATCTCCAACAGCTCTATATTCAAAAATATCTAATTAAGCATTAGGAATCAGCTAGTAAACGAACGACGTTTATTTTGAATTGTACTGTCACTTGAATGTTTCCACGTCTAGCAATGATACCAGCATTTTGTTAGTCCTAAATTTAAATCTAGCTTTTTCCAATCAACCTATCAAAGTTCTAAAAGTTGCTCATTAAAAGAACAGCGTTTTTTAAACTTTATGTTTATGTTGAAACTCTCGCATTTATAAATTTTCAAACATCAAGAACAAAATAGATCTCCAACAGCTCTATATTCAAATATAGCTTACTTCAAAAAGATCTAATTACTCTTTGAGATTAAAAGTTCTAAGAATCAGCTAAGAAACGAACATTATTTCTTTCGAGTTTTACTGTTTCTACGTCTAGCAATGATAATAGCATTTTGTTAGCTCTATATTAAATCTAGCTTTATTCAATCTACCAATCAAAGTTCTAAAAATTGCTCATTGAAAGAACGGAGTTTTTTAATACTTAACATAAAACTCACGCATTTATAACAATTCTATATTGAAATCTAGCTTACTGCGATTAGCTCTACTTAAGTTTTAAGAATCAGCTAATACACGAACGTTTATTTTGAATTTTACGGTCACTTTACTGTTTCTACCTTTAGCAATTATACTAAGCATTTTGTTAGTTCTAAATTTAAATCTAGCATTTTCCAAAGAACCTATCAGAGCTCTAAAATTACTCATTAAGAAAACGGCCTTTTCTAAAATTTACGATAAAACTCGCGCATTTATAAGTTTTCGAACATTAAAAAAGACATAGATCCCCAACAGCTCTACAATAAAATCTAGCTTACTTCAAAAAGATCTAATTACGCTTTGATGATCAAAGTTTCAAGAATCCGCTAATAAACGAACGTTTATTTTGGATTTAACTGTCACTTTAATGTTTCCACCTCTAGCAATGATACTAGCTTTTTGTTAGTTTTAAATTTAAATTCTAGCTTCTTCCAATCAACCTATCAGAGTTATAAAAATTACTCATTAAAAGAACCACGTTCTTTAAAATTCAAGTTAAAACTTTCACATTTATAAATTTTCAAACATCGATAAAAAAATAGATCTCCAATAACTCTATATTCAAATCTAGCTTTCTTCAACTAAATCTACTAAAGCTTTGAAAATGAAAGTTCCAAGAATCAACTAATAAATGAAGGTTTATTTTGAATTTTACGGTCACTTTAATGTTTCCACGTCTAGCGATGATATTAGCATTTTGTTGGTTCTAAATTTAAATCTAGCTTCTTTCAATCAACCGATCAGTGTTCTAAAAATTACTAATTAAAGGAACTGAGCTTTTTTAATTTACGATAAAACTCTCGCATTTGTTTTTGAACAACGAAAAAATAGATCTCCAACAGATCTATATTCAAATCTAGCTTACTTTAAAAAGATCTAATTACGCTTTGATAATCACAGTTTCAAAAATCAGCTAATAAACGAACGAAGTTTATTTTGAATTTTACTGTCGCTTTAATGTTTCCACGTCTAGCAATGATACCAGCATTTTGTTAGTCCTAAATTTAAATCTAGCTTTTTCCAATCAACCTATCAAAGTTCTAAAAGTTGCTCATTAAAAGAACAGCGTTTTTTAAACTTTATGTTTATGTTGAAACTCTCGCATTTATAAATTTTCAAACATCAAGAACAAAATAGATCTCCAACAGCTCTATATTCAAATATAGCTTACTTCAAAAAGATCTAATTACTCTTTGAGATTAAAAGTTCTAAGAATCAGCTAAGAAACGAACATTATTTCTTTCGAGTTTTACTGTTTCTACGTCTAGCAATGATAATAGCATTTTGTTAGCTCTATATTAAATCTAGCTTTATTCAATCTACCAATCAAAGTTCTAAAAATTGCTCATTGAAAGAACGGAGTTTTTTAATACTTAACATAAAACTCACGCATTTATAACAATTCTATATTGAAATCTAGCTTACTGCGATTAGCTCTACTTAAGTTTTAAGAATCAGCTAATACACGAACGTTTATTTTGAATTTTACGGTCACTTTACTGTTTCTACCTTTAGCAATTATACTAAGCATTTTGTTAGTTCTAAATTTAAATCTAGCATTTTCCAAAGAACCTATCAGAGCTCTAAAATTACTCATTAAGAAAACGGCCTTTTCTAAAATTTACGATAAAACTCGCGCATTTATAAGTTTTCGAACATTAAAAAAGACATAGATCCCCAACAGCTCTACAATAAAATCTAGCTTACTTCAAAAAGATCTAATTACGCTTTGATGATCAAAGTTTCAAGAATCCGCTAATAAACGAACGTTTATTTTGGATTTAACTGTCACTTTAATGTTTCC
This sequence comes from Aquatica leii, assembly GCA_035610365.1. Classification (NCBI taxonomy): domain Eukaryota; kingdom Metazoa; phylum Arthropoda; class Insecta; order Coleoptera; family Lampyridae; genus Aquatica; species Aquatica leii. The sequence goes on along the minus strand of CM069438.1, from coordinate 51,236,376 downwards.
ACCTCTAGCAATGATACTAGCTTTTTGTTAGTTTTAAATTTAAATTCTAGCTTCTTCCAATCAACCTATCAGAGTTATAAAAATTACTCATTAAAAGAACCACGTTCTTTAAAATTCAAGTTAAAACTTTCACATTTATAAATTTTCAAACATCGATAAAAAAATAGATCTCCAATAACTCTATATTCAAATCTAGCTTTCTTCAACTAAATCTACTTCAGCTTTAAAAATGAAAGTTCAAAGAATTAACTAATAAATGAACGTTTATTTTGAATTTTACGGTCACTTTAATGCTTCCACGTCTATCAACGATACTAGCATTTTGTTAGTTTTAAATTTAAATTCTAGCTTCTTCCAATCAACCTATCAGTTATAAAACTTACTTATTAAAAGAACAACGTTCTTTAAAATTCAAGTTAAAACTTTCGCATTTATAAATTTTCAAACATCGAGAAAAACATAGATCTCCAATAACTCTATATTCAAATCTAGCTTACTTCAACTAGATCTACTTAAGCTTTGATCATGAAAGTTCCAAGAATCAACTAATAAACGAACGTTTATTTTGAATTTTACAGTCACTTTAATGTTTCTACGCCTAGCAATGATACTAGCATTTTGTTAGTTCTAAATTTAATTCTAGCATCTTCTAAAGAACCGATCAGAGCTCTAAAAATTACTCATTAAGAAAACGGCCTTTTCTAAAATTCACGATAAAACTCACGCATTTATGTTTTCGAACATCGAAAAAGAAATAGATCCCCAACAGCTCTATAATAAAATCTAGCTTATTTCAAAAAGATCTAATTACGCTTTGATGATCAAAGTTTCAAGAATCCGCTAATAAACAAACCACGTTTATTTTTGATTTTACAATCACCTCTAGCAATGATACTAGCGTATTGTTACTTTTAAATTTAAATTCTAGTTTCTTCCAATCAACCTATCAGAGTTATAAAACTTACTCATTAAAAGAACGACGTTCTTTAAAATTTAAATTAAAACTTTCGCATTTATAAATTTTCAAACATCGATAAAAAAATAGATCTCCAATAACTCTATATTCAAATCTAGCTTTCTTCAACTAGATCTACTTAAGCTTTGAAAATGATAGTTCCAAGAATCAACTAATAAATGAACGTTTATTTTGAATTTTACGGTCACTTTAATGTTTCTATGTCTAGCAATGATAATAGCATTTTGTTAGTTCTAAATTTAAATCTAGCATCTTCCAAAGAACCGATCAGACCTCTAAAATTACTCATTAATATAACGGCCTTTTCTAAAATTCACGATAAAACTCACGCATTTATAAGTTTTCGAACAGTGAAAAAGACATATGAATCCCCAACAGCTCTACAATAAAATCTAGCTTACTTCAAAAAGATCTTATTACGCTTTGATGATCAAAGTTCCAACAATCCACTAATAAACAAACCACGTTTATTTTGGATTTTACTGTCACTTTAATGTTTCCACCTCTAGCAATGCTACATAGGATTTTGTTAGTTTTAAATTTAAATTCTAGCTTCTTCCAATCTACCTATCAGAGTTATAAAACTTACTCATTAAAAGAACGACGTTCCTTAAAATTCAAATTAAAACTTTCGCATTTATAAATTTTCAAACATCGAGAAAAAAATAGATCTCCAATAACTTTATATTCAAACCTAGCTTACTTCAACTAGATCTACTTAAGTTCCAAGAATCAGCTACTAAACGAACGTTTGTCTTGAATTTTACGGTCACTTTAATGTTTCTACGTCTAGCAATGATACTAGCATTTTGTTAGTTCTAAATTTAAATCTAGCATCTTCCAAAGAACCAATCAGAGCTCTAAAAATTACTCATTAAGAAAACGATCTTTTCTAAAATTCACGATAAAACTCACGCCTTTATAAGTTTTCGAACACTGAAAAAGAAATAGATCCCCAACAGCTCTACAATAAAATCTAGCTTACTTCAAAAAGATCTAATTACGCTTTGATGATCAAAGTTCGAAGAATCCGCGAATAAACGAACCACGTTTATTTTGGATTTTATTGTCACTTTAATGTTTCCACCTCTAGCAATGATACTAGCATTTTGCTAGTTTTAAATTTAAATTCTAGCTTCTTCCAATCAACCTATCAGAGTTATAAAACTTACTTATTAAAAGAACGACGTCCTTTAAAATTCAAGTTAAAACTTTCGCATTTATAAATTTTCAAACATCGATAAAAAAATAGATCTCCAATAACTCTATATTAAAATCTAGCTTACTTCAACTAAATCTACTTAAGCTTTGATCATGAAAGTTCCAAGAATCAACTAATAAACAATTGTTTATTTTGAATTTTACAGTCACTTTAATGTTTCCATGTCTAGCCATGATACTAGCATTTTGTTTGTTCTAAATTTAAATCTAGCACCTTCCAAAAAACCGACCAGAACTCTAAAAATTACTCATTAAAAAACGGCCTTTTCTAAAATTCACCATAAAACTCACGCATTTATGTTTTCGAACATCGAAAAAGAAATAGATCCCCAACTGCTCTATAATAAAATCTAGCATACTTCAAAAAGATCTAATTACGCTTTGATGATCAAAGTTCCAAGAATCCGCTAATAAACGAACCACGTTTATTTTGGATTTTACTGTGACTTTAATGTTTTCACCTCTAGCGATAATACTAGCATTTTGTTATTTCTAAATTTAAATCTAGCATCTTCCAAAAAACCGATCAGAGCTCTAAATATTACTCATTAAGAAAACGGCCTTTTCTAAAATTCACGATAAAACTCACGCATTTATAAATGTTCAAACATCGAGAAAAAAATAGATCTCCAACAGCTCTACATTCAAATCTAGTTTACTTCAAAAAGATCTAATTACGCTTTGATAATCACAGTTCCAAGAGTCAACTAATAAACGAACGTTTATTTTGAATTTTACGGTCACTTTAATGTTTCTACATCTAGCAATGATACTAGCATTTTGTTAGTTCTAAATTTAAATCTAGCACCTTCCAAAAAACCGATCAGAGCTCTAAAAATTACTCATTAAGAAAACGGCCTTTTCTAAAATTCACGATAAAACTCACGCATTTATGTTTTCGAACATCGAAAAGGAAATAGATCCCCAACAGCTCTATAATAAAATCTAGCTTACTTCAAAAAGATCTAATTACGCTTTGAGAATCAAAGTTCTAAGAATCAGCTAAGAAACGAACAATATTTCTTTCGAGTTTTACTGTTTCTACGTCTAGCAATGATAATAGCATTTTGTTAGCTCTATACTTAAATCTAGCTTTATTCAATCTACCAATCAAAGTTCTAAAGATTACTCATTGAAAGAAGGGTTTTTTAATACTTAACATAAAACTCACGCATTTATAACAATTCTATATTCAAATCTAGCTTACTGCAATTAGCTTTACTTAAGTTTTGAGAATCAAAGTTCCAAGAATCAGCTAATAAACGAATTTTTATTTTGAATTTTACGGTCACTTTACTGTTTCTACCTCTAGCAATGATATACTAAGCATTTTGTTAGCTCTAAATTTAAATCTAGCATCTTTCAAAGAACCGATCAGAGCTCTAAAAATTACTCATTAAGAAAAAGGCCTTTTCTAAAATTCACGATAAAACTCACGCATTTATAAGTTTTCGAACATCGAAAAAGAAATAGATCCCCAACAGCTCTATATAAAATCTAGCTTAGTTCAAAAAGATCTAATTACGCTTTGATGATCAAAGTTTGAAGATTCCGCTAATAAACGAACCACGTTTATTTTGAATTTATCTGTCACTTTAATGTTTCCACCTCTAGCAATGATACTAGCATTTTGTTAGTTTTAAATTTAAATTCTAGCTTCTTCCAATCAACCTATCAAAGTTATAAAACTTACTTATTAAAAGAACTACGTTCTTTAAAATTCAAGTTAAAACGTTCGCATTTATAAATGTTAAAACATCGAGAAAAAAAATAGATCTCCAATAACTCTATATTCAAATCTAGCTTTCTTCAACTAAATATACTTAAGCTTTGAAAATGAAAGTTCCAAGAATCAACTAATAAATGAACGTTTATTTTGAATTTTACAATCACTTTAATGTTTCCACGTCTAGCAATGATACTAGCATTTTGTTAGTTCTAAATTTAAATCTAGCATCTTCCAAAAAACCTATCAGAACTCTAAAAATTACTCATTAAGAAAACGACCTTTTCTATAATTTACGATAAAACTCACGCATTTATGTTTTCGAACATCGAAAAAGAAATAGATCCCCAACTGCTCTATAATAAAATCTAGCATACTTCAAAAAGATTTAATTACGCTTTGATGATCAAAGTTCCAAGAATCCGCTAATAAACGAACCACGTTTATTTTGGATTTTACTGTGACTTTAATGTTTTCACCTCTAGCGATAATACTAGCATTTTGTAAGTTCTAAATTTAAATCTAGCTTCTTCCAAAGAATCGATCAGAGTTCTAAAAGTTACTAATTAAGAGAACGGCGTTTTCTAAAATTTACAATAAAACTCTCGCATTTATAAGTTTTCGAACATAAAAAAATAGATCTCTAACAGTTCTATCTTCAATTCTAGCATACTTCAAAAAGACCTAATCACACTTTGATAATCACAGTTGCAAGAATCAGTTAATAAACGTTTATTTTGAATTTTAGAGTCACTTTAATGCCTCCATGTCTAGCAATAATACTAGCATTTGGTTAGTTCTAGATTTAAATCTAGCTTCTTCCAATCAACCGACCAGAGTTTAAAAATTACTCATTAAGAGAACGGCATTTTCTAAAATTCACGATAAAACTCTCGCATTTATAAGTTTTCGAACATCGAAAAAAAATGGATACCCAACAACTCTATATTCAAATCTAGCTTATTTCAAAAAGATCTAATTACGCTTTGAGAATCAAAGTTCTAAGAATCAGTTAAGAAACGAACAATATTTCTTTCGAGTTTTACTGTTTCTACGTCTAGCAATGATAGCATTTTGTTAGCTCTATACTTAAATCTAGCTTCATTCAATCTACCAATCAAAGTTTTAAAAATTACTCATTGAAAGAAGAGTTTTTTAATACTTAACATAAAACTCACGCATTTATAACAATTCTATATTCAAATCTATCTTACTGCGATTAGCTCTACTTAAGTTTTGAGAATTAAAGTTCCAAGAATCAACTAATAAACGAACGTTTGTTTTGAATTTTACGGTCACTTTACTGTTTCTACCTCTAGCAATGATATACTAAGCATTTTGTTAGTTCTAAATTTAAATTTAGCATCTTTCAAAGAACCTATCAGAGCTCTAAAATTACTCATTAAGAGAACGGCATTTTCTAAAATTCACGATAAAACTCTCGCATTTATAAGTTTTCGAACATCGAAAAATAAATAGATCCCCAATAGCTCTATATTCAAATCTAGCTTACTTCAAAAAGATCTAATTAAGCATTAAGAATCAGCTAGTAAACGACCGAGGTTTATTTTGAATTGTACTGGCACTAGAATGTTTCCACGAATAGCCATAATGACAATAGAATTTTGTAAGTTCTAAATTTAAATCTAGCTTCTTCCAAAGAACCGATTAGAGTTCTAAAAATTACTAATTAAAAGAACGACGTCCTTTAAAATTAAAGTTAAAACTTTCGCATTTATAAATGTTCAAACATCGAGAAAAAAATAGATCTCCAACAGCTCTACATTCAAATCTAGCTTACTTCAAAAAGATCTAAGTACGCTTTGATAATCACAGTTCTAAGAGTCAACTAATAAACGAACGTTTATTTTGAATTTTACAGTCACTTTAATGTTTCTACGCCTAGCAATGATACTAGCATTTTGTTAGTTCTAAATTTAAATCTAGCATCTTCCAAAGAACCGATCAGAGCTCTAAAAATTACTCATTAAGAAAACGACCTTTTCTATAATTTACGATAAAACTCACGCATTTATGTTTTCGAACATCGAAAAAGAAATAGATCCCCAACTGCTCTATAATAAAATCTAGCATACTTCAAAAAGATTTAATTACGCTTTGATGATCAAAGTTCCAAGAATCCGCTAATAAACGAACCACGTTTATTTTGGATTTTACTGTGACTTTAATGTTTCCACCTCTAGCGATGATACTAGCATTTTGTTAGTTTTAAATTTAAATTCTAGCTTCTTCCAATCAACCTATCAGAGTTATAAAAATTACTCATTAAAAGAACCACGTTCTTTAAAATTCAAGTTAAAACTTTCGCATTTATAAATTTTCAAACATCGATAAAAAAATAGATCTCCAATAACTCTATACTCAAATCTAGCTTTCTTCAACTAAATCTACTTAAGCTTTGAAAATGAAAGTTCTAAGAATCAACCAATAAATGAACGTTTATTTTGAATTTTACGGTCACTTTATGTTTCCACGTCTAGCAACGATACCAGCATTTTATTAGTTCTAAATTTAAATCTACCATCTTTTAAAAAACCTATCAGAGCTCTAAAATTATTCATTAAGAAAACGGCCTTTTCTAAAATTCACGATAAAACTCACGCATTTATAAGTTTTCAAACATCGAAAAGGAAATAGATCCTCAACAGCTCTATAATAAAATTTAGCTTACTTCAAAAAGATCTAATTACGCTTTCATGATCAAAGTTTCAAGAATCCGCTAATAAACGAACCACGTTTATTTTGGATTTATCTGTCACTTTAATGTTTCCACCTCTAGCAATGATACTAGCATTTTGTTAGTTTTAAATTTAAATTCTAGCTTCTTCCAATCAACCTATCAGAGTTATAAAAAAAATTACTCATTAAAAGAACCACGTTCTTTAAAATTCAAGTTAACACTTTCGCATTTATAAATTTTCAATCATCGATAAAAAAATTGATCTCCAATAACTCTATATTAAAATCTAGCTTACTTCAACTAGATCTACTTAAGCTTTGAAAATGAAAGTTCCAAGAATCAACTAATAAATGAACGTCTATTTTGAATTTTACGGTCACTTTAATGCTTCCACGTCTAGCAACGATACTGGCATTTTGTTAGTTTTAAATTTAAATTCTAGCTTCTTCCAATCAACGCATCAGAGTAATAAAACTTACTCATTAAAAGAACGACGTTCTTTAAAATTCAAGTTATAACTTTCGCATTTATTTATTTTCAAACATCGAGAAAAAATAGATCTCCAATAACTCTATATTTAAATCTAGCTTTCTTCTACTAAAACTACTAAAGCTTTGAAAATGAAAGTTCCAAGAATCAACTAATAAATCAACGTTTATTTTGAATTTTACGGTCACTTTAATGTTTACATGTCTAGCAATGATACTAGCGTTTTATTTGTTCTAAATTTAAATCTAGCATATTCCAAAGAACCGATCAGAGCTCTAAAAATTACTCATTAAGAAAACGTCCTCTTCTAAAATTCACGATAAAACTCACGCATTTATAAGTTTTCGAACATCGAAAAGGAAATAGATCCCCAACAGCTCTATAATAAAATCTAGCTTACTTCAAAAAGATCTAATTACGCTTTGATGATCAAAGTTCCAAGAATCGCCTAATAAACGAACGTTTCTGTTGAATTTTACTGTCACTTGAATATTTTCACGAATCGCAATAATATAATTCTGTAGTTCTAAATTTAGATCTAGCTTCTTCCAATCAACCAATCACAGTTCTAAAAATTATTCATTAAAAGCACGTAGTTTTTTTAAATTTACAATAAAACTCTCGCATTTCTTTCGAACATCGAAAAAAATAGATCTTCAATACTCTATATACAAATCTAGCTTGCTTTATTAGATCTAATTAAAATTTGAGAACCAAAACTCCCAGAATCCGCTAGTAAACAAACGTTTATTTTGAATTTTACTGTCACTCGAATGTTTCCACGAATAGCAATAATAGAATTTTGTAAGTTCTAAATTCAAATCTAGCTTTTTGCAATAAACCAATCAGAGTTCTAAAATTACTCATTCGAAGCACGGGTTTTCTTTAAATTTGGTACAAAACCAATTGATGTCAAAAGACCTTTTACGCTATCTTTTTTGCCATACGACAAAAGTTAAATCATTTAAATTAAGGTGATCAAAACAAGAAAAAAAAACTAAGAACCGAGATCTAGCTCCTCCCAAAACCTGATTAATATTTGACCATTTCGTAAACAAAAAACTAAAAATCTAGCTATCTAGATTTAACATTTTTTTACCCATTAGAGTACAGTCTTCTCCTTTTCCAATGGCAATCAATAAACTGTAGAATTCTACCTATTCCCGACGTGCAAGGAAAGCTCGGCTTGTTTGATTGGGAAACTGTAGAACAAAAGTACATGCAAACTAGACAATCACAGTACCATTACTGTATCATCGCCACCATTGATCCGATGCAATCATTCGCAAAAAATGCACGGTCGTTTGAGAAAAAATCAAAACAATTGTCGGTTATACTTACCTATAGCTTGCAAATGTCACTCATCCATAACCAATCATCGCAAGGTGACCTTTTCCTCTTAACCGCAACCGATGCGACAAAAACAAGTTAAAGATCATAAACTTTATTTTTTCAACACAAAGTAATAAAATTTAAGGTTATCGTTACAAACATTTATTAAATGATTACAAGTACACAAAAAATTGGTACTGGCATCTGATGTTAATACTTGTAACCGTCGAAAATTGATTCGATGCAAGTTGAGCCGCACACTGTCGTGCGGCAACACTGTTTCGGCGATGAGCATTGAGAAGTGCTCGTGCATCTGATTGGATTTTGGCAGGCTTTGCGCGTTTCCGGGCTTGTTGGAGGCGGACAACCGGTTGGATTTATAACTGTGGAAAAATTACTCTTTAAAGTGTTCATGTTTCTGGGCGCGCGAGTAGTGACAAAAACGGCAACGCCAACTCTAATGACAGTTGCCACTATAGTTGTCAAAGCCTTCTTTTCAGTATAAGAAAATATTAGTTCACTGATACTTTTAGTATCCGAAAAAATTCAAATATGATACTTACAATCGCAACAACTGTTGTAATACTGGCAGCAGTATTCATTGACAACATCACCGCAAATACGGCATATCGATTCGATATTGTCTTGTGCAAATACACTAGCAATCAAAATCAAAAAAACTCCGTACATTTTACGCATTGTTACACTTTGATTCAGCTTCACGTATAGAAACTCGCGCCTTACTTTTCACTAATTACAATTCAGTCCACGCCGTAATAACAACATTAAAATACATTAAAAATTTCACCAAGTAACAAAGACAAAACGCATGTGCGGAATTACCCACTTTAACAAACGGGTAAAAGAAATCGTAAGGTAAATTGATTTTGAAAGCGGGTGGTTGAGCATACTTTTCCACCCTTTCGGTGGTAACATCAAAGTAAGTAACCCGCTCTTCGATCATTACATCCAAGTACATTTGATCGTCAACACGGAATACGTGCACCCGCCCTGGTCCAAACTCAACAGCCGTCGCGACAATCTTTTCTTGACGCAACAGTTTTTCCAAATCGATTTGCGCGTGAAATACATCCACTTTCAGAATCGTAATTAGATTGTGACATATCAACGTGCGATTTCCATCAGTGAAATTGCCTAAAGTGTCATTCAAAAGCGAATCGGACGAGTTGCTCCACAAAACCTTAACCCAATCCGCTTCGACACTCTCGTTGGCGTTACCAAAACCGCCCACCACTTTCTCCATCGAGGAGTTTACCAAAACCGGCCAAAAAGAAAATATCGCCGTTTGCATTTGTCGGCATAAACCACTCGCCGACGAATTGCCTTTAAGAATTTCTTTAAACACCCGACACTTCAAAACCATATTATACCGAAATTCCGAAACCACGTGTAACTCGTTGTTTAAAACACACCAACCCTGTCGACTTACAGGAAACACCAGAAAATTATCGTAGATTAATTTTGGATCTCTCGACACGGTACCATTATCCAAGTTACCCAATAACACCGGTTTTCCGGTTATGTAGCGGGGTTGCCGCTGCGTGATTGCGAGTAATTCAAAGTGGAGTCGTGCCAAAAGAAACTAACCTCGAATTTTTGCCCAAACTCATAATCCGCATGCAAAAAACTAAAGTTTTTTAGAGTGAGCAAAAGCTCGACGCGGGTTAATCCCATGGACCCGTTATGGTAAAAAACGTAGTGTGCCTTGTGCACTAAATTAACACAATCTTGTTGATTCGTTGTGTCGTTAATGCGACATAAGACTGTTTTGGAACCGTTCAAAACGGTGCAATTACCATCGCTGCAATCTTTCACCGTAACTGAAAGGCACGCATTTTGGGGACATTTCTAAAAAAAATAGTTTAGGCACCAACACAAACTAAAGCACAACTCACCCAAATATTCTCGATGCTGGTATTTAATAGTTTCGGGTCACGCACAAATGAAATATTTTTGTAATAAGTCGCTGATTCTAACTGAGCATTATTGCCTGGGTTCGTACCAGCAACGCTGCACTCGCTCTCCAAGTTGTTTAAATATTTCACGCGTTCGTGCTTAAGACAAATGTGAGTTATAAAACTTGTTGATAGTTCTGCAAATAAAACTGTTAGTTAAGTGGTAACAGAAGGAAGAGACTGGTACCAAAAACCACCAAAGTGTGATTTCTCAACACCCATATGTCAGAACCATAAATGTAGGAGTTATTTGCAAATTGCTCAATAAGCTGCTCCATTTCCGTTTCAGGCCATACATACTTGTCATATTTTTGCCCTCGACTAGCTTCGAACGTTGGTATAGTCTACCCAAAAACAAAAAATAAGTAATATTACCAACTACATAGTATCACAAAACCTGGTAGCTTTGCAACGTATACTTAGGCGGCAGATTTGTCTTCACAATACAAAACAAACCGTTTTGATTAACCTCCCACTCGTACGGAGTATTATTAAGGTATATCTGATCCACGTAACTGCAAAAAGAAGTATCGCGGTTTACATTCGGCTCCAGATGACAAACGCTAAAAACTTTCTTCTCGTCCGGACCACAATCCTTATCACAACAACAATTGACGTCGCAAAATTGTCTCTAAAAAACAACGAATAAAATAAATTCTAACAAATTCAGGCACTAACGTGTAGATCGCAAGTGCAAGTGTCGACATCGTGCTGGTACACCTCCAAATGGGCGCCAGGTTTTGTTGCATTCGGTGGCGATACAGTTGTACTTTCATTAACACCACAAGCTGTGTCGTTTAAATCACAAAAAGTTTCCGTGACCGAAGTAGTCGTTTCGCCGTACAAAAATCCCCATTGCAAAGCGATCACCAAAAGCACCAACATCCTTTCTAATATTCAACTCCAAATTTGGCGAAGTTTCTTAAAATTACATTAAGGTTAAATGTGACAACGCCCATAGTCTCGGTGTTCAGCTTGTATCTATCGTTGGCGGATAGTATTAAGTCTGGGCTTTTCAGGTGCGGTCCGCCGCCTAAAAAGAATTGCACAAAGCGTTGCCTAAGCGACCCGAAAGGACGCCATGTGTAACATTCGAGTTGGTGCGCGCCAGGCGTTGTCGGTACTATAACGTAGCCGTAACCAAATAAATGACTACGTCCCCACCAGTCCAAATGGTAAACTTCGATGTAAATTTTGGGCCAACCTGAAAAGATTCAGTTTTTTAGTAACGTGCTTTAATCTGAAATTGATACGTTCAGAATACATCGAGTCAGTGTCGTTGCCAACAATCAATGATTCCATAATTAGACCAATCTGCGGCACGAAACAGTCAAAATGACCAAACAATAAGCAACGATGCAATAAATTAGTTACCACTTAACTGACTAAAACATCAAGCACCTAAAGTTACACATTCTGTACAACTTACGTTAAATAGACGTAAAATATACGTAAGCGTACTTATTCAGTTTCGTGTATTTGACTTGTTACGACTCAAATTGGAAATAAATATTACCAATAATATTACGTAGTGGTGACGTATCTTATACGTATTACAAATTATCTGCCAATTTGGAAAAAACATTACGATCTGTTTACGTGTTTGTACGTAAGTTGCCAAAAAACAACTACAATCGACGACAAACAAGACAAAAAAACTAAACAAAAATTTACAATAAAACTTACCACGTAAATACTAAAGAATGCGTGCTAAATTGAAGATAAATATTACGTGTTGGTAACGTTCAAATAATGAGGATTACATTACTTATATAAAGTACGTATCTTATACATAGTAAAAGATTATGTGCTAGTTGCGTACAAATAATAACGTTTAGATTAATTGTAAAATAACGTATTTTATAAGTATTAAAAATTATCTGCCAATTTGAAAAAAAAATTTACGTAGTGTTTACGTGATTTTACGTAAGTAGCCAAAAGACAACTACAATCGACCAAAAAAACAATAAGATGTATTTTGACGACAAACAAACAAAAAACTAAACAAAAACTTATAATAAAACTTACCACGTAAATACTAAAGGATACGTGCATAATTGGAGATAAATATTACGTGTTGATAACGTTTAAATAATGAAGTTTAAATTACTCATATAGAGTACGTATCTCATACGTAGTAAAAGATTGTGCTAAATTAGAAAAAAAACACGAGCTGTTTGCGTACCAATAATTACGTTTGAATTAATCGTAAAAAGAACGTATTTTATACGTATTAAAAATTATCTAACAATTTGAAATAAAAATTTACGTACTGTTTACGTGATTTTACGTATTTTATTTTACGATTTACGAATTTGAAAAAAAATTACGTACTATTATCGTGATATTACGTAAGTTGATAGAAGACAACTACAATCGACAAAAAAAACAATTGGATGTATTTTGACGACAAACAATACAAAAAAACTAAACACAAACTTACAATAAAACTTGCCACGTAAATACTAAAGAATACGTGCATAATTAAAGATCAATATTACGTGTTGGTAACGTTCAAATAATGAGGTTTAAATTACACATATAAAGTACGTATCTCATACGTAGAAAAAGATTATGTGCTAAATTAGAAAAAAAAGTACGTGCTGCTTGCGTACCAATAATTACGTTTAAATTAATCGTAAAAAGAACGTAATTTATACGTATTAAAATCTGTAAATTTGAAAAAAAATTTACGTACTGTTTACGTGATTTTACGTAAGTTGCTAAAAGACAACTACAATCGACAAAAAAAACAATTGGATGTATTTTGACGACAAACAATACAAAAAAACTAAACACAAACTTACAATAAAACTTGCCACGTAAACACTAAAGAATACGTACATAATTAAAGATCAATATTACGTGTTGGTAACGTTCAAATAATGAGGTTTAAATTACACATATAAAGTACGTATCTCATACGTAGAAAAAGATTATGTGCTAAATTAGAAAAATCTGCTTGCGTACCAATAATTTCGTTTAAATTAATCGTAAAAAGAACGGAATTTATACGTATTAAAAATTATCTGCCTATTTGAAAAAAAAATTTTACGTACTGTTTATGTGATTTTACGTAAAGTGCTAAAAGACACCTACAATCGACAAAAAAAAGAATTGGATGTATTTTGACGACAAACAAGACAAAAAAACTAAACACAAACTTACAATAAAACTTGCCACGTAAATACTAAAGAATACATGCATAATTAAAGATCAATATTACGTGATGGTAACGTTCAAATAATGAGGTTTAAATTACTCATATAAAGTACTATCTTATACGTAGAAAAAGATTGTGCTAAACTAGAAAAAAAATTAGGTGCTGCTTGCGTACCAATAATTACGTTTAAATTAATCGTAAAAAAACGTATTTTATACGTATTAAAAACTAACTGCCAATTTGAAAAAAAATTACGTACTATTATCGTGATATTATGTAAGTTGATAGAAGACAACTACAATCGACAAAAAAAACAATTGGATGTATTTTGACGACAAACAATACAAAAAAACTAAACACAAACTTACAATAAAACTTGCCACGTAAATACTAAAGAATACGTGCATAATTAAAGATCAATATTACGTGTTGGTAACGTTCAAATAATGAGGTTTAAATTACTCATATAAAGTACGTATCTCATACGTAGAAAAAGATTATGTGCTAAATTAGAAAAATCTGCTTGCGTACCAATAATTACGTTTAAATTAATCGTAAAAAAAACGGAATTTATACGTATTAAAAATTATCTGCCAATTTGAAAAAAAATTTTACGTACTGTTTACGTGATTTTACGTAAGTTGCTAAAAGACAACTACAATCGACAAAAAAAACAATTGGATGTATTTTGACGACAAACAAGACAAAAAAACTAAACACAAATTTACAATAAAACTTACCACGTAAATACTAAAGGATACGTGCATAATTAAAGATCAATATTACGTGTTGGTAACGTTCAAATAATGAGGTTTAGATTACTCATATAAAGTCTTATACGTAGTAAACGATTATGTGCTAAATTAGAAAAAAAGTTACGTTTTAGATGCGTACAAATAATGACGTATAAAGTATATAATCGGCGCAACTTTTACGTATGCTTCTGTACTAGGTAAATATTTTAGTTAATTATTCCTAGTAGCTAAAGGTTAAATACGTATCAAAATTATATACCAAATATTACGTACTATGTACGAGATTTTTCGAAGTTTTTATGTAAGTTACTAAAAAACAACTAAAACCGACGAAACTTTAACGTACAGAGAACATTTTTAGTAAATTATTTGTAAAAAGTACGTGTATCTGCCAAACTAAAAAAATATTATGTACTGTGTACGTACTTTTTTAAAGGTTTTTGTTACTTACCAAAAACGACTAAAATCGACGTAACTTTTACGTACGCTTCTGTTTTAGAAAAAAATTGTAGTAAATTATTCGTAAAAAATACCGGTTTTATACGTATCAAAATTATCTGCAAAATTCGAAAAAATTCGAAGTTATGTAAGTTACAAAAAAAAACTACTAAAACTGACGTAACTTTTACGTATGTATGCTTGTGTACTGAAAAAATCTTTTAGTTAATTATTCGTAGAAAGTACGCGTTATATAGGTATCGAAATTTTCTACAAAATTGGAAAAAATATTACGTACTGTGAACGTGTTTTTTCAAAGTTTTTACGTTAAGTGATCAAAAACAACTAAAACTGACGTTACTTTAACATATGTTTCTGTACTGACAAAATCTTTCAATAAATTATTCGCAAAAAGTACGTATTTTATACGTATCACAACTATCTGCCAAATTGGAGAAAAGATTACGTACTGTGTATGTGCTTTTTCGAAGGATTTAGGTAAATTAAAAAAACAGCTAAAACCGACGTAACTTTTACGTATGCTCCAGTACTGGAATTTTTTTTAGTAAATTATTCGTAAAATATACGCGTTTTATACGTATCAAAATTTTTTGCAAAATTTAAGAAAATATTACGTACTGTGAACGTGCGTTTTCAAAGATTTTACGTCAGTTACAAAAACACAACTAAAACCGACGTAACTTTTACGTATGCTGCTATACTGGAAAAATCTTTTAGTAAATTACTCGTAAAAAGTACGTGTTTTATACGTATCAAAATTACCTGCCAAATTGGAAAAATATTACGTACTGTGTACGTGCTTTTTCGAAAGTTTCAGGTAAGTAACAAAAAAAAACAACTAAAACCGACATAACTTTTACGTATGCTTCTGTACTAGAAAAATATTTTATTTAATTATTCGTAAAAATTACGTGTTTTATACGTATCAAGACTATCTGCCAAACTGGAGAAAATATTACGTACTGTGTACGTTTTCGAAGATTTTACAGAAATTACCAAAGAACAACTAAAATCGACGTAACTTTTATATATGCTTCTGTAATAGAAAAATCTTTTAGTAAATTACTCATACAAGTACGTGTTTTATACGTACTAAAGTATTACGTACTGTATACGTGCTTTTTTGAAATTTTTCCGTAAGTGACCAAAAAACAATTAAAAGTTACGTGCTAAATTGGAGATAAATATTGTCTGCTGGTAACGTACAAATAATTACGTTTAAGTTACTCAAAAAAAGTACGTTGTAAAATTTATCTGCCAAATTGGAGAAAAATATTTGTTAAGTACTAATAATGACATCAAATATTCGTACGAAGTACGTATATTATATACGTTATAAAAACTGTTAATTAGAGAAAAATATTACATGGTGCTTGCGTACCAAGAATGACGTTTAAATTATTCATAAAAAATGCGTGTTTTATACGTATAAAAATTATCTGCTAAATTGGAGAAAATATTACGCACTGTTTAGTGCTTTCTAAAAGTTTTTACGTGAGTGACCAGAAACATCTGAAACCAATATAACATTTACGTATGCTTCTGTAGTGAGATAATCTGAAAAAATTATAGAAAATTGCTCGGAAACAACAGAGTGTAAAACGCGCAGAAATTTTTGACAAGAAATGTAGGAATATGCAACATATAACGTATCGTATATGTAGTTACGATTATCTGCTAAAGTGGAGTAAAATATTACGTGCTTTGTTGCGTACCAATGAAATTATTCGTATAAAATACGTATTCTATACGTATTAAAAAATTATCTGACAAATTACAAAAAACATGTACTGTTTACGTACTTATTGCGTAAGTTATCAAAAAATAACTAAAATGAACGTAACATTTACGTATGCGTTATAAAAACTATCTGTTAATGGAAGAAAAATATTACGTGATGCTTACCTACAAAGAATGACGTTTAAGTTATTCGTAAAAAGTACGTGTTTTATACATATCAAAATTATATGCCAAATTAAAGAAAATATTACAAACTGTTTATGTGCTTTTTACGTAAGTGACCAAAAACAAGTGAAACCGATGTAACTTTTACATATGCTGGGATAATCTGAAAAATTCTAGAAAGATCGGTCAGAAACAATAAGTAAAACACGCAAAAATTTTAGACGAAATAAAAACACTAGTTCCTTATAAATGTTGGGATACAAAACATTTAATTTAAGTACATATTAAAAATTATCTGACAAATTAGAGAAAACATTGCGTACTGTTTAAATAATTTTTCCGTAAGTTATCAAAAAATAACTAAAAGGAACTTTTACGTATGCGTTTTTAATTGCAAATTATCTGCTAAATTAGAGAAAAGATTACGAACTGTTTATTTGCTTTTTAGGAGTTATCGTATCAATAATGACGTTTAATTATTCGTATAAAGTACGTATCCTATACGTATTAAAAATTACCTGACAAATTAGAGATAACATTACGTACTGTTTACGTAATTTTTCCGTAAGTTATCAAAATATAATTAAAATGAACGTAACTTTTACGTATGCGTTTTTAATTGCAAATTATCTGCTCAATTAGAGAAAATATTACGAACTGTTTATTTGCTTTTTAGGAGTTTATATAAGTGACCAAAAAACAACTGAAACCGACGTAACTTTTACGTATGCTTCATTACTAGAATCATGACGTTAAATTATTCATATGATGTACGTATCTTAGACGTATCAAAATTATCTGCCAAATTAAAGAAAATATTACAAACTGTTTATGTGCTTTTTAGGAGTTTTTACGTAAGTGACCAAAAACAACTGAAACCGACGTAACAATTAACGTATGCTTCTGTACTAGTATAATCTGGAAAAATTCTAAAAAGATCGGTCAGAAACAACAAGGAGTAAAACGCGCGGAAATTTTTGACGAAAAAAAAACACTGGTTCCTTATAAATGTTGGGATACGAAACATTTAACGTATCTTATATGTAGTTACGATTATGTGCTAAATTGGAAAAAATATTACGTGCTTTGTTGCGTATCAATGACGTTTAATTATTCGTATAAAGTACGTATCCTATACGTATTAAAAATTACCTGACAAATTAGAGAAAACATTACGTACTATTTACGTAATTTTTCCGTAAGTTATCAAAAATAACGTAAATGATTGCAACTTTTACGTATGCGTTTTTAATTGTAAATTATCTGCTAAATTAGGGATAATATTACGAACTGTTTACTTGGTTTTAAGAGTATATATAAGTGACTAAAAACAACTGAAACCGACGTAACTTTTACGTATGCTTCTTTACTGGGATGACGTTTAAATTATTCCTATAAAGTACGTATCTTAGACGTATCAAAATTATCTACCAAATTGGAGATAATATTACGTACGTGTACGTGCTTTTTCGAAGGTTTCAGGTAAGTAACAAAAAAAAACAAGTAAAACCGACATAACTTTCATGTATGCTTCTGTACTACAAAAATCTTTTAATTAATTATTCGTAAAAATCACGTATCAATAATGAAGTATAAAGTACGTATCCTATACGTATTAAAAATTATATGACAAATTAGAGAAAACATTACGTACTGTTTACGTAATTTTTCCGTAAGTTATCACAAGATAATCAAAATGAACGTAACTTTTACGTATGCGTTTTTAATTGTAAATCATCTGCTCAATTAGAGAAAATATTATGAACTGTTTACTTGGTTTTAAGAGATTATATAAGTGACCAAAAAACAACTAAAACCGACGTAACTTTTTCATATGCTTCTTTACTGGGATAATAACATAAAATTACTCGTATAAAGCACGTATCTTAGACGTATCAAAATTATCTGCCAAATTAAACAAAATAATACAAACTGTTTATGTGTTTTTTAGGAGTTTTTACGTAAGTGACCGAAAACAACTAAAACCGACGTCACTTTTACGTATGCTTCTGTACTAAAATAATATGGAAAAATTCTAGTACAAGGAGTAAAAACGCAAAAATTTCTGACAAAAAAAACACTGGTTCCTTCTAATCATGGGATACGAAACATTTAACGTATCTTATGTATAGCAACGATTATGTGCTAAATTAGAAAAAAATATTACGTGCTTTGTTGCTTATCAATAATGACGTTGAAATTATTCGTATAAAATACGTATCCTATACGTATTAAAAATTATCTGACAAATTAGAGAAAACATTACGTACTGTTTACGTAATTTTTCCGTAAGTTATCAAAAATAACGTAAATGATTGTAACTTTTACGTATGCGTTTTTAATTGTAAATTATCTGCTCAATTAGAGAAAATATTACGAACTGTTTACTTGGTTTTAAGAGTTTATATAAGTGACCAAAAAACAACGGAAACCGACGTAACTTTTACGTATGCTTCTTTACTGGGATGACGTTTAAATTATTCGTATAAAGTACGTATCTTAGACGTATCAAAATTATCTGCCAAATTAAAGAAAATATCACAAACTGCTTATGTGCTTTTTAGGAGTATTTACGTAAGTGACTAAAAACTGAAACCGACGTTAACTTTTACGTATGCTTCTGTACAGGGATAATCTTAGAAAGATCGACCAGAAACAACAAGGAGTATAACGCACAGAAATTAAGAAAAAAACACTAGAGTGTATTCATTTTTAAGATAGAGCGCAAGTACCCGTTAAATTTTAGGTACGCTATATAAGGATAGTTCAAAAACAAACAAAAAAATAATTTACGTAAAAAAACTAAGACGTATTATAACACAAAAAAACTTTTTATCCAAATCCGGATCTGAAAAATTGCACCACCTGTTTCAATGAGCGGTAGAATACAATAGCATTTGCAACAGCACGTGATGATCATGTATTGAGCACACAATTCATTTTGTTAACGTGCGCTCTACCTTGAAAACGAATATACTTTAGTTCCTTATAAATGTTGGTATAAACATTTAAGGTATCTTACTATAATCTGCTCAATTGAAAAAAAAAATATTGTGTGCTTTATTGCGTACCAATAATGACGTTTAATTATTCGTATAAAGTACGTATCCTATACGTATTAAAAATTACCTGACAAATTAGGGAAACATTACGTACAGTTTATGTAATTTTTCCGTAAGTTATAAAAAAAAAACTTAAATGAACGTAACTTTTGCGTATGCGTTTTTAATTGTAAATGCAAATTATAAACGAACTGTTTAGGTACTTGGTTTTAATAGTTTATATCAGTAACTAAAAAACAACGTAAACCGACGTAACTTTTACGTATGCTTCTTTACTGAGATCACGTTTAAATTATTCGTATAAAGTACGTATCTTAAACGTATCAAAATTATCTGCCAAATTGGAAGAAATATTACGCACGTGTACGTGCTTTTTCGAAGTTTTTACCAGGTTACAAAAAGAAAACAACAAAAAACGACGTAACCTTTACGTATGTTTTAGAAAATTTTAGAAAGATAGCTGAGAAACAACTGTATAAAACAAATAGTGTTTTTTAAATTTAATCAAATACTTTTGAGAATAAGAAAGTGAACAGAAAGACATCTCTGTGCGACATTCCTATCTTCTAGTCCAAAAACATCAGTCAGAAAACTTTTTAAACGGTCCTGGGTGTTCCTTGTCAATGACTTTAGCTAAGCAATGTTTTTCGGGTGTTGCCGCGTCACAAAACTTTCACTTAACGTTTCGCTGATCATGCTGTCAGCTTCTTCAGAAGATTTCTAAAGACTGATGTTATCGTCTTGCTTACTTGGTTTTAAGAGTTTATATAAGTGACTAAAAAACAACGGAAACCGACGTAACTTTTACGTATGCCTCTTTACTGGGATGACGTTTAAATTATACGTATAAAGTACGTATCTTAGACGTATCAAAATTATCTGCCAAATTGGAAGAAATATTACGCACGTGTACGTGCTTTTTCGAAGTTTTTACCAAGTTACAAAAAGAAAACAACTAAAAACGACGTAACCTTTACGTATGCTTTAGAAACGTTTAGAAAGATAGCTGAGAAACCACTGTATAAAACAAATAGTGTTTTTTAAATTTAATCAAATACTTTTGAGAATAAGAAAGTGAACAGAAAGACATCTCTGTGCGACACTCCTATCTTCTAGTCCAAAAACATTAGTCAGAAAACTTTTTAAACGGTCCTGAGTGTTCCTTGTCAATGTTTTGATAACATGACTTTAGCTAAGCAATGTTTTTCGGGTGTTGCCGCGTCACAAAACTTTGCTGTCAGCTTCTTCAGAAGATTTCTCAAGACTGATGTTATCGTTATATACCGTCTTTCGGCTCCGCTTCGCTGAAAGTTTTGTGACGCGGCAACACCCGAAAAACAGTGCTACATTAAACAACGGCCATGAAAGCTTGCATTCTACAATTTAATCGTCATCAAAAATACTAAAAATCTCAATTGATGATGACTAACTCCATACTAAATTAATTCATTCCATAATTGCAAATAAAAAGAAGTGTCACTCACCTTGCACACCTTTGGTAGCTAAATGAACATCAATCGGAAAACACCATCGACAATCTTCATCAAACTCGGACGACACAACATGCGTTTGTCCCTCCTTCTTACCAGAAATTAAGTTCCAATTATTACCTAAGCACAAATAGCGATAAACTTAAAATTCGTACAAACATAAACTCACCACACTGTAAGCTCCACTTGCAAAACAAACTTTGCTTTGGAAATCGTTTGGCGTTCGAAATTTCACCTATAATATGAACCTCGGCCATCACCTGTCAACTTGACAACCGATTGTTGACAGCACAATTTAAACTACGCGTTGCTTAGCAACGCGTGCACGTGACCGCACAATAATAAATCGATGTAAATGTTATTTAATTAGTCAGACACAAACATTCTCAAAATTCAACATGGTTTTACTAATTATACGTTTTACTTATAATTTACATTAATTAATAAACTTATTTTACCTAAGAATTTAATTTTTAAATTAAGACTCCATTTTGTTGGCGCACGCGCAGCGATCTACACTGCGAAGTTTTTGACATGGCTGAAAAAAAACAGAAATCAAAATAGAAGTTTTTTTTACAGTATTTACGTTAGTAGCGCGAATTCTTTGGTAATTATTGGTTGAAATTGTGCGTTTACTTTGATAATCAACGACGACCGCGTTCTCAACTATTCGTTTAACTCCAGTCACGTACACCACCCAAAATTAGGTTAAGTTTCTTGTAGTAAAAGTCGTTACCTTTTTTTAAAATATGTTTTTTTATTTAGGTGTCAACAATGGGCAGACGTTGTAACAACGAGCGCAGCTCGTGCGAACCACCCGATAAGAAACCATTATTAGCTTTACCCGAATGCGATATTAAAGAAGGCACACTGCTCGTAGACATCTTAGGAAAAGAATGGAAATTGGGAAAGGCCATCGGCACAGGGGGCTTCGGCGAAATCTATTTAGCAACCGACGATCTGTGTTGCGACGTCAACTCGGAGGCACCGTACGTAGCCAAAGTCGAAAACCATTCCAGTGGGCCTTTGTTCGTCGAAATACATTGTTATCTACACATTGCCAAATTAGAATCAAGTAAGTTTTTAAACGATTATTCTCGAATTAATTTTATTTTGTAGTTGTTAGGTGGAAAGAAAAGATGCAAATGCAACATTTAGCGGTTCCTCATTACGTGGCCAGTGGTTCACATATAATCGGCGATAACAAGTACCGTTTCCTAATTATACCGCGGTACAACAAAGACTTGGAGAGCATCTTCGAGGTGAAACGTAAATTTAATTTAAAAACGGTGTTAACGATCGGTCTTCAGATAATTGACGCGTTAGAGTATATTCATAGTAACGGTTATGTGCACTCGGATATTAAGGCTTCCAATATATTGTTTAACGAGTACATAAACAAGAAATCGTTTTCTTTAGTTACGTCGCCGACTTTGTATCGGTATCGTGGGTGTAGGCCGGTTCGGTCGTGTAAAGTGAGAAAAATTCATCGAGTGTTGAGGACTAACTTCAATTTGCAAAGTATGGATAATGGTACCGAATACAAGGTGAAGAATATAGACGAGATTTATTTATTGGATTATGGTTTGGCTTCGCGTTATGTGACTTCGACCGGTGAGCATAAGGCGTTCGATGTCGATAGCCGAAAAGCTCACGCTGGTACTATTTTATTCTGTTCCCGAGACGCTCACGTTGGGGTTCAATCCCGTCGATCGGATCTCGAATGTTTGGGCTACAACTTAATTTACTGGTTGACTTCCGACTTACCTTGGAGCAAATATTTGAGCGATCCCGAGATGGTACATCAGAAAAAAACTAAGTGTAACCAAAACGTGCGTGCGTTTTTAGAATATACGTTTAATAGCGAATTCCCAAGGTTTTTGTACGATTATTTTATGTATTTGCATAATTTGGAATTCGAGGCGAAACCTGATTACAAATACATCAAGACGTTGTTTAGCAAAGCGTTGCACGAGTACGGTTATAAAAATAATTTGTTGTTAGATTTCGACAGTTTGGAGGGATGGGGTCGTAAGCAAAAAAAAACTAAGTGTAATTCGGAAAATGTTAAGATTAAGCGGGCCGTGCAGTCGTTGACGCGCACTCCGCTGAAATCGAATCAAACTATGAAGCCGAATTTACGTAAGGAGAAAAATTTAAAAGCCGATAAGGATTGGGCCCAAGCTTTGATGGATCCCGAGGAGATTATCAAAGAGGCTAAGATTAGGAGGAGGAAGATGACCGATACTAGCGATTCGAATCAATCTAGCGGTATTCAAAATTTGGATTTGTACGCTCTAAATCCGACTGCGGCCATGATCGAGGTGTTTAATAGATCGATGGAGAGGATTAATAGCGGACACACGCCTCGGTATAGAGAACATTCGTAAGTTTATTTTGTTTTGTTAATTGTGTGGTTATGTGGGTGTAGGTTTGTAGATTACATCGAGGGGTACACGCCAGCCATGTTGGAGGTTTATAACCGTATCAAAGAACGCGAGTTTCAAGAATATCAAAGGGTTTCATCAAGATCGAAACCTAAAAAGAAGCAGACGAGTAAAGGTAATAAACGAGCGATCCAACAGACTAAGAAAGAAAAGCCGGTTGCATTAAGACGAACTTATAGCTTACGCGGGTAACATTCACCACTTTTGTATAAGTATCTTTACGTAGCAATTGAAAATATTTCTAAATCAAGACTGCGCTTTCATCGACTTTAGTTTTCAAGATCTGACGATTCAGTTTTTTTAGTTTAAATCTGTGATTCTGTTTTATCAAATTAAGGCTAGAAATTTTAGTAATAAAACTGTGTTACGTTACCAACCTCTTTATTATAAAAATCCTAAAAATGAGCAGTCATTTTTTGTATATCCGATATATCGTCGATTATTTCCTCCAACTTCGTACCAATTTTCTTCGACACCTAAAACAGTGTATGAGCAATTTGTATATAACCTCAAAAAAAAAGCACCAACCTCAATTTTCTCAGTAATGGACAACGACAAAAAGTTCCACACCAATTCCCCATCGATTATCGACCGACACGGGTTTGGATTGTTCCTCCGCCAATTTTTAATCGTTCGAAAAGCTTTTGGATTTAAACCGCAAGTGTGCGATCCATGTGAGAGTAAAACGTTTTGCAACATCAGTAGTCGTCGATATGTTTTCTCGGCTATTGGCAAAAGGTACCCGATCCCACCGTCCAAAGTTGCTACAAACTTTCACTGCAACTCTCGATTAACAATTACTTTACTTACCGAACATGGTAATGTGGCGTTTATCGACACCAGGCAACATCTTCTTATCCTCCAACAATTGTCCCATTTTGCACTTGATCCTAAAAAAGCTATTGACCGATTGTCCCAAGTGGAAATCGGCTTTGCGTAGCAATCTTTGACCACCGAACGATTCCCTAGCTTCCGGTTGGTACATATACAAGACTAAGTTTTTTTCGCTGTCTGACACCAAAAAACCCAAATTTGTGTTGTCGATCATGTATTCGATTGTTAAAATTTCGCAAGGCCGAAAATCCTAAAAAAAAGTTTTACTATGAAAGGTAGTCACGAAGTCTGACCCAAAAAAACCATCAAAGATTGTTTAAAAATGTTTTAAATAAACAACAAAAAAAATTGAAAAAGGAAAATTGTTCCATGGCACGCTCGTGCTTTCTTTTAAATTTTTTTTATAAAAGAAACAAACTTGGTTAGTAGTAAAAAAAATATAAAAGCATTAAAAAATAGAAAATTACAAAAATTAAAGTACTTCATACCCAAAAAAGCATAAAAAACGTCAAAAGTTGTTCTCAAAATAAGAACAAAAAATAAAAATTATTAAAAAAGAATAAGGTAACCAAAGATTAAAATTAAAAAACTGAACCAAATACCATATCGAAAAAATAGAAAGAAAAATTAAAAAGACTACTTCAAACCCCAAAAAAAAGCACAAATAAACGTAAGAAAACAACAAATATTGTTCTCCAAATAAGGAAATAAAAATTATTAAAAAAAACAAATACTTAAGATAATCACATTAAAATTTACAAAAAATCGGCATAATTAAAATTAATAAACTGCTAAAGAAAATTTTAAAATTTAAATTTAAAAAATGTCTTAAATAACCAAACAAAAGAATTTGAAAAATTGTTACATGACGTGCTCTCGGTTTGTTTTAAAATCCATAAAAAAAACAACTTCAAATCGTAGAAAATACTAAAAAGCATTGAAAAATTGCTCGAAAAGCTACTACTAAATACCCAAATAATTACAAAAAAAAACAACGTAAGAAAACATCAAAGATTGTTCCCCAAATAAGAAAAAAAAACAAAAATTAAATTATTTGGAAAAAAAATCTCAAGATAACATTTAAAAAATGTCATAAATGACCAAGCAAAAAAAATGAAAAATGTTCCATGGCGTGCTCTCACTTTATTTTATAATTAATATAGTGAAACTATTTTACTAGTCATCAAAAATCTACTTTAAATCGAAAAAAATATTGAAAAAAACTACTTGATACCCAAAAAAGCGCAAAAAAAACATCAAAGATTGTTCTCGAAAGAAGAAAAAAAAAATTAAAAAAAACCCAAATCCGAAGATAACCTTAAATTAAAATATAAAAATATGACCCATAGACGATTGTACTTTGGATTCAAAATTAACATAAAATCGACATCATTCAAATTAAAAAACTGCCAAAGAAAATTTTGAAATTTAAAAGTGATTTATTCAATAACCGAACAAAAAAAAATTGAAAAAGGAAAATTGTTCCATGGCACGCTCTTACTTTCTTTTAAATTTTTTTTATAAAAGAAACAAACTTGGTTAGTTTTAAAAAAATATATAAACGCATTAAAGAATAGAAAATTACAAAAATTAAAGTACTTTTCATACCCAAAAAAGTTGTTCTCAAAATAAGAAAAAACATCAGACGGTTTTTAAAATAAATAATAAATAATAATAAAATAAAAAAAACCAAATCTCAAATTTCGGATGAAAGTTTAGAAAAAATGAACCGTAGACGACTGTAATTTGAATTGAAAATTTACAAAAATCTACATAAAATTTGGAAAACTGCAAAAGAAAATTTTGAAATTGAGATTTAAAAGATGTCTTAAATAACCAAACAAAAGAAATTGAAAAATTGTTACATGACATGCTCTCGGTTTGTTTTAAAATCCGTTAAAAAAAACAACTTCAAATCGTAGAAAATGCTAAAAAGCATTGAAAAATTGCTACATCGTAATACAAATAAAAAAAAATGTTTTTTAACCAAATCTCAAAATCTTGGATCAAAGTTTACAAAAATGAGCCGAAGACGACTGTAATTCGGATTTAAAATTTACAAAAATCTACATAATTAAAATTAAAAAACTGCCAAAGAAGATTTTGAAATTGAGATTTAAAAAATCTCTTAAATAACCAAAAAAAAATTGAAAAATTATTTAAGAAAAAAAAATACAAAAATCAAGCTGCGAAAAAAAGATTGAAAAATTGTTTCATGGCCTGCTTTCCTTTTATTTTAAAATTAATTAAAAAAGCAACTT
The DNA here is from genome assembly GCA_035610365.1 of Aquatica leii. NCBI lineage: Eukaryota > Metazoa > Arthropoda > Insecta > Coleoptera > Lampyridae > Aquatica > Aquatica leii. The sequence continues at coordinate 51,209,579 of CM069438.1, read as the reverse complement.
CAAACTGAAAAAATCTAAAAAAGTATTGAAAAAATTAAAGAGGGACAAATAACTGATTTCATGTCCAAAAAGTGCAAAAAAACATAAAATAACTACAAAGATTGTTCTCTAAATAAATAAAAAAATAGCAATTATTTAAAAAAAACGAATCTAAAAATAACCTAAAATTAAAATTAAAAAACTGCAAAAAAAATTGTAATTTAAGTGATTTATTAAAACACAAAAAAATTTTAAATGATAACTTCAAATTAAAATATAAAAAAATGATTCATAAACAACTGTAATTTGGATCTAAAATTAACAAAAAATCGACATAATTAAAATTAAAAAACTGCCACAAAAATTGAAATTTAAGTGATTTATTAAATAACAAAAAAATTGAAATATTATACAAACGTAAGAAAACATTAAAGATTGTTTCCGAAATCAAAAAAATCAAAAATTGACAGAAAAAAACTACTTCATGCCCAAAAAAGTGCAAAAAAAAACGTAAGAAAACATCATAGATTGTAATTTAAACAAAAATGTTTTTACTCTTTTTTTTTTAAATTCATTAAAAACAACTTCAAATTGAATAAATAAAAAAAAAGCATTGAAAAAATTAAAAATAGGCAAAATAGTTACTTCATATCCAAAAAAGTAAAAACAAACATCAGTGTTTTCTAAATAAGAAAAAAAATACAAAAATAAAAATTATTTAAAAACACAAAATTAAAAAACTGCGAGAAAAAAATTGTTTCATGGCGTACCCTGTTATTACTTTAAAATTAATTAAAAAAGCAACTTCGAACCAAAAAAATCCAAGAAAGCATTGAAAAAACAGCCAAAAAAACTTACTTCATATCCAAAAAAGTAAAAAAAAAAAAACATCAGACTGTTTTCCAAATAAGAAAAAAAACAAAAATTAAAAATATTTAAAAAGATCAAATTAAAAAACTGCGAGAAAAAAATTGTTTCATGACCTACCATGTTTTTATTTTAAGATTAATTAAAGAAGCAACTTCAAACCGAAAAAATCCAAAAAAGCATTGAAAAAAATTAAAAATAGCCAACTTACTTCATATACAAAAATAGTAAGAAAAAACACTAAAGACTGTTTTTTTAATAAGAAAAAAAAATACAAAAATCAAATTAAAAAATTGCGAAAAAAAATTGAAAAATTGTTTCATGGCCTGCTCTCCTTTTATTTTAAAATTAATTAAAAAAGCAACTTCAAACCCAAAAAAGCATTGAAAAAATTAAAAATAGCCAAAAAACTGATTTCATATCCAAAAAGTGCAAAACAACATAAAATAACATCAAAGATTGTTCTCCAAATAAATAAAAAAATAGCACTTGTTTAAAAAAAAACAAATCCAAAAATAACCTCAAATTAAAATATAAAAAAATTGACTCATAGACGACTGTAATTTGGATATAAAATTAACAAAAAATCGACATAATTAAAATTAAAAAACTGACAAAAAATTGAAATTTAAGTGATTTATTAAATAACAAACAAAATTTGAAATATTATACAAACGTATACAAAAAAGTATAAAAAAAACCGAAAACTTAAGATAATCACAGATTAAAATTTCAAAAAATTGAACCAGACTTGGATTTAAAATTTACAAAAATCAACATAAATCAAATTTAAAATTGCCAAAAAAAAAATTTGAAACTTAAATTAAAAAAAGAACAATTGTTTCATGCCGTGCTTTATTTAAAATTCTTTATAAAATGAAAAAAAAACTTCAAATCGAAAAAATACAAAAAAGCATTGAAAAACCAAAAATTGACAGAAAAAAAATACTTAATGCCCAAAGAAGTGCAAAAAACGTAAGAAAACATCAAAGATTGTAATACAAATAAGAAAAACAGTACAAAAATAAAAAATATTAAAAAAAAATCTCGAGATAAAATAAAACAACTAAAAAACTATAAAAAGGAATTAAAAAAGCAAAACAAACAAAAAAAACACTTCATACCCAAAAAATGCAAAAAAATTGTACCATAGCGTGACCTCGCTTTGTTTTAAAATTCAACTACTTGACTAGTCCCCAAAAAAAACAACTTCAAACCACAAAAAATACAAAAAATTTTTTTTTTTTAATCTCAAGGTAATCTCAGATTAAAACTTAAAAAAATCAAATAGACCACTGTAATTTGGATTTAAAATTTTGAAGATTTTAATTTAAAAAATTTCTTAAATAACCAAAAAAAAAAGAAAAAAAAGAAAAATTGCTCCGTTTTAAAATTCGTTATAGAAATTAAAAAAACTTGTGTAGTCATTAAAAAAACTACTTTAAATCGGTGCAATACAAAAAAGCATTTAAAAAATCAAAAAGGACCAAAAAAGCTACTTCATACACAAAAAATGCAACCTAGCATAAAAAATCAAAAAGAAAAAAATATAAAAACAGAATTATATATTAAAAAAAATTAAGATAACCTCAGATTAAAGCTGAAAAAATTGAAGCATATATGACAGTGCCATTAATTTAAACTTTACAAAAAATGGACATAATTAAAATTAAAAAGATCGTCAAAGAAAATTTTTAAAGTAAAATTTAAAAAAATGTCTGAAACAACCAAACGAAAAGTAATAAAAAGAAACAATTACGCTAGTCTTTAAAAAAACTACTTGAAATCGAAAAAAATACAAAACAGCATTGAAAAAATCAAAAATTACGAAAAAAAAACTACTTCATGCACAAAAAGTGCAAAAAAAGTATTATTAAAAAAACCAAACCTCAAGATTCCTCAGATTCAGACTATAGCTTAGATTAAAAATTTGCAAAAAAGTGACAAACTGCCAAAGTAATTTTGAAATTGAGATTTAAAAAACGTTATAAATAACCAAACAAAAAATGATTAAAAACTGTTCCATGGCGTGCTCTCGTTTTGTCTTAAGATTAAATTTTAAAAAATGACTTAAGTAACCAAACGAAAAAGAATTGCAAAATTGTACCATGGCGTGATCTCGGTTTGTTTTAAAATTAAAATGAATAAACTGCAAAAGAAAATTTTGAAATTTAAATGTAACAAATGAAAATTACCCAAACAAAAAAAAATAGAAAAATTATTTCATGGCGTGCTCTCGCTTTGTTTTAAAATTAAAATGAATAAATACGAAAAAACTGGAAAAATCAAAAATTGACAAAAAAAACTACTGCAAAAAACGTAAGAAAACATCAAAGATTGTTCCCCAAATAAAAACAAAAAAGTATAAAAAACCCGAAAACTTAAGATAATCACAGATTAAAATTTGAAAAAATGAGTCATAGACGACTGTAAAATTTACAAAAAATCGACATAGGTAAAATTAAAAATCCGTAAAAGAAAATTTTGATATTTAAATCTAAAAAATGTCTTAGATAACCAAAAGAAAAAATATAGAATAATTATTCCATTGCGTGCTTTCGCTTTAGTTTATAATTCATAAAGTGAACTACTTGCCTAGTGATCAAAATCTACTTCAATTCGAAAAAAATACAAAAAAACATCAAACATTGCAAAAAATCAAAATTGACAGAAAAAAACTTCGAATGTTCCCAAAGAAGTGCAAAAACGTAAGACAACATCAAATAAAAACAAATCTCCAAATTACATTAAAATTTTTAAAATTAATTATCTCGAGAAATAAAACAACTAAAAACTACATAAAATCGACATAATTAAAAAGCAAAACTACAAAAAAAACACTTCATACCCAAAAATGCAAAAAAATTGTACCATAGCGTGACCTCGCTTTGTTTTAAAATTCAACAACTTGACTAGTCCAAAAAAAAAACAACTTCAAACCACAAAAAATACAAAAAAAATATTTAAAAACAAAATCTCAAGGTAATCTCAGATTAAAATTTAAAAAAAATCAACCATAGACGACTGTAATTTGGATTTAAAATTTGCTTAAATAACCAAAAAAAATAGAAAAAAAAGAAAAATTGTTTCGTTTTAAAATTCGGTATAAAATTTAAAAAAAAACTTGTGGAGTCATTAAAAAACCTACTTTAAATTGATGCAATACAAAAAGGCAAAAATCAAAAATTTACAAAAAACTACTGCAAAAACTGTAAAAAAAGTAATACGAATAAGAAGAAAAATATAAAAACAGAATTATATATAAAAAAAATTTAAGATAACCTCAGATTAAAGCTGAAAAATTTGAAGCATAGACGACAATACATTGATTTAAACTTTACAAAAAATTGACATAATTAAAATTAAAAAGATCGTCAAAGAAAATTTTTAAATTAAAATTTAAAAAAATGCCTGAAACAACGAAAAGAAACTGAAAAATTGTTCCACGGCCTGCTCTCCTTTTATTTCAAAAGTAATAAAAAGAAACAATTAGGCTAGTTTTAAAAAAAACTACTTTAATTCGAAAAAAATACAAAAAAAACATTGAAAGCATCAAAAATTGCAAAACTTCATATCCAAAAAAGTGCAGAAAAATGTAAGAAAACATCAAAGATTGTTCTCCAAGAATAAAAATACGAAAAAAAACAAATCTCCAGATATTTTAAAAAATGAACTATAGACGACTGTAATTTGGATTTAAAATTTACTTAAAATCGACATAATTAAAAAACTAAAAAAAATAAAAATTGCTCCATGGCATGCTCTTCCAAAAAAAATTAAAAAAGAAAAATTAAATTTGAACCATAGAAGACTGCAACTTAGAATTGAAATTTACAAAAACTAAAATAAAACTGCAAAAGAAAAGCAGTAAAAAATATGAAAATCTAAAAATCTTAAACAGCCAACTAAACAAAATAAGAAAATTTGATCTACAATTTGTTTTTGGTCAATTTTAAAATTCACCAAAAAATTAACTTCAAATCCAAAAAACCTTACAAATATTTTTTCCCAAATAAAAAATAAACAAAACAAACATTAAAACTATATAAAAAACAAGAATGTGAAATTCACAAAATCAAACAGCATAATTAAAATTTAAAAAAAAACGCCGATAAAAAATAGTAAATAATTTTTTTAAATAAAATTTAAAAAAACAAAAAAGATAAGAAAATTGTATTTATGGCATGTTCATGTTCAATTTTAAAATTCACCAAAAACAAATCTACTAGTCATAAAAAAAATATAAACAAAAACACAAAAATCAAGATGATAAAAAAACAAAATTCATTAAAAAGCAACTTCAAACTAAGAAAAAAATAGAAACAAAAAAAAACAATAAAAATTTATACAAAAAAAAAGAAAATCTTGGATAACCACAAATGAAAATCAAAAAAGTATAAATAAGTTAATGTACAGGGCGAGTCAATAGCATGGTGGTATTGGATAATTGACTATTTCATTACACTAAAAAAAAGACGGAAAAATGATACTTGGTTACGCCAGGACCGTACTTAACTACTTTTTGTCATGTACTTTAAACTTAATTTAAAAATTTGTATTTACGTATAATTTGATACACTTACCAATACCTCGCGATTTTTATTTCAAACGAAGCCAGTTTACAAATTCCGATTCGGATTGATATAGTTACACCCACTTCAGTGTCTTAGCAAAGAAGGTATAAAAGAAGGTACTTACTCTAGATACTAAAGATAACGTGCGATACTCCTCTTGAAACCTCAAAAGAGAAATCGACTTATAAACATCGGCAATCAGTATCAAACTCTTAATCGACAAAATTTGATGCGTATAAATCTGGGTATCTATGAAGGCAACGCCTACTAAATCGTTGTCTTTTAACTGCCAAATATAAATCTAAAAACAAAATGTAAAGTAAAAGTTATCGCGTATCGCAACATTACTTTTTGTCCAACGGCCGACACCAAAAAACCGGTCACGTGAGAAAGAGCAGTCACCGGTCCTTTCTGTTCTTTGGCGTAGATCTCTTTAAACCTATTTTTGGTCAACGGTTGCCCTGGTTCCGGCACCACCTCGATAATATCAAAAATTAATATCTAAAACCACACTGTTTGCAAAAACCCCAAGCTTCTAAACGCAGTTACCCTTCCACGCGATGTAATATCCTCGCCGTAGTTGTAATTGGTACCTAGCGCCACGTAACCTTTAAGTCCAGATCGGGTGCCTTCGTATGCTAACGAAACGTTCTTCAAGCAATTGACGTGTTCCCATTCTTCCAAATCGATACGAGTGTTAGGAATAATTTCCCAAGACACTGGCGAAAACAACATTATGCTGAATTTCTCTTGTGGCGGATACGGGAAGCGTTCGCCTTTATCTTCAATCGACAGTTCTTTGTCTTCGCCATTGAATTTATAATACTGAGTGGACGGTTCCGCCACGCTCGTCACAATGCAATAAGTTTTCGACTCCATATGATACTCGACAAAATGCGGCGTGCACCGCAACGGCACTTTCCGTACCGGCCACGGCGCGTCGTAACTTAAATGCGTGGGTAAGACACCTATCCGCAGTTCGGATTTTTTGTTGAAGTATAAAAAGCCCTGAGGACAATTGACGTTGTTGAACGACGTAAAGCACAAGATTTCGTTATCGATCGACATCGAGTGGGTACGTAACTCCCCTCTAGATGTTAAGAAAACCCAATATGGATTCGCTCCAGAAATAAAAACTCCGTTATACCCTAAAAATAAATGCCAATTAAATTACTTCTCTCCGACACTTCATTGTATACGAAAGCTTTGGCAAAGAAGAATTATCGGCCGTGACGAAATATATTCCAAAAGAAATTAATAGATGGAGCCACAACAAAATTATAATATACACACCTGCAATATTACTGAAATATCTCATCTTGCACACCCGTTCTTGTAAAGTGAAGAATTCCGAATTTTCGGTTTCGATGCGACCTTCAACGTTCGGCGAATAAATTACGTTGTGCCTCAACTTCCTAAACCTCATCTTCAGGTTGCCCCTCGGAAATCGAAACACTTCGTAAATGTACAGGTCGTGGTCTAATCGTACTATGAGCAACGGCTTCGAGCCGTGATTGCCCAACGCCACCATGAGTATCTCCTTTACCTCGTATTCTTTCTGAATCGAAATTTCGTTCATGACCGCCGCCGTGTTCGTAACCAATATAGGAACAGATTCCAAACTATCGACTAAGACTTTGAAACCAAAGCATAGGTTACGAACTATAAACGAGAGTTTAAATTCCGGTATCGAATAAATCTCCAAGTTGGAATTTTCGCGTACGACGAATAGCCAGTAGGTTGGTTTAACTTCCATCAGGTACTTTTTCCACCAGTTGAAGAAAATTTTCGGTTTTGGCGGTGGCGGGTTCAAAGTAGGCATCTTGAAATCGGTTTCGTCGCCGTATAAAAGATCATCTTCGTTTTCAACTTCGATTCTAGATTCGGCTTCACTGATGTACGCTTCGGGGATGTGAGTAAAGTCTTCGGGAATTTTATTGACGAAAAGACCCGAAACGTCCTTGTACATGCAGAGAGTAGTAACTGCTGGTGTCTGTCAACAAAATGTTAGTCTGTAGGTGTTAGTTGGAAAAGTAACGTACATTGGCTAAAGTCGATTTGCTCACAACCAATCGGGCCGAGCCACGCCCTTCGCGCAGCATCAACGTAATTACTTGTCCGTCGGCTGAAAGAATCGATATGTAGGGATCTGCGCTGGACGCGTGTACTATCGGCGATCCTAAATCTAACGGAATGTGCTGCATTTGAGAAGTGCCGTAGAGTAATCTTACGCCCATTGTTGTTACTTGTACTATGTACTTATTTCCACCTAAATTCGCGGCGTAGACTGTTGGTCCTTGCGTGGAAAACCCGGTGTTGTCGATCTCATTTATTTCATGCCCAGTTTGAAGAATCTATATAACAGTTACGTTACAGCTATATATTACTTTAAAAACATTACCATGGTGCCATCCTCTTGGCTCAAGATTAAGAACGCATGCTTCTCGTCGTTTTTACACACTGTCCACATATTGATGCAACCCGGTAACGTAAACGTAGTGACGATTTGAGGCTTAATCGAATGTTGTAAAACGCACAAAGCGCCATTTTTACCATAACCTGCAGTCGTTACCAATTCTAAATCGAAATCCATGTTGTGGTTGAATTCTTCGCTTAAAAATGCTGGTTCGCCTATTGCTACGTTCCCGCACGGGCCGATATTTAAAAGACTGTCGCAGACTTCGAACACGTAACTAGCAATCTGCAAACTAGCTTGCTTCTCATTTCCGTACACTTCTAATTCTTCTGGATCGCGAATGTCTAAGACATCGCTGGCCATGCAATCGTTTAACGAGTCCAAAACTCGTTCGGGTTCGCTAGTCGTCGACTCTGCGGTCGCATCACTTTTGGTTCGTTTCGCAGCGGGTTCGTCGTCGTCTAAAGTTATAACTTGGTTGTCTTGTTCGGTGTAACGTAACAATAGCGAGTTTCCCAGGCGGGAACCTAAGAATAAGAAATTGTCTTCGAAAATACAGATCTAAAAGTTAAAAAAATTGTAGTAAGGCGAGTGGGTCGGTGTTGAGTACGTACGCATGTGGTTAAGACACTGGCTGCAGCACGATCAAAATGGAAACTACGCACGTAACGCATGCTATCTGCCAGTAAGGTTAGGACGTACAATTCGCCTCCTTTTAACGAGAGTACCAGTTGGTCATCTGCTAGAAAACCGACTTGAGCACAATCGAGACTAACTTTGAGGTCCTCTTGAGGTTCTGTGTAAATAAAACGTGTAGGAACAAGATTTCAACGACTAAAATAAGAACGTTTTTTGGGATCAGACCTAAACATAAAATTTACATTAAGGAACTCGGTGCTTTCACGGCAAAACCTTTGGGGTTAATACTATGTTTAGAACGTCTTCCGAGTTTGGACCGTGTTGATATTATAAGCAAAGTTTCGCCCACTTTCATAAGAAGCTTTATTAGGGCGTGAAAGAAATCGAAAACTTAAAGTGAACCATAATCTAACAAAGAACCAAGTTTATCGAAGACACGCCCCTTGTCGATCGTAACCCAATCAAGGTCATGCAACTGCGACGACTCTTCTTCTATATATACGGAGACTTCTTCTAAAGTCACTTCTATGTGTTTCTTTCTTAGATTATTGTTTACTTTTTTCATTTTCCTCATGCCCGCATGAGCCTTTTACGTAAGTGGGCAAAACGTTGACAACTTCAGTTACAGCATCAACGCGGTCCAAATCGAGAAGACGTTCTAATCATAGTATAGATACCGCCCGCGTAAGCCTTCACGATTACCTTCGGAGTTGTTTTTAAGCACGGAACTGGAGTCCCTTAGTTAAAGCTGGAACCGTGAGTCACAACGTAATACCAATAAACGTTATAATTTAAACAATTTTAAGCCTCAACCTAAACGCCTAAATCCGTTATTCAATACGTAGATTATAGAAATCTACATTACCGACTATTGGTTTAAGAGCCATATATATAGATGGAGCCACAACATGTTACACAAACCTACAATCTAACTAGAAGCTTGTACACACACACGTTTTTATGTCTTCATTTCAGGAATTGTCGTTGATTATTTCGATTGCACTGTTCCATGATTTCTGATCGTTTAGCTGCTGACGAACCAATTGGTTATAAAAATACTTCCTGGCCGAAGCGTATATCAGTACTGGCTGACATAGATTTGATGTCCATGCTGCTTTTCCACGTCAATTTGTATTCATTTAGATCTTCTAAGAGAATAAGATTGTCTCAGTTGACAGTTATTCGATGGTTATTTGTGTTGTATTGTTGCCGGTTGCAATTATTCTTGATTTGGAACATTCTAGAATGTCATCAACCTATATGACGCATTCTGTGCGTTTAGGACAACCTTAGAATTACCATTGTTTGAAAACTTGTGTATGCAACAGACTTCGGGTTTAAAGACATTCCACCGTTTTGTCGTGCTTTGCGGCATTTTTAGATGTACTTGCCGGTGGGCGCTGACTGGGAAAAATTTCTAACCTTTCTTTAGTGGACAGTAAGGAGGGCCCCAAGGGACAAACATTGATTGTCCTTATGGAACAAACTTCCTGGGACAAGATGGGGGTTATTTGCAACCATAGTCCCTACGTCAACCTCACTAAAGTGACGTTTAAACTCCTCTCCAGGACGAATGTGGGGGGAGAGAAGGCGACCAGTATGGAGTGCGAAGAGACGACAGTGGTTAAGGGGCCCTCAGAGGAACCACAGCCCACTGCGTCATCCATTGCACCCCAGTTGGTAGGTACAGATTTAAATTGTTAAACTGAATAAACATCATATTAATGTAGCCCTGGTACAAGAACCTTGGACTTTTAAAGGGCAAATACGGGGTCTGGGATTGAGAGGAGCGCGGCTCATTGCTGAGCCAACCGAAACCAATCCCAGATCGTGCATTATAGCTAGAGATAGCGTTAAACTACTGCCACTTTAAGAATTCTGTTGCAGCGACCTGGCGGCAGTGACGCTGACAATGAAAAGAGATGGGAGCAAGAGGGAGTTAGTGCTCGGATCCACATACCTCCCCTACGACCAACTAAACCCACCACCAACCATAGAAGTCTCCAAATTGGTGGACCACTGTCAGCGGAAAGGATGGCAAATCCTCCTCGGATGCGATGCCAATGCGCACCACACTGTGCGGGACAGCACGGACATCAACAAAAGAGGTGAGTCTATCCTAGATTATATTATTAATAAAAATCTAGAGGTGGCCAACGTAGGCAACGAGCCGACCTTCGTCAATATTCGACGAAGGGAGGTTATTGATATAACATTTGGAACTGTGACTGCCTGCAGCTCAGTACACAAATGGCATGTGTAGGAAGAGCCATCGCTATCTGACCATAGATATATTCGCTTCGACATTGAGTCAAGCGAAGCGGCAATGGCCGTATACAGAAATCCGAGAAGAACCAATTGGGACCTCTATAGAGAGAACCTAAAGGTCAAGCTCGAAAACTGCTTCGACGAGGTCAATGACTCGGCGGGATTGGAGGCCATGGAAGAAAACCTTCGCATGGCCATCATAGATGCCTATGATGGCCATGGAAGAAAACCTTCGCATGGCCATCATAGATGCCTATGAGGCAAGCTGTCCCGCGAAAGAGAAAAGAACCTCAAGTAAAATGCCCTGGTGGCATGAAGGACTCTCTCGATTGCGGTCTCAGACAAGAAAGCTCTTTAATAGAGCAAAAAACACCGGGGAATGGGGTTCATACCTAACCACACTCACCGAATACAATAAGGCCATAAGAAAGGCAAAGCGTGACTCGTGGAGGAGGCACCGCGAGGAAATCGAACAGATTCCAGAAGATGCAAGACTCCAAAGAGCTTTACAAGGAGGAACAGAGGGTAGAATCGGTTACTTGAAGAAAAGTATGGGGGGTTACACAGATACCGTAAAGGAGACCTTGGAGCTTCTGCTCCAGTCACATTTTCCGGGATCAAAGACCCTCACCAAATCTGACGCTAGCGTATCAACAACTCTTAAACCCCTCTCCAGGGGGAACAGGACAAATTGGGTTCTAGCTCGTCAGATAGTGAACCTAACCAAAATTAAGTGGGTAGTGAAAAATTTTCATCCATACAAATCCCCAGGGATGGATGGAATTTTCCCTGCTCTATTACAACAAGGCTTAGACCTGCTAGCCTCCACACTATGTACATTACTAAGGGAAACGTTGCCCTGGGTTACATACCTATGGCATGGAGGGATGTAAAAGTCGTATTTACACCGAAACCTGGGCGGGACTCATACGCCCTAGCTAAGTCGTTTAGACCCATCAGTCTAACGTCATTTCTCCTCAAACTATTGGAGAAACTCAATGAGCGACACCTTAGGGACGAGGTGCTGGGACCTGATCCCATAGTAAATACCAATGTGCCTATCAACCAGGTAAACCCTGTGAACTTGCCGTCCACAGAGTAGTGGACAGAGCCGAAAGTGCGATCTCCTGCAAGGAAGTGGCTCTGGGGGCGTTTTTAGACATAGAGGGGGGCCTTTGATAATACCTGTCTAGAATCGATTAAAACTGCTATGGAAAGCAAAGGAGTACATACTACCGTGGGTAGATGAATTGATACCATGCTAAGACATAGAAACATTACGGCCTCAATTAATAACGACTCTGTAGCGGTCCGAGCTGCACGAGGATGTCCGCATGGGGGAGTTCTCTCCCCGTTACTGTGGTGTTTGGTGGTCGACGGACTGCTGAGGCAATTAAGTGAGGCAGGCTACAACACGGTTGGCTATGCCGACGACATAGTGATTGTGGTACGTGGCAGATTTGAGGAGACTGTATCAATTGTGATGCAGGGAGCCTTAAATCTAGTAGAACGGTGGTGTAGAGAAGAGGGCTTGTCGGTGAATCCGGCAAAAACGAACCTCATTCTCTTCTCACGAAGGAAAGGCCCGACAAAGCTAAAGAGCATAGCAATGTACGGAGCCAAGCTACAGGTAGTGAGAGAAGGCAAATACTTGGGCGTAACATTAGACTAGGGGCTAACCTTGAAATCACACCTAGAGAGAATAACGAACAAAGCCACAAAGTCCTTGTAGGCTTGCAGGCGAGCGTTCGGAAGTGGGGCTTATCTCCAAAGATGACCCACTGGATATACACTCGAATAATCAGACCGATCATTACGTACGCGTCACTGGTGTGGTGGCATAGAACCTTCACCCAGAGGGCCATACAGACACTCAGCAAGGTACAGCGCAGAGCTTGCCTTGGAATCACGGGGGCAATGATAACCACCCCGACGGCAGCCATGGAGACTCTCCTGGACCTGCCGCCACTACACCTAGTAATTAGGGCGGAGGCACTCAGAGGGGCATACCGTCTGAGAGTCAACGGCGAGGAGGGATCGTCAAGGGTGGGGCATTCGACCATCTTTGACGAGATCTCTAAAGACAAAAACCTCAGTATGATAACTGAGAGAATACCCAAAACAGTTTGTCCTATTAAACTGTTTAAGACAACAATCCCCACCCGTTACGACTGGGAGAACAATTCCAACAAAACAAAGCTGAATGGAATCGTGTATTACACAGATGGCTCAAAAACCACTAAGGGCACTGGCTCTGGAGTGTACGGGAGCAATGGACAGGGCTGCAAAATCTCTGTAAGCCTAGGTCAAAAAGCGACCGTGTTCCAAGCCGAGGTATATGCAATCCTGACAGCATCTGCTCAACTATTAAAAGAGAACCTTTCTAAAAGGAGAATCTTTATAGTAACAGACAGCAAAGCAGCGATTGCAGCATTAGAATCATATGTGGTGAACTCAGGGCTAGTACTTGAATGTACACAAATGCTAAACGCACTAGGTAAGTGTAATACAGTTACACTAGTGTGGGCACCTGGGCATGCGGGAATCGCGGGTAACCAGGTTGCTGACGGGCTTGCCAGGGCGGCAAGCGCGAAACCAGTCATAAGCCCTGAACCGGCTAGTGGGATTACATATAACACAGCCAAACAGGAGATTCAAGCAATACTCACGAAAGAGCACTGCAGACACTGGTCGAAAGTCCCAAGACAGGATCATTCTAAGGTCTTTCTGGAAACCCCCGACGGGGGCTTAGCAACGTCCATCTTAAAGTTAAGTAGGACGAAGATCAAACTTGCGACAGAGATGGTGATAGGCCACTGTCGTTTAAACAAACACCTGCATAAAATGGGACTGACTGATAGCCCGTTATGGTGAGAAGGAAGAAACTCCATACCACGTCATCTGCCACTGTGCATCATTCACAAGGGCAAGGGAACGCCTACTTGGAAATTAAAAGATTACACAAGAGGAAGTAACGAAGATTCGCCCTACTGAAATCCTGGACTTTGTCAAAGATACAGGTATTCTAGAAGGGTAGAAAACATCAGGGAGCACAATAGACCTACAGGTCGCGGTGCCGGGACCATATTGAAAGCACCCCTAGATAAAATAACAATAATAATTTAGTATTTGTTAAGACCAAAAGATACTCGGGATTGAGATCTTCCTTAATTATGTGTGCGGCGTTTTCCGGTATTACAACATTGGCTCAGGGCCCCCAACTCTTACGGTTAGCCGATCGAGAGCCCCCGGCTGGGTCTTTGGGATTGAGGTATACACTGTCAACGTAGTGAGATCATACAAAGAGTAATCCTCTAATTGATTAAATATGTCGTCTACACGATTCCTCGAATTTACCATCAATGAAGCTTCTGGCAACGCCCGTTATGGCAGCTTGTGGCTCGAAAACGCATACATGCGAAACTCGATGAGTAGTAGGTGTTTGCGGATTCATTTTGTTTAAAAAATATCAGAGAAATAAATTCAAAGTGATGAGTCAAGCGAGCCCGATACGGAGTCGCATATGTTCGGTATACAGTCGCTCATGCTCGGTGCGCCGTCGCATATGATCGGTACGGCGTCGTGCATGTTTGGAAAGCGATCGCACATACTCGGTACACAGTCGCACATTCTCGTTACACGGTCGCACATACTCGGTACGCGTTGTACATGCTCGGAAAGCGGTCGTAGATTCTCAGTATGCGATGACACACGCTCGATACGCAGTTTCACATGGTGAGAAAAGCTCTAAAAAGAACTATTTGAAAGTCACTTTATCACCTGAGCGTTGACATAGTTCAATCCCAAAACACGTTCTTAGTTAGTCCCAAAACTACTTACTTAAAGGAAAATTGGTGCTACTCTCGGCGATACTATTAAGCGAAACCCCATACGGCGGTATACTCTGATTAAGGTAAATTAAAGCGTTCACCGACAGTATTAACGTTCCACCCAAAGGTTTCTTAATCGGCACTGCTCGGGTGCAATCAAACGGTAAATTAGTAACTTGCCAAATAATTGGATGCACCTTCTGTTGCAAATTTAAAGACATTGCAGCCATGGCACAAGTATCGGTACGTACAGCCACTCGTCTAAAAACAAAGTTAATTCGAATGCCGTAGAACAAAAACTTGTATTACCCAGAGAAAGTTTTCAACGGTTCATATAAGATTAGCAGAGTGGGTTCGTAGTACCCGTAAAGAAATTGTATGTCTATAACATCGTCAATTTTGTCTATAAAATCTCTTAGTACAATCATGTACGATGCTAAAATTGGGGCTTTGGAACCGTACGAGCTTGTTATCATTGGTTTTACGTCAGTCGGATCACCTTCATCGATAGCGTTTTCTCTACGAAATGGTAATACTACTAGTTTACGGCCAAAGACGGTCATAACAGCGCAACGATTTTCAGGATCTGCACGTACAATAGGTATGTGATGGTGCTGAGTCCAGCCTTCCTATAACAACATTATTAATATACGCTACAACCAGTGTGTTAATTTACCTTCATATCGTCTTCCTCAAAATAATGCAGACTGAGGGTTTTAAGATCGTGGCTGTCTGGATCGTACTCAACAATCGACAGCTTAGCATCGGAAAATGCTAATAGTACAGCATCTCTAGGACCGTTAGCTAAGTTAACACTCTGTATCGACATAACATTTCCAAACACCGTATATTGCCCGACGCATTCCAACTTCGACTTTGGCGGTCGCATTTCGGTATACTTTTCACTGCGATTTTTGGCTTCGACATCGGGTATTAATCGAAATATTTTTATTACGTTAGCCCCGGCTGTTACTAAAGTCTTCTCGGCTTTATTGAAAAAATGACAACTAATTGCGTGTTCCACCCCGGTAGCGGGATGAGTTTGTTTGCAAAGAGAAAACATTTTCGAGGTTAAGTTAAATTAAGTTAAGTTAACCAATACTTGCGGCTATAATTTTATTTACTTCTTTTATGCATTGCAATCGTATTATATTCGAGAAATTCGTAGTTTTGTACTTACATCAGTAAAAATATTATGTTTGAATGTGTTTATTCAAAGATTCAGTGGTACAAACCGTAAACATTTGGTGTAATGGCGAAACTCCCTACATTTATACATGGCCGTTGCTTTATTATGTATAGGGTGTTTACAAGTAATTACTTGCTTGACACGTCTCTGTAACGTCAGTTTTAAGTCATTTAACAATTGAGTAAAAAAAACGACTAAACAACGACGCATTTCAAACTACACAACTAAATACCAAAAAAATTAGATTAGAAAAACTAAAAATAAAGACGAAGACCTAGATTCTTAAGCATTTATTGATTATTCTTTTAAATTGATGATTTATCAGTCAATGTAGATTTTTTCTAGGATTCAGATTGATAAATAAGATTTCGTCGCTAACCCCCAGTGGCGCTTCCAAAGTTTGTATGTTTAAATTTGTCTCTAAAACAAACCGAGTGAGGCGCAGCTTTGTTTTTATTCACATACGTACCAACAACTTTAATTGGTATAGCAGTAGAAGTGCTTATTGTAGAGACCGTATCTTCTTTGTCAAGTAGAGGTTCCATAGCTGGGTGAATATTACTCATTACTTCAAAGTCTTTAAACCCAGCTTCTGCAAAGAAACGGTTAATTTCTAAAAGGTTTTTCAAAACTAAAAATAGGTACTTGTGGCGCTAAAGATAATATTCACTCGACTTTCGCTGCTGGATTCCACGTAGACTTGAGACTCAGCCGTGGAGAGGTCTGCGAACGTGTTTATGCAAACGGCCCTTTGTAAATAATCTTTTTCTCTCATACGTTTTCGCTCCATTTTCGTCACTGAAATTACGTTTGTAATTTATAGTTTACAATGAGAGAGTTTACGTTTTGGTTCCGCTTTAGGAAGAGTCTCGCAATAATCATATATAGAATCGTGCACCGTTTTCAGGTAAATCTGCTGCTTTTGTTTAATCCTATCTCTAAGCATTTGTTTCTCGACTTCCGGCAAAAGAAAATTGTGCACCAAGTTTGCAACTAATTCTTCTTTCTCAGCGTATTTTTGACTAAATCAGACGTTAGACGTTTTTGGTAAAACTACTCACGTTTTGTGTGTTGCATAAGTTTTTTTATCGATTGATTTTGCTAGTTTTTTCACAAAAAGACTTGCTTCCAACTGAGATGTAAAGTCCATTCCTTCGGTTATGATATCTTCTAAGTACAGGTCGATGGTGTCTTGGTTCACTTTTACTACCTACGCAAAGAAAACAATCAGTTAGGCGCGTTTTATAAAATTCCCGACCTGTTTAAACATCTCATCGTGTTCCAATCGCCTTCGCAACTCGGCCTGTCTTCTTCCAGCTTCTGCGGCTTCTCGAAAATGACGTTCCCGTTCAAACATCAAACACATAGCGTGTATTTTTCGTTCATCAATCAATCTTCGAAGTTCTTTATTTAGAAAATCGAGTAATGTACCCACTACGTTACTGGCAAGTTTACTCAAAGACTCTTTTAAAATAACAGCATTTTTCGTGCATAACGTGTACTCCCTTTGCTGGGATTTAACTTCTAAGCGCTCGTAGAACAATTTTTCTTTTTCTTGTTCTTGTAAGGCGTGCGTGCCGCGCAGCTCCATAATCAACTCCCTGCATCTATCTCTTCCTTCATAAATCTAAAGCAAAATGTGTCTTATATACGAAAATTTGAGCTGAAGAAGGTAATTAAAAGCAAGTGGCGGTTTTTAAAGTTTACTGAAGGATTATACACTTACAATTACGCTACCACTTTTAGTTTATAGACTCAGTTTCCTAAAATACTTATTGTTTTCAACAGTAAGGTTTGTAAAGGAACTTACCAAAACTTGAGACGCACGGCCTCTTAAGAAACTTTCTACCAGTATACTTGCTTGATGCATACTTTCTTCGAAATCATCGCCAGCGTCGACTTGAGGAGTCACCGATTCTGAACGACGGCGTTCAACTTTAACCAATAGAGTACAGTGATGTTTTTCTTTCTTGCGTAAACCTAAATTGGGCAATTAATTTTTGAGTGTGTTATTGAAGCACTCACATTTCAGTTCTTCGTGCAGTTGTTTTAACACCGGCGAAGTCCATTTGGTTTCTTTTATGCATAGCCGGGTACCCGGTAGCTTAATCGACGAATGGCTAATCATCGTTGCTTTGTCTAACCAGCTGGGTAGGGTGCATATATCTTCAACTCCTTAAATCAACATTACTTTAACAAAAACGCCACTAAATTACTTGATAATACCTAAAAACTGAGCTCGGTATATTTGCATATGATCGTCGATGACTTGGTGCCAGCGTTTTGGATTTTCTCCGTGTCTCATCAACGGCGCATACAACTCGGACTTTTTATTAAAATGCTCTTCGATTACATCGACCGGTCCGTACGATCTTCGAACACCGTGACGCTTCATCTCCAACTTTCTCATTTCTAAACTGAATTAGTAACCGATCGATTGAAAACAAAAACTCACCTCGATCTGAATTATGGCGAAGTTTTTTCAGCTTTACTTCTTTCTCCGCCAGCTTCGCCTTACAATACGATTTCAATTTTTCTTCTATTCGAGTTTTCGATTTCTTGTGCGTTTCGTTTATCATCTGTATCAAAAGCTCCATCCTTAGATCGTGTATGTCTTTGATTTCCTAAAAATTATACTTTGGAGATTTTAACGCAACGTGAGAACACGTACTTGCTCCCTAAACGCCCATTCGTCTCTAGCTACAGCGTCCAAATACAGACGTCTATATTCTAAAGTTTTTGCGTCGGTTATCGGCGGTAACGACTTTTCCCAAGCTCGTTTCATTCGAGCCCTTTCGATCAACTTTGTTTCGTGCATGCCGCATGGTAGTCCGCTACCTGGAATTATAAGTTCAGCGTTGGTTTTTTTTAAGTTACGATTCTACCCCATTTTAAAAAATCCAACATTAATAGTTCCGGATCGCTGTCGTCCATGATAACGTAATTTTCCGGCTCCCAGGGTATTGTCTGAGCGGAAGACTCACGATATTGGGTTTGAATCATTTTATTCAATTTTCTTTTCGAGGTTTTGGCGTTAAATTGAACCACTAGTGGGTATTGTATATCAACTACGGGTAGTTTCTTCGGTGTGTGGAGTGGTCTAATCGGCTTTAAGTTAAGTTTGTAATTGCTTTGCGATGTACTTACTTCGAAAAAAATTTGTAGCGATCGGTACCATTTATGTCCATGGTTTTATGCGTTTGTGGCAGCTCCGATTGCGGTTGTTTTTCTGTGTATTTTGGTATCGAGCTCGATTCTCTCATTACCACTTCTTGTCGAGGACGATGCGAAAGATCCGAGAACATTGTAGGGAAGATCGGACATATTGCCTTAAATTTGAAAATTACAACAGACGTGTGTGTAAAACGCTACTTACGTATTTGGCGCTTGATAATTTCGCCGCAATTGCTGCTTTGTAATAGTCTTTTTCGCTGGAGACGATAAAGAGCGGATCTGAGAAAACAGCGTTGCGTGATCACGCGGTACAATGTTAAAAACTTACCGTAAAAATAATCATTGGGGCGATTTACACCAACTTTGTGCATTTTTAAGTTAAGGTTGTGGAATTAACTGCAGAAACGTCAACACGTTGTCGAAATGTTTGAAGTTACTATGGATACGATGGTTTTGGTTGAATCGATATGGCGCAACGTTTGTAGATTGGAATCAACGTAAATTTATTTTTACAGTGACATACAAATCGCCTATTCTTTCTAAATGTATAATTTTTTTAGGATTCGAATCAAAGGATTTTTTTCTAGACGTTAATTAATGATCTCCTGGTGCAATAAAACCAAGTATTCGCGACAGCAGTGACAAACTTAAACATAACTCAATCGAATGAAGGACATTTATTTGAACTCACTTTTCTGCTCTCATCTACTAGAATATTCTGTTGGTTTCTGAAATCGCTTCAAATATTCTCGAAGTTCAATAATGTTTCAAGTTTTGTGTATAATATTCTATAATGGGTCACTAAATAATTCAAATTCAATTGCTGCGTCAAGTGTTTCAGAGAAGATTATATTAAAGTTGGCGATGGTTTCTTGCTGGTTTTGTGTAATGTCCTAATCTGTGTAAACAGTTCTTTCATGACGGTGTCGTTGGAGAAACTTTGTTAGAAATTCGTTGTTTCTATGGATATCTGAGATCTTGAGCAATCTCTCAGTTTTGTCTGAATTTCAATTAAATAAATAAATTGTACTAATTTTTTTCCTTATTGAAAACTTTACGTCATCGGGTGCTGACGCCGCCAATTAAATGCAGCGATAAATTACAATTATCCGACTGATAATGAACCGTGCAGTAATCGTTATCGGCAATTAAACAAAAGCTTTCGTCATCGCTATATTTTACCAACAATTTTTTAAGCCGCGAAAGAATCTGTTATCGTTCAATCGCAAATATTTGGGCCCTTATCGCAGATCGGATTAAGCCAAAATCGTAGTCGCCCGCGACTACTGTAGCGGTTATAAAAACAAATGACTGTGGTGGGGCAAGCACGTTGCGATCAAACGCAACAGGTGTTAGACAGTCGCCGGTAAACTTCTGTTCGCATTACATTCGGCTATCATTTTTTTTAATTACTTAGAAAACATCGCATTAGCGTTATTAAAAAAAAATAATTTAATGTGTTTTTTGTGTGCGTGCTATAATTAAAGTGTTTGTTTACAGTGCTGTCAGTGGATTTTTTCGTTGCCGTAATTCATCGGATTAAAATGGATTGATCTTCTTTTCGTCAAAGGTAAGAAATGATTCATTCGCTCAATGCCCTTTTTTGGAAATTTCGACTTTTATAGATCGAACGCCAACGCCATTTTGATTGATTAGATTTCTATCTTTGTTCGTTGCGTCTAAATGAAGTAATCAGTTGCATTGAAAATGATAAATGAATAAATGAAATGATTTAGATTTGGCAACATACTGTGAAAGATCAAAGTAATCGTGTTAGCGATAAATGTTTTTGTTTGTTATAAAACAAAACGCAATTTTGCAAAAAAAAAACAGCCAAGTTTTCACAGCTTACTTAACGCTAACGTAAAATGACGGGAAGAATTGAGGGTTGGGACAAACGGTCTTTTTTTTATTACCCCGATCCCGCCACAAACATTAAAGAATACACACTTATTCCCAGTTTTATTATATTATTTATTTCGTGTAGGAAAAGTGAAAGCTTTGTGGTTGGTTTTTTCTTTGCATTCCTCATTTGACACCTCAGAAAAACTGAGTCAATGATGAATGCCCTTTTGATCTTTTCAGACCAGACGCTCTTTTCGATATTCTTTCACAAAAGGCTACTTACACTTTTTATCCATCTTTGGGCCAAAATAACAGAACGCTTGTCAAAAATTATTGAGAAACATTTTGAAGACTGTGACGAGCAAGTTACGTCTTTTGTTTCTTAATTTGCTATGTTTACTTGATCTTATAGTGGTTCATAAGTAATGATAAACTATAAGGTGGCTATGGTTTATGTCATAGTAACAAATAGACTTACAATTTCTCCACAGACTATAAACAAATGCAGTCAAGATAAATGCCACAACCTACTATGGTTTATTCATAATTTTGCGATAAAATAAAAAAAGCTTCCTAAGTACTACCAAATTTTCACTGTTTTTTTGTTTTTTTTGTTACGCCCACTTTGATCATATATTTTTTGTTCAGTTTTTTGGCGCTTTGATTTCTTTAAACGTTAATTTGCCATGCAGATCTTTGGTGGAGAAGCAAATCCATTAAAAGATCGTTAGAAAGCGTTTTTGAAAACGAAAAAGAGGACATAAGATATTGCCAAAACTATAGCTGTGGGTAGCAACTTGCTATTTGAAGTTTACTGAACAGTCATTTTTTGAATAAGAAACTTTTCTGATGGTCTTCGGTTACATCAGCGTGCGTTTTGGCAATTATGACGTAGTTGCGCTGAATATTTTTTGAATGATCAGTCATAGTCGTTTTCGTTTGTTTTAAACGTAGGTTTACTCTGTAAATTTT
This sequence comes from Aquatica leii, assembly GCA_035610365.1. Lineage (NCBI taxonomy): Eukaryota > Metazoa > Arthropoda > Insecta > Coleoptera > Lampyridae > Aquatica > Aquatica leii. Next base: position 51,187,826 of record CM069438.1, on the reverse strand, counting down.
TGATGAAGCAACGAACTCGTTTATAAACGGCTCATTTGAAGAAGACATCTATAGAAGCTCACCCGACAGATAAAAAATATTTAGTCATAGCGTAGGATAGGTTAGGTTAGGAACATTCTAGAAAAAGTAAGTTACATTATTGTAGAGTTCGCTGTCTCAGAACATTCTAGAAAATTTAAGTGAGGGTAAGGAATTGCCAAATAGCATATTTCTACTACAAACTAAACTGGCCGATCGAATTCAGAATCCTATTCTAAAGTGATTACATTTTTTGTGTAACAGTGAAAAGACTTCAGGTTTCAACGGTTGGACGTTTTCCATGTGGATAATGTTCTTTGGTCGTAGGCTAATTTGTGGAAAAGAAACTAGCAATTCTGACTCTTTTATAAAATTTGGAACATTTTAGAAAACGTAGATGAAGGTGAGGCATTGGAACTCATCTTAAAGAACTGACAAGCAAAAAACAACTTTATGAAGATAATATTCACAGCAAACAGCTTTTGAGTAAACGAACGTCGACTTGATATAGTAGACACAAATTAAAACAGTTACAGTGATGTCATTTTTCAACTGCACCAACTATACACCTACTAAACCAAAAATGTTTATTCTTATTTATAAGAATGATAGATTATAAGGTGGCTGTGTTCGGTTCTAACATTGAAACTAAAAAACATTTTTTTCCGAAGCCGCAAAGGCATAATAACACTACGACTTACCGTGCATTTTAGATTTTTTCGAAAAGCTATAAACAAATGCAGTTAAGACAAATGCCATAACATACTACAGTTTATTCATATTTTTGCGATAAAATAAAAAAAGCTTCTTAAGGACTACCAAACCTTCACTGTTTTTTAATCTTTATCTGTACTTTTGTTTTTTATTTTTTTTGTTACACTCACTTTGATCATGTATTTTTTGTTCTGTTTTATAGTCGCTTTATTTCTTTAAACGTTGATTTGCCATGCAGATCTATGGTGGAGAAGCAAATTCATTAATGAATCGTTACAAACCGTTCTTGAAAACGAATGAGACAAAAAAACATTCCCACGAGAAACAAAAATTATTTAGGCAAGATTTGGAACACGCGTATGTGGGCATGAGATGTTGCCAAAACTATAGCTCTGAATAGCAACTTGCTATTTCAAGTTTATTGAATAGCAGTTTCTGTCATCGTCGTTTTCATCTGTTTTAAACGTGGGTTTACTGTGTAGATTTTTGAATTAGAAACTCGTTAATGATCGATTATTTTGTAGAAGACAACTATAGAAGATGAAAAAACTCACACGACAGATAAAAAAATATTTGCAATAGCGTAGAATAAGGTAACGGTTAGGAACATTCTGGAAAATGTAATTGAGAAAAAAACAGTTTTTTTAAATGCTGGAGAACTTATAGTATCATTTACTTTGTTGTAGAGTTTTCTGTCTTAGAACATTCTAGAACATGGAAGTGAGGGTAAGGAATTGCCAAATAGCATATTTCTGAATACAATAAAGTTTTCTCGCAAACAGAACTCGAAGCGTCTAGAGCCAAAAAATCTGACGATTTATACGACCCATCAAGTTCAATATGTAGAACAAGATTAAGGGTTAGGAAGATCTAGAATGTTCCTAACCTTTCGTAATCTTAATTCTAGAAAATGTAATTAAGGATGAGACAAATTATTTTAAATACCTGAGAACTTATAGGATGATTTACTTAGTTGAACAGTTTGCTGTCTCAGAATATTCTAGAAAGTTTAAGTGAGGACGAGGAATAGCCAAATGGCATATTTTTGAATACGATAAGCTTTTGTCGCAACCAGAACTAAAAACGTCTAGAACCAAAACATTTGACGATTAATACGACCAGTCAAATTCAGAATTTGGAACATTCTAGAAAACGTAGATGGAGATGAGGCATTGGAACTCATCTTAAAGAACTGACAGACAAAAACAATTTTATGAAGCCAATATTCAAAGCAAAGAACTTTTGAGAAAACTAACGTCGACCTGATATGGTAGACGCAATTTAAAATAGTTACAGTGACGTCATTTTGTAATTATACCAACTATACGCTTGCTAAACCTAAGATGTTTATCCTTATTTATAAGCATGATAAACTAGTCATACGTTTAGGAACATTCTAGAACGACACAGTAACAAGAAAACTTTTAGATTTTTTCTAAGGACTAAACAAATGCAGTTAAGGTAAATGTCACAACCTACTATGGTTTATTACTAATGTTACGATAAAATTAAAAAAAAGCTTCCTAAGTACTGCTAAATCTTTACTGTGTTTTTGTCTTTATCTGTACTTTTGCTTTTTTTTGCTACGTCGACTTTGATCGTATATTTTTTGTTCTGTTTTATAGTCACTTTGTTTCTTTAAATGTTGATTCGCCTTGCAGATCTATGGTGGAGCAGCAAATTCATTAAAGAATCGTTACAAAGCGTTCTTAAAAACGAATGAGACAAAAAAACATACCAACGAGATGCAAAAATTCTTTTAGACAAGATTTGGAACAAACGTAAGTCGGCATTAGATATTGCCAAAACTACAGCTATGGATAGCAACTTGCTATTTTAAGTTTATTGAATAGCAGTTTTTATCATTGTCGTTTTTTTAACGTGGGTTTACTGTGTAGATTTTTGAATAAGAAACGAATTCGTTAATGAACGCCTCCGTTGTAGAAGACAACTATAGAAGCGGAAAAACCCACGCGACAGATTAAAAAATATTTGCAATATCGTAGAATAAGATAACGGTTAGGAACATTCTGGAAAACGTGATTGAGGAAGAAACAATTTTTTTTAAATGCCGGAGAACTTATAGTATCACTTTGTTGTAAAGTTTGCTGTCTTAGAATTTTCTCGAAAATTTAAGTGGGGATAGGGAACTTCTAAATAGTATATTTCTTAATACGATAAACTTTTTTCGCAAACAGAACTGGAAGCGTCTAGAACCAAAAAAATCTTTCCATTTATACGACTCATCAAGTTTAGCGTAGAACAAGATTAAGGGTTAGGAAGATTCTAGAAAATGTAATTAGTGATGAGACAAATTATTTTAAATACCAGAGAACTTATAGTATGATTTACTTAGTTGTAAAGTTTGCTGTCTTAGAATATTCTAGAAACTTTAAGTGAGGATGAGGAATAGCCAAATGGCATATGTTTGAATACGATAAGCTTTTGTCGAAACTAGAACTAGAAACGTCTAGAGTCAAAGCATTGGATGATTTATACGACTGGTCAAATTCAGAAGTCTAAAGTGATTACATTTTTTGTGTAAGTAACAGTGAGAACACTTCAGGTTTCAACGGTTGGGCGTTTTCCATGTGGATGATATTCTTTGGTCGTAGTCTAATTTGAAGGAAAAAACTATAACATATGGAGTAGTAGTTATGATTCTTAGATAAAATTTGGAACATTATAGAAAACGTAGATGAAGATGAGGCATTAGAACTCATCATAAAGAACTGACAGACAAAAAACAACTTTATGAAGGTAATATTCAAAACAAAGCTTTTGAAAATTCCAACGTTGAATTGATATAGTCGACGTAAATTAAAACAGCTACAGTGACGTCTTTTTCTAACTATACTAACTATAAGCCTGCTAAACCAAGGATCTTTATCATAAGCATGATAAACTAGTCATAGTGTAGAATAAGAACAAGTTTAGGAACATTTTTGCGATAACAAAAAAGTCTTCTTTGTACTGCCAAATCTTCAATGTTTTTTAATCTTTATTGGAACCTCTGTTTGTTTTTGTTACGCCCACTTTGATCATATATTTTTTGTTCAGTTTTTGGCGCTTTGATTTCTTTATACGTTAATTTGCCATGCAGATCTTTGGTGGAGAAGCAAATCCATTAATACATAGTTACAAAGCGTTTTTGAAAACGAATGAGAGGACATAAGATATTGCCGAAACCATAGCTCTGGGTAGCAACTTGCTATTTGAAGTTTGCTGAACAGTCATTTTTTGAATAAGACACTTTGCTGATGGTCTTCGGTTACACATCAGCGTGCGTTTTGGCAATTATTACGTAGTTCAACTCGAACTTAATCACATTATTGCACTGAATATTTTTTGAATGATCAGTCATAGTTGTTTTCGTTTGTTTTAAACGTGGGTTTGCTCTGTAAATTTTTGATGAAGCAACGAACTCGTTAATGAACGACTCATTTGAAGAAGACATCTACAGAAGCTCACCCGATAGGTAAAAAATATTTAGTTATAGCATAGAATAGGTTAGGTTAGGAACATTCTAGAAAAAGTAAGTTACATTATTGTAGAGTTCGCAGTCTCAGAACATTCTAGAAGATTTAAGTGAGGGTAAGGAATTGCCAAATAGCATATTTCTGAATACAATAAAGTTTTGTCACAAACTAAACTGGAATTGTCTATAACCAAAATCTGGCAATTTATACGACTGATCGAATTCAGAATGCTATTCTATAGTGATTACATTTTTTGTGTAGCGGTGAAAAAACTTCAGGTTTCAACTGTTGGACGTTTTCCATGTGGATAATGTTCTTTGGTCGTAGGCTAATTTGTGGAAAAAAAACCTAGAAAATATGTAGTAGCAATTCTGATTCTTTGATAAAATTTGGAACATTCTAGAAAACGTAGATGGAGATAAAGCATTGGAACTCATCTTAAAGAACTAACAACAACAACATTCAAAGCAAACAGCTTTTGAGTAAACGAACGTGGACCTGATATAGCAGATACAAATGAAAACAGTTACAGTGACGTCATTTGTCAACTGTACGAACTGTACGCTTACTAAACCAAAAATGTTTATCCTTATTTATAAGCATGATAGATTATAAGGTGGCTGTGTTTTATTTCGGCCCTAACATTAAAGCTAAAAAACATTTTTCTCCGAAACCGCAAAGGCACAATAACACCAAGACTTACCGTGCGTTTTAGATTTTTTCCAACGTCTATAAACAAATGCAGTTACGATAAATGCCACAATCTACTACGGTTTATTCATAATTTTGCGATAAAAAATGGTTTCTAAGTACTACTAAATCTTCACTGTTTTTTATCTTTATCTGTCCTTTTGTTTTTTTTGTTACGCTCACTTGGTCATGTATTTTTTGTTCTGTTTGATAGTCATTTTATTTCTTTAAATGTTGATTCGCCATGCAGATCTATGGTGGAGCAGCAAATTCATTAAAGAATCGTTACAAAGCGTTCTTGAAAACGAATGAGACAAAAAAACATACCCACGAGAAACAAAAATTTTTTAGGCAAGATTTGGAACACGCGTATGTGGGCATGAGATATTGGCAAAACTATAGCTCTGGATAGCAACTTGCTATTTCAAGTTTATTGAATAGCATTTTCTGTCATCGTCGTTTTCATCTGTTTTAAACGTGGGTTTACTGTGTAGATTTTTGAATAAGAAACTCGTTAATGAACGATTCTTTTGTAGAAGACAACTATAAAAGATGAAGAAACTCACACGACAGATAAAAAATATTTGCAATAGCGTAGAATAAGATAACGGTTAGGAACATTCTAGAAACCGTAATTGAGGAAGAAACAGTTTTTTTAAATGCCGGAGAACTTATAGTATTATTTACTTTGTTATAGCGTTTGCTGTCTTAGAACATTCTAAAAAATTTAAGTGGGGACAGGGAACTGCCAAATAGCATGTTTCTTAATACGATAAACTTTCGCAAACAGAACTGGAAACGTCTAATCTGACGATTTATACGACTCATCAAATTCAGCGTAGAACAAGAGAAAGGGTTAGGAAGATTCTAGAAAATGTAATTAGAGATGAGACAAATTATTTTAAATACCAGAGAACCTATAGTATGATTTACTTAGTTGTAGATTTTGCTGTTTCAGAATATTCTAGCAACTTTAAGTGAGGTTGAGGAATAGCCCATGACATGTTTTTGAATACGATAAGCTTTTGTCACAACCAGAACTAGAAACGTCTACAGACAAAACAGTTGAACGTTTTCAATGTGGATGATATTCTTTGGTCGTAGACTAATTTGCAGGAAAAAAACTATAACATATGGAGTAATAGTTATGACTCTTAGATAAAATTTGGAACATTCTGGAAAACCTAGATGGAGATGAAGCATTGGAACTCATCTTAAAGAACTGACAGACAAAAAACAACTTTATGAAGTTAATATTCAAAGTAAAGCTTTTGAAAATACCAACGTCGACCTGATATAGTAGACGTAAATTAAAACAGCTACAGTGACGTCATTTTCTAACTATACTAACTATACGCCTGCTAAACCAAGGATCTTTATCCTTATTCATAAGCATGATCGATTATAAGGTAGCTGTGTTTTATTTTGGCCCTAGCATTAAAGCTAAAAAACATTTTTCTCCAAAACCGCAGAGGCACAATAACACTAAGACTTACCGTGCGTTTTAGATTTTTCCAAAGTCTATAAACAAATGCAGTTAAGATAAATGCCACAACCTACTATGGTTTATTCATAATTTTGCGATAAAATAAAAAAAGCTTCCTGAGTACTACCAAATTTTCACTGTTTTTTAATCGTTATCTATACTTTTGTTTTTTTTGTTACGCCCACTTTGAGCATATTTTTTTTGTTACGCCCACTTTGATCATATATTTTTTGTTCAGTTTTTTGGCGCTTTGATTTCTTTATACGTTAATTTGCCATGCAGATCTTTGGTGGATAAGCAAATCCATTAATAGATACAAAGCGTTTATGAAAACGAATGAGAGGACATAAGATATTGCCAAAACTATAGCTCTGGGTAGCTAAGTTTACTGAATAGTCATTTTTTGAAAAAGAAACTTTGCTGATGGTTTTCGGTTACATCAGCGTGCGTTTTGGCAATTATTACGTAGTTCAACTCAAACTTACTCACATTATTGCACTGAATATTTTTTGAATGATCAGTCATAGTCGTTTTCGTTTGTTTTAAACGTGGGTTTGCTCTGTAAATTTTTGATGAAGCAACGAACTCGTTAATGAACGACTCATTTGAAGAAGACATCTACAGAAGCTCATCCGACAGATAAAAAATATTTGCAATAGCGTAGAATAAGATAATGGTTAGGAACATTCTGGAAAATGTAATTGAGGAAGAAACAGTTTTTTTAAATGCTGAAGAACTTATAGTATCATTTACTTTGTTGTAGAGTTTGCTGTTTTAGAACATTCTAGAAAATTTAAGTGACGAAGAAATTGCCAAATAGCATATTTCTGAATACAATAAAGTTTTCTCGTAAAGAGAACTGGAAGCGTCTAGAGCCAAAAATCTGACGATTTATACGACCCATCAAGTTCAATATGTAGAACAAGATTAAGGGTTAGGAAGATCTAGAATCTTTCTAACCCTTCCTAATCTTAATTCTAGAAAATGTAATTAAGGATGAGACAAATTATTTTAAATGCCAGAGAACTTATAGTATGATTTACTTAGTTGAAGAGTTTGCTGTCTCAGAATATTCTAGAAAGTTTAAGTGAGGACGCGGAATAGCCAAATGGCATATTTTTGAATACGATAAGTTTTTGTCGCAACCAGAACTAAAAACGTCTAGAACCAAAACATTTGACGATTAATACGACCAGTCAAATTCAGAATTTGGAACATTCTAGAAAACGTAGATGGAGATAAGGCATTGGAACTCATCTTAAAGAACTGACAGACAAAAACAATTTTATGAAGCTAATATTCAAAGCAAAGAACTTTTGAGAAAATTAACGTTGACCTGATATACCAACTATACGCCTGCTAAACCTAGGATGTTTATTCTTATTTATAAGCATGATAGATTATAGCTACCTTGGCTGTGTTCGGCTCTAACATTGAAACTAAAAAACATTTTTCTCCGAAACCGCAAAGGCATAATAACACTACGACTTACCGTGCGTTTTAGATTTTTTCGAAAAGCTATAAACAAATGCAGTTAAGACAAATGCCATAACATACTACAGTTTATTCATATTTTTGCGATAAAATAAATAAAAGCTTCCTAAGGACTACCAAACCTTCACTGTTTTTTAATCTTTATCTGTACTTTTGTTTTTTATTTTTTTTGTTACACTCACTTTGATCATGTATTTTTTATTCTGTTTTATAGTCGCTTTATTTCTTTAAACGTTGATTTGCCATGCAGATCTATGGTGGAGAAGCAAATTCATTAATGAATCGTTACAAACCGTTCTTGAAAACGAATGAGACAAAAAAACATTTCCACGAGAAACAAAAATTATTTAGGCAAGATTTGGAACACGCGTATGTGGGCATGAGATGTTGCCAAAACTATAGCTCTGGATAGCAACTTGCTATTTCAAGTTTATTGAATAGCAGTTTGTGTCATCGTCCTTTTTAACGTCGGTTTACTGTGTAGATTTTTTAATAAGGAACGAACGACTCATTTGTAGAAGACAACTATAGAAGTTGAAGAAACCCACACAACAGATAAAAAAATATTTGCAATACCGCAGAATAAGATAACGGTTAGGAACATTCTAGAAAACGTAATTGAGGAAGAAACAGTTTTTTTAAATGCCGGAGAACTTATAGTATGATTTACTTAGTTGAACAGTTTGCTGCCTCAGAATATTCTAGAAAGTTTAAGTGAGGACGAGGAATAGCCAAATGGCATATTTTTGAATACGATAAGCTTTTGTCACAACCACAACTAGAAACGTCTAGAGACAAAACAGTTGAGCGTTTTCAATGTGGATGATATTCTTTGGTCGTAGACCAATTTGCAGGAAAAAACTATAACATATGGACAAACAGTTATGACTCTTAGATAAAATTGGGAACATTCTGGAAAACCTAGATGGAGATGAAGCATTGGAAGTCATCTTAAACAACTCACAGACAATAAACAACTTTATGAAGCTAATATTCAAAGCAAAGAACTTTTGAGAAAATTAACGTCGACCTGATACTGTAGAGTCAATTTAAAATAGTTACAGTGACGTCATTTTCTAACTATACGCTTGCTAAACCAAGGATCTTTATCCTTATTCATAAGCATGATAAACTAGCCATAGTTTAGAATAAGAACACGTTTAGGAACATTCTAGAACGACACAGTAACAAGAAAACTTGTAGATTTTTTCTAAAGACTAAATAAATGCAGTTAAGGTAAATGTCACAACCTACTATGGTTTATTAATAATGTTACGATAAAATTAAAAAAAAGCTATCTAAGTACTGCTAAATCTTTACTGTGTTTTTGTCTTTATCTGTACTTTTGGTTTTTTTTTGTTACGCCTACTTTGATCGTATATTTTTTGTTCTGTTTTATAGTCACTTTATTTCTTTAAACGTTGATTCGCCATGCAGATCTATGGTGGAGCAGCAAATTCATTAAAGAATCGTTACAAAGCGTTTTTGAAAACGAATGAGAGGACATAAAATATTGCCGAAACCATAGCTCTGGGTAGCAACTTGCTATTTGAAGTTTACTGAACAGACATTTTTTGAATAAGAAACTTTGCTGATGGTCTTCGGTTAAATCAGCGTGCGTTTTGGCAATTATTACGTAGTTTAACTCAAACTTAATCACATTATTGCATTGAATATTTTTTGAATGATCAGTCATAGTCGTTTTCGTTTGTTTTAAACGTAGGTTTGCTCTGTAAATTTTTGAATAAGAAACGAATTCGTTAATGAACGCCTCAGTTGTAGAAGACAACTATAGAAGCTGAAAAACCCACGCGACAGATTAAAAAATATTTGCAATATCGTAGAATAAGATAAAGGTTAGGAACATTCTGGAAAATGTAATTGAGGAAGAAACAGTTTTTTTTAAATGCCGGAGAACTTATAGTATCACTTTGTTGTAGAGTTCGCTGTCTTAGAATTTTCTAGAAAAATTAAGTGGGGATAGGGAACTTCTAAATAGTATATTTCTTAATACGATAAACTTTTTTCGCAATCAGAACTGGAAGCGTCTAGAGCCAAAAAAATCGGACGATTTATACGATTCATCAAGTTTAGCGTAGAACAAGATTAAGGGGTTAGGAAGATTCTAGAAAATGTAATTAGAGATGACACAAATTATTTTAAATACCAAAGAACTTATAGTATGATTTACTTAGTTGACCAGTTTGCTGTCTCAGAATATTCTAGAAAGTTTAAGTGAGGACGAGGAATAGCCAAATGGCATATTTTTGAATACGATAAGCTTTTGTCGCAACCAGAACTAAAAACGTCTAGAGCCAAAACATTTGACGATTTATACGACCGGTCAAATTCAGAATTTGGAACATTCTAGAAAACGTAGATGGAGATGTGACATTGGAACTCATCTTAAAGAACTGGCAGACAAAAACAATTTTATAAAGCTAATATTCAAAGCAAAGAACTTTTAAGAAAACTAACGTCGACCTGATATGGTAGACGCAATTTAAAATAGTTACATTGACGTCATTTTCTAATTATACCAACTATATGCCTGCTAAACCTAGGATTTTTATCTTTATTCATAAGCATGATAAACTAGTCATAGTGTAGAATAAGAACACGTTTAGGAACATTCTAGAACGACACAATAACAAGAAAACTTTTAGATTTTTTCTAAAGACTAAACAAATGCAGTTAAGGTAAATGTCACAACCTACTATGGTTTATTAATAATGTTACGATAAAATAAAAATAAAGCTTTCTAAGTACTGCTAAATCTTTACTGTGTTTTTGTCTTTATCTGTACTTTTGGTTTTTTGATCGTATATTTTTTGTTCTGTTTTATAGTCACTTTATTTCTTTAAATGTTGATTCGCCATGCAGATCTATGGTGGAGCAGCAAATTCATTAAAGAATCGTTACAAAGCGTTCTTAAAAACGAATGAGACAAAAAAACATACCAACGAGATGCAAAAATTCTTTTAGACAACATTTGGAACAAACGTAAGTCGGCATTCGATATTGCCAAAACTACAGCTATGGTTAGCAACTTGCTATTTTAAGTTTATTGAATAGCAGTTTTTATCATTGTCGTTTTTTTGACGTGGGTTTACTGTGCAGATTTTTGAATAAGAAACGAATTCGTTAATGAACGCCTCAGTTGTAGAAGACAACTATAGAAGCTGAAAAACCCACGCGACAGATTAAAAAATATTTGCAATATCGTAGAATAAGATAACGGTTAGGAACACTCTGGAAAATGTAATTGAGGAAGAAACAGTTTTTCTTAATGCCGGAGAACTTATAGTATCATTTACTTTGTTGTAGAGTTTGCTGTCTTAGAACTTTCTAGAAAATTTAAGTGGGGATAGGGAACTTCTAAATAATATATTTCTTAATACGATAAACTTTTTTCGCAAACAGAACTGCAAGCGTCTAGAGCCAAAAAAATCGGACGATTTATACGACCCATCAAGTTTAGCGTAGAACAAGATTAAGGGTTAGGAAGATTCTAGATGAGATAAATTATTTAAAATACCAGAGAACTTATAGTATGATTTACTTAGTTGTAAAGTTTGCTGTCTCAGAATATTCTAGAAACTTTAAGTGAAGATGAGGAATAGCCAAATGGCATATTTTTGAATACGATAAGCTTTTGTCGCAACTAGAACTAGAAACGTCTAGAGCCAAAGCATTGGACGATTTATACGACTGGTCAAATCCAGAAGTCTAAATCGATTACATTTTTTGTGTACGTAACAGTGAGAACACTTCAGGTTTCAACGGTTGAGCGTTTTCCATGTGGATGATATTCTTTGGTCGTAGGCGAATTTGAAGGAAAAAACTATAACATATGGAGTAGTAGTTATGACTCTTAGATAAAATTTGGAACATTCTAGAAAATGTAGATGGAGATGAGGCATTAGAACTCTAAACAACTTTATGAAGTTAATATTCAAAGCAAAGGTTTTGAAAATACCAACGTCGACATGATATAGTAGACGTAAATTAAAACAGCTACAGTGACGTCATTTTCTAACTATAAGCCTGCTAAACCAAGGATCTTTATCCTTATTCATAACCATGATAAACTAGTCATAGTGTAAAATAAGAACACGTTTAGGAACATTCTAGAACGACACAGTAACTAAAAGACTTTCAGATTTTCTCCAAAGACTATAAACAAATGCAGTTAAGATAGATGCCACAACCTACTATGGTTTATTCATATTTTTGCGATAACAAAAAAGTCATCCTCGTACTACTTTTTAATCTTTATTGGTACTTTTTTTTTGTTACATCTAATTTAATCAGATATATTTTTGTTCTGTTTTATAGTTGCTTTGATTTTTTTAAATGTTGATTTGCCATGCAGATCTTTGGTGGAGGAGCAAACCCATCAATGAATCGTTACAAAGCATTCTTGAAAACGAACGAGACAAAAAACATACTTACAAGAAGCAAAAATTCTTTGAGACAAGATTTGGAACAAACGTAAGTGGGCATGAGATATTGCCAAAACTATAGCTCTGGCAATTACTTTAAATGCCGGAGAACCTATAGTATGATTTACTTCTTTGTAAAGTTTGCCGTCTCAGAACATTCTAGAAAGTTTTAGTGAGGATGAGGAATTGCCAAATAACATATTTTTGTATACGATAAACTTTTGTCGCAAGCAGAACTGGAACCGTCTAGAGACGATTCATACCACTCAATCAAGTTCAGAACATTAGTCAAAAGTTTTTTGTGTAAAGACTTTAGGTTTTAACGTTTGGTCGGTTTCCATGTGGATGATGTTCTTTGGTCGTAGACTAATTTGCGGAAAAAAACTAGAAAATATGTAGTAGCAATTCTGACTTTTTGATAAAATTTGGAACATTCTAGAAAACGTAGATGGAGATAAAGCATTGGAACTCATCTTAAAGAACTGACGAACAGCTTTTGAAAGAACCAACGTGTCCACTGATATAGTAGACGCAAATTTAAACAGTTACAGTGGCGTCATTTTCTAACAAAACAACGGTACGCATACTAAACTAACTATGTGTATTCTTATCTCTCCTACATGCTAGATAACTAACTAATGAATTAAAAGTCAAAAAGGATCAAAGTAGGCAAAATGTTGTTATTTGATTGGTTAACGACATGTAATAGTAGTTGCCATCTTGTGGGCACTTCATGAACTACAATTAAAGAAAACTATATTATGTAGTAATGCTTTCTCTAATAATAGTTTACGAGATACTCACAAGATAATACTCATCACTACATGTCGCATATTTGAATTGATTAATATAATAACATTTTGATTCCCTTGCAAATGGCCGATTTAGCTTCATTTTTATATGCAGCTGATATTCGAATTAGCGATCCAGTGCTTTAAGTAGTAGGAATAAATTAAGTATGTTTACCCATACCTTCTCTTCATTCTTTCAAAGTGAAGCGAAAATCGGCTATTTGCAGGGTAGGCAAAATATTGTTATGTGATTGGTTAGCAACATTGAAACGAAATATAGTAATGGTTACTATCTTACAAGTATCTCATGAACTACTTATAAAAAAACTATGTATGAAATTATTTTTTCTTGATAATGGTTTCAAAGATACTCACAAGATGGTAGTTATCATAACATATCGCTAACACAATCACATTCAATCAATAATAACATTTTGCCTATTTTACAAATGGCCAATTTCGGCTTCACTTTTTTATATGCAGCTGATATTCGAATTAGCGATCTTGTGCTTTAATTAGTAGGGATAAACCAAGGATGTTTACCCATACCTTCTCTTCATTTTTTGAAAGTGAAGCCAAAATCGGCTATTTGTAGGCGTAGGCAAAATGTTGTTATTTGATTGGTTAACGACATGTAATGTAATAATAGTTGCCATCTTTTGGGCACTTTACGAACTACAATTAAAGAAAACTATATTATGTAGTAATGCTTTCTTTAATAATAGTTTACGAGATACTCACAAGACAATAGTCATCACTACCTGTCGCATATTTGAACTGATTAATATAATAACATTTGATTTTGTTAGCGATCCAGTGTTTTAAGTAGTAGGGATAAACTAAGGATGTTTACCCATACCTACTCTTCATTCTCTCAAAGTGAAGCCAAAATCGGCTATTTGCAGGGTAGGCAAAATATTGTTATGTGATTGGTTAGCAACATTGAAACGAAATATAGTAATGGTTACTATCTTGTGAGTATCACATGAACTACTATTAAAAAAAACTGTGTATGAAATTATTTTTTCTTAATAATGGTTTCGAAGATACCCACAAGATGGTAGTTATCATAATATATCGCTAACACAATCACATTCAATCAATAACATTTTGCCTACTTTACAAATGGTCAATTTCGGCTTCACTTTTTTATATGCAGCTGATATTCGAATTAGCGATCCAGTGCTTAGGTAGTAGGGATAAACTAAGCATGTTTACCGATACCTTCTCTTCATTCTCTCAAAGTGAAGCCAAAATCGGCTATTTGCAAGGTAGGCAAAATATTGTTATGTGATTGGTTAGCAACATTGAAACGAAATATAGTAATGGTTACTACCTTGAGTATCTCATGAACTACTATTAAAAAAAACTATGTATGAAATTATTTTTTCCTGATAATAGTTTCTAAGACACCCACAAGATAGTAGTTATCGTTATATGTCGCTAACACAATCACATTGAATCAGTAATAACATTTTGCCTACTTTACAAATGGCCAATTTCGGCTTCACTTTTTTATATGCAGCTGATATTCGAATTAGCGATCTTGTGCTTTAAGTAGTAGGGATAAACCAAGAATTTTTACCCATACTGTCTCTTCATTCTCTCGAAGTGAAGCCAAAATCGGCTATTTGCAGAGTAGGCAAAATATTGCTATGTGATTGGTTAGCAACATTAAAACGAAATATAGTAATGGTTACTATATTGTGAATATCTCATGAACTACTATTAAAAAAAACTATGTATGAAATTATTTTTCTTAATAATAGTTTTTAAGATACCCACAAGATGGTAGTTTTCATTATATGTCACTACCACAATCACATTCAATCAATTATAACATTTTGTCTACTTTACAAATGGCCAATTTCGGCTTCACTTTTTTATATGCAGCTGATATTCGAATTAGCGATCTTGTGCTTTAAGTAGTAGGGATAAACCAAGAATTTTTACCCATACTGTCTCTTCATTCTCTCGAAGTGAAGCCAAAATCGGCTATTTGCAGAGTAGGCAAAATATTGCTATGTGATTGGTTAGCAACATTAAAACGAAATATAGTAATGGTTACTATCTTGTGAGTATCTCATGAACTACTATTAAAAAAAACTATGTACGAAATTATTTTTTCTCAATAATAGTTTCTAACATACCCACAAGATGGTAGTTATCATTATATGTTGCTAATACAATCACATTCAATTAATAAAAACATTTTGCCTACTTTACAAATGGTCAATTTCGGCTTCACTTTTTTATATGCAGCTGATATTCGAATTAGCGATCCAGTGCTTTTTGTAGTAGGGATAAACCAAGAATTTTTACCCATACTGTCTCTTCATTCTCTCAAAGTGAAGCCAAAATCGGCTATTTGCAGAGTAGGCAAAATATTGTTATTTGATTGGTTAGCAACATTGAAACGAAATATAGTAATAGTTACTATCTTATGAGTATCACATGAACTATTATTTTAAAAAATCTGTTTGAAATTTTTTTTTAAATAATGGTTTGGAAGATACCCACGAGATGGTAGTTATCATCATATATCGCTAACACAATCACAGTCAATCAATAATAACATTTTTCCAAGGATATTTACCCATACCGTCGCTTCATTCTCTTAAAGTGAAGCCAAAATCGGCTATTTGCAAGGTAGGCAAAATGTTATTATTGTCAGCTTTAATGTAATTGTGTTAGCGACGTATAATGATAACTACCCTCTTGTGGGTATCTTAGAAACTATTATATAAAAAAATCTTAATTTGAACTGCTTTAAATAACTGAGTATAACTATCTTATGGATCAGCAATTGATCAATTGGTGTTAAACACGATTGTGGTTCGTACTTAATGGTTGGACACTTACCTAGTTAATCAATATTTGAACAATACCAGATTCTAGGGCAAGTGTCAGTGAGCAAACAACTTAATTTTTAATGATTCAACATCCGGCTTGAAGAACCAAATGACACTAGGCCTAGAATCTGGTATTGTTCAAATATTGATTACCAGCGGCAAGGATAGTGTGGGGCTTGCACCCACTAAGCCCCTTCTTCTTGTATTTCATCCTGGTACGAACGGAACGACCCTAAAAAAGGGTATAACTTCATCCGCACCGGATCTTTCCTGCCTTTCATTCATTTTCTCCCTTTCTCATACTTTTCTGTGCTGCTCATAATCTTGTTTATCAGCATCTCTATTATCTTCCAGTTATTCTCCTTTTTTATCATAATTTTTATGGTGTTTCCTGGTCTTAGCTTCTCGCCCACTTCGATTTCTGCTCTGGTGCGAAGTCCTTCCCACGTTCCACACTTAAACATTGCATGTTCTGGTCCGTCTTCTTCTTCGCAGAACCAGCATTTGCTTGAGCGCTGTTTTCCTATCCTCTTGAGGTATGAGCCGAAACACCCGTGCCCTGTCAGAACCTGTGTCATATTATAATTTGTTCTTCCGTGTTTCCTCGTGATCCACGGCTTGATGTCGGGTATCAAACGGGCTGTCCATCTTGCCACAGTGCCTCTGCTCCACTCGTCCTGCCACCTATTAACCGTGCGCTCCCTTATCCTGGTTACGATCTCTTGTCTTTCCTGCGTCGGATTTTTTCTACTTTCTTTCTGGATCTCCACCCTCTCCTGTATCATAAGGTTCATCGGGCACAGTCCCCCTATTACTAAGATAGCAGCGGTCAAGGCCGTTCTGTAGGCGCTGCACACCCTTACGGCCATCGTTCTGTAGGCGCTGCACACCCTTACGGCCATCGTTCTCTGGCATCTAATTATCAGTTCTCTGGCCCTGCAGATTTCCATGGCTTCGTGCCAGACTGGGGCCGCATAGAAAACGATCGATTGCATCGCTTTCTGCAATATCCATCTCTGCTTGGCCCCGGGTACCCTAACGTTTGGTAAGATTACGTTTAGGGCTTTCATTGTTCTGCAGGCTTTCTCCGTAACCTTATCTACATGTCTCGCAAACGTGAACCTATAATCGCACGTGACCCCGAGGTACTTTACCGTTGGGCTTGGTCTTATGGTATGTCCGTCCATTTCGAAGGTGATATCCTTAGCTTTTCTTGATAGATTGAAGATAATCGCGGTGGTTTTCCTCGGTGCTAGCTCCAGTTTATTTTCCTTCATCCATATGTTTACTGCGTAGAGGGCGTCTTCCGTCTTTAATTTCATCTCCAACGCTTCCTTTGAGGCTGCCATAATTGCAAGGTCATCCGTGTAGCATATTATGTCCACGTGTTCTTCTACGTTTATGGCCATAACATCGTCATATAAGAGGTTCCACAAGGTGGGTCCCAGTACGGAGCAATACCAGGGAGCACCACCGCCTACCATCCTTCTTATGTTTGTTCGCTAGATCCAGTATTCGTTCCATCGCGTGCACCGTACTGCTTCCTTTCCTAAATCCATACTGGTTTTTATGGAAACCTCCCTTGCCTTCTATTTCTTCCCGCAACCTGTCATTTATTATATTTTCATAGAGCTTCCCTATTACGCTTATCAGACAGATCGGCCGGTAGCTCGCTTGTTCCTGGGCTTCTTTCCTGGGTTTTTCTATTAAAATTTGCTTTGCTATTTTCCACTACGCCGGGAACTCATTCCTTTGTAAGCATGAGTTTAACAGTTCCCTGAGGTATTCTGGGCGCGCCTTTCCCACTGCCTTTACAACTTCTGGCAGGATGCCATCTGGGCCAGGTGCCTAACCGGCTTTGAGTTTGTTAACTGCGTTGAGCAGCTCTTGCGTGGTGATGGATTCTCGCCCTCCCCGCGGCCATGTTCGCACTAGGTTTGTATGTTGTCAGGTCCCTCTCTATGAAGAGTTCCCTGATTACTTCTTTCCTTCTATCGTTGCTTATGGATGTCTTCGGGTATGTGTATTTTAGCTGGGCTCGTATAATTCTATATACAATTTACGAAGTGGTAGGAGTGGTGGACAAACTAGAGCCTAAGAATACAATTTACGAAGTGGTAGAAGAGGTGGGCAACTACAGCCTAAGTATACAATTTACGAAGTGCTAGAAGAGGTGGGCAAACTACAGCCTAAAAATACAAGTTACGAAGCGGTAGAACAAATGTTAAGCACGATGGTGGTTCGTACTTAATGGTTGGACACTTACCCAGGTAATCAATATTTGAACAATACCAGATTCTAGGGCAAGTGTCAGTGATCAAACAACTTAATGTTGAATGATTCAACATCCGGCTCGAAGAACCAAATGACACTTGCCCTAGAATCTGGTATTGTTCAAATATTGATTACCTGGGTAAGTGTCCAACCACCATCGTGCTTAACAAGTGGTATAAAAATAAGTCTATTCGTACAATGTTGCCAATTTTCGTTTATTACTTGTTCATTTGCATTTAATCAATCTATGTATGAATGTTTTTATTACTTTTCGAGATGAAAGATCTAAAAACACTTGTGTGTTTAGTTTTTATCGATTTGTTTACTTAATTCTTAATTTATCTTTAAAATTTTTCACTTTTTATTTTTAATTGCCGAAACGTTTTACTTTCGAAGCCACCTTTGGTGCTTGCAGGTGTCTTTGATTTATGCAAAGCGACTTTCATTTCTGAAGTGTTTCGCCCTTTTTGTATATTTTTAGTGTTTTTGGCGTGCCGCTATTTGCATTGTATCTATGTACAATTTTGTCATGGCCAACTTTAATCGTGAACTTGTGTGTGCTAAAGACCTGCTGCCAAGACGAATAAAAGAATTCTGGGTGTAGACCTAGCCTGATTTTTACCTAAAAGCTCGTGCCTTGAAAAAACAATTGCTGGGGAAAAAAAACAAACGACAGTGATTGAAAACCTACACCAGCAAAGGTTAAGCGCCACGAAGCCAACTCGATTGCAAAAACAAAAAGCAAAAAAACTGAAAGTTGCTTGTTTTTACACTTATGGACTTGTGCAAATATTGACGCTTGGCAAACAATGCGATTATGCAGATAAAAATCATCTCGTGTTGTTTATAATTAACATAATTAATTCTGCTTTTTATTTTAAGCTCAATGGAAGGCGATAAACTTGAATTAATGTAAATTTTAATAAACGACGATCAGATAGGTAAATGTGCTTATGTTATCCGGATATCCTAGGAGGATGTAAATATGAATTTTTGGCGGGTATTTTGTGTCAGTAGGTACGTCTTACCATTTAATATGTACGTGCGCGAGTAAAAAGTACAACTATGTTATAACTGTAATGATTTCACATGTATTTAACCTCGAAATGTTGATACGTTTAGAATGTTATTACCTTGACAAGCTCTCGTAATTCTATAGAATATTGAACCGCGTTCATTATTAATATCGTTAAAACTACGACCTTAAGCGAAAACACAATTATGGCGGAATAAGGGTGACGCTGAAAGAGTAACCAAAATGGCGCTCGCACGTAAAATATAAATAACAAAACGTGCTCGATAACTGACAGGTTTATTTTCTTATTCAACCGGAAGTACAATGAGAAATTTTGTCACGATTTTGCTCGCCTATGGATAATTTTCTCTTAATTAAACTTTCGTTGACGCACGAATTCAAATCAAATCACAAAATGTCGTCTGGTTTAAGCGTCGGTAAAGTCAATAAACCACAGCCATCTTATAATATTTTTAATATTTTGCCAAATTTGTATATTGGAGTATTAAATTTACATTGCATAGAAGGCTATGAACACTTAACAGATTGGTTCAAAAAGATTAAGTAAACAGAACGAATTATAAGAAACAAAAGGTGTAATTTGGTTATCACAGCCTACTATTTAAATTTCGTATTATAATTCTTCCTTTGTTTTGTTAAGGAAAATTAGTTTGTTTTTGGTGAAGCTCTGAAGATCTCATCAAGATTAGGTAACAAATCAAAAACGAAACATTAGTGATCTGATTTAGTTCTTTTGTCTTAGCTGTTGGTTAAATCTTTAAAAAAACAAAAGGTATAATTTACTAAAATTTTTGACATCTCTTGTTGAAATTGCAACCTTCGTACCACGAAAAGTGAAAGTAAAATTCGCTCATGGTTTGTTACGATCTGATCGACACCAGTACTAGAACGTGTAAAAAAGGCGTAAATGGATAATTTCACTTTCTGTACGCAAACACCGCGGAAGAACAAACGCATTATAAAGTAACTTGAACGCGAGGGCAACAACGAACTTCGAAGATGCGCAATTTACAAAAGCAGAACCGTAACATACGCTAATGTTCGAGTTCGAGTTCAAGTAACGCAATATCCTCAATTCGTTATAATAATTGCTCAATTTTAATCAGTAGCATCGCTATCCCATGCGTGAATCAAGCGGCAACAATAAGAGAAGAACGTCAACGACAGGTGCCGCATCCGTCGTATAAAAATCAACGGTAATTTTCGCTCCAAAAAAAGTGTGTACCGCAATTATTTGCATGAATAGATGCAGAAACGACGCAGTTTAAAGGCACTCATCTGTTAACACTTTTTTTCTTCTAACGGAGCTCTTTATGGCTGCTTCACTGCGTACACATAATGAGAATTTTCTTTTACCAAATACCGTAACGGTCATTCTTATACACAAAAGGAGAAATTATTTGCTGTTATTATTATTATTTGCAGTACTTTTATTTTTCTCATCGTTAGAAATAACTGACACCGTAATTTGGCCGTCTTCAGTTGTCGCATTTAAATAAGTAGGCTAGCAGTTGTTGGACGTTGTAGTAGTTGATTTGGTTGTCTCATCTAACAATAAGAATAACAAATTCTTTGTGTAAATCAATTAATCTTCATGTCTAATAGTAAGCCATGGTTGTAGGTTATGCCAAAAAACGGTTTCTTATAGTAGGCTATGGTTCAATTTAATACTTTCAAAATTGTTTTTTATTTCCATGGTTAGGTTGATTAAACTGAAAAATTATTATAAATTTCTTTTCTTACTAAAAAAACCTAACAATAGCACAACGCTTTGTAAATTATTAGATAGTAGGCTCTGATTATAATTTGTGAAACACAAACTTTCTTCAAATTATAGTTTAATTCGTTATTGAATACTATTTTGTCTCCAAAATTATCGGGATAAGAGTAGGCTATGGTTCAATTTAATACTTTCAAAATTGTTTTTTATTTCCATGGTTAGGTTGATTAAACTGAAAAATTATTATAAATTTCTTTTCTTACTAAAAAAAACTTAACAATAGCACAACGCTTTGTAAATTATTAGATAGTAGCATTATAGTAGGCTCTGATTATAATTTGTGAAACACAAACTTTCTTCAAATTATAGTTTAATTCGTTACTGAATAATATTTTGTCTCCAAAATTATGGGGATAAAAGTAGGCTATGGTTTAAATTTTTTTTGTAGTAGGCGTGCAGTACAGTAAGCTATGTTTGGTACAGGACTTTTTGAATATACCAAATCAAATTTCATAGTATAATAATAGTATCTATGACATCTCGCAGTCAGAGTAGGTCATGGATAAACAATTGCCAAATATCGGGATTTGTTTAATTATTGTAGGCAATGGTTGCTACACGACGATTGAAAAAAAAAACTAAAACAAAACTTCCTACTAAGTGGTTTTGAAACCTTCAAATTATTTTAGTCAAACACAATACATAGTAGGCTACGATTGAAACATTTGATCAAAAAAGTTTGTAGTTAACAATACAAAATTAATCACAATCAGAGTTAGTAGGCCGTAATTTTCAAAGACATAATAAACCCAAACCAAGACGAATCATACAAGGATTTTTATTAAAAAAATTATGCGAATATGGCGAAAACGTTTACATAGCCTACTTTTAGGTCCTACCGATTTCTAAGAACTTTCCTTTGCTCAAATTTTAATTGCTGCTACAGAAACCTTCATCTTTGCCATACACGGCTTTAGCAATCCCACGTTTTTTTTGCAATTAGAAATGACCAACGCCTTCTTCGATTATTTTAGTGATTACTAAGGCTCATTTACTTTTCGATTGATCAAGAAATCGTGGAGAAATTTTGTTTTTACGAATGTCACAGCTAGCTGGATTTCCTTTTACAATAATAAAACAACAATCAACACGTCCTCTGCCATAAAATTTGAAAAAACATAAAAAGATTACCGTACTTTCTACACGATTATCTTAATCGTACATAAACACTTGAATTTGATCGTGTCGTTCGAAATGGAAAACTTTCACCGCCAGCATTCACGAAGGTCACGGTTTTTTCTCCCCTCGTCTTGTTAAATAATTAATTAATTCGAGATTATTTACAAGAAGTTGGTATATTAATTTTAGTCACATAGTTGACAATCGCAGTTGGCCGGGTTCGAAAGTAAACTTAAAAACTTTCACAAAAATTGAAGTACCGCGCGCATTCGAATAAATTTGAAAGTGGATTCACTTGATTTGTTTCCAATTTCGTTTTCTATTAATGATTTTATACAATAATCACTTTCCCAAAAATTTTTACGATGCACTTAATTTTGACCTTTGCTAAAGCTTTTTTTTTTTAAATTTATTCCGGTTGTTAAAAGGTCGCGTTGGCGTTAAAACGATGTCTAGATCAAATCTAGTGGGCCTTGGAGGTTTTGAATTTTGTGACTCATACATTTTTGAAAAGGAATTTCTTTTCTTGGTTTCATTAATATGACTTCTTTATGGTTATGCTTAGACATTTTTGTGAAAATAATTCTGTATTTCGCTACCTTAGAAGAATTTAAAAAAAATTGATTGAACAATAACGTTTACGTTATATTTAACCATCCTCACTTATAAACTCCGTTTCTTTATAACTCTCTTCCACGTTAGATCTAGTTCATATGATCTTCTTCATTTCAGTCTGGTATTTTTAAAATTTTGTAATTTTATTGTTCGTCTGTGTCATGTCGAACATTCCAGAACATTTACGTAGAATTTTTTTAGTCTTTAGTTTTTAGCTTTGTCTTAGCGGTTTCTCTCTTTCTTCTACTTTTATTGCGATTTGTAGTATCTTGCGTAGAACTGATAGTATGGTTTCCAATTTCTTAAGTTTTTTGAATTGCAATTCCTAGTTTGTTGTATTGAACGCGTTTTTTTTCATTTAATCAAATACTTGCTATTTCGCTGTACAGTTTTCTGATGAGTTTGATATCATTTTTTACTAGTTTGATTCGCTCAAGAGGTTTGTTGTGTCAGACTGAAAACTGATCTCTGTGGAACACTCGCATTTGTCTTAAGACAAGTTTACATAGTTTTTATGCGGTGGGGATGAGGACTGATTCTTTTGTCTTAAAACTTTTGCAGTTTTCTTAAGGTGTTTCTGTGTTAAACGCGTTTATAATATGCGACATCACTATTGTTTCCTATTCTGCTGTACAGTTTTGTGAATTGTTTTTGTTAGCATATTGAAATACTGATGGATACTATACCTTCTAATTACTTAAGTTTTTTGAGAAGTAATGTGTAGTTTGTTGTATTAAACACATTTTTAACAGCCAGAATGACTAATGCTACTTTGCTGTACAGATTTTTGCTGCTGTTCTTACCAATTTGTGTTGATGTTCTTCTTTTTCTGGTCTGTCTTTTGCAATGTTTTGGAGTTCAAACGTCAATTTGCTGTATTAAACGCGGCTTAACATACGGCGTCATCAATGCTTACCACGCCACTGTAAAGTTTTTTTGCCATTTTCATTGCCTGTACTTTTTCTAAATCAATATTGATGTTTTTTTTACTAGTTTGTTTTGCTCATGAGGTTTTGTTGGTCTGTGTTGATGTTCTTCTCTTTTTGGTCTGTCTTTTGCAATGTTTTGAGGTTCAGTCTTCAGCTTGCTGTATTAAACGCAGTTTTAACACACAGCGTCACTATTGACTGCCATGCCGCTGTACGGTTTTGAGACGCTGTTTTTGTTATTTTCCTTGGTTGTACTGTCGTTCCCTAATCGTATTGACTTTCTTCTGGTTTATCTCTTAGTTTTTATTGCGTTTTCTTTAATTTTACTCAGAGCACTTTGCGTATAGTATGTTCTACCGGATGAAACCGAAGACTGATTTCTCTGAACCATGGGTGATTGTGTTAAGAGGAAGTTTTTACAAATTTGATGTATGATTTTTTGTTTCTTTTTGAAACTTATTCGTCAGCTTGCTGTATTAAAAGCGTTTTTATCATACAGCGTCATTATTGACTGCTATACCGCTGTACAGTTTTGGGACGCTGTTTTTGCTATTTTTGTTGGCGGTACTGTCGTTCTGAATTCACTAAATGCGTATCGACTTTCTTCTGTTTCGGGAGTATCTCTCTGTTTTTATTGCTTTTTCTTTTATTTTATTCGGAGCACTTTGTGTATAGTATGATCTACCGGGTGAAACCGAAGACCGGTCACTCTGAAGCATCAGCGTTTGTGTTAAGATGCATTTTTTACAATTTTGATCTATGCTTTTTTGTTTCTTTTTTGATATTGTTTTAGCTTTTAAAATTTAATAGCCAGTTTGCTGTATTAAACGCGTTTTTAACATACAGCGTCACTGTTGACTGCCAAGTCGCTGTACAGTTTTAAGACGCTGTTTTTGCGATTTTTTTTTCGCTGTACTATAGTTTTGAATTCGCTTAAACCCCATCGACTTTCTTCTGTTTCCGGTTTATCCCTCGGTTTTTATTGCAGTTTCTTTTATCTTATTCGGACCACTTTGTGTATAGTATGATCTACCGGGTGAAACCAAAGACCGGTCACTCTAAATCATCAGCGTTTGTGTTAAGACGCATTTTTCACAATTTCGATTTACGATTTTTTGTTTCTTTTTTTATATTGTTTTGAATTCACTAAAACCCTATCGACTTTCTTCTGTTTCCGGTTTATTTCCCGGTTTTTATTGCAGTTTCTTTAATTTTATTCAGAGCGCTTTGCGTGTAGTATGGTCTACCGGGTGAAACCGAAGACCAATCTCTCTGAACCATCGGCTTTTTACAATTTGATTGATGATTTTCTGTTTCTTTTTCGATATGGTTTTTGTTTTTTTTAAACTTAATCGTTAGCTTGCTATATTAAACACGTTTTTAACATGCAGCGTCACCGTTGACTGCCAGGTCGCTGTACAGTTTTAAGACGCTGTTTTTGCTATTTTCGTTGGCTGTACTGTCGTTCGGAATTCACTAAATCTGTAGTGATTTTCTTCTGTTTCTGGTTTCTCTCTCAGTTTTTATTGCATTTTCTTTAATTTTATTTGGAGCACTATGTGTGTAGTGTGGTTTACCGGGTGAAACCGAAGACCGGCCACTCTGAAGCATCAGCGTTTGTATTAAGGCGCATTTTTTACAATTTTGATGTGTGCTTTTTTGTTTCTTTTTCGATATAGTTTCAGTTTTTTGAAATTTAATCGTCAGCTGGCTATATTAAACGTGTTTTTAACATACAGCGTCACTATTGACTGCCATGCTGCTGTACAGCTTTGGGACGTTGTTTTTGCTGTTTTTGTTGGCGGTACTATCGTTCTGAATTAATCCGTATCAACTTTCTTCTGTTTTGGGATTATCTATCAGTTTTTATTGCTTTTTCTTTTATTTTATTTGGAGCTCTTTGCGTATAGTATGGTCTACCGGATGAAACCGAAGACTAGTTTCTCTGAACCGTCCACGTTTGTGTTAAGACATTTTTTTTACAAATTGATTGATGATATTTTGTTTCTTCTTCGATTTTGTTTTTGTTTTTTTTAACTTAATTGTCAGCTTGCTATATTAAACGTGATTTTAACATGCAGCGTCGCCGTTGACTGCCATGCCGCTGTACAGTTTTGAGACGCTGTTTTTGCCATTTTTTGGGCGATACTGTTGTTCTGAATTTACTAAATCCGGATCGACTTTCTTCTGTTTTGGGATTATCTCTCAGTGAAACCAAAGACCGATTTTTTGTTTCTTTTTCGATGTTGTTTTAGTTTTTTGAAATTTAATCGTCAGTTTGCTGTATTAAACGCGTTTTTAACATACAGCGTCACTATGGACTGCCATGCCGCTGTACAGTTTTGAGACGCGGTTTTTGCTATTTTCGTTGGTTGTACTGTCGTTCTAAATTCACTAAATCCGTATCACTTTCTTCTGTTTCGAGCTTATTTTTCAGTTTTTTTGTATTTTCTCTAATATTATTCGGAAAACTTTGCGTGTAATATTGTCTACCGGGTGAAACTGAGGGCCGATCTCTCTGATGCATCTGCGCTTGTGTTAAGACGCATTTTTTACAATTTTGATGTAAGATTTTTTGTTTCTTTTCTTACATTGTTTTTGTTTATTTTTTTGAAATTTAATCGTCTGCTTGCTGTATTAAACGCGCTTTTAACACCAGCGTCACTATTGACTGCCATGCCGCTGTACAGTTTTGAGACTCTATTTTTTCTATTTTCGTTGGCTGTACTGTCGTTCTGAATTCACTAAATCGTATCGACTTTCTTCTGTTTCTGGTTTATCCCTCAGTTTTTATTGCATTTTCTATAATTTTATTTGGAACACTTTGTGTATAGTATGGTCTACCGGGTGAAACCGAAGACTATTTTTTTGAACCATCCACGTTTGTGTTAAGACAATTTTTTTACAATTTGATTGATGATTTTTTGTTTCCTTTGCGATATTGTTTTAGTTTTTTGAAATCTAATCGTCAGTTTGCTGTATTAAGCACGTTTTTAACATACAGCGACACTATTGACTATCATGCCGCTGTACAGTTTTGGGACGCTGTTTTTGCTATTCTTGGTGGCGATACTGTCGTTCTGAATTTACTAAATCCGTATCGATTTTCTTATATTTCTGGTTTGTCTCTCAGTGTTTATTGCATATTCTTTAATATTATTCGGAGAACTTTGCGTGTAGCATGGTCTACCGGGTGAAACCGAAGACCGATCTCTCTGAAACATCCACGTTTGTGTTAAGACGACTTTACTGTCGATCTGGTCTTACTAAATCCGTATTGACTTCCTTCTGTTTCTGGTTTATCTATTACAGTTTTTTTTGCATTTTATTAACCTTTTTTTTAAATACTTTGTATACAATATGCTCTAGAGAGTGAAACCGAAGACCGATCTCTCTGATACATTTTCTCGTTTGTGTTAAGACGAATTTTTTGCAATTTTTATGTATGCCTTTTTGTTCTTTATCGATATTGCTTTAATTTCATAGTTTTTTTAAACTCGATCGTCGGTTTGCTGTATTAAACTTGTTTTTAGCAGCGTCACTAATGCCTGTACAGTTTTGAAAATCCGTTTCAGTCATTTTCATTGACTTTACTGTCGATCTGATTTTACTAAATCCGTATTGACTTCCTTCTGTTTCTGGTTTATCTTCCACAGTTTATATTGCGTTCTTTTTTATTTTTTTACCGTTTTGCGTACATTCTCGTCTACCGGATGAAACGTAGGACCGACTTCTTCTTCTTTAGAGCAACCGTCACTATTGAGTACCATACCGCTGTACAGTTTTGAGACGCTGTTTTTGCTATTTTCGTTGGCTGTACTGGCGTTCTGAATTCACTAAATCCGTATCGACTTTCTTCTGTTTTGGGATTATCTCTATGTTTTTATTGCTTTTTCTTCTATATTATTCGGAGCACTTTGTGTATAGTATAATCTACCGGGTGAAACGGAAGACCGTTTTCTCTGAAATATCCGTGTTGGTGTTACGACGAATTGTTGGCAATTTTTTGTATGTCTTTGTTTTAGTTGCTGTATTAAACTTGTTTTTAGCAGCGTCACCAATGCCTGTACAGTTTTGAGAATCCGTTTTTGACATTTTCATTGACTTTACTGTCGATCTGATCTTACTAAATCCGTATTGACTTCTTTCTGTTTCTGGTTTATCTTTCATAGTTTATATTGCGTGCTCTTTTATTTTTTTTGGACCGTTTTGCGTACTGTATGGTCTACCGGATGAATCGGAAGACCTATCTCTCTGAAACATCTGCGCTTGTGCTAAGACGATTTTTTGCAATTTTAATGTATGTGCTAGTTTGAGATTGCTTTACAGTTTTTTGAGTCTCAATCGTCAGTTTACTGTATTAAAGGCGTTCCGGTTGTCCAGCATAACTAATGCTTGCCATACCGTTGTACAGTTTTGAGATCGTGTTATTGCCATCTGCATTGGCTGTGATGTGGATCTGAGTTTTTCAAATCCGTATTGATTTTCTTTTTTTTGTTTATTTTGCACAATTTTTATTGGATTTTTAAAATTTTTATTGGAGAATTTTTCGTACAGTACGTTCTACCGGGTGAGATCAAAGACTTATTTCTCTAAAGCATTGGCGCCTGTGCAAAGATACTTTTTTTGTAATTTTGATGTATCGCTTTTTGTGCTACTTTTGCTTTATAGTTTTTTGAGACTAAATTGCCAGTTTATTGTATTAAACGCGTTTTGGATATCCAGCGTCAGCCTGTCAGGCCGCTGTCCAGTTTTGAGATGGTGTTATTGACATCTGCATTGACTGTGCTGTTGATCTAAGTTTTTCAAATTCGTACAAATTTTCTTTTTTTTGTTTATCTTGCACAATTATTATTGGATTTTTAAACTTTTTATTGGAGCATTTTTTGTACAGTACGGTCTACCGGGTGAGATCAAAGACTTATTTCTCTAAAGCATTGGCGCCTGTGCAAAGATACTTTTTTTTTGTAATTTTGATGTATCGCTTTTTGTGCTACTTTTGCTTTATAGTTTTTTGAGACTAAATTGCCAGTTTATTGTATTAAACGCGTTTTGGATATCCAGCGTCAGCCTGTCAGGCTGCTGCACAGTTTTGAGATGGTGTTATTGACATCTGCATTGGCTGTGCTGTCGCTCTAAGTTTTTCAAATTCGTACTAATTTTCTTTTTTTTGTTTATCTTGCACAATTATTATTGGATTGGATTTTTAAACTTTTTATTGGAGCACTTTTTGTACAGTGCAGTCTACCGGGTGAGATCAAAGACTTATTTCTCTAAAGCATTGGTGCCTGTGCAAAGATACTTTTTTTGTAATTTTGATGTATCGCTTTTTGTGCTACTTTTGCTTTATAGTTTTTTGAGACTTAATCGCCAGTTTATCGTATTAAACGCGTTTTGGATATCCAGCGTCAGCCTGTCAGACCGCTGTACAGTTTTGAGATTGTGTTATTGACATCTGCATTGACTGTGCTGTCGATCTAAGTTTTTCAAATTCGTACTAATTTTCTTTTTTTTGTTTATCTTGCACAATTATTATTGGATTTTTAAATTTTTTATTGGAGCATTTTTTGTACAGTACGGTCTACCGGGTGAGATCAAAGACTTATTTCTGTAAAGCATTGGCGCCTGTGCAAAGATACTTTTTTTGTAGTTTTGATGTATCGCTTTTTGTGCTACTTTTGCTTTATAGTTTTTTGAGACTAAATCGCCAGTTTATTGTACTAAACGCGTTTTGGATATCTATCGTCAGCCTGTCAGGCCGCTGTACAGTTTTGAGATGGTGTTATTGGTATCTGCATTGGCTGTGCTGTCGATCTAAGTTTTTCAAATTCGTACTAATTTTCTTTTTTTTGTTTATCTTGCACAATTATTATTGGATTTTTAAAGTTTTTATTGGAGCATTTTTTGTACAGTACGGTCTACCGGGTGAGATCAAAGACTTATTTCTCTAAAGCATTGGCGCCTGTGCAAAGATACTTTTTTTGTAGTTTTGATGTATCGCTTTTTGTGCTGCTTTTGCTTTATAGTTTTTTGAGACTAAATCGCCAGTTTATTGTATTAAACGCGTTTTGGATATCTAGCGTCAACCTGTCAGGTCGCTGTACAGTTTTGAGATGGTGTTATTGACATCTGCATTGGCTGTGCTGTCGATCTAAGTTTTTCAAATTCGTACTAATTTTCTTTTTTTTGTTTATCTTGCACAATTATTATTGGATTTTTAAAGTTTTTATTGGAACACTTTTTGTACAGTACGGTCTACCGGGTGAGATCAAGGACTTATTTCTCTAAAGCATTGGCGCCTGTGCAAAGATACTTTTTTTGTAATTTTGATGTATCGCTTTTTGTGCTACTTTTGCTTTATAGTTTTTTGAACCTAAATCGCCAGTTTATTGTATTAAACGCGTTTTGGATATCCAGCGTCAGCCTGTCAGGCCGCTGTACAGTTTTGAGATGGTGTTATTGATATCTGCATTGGCTGTGCTGTCGATCGAAGTTTTTCAAATTCGTACTAATTTTCTTTTTTTGTTTATCTTGCACAATTATTATTGGATTTTTAAACTTTTTATTGGAACACTTTTTGTACAGTACGGTCTACCGGGTGAGATCAAGGACTTATTTCTCTAAAGCATTGGCGCCTGTGCAAAGATACTTTTTTTGTAATTTTGATGTATCGCTTTTTGTGCTACTTTTGCTTTATAGTTTTTTTAGACTAAATCGCCAGTTTATTGTATTAAACGCGTTGTGGATATCTAGCGTCAGCCTGTCAGGCCGCTGCACAGTTTTGAGATGGTGTTATTGACATCTGCATTGGTTGTGCTGTCGATCTAAGTTTTTCAAATTCGTACTAATTTTCTTTTTTTTTTGTTTATCTTGCACAATTGATATTGGATTTTTAAACTTTTTATTGGAGCATTTTTTGTACAGTACGGTCTACCGGGTGAGATCAAAGACTTATTTCTCTAAAGCATTGGCGCCTGTGCAAAGATACTTTTTTTGTAGTTTTGATGTATCGCTTTTTGTGCTACTTTTGCTTTATAGTTTTTTGAGATTAACTCGCCAGTTTATTGTACTAAACGCGTTTTAGATATCTATCGTCAGCCTGTCAGGCCGCTGTACAGTTTTGAGATGGTTTTATTGACATCTGCATTGGCTGTGCTCAGTCGATCTGAGTTTTAAAATTCGTACTAATTCTTATTTTTTGTTTATCTTGCACAATTATTATTGGATTTTTAAACTTTTTATTGGAGCACTTTTTGTACAGTACGGTCTACCGGGTGAGATCAAAGACTTATTTCTCTAAAGCATCGGCGCCTGTGCAAAGATACTTTTTTTGTAGTTTTGATGTATCGCTTTTTGTGCTTCTTTTGCTTTATAGTTTTTTGAGACTTAATCGTCAGTTTATTGTACCAAACGCGTTTTGGATATCTAGCGTCAGCCTATTAGGCCGCTGTACAGTTTTGAGATGGTGTTATTGACATCTGCATTGGCTGTGCTGCCGATCTAAGTTTTTCAAATTCGTACTAATTTTCTTTTTTTTTGTTTATCTTGCACAATTATTATTGGATTTTTAAACTTTTTATTGGAGCATTTTTTGTACAGTACGGTCTACCGGGTGAGATCAAAAACTTATTTCTCTAAAGCATTGGCGCCTGTGCAAAGATACTTTTTTTGTAGTTTTGATGTATCGCTTTTTGTGCTACTTTTGCTTTATAGTTTTTTTAGACTAAATCGCCAGTTTATTGTATTAAACGCGTTTTGGATATCCAGCGTCAGCCTGTCAGGCCGCTGTACAGTTTTGAGATGGTGTTATTGCTATCTGCATTGGCTGTGCTGTCGATCTAAGTTTTTCAAATTCGTACTAATTTTCTTTTTTTTGTTTATCTTGCACAATTATTATTGGATTTTTAAACTTTTTATTGGAACACTTTTTGTACAGTACGGTCTACCGGATGAGATCAAAGACTTATTTCTCTAAAGCATTGGCGCCTGTGCAAAGATACTTTTTTTGTAGTTTTGATGTATCGCTTTTTGTGCTACTTTTGCTTTATAGTTTTTTTAGACTAAATCGCCAGTTTATTGTATTAAACGCGTTTTGGATATCCAGCGTCAGCCTGTCAGGCCGCTGTACAGTTTTGAGATGGTGTTATTGCTA
Source organism: Aquatica leii (assembly GCA_035610365.1). Taxonomy (NCBI): domain Eukaryota; kingdom Metazoa; phylum Arthropoda; class Insecta; order Coleoptera; family Lampyridae; genus Aquatica; species Aquatica leii. Next base: position 51,155,952 of record CM069438.1, on the reverse strand, counting down.
TCTGCATTGGCTGTGCTGTCGATCTAAGTTTTTCAAATTCGTACTAATTTTCTTTTTTTTGTTTATCTTGCACAATTATTATTGGATTTTTAAACTTTTTATTGGAGCATTTTTTGTACAGTACGGTCTACCAGGTGAGATCAAAAACTTATTTCTCTAAAGCATTGGCGCCTGTGCAAAGATACTTTTTTTGTAGTTTTGATGTATCGCTTTTTGTGCTACTTTTGCTTTATAGTTTTTTTAGACTAAATCGCCAGTTTATTGTATTAAACGTGTTTTGGATATCCAGCGTCAGCCTGTCAGGCCGCTGTACAGTTTTGAGATGGTGTTATTGCTATCTGCATTGGCTGTGCTGTCGATCTAAGTTTTTCAAATTCGTACTAATTTTCTTTTTTTTGTTTATCTTGCACAATTATTATTGGATTTTAAACTTTTTATTGGAGCATCTTTTCTACAGTACGGTCTACCGGGTGAGATCAAAAACTTATTTCTCTAAAGCATTGGCGCCTGTGCAAAGATACTTTTTTGTAGTTTTGATGTATCGCTTTTGTGCTACTTTCGCTTTATAGTTTTTTTAGACTAAATCGCCAGTTTATTGTATTAAACGTGTTTTGGATATCCAGCGTCAGCCTGTCAGGCCGCTGTACAGTTTTGAGATGGTGTTATTGCTATCTGCATTGGCTGTGCTGTCGATCTAAGTTTTCAAATCCGTACTAATTTTCTTTTTTGTTTATCTTGCACAATTATTATTGGATTTTTAAACTTTTATTGGAGCATTTTTGTACAGTACGGTCTACCGGGTGAGATCAAAACTTATTTCTCTAAAGCATTGGCGCCTGTGCAAAGATACTTTTTGTAGTTTTGATGTATTGCTTTTTGTGCTACTTTTGCTTTATAGTTTTTTTAGACTAAATCGCCAGTTTATTGTATTAAACGCGTTTTGGATATCCAGCGTCAGCCTGTCAGGCCGCTGTACAGTTTTGAGATGGTGTTATTGCTATCTGCATTGGCTGTGCTGTCGATCTAAGTTTTTCAAATCCGTACTAATTTTCTTTTTTTTGTTTATCTTGCACAATTATTATTGGATTTTTAAACTTTTTATTGGAGCATTTTTTGTACAGTACGGTCTACCGGGTGAGATCAAAAACTTATTTCTCTAAAGCATTGGCGCCTGTGCAAAGATACTTTTTTTGTAGTTTTGATGTATTGCTTTTTGTGCTACTTTTGCTTTATAGTTTTTTTAGACTAAATCGCCAGTTTATTGTATTAAACGCGTTTTGGATATCCAGCGTCAGCCTGTCAGGCCGCTGTACAGTTTTGAGATGGTGTTATTGCTATCTGCATTGGCTGTGCTGTCGATCTAAGTTTTTCAAATTCGTACTAATTTTCTTTTTTTTGTTTATCTTGCACAATTATTATTGGATTTTTAAACTTTTTATTGGAGCATTTTTTGTACAGTACGGTCTACCGGGTGAGATCAAAAACTTATTTCTCTAAAGCATTGGCGCCTGTGCAAAGATACTTTTTTTGTAGTTTTGATGTATCGCTTTTTGTGCTACTTTTGCTTTATAGTTTTTTTAGACTAAATCGCCAGTTTATTGTATTAAACGCGTTTTGGATATCCAGCGTCAGCCTGTCAGGCCGCTGTACAGTTTTGAGATGGTGTTATTGCTATCTGCATTGGCTGTGCTGTCGATCTAAGTTTTTCAAATTCGTACTAATTTTCTTTTTTTTGTTTATCTTGCACAATTATTATTGGATTTTTAAACTTTTTATTGGAGCATTTTTTGTACAGTACGGTCTACCGGGTGAGATCAAAAACTTATTTCTCTAAAGCATTGGCGCCTGTGCAAAGATACTTTTTTTGTAGTTTTGATGTATCGCTTTTTGTGCTACTTTTGCTTTATAGTTTTTTTAGACTAAATCGCCAGTTTATTGTATTAAACGCGTTTTGGATATCCAGCGTCAGCCTGTCAGGCCGCTGTACAGTTTTGAGATGGTGTTATTGACATCTGCATTGGCTGTGCTGTCGATCTAAGTTATTCAAATTTGTACTACTTTTCTTTTTTTTTATATTGCACAATTATTATTGGATTTTTAAACTTTTTATTGGAGCACTTTTTGTACAGTACGGTCTACCGGGTGAGATCAAAGACTTATTTCTCTAAAGCATTGGCGCCTGTGCAAAGATACTTTTTTTGTCATTTTTATGTATCGCTTTTTGTGCTCCTTTTGCTTTATAGTTTTTTGAGACTAAATCGCCAGTTTATTGTACTAAACGCGTTTTCGATATCCAGCGTCAGCCTGTCAGGCCGCTGCACAGTTTTGAGATCGTGTTATTGCCATCTGCATTGGCTGTGCTGTCGATCTAAGTTTTTCAAATTCGTACTAATTTTCTTTTTTTTGTTTATCTTGCACAATTATTATTGGATTTTTAAACTTTTTATTGGAACACTTTTTGTACAGTACGGTCTACCGGATGAGATCAAAGACTTATTTCTCTAAAGCATTGGCGCCTGTGCAAAGATACTTTTTTTGTAGTTTTGATGTATCGCTTTTTGTGCTACTTTTGCTTTATAGTTTTTTTAGACTAAATCGCCAGTTTATTGTATTAAACGTGTTTTGGATATCCAGCGTCAGCCTGTCAGGCCGCTGTACAGTTTTGAGATGGTGTTATTGCTATCTGCATTGGCTGTGCTGTCGATCTAAGTTTTTCAAATTCGTACTAATTTTCTTTTTTTTGTTTATCTTGCACAATTATTATTGGATTTTTAAACTTTTTATTGGAGCATTTTTTGTACAGTACGGTCTACCGGGTGAGATCAAAAACTTATTTCTCTAAAGCATTGGCGCCTGTGCAAAGATACTTTTTTTGTAGTTTTGATGTATCGCTTTTTGTGCTACTTTCGCTTTATAGTTTTTTTAGACTAAATCGCCAGTTTATTGTATTAAACGTGTTTTGGATATCCAGCGTCAGCCTGTCAGGCCGCTGTACAGTTTTGAGATGGTGTTATTGCTATCTGCATTGGCTGTGCTGTCGATCTAAGTTTTTCAAATCCGTACTAATTTTCTTTTTTTTGTTTATCTTGCACAATTATTATTGGATTTTTAAACTTTTTATTGGAGCATTTTTTGTACAGTACGGTCTACCGGGTGAGATCAAAAACTTATTTCTCTAAAGCATTGGCGCCTGTGCAAAGATACTTTTTTTGTAGTTTTGATGTATTGCTTTTTGTGCTACTTTTGCTTTATAGTTTTTTTAGACTAAATCGCCAGTTTATTGTATTAAACGCGTTTTGGATATCCAGCGTCAGCGTGTCAGGCCGCTGTACAGTTTTGAGATGGTGTTATTGGCATCTGCATTGGCTGTGCTGTCAAACTGAGTTTTTCAAAACCGTATGGATTGTATAATCTTTCTTATATCGCTTTATTTTAATTTTGTTTTTTAATTTTTTTGGATCACTTTGCGTACATTGTCTACCGAGCGAGAATGAAGACTTGTCTCTCTGGAATATCTGCGTCTGTGTTAAGACAATTTGTTTGCAATTTTGATGAATCACATTTTATGTTACTCCGATATTGCTTTACAGTTTTTTGAGGCTCAAACGTCAGTTTATTGTGCTAAACGCGTTTTTAACATGCAGCGTCACCAGGGTATGCCATGTCGCTGTACAGCTTTGGGATGTCCGGCTAGCTATTTTCATTGACTGTGCTGTCGATCTGATTTTTCTAAATATGTATTGATTTTCTTCTTTTTCTGGTATATCTCGCATGTTTTTTATTATTTTTTTCAATTTTCTTTTCGGATCGTTTAGTGGACAGTACGATCTACCGGGTGAGGCCGAAGACCTAGATCTCTAAAACATCCGCGTGTGTGTTAAGACGATTTTTTTGCAATTTTGATGTATCGCTTTTTCTGCTACTAAGATACGGTTCTACAATTTACTGTATTAAATACGTTTTTAAGGATCACAAATCCTGCCATGCCGCTGTACAGTTTTGTGATGCGTTTGTTACTATCTTTATCAGCTGTACTGTTGAATTGGCTTTTCTAAACGTATACTGACGTTCCTCTCATTAGCGTGTTTTCCACAGTATCTCTATTGCAGTTGCTTTAATTTTTTTGTCAGAGAACTTTGCGATATAGTATGTTCTACCGGGTTGGATCAAAAATTGATCTCTCTGGAACTCAGGTTGTAATGATTTCTCTCAGACGCGCTAAGTAAAATCTCTGACTGTTTCTTAAGCAGTTTACTCAGTTAATTTTTTTGATACGAGTTAGTACGAAATTACCCGATCGAATTTTAACCAATCACAACCAATATCGACGTTAATTCTACCAATCCCGTGCATTTGTACTTAACCTAAAAAAAATCGAAATACGTTAAATAAAAAACGTTTCATTCATACATTGGTTAACGCACCGATTCATTCTTTAAAAAAAGGTGCTATTGTTAAAGAATCGAGGCAGCGCACCGTGACGGCAACACAACTAAAAAGATATAACTGCTTAATTCCAACGATGCGATTGTTTCTAATTATTTTTTATAAAATTAAATATTAATTGCATTCGCGGTATGTAATTATGGGAAGCTCTTTAACAAGCATATACATTGTACTACTATGTAACGGATTGAGGAAGAAATTTAGGCGCCAACACATGCTGCACCATATTTAAAAACCGTTACATTTTAGGTATTCTTGTTGTTAATTTGCATTTAATTAATTGGATTTTTTTTTCGCAAGTTTTTACACAAATTAAATCGATTAGTCATCGTTGAGACGGAATTGCGTTAATTACGTAAGTTATTTTTAGTTTTAATTTCGTTATTTTCCATTTCTGTTCCAAATCACTGGAGCCAGACTATTCGAAAACAATTTTTTTTTGCTTTCGACTTCGACAAATCCTTGATTTATTTAAAAAAAAAAAACGAGTCGAACTTTGTCCCCTTTACTTTGAGGCCGATTAAAATAATTTGTTGCCAAGTTAATACACCCACCCGCGATATTAAAACAATGAGCATCCCACTTGTTTAGATGCCGATACTACAAGAAGAAGAAGTTTTGCTGTTGCTTTTACAAGAGTTCAACAAACTTGGTAAACGTGAACTCGTATTAGATCGATTCTTTAAACACAAAAGCTTAACGGCTCTAACTAGATTTTTCTTCTTCGACAGGAGGAAGAATGAAAATTTTCGAACGCGTCGGTCGCTGAATTCTTAACCTAATTTTTTGGATGACGGAGCTTAAATCGCAGTTTAATTAAACAGTCGGGTGCTGATTAAGTGGCGATTAGAAAGTTGACAAGTTTGTGATTGCATAATAAAAATTAGGTTTTGTTGCTTCACTTAAAAAGTATTTGTCGGTTCGGTCGTTTTTTGTTTTTAGTACTTTCCAAGGGTATGTTGATTAGTAAATTTTTAGGTCGCAGTCTTTTGGCCACTAAAATGAGAACGTTTTCTGGAATTTCTAACTTTTTAGTGATTCTTAGTTAGGCTTTATCCTTTTCAGTTATAACGTTGGTATTAGTATGGTTTGCATTTTATCCGTTCTGTCAAAATTATTAAAATTTCCTAAAGCTTCTAAATCTAAGACTCTGGCCAAATTTTTATCTAATATTATTGGTTGTGAATGGATTTGTGCCTGAAGGGACTTACGAAAGTGTACGAAACGTTAGCAACTTTGGTTACAAAAATCAACCGGTTCCATTCCAAAGTTTTCATTTTAGTGTTAGTATTTTTCTATACAGCGTTCATAGCATGAGATTTCAGACAATAGGGCATGCCATCGACTGCGACAGAACGATGACATTTAGCAAAGTCACTTGAAACCAAGCGGAAATAAAACAGTTTCAGAAACCTTCTGAAGAAGGTCACGAGATGTTGGCCAAAATTTTAAAATTTATCAGTTACGCGATAACCATCCCGAAAACCAAAACTTAAAGCAAGAATAATTAGTCTCTCCAAGAGAGAACACATCGAAGAAATTTAAACTACTGACTCAGTTAACGTTCCGCTGCCGGGATCAAAACGTCACACCCAGTTTTGTAAAAGTAAAACACCACATCCAGACAAGACCGACACAGAACATTCTCAAACGGCTCTTCTGAAGGAGCGTATTCACATCGAAGAACAATTAGATTTAACCACACAAAAAATCTCTTGGGGGTACATCTTTCGTTGTCTAGCAGTCAAGATCGGGACATCTGGAACGCACTGTATGTACAGGATCATAATGGACAAGGTAATACAGATAGCGGAAATATCAACGGAGTTGCGGAAGCAGCTCGACAAACAAGGCGCAGCCCAAACCCAGAGAGAAAACATCCAGGACTGTCATCAACTGTTCTACGCTCACACTGTACGAACCATTAACGGCAGCACTCTCCACGGGAATGAACTTTGCCATAGTCTTCAAGACTATTCCGTAAAGAGAAGATTGGAGAAGGGAGTTTCAGATGCCATCAAAGTATCTTTAACACTAACAGCAGGAGGCTACTTCTATCGGACAGCAGAGTCTTTCACCTCTATGGCCTACCTATGATCAACAAACCAGGAATACATACATGATGAGCCACCCACGAGCTAGCAAGGTTGCCTATACAACAATCTACAAAAGTTTGTTGGAAAATTAGAACATCACATTAAACTTTGATGTTACTTTCCTCTTTAGCAAAATCTTTATGGATCAAGCTTGGGAACTCATTCAACAACACCTGATACGCTTTTGCAAGTCTACAGTATTTAGGTTCAACGGATTTTATTGCAAGCAGACAAACGGCTCAGCGATTGGGTTTCCGCTATCCCCAGTAGTAGCAAAAATCTACATGGAAGAGTTCTAAAATAGACCACTGGCGATCAGCAATCTGAAACTATAGTGTGGACGACTTTTTTGTAGTGTGCCCCCACGGCGAAGAAACTGTAGGCGAGTTTATGGTGCACTTAACCATCCAATTCACCATGGTGGTGGAAACAATGGAGCCATACCATTTCGAAATGTCCTCGTAACCAAGAAGACCTACTGCTCATTGGGTCACTGGGTTTACAGGAAACCAACACACACGCAGAAGAATGGATACCACAAGAGGGACATTCTCAACTCGACCCGACAGCAACCAACGGAAACACCAATACAAGAAGATCTCAGAACAACAGCATTCCTACCCTTCATTCAAGGATGCACGGACAAAATAGGAAGTCTATTCAAGAGAAAAAGCTAAAGAACCCAAGAAGAAACTTTCAGATTCTGAAATCTACAGTATTCTCGGTTTCTGTGAGAAAGCATGTATATGACAGAACAAAAGGAAAATACACTAGAATACATGAACAAATTGCACAAAAAATAAGATTGGCATGAAATCGGCGATAGTGGAATAGAGCTTTCGTCTACCTGGAGGGATTTATTCAGTCTTGTCCAGTGAAGAGAAACGGGTAGTCAATATAAATACTCAAACCGAAGAGGAAACAAAACAGCTTAAAAAAATCTTCTAAAGGCGGTCACGAGATGTTGACCGAAACGTCAAACATCCAAATTCATCAACGACGCCGTAACCAGGCCGGAAACCAAATTTCAATATTAACGTAACAGGGACCTAACAGTAATATACGTTAAGTTCAACTAACATATGACGCAGGATTTCATATGTAACAGAGTGACCATCAATGTGATGTACATGTTATATTGCAGACATATGAATTCCGGTGATATAATTTAAACATCAAAATTACGTAACGTAGAACTCACAAGTGAATACTAATTTAACGTGTAGGTTGTCATTGTAACATCTCAATGATGTTAAGTTTTATATAATTATTCTTCTAAAGTCTTCTTATGCACAGTAATTTGTGGTTGTACTCGATCAAATCTTTGAATGCCAAGGTTTATTAAAAAAATTATATGAGCTATATGACGAAGCAGACACATATGACACTATGTATGTAAGTATGATGTAAACATCATAATATAACATAGACGTAACTTTGTAATATAAGTGTAATGCGTCATCAATATCAATAACGGATTGTGATTTCTTTACTTCAAGGATATGTAGTTATTATGTTATAAAAATTATAACATAACGTATAGATCACATTAAAGGTCATATTTACGTAGCTGTAATATTACACTGATATAGGTAATGTAACATTAGATTTATGTCACAGTTTTTATCATATTTATATTAAATTTACATCACATGTTTTCTTGAAGTGGTATCACTACTACGTCGATGTGTTCACTGAGATACATTCAACACTTTTTTTAATGAAAAAACAAGTTTAAATCAGACTTTTGCGTTGACGGACTCTTCTAATAGTTACACTTGGAAAGCATCGGACTCGTCTTCACAATGGTGCTTGGGAAAATATTGCTTAGTCAGGGTAAACGGAATGGCAGATGATGAGCGGGACTTACTAGAACAGCTAGACCAAAGGAAACGTAAAAAAATTATTCAGGCGCTGATAGTGGATATATGTAAGTTCAGGTGCAGTTGAGTGTCTCTTACGAACCATGGTGTGTTGACAACTTACCGTAGCGCTTTCTTTTGGGGCTGCTGGATCTTATCACTGAGTTTTAGAGTCTACGGATAGATCGAGTACAGTTTGACTGATGACATAAGACATCCAATTGAGACGTCCATCAGAAACAAAGCCGAAGTAGTTTCTTTGTTTTTCCACAGAATCCTGGCCGTTCTCAGGCTGACTAGATGAACTGGTCTGATGTTGCGACCTAAAACCGACGGTGTTGTCGGCGTATTGCGCATGAGTAGTTAGACTTCGATTTGAAAGTGCTGAACTTGACTGGAAAAATTTGGTTGCGTGAGTAAAAACAGACGAACTGAAGAAATGGGCATTGAAATGACGTAGAGTAGCTTTAGGCTGATAGGACGTCAGTATTGTGGCAACTTATGGTTCTTTAAAAAAGATTCGAATGAAGAATGGCGATAAAAATGGTCACGCTTTTCGCTGAGCAGAATCGAATTGTTTGGTTGCTTATTTAATATATTCTGAGTTTTTTTTTACTTAGACTCACTTTTTGCAAAGTCGTGTGTTTGATATAAGTGGTTGGCTCTACTCCAACTATCCTGTTGATGCGTTGATTCTCATATTTTCAAATTATCGTTAGATTACATCCGGTGGGCGTCTTTCTCACGTCCACTTGCTCTAACAGACATCCAGCAGATGTCCGTACGCGGCGTCCAGAAGATGTCCATTTTTGTGACAAAAGGACATCTTATAGGCAACCATAGGATGTTACAGGTTTAGTAACGGACGTTCAGCGAATGAACTAAGAACGGTTGTACTAAGTGCAGTGAATGTCCTTGTGCTGTATAGATTGTGTGCTGGTTTGATGCCGTCGTGTGTGAGATCCCCTTCAGTTGACGATGCCGATTCCTTGTCGTAGTGGTGCGACATTAGGTATAAATAAAAACGGCACAACATTTTGATCTTTAACACGCGGTTCAGATCGTCTTACATCGATATCATTATTTTTCTCTGTTCAGACGGAGTCTTACTTGCCGAATAATCTTTTTTTTAAGCTGCTTTTTCTCATCTTCGCTTTAAGAATCCTATCACAACATCGGTCTTAAAATACTTATTGAGTTTTGAGACGTTTTCATTTCATTTTGACGTCGTTTGTTAAGCATTTTGATCGCTTTTATGATGTGATTCAGGTTTTCATATATCGACATCTTCGTCTGTTTGGCAACAGCGGTGGCGCCAGGTTTTCTTAGATGGGTTTTGGAGTGGCACAGTCATTTGCATTAAAATATGTTACGCTAAAAACGTAAGTTTTCCACTCGTCTGAACTGCGATCAATTACGTGTAACTCAATCCACAGCAAACAAAGGCAGCAGCAGCTCAAAGTTTTGGAGAGGGGAGGGGGGTGGATAAAGTAACTAATAGAATTTAGCCTGTCTTTGATGTGGCGATTATAGTATAGTGATTGTGACAGCAAGCGTATCCTTTGTCGTACATACGATTGACACTAAAAATTTTTAAACACAGAAAAAGAGTACTTACATGTTTGCAGTGCTGCTAGCGCTAGTGGGACATAAACGTCCTTTACAAATCTGGAAAATAAAGCAATAAGTATACCAACGTAGTATTACCAACTAAGAATATTATGGATTTGACTTTTCCATTTAATAGATAACAGTAACTAACATGTTTTCAAAATTAGAAAATTGCGCTTGTCTACGTGCTTAATACAGTCCTTTTTAACCCGCGAGTCTGTACTAGCATTTGTCTTTGTGTTCCCGATTTTGGTACTAAAGGCTATGTTTTTTTATTTTTTTAATTTTGGATCTCTGTTTACACAACTTTTTTTTGTTTTTAAATCTTGATTCATTTAGATTCCACAAATTAGTAGAAAGACATCTTTGCGCAGTGTTTTAATACAAACGATGGGTGGTCGGAAAAGTTTTCTTCCCTGCCTATAGATGGCAGCACTACTCGGATAATTTGTTTCCTCGTGGTGGTACAACTGTTAGTAGACGCTATGTCAAATTACAAACTATTCGGCTGCTTCTCCAGAAAACCAGTATCGTTTAACACTGATGGTAAATCTATTTGGTGATTACCTTCAATTTCCTCTGTGAAAAAATGAACGGTCGAATTCAAATGAACGTCTAAGATAATCTACGTGATTCGAGAATGTAACAGTAGTATAGTAGTGCCGGTTCTAGATATTTTACTTCCGGTTTAACTTCCTGTTCGTGTAAGTTCGGTTGAGATCGTATTTTCTTCGACTGTGTTCGTGTAAGTTCGTGTGCGCGCGCATTTTTTCAGATTTGAGTTTCGTGAAAGTTCAGGTTCGGTTAAGGTCGGTAGAGATCGGGTTTTTGTTTTCCCGCGCTTTTTAAAAAATTTGAATTTCGTGTAAGTTCGGTTGAGATCGTATTTTCTTTGACTGTGTTCGTGTAAGTTCGTGTGCGCGCGCATTTTTTAGATTTTTCGTGCTTGTTCCGGAATATTGAAAGTCAACACCCAAATGTGTAATTTGACACCAGAAATCGGTTTGTTGAAGCGGTAAACGGATTAGGAAATTAATTTATTAAACTTAGTACTGGCAATACAAAAAAAAACAATAACTGATTTTTAAGCCGCTTCAACAAACCGATTTCTGGTGTCAAATTACAAATTTGGGTGTTGACTTTCAATATTCCGGTTTCAAATTACAATTTTCGAACCAATGAAACAAACCGATGTGCTTTTTGACCAAACAAATTGATAGATAAGCGTTGTTAGAGGTGTGGTTAATGGGCGTGGTTAATTATAATTGATCTAAAGCAGGAATTGAAAACTGCCTTAACAAACCGATTAACCGTCCAAAAACTATAAAAATGACAAATCGACTAGCTGTTTGTAAAGCGGTCGGTTTGCAAGGTGGGAGGAAGTTGAAATTTGACACCGGAAGTTGTAATCTGACACCAAAAGCTGTAATTCAAAAAAAAAACGGGAAACCCGATCTCAATCGAAACCGAAATTCAAATTTAAAAAAAAGACGCGGGAAAATAAAACCCGAACATGCACGAAAAATCTAAAAAAATGCCAGCGCACACGAACTTACACGAACACAGTCAAAGAAAATACGATCTCAACCGAACTTACACGAAATTCAAATTTTTTAAAAAGCGCGGTAAAACGAAAACCCGATCTTTACCGACCTAACCGAACCCGAACTTTCACGAAACTCAAATCTGAAAAAATGCGCGCGCACACGAACTTACACGAACACAGTCGAAGAAAATACGATCTCAACCAAACTTACACGAACCGGAAGTTAAACCGGAAGTAAAATATCTAGAACCGGCACTATATATTAAAAAAGGGGAGAATATGATCTTGGAACATTGGGGTGAAATTGTTCATCCTGTAGGGATATTGAAACAACGCGTCTGTTTCTTTGCACGAAGAATTGCGCATGAAGACGTTTTACGCAAGGCGAGTGCTTTTTTGTCAGTTTTGGCTCCCTCGGAATTCCAGTTTTCGTCAATACTCAAAATATTCTTTGTTGACCAATGTTTTTTGTACAATCAAGATACGATTGCGGTTGCAGAACGGTATTTTGTTTACTAACGGTTGTAACAACCCGAAGGAAAAAGTATCTGAATAGGGCTGCCATCTACGAGCGAGGTTGGAAAGTTTTTAGACCAGTCTGGTACAACGATGTTCGTGTGGTGTTTCAAAGTCAACTGGTCTTCTATCTAGACACGTATTTATCGGTCTGATTTTTACCATTTTAGATTTGGGTTTTTGCTGAGGTTATGTTCTTATGGTTTTAGTCACCACTCTGCTCATCAGATATGTTTAGTGCAGAAATGAAGTGTTTCTCGTTTGAATTCACGATTTTAGATCACGATTCCAAAACCTGTCAAAGTAGACAGTAATGGTTATAGCAAATGAAGGAAAAATATCTAACTAGGGCTGTCATCTATCAGCGATATCGGAAAGTTTTTAGACCACTTTGATCCAACAGTGTTCATCTGGTGCTTCAAGGTCGACTCGTCTTCTATCGATACGCGTATCTCTTGGAGTGGTCGATGCCACTTTAGATTTGAGTTTTTGATGAGGTTATCTTCTTTCGGTTTTGAAGCTTTAGTCAGCACTCTGTTTACTGCAGCAATGAAGTGTTTCGTTGGAGTACACATCGGTTTTAAATCACGATTTGAACACTTGTTAAAGTAGACAGTAATATAACCTATGATATCTGAATAGTGTTGCCATCTATGGGCGAGACCGGAAAGTTTTTAAACCACTCTGGAACAGCACTGTTCGTCTGGTGCTTCAAGGTCGACTGGTCTATCTAGACACGCATCTCTTCATCTGGTCGTTGCCACGTTAGATTTAAGTTTTTGATGAGGTTATCTTCTTTCGAAGCTTTAGTCAGCACTAGCAATGAAGTGTTTCGTTGGGAGTACACGTTGATTATAGATCACGATTTCAACACTCAAAGTGAACAGTAATAATTTGGCATCTCCCTCTACCAATAATTATAACAACATGAAGGAAAAACATATCTGAATAGTGCTGTTATCTATGGGCGAGGCCGGAAAGTTTTTAGACTACTTTCTGGTACAATCATCGACCTGGCAACAACGGAAAGCTAAAGCGTACTTTTCTGATGTTGCCAGGTCGATGGGTACCACAGTGTTCGTCTGGTGCTTTAAGGTGAACTGGTCTTCCATCTATAGACAATCTCTTGATCTGATCGTTGCCACTTTAGATTTAGGTTTTTCATGAGGTTATCTTCTTTTGGTTTTGCAACTTTAGTCAGCACTCTGTTCACTGCAGCGATGAAGTGTTTTGTTTAAACACACATCGGTTTTAGATTACAATTTAATACGTCAAAGTATACAGTAATATAACTTATGATTTAAAAACTAATTTGACATATATCTGAATAGTGTTGCCATCTATGAGCGAGGCCGAAAAGTTTCTAGACCACCCTGGAACAACAGTGTTCGTCTGGTGCTTCAAGGTCGACTGGTCTATCTAGACACGCATTTCTTCATCTGGTCGTTGTCACTTCAGATTTGGGTTTTTGATGAGGTTATCTTCTTTCGGTTTTGGAACTTTAGTCAGCACTCTGTTCACTGCACTAATGAAGTGTTTCGTTGTAGTACGCATCGGTTTTAGATCACGTTTTCAACATTTGTCAAAGTAGACAGTAATATAACCTATGATTTGAAAACTAATTTGACATCTGTCTCTATTAATAGTTATAACAACATGAAGGAAAAAACTATCTGAATAGTGCTGCCATCTATGAGCGAGGCTGGAAAGTTTTTAAACTACTCTCTGGTACAACCATTGACCTGGCAACACCGGAAAGCTAAAGCGTACCTTTCTGATGTTGCCAGGTCGATGAGTACAACAGTGTTTGTCTAGAGCTTTAAGGTCGCTTGGTCTATCTAGATACGCATTCCTGGAACTTGTCGTCACTTTAGGTTTGGGTCTTCATGTAGTTATCTTCTTTCGGTTTTGGAACTTTAGTCTGCATTCTGTTCCCTGCAGCAGTGAAGTGTTTTGTTTGAATACACATCGGTTTTAGATTACGATTTCAACACCTGTCAAAGTATACCGTAATATAACCTATGATTTAAAAACTAATTTGACATATATCTGAGCAGTGATGCCATCTATGAGCAGGGCAATGAAAGTTTTTAGGTCACCTTGGAACAACAGTGTTCGTTTGCTGCTTCAAGGTCGACTGGTTTTCTATCTATACACGCATCTCTTGATCTGGTCGTTGCCACTTTAGATTTTGGCTTTTTTTGAGGTTATCTTCTTTCGGTTTTTGGACCTTTAGTCAGCACTCTGTTTACTGCAGCAATGAAGTGTTTCATTGGAATACACATCGGTTTTAGATCACGATTTCAACACTTCTCAAAGTAGACAGCAACATAACCTATGATTTGAAAACTAATTTGACATATAAAGTAACCGCACTGTATATAAATATTTTTAAATTAGTCTCACTGATAGATCTGTAAAAGTTTGTGTTACAAATATATTGTTTCGGTTCTGAAGTTACTTATGGACCTAAACTACTGAAAAGATTCGGTTTTGTCTGTGTATCTTTGTTACAGAGCCGTCTTTGCACTTTTTAAATGCACTTCTTTGGTTTTTAATTTTAATTCATGTGAAAGCCGTTTTTGATTAGGTACTTTTACTTAAAAAAAACTATAATTTGTTTGATTTAAATTAACCGCAATATTCTCTAATTAATTTTAATGCAATTTAATATGTCGCCGGCACTCTAACCTCAATTTTGTAGAATTTGACTTGTGAACTAACTTCACTTTTGCTAGTTTTTGCTTTCAAATGTTGTTGTTTTTGTCGTTCTGTGTAGTACTTTTCGAAAACGTTTTCTTTTTTAATGTTTTATTGGTTTCTACTAAGTTCTGTAACCTAACCTCAGAGAAAACAAAAGATTTTGTATAATTGAATCATAGTGAAGGTCAACTGGGATGATCTGGAAAGATGATTATTATGTACGAACACGCAAAACACAATAATGTAGCCATATTTTGTATGAGAAAGTGCTGTGTGTAGAAATGACTTTAATTCTTAACAAATTTAATTATTTTACTAATTTTTTGACTTCACTTTTGTTAATTTTGAGTTGTTTATTTAGAGTTGAGTTGTGAAATACCGTATCCTTCGGATCTATCTTTTTCGCGCTGCTGCAAACGATTATTTTTTATTTTTCTTAGCAAAAATCGCTTGAAGTTTAGCACGTAAGCGCTAATTACAAAAACCCAATTAAAGAAACCATAAAACATAGTAATTGATAACCTAGAATGCCTCTTGTACGTTACACCTACTTTCTACCGTATACGTGTTTTTATCGCACATACTTCTTAAGGTTATAAGATAGAAAAAAATGTATTTTTAACGCATCGCTTATAAGTAAAAGGTCGTTTGAAATATTAGAATTTATCTTAATTTTAAAATCGGTATCGATATAAAAGTAATTTGAGTCAAGGCTATCGTCGTACAAAAACTCGAAGGTTAAAATTAGAAAAAAAAGAGTATTAATTAAGGTCAGATTATGTCGTTAATTGAAGAGGAAAAAAAAGCGCGAAAGTCCGGTTGCTCGAAGAGACTTGAACGATGCGTGAGACGACGAACCCGCGGACGCCTACTATTACTGGTAAAATTAGCTACGAATTTTATAAAAGTAATTACGGCTATGTTCGAAAAGTAAAAGGAAGTTGTAAATAAAATCGGTTCAGTCTCCGACGACGAGGTTTTGTAATTACGACGACAATATCTTCTTTCGTGAAGATCTATTTCCTTTAGGGCCAAGCGTCTCGCCTACAAAACACAATAGAGTGACTCATATTATATTTCCTTTGCGTCACAAGTTCCATCTGAACAAATATTTTGAACGACCGTGTGAATGTGTCACAGGTGCTTGACTGTAACTTCCTTCCGTAGTCATTTTAAACCGAATCGCCCTTTCTATTGCACCGTCGATGGCGTTACAGGTGTATTTCCTTTTTTACGTAACCGAAAAGAAAACGGACTTTGATTGGTCGTTACGTAATACTAAATATTTGATTGCTCGAGTGCAATTTTATTCAACGGGGAAAAAAAAAGATAATGATTGGTAATTACGTTGCATCAAATTATTGAAGGTTTTCATTCTTTGCGCAATGCTCAAAACGTTTGGGTTGATTTCGTCGTTGTTGGTTGTAAATTTCGATGTTGATTATTTGGTTCGTTCGATTGGCGATGGTGATGGGTATGTGCTGGTAGCGCATAATGGGCAAAACGTTGACGATTTACTCGCGCGTTTACCATTATGGGTTGTGGTAAATACTAACGACAGTGGCGTTGCTTTAAAATTAAGTAAATTTAAAGTGTGCGTTGTTTTAGCCGATCGCCCCAGCGATTTACACATTTTTTTCGAAGGCTTTTTTCGCACGCCGGCTTGGAATTCGTATGCGAAATTCTTCGTCGTTACTTCGAATCGTGCTTTGGTCGATTACTTTGCTTTGGCTTTTAGATATTTCGTTTTAGATTTAATTGTCCTCTCACACGAGGGTAATTTTGGGTACTACCCGTACGGAGAGGGTGTTTGCGGCAATCACACTAATATATACAAGGTGAGTGGTGTTAAGGAGGTGACGCATCGCGTTGGAGGTTTTTATAAATGCGTTGTGAATGTTGCAACGATTAATTATCCGCCTTATGTAATAAACCGTAACGCAATTGGCGATGAGTATCCAGGCCTCGATATAATTATCCTTCGTGAAATTGCCCAGCGTTTGGATTTTACGATTAAATACGTGAAGCATAAGCACCCGTATTGGGGGCATAAGACATTGAATGGCGATTACACTGGTATGTATTCAATGTTGATGAGCGGGGAGGCTGATCTGATGGTGGGCTTGGTGATTTCAAACGAAACGTACACACACGATGTTGAGGCGATTAACGGTTACATAGAAGACTCGGCCGGGTTTTTTGTACCAGTGGCTAAGCCCATCGAGGCGTGGAAGAATATTACTCTAGTTTTTGGGGTTTTGATATGGACGCTGATAATTGGATCGATTGTTTTTGTGTCTATAGTTTTGTGGGTAGGAGGCAAAGTCAACGACGAAAACAAAAGCCTAGCGAATTGGTCGTTCAAAGCCATCTGCATATTATTAAACTCGTTCAGTGCCAAGCCGAAATCGCGTTTTTTAAAAAGCATTCTTTTTATGTGGAGCGTCTACTCGTTGCTGATAGTCTCCACGTACCAAGGGCGTTTGATAAGTTTCTTAACGCAACCGGCTTATGAACATCAAATTTCGACTGTGGAGGAAATGGTAAACGCCCCGGAAATGTCTTATGGTGGTTTTGCGATGGTACGCACCATCTTCAACGAACCTGAAAATGACGCTTTTACGAAGATTTACAACAACTGGACGTATTGCTCAATTTCGGCGACTTGCCTCAACCGCACTGCGTTCACCGGCGATTTCGGCGTTATGAAAAGTACCAGGCAGGTGATGTACTTAATCCCAAAATTCTACACCGACTCAAACGGACGCTCGCTTATCTACGCCTTGCCGCCTCTTACTAAATACCTAATAAGTTTCGCTTTCACCAAAGGTTTTCCCATTTTTCACCGAACGGAAGAAATTATGTCGAGGTTACGCGAGAGTGGCCTAATCGATAAATGGGACCAGCAGGAAATGGGCACCTTATACTTACCGGCAACTGGAGAAGCAGTCGTTTTAACACTCGACCACCTAAAAATAGCATTTTTAATATTAAGCTTCGGCACCCTAATCGCCTTCGTTGTTTTTTCCATAGAAAAAGCACTCACTTTGATCAAGAAAAAAAATTAAACTTGAAAGCAACTACGCAAATAGCGTTTAGTCGAATCAAATAAATCACGACTTTCCCCAACAGTACCAGGTTAAAAAATTCCGCTTAATCAATAGTTACAAAGCACGAATCGTTTTTGGAATAATGCCAGTAGGTATGTTCGAGCAATTTTAAAAACTATTGCACATAAATTACGTGACGTATATTATTAGATCACGGTGCTGTTATATAACACATTGTCTATGGAAAAAAATAGCTTATTATTCTTTTGTAAAACGTGCGAAGCTGTAAATTTACTCAATAAAGAAATAACAATTATTGTAATTAATTGTTTCTGTGTAACAGCCATGTCAAAACGTTTATCGCTAAATTTTGAACGATACGCAACTCATCGTTACTGGGATGTCGAGTCTTAACGTAAGCACAATGCGTCTGTTTTATGACATTTTATTTTCGTTATAAAACAAAGTGGGCTGGTGGAATTAAATCGGGCAATCGTAATATACAAAGTGTATCGACAGTTGCGTATTGATCGTAAAGCAATTACGACGAAATGGCGATTTGTCTCAGTAGGTTACGACATAAATTTTGTACTGAATTCTGATTTTTAAACTTTTTAGTTTCTTTTAAGTAATTAGAAAAGTTTAAGTTGTAACGATGCTTCAATTTTTTTTAGTTTTCTTTTTCTGCTTTCTTCTTCAAATTATTTCTTGGTGGTTCTTCATTTGCATCTGTACCTACACTCATATAGATTTGAAGTTGGCTCTTCATAGCTAAAAACTCGATTTGGTAATAAATGTGATTAGAAGTTTTTAATTGGTTATATTTGATGCACTGTAGTTACTTGGTACCAGCATATGTCACTAAGACCAAAAAGTCACTTGACTTAGATTGGCTCTAATTTATTTAGTAATCTGCAACATCAAGCCGTTAAACTACAGAACAAAGAACATTTTGATAGATTTAAATTAGCCGCAATATTCTCTAATTAATGTTAATGCAATTTATGACAGCGGCACTCTAACCTCAATCTTGTTGTATTTGACTTGAGAACTAACTATAGTTTTGCTAATTTTTGCTTTCAAATACTCTTTTTATTATCGTTCTGTGTCCACAACGTTTCATGTTTTAATGTTTTATAAACATTTTGGCTTCTAGCAAGTTTTGTAGCTTAACCTCACTTTTGCACGTAAGGGAACCCGGGACGGAACGGAGCAGCTAAGCTTTGGTCACGTTTTGTGAAAGTTTGAATAGGACAACACCGTCATTTGGCAATTTATATGCTTATTCACTTCTTTTTCTACAAAGAAACTAAAGCTAAACTTATCTAAATTACCAATCACTATGAAAAATTATTGTTTGAGTAACTAAGGGGAAATTTCCCATTCTGCACCTCTCCCGGGGTACATTGGGAAATGCACCTGGGGCACAGATGAGAACACTCTCATCGTCGTCACTATCTAGACCAGCACACGATAAATGAGCCCATTTTTTACAAATGCTACAAGAACACCAGCCTTCGGTGGACTTGGAGTATTATAAATCAAGGCAATACAAACAGATCGCGTCTTCATCTTCCGATCTTTTGAGATTCACTTCCCATTCTTTTCTGTTATTGTTAATTGTTTGGCCATTCGGCCTTACAATGGGTTACGTTACCCTTACATCATTCTCTTAACCTAATAGTATAAATTGTACAGAAATTTAAAAATTAAAAAAAAACTTTCTCCTCTAAAATCTTCCCATCACCATCTTACTATTCTAATACTTTAGACCTAACCCTCCCTTCTTATCCTTCTTTCCTTTACTGCTTTCATCCAATCCAATCCCTCCTCCTCCTCCCCAAGCAAAGCTTTCCTCCTCCTCATTTCTTCCCTTAGCTCGCCACACTCCTCACTCATGTGCTCTATGTCCTCCCATTCCTCCCCACATAATCTACATCTCCTCATTACATTCTCCTTCCAATACTTATTTAAATTCTCCTCATTTACGCATCTAAATCTGGCTATAAGTCGTTTTTCTCCTAAGTTTCTCCTCCCCATCAGATACTTAGGAACCCCCCTGGACACTATATTCCCATACCTTACTTTATAATTTCCTTCCCTTATCTTTCCTTCCCTCTCTTGCACCTGCGAATCTTTATCTCTTCTTACTATCTCCTCCGTATTTAACCTCCCTTCCTCTCTCCTTCTTTCCGCCTCTTCTCTTGCAAAACCTCCTCGTTGATTGTCCTTTCTTCCTGTCCATATATGTTTTTGCTATCTTTTACCGTCCTTCAGCAACATTGCAACATATTACATTCTCTCCTTTCCTTCATTTTCTCTTCATAGCCCATCGCCCTTTTCCCTGCTTCTATTCTAATCTTCTCTAACTTCCCCTCCTCCTCTATTATGTACCCTGGCGTCTCCCTGTCTAAGCCTAGTATCCATTTCCAATATTTTATCTGCACCCTTTCCAATAGGTTCTACTCTTTCCAACCCCATACCTCCACCCCGTACATCATCACACTGTTAATCAATTTTTCAAACAGCCATCTTCTCTTCTCGATTTCCTTCCCAAATACTCTTTTCCCTAAACTCCATACCTGCCCTAATACCCTGTTACCCTTCTTTGCTAACTCCCTTATATGCGCATCATCTTTATTATCATACCTTAGCCTATATTCCAAATATGTCATTTCATTCCGTGCCTCTATCTTCTGTTCTCCCCAACTTAACTCCTCTTTTTTCTCCTCTCCCTTTTTGAAAAACTACCATCTTAGACTTTCTCACATTTAAACCCAAGTCTTTCCTTTCCAGATACCTCTTCATCGTATTTATCATACCTTTCATCTCCAACTCATTTTTTGCCACCATGACCATATCGTCTGCATATGCCAACACCCACACTTTAGTCCCTCCCTCCATGACAACCCCACCACACTGACCTCCCTTCAACATTTCTTCTATGTCCCCTATATACAGTGCAAATAAAATAGCCCCTTCCTCGTCCAAAACACATCACTAACACTATCCCCTATTTTTACCCTATTCTTAGTCTCTTTATATATCCCTTCCAGTTTCCTCACTAGTTGTTCTTTTATACCCTTTTTCCTTAACTCCATCCATAGTTTTTCTATATTACATTATTAAACGCAACTTCTATGTCCATAAAGAACGAGTATACCTTACCCCTTTTCTTATCTAGCTCTCCATTCACTAACTGTTTCAATATATAAACATTGTCTATTGCCCTTCTTCCCACTCTAAATCCAATCTGCCAATCTGGTAATAGTCTTTTTTCTTCCACTTCCTTTTCCAACCTCCTTTGTATAATCATGGCATACAATTTATAACTTACATTAGTGACACTAATCCCTTTATAATTCTTTAGCTCCTTCCTATTTCCAACTCCCTGGCAATTCCTTCCCTTTCCATATTGTATTAAAAATTTTCCTTATATTTCCTCTCACTCTCTCCCCTACATATTTCCATTGTTCTCCTTGCGTACCGTCCGTTTCTGCCGTCTTCCTTAATTTTATTCTATTTATTGCTTCCTTCATTTCCTCTTTCGTTATCTCCCACCCCTCCTGTATTGTATTTACCCCTTGCAATATCACCTGCCCTGGTCCCTATTGTTCCCTCCAAACGCTCCATACAATATCCCAGCCACACCTTTATATCCGTTAAAACTCCTCTCCTCTTATCTCTTCTTCTCTCCTTGTTTAGAAATTCCCACACTTCTCCTTCTTTCTTAATTTCTTTTACTTGTTTCTCCATTTCCTCTTTATACGACATCTTTCTCTCAGAACATACATTTTTAAAATTCACTTTCTTCTCCTTATACTCCTGCACATCTATTCTACCTTTCTTCCATCTTCTTCTAGCATTTTTTATTTCTGTTTTTGCCTCTCTACATTCTCTATCCCACCACCTATTTTCGTTCCTCTTTTTTCCTTGTCTTCTCTCAAACCTTTTCTTTTCTACTGCCTTCTCCATTTCTGCAGTCAACTGCTTTAGTTCTTCTTTTCTGTTTCTTTGGCTTAGTTTTCGGTTTAATTATTTTTCTTTCTTTCTTTTTTGAAATTGGCTTTTGTTCCATTATTTTTACGTCTTTTGAGTGTTCTTCAGGTTTAAATTGGATTCCGTTTTGTTTCTTTGGTTTGGTTTTCATTTCTTCAGGCGTGTTTTCTGTACCTTCAAACGTTAGTCTTTGTTTATTTTTTTCTATTTGCGCTTTCTTGATCTTCTGTGTCTTTTTAGTAGATTCTTCCAATTCAGTCTTGTAAGGTGAGGCAGTAAGGATTGCCGCTTTTCCACGCTTTCTTTTAACTCTTCTCATTCCAGTTTCCACTTTTGGCAACGGGATGAGATCTTTTGGGGATGCGATTGAAAAATTCGTGTCAGCAATGATACGGCTGGGAGAATCGGACATCCAGGAACAGCCAGGTTTAGGACTGACAGGAATGCTCACTGGTGATGCAAGATTCTCTTCACTCGTAGGCACGGAAAGATTTTCCTGTATAGGAAAATTATCAGTAACAGGTATCGGGTGAATTTGAAGGGTTATGGTAGATGGCAGAGTATCTACGCGTATTTCTTCAGATGGCACAGCATCTTCTGGTATTTCACTATCTGGCAGGGAATTTATAGCTAATACGGGAAGATCTTCAAGAGTTTCAATGAACGTAATAAGAGAGGCTGCTGCAGTCAGCGTTTCCTGTGTGGTTCTCTCAGCAGGGTTCTTCAAGGGAATATCTGTTGTTTTTGCCGGTAGAAAGTCTCTGTGAATGCATTGAAGTTAGGTGACCAGATACCAGATTTTTCAAAGGCTTTAATAGCTGCATTAAGGAAAGCTTGGCCAAAGAGTGCATATACGTCGAAAAGCTGTACCACTTTTCCTGGGTGTGACCTGAGCCGTTTCCTTATTTCATCTTCATGGTATAAGGTCAGAGGTCTCATGAAATCCACGTCTAATGGTTTGAGTCTGTGTGAGCAGTGGGGAGGGAAGCATAATATTACCACACCACTGTCACGAGCTAGATCAATGACGGCCAAGTTCTTTGTGTGTGACGCATGTCCGTCGAGAAGTAATAGGGTTGGATTTTCCTTCGTCGCTTTGAAAAAAAGAATGAACTCTTGAGACCATTTCAAAAAAATTTCCGCGGTCATCCAACCAGAATCGCTAACCTCAGCCCAGTCCCCTGGATGAAGACCTTTCAAATTCTCGTTGTTTCTTCTTTCGCGGAAATACAAGCATTGGTGGCATATATGATCCAGAAGCTGAGCAACATATCTCGACTGTAACAGGGGTGCCTCTTTCAGCAGAAGTTAAGACACCTACTTGGCGTTGCCCTTTATTCGCAATTATTTTAGAAAACTGCTTCGGAATCACGCTAATGCCCGTCTCATCACAGTTGAAAATTCTAGTGGTATTCGTTTTGTGTTTGTCTAGAACTTCGTTGAGAAGAGTGAAAAAATTTGATACTGCGACTTTATTGAAGCCCATGGCCCGTGCTTCAGATGTTGCTTCTGTTTTTTTTTAGACTTAAATCACGGTGACGCTTCAAAAAGGCTTTAACCCAGTCTTTTCCAGCCATTTCTGAATTTTTGTTGAAATTATGGCTGCAATTATTCTTTTCGGCTAGCTTTCATAGTCATTCCGAAGAGAAGTGTCTCCGCATATCTTTCAGGTAGGTTACAAGTTCAATCTCTTGCTCAGCTGTGAAAACGGTGTGGTACTTACCTTAAGCTTTATCAACCACAGCTTCTGGATTTTGTCGTATTTTCTTAACATACCTTTCCAGTGTTGATGATGGTACTTCAAACCGATTAGATGCCGCCATGTATCCCATTTCTCTACTGACAACCGCATCAACAGCTTGGTTCATTGCATCTGTAAGCCAGGACTGCCGGGTGGTTTTTCTTCTATATATACGCACCATCTGCAGATCTATCTATATCAAAAGTTCAAATATCATCAGTGGCGGAGCGGGGTATACCCCATTCTGCCCCACCCATTGTGCCCCAAAATACCGTTCACGTGAGCATGTGTGTTATGCAGGTTACGTTTGTTAGACTTGAGTTATCAACTGACTTTTAGTTAATCAGAAGTATACTTAAACGTATAGTGCAATTACCTTGGTGTTGTGGAGCAAGAATTAGAATTTGCAAGCTTCTTTGTCGTCCTTCGATGAAATCCAAACAAAAAACACTCTCACACTAAAAACGCCTACTGCGTATGAGGTGACACAGCGAACTGAACGTTGTGCTCGATGTGCATACGTCTCTGTTTCCTGTAACGAGCACCTTACCTATTTCTCGTTCCGCCCCGGTACTCCCTTCTACCCCGGGTTTGCCTAATGTCTTTGAGCTTCAATTGTTATCTCCGTCTGTGAGCGTTGTTTTATCTCAATTCCTTTTTGATTTTTAGCTCAGATAGAGCACAAAAGGTAGTGTCATTTTTTTTCCTGCTAATTACAGTGAAATGGCTAACTGGAATGATCTGGAATGTACGAATGGGCAAAAGATGATAATGTAGTCGTATTTTGTATGAAAAAAGGCTGCTGAAATAAAGTGACTATCTACAGGACGTGTAAATTATCTCTACTTTTCTTTCTTTATTCTTTACTTTTGCTAACAATGCTCTTCTTGTCTTGGTCCTTATATTGTTGCGATTTGCTCAATTTCGTGTAAGTTCGGTTGAAATCGTATTTTCTTTGACTGTGTTCGTGTAAGTTCGTGTGCGCGCGCATTTTTTCAGATTTGTCGTGCATGTTCGGGTTTTATTTTCCCGCGTCTTTTTTTAAATTTGAATTTCGGCTTCGATTGAGATCGGGTTTCCCGTTTTTTTTTGAATTACAGTTTCCGGTGTCAGATTACAACTTCCGGTGTCAAATTTCAACTTCCTACCACCTCGCAAACCAACCGCTTTGCAAACCGTTTTACAAACCGCTTTGTAAACCGCTAAGCAAACCGATCGCTTTACAAACAGCTAGTCGGTTTGTCATTTTTATGGTTTTTGAACGGTTAATCGGTTTGTTAAGGCAGTTTTCAATTCCTGCTTTAGACCAATTATAATTAACCACGCCCATTAACCACACTTCTAACAACGCTTATCTATCAATTTGTTTGGTCAAATGCACATCGGTTTGTTTCATTGGTTCGAAAATTGTAATTTGAAACCGGAATATTGAAAGTCAACACCCAAATTTGTAATTTGACACCAGAAATCGGTTTCGAAGTCGAAGAAATACGATCTCAACCGAACTTACACGAAATTCAAATTTTTTTAAAAACGCGGGAAATTGTGGTCCAAAACCAACCTCACTATACTACTTACGGATTTTACAATATGTCTTATTAGAATTTTATACTCGTTATAAAACAAAGTGGGCTGAAGGAATTGAATCGGGCAATCGTAATATACAAATTACGACAAACTGGCGATTTGTCTCAGTAGGTTATGACGTATGTTTTGTATTGAAATATTAAAATTTACCAAAATATTAAAACCAAATTATAAAAAATACGCTGGAAAGAACATTACCGGAAAGTATGGATAAATTGGAAGAAAATTATAAGATTCTGGAAGAAAAGTTAATAGAAAATTCCAATAAATTTGAGGAAAAATTGTTAGAAAAACTACAAGAATATTCCAGCAATTTAGACATAAAAGTTGAAAAGAAAGTAGTAGAAACATCTAGAATAATGGAAGAGAATTTGATAGAAATTTCCATCATTATGGAAAAAAATGATTAGAAGGTTAGAGGAAGAAATAAGAAAAATAGAAGAAAGATTTAAACTAATGGAAGAAAGACTACTAGGCGAAAGACACGTGACTCTAAGAACAATCGTAATACCCGAAAATGAAAGTGAAGTAACATCAAGAATACGGATCGCACCGACGACTTCGATTTCAAGGGATCGTGGTCGACACAAACAATTTGAAGCTGCTGCAATGGCCAATGGATGGAACGACCAAGAGAAAGCCACTTCGTTGATTGTTGCCCTCTGAGGAGAAGTGATAAACATGTTGCAGACCATCCATGACCGCCAACAAATGGATTATCAGCTGATGACCTCACGTCTAGAGATGTGATATGGAGACGCCCTATCTTCAACAGGTCTACCACGCGCAGGTAAAGAATCGTTGTCAAAAGTCGACAGAAAGCCTTCAAGAGTTTGAAGCGTTTGGTGAGACTAGCTTACCCTACAGCTCCATGTAGTTTTCTGGAATAACTGGCAGTACAAACTTTTGTCGATGGTTTAAGGGACACAACAACCGCTGCGACTAGCTCGATCTAAGACGCTCGACGACGCGCTGGCACATGCGTTAGAGCTTTAAGCGGCAAAGCAGACGTCTCATCGAGGTAGTCATCGTGTTCGTAATATAGTAGAGGATCAAGAAGGAAGGACAAGAAAGCATTGAAGAGCTATTTTGGCGAGTATTACGTGACCAAGCAAGTTGTATACGCGGGGGCCCTAGATGTTGGAACTGCGGTGAACTAGGTCACGTTTGACGCCGCTGTTCCAAACCAACAACACAAGAGCCATTGGAAAACTAGTGGAGGTCGTCCGAAAGGGGCAAAAGTCGACCATCAACAACCATGCTCCGGAGATTACCATTCACGCTGCATCGCCAACTAACTCCCTGAACAGCATCTATATTGATGACACCGTCAATGGACGAGGAGTTGAACTATTAGTTGACATAGGAGCGACGAGACCAATAGTGCGTTCAGATGTTTAGAATAATAACACCAATCACGATACAACTAAACACAGCAACTGGCGAGACAGTCCCAATTCATGGAGAAATGATGGGGACTATTCGTATTGGAAACAAATCAATTAATCATCAGATATTGGTAGCTGACATAACTGAAGAAATGATCTTAGCAATAGATCTTATACGGAAGTGCGGATTTCATTTAGACATGGAAAATGATGTCCTCAGACTAGAGAACAAAGGAATTTCTTTTCATTTGTCTAAAGACGGAAAGGGAAGGCTGCTCTAGTGAAAGATGTCGTTTTATCAGTACGAACTGAGAGCATTGTGATGGGACGTCTAGATGGAGATCTCCGGGAAGGTTCCATTCGTAGCATCGAGCCAACCGAAAATGATATATTCGCTCAAGGACTACTAGTTGGTAAAGTTCTGGTGAAGGTCAAAAACGTAATACCAGTTAGAATCGTGAATACCAGTCCAAACCGGGTAATTTTGAGGAAGAATACTGTGATAGGACAATCTACGTCGGCGTCTCACATTCTGAAATGGTGACTTCAGCGTGTCAAGATTTTGACTAGTACGATCGCAATTAAGTCAAAAAAGTAATCCAGCAATACCACGACGTGTTTGCAATGATAACTTTAAAGGAAGAATCCGACAACATTCCATGCGGCTTCTCTTGGTCAAGCGAGAAGAACCCGAGAAGATAATCGCCGAAATGGAAACTTAGGGTGTGAACGAAGCATCTAACAGTCTGTGAGCATCTCCAGTGGTCTTGGTGAAGAAAAAGGATGGGTCAACGAGATTTTGTGTTGATTATAGACAACTCAATGAGGTCACCAAGAAAGATAGCCCGAATTGACCACACTTTAGATATCTTATCTGATTCGCAATGGTTTGGATTTGAAAAGTGGCTTCTGGCAAGTGGACTTGAAACCAAAGGACCGCAAAAAAAACTGCGTTTACGATTGGAACCGGTTTATGGCAATTTACTGTTATGCCCTTAGGATTGTGCAACGTTTCTCCCACTTTTGAGCGTTTGATGGAGACGATCTTGCGAGCACTGTCTTGAAGACGTGCTTAGTGTGTTTGGACGATGTGATTGTGGTTGGAAAATCATTCGAAGATCACTTGAAAAATTTGAAAGATGGGTTTCAACGACTGCGAGGTGCATATCTGAAATTAAGTCCAAAGAAGTGCTATATATATTCAGAAAAGAAATGAAGTATTTAGGACACATTGTATCCAGGACGGGAGTGGTGACCGACCCTGATAAAATTAAAGCAGTCCAAGATTGGCCAATACTAAGAGATAAACACCAACTTTGCAGTTTTCTCGGATTGTTCACGTATTATCGCAGATTCGTGTTGGGGTTTGCCAACATTGCAAAACCGCTGACTAGACTTACCGAAGAACGACGCGATTTTACTTGGAACGACGACTCTAATGAAGCTTTTCAAAAGTTGAAGCAGTCTCTAGTTACCGCAACGATATTGAGCTATTCTCACAATAGGAGGTGTACTTTCTCAAATTCAGAATGAAGGAGAAAGAGAGTGAACGGATACTTCAGTAAAATCCTGTCAAAGCCTGAGAGGAGTTTTATGTGTAACTAAAAGAGACTGTTAGCTGTTGTCCGTTGGACACTTCTACAAATACTTATATGGACGGAAATGCAGCTCTGAAAGGTCTTCTTGAATGTCTAAACCCGGAAGGTTAAGTTGCGAGATGGATTGAACGATATAGGAGTACGATTTTGATACAGAACATCGTACTGGAACTTATCATCGCACGCAGATGCTTTATGTAGACGTCCATGGTCGGTTAAGTAATTGTTCTCGACTAGAAGAGAAAACTAACATACTTTGCAGAACAACGGCGAGAACAAGAGAGTAATCCGGAACAACAGTTGATGATAAATTACAAAACGAATTGACAAAGACCAACTTAGGAACAGACGAAACTGCAGTTAGTGGTGCCGAGAAGCCGAGTGTCAAAAGTATTGCAGCATTTACATGACGGAACTTCTGGAGGACTTTTCGGTGTGAAAAGAACACTTGAAAAGGCCAGGGAAAGGTTGACTGCAAAGATGTAAAAGAGTGGTGTCGCAAATGTAATTTAAGCACATCTGGAAATGGACCAATTGGAAAGCTCAAGGCTCTTATGAGACAGCAATTGACATCGCAGGCCCATTCCCAGAAACGGAGTAGGCCAAACAATTACATTTTGGTGAGCATGGATTATTTCTCCAAATGGACGGAATACCGAAGAAGCCACAACCGTTGCGGATGTGTTGGTGAAAGAGGTTTTCGGCCACTTTAGGGTTTGATTGGAGTTTTATTTAGATCAAGGGCGTAACTTCGAGTCTGCTTTGTTCCAAAACGTCATTCGAATGCTGGGAATCAATAAGACCAGGACTACACCTCTTTATGCTCAATCAAATGACATGGTGGAACGGATGAATAGAACGATGGAGAAGTATTTCGCCAAAGTGGTCTCCGAACACAAACGAGACTGGGACCAATATTTACATGTGTTTTTAATGGTGTATTAATCATTTGTTCACGAGACTACCGGGCAAACTCCTGCTTGTGTGATGTTTGGGCATGAGATAATGTTACCGTGCGATTTTCAGTTTGGATGCCGGCGGAGGAGAAGTTGTTGGGGATCACTACGTCAACCAACTCAAGAATAGAATGCAGATCATCTACGATAACGTCCGAAAGAAAATCCAAGTCGCCAGTGACTGAATGAAAGACCAATATGACGTAAGGACCAGAGAAGGAGAGTTTTAACCTGGTGACCTGGTTTAGTGGTACAACTCACAACGAAAACGAGGGATTCTTCCAAAGTTACAGGGACAATAGTAAGGTTCTTACGCCATTTTAGCAAAAATAAATGACGTCATGTATCGCGTCCGAAAGTTACCGAAGGTAGTACACATCAATAGGCTCGCCCTCTACGCCGGCAACAACACGGACGACGATGAAGACACAAGATTGTCAACAAAGTGACAGATAAGGACGATGCGAAAGACTTTAAGTGGTTCATGGTCATCTGTTTGAAGTACCGAAGGACTACTTCCTTGCACACTGTGTTGCTCAAAACTTGCGCATGTCCAAAGATATTGTCGTGATATTTAAGAGGAAGTTTGACGCTTGGACGAACTTCGAAAACAGCGAAGATCAACAACGGTCCATCTAGTACTTAGTTACCAAGGAGTTGTCCAATTAGAAGTTAGAATACAGAGACTTATGGAACTCCTTGCTGGACCTGAGAGACCACGTCATGCAAAACAACATCAGGAAACTGGCGGTCTCCAAGCTTGGCTACGGTTTAGATCAACTGAATTGTAGGATGGTGGGGGAGGGGGGGTACACGAGTTCAAGCGTTGGTTTGCTGCTGTAACTTGAGAAACACGACCAGGAACGACAAGACCGTGGACTGTTATTTCTATCAACAAGGACGATGCAGAAATGGACAGAATTGTGCTTACCGTCATGGCCCCTTTTACAGATGCAGATAAACATGGTTTCTTCTTCAAATCATCTCTTGGTGGTTCATTGCTAAAACTTGATTTGGTAATGGTAATGATATATGATTGGAAGTTTTTAATTTGTTTTTTTTGATTTCGGAATTGTTGCACTGAAGCTACTAGTACTGTAGCAAATGTCACTAGTAAGACGAAGAAGACGCCAGGATGCTAAACAACATGGCCGACTAGATACTGTCTTATAAAGTCACTGGTAGCGTTTCGGCGCTGGATTTTTATGTAGTATCAACGTTTTTTGTTGTCTTTTATAGCACGGGATCCACAGTCACTACCATTTGTTCAAAATCCAAGTCTTGAGAAGTTATTATTTTGCAAAAGTAAGGGAAGGGGTAAAGTAAGGGAAGTTTGAAGATTATTGGCAACATTAAACAATGCAAAGAAGAAATTGAAGTAGACTAGCGATAAAAGTACAGTGCCTGATCTTTTGTTACACAGCAAACGCAAAGCTACGACCGGTTTTTTTTGCCGCTGTAAACCGGATACTTAAACAATAGTTAAACTTTGTAACGGGTTAATCGGCCAATTACTTAATCGATTATAATATTAGCAAATATTAACCGTTTCTGGTTATCTTATGTTATAGTTTAGCATAAAATGATGATCTTAAAACAGTTTTGAACTTATAAAACAATAGCTTATGTAATTGGAATAACCGGTTACGGTATTATTAAATTGTAACCGGTTTTACTTAATTAACGTTCTGGGTACTTTTTAGTTTTATATTGTGATATAAGCGTAACTTATCAAAAAATTGACACCAATGTAATGCATAAAAATATATAACCGGTTAATTGGTGAAACCCGGTTTTAACCGGCTAATTCATAAAAAAATTAAGTTATTTGCGCCCTCTAATTGAAAACAGGAAGTTAATCGTGGTAGTTTAACCGTTTACGGTATCATTAAGTAGTAACCGGATTTCGCTTAATCTTTCTTATCAAAGAATTACCACCTTCGTCATGGTTCAATCAAAACTATAAAAACTGGTTAGTTAGGTAACTCTGTTACCAACAATTTTTCTACTTCTTAACTAGCTGTCGCTCAATGTTAATAAACGAATCTGTTATAGGTTAATCTATGTGTGAGTTTAAAAATTGTAACCGGTTACTCCGGTTAACCGAATTCGTTAATAATAATGGTAATAAATAATAAATTACGCTTAAAGAAACCGGTTACTGCGTTTTTACATTATAGTCATAATTAAATGTAGCGTAATCTTTGTAGTTGAGATCTATGGTCACTCTTTTTAATATAATAATTAAATTAACTGTACCTTACCGGTTTCGGTTAACGTATCTTATTCTTGGATTGTTATTCGGTTATTTAAATTTAGTTTATATAATCAAGTGAGCTACAATGTAGCCGTTGTATCTACGTATGTAGCAAATTTGTTATATGTCAAATTTATCATTTGTTTCAAAACATTCTTAACGATTAATTTAAAAAAAAAACTAATAGCCACCTGCGATAATAAATTTTTTGACATTTGCTGTTGAAATTGTAAAAAAACTGTAATTGTGGGTAAGAAATGTCAGTTTCAAATTCGTGGCCAAGCATGATTGTTTCTAAAATGCAGAATTACGCGTTGTTGAATTTTTTATACAGAAAAATTGCTGCAAATCGATTTCTGTGCAGTCACGGCGCTTTAATAAGTAGCGGTTGTGTACAGTTATTGATTATTTCTTACCGTATTTGCCGATTTCGTACGACGGCCGCGCTTTCGAAGACGCCAAGCGCCGCCATTTCAGTTCGAAACAAATTGCGTAATGGAGGATTTTGCATTGGTGCATGAGCAGTGGCGTGCCGGAAGCGCGCACCCGTCGCCCTTTTAAATTCACAAAATAACGACAATTCGTCTGTTACGGCAGGTGTAAATAATTATGAATTTTTTTTAAGACAGGTGGTGTTGCGACTCCCCTTGAACCATTACTCGAGAAGTTTAATGACAAAAACAGTTCCACGCGTAGTTTTTAATCTATAAAATTTACTTGATTAAGTTTCGCACTAGTGTAAGTACCTAAAAATGAATTTTTTGATCATAAAAAAAGCCACTATTGGTATGGTCGAGAAAGCAAAATGGCAGTCTTGCATGACGGAACTTCCGGCGTCGAGTAAGCCTTGACTGGACATTAAAAAAGCGCGTGCGCAACCGTTGCCAAGTGTTACAAACCATTGTTGAAACATTTGAATATCTACGTCAGAACCGCCACTTTGATTCTTACAGTTTTCATGTGAATTTCAGTGCTTTCAGTTGAGTGACACCCCCGTGTGGCCGTTAATTTTTATTTTATATATTAATTAGTGACAATTCTTTTGAGTAGATCGGTGCTTACCAATGCATTTGATTTATTTTATTTGTTTTTGTTAGTGCTTTTTTCCTCTCTTTCTCACAAGTCAACGTCACGCTAGTAGCGAAAGTCAAAGTTAATTGCCGACTTACAACGAGATCGTATTCAGTAATTTGAGTAGGCGTCGTTTATCGTTATTACTTTAGGGTAAACCAACCACCCTTGGTACCTTAAAAAAAAATCAATGTAAAAGGTCGAGTATTTTATTGATCAGTGCGTTTACGCATTTAATAAATATCGTGCAACTCTGTAACAGTTCAATTTTTCTTTTGTTTGTAGAATATTGACTACTGCAGTGATAGCGTGACTTATATGACGTCATATTTGATTGTTGCCGTAGATTAAGGTCCACGCGTGCATCTAAACACAAATTACGGTTTTTACATTTGACTTGCGCTCTATCGCACATCACGACCCTCATTTCTACGCTAATGCACAAATTTTCAAAAGTGACGTCATCGCAGTGTTGCCAAATTCGTTCTCTTGGTACGGATCTTGGCACTGGAAGAATTCACAGATTGTATTTGAATCGTGATTCTTTTAATGCCACACTTCGTGCTGGGAATCATCAACGTACCACAATCTGATCGACATTTTTAATTTTTGTGTCTGTAAAAATTTATATTTAATGAATTAATAAAGTGCATTATATAAACAAGACTTTTTATTTCTATATAGGTACAGCTTCGGATGACTAAACGTATTTTACTGATTTACACCAGATGGAAATTGCGGGTCTAATAAGTTCTACTTTCCAAAATTACATTTTACGGCACCGCATAAACTTAGTTCGCGTGTTTAAAAAAAAATCAATTCTAACCAGAAAATGAGTGGGCCGTGACTTTTGTTTTTCGTTCTACACCAAAAACATCAGTTCTTCATTGATTCGCCGCAATCGAAATACTCGGTTATATAATCTGACCTGCTTGTTCTGGTATAATTAGAATGGACTGTAATTGAAACAACTTTCTAAAATTAATCTTTTTTCGATTAGATTATAAAGCTTTTTTTCTTTTAGATGTAATCACGTGCGTTCTGCGATCAAAAAGTAAAACGTTCAAATTTTAGACCTAACTTAAACTGTTACGAAATAATGTAACCATTGTTTAAAAGTATTCTATTAGTGGACAAACTTTCAGGTTAATATCAACATACAACTGAAGTAACCGGTTAACTTCTTTAGGTTAAAAGTTAGTAACCGCTGAACACATTTTTTTTCTTTAGGTGCCTTTATAAAAAAACGAATCAATAACGAATACGATGTATAACCGGTTATAACAAATTGAACCGATTACCCATTTTTAACCCAAAGAAAAAAACGCTTTGATTAACCGGTTGTAAGAAATTTGTTTGCTGACTAGTTAATAATCTTTAAATTTGTGTATTTTTCTTGTAGAAAAATAGGTAATCGATTTTTTAAACGTTTGTGTTTTTGAAAAAAACTATAATTTCATGTCGCGCTGCAATCATGGAATCGTCAATAAAATTTACCAGTCACGAACATGTGATTATGTCGCTAACTTTGATCTTAGCGTGGACGGTGCGATTCATCAAAATCGTGCTAACGAAGAAAGAGAGAGATGGACGATGGTAGAAATTTATGAGACTTCTCAAAAGCTTTCTGCGTTTTCTATAGTTGGCTTTTTACGCTGTTGCCAATTGTACTTATTAAACAATACGCAAAAATAGCTTACCAAAACTCAGAGTTTTTTCTACCTATCTGGATGTCTCAATGACGTTAAAGCGTTAATTATAGAAATTTTGGCGAAGATTTGTTTCAACACTGTTGCCAGTTGTATGCATCGTGAAGTATTCCAAAATATAGGTTATTATAGTATATTGTATTTACTGGTTCGAATAAAATCAATCAAAATATTTTAATTAATATGTCATCATAAAATTTATCGTACACAGTTTTGAAATGCCCCTTTCTCTCATTTGTAAAAAAAAAACTATGTACACAATTAGGATTCTATAGATGGCTTTGCACGTGTATATAGGCAGTGTTGCCAAGACTACCTAAATGTTAACAATAAATACTGAAGATTAGTCTTAGGTTTATGATAGAAAATTGATTAGTTTTTGTTCGTTTTATAATTGGCTTTAAATACACTATTTTAGCGATGTTGCCGTATCGAGTGATGAAAATTTTTGACCTTACATTTTTGTTATAAATTGTTTGATAGTTTTTTACCTGATTAGATATTTTATTTACGTTAAAATACCAATGCATTATATAGTTATAGACATTTTGGTCTTTTTTTAACATTGTTGCCAGTTGTATGCATCGAGAACTATTTAAGATATACGTTACTATAGTATACTCTATATACTATATAATCAATCAAAATGCTTTAATATGTATGTCATCTTAAGAGTTCCTACACAGACATGTCTCTTTCTCTCATTTATAAGAAAATTATGTACGTAGTTAAGATTCTATAGGTGGTTTTGCACGTATATTTTAGCAGTGTTGCCAAGGCTACGTAAATATTTTTAATGAATACTTAAGATTAGTCTTAGGTTTTTGATAGAAAATTGGTTAGTTTTTGTTCGTTTTATATTTGGCTTTGAATACTTTTTTGGCAATGTTGCCATATCGTATGTTAAAAATTCTGGATCTCAGATTTTGTTATAAATTGTTTAATTATAGTTGTACGCATTGAGAAGTGTTCAAAATATAGGTTATATATATTCTATATAATCAATCAAAATGGTTTAATATGTATGTCATCTGAAGATTTATCGTACACAGTTTTGATATGTCTCTTTCTCTCATTTATAAGAAAACTATCTACGCAATTAGGATTCTATAGGTGGCTTTATACGTATATTTTAGCAGTGTTGCCAAGGCTACGTAAATATGTATAATAAATACTGAAGATTAGTTTTAGAGTTTTGATAGAAAATTGGTTAGTTTTTGTTCGTTTTATATTCGGCTTTGAATACTTGTTTTGACAATGTTGTCATATCGTGTGGTAAAAATTCTGGATCTCAGAATTTCGTTATAAATTGTTTGATAGTTTTCTTATCTGGCAAATGTCGTAATGACGTTAAAATGCCAATGCATTATATAGTTAGACATTTTGGTGGATCTTTGCTTTAACAGTGTTGCCAGGTGTACGCATCGAGAAGTTTTCAAACTATAGCTCACTATAGTATACTGTATTTAACTAGTTTGAATAAAATCATTCAAATAAATGTAATATGTATGTCATGTAAAGGTTTGTCGTAAACAGTCTTGACATGTCTCTTTCTCTTATTTATAAAAAAACTATGTAAACAATTAGGATTCTATAGGTGGCTTTGTACGTATACTTTAGCAGCGTTGCCAAAGCTATGCAAATATTTATAATAAATACTGAAGATTAGTCTTAAATTTTTGTTAGAAAACTGGTTAGTTTTTGTTTGTTTTATAATCAGCTTTGAAGACTCTATATTACCAATGTTGCCGTGTCTTGTGTCAAATATTTAGGATCTTAGTATTTGATTATAAATTGTTTGACAGTTTTTTTACCTGATTAGATGCTTTAATGACGTTAAAATGCCAATGCATTATATAGTTATCGACATTTTGGTGGATGTTTGTTTAAACAGTGTTGCCAATTGTACGCCTCGAAAAGTATTCAAAATACAGCTTACTATAGTATATTGTATTTACTAGTTCGAATAAAATCAATCAAATAAATGTAATATTTATGTCATCTAAAGATTTGTCGTACACAGTCTTGACATGTCTCTTTCTCTCATTTATAAAAAAAACTATATATACAATTAGAATTCTATAGGTGGCTTTGCGCGTATATTTTAGCAGTGTTGCCAAGGCTACGTAAATATTTATAATAAATACTGAAGATTAGTTTTAGAGTTTTGATAGAAAATTGGTTAGTTTTTGTTCGTTTTCTATTTGGCTTTCAATACTTGTTTTGACAATGTTGTCATATCGTGTGATAAAAATTCTGGATCTCAGAATTTTGTTATAAATTGTTTGATAGTTTTCTTATCTGGCCAAATGTCTTAATGACGTTAAAATGCTAATGCATTATATAGTTATAGGCGTTTTGGCGCATCTTTGTTTTAACACTGTTGCCAGTTGTACGTATCGAGAAGTATTCAAAATATAGCTTACTATAGTATATTCTATTTACTACTTCGAATACTTAAAGTTTGTTACACACTGTTTTGACATGTCTTTTACTCTAATTTATAAGAAAACTATGTACGCAATTAGGTTTCTATAGGTGGCTTTGTACGTATATTTTAGCAGTGTTGCCAAGGCTACGTAAAAATTTATAATAAATACTGAGGATTAGTCTTTAATTTTTGTTAGAAAACTGGTTAGTTTTTGTTTGTTTTATAATCAGCTTTGAATACTCTATATTAGCAATGTTGCCGTGTCTTGTGCCAAATATTTAGGATCTTAGTATTTCATTATAAATTGTTTGACAGTTTTTTTTATCTGATTAGATGCTTTAATGTCATTAAAATGCCAATACATTATATAGTTATCGACATTTTGGCCGATGTTTATTTTAACAGTGTACGCCTCGAAAAGTATTCAAAATGCAGCTTACTATAGTATATTGTATTTACTAGTTCGAATAAAATCAATCAAATAAATGTAATATTTATGTCATCTGAAGGTTTGTCGTACACAGTCTTGACATGTTTCTTTCTCTCATTTATAAAAAAAAACTATATATACAATTTGAATTCGATAGGTGGCTTTGCGCGTATATTTTAGCAGTGTTGCCAAGGCTACGTAAATATTTATAATAAATACTGAAAATTAGTTTTAGAGTTTTGATAGAAAATTGGTTAGTTTTTGTTTGTTTCATATTTGGCTTTGAATACTTGTTTTGACAATGTTGCCATATCGTGTGGTAAAAATTCTGGGTCTCAGAATTTTGTTATAAATTGTTTGACAGTTTTCTTATCTGGTCAAATGTCTTAATGACTTTAAAATGCTAATGCATTATATAGTTATAGGCGTTTTGGCGCATCTTTATTTTAACACTGTTGCCAGTTGTACGTATCGAGAAGTATTCAAAGTATAACTTACTATAGTATATCGTATTTACTAGTACGAATAAAATCAATCAAATTAATCATGTCATCTAAAGATTTGTCATATACAGTCTTGACATGTCTTTTACTCTAATTTATAAGAAAACTATGTACGCAATTAGGTTTCTATAGATGGCTTTATACGTATATTTTAGCAGTGTTGCTAAGGCTACCTAAAAATTTATAATAAATAATGAGGATTAGTCTTAAATTTTTGTTAGAAAACTGGTTAGTTTTTGTTTGTTTTATAATCAGCTTTGAATACTCTATATTAGCAATGTTGCCGTATTTTGTGCCAAATATTTAGGATCTTAGTATTTGATTATGAATTGTTTAACAGTTTTTTTTTACCTGATTAGATGCTGTAATGACGTTAAAATGCCAACGCATTATATAATTATAGATATTTTGACGGATCTTTGTTTTAAGAGTGTTGCCAGTTGTACGCTTCGAAAAGTATTCAAAATATAGCTTATTATACAATTAAAATTCTATAGGTGGCTTTGCGCGTACATTTTAGCAGTGTCGCCAACGATACGTAAATAGGATTCTATAGGTAGCTTTGAACGTATATTTTAGCAGTGTTGCCGGGATTACGTAAATATTTATAATAAATACTGAAGGTTAGTCTTAGATTTTTGATAGAAAATTGGTTAGTTTTTGTTTGTTTTATAATCGGCATTGAATACTCTATTTTAGCAATGTTGCCGTATCGTGTGATAAAAATTCTTGACCTTGAATTTTTATTATAAATTGTTTGATAGCTTTTTACCTGATTAGATATTTTATTGACCTTAAATTCCAATGCATTATATACTTATACACATTTTGGCACATCTTTGTTTTAACACTGTTGCCAGTGGTACGCATCGAGAAGTATTTAGAATATAGGATATTATAGTATATTTTATTTACTAGTTCAAATAAAAGCAATCAAAATAATTTAATATGTATGTCATCGTAATATTTATCGTACACAGTTTTGACATGTCTATTTGCTTTTATTTATAAAAAAACTATGTAAACAATTAGGATTTGATAGGTGGCTTTGTACGTATACTTTAGCAGTGTTGCCAAGGCTATGCAAATATTTATAATAAATACTGAAGATAAGTCTTAGATTTTTGATAGAAAATTGGTTAGTTTTTGTTTGTTTTGCAATTGGTTTTGAATACTCTATAGCAATGTTGCCGTATCTTGTGCTAGAAATTTAGGATCTTAGTACTTGATTATAAATTGTTTGACACTTTTTTTACTTGATTAGATGCTTTAATGACGTTTAAATGCCAATGCATTATATAGTTAGAGACATTTTGGTTGATCTTTGCTTTAACAGTGTTGCCAGGTGTACGCATCGAGAAGTTTTCAAAATATAGCTTACTATAGTATATTGTATTTACTAGTTTGAGTAAAATCAATCAAATAAATGTAATATGTATGTCATCTAAAGATTTGTCGTATACAGTCTTGACATGTCTATTTGCTTTCATTTATAAAAAAACTATGTAAACAATTAGGATTTGATAGGTGGCTTTGTACGTATACTTTAGCAGTGTTGCCAAGGCTATGCAAATATTTATAATAAATACTGAAGATTAGTCTTAGATTTTTGTTAGAAAACTGGTTACTTTTTGTTTGTTTTATAATCAACTTTGGATACTCTATATTGGCAATGTTGCCGTGTCTTGTGCCAAATATTTAGGATCTTAGTATTTGATTATAAATTGTTTGACAGTTTTTTTTATCTGATTAGATGCTTTCATGACGTTAAAATACCAATGCATTATATAGTTATAGACATTTTGGCGGATCTTTGTTTTAACAGTGTTGCCAGTTGTACGAATCGAGAAGTATTCAAAATACAGCTTACTATAGTATATTGTATTTACTAGTTCGAATAAAATCAATCAAATAGATGTAATATGTATGTCATCTTAAGATTCATTGTACACAGTTTTGACATGTCTCTTTTTTTCATTTATAAAAAAAAATAAATATACAATTAGAATTCTATAGGTGGCTTTGCGCGTATATTTTAGCAGTGTGGCCAACGATACCTAAATATTTATAATAAATACTGAACATTAGTGTTAGGTTTTTGATAGAAAACTGGTTAGTTTTTGTACGTTTTATAATTGGCTTTAAATGCTCTATTTTAGCAGTGTTGCCGTATCGTGTGATCAAAATTCTGTATTTCAGGATTCTGTTATAAATTGTTTGACAGTTTTTTTTACCTGATTAGACGTTTTAATGACGTTAAAATGCGAATGCTTTATATAGTTATAGACATTTTGACGCATCTTTGTTTTAACAGTGTTGCCAGTTGTACGAATCGAGAAGTATTCAAAGTATAACTTACTATAGTACATCGTATTTACTTCGATTAAAATCAATCAAATAAATGTAATATTTATGTCATCTAAAGATATGTCGTACACAGTCTTGACATGTCGCTTTCTCTCATTTATAAAAAAAACTATACATACAATTAGAATTTTATAGGTGGGTTTGCACGTATATTTTAGCAGTATTGCTAAGGCTACGTAAATATTTATAATAAATACTGAAGATTAGTTTAAGAGTTTTGATAGAAAATTGGTTAGTTTTTGTTCGTTTTATAATTGGCTTTGAATACTCTATTTTAGCAATGTTGCCGTATCGTATGATAAATTTTGATTTTGAATCTTAGAATTTTGTTAAAAAGTGTTTGATAGTTTTTTTACCCGATTAGATTCTTTAATGACTTTAAAATGCCAATGCATTATATAGTTATAGACATTTTGGCGGATCTTTGCTTTAACACTGTTGCCGATTGTACGCATCGAGAAGTATTCAAAATATAGGTTACTATAGTATATTTTATTTACTAGTTCAAATAAAATCAATCAAAATAATTTAATATGTATGTCATCGTAATATTTATCGTACACAGTTTTGACATGTTTTTTTCTATGTACACAATTAGAATTCTGTAGGTGGCTTTGCACGTATATTTTAGCAGTGTTGCCGAGGTTACGTAAATATTTACAATAAATACTGAAGATTAGTTTTAGGTTTTGATAGAAAATTGCTTAGTCTTTGTTCGTTTCATAAATGGTTTGGAATATTCTATTTTTGCAATGTTGCCGTATTCAGGATCTCAGAGTTTTTTATAAATTATTTAACCAATAGGTTATATAGTTACACACATTTTGGCACATCTTTGTTTTAACAGTGTTGCCAGTTGTACGTATCGAGAAGTGTTCAAAATACAGCTTACTATAGTATATTGTATTTACTAGTTAGAATAAAATCAATAAAATGAATGTAATATGTATGCCATCTTAAGATTTATCGTACACCAGTTTTGACATGTCTTTTGTGCTCTTATTTATAAGTAAACTATGTAAACAATTACGATTTTATAGGTGGTATAATTGGTTAGTTTGCGTTTGTTATATAATTAGCTCTGAATTTTGTATTAGCAATGTTGCCGTATCTTGTGCTAAAGATTTTGTATCTCAGTATTCGATTACAAATTGTTTCACAGTTTTTTTTACTTGACTAGGTGTTTTAAAGACGTTAAAATGCTGATGCATTATATAGTTATAAACATTTTGGCGGATCTTACAGTGTTGCCAAATCTACGCATTGAGAAGTATTAAAAAAATAACTTACCAGTTAGTATGTCGTCATGTTGATTTAACACAATTTTGACATTTTCTGTCATTTGAAAGACAGACATTTTTGAAGTTATGATTCTATAGATTTGCAAGTTTGTTTTAGCAATGTTGCCAAATTTACATAACGCATACCAAAAACTAGAATTTTTATTTTTATTGAAGTTTTGTTGATGTTTTATAGTTACTTTTAAACACATGTTTTTGCAATGTTGTTTTTATAATTGCCAAATGTTTTAGATCTTAGTTTTTTGAAAAAAATTGGCTGGCGTTATTTTTTAACTGTGACAGGGCGTCTTAATGACATGGAAATGCTAATACAAAAGGGCGTTTTTATATAGGGTTTGATGGCGGCAGGGTCATTACTTTAACATTGTTGTCAAATGTACGTATCAAGCAGTATTCAAAAAATGACTTACTGTAGTGAGTAATGTAGTTCGTATGTCATCATGTTCATTTAACACAATTTTGACATTTTCAGTCACTTGGAAAAAAGTTAAGACTCCATGGACAGCTTTGCACATCTGTTTTACTAATGTTGCGAAATCTGCACAAACATTTATCAAAAATAACGAATCTGGATCTTGTCACCTTAGGCCATTATTTTAACGAACCTTGCCAGTTGTCTACTATATGGTTTTGAATACATTTTTATTGTTGGATTTTAATTCAAATTTGATTTTTACACTGTTGCCAAATGCATGTATTGAAAATTATTCAAAAATTGGACGCTAAATTTTATACAACATTTTGTCATTTGAAAGTAAACTATTTTTGAAATTACGATTCTATAGGTAGTTTTAAAAAATTATTTTAGCAATGTTGCCAAATGTATGTTAACACTTCGTCACATAAGTTTTTTAACGTTTTTGTTGGCTTT
The DNA here is from genome assembly GCA_035610365.1 of Aquatica leii. Classification (NCBI taxonomy): domain Eukaryota; kingdom Metazoa; phylum Arthropoda; class Insecta; order Coleoptera; family Lampyridae; genus Aquatica; species Aquatica leii. The sequence continues at coordinate 51,113,913 of CM069438.1, read as the reverse complement.
GTATGCTACTTTTTCGTGTAGATTTTTTTGTAAAAATTGTTTGACGTTTAGATGTTTTAAGGGGGCCATTATCTTAACGAACCTTGCAAGTTGTATACTATATGGTTTTGGATACATATTCTAATAACCTCTAATTTTTCAAAAATTTTGGAAAAATAGCTTCGTTTCAACAATTTTGCCAAATCTACGTTTTAAACGACGTCTTCTTGTACTCGCTGCAATCTCTATGACACTTCGGCAATTTTTTAACATGAAAATGACGATTTGTCAAAGAAAAATTGTTTTAGCAATGTTGCCAAATGTAAGTCAACACTTCGTCATATAAGATTTTGAAGGTTTTCGTTGGCTTTGAATGTTACTTTTTCGTGTAGATTTTTTTGTAAAATTAGTTTGACGTTTTGATGACTTAGAGAGGCCATTATTTTAACGAACCTTGCCAGTTGTCTACTATATGGTTTTGTATACATTTTTTAATAACGTCCAATAGATTTTTCAAAAATCTTGGAAAAATAGCTTCGTTTCAACAATGCTGCCAAATGTACGTTTTAAACGACGTCTTCTTGTACTCACTGCAATCTCTAGGACACTTCGACATTTTTTTAACATTAAAATGACGATTTGTTAAAGAAAAATTATGTTAGCAATGTTGCCAAATGTATGTCAACACTTCGTCACATAACATTTTGAACGTTTTCGTTGGCTTTGAATGTTACTTTTTCGTGTAGATTTTTTTGTAAAATTTGTTTCACGTTTTGATGACTTAGAGAGGCCATTATTTTAACGAACCTTGTATACATTTTTTTAAAACGTCCAATAGATTTTTCAAAAATCTTGGAAAAATAGCTTTGTTTCAACACCGCTGCCAAATGTAGGTTTTAAACGACGTCTTCTTGTACTCACTGCAATCTCTAGGACACTTTGACATTTTTTTAACGTAAAAATGACGATTTGTTAAAGAAAAATTGTTTTAGCAATGTTGCCAAATGTATGTCAACACTTTGTCACATAAGATTTTGAACGTTTTCGTTCGCTTTGAATGTTACTTTTTCGTGTAGATTTTTTTGTAAAATTAGTTTGACGTTTTGATGACTTAAAGAGGCCATTATTTTAACAAAACTTTGCAAGTTGTATACTGTATGGTTTTGTATACATTTTTCAATAACGTCCAATATATTTTTCGAAAATCTTGGAAAAACCGCTTCGTTTCAACACTGCTGCCAAATATACGTTTTAAACGACGTCTTCTTGTACTCACTGCAATCTCTAGGACACTTTGACATTTTTTTAACGTAAAAATGACGATTTGTTAAAGAAAAATTATTTTAGCAATGTTGCCAAATGTATGTCAACACTTCGTCACATAAGATTTTGAACGTTTTCGTTCGCTTTGAATGTTACTTTTTCGTGTAGATTTTTTTGTAAAATTAGTTTGACGTTTTGATGACTTAGAGAGGCCATTATTTTAACGAACCTTGTATACATTTTTTAATAACGTCCAAAAGATTTTTCAAAAATCTTGGAAAAATAGCTTCGTTTCAACACTGCTGCCAAATGTACGTTTTAAACGACGTCTTCTTGTACTCACTGCAATCTCTAGGACACTTCGACATTTTTTTAACTTAAAAATGACGATTTGTTAAAGAAAAATTATTTTAGCAATGTTGCCAAATGTATGTCAACTCTTCGTCACATAAGGTTTTGAACGTTTTCGTTTGCTTTGAATGTTACTTTTTCGTGTAGATTTTTTTTGTAATAATTGTTTGATGTTTGATGATTTAGAGAGGCTATTATTTTAACGAACTTTGTAAGTTGTATACTATATGGTTTTGTATATATTTTTTAATAACGTCCAATAGATTTTTCAAAAATCTTGAAATAATAGCTTCGTTTCAACACTGCTGCCAAATGTACGTTTTAAACGACGTCTTCTTGTACTCACTGCAATCTCTAGGACACTTCGACATTTTTTTAACATAAAAATGACGATTTGTTAAAGAAAAATTATTTTAGCAATGTTGCCAAATGTATGGCAACACTTTGTCAAATACGATTTTGAAAGTTTTTGTTGGCTTTGAATGTTACTTTTTCGTGTAGATTTTTTTGTAAAATTAGTTTGACGTTTTGATGACTTAGAGAGGCCATTATTTTAACGAACCTTGCAAGTTGGATACTATACGGTTTTGTATACATATTCTAATAACCTCTACTAGATTTTTCAAAAATTTTGAAAAAATAGCTTTGTTTTAACACTGCTGCCAAATGTACGTTTTAAACGACGTCTTCTTGTACTCACTACAATCTCTAGGACACTTTGACATTGTTTTAACATAAAAATGACGATTTGTTAAAGAAAAATTCTTTTAGCAGTGTTGCCAAACGTATGATTTGGAAACATTGAAAAATAACTATATAGCCATTTTAAATTTTTGATAGATGTTTGTACGGGTTATACAAAATTATTTGAATAAATGTTTAAACAATGTTGCCAAATATATATCGAAAAAAAAATGACAGGAAAAATAGCACGCCTACTGTTATATGAAACATCTCGCTGTATTTGATTATTATATAAATTGTTTGGACGTTGTTAGACTATGTCGAAATCTTGATGCATAAAGATATAGTTCTATATTATCTGATTCTATTTTAACATTGTTGCCAAATATATGTATTATACGTCCTGAAAATAGACGTCTAAGGTCATACATAGTTTGACAATGAAATGTGTGATTGAAAATCCGTTCAGATGCAATCTACGTGCTACTATTCAATTTTCAATCTAGCTGAAGGACTTAAGCGTTGTTGCCAAAGCTATGTATCGGAAGCTTTGAAAATTAATATTTAGTGTTTCGATGTAGATTTTGTCCGATGTGCGGTTGTCTCTTAATTTATTATCAGCAATGTTGCCAAATACACGGATCAAAAGATATGTAAAAAAATATAAATTTGAGTGACGCATTAATATTGAAACAGTCGAAATGTTTCTCATAGCAAGCTTTGGACAACTATTTCAGCGATGTTGCCAAACGCAAGTATAAAAAAAAATAATAAAAAGCTTACTATAATAAGAAAATACAATTGTTTAAGGAAAATAGTGTTGAAGAACAAAAAATCATCGTGTTCTAATTATCTTCAATCAAGGACGCGCATTTTTGTGCTTCAATTAAAATCGTCCCACTTTCTAATCTTAATTTATTTTTGTAATACGGATCGATTTTGCAATTGCACCTCAAAATAAGATCTCGAATTCCAGAACGAGGAAGCGTAACATCTGCGATTTTATTTGCAACGAAATTAACATACAATTATTTTTATGTAATGCGTGTAGGTACATCGCTTGTAACAAATTCATCCTCGTTAACTGCTTTCGTAAGACAAAACTTTTACTTCTTGTTTGAGTTAATTGTTGGCGATTTTCTTTTGCAGATGAGTCCGATCGAGAACGTAGTCCCTGAAGAACCCGCTCAGGCCAATTTGGAGATTAGGAAGAAACAGGATAGGACCAGGGATCTTTTTGGCATACAATTAGAGGTAACGGCGTAGTATCTAATTAAGTCACAGTTTCCAAAGTAGGAAACGGGAAATTCAAATCAAACGAAGAAACGCCAAGAATGGCGGTGGCTTCTTTAACATTCAATCGTCGTGCCCGTTTGTTTTTCAACCGCTTAAAAAGGGCCGCGGATTAATGAAAGCGAAAACTTATTAGTATGTAATAATGACGAAATTATTTACGAAGACGTAGTCGCGGCCTAGTTTGATGCGCTTGGCGCCGGGTGAAAAAGCCCCCGTTTGACCAATTTAAAAAGTGTCGCTTTTAACGCAATTATTGCGAGTCAATACGAAAATTGATTTTCCCGGCTGTAGCTTAGCCATTGTGCTTTATTGACTATTTTCCACCGGTTATAACTGGTACCCAGAAGTAAATCAATGCGCGTTATGTTTGTATCGGTTGCCAAGTAACCGTTTCGTGGTTTTCAAATACCGGCACTGAATATTTTCTTTTATATTACGGTTTTCCTTTTCTGCTAATAATGCGGTATGGTAATTTCTAGCGTATATCGCCATCAAGATTTTTATCAGCAACTAATCACATAATCAATACTCACATTAAACTATTTTCGCTAGAATCTTAAGAAACGCTCGGTCATTAGAATAAATCTGGGAACTATTCTAAAACACGAACGGCGAACTATAATTAGTCTTGGTGGAAATAATCGTGGGACTTATTTCGACAAAAAAGTCTGGGAGACTTCGATTATATCGTGCCGTACCCATCGCTCCCTAAACCTAAATAATCCCATGCACTTTGATAATTAGGTCGACGTACTTTTACTCGTGGAAATTTTGTAATTCCGCTGTTTATGTACAAATTACAAAACACTAATTACCGCTTGTAACTTAAAATGTTAGGCAAGTGTGTGTAATTAAAGATTTAATAGTTGCAAAATTGCACTTGTAACCGTCGCCCCTAGGTTAATTCGTGCTTTTTTAGGTGACCAGCCTGTTACTCGAGGCTGAAAGGCGAAAATTATCGGTACTTCAAAAAGAATTACAAATCGCTTTGGCCGAAGGTGGGTCGATTAAGGCGAAGGAGCATCAAAAACAAGAGCTTTTAGTTGCCATCACGTATGTGATCTAATCAATCGTGTGTTGTGTAATCAAATGTTGGTTTTTAGGCGCATCCAAGCCCAATACGATCACTTGGAAAAGGAGTACAGGGAGCATGCCATTGGTGCGTTGCTGTCGTCGAATTGCAGAGGATCTGGAAAGGTAACGATTATATTTCCTTCAGTGTATGCAACCAACATTGCTTCACTATTCGGGTTTTTGGCGAGAGTACCCGAAGATTCATTCATTCTCTTTTTATTCATAGATTTTTTATTCACTCCAATAATAAAAGAATGATTGTTTTAATGCTGGTCTAAATAAGTAAAAAAAAATGTGGAACGCTTCACGATTTTGCGTGTCATCCTTGCGCAGGGGCCATGCTAATCTTCTCTGTATCGTTCCAATTTTAGTATATGTACCGCCGAAGCGAGTACATGTAGTAGGTTTTTACATTTTGTATATATAGCGGACGCACTTCATTCAACGCTTACGACAAATACTCTTAATCTAAACTCAATTTTTTTAATTAATAATGCATTGTTTTAAAATCAAGTTTACCAAATTGTTAATAATTGTATAAAATATATAAAAACAGTATTTGCAAGAACATAAATTGAAAATTGTTTATATTAAAAATCAAAATCCATTTATACCGTATGCGTGCTTAAATTGTAAGGTTGGTTGTCTAACCTACAGCAACTAACTCATTCTAAAGTTGCTTCAAGGTACTGACGTTAAAGTCTCCATCTTGTTCTGGAGCGATTCATATCAATTATGATGTAGAACGAAATAGATTCAAAGATTTTAAATTCCTCCTTTGGATGAGTGAGCAAAGTTGTTTCGTTTTCGTTTTTTTTTTGGATCCGTGGAATCGTGATTTGAACGTTTTATCATACGGGTCGCATCGCTATTTTCTAGAGCAGCCGTTTTTTTAAACTTTTTACTTCCGCGGACCACAAATAAATAAAAACTTTGCAACACAGTATGCTGATAAAACAATTTAAATAAACAAAAAATTGCGATCGCGGACGATCCGTGGACTGAAACATTATTAGAGACGATCTGTTTATTCCTGACTAGAGCTTAAGCAGTAACGGCATAGATATGTTAGTGTTTGGGATTTCTACGGAATATCTTTACACATTAGGTGGAGTTGGCGATTTGGGGTGACCATGCCGCGATTCAAGAAATGCTTTCGTATAATAGGACTTGGCCTTTCCTCTCCCTTCAGAGCTAGGTCCTGGTTTACCGGCACTGGTAATACCCTTAGGCCCAGACCGTGCCCCAAGTTCTTGTCTGAAAACTGAACCGAGTTATAGAATTGGAACTAGGTCCAGATTTACCGGCATGGTCCAGACAGACAACGTTGGCCAGCCGTGCCCCCAAGACCGTCCCTAGGAATTGGGTAGAGTAACTATTATTCTAAGGGTAGCGGCCACATGACAAACCGCCCCCTCTCATATAGATCGTAGTATCGTATCGGATGGGGAGTGAAAAAGGTGTGGACTGAGGAGAGCATAGAAAGATATAAGATAAAGTTGGAGCAAGTGATTTAGGGAGGTGTAGGGGGGAAGAAGGACTAAAGGAGTTGACTGCAGAAATGGAGAAGGCAGTAGAAAAGAAAAGGTTTGAGAGAAGACAAGGAAAAAAGAGGAACGAAAATAGGTGGTGGAATAGAGAATGTAGAGAGGCAAAAACAAAGATGAGAAATGCTAGAAGAAGATGGAAGAAAGGAATAATAGAGGTACAGGAGTATAAGGAGAAGAAAGTGAATTTTAAAAATGTATGTTTTGAGAGAAAGGTGTCTTATAAAGAGGAATTGGAGAAACAACTAAAGGAAATAAAGAAAGAAGGAGAAGTGTGGGAATTTCTAAACAAGGAGAGAAGAAGAGGGAAGAGGAGAGGAGGTTTAACGGATATAAAGGTGTGATTGGGTTATTGTATGGAGCGTTTGGAGGGAACAATAGAAGGACCAGGGCAGGTGATATTGCAAGGGGTAAATACAATACAGGATGGGTGGGAGATAACGAAAGAGGAAATGGAGGAAGCAATAAATAGACTAAAATTAAGAAAGACGGCAGGAACGGACGGTACGCAAGGAGAGCAATGGAAATATGTAGGAGAGAGAGTGAGAGGAAATATAAGAAAAATTTTTAATACAATATGGAAAGGGGAAGAATTGCCAGGGAGTTGGAAAGAAAGTTTAATTCTGCCGGTTTATAAGGGAGGGGATAGGAAGGAGGTAAAGAATTATAGAGGGATTAGTGTCACTAATGTAAGTTATAAATTGTATGCCATGATTATACAAAGGAGGTTGGAAAAGGAAGTGGAAGAAAAAAGTCTATTACCAGATTGGCAGATGAGATTTAGAGTGGGAAGAAGGGCAATAGACAATGTGTATATATTGAAACAGTGAGTGAATGGAGAGCTAGATAAGAAAAGGGGCAAGGTATACGCGTTCTTTATGGACATAGAAGCTGCGTTTGATAATGTGAATAGGGAAAAGCTATGGAGGGTGTTAAGGAAAAAGGGAATAGAGGAACAACTAGTGAGGAAACTGGAAGGGATATATAAAGAGACTAAGAATAGGGTAAAAATAGGGGATAGAGGGAAGGGGCTAAGGCAGGGGTGTCCTCTTAGCCCTATTTTATATGCTCTGTATATAGGGGACATAGAGGAAGTGTTGAAGGGAGGACAGTGTGGTGGGGTGGTCATGGAGGGAGGGATTAAAGTGTGGGTGTTGGCATATGCAGACGATATGGTCATGGTGGTAAAAAATGAGTTGGAGATGAAAGGTATGATAAATACGATAAAGAGGTACCTGGAAAGGAAAGATTTGGGTTTAAATGTGAGAAAGTCTAAGATGGTAGTTTTTCAAAAAGGGAGAGGATGGAAGAAAAAGGAGGAGTTAAGTTGGGGTGAACAGAAGATAGAGGCAGTGAATGAAGTGACATATTTGGGATATAGGCTGTGGTATGATAATAAAGATGATGCGCATATAAGGGAGTTAGCAAAAAAGGGTAACGGGGTATTAGGGCAGGTATGGAGTTTGGGGGAAAGAGTATTTGGGAAGGAGATCGAGAAGAGAAGATGGCTGTTCGAAAAATTGATTAAAAGTGTGATGATGTACGGGGTGGAGGTATGGGGTTGGAAAGAGTGGAACCTATTGGAAAGGGTGCAGATAAAATATTGGAAATGGATACTAGGTTTAGACAGGGAGACGCCAGGGTACATAATAGAGGAGGAGGGGAAGTTAGAGAAGATTAGAATAGAAGCAGGGAAAAGGGCGATGGGTTATGAAGAGACAATGAAGGTAAGGAGAGAATGTAAAATTTTGCAATGTTGCTGGAGGACGGTAAAAGATAGTAAAAATATATATGGGCAGGAAGAAAGGAAACTGTACTACCAACGAGGAGGTTTCGCAAGAGAAGAGGTGGAAAGAAGGAGAGAGGAAGGGAGGTTAAATACGGAGGAGACAGTAAGAAGAGCTAAAGACTCGCAGATGCAAGAGAGGGAAGGAAAGATAAGGGAAGGAAAGTAGAATGTAAGGTATGGGAATATAGTGTCCAGGGGGTTCCTAGGTATCTGATGGGGAGGAGAAGCTTAGGAGAGAAACGGCTTATAGCCAGGTTTAGATGTGAAAATGAGGAGAATATAAATAAGTATTGGAAGGAGGACGTAATGAGGAGATGTAGATTATGTGGGGAGGGATGGGAGGACATAGAGCACTTGAGTGAGGAGTGTGACGAGCTAAGGGAAGAAGGAGGGGGAGGAAGGTTCTGTTTGGGGAGGAGGGGGAGGGATTGGATTGGATGAAAGCAGTAAAGGAAAGAAAGATAAGAAGGGAAGGTTAGGTCTAACGAATTAGATTAGTAAGATGGTGATGAGAAGATTTTAGGGGAGAAAGTTTTTTAGTTTATAATTTTATGTACGAAATATATTATTATGTTAAGAGAATGATGTAAGGGTAACGTAACCCATTGTAAGGCCGAATGGCTTAACAATTATCAATAAATAAATAAAAAGTATCTCATCAAAAGAATTGCGTCAGCACGACTACCACGTTAGGAAACGGTAGGTCTCGGCCGTTGACTCAGGATCTAGACTTACGTCTAAACCCTGGAATTGGGTGGAAACATATCCGTTGAAGGGAGGACAGTGTGGTGGGGTGGTCATGGAAGGAGGGATTAAAGTGTGGGTGTTGGCATATGCAGACGATATGGTCATGGTGGTAAAAAATAAGTTGGAGATGAAAGGTATGATAAATACGATAAAGAGGTACCTGGAAATGAAAGATTTGGGTTTAAATGTGAGAAAGTCTAAGATGGTAGTTTTTCAAAAACGGAGAGGAGGGAAGAAAAAGGAGGAGTTAAGTTGGGGTGAACAGAAGATAGAGGCAGTGAATGAAGTGACATATTTGGGATATAGGCTAAGGTATGATAATAAAAATGATGCGCATATAAGGGAGTTAGCAAAGAAGGGTAACGGGGTATTAGGGCAGGTATGGAGTTTGGGGGAAAGAGTATTTGGGAAGGAGATCGAGAAGAGAAGATGGTTGTTCGAAAAATTGATTAAAAGTGTGATGATGTACGGGGTGGAGGTATGGGGTTGGAAAGAGTGGAACCTATTGGAAAGGGTGCAGATAAAATATTGGAAATGGATACTAGGCTTAGACAGGGAGACGCCAGGGTACATAATAGAGGAGGAGGGGAAGTTAGAGAAGATTAGAATAGAAGCAGGGAAAAGGGTGATGGGTTATGAAGAGACAATGAAGGTAAGGAGAGAATGTAAAATTTTGCAATGTTGCTGGAGGACGGTAAAAGATAGTAAAAATATATATGGGCAGGAAGAAAGGAAACTGTACTACCAACGAGGAGGTTTCCAAGAGAAGAGGTGGAAAGAAGGAGAGATGAAGGGAGGTTAAATACGGAGGAGATAGTAAGAAGAGATAAAGACTCGCAGGTGCAAGAGAGGGAAGGAAAGTATAATGTAAGGTATGGGAATATAGTGTCCAGGGGGGTTCCTAAGTATCTGATGGGGAGGAGAAGCTTAGGAGAAAAACGGCTTATAGCCAGGTTTAGATGTGAAAATGAGGAGAATATAAATAAGTATTGGAAGGAGGATGTAATGAGGAGATGTAGATTATGTGGGGAGGAATGGGAGGACATAGAGCACTTGAGTGAGGAGTGTGACGAGCTAAGGGAAGAAAGGAGGAGGAGGAAGACTTTGCTTGGGGTTGAAGGGGAGGGATTGGATTGGATGAAAGCAGTAAAGGAAAGAAGGATAAGAGGGGAGGGTTAGGCTAACGAAATAGAATAGTAAGATGGTGATTGGAATAATTTATGGGAGAAAGTTATTTTAGTTGATAAATTTCTGTACCTATTATATGTATTATATTATTGTATAAAAGGAAAGATGTAAGGGTAACGTAACCCATTGTAAGGCCGAATGGCTTAACAATTATCAATAAATAAATAAAATATAGATCGTACACATAATCCGCGGACGTTATACCGCCGTAGAAAGTATCCCATCAAAAGAATGGCGTCAGCACGACTACTACCACGTTAGGAAACGGTACGTCTCGGCCGTTGACTCAGGATCTAGACTTACGCCTAAACCCTGGAATTGGGTGGAAACATATCCGTTTTAAGGGCAACAACACCACATGGTGAAAGGTAGGTTCGTGTCAGTCATGTAGTTCACATCTGCACTGGAAAACCAGCACAGATGCTATCCAGAGTGCCCTGCGAGGAGGCAACTAACATTCATTGGTATTCGTGACTTAGAAACCGTTTTTTAATATTTTTTTAACTTACTAGAACGGCGATACCTTCACCGTAAAGTCGCTACTGACAAAAGTCCAACTACTACTCTTTGCGGTTTGGATCAACTTGGAGTTGTAGTTTTTCTCTGTACTCAGAGATCAGATTACGTGGAGAAATCCTGCAGGCATCAACTCAGCGGTATTGGACTACGTTTTTATCAACTCTCGCTTCCGATCATCGCTCCAGAACGTCCGCTCAATGCGTCGCCCAGATTGTGGATCGGACCATTACGTTGTTCGTGCCATTATCTAACTTCGACTACAACGGACCAAACGTAATTCACGATCAAATTGGACTGGGCGCGTTTCTTGAATCCCGCCCGCAAGACAGAATTGACTACTCAACCGTTTCGCAGTGCTGGCCGAACAACAGGATGTCGATGTTGAAGAGCACCAAATCACAAGTGCCATGATGGAATGCGCCAAGCAAATCTGCCCACCAATCCGCCACCGAACACAAACATGGATATCCAACGAAAGTTTGGACATGGTAAAAGAGCGGAAACGAGCTGAGCTGACCAATCATGAGCGATATCGGCAACTCAATTAAGAAATCCGTCGACGGCTTCGAAAATAACGAGAGGCGCATTAGAACCGAGTAGCGGCCGACTTGGAAGGGGCAGCCACGAAACACGAGTACCATACGCTATATCGCACTCTTCGACGACTGAGCAGACGAAATCGACAAACGACAACATCCGAAATGTCGATGGAACGTTTGTACGATCACCAACCGAGCGCCTAAAACGTTGGAGGCAGTTTTTCGGGAACCTGTACAACCACGCCCCAAGGACCTCCAGCGGAGCCACTGCACATGAATCCGCCAGAGTTCGACAAGTCTGATGTTGAACCAATATCGACGAGGTAAAGGCAGCTGTCCGATCCTTAAAAAATGGCAAGGCACCAGGCACCGACGAAGTCACTGCAGAAGCAATCAAGGCTGGAGGGGACATTCTGCTCCATCCTCGCTCCTCCAGAACATTTGGCATGCCGAACAGGTCCCACGAACATGGAAAATGGCAACAATCGTGCTCATTCACAAGAAAGGTGATAGCTGTGATTGCAAAAACTATCGTGGCATCAGCCTACTCTTCATCGTTGGCAAGGTCTTCACGAAGATTATTCAATTGCGAGTATCAAGATATCGCGAGCAGACCGGCCGTGAAGAACAAGCAGGGTTTCGACCAAACCGTGGATGTTGCGACCAGATCTTCGTCATTCGGCAGCTAATGGAGGAAAGAATCCGATGCGGAAAAAGAACGCTCATCGACTTCAAATCAGCATTCCACTGGTCCGCCAGAGTGACGTCGTCTTGCCACAAATCTTCAACGTCGTGGTCGACGCACTAGCGATGAAAGTCTTCAAAGAGAAACGTGGCGTCCAGCTCGAGAACGACCACATCTTCACAGACTCGATGTTCACCGACCACAGCGCCGTATTGGCTGACGATGATGCTGAGACAACGAAAACCATCTACGATATCGCTTGCACTGCCCAGATGTACGGTCTTAAGATCAAAACAGAGAAGACGAAGGTGCTGACAACGGATGGATCACCAGCCATAGTGCAAGTTGATGACGTCCAAATAGAACAAGTCCAAGAATTCAAGTACCTGGGGTCGATAATACAAGAGAAGAAAGTGGCGTCCACAGCAGAGATTCACGCGCAAATTGGTCAAGCTTCTGCGGTCTTTGCTTCACTGAAGTGGTGTCTGTCGAAGCAAACCAACATCACTACCAAGACCAAAATCCGCCTCTTCCGGACCCTGATCTTGCCAATTCTTCTCTATCGGAAACTTGGACAATGCTAAAGTTGGATCAGGAGAATCTGAGGTATTCCAAACGCCAAATCTTACGAGTCTCGCTTCGCGACCGCATCCGAAATGAGGATATACGACGTCCATGTGGCGAACAGCCGACGATCGAGGAACAGATCCAGAAAAGGCGATTACGATGGTTCGGACACGTATGCAGAATGGATGACAGCCGCCTACCACACAAACTCCTTTGAAGAAATCGACCCGCCCACTAGAGAGTCCAACGAACAGCACCAAAGAAAACCTGGATTAAACAGGTCGAAGGAAATGTGAGAAATCGCCGGCTAAACCTCGAAGAGGCTAGGACCACAACCATGGACCGTCAGGCATGGAAACGTTTTGTAAACGACATTCGACAACCATTGGCACCCACAGCAGCATACGGGCTTAAGAGCCGATCAGAACCAAACGCCAGCTAGGGAACAAAGAAAAAAGAAGAAGAAAGACTCAGAGATATGGCGATTGTGCGATCCAGTTTTTACGTAAGTTTGTGTCTTGGATTTTCGTTTTTGTCGTATCGAAGTTAGCGTAAAAATGGATGTACATGTACCGGTCGTTTTAAATTTTGCTACAGCAGCGGAAATCTAAACGTTGGTTTTTATTGCACATCTAACGTAGGTTAACATAACACGAAAAAAGTATGTGTTAATCTTTTGAATTTTCCAGGGTAATAAACACATGCGGGTGACTAAATTTGCTATGATAATAAAAGAGAAACCAAATCCCGCTGTAAAATGAAAATGTATCCTTACCCCAGCGAATCCTTCACAGCCAACACATCTAAAATCGCAATTTATTTACCCACTACCTGCGTGGATGATCTAAGATATTTAAAATGTAGAAACTTCTAGGCATGGTGTTAACACACGTGTTGTTTGCTTAACGTTGGAAACGGAAAAGTGATAATCGGTAACGTACAACTCGTAAATGACACGACTGAGCGAAATTCATACTTAACGAAAACTATACCAAGAGATGGCTTTTCATGATGTTTCCGTTTGCGGGCTTTAAACTGTAGATGTTTGTACTGTGAACACGTCTCGGTTATAGTCCTAGCCCTTGTTTGATCCTTGGACGGACTAGTATCGGCTGAGTTATGAGTCACTCGGCGCGGCGAAAATGTTTTTCTGGCTACTTTATTTGCAAAAGTGTCTTTTTCAGTTAATGTCCGGCATTGTGTTGGTTTTTTAATCTGTGATTTCGATGGCTGTCATTACAAGTTGTGCGTTTAGATGAACTTGAATGTTGGTTTTGGGGTTTTAAGTTTTTGTTGTCGACGGATTTGGGACCGTATACACAAAAAGAATAATCAGGCAGTTCGTTGGTGGTTCCTGCACAATGATCCTCGTTAAAGAAACGTGTTGTTTTCAGTGACGTTTAACAACCCACGCAACTGTCAAGTGTTAGTATCATAACGAAAATGGCTATGGTAACAGTTACAAATATAGTTTATGGTCAATGTGAATCTGGTCTCGACTAAGTCTCAATCATAGTATAATGTTTTAAATTTAATTTTTAACATATAGGCAACCAAACTTACAATAACGCAACCAACAATGCATTTGTAACATACAATAAAATTAGTTATTATTTTAACGGATTGAAATAAGTTCGACTTCAGTATTGTGTGTCGTGGAGAGTGACTACGTCATTGCTTTGGTATCTATAAGATATTATAGCTTTTGGTTGCTTATACACACCTGGTGCTACGCTGGTTAGACGAGAACTTTTCAGACTTCTATGGAGTTTAGGATTTGGCTTGTGTAGTGATTCTTTGCTAGATTATCGTTTACTTCTTTAAGTTTTCGATTTCTTTTTACGCCCTTTACAAAACGGTTCAAACCCGTAACACGTTCTAATCTTAGTATAGACCCCAGCCGTGGAAGCCTTAAGTCAATTTTGCGTCAGTATTTTTTGATCACATTGTACACGGAAGCATTTGTATTGTGTTTTTTTACGATATCGGACGTTATCTTATTGTTGTTATGGATCATGCCATACCAAATCGTTCTTTAATTTTCTTCATTGAGTTGTCGCGGTTCCTAATGATATTTAAATTAATTTAAAACATAAAGACCAAACTTTGATCACCACTTTGAGTCTATTGTAACTATTTCTTGCTATAATTTGAGCTAACTCATATAATAGCGAAGGCTTTCACTGTCGGAATCTATACTAACATTAGAGTGTCTTCCGGATTTGGACTGTGTCATTGTTGTTGTAACCGAAGTTGCCAACGTTTCGCCCACTTTCGTATGGGGCCCCTTACGAAAGTGGACGAAACGTTGGAAACTTCTGTTGCAACAACAATGACACGGTCCAAACCAGGAAGACACTCTAAAGTTAGTATGAGCTAACTCACTTTGGAGACAAAGTCCAGAACAGCAGCAGGTGCTTTGGTTGCGATATTTCCTAATGTAATCTTCTGAGTCGATCAAGAGTTGAACAGTCAATTTTGCGTCAATCTTTTTTGATCAGATTATATACGGAAGCATTTGTATTATGTTTTTTTAGGATATCAGACGTTATCTGATTATTGTCGTAGATCATGCGATACCAAATCGTTCTTTAATTTTCTTCCTTGAGTCGTCGCGATTTCTATGATATTTAAATTAAATTAAAACTGAAAGGAGAAACTTTAATCACCACTTTGGTCTTATTACAAATATTCCTTGCTATAATTTTAGCTAACTCACTTTGGGGACAAAGGCCAGAACAGCAACAGGTGCTTTGGTTGCGACGTTTTCTAATGGAATCTTCTGATTTGATCAAGAGTTTAACAGTCAATTTTGCGTCAATCTTTTTTGATCACATTGTATACGGAAGCATTTGTATTGTGTTTTTTTTACGATATCGGACGTTATCTGATTATGGTCGTGGATCACGCCATACCAAATCGTTCTTTAATTTTCTTTCAGGAGTTGTCGAGATTCCTAATGATATTTAAATTAAATTAAAACTGAAACGAGAGACTTTGATCACCACTTTGGTCTTATTACAAATATTCCGTGCTATAATTTTAGCTAACTCACTTTGGGGACAAAGGCCAGAACAGCAGCAGGTGCTTTGGTTGCGATGTTTTCTAATGTAATCTTCTGATTCGATTAAGAGTTGAACAGTCAATTTTGCGTCAATCTTTTTTGATCACATTGTATACGGAAGCGTTTGTAATGTGTTTTTTTTACGATATCGGACGTTATCTTATTATTGCCGTGGATCATGTCATACCAAATCGTTCTTTAATTTTCTTCCTTGAGTTGTCGCAATTCCTTATTATATTTAAATTAAATTAAAACTGAAATGAGATTTGATTACCACTTTGGTCTTATTACAAATATTCCTTGCTATAATTTTAGCTAACTCGCTTTGCAGACAAAATCCAGAACAGCAGCTGGTGCTTTGGTTGTAAAGTTTCCTAATGTAATCTTCTGATTCGATTAAGAGTTGAACAGTCAATTTTGCGTCAATCTTTTATGATCACATTGTATACGGAAGCATTTGTGTTGTGTTTTTTTACGATATCGGACGTTATCTGATTATTGTCGTGGATTATGCCATACCAAATCGTTCTTTAATTTTCTTCCTTGAGTCGTCGCGATTCCTTATGAGATTTAAATTAAATTAAAACTGAAATGAGATTTGATTACCACTTTGGTCTTATTACAAATATTCCTTGCTATAATTTTAGCTAACTCGCTTTGCAGACAAAATCCAGAACAGCAGCTGGTGCTTTGGTTGTAAAGTTTCCTAATGTAATCTTCTGATTCGATTAAGAGTTGAACAGTCAATTTTGCGTCAATCTTTTTTGATCACATTGTATACGGAAGCATTTGTATTGTGTTTTTTTACGATATCAGACGTTATCTGATTATTGTCGTAGATCATGCCATACCAAATCGTTCTTTAATTTTCTTCTTTGAGTCGTCGCAATTCCTAATGATATTTAAATTAAATTAAAACTGAAATGAGAGACTTTGATTGCCACTGTGGTCTTATTACAAATATTCCTTGCTATAATTTTAGCTAACTCACTTTGCAGACAAAATCCAGAACAGCAGCTGGTGCTTTGGTTGTAAAGTTTCCTAATGTAATCTTCTGATTCGATTAAGAGTTGAACAGTCAATTTTGCGTCAATCTTTTATGATCACATTGTATACGGAAGCATTTGTGTTGTGTTTTTTACGATATCGGACGTTATCTGATTATTGTCGTGGATTATGCCATACCAAATCGTTCTTTAATTTTCTTCCTTGAGTCGTCGCGATTCCTTATGAGATTTAAATTAAATTAAAACTGAAATGAGATTTGATTACCACTTTGGTCTTATTACAAATATTCCTTGCTATAATTTTAGCTAACTCGCTTTGCAGACAAAATCCAGAACAGCAGCTGGTGCTTTGGTTGTAAAGTTTCCTAATGTAATCTTCTGATTCGATTAAGAGTTGAACAGTCAATTTTGCGTCAATCTTTTTTGATCACATTGTATACGGAAGCATTTGTATTGTGTTTTTTTACGATATCAGACGTTATCTGATTATTGTCGTAGATCATGCCATACCAAATCGTTCTTTAATTTTCTTCTTTGAGTCGTCGCAATTCCTAATGATATTTAAATTAAATTAAAACTGAAATGAGAGACTTTGATTGCCACTGTGGTCTTATTACAAATATTCCTTGCTATAATTTTAGCTAACTCACTTTGCAGACAAAATCCAGAACAGCAGCTGGTGCTTTGGTTGTAAAGTTTCCTAATGTAATCTTCTGATTCGATTAAGAGTTGAACAGTCAATTTTGCGTCAATCTTTTATGATCACATTGTATACGGAAGCATTTGTGTTGTGTTTTTTTACGATATCGGACGTTATCTGATTATTGTCGTGGATTATGCCATACCAAATCGTTCTTTAATTTTCTTCCTTGAGTCGTCGCGATTCCTTATGAGATTTAAATTAAATTAAAACTGAAATGAGAGACTTTGATTACCACTGTGGTCTTATTACAAATATTCCTTGCTATAATTTTAGCTAACTCACTTTGCAGACAAAATCCAGAACAGCAGCTGGTGCTTTGGTTGTAAAGTTTCCTAATGTAATCTTCTGATTCGATTAAGAGTTGAACAGTCAATTTTGCGTCAATCTTTTATGATCACATTGTATACGGAAGCATTTGTGTTGTGTTTTTTTACGATATCGGACGTTATCTGATTATTGTCGTGGATTATGCCATACCAAATCGTTCTTTAATTTTCTTCCTTGAGTCGTCGCGATTCCTTATGAGATTTAAATTAAATTAAAACTGAAATGAGATTTGATTACCACTTTGGTCTTATTACAAATATTCCTTGCTATAATTTTAGCTAACTGGCTTTGCAGACAAAATCCAGAACAGCAGCTGGTGCTTTGGTTGTAAAGTTTCCTAATGTAATCTTCTGATTCGATTAAGAGTTGAACAGTCAATTTTGCGTCAATCTTTTTTGATCACATTGTATACGGAAGCATTTGTATTGTGTTTTTTTACGATATCAGACGTTATCTGATTATTGTCGTAGATCATGCCATACCAAATCGTTCTTTAATTTTCTTCTTTGAGTCGTCGCAATTCCTAATGATATTTAAATTAAATTAAAACTGAAATGAGAGACTTTGATTGCCACTGTGGTCTTATTACAAATATTCCTTGCTATAATTTTAGCTAACTCACTTTGCAGACAAAATCCAGAACAGCAGCTGGTGCTTTGGTTGTAAAGTTTCCTAATGTAATCTTCTGATTCGATTAAGAGTTGAACAGTCAATTTTGCGTCAATCTTTTATGATCACATTGTATACGGAAGCATTTGTGTTGTGTTTTTTACGATATCGGACGTTATCTGATTATTGTCGTGGATTATGCCATACCAAATCGTTCTTTAATTTTCTTCCTTGAGTCGTCGCGATTCCTTATGAGATTTAAATTAAATTAAAACTGAAATGAGAGACTTTGATTACCACTGTGGTCTTATTACAAATATTCCTTGCTATAATTTTAGCTAACTCACTTTGCAGACAAAATCCAGAACAGCAGCTGGTGCTTTGGTTGTAAAGTTTCCTAATGTAATCTTCTGATTCGATTAAGAGTTGAACAGTCAATTTTGCGTCAATCTTTTTGATCACATTGTATACGGAAGCATTTGTATTGTGTTTTTACGATATCAGACGTTATCTGATTATTGTCGTAGATCATGCCATACCAAATCGTTCTTTAATTTTCTTCTTTGAGTCGTCGCAATTCCTAATGATATTTAAATTAAATTAAAACTGAAATGAGAGACTTTGATTGCCACTGTGGTCTTATTACAAATATTCCTTGCTATAATTTTAGCTAACTCACTTTGCAGACAAAATCCAGAACAGCAGCTGGTGCTTTGGTTGTAAAGTTTCCTAATGTAATCTTCTGATTCGATTAAGAGTTGAACAGTCAATTTTGCGTCAATCTTTTATGATCACATTGTATACGGAAGCATTTGTGTTGTGTTTTTTTACGATATCGGACGTTATCTGATTATTGTCGTGGATTATGCCATACCAAATCGTTCTTTAATTTTCTTCCTTGAGTCGTCGCGATTCCTTATGAGATTTAAATTAAATTAAAACTGAAATGAGATTTGATTACCACTTTGGTCTTATTACAAATATTCCTTGCTATAATTTTAGCTAACTCGCTTTGCAGACAAAATCCAGAACAGCAGCTGGTGCTTTGGTTGTAAAGTTTCCTAATGTAATCTTCTGATTCGATTAAGAGTTGAACAGTCAATTTTGCGTCAATCTTTTTTGATCACATTGTATACGGAAGCATTTGTATTGTGTTTTTACGATATCAGACGTTATCTGATTATTGTCGTAGATCATGCCATACCAAATCGTTCTTTAATTTTCTTCTTTGAGTCGTCGCAATTCCTAATGATATTTAAATTAAATTAAAACTGAAATGAGAGACTTTGATTGCCACTGTGGTCTTATTACAAATATTCCTTGCTATAATTTTAGCTAACTCACTTTGCAGACAAAATCCAGAACAGCAGCTGGTGCTTTGGTTGTAAAGTTTCCTAATGTAATCTTCTGATTCGATTAAGAGTTGAACAGTCAATTTTGCGTCAATCTTTTATGATCACATTGTATACGGAAGCATTTGTGTTGTGTTTTTTCCGATATCGGACGTTATCTGATTATTGTCGTGGATTATGCCATACCAAATCGTTCTTTAATTTTCTTCCTTGAGTCGTCGCGATTCCTTATGAGATTTAAATTAAATTAAAACTGAAATGAGAGACTTTGATTACCACTGTGGTCTTATTACAAATATTCCTTGCTATAATTTTAGCTAACTCACTTTGCAGACAAAATCCAGAACAGCAGCTGGTGCTTTGGTTGTAAAGTTTCCTAATGTAATCTTCTGATTCGATTAAGAGTTGAACAGTCAATTTTGCGTCAATCTTTTTGATCACATTGTATACGGAAGCATTTGTATTGTGTTTTTTACGATATCAGACGTTATCTGATTATTGTCGTAGATCATGCCATACCAAATCGTTCTTTAATTTTCTTCTTTGAGTCGTCGCAATTCTAATGATATTTAAATTAAATTAAAACTGAAATGAGAGACTTTGATTGCCACTGTGGTCTTATTACAAATATTCCTTGCTATAATTTTAGCTAACTCACTTTGCAGACAAAATCCAGAACAGCAGCTGGTGCTTTGGTTGTAAAGTTTCCTAATGTAATCTTCTGATTCGATTAAGAGTTGAACAGTCAATTTTGCGTCAATCTTTTATGATCACATTGTATACGGAAGCATTTGTGTTGTGTTTTTTTACGATATCGGACGTTATCTGATTATTGTCGTGGATTATGCCATACCAAATCGTTCTTTAATTTTCTTCCTTGAGTCGTCGCGATTCCTTATGAGATTTAAATTAAATTAAAACTGAAATGAGAGACTTTGATTACCACTGTGGTCTTATTACAAATATTCCTTGCTATAATTTTAGCTAACTCACTTTGCAGACAAAATCCAGAACAGCAGCTGGTGCTTTGGTTGTAAAGTTTCCTAATGTAATCTTCTGATTCGATTAAGAGTTGAACAGTCAATTTTGCGTCAATCTTTTTTGATCACATTGTATACGGAAGCATTTGTATTGTGTTTTTTTACGATATCAGACGTTATCTGATTATTGTCGTAGATCATGCCATACCAAATCGTTCTTTAATTTTCTTCTTTGAGTCGTCGCAATTCCTAATGATATTTAAATTAAATTAAAACTGAAATGAGAGACTTTGATTGCCACTGTGGTCTTATTACAAATATTCCTTGCTATAATTTTAGCTAACTCACTTTGCAGACAAAATCCAGAACAGCAGCTGGTGCTTTGGTTGTAAAGTTTCCTAATGTAATCTTCTGATTCGATTAAGAGTTGAACAGTCAATTTTGCGTCAATCTTTTATGATCACATTGTATACGGAAGCATTTGTGTTGTGTTTTTTTACGATATCGGACGTTATCTGATTATTGTCGTGGATTATGCCATACCAAATCGTTCTTTAATTTTCTTCCTTGAGTCGTCGCGATTCCTTATGAGATTTAAATTAAATTAAAACTGAAATGAGAGACTTTGATTACCACTGTGGTCTTATTACAAATATTCCTTGCTATAATTTTAGCTAACTCACTTTGCAGACGAAGGACAGAACAGCAGCATGTGCTTTGGTTGCGATGTTTTCCAATGTAATCTTCTGATTCGATTACAAGTTTAACAGTCAATTTTGCGTCAATCTTTTTTGATCACAATGTATACAGAAGCATTTATATTGTTTTTTACAATATCGGACGTTATATTTCATTTGTCGTAGATCATGTCATACTAAGTCATTCTTTAAATTTTCTTCTTTGAGTCGTCGCAATTCCTAATGATATTTAAATTAAATTAAAACTGAAATGAGAGACTTTGATTGCCACTGTGGTCTTATTACAAATATTCCTTGCTATAATTTTAGCTAACTCACTTTGCAGACAAAATCCAGAACAGCAGCTGGTGCTTTGGTTGTAAAGTTTCCTAATGTAATCTTCTGATTCGATTAAGAGTTGAACAGTCAATTTTGCGTCAATCTTTTATGATCACATTGTATACGGAAGCATTTGTGTTGTGTTTTTTACGATATCGGACGTTATCTGATTATTGTCGTGGATTATGCCATACCAAATCGTTCTTTAATTTTCTTCCTTGAGTCGTCGCGATTCCTTATGAGATTTAAATTAAATTAAAACTGAAATGATAGACTTTGATTACCACTGTGGTCTTATTACAAATATTCCTTGCTATAATTTTAGCTAACTCACTTTGCAGACAAAATCCAGAACAGCAGCTGGTGCTTTGGTTGTAAAGTTTCCTAATGTAATCTTCTGATTCGATTAAGAGTTGAACAGTCAATTTTGCGTCAATCTTTTTGATCACATTGTATACGGAAGCATTTGTATTGTGTTTTTTTACGATATCAGACGTTATCTGATTATTGTCGTAGATCATGCCATACCAAATCGTTCTTTAATTTTCTTCTTTGAGTCGTCGCAATTCCTAATGATATTTAAATTAAATTAAAACTGAAATGAGAGACTTTGATTGCCACTGTGGTCTTATTACAAATATTCCTTGCTATAATTTTAGCTAACTCACTTTGCAGACAAAATCCAGAACAGCAGCTGGTGCTTTGGTTGTAAAGTTTCCTAATGTAATCTTCTGATTCGATTAAGAGTTGAACAGTCAATTTTGCGTCAATCTTTTATGATCACATTGTATACGGAAGCATTTGTGTTGTGTTTTTTACGATATCGGACGTTATCTGATTATTGTCGTGGATTATGCCATACCAAATCGTTCTTTAATTTTCTTCCTTGAGTCGTCGCGATTCCTTATGAGATTTAAATTAAATTAAAACTGAAATGATAGACTTTGATTACCACTGTGGTCTTATTACAAATATTCCTTGCTATAATTTTAGCTAACTCACTTTGCAGACAAAATCCAGAACAGCAGCTGGTGCTTTGGTTGTAAAGTTTCCTAATGTAATCTTCTGATTCGATTAAGAGTTGAACAGTCAATTTTGCGTCAATCTTTTTGATCACATTGTATACGGAAGCATTTGTATTGTGTTTTTTTACGATATCAGACGTTATCTGATTATTGTCGTAGATCATGCCATACCAAATCGTTCTTTAATTTTCTTCTTTGAGTCGTCGCAATTCCTAATGATATTTAAATTAAATTAAAACTGAAATGAGAGACTTTGATTGCCACTGTGGTCTTATTACAAATATTCCTTGCTATAATTTTAGCTAACTCACTTTGCAGACAAAATCCAGAACAGCAGCTGGTGCTTTGGTTGTAAAGTTTCCTAATGTAATCTTCTGATTCGATTAAGAGTTGAACAGTCAATTTTGCGTCAATCTTTATGATCACATTGTATACGGAAGCATTTGTGTTGTGTTTTTTACGATATCGGACGTTATCTGATTATTGTCGTGGATTATGCCATACCAAATCGTTCTTTAATTTTCTTCCTTGAGTCGTCGCGATTCCTTATGAGATTTAAATTAAATTAAAACTGAAATGAGAGACTTTGATTACCACTGTGGTCTTATTACAAATATTCCTTGCTATAATTTTAGCTAACTCACTTTGCAGACAAAATCCAGAACAGCAGCTGGTGCTTTGGTTGTAAAGTTTCCTAATGTAATCTTCTGATTCGATTAAGAGTTGAACAGTCAATTTTGCGTCAATCTTTTATGATCACATTGTATACGGAAGCATTTGTGTTGTGTTTTTTTACGATATCGGACGTTATCTGATTATTGTCGTGGATTATGCCATACCAAATCGTTCTTTAATTTTCTTCCTTGAGTCGTCGCGATTCCTTATGAGATTTAAATTAAATTAAAACTGAAATGAGAGACTTTGATTACCACTGTGGTCTTATTACAAATATTCCTTGCTATAATTTTAGCTAACTCACTTTGCAGACAAAATCCAGAACGGCAGCTGGTGCTTTGGTTGTAAAGTTTCCTAATGTAATCTTCTGATTCGATTAAGAGTTGAACAGTCAATTTTGCGTCAATCTTTTTTGATCACATTGTATACGGAAGCATTTGTATTGTGTTTTTTTACGATATCGGACGTTATCTGATTATTGTCGTGGATCATGCCATACCAAATCGTTCTTTAATTTTCTTCTTTGAGTCGTCGCAATTCCTAATGATATTTAAATTAAATTAAAACTGAAATGAGAGACTTTGATTGCCACTGTGGTCTTATTACAAATATTCCTTGCTATAATTTTAGCTAACTCACTTTGCAGACAAAATCCAGAACAGCAGCTGGTGCTTTGGTTGTAAAGTTTCCTAATGTAATCTTCTGATTCGATTAAGAGTTGAACAGTCAAATTTGCGTCAATCTTTTATGATCACATTGTATACGGAAGCATTTGTGTTGTGTTTTTTTACGATATCGGACGTTATCTGATTATTGTCGTGGATTATGCCATACCAAATCGTTCTTTAATTTTCTTCCTTGAGTCGTCGCGATTCCTTATGAGATTTAAATTAAATTAAAACTGAAATGAGAGACTTTGATTACCACTGTGGTCTTATTACAAATATTCCTTGCTATAATTTTAGCTAACTCACTTTGCAGACAAAATCCAGAACGGCAGCTGGTGCTTTGGTTGTAAAGTTTCCTAATGTAATCTTCTGATTCGATTAAGAGTTGAACAGTCAATTTTGCGTCAATCTTTTATGATCACATTGTATACGGAAGCATTTGTATTGTGTTTTTTTACGATATCGGACGTTATCTGATTGTTGTCGTGGATCATGCCATACCAAATCGTTCTTTAATTTTCTTCTTTGAGTCGTCGCAATTCCTAATGATATTTAAATTAAATTAAAACTGAAATGAGAGACTTTGATTGCCACTGTGGTCTTATTACAAATATTCCTTGCTATAATTTTAGCTAACTCACTTTGCAGACAAAATCCAGAACAGCAGCTGGTGCTTTGGTTGTAA
This sequence comes from Aquatica leii, assembly GCA_035610365.1. NCBI lineage: Eukaryota > Metazoa > Arthropoda > Insecta > Coleoptera > Lampyridae > Aquatica > Aquatica leii. The sequence continues at coordinate 51,089,574 of CM069438.1, read as the reverse complement.
AGTTTCCTAATGTAATCTTCTGATTCGATTAAGAGTTGAACAGTCAATTTTGCGTCAATCTTTTATGATCACATTGTATACGGAAGCATTTGTATTGTGTTTTTTTACGATATCGGACGTTATCTGATTGTTGTCGTGGATCATGCCATACCAAATCGTTCTTTAATTTTCTTCTTTGAGTCGTCGCAATTCCTAATGATATTTAAATTAAATTAAAACTGAAATGAGAGACTTTGATTGCCACTGTGGTCTTATTACAAATATTCCTTGCTATAATTTTAGCTAACTCGCTTTGCAGACAAAATCCAGAACAGCAGCTGGTGCTTTGGTTGTAAAGTTTCCTAATGTAATCTTCTGATTCGATCAAAAGTTAAACAGTCAGTTTTGTGTCAATCTTTTTTGACCACATTGTATACGGAAGCATTTTTATTGTGCTTTTTTACGATTTTGGACGTTATCTGATTATTGTCGTGGATCATGCCATACCAAATCGTTCTTTAATTTTGGTTCTGGAGTCGTCGGAATTCCTAATGATATTTAAATTAAATTAAAACTGAAAGGAGAGACTTTGATTACCACTTTGGTCTTATTACAAATATTCCTTGCTATAATTTGAGCTAACTCACTTTGGATACAAAGGCCAGAACAGCAGCCGGTGCTTTGGTTGTGAAGTTTCTTAGTGTAATCTACTAATTCAATCAAGAGTTTAACCAAAGAGTATGTTTAATAGTCAACTTTGCGTCATTCTTTTTTGATCACATTGTATATGGAAACATTTGTATTGTGTTTTTTTTACGATATCGGACGTTATCTTATTATTGTCGTAGATCATGCCATACCAAATCGTTCTTTAATTTTCTTCTTTGAGTCGTCGCAATTCCTAATGATATTTAAATTAAATTAAAACTGAAATGAGAGACTTTGATTGCCACTGTGGTCTTATTACAAATATTCCTTGCTATAATTTTAGCTAACTCACTTTGCAGACAAAATCCAGAACAGCAGCTGGTGCTTTGGTTGTAAAGTTTCCTAATGTAATCTTCTGATTCGATTAAGAGTTGAACAGTCAATTTTGCGTCAATCTTTTATGATCACATTGTATACGGAAGCATTTGTGTTGTGTTTTTACGATATCGGAGGTTATCTGATTATTGTCGTGGATTATGCCATACCAAATCGTTCTTTAATTTTCTTCCTTGAGTCGTCGCGATTCCTTATGAGATTTAAATTAAATTAAAACTGAAATGAGAGACTTTGATTACCACTGTGGTCTTATTACAAATATTCCTTGCTATAATTTTAGCTAACTCACTTTGCAGACAAAATCCAGAACAGCAGCTGGTGCTTTGGTTGTAAAGTTTCCTAATGTAATCTTCTGATTCGATTAAGAGTTGAACAGTCAATTTTGCGTCAATCTTTTTTGATCACATTGTATACGGAAGCATTTGTATTGTGTTTTTTTACGATATCGGACGTTATCTGATTATTGTCGTGGATCATGCCATACCAAATCGTTCTTTAATTTTCTTCTTTGAGTCGTCGCAATTCCTAATGATATTTAAATTAAATTAAAACTGAAATGAGAGACTTTGATTGCCACTGTGGTCTTATTACAAATATTCCTTGCTATAATTTTAGCTAACTCACTTTGCAGACAAAATCCAGAACAGCAGCTGGTGCTTTGGTTGTAAAGTTTCCTAATGTAATCTTCTGATTCGATTAAGAGTTGAACAGTCATTTTTGAGTCAATCATTTTTGATCACATTGTATACGGAAGCACTTGTATTGTGTTTTCTTACGATATCGGACGTTATCTGATTATTGTCGTGGATCATGCCATACCAAATCGTTCTTTAATTTTCTTCTTTGAGTCGTCGCAATTCCTAATGATATTTAAATTAAATTAAAACTGAAATGAGAGACTTTGATTGCCACTGTGGTCTTATTACAAATATTCCTTGCTATAATTTTAGCTAACTCACTTTGCAGACAAAATCCAGAACAGCAGCTGGTGCTTTGGTTGTAAAGTTTCCTAATGTAATCTTCTGATTCGATTAAGAGTTGAACAGTCAATTTTGCGTCAATCTTTTTTGATCACATTGTATACGGAAGCATTTGTATTGTGTTTTTTTACGATATCGGACGTTATCTGATTATTGTCGTAGATCATGCCATACCAAATCGTTCTTTAATTTTCTTCTTTGAGTCGTCGCAATTCCTAATGATATTTAAATTAAATTAAAACTGAAATGAGAGACTTTGTTTGCCACTGTGGTCTTATTACAAATATTCCTTGCTATAATTTTAGCTAACTCACTTTGCAGACAAAATCCAGAACAGCAGCTGGTGCTTTGGTTGTAAAGTTTCCTAATGTAATCTTCTGATTCGATTAAGAGTTGAACAGTCAATTTTGCGTCAATCTTTTATGATCACATTGTATACGGAAGCATTTGTGTTGTGTTTTTACGATATCGGACGTTATCTGATTATTGTCGTGGATTATGCCATACCAAATCGTTCTTTAATTTTCTTCCTTGAGTCGTCGCGATTCCTTATGAGATTTAAATTAAATTAAAACTGAAATGAGAGACTTTGATTACCACTGTGGTCTTATTACAAATATTCCTTGCTATAATTTTAGCTAACTCACTTTGCAGACAAAATCCAGAACAGCAGCTGGTGCTTTGGTTGTAAAGTTTCCTAATGTAATCTTCTGATTCGATTAAGAGTTGAACAGTCAATTTTGCGTCAATCTTTTATGATCACATTGTATACGGAAGCATTTGTGTTGTGTTTTTTTACGATATCGGACGTTATCTGATTATTGTCGTGGATTATGCCATACCAAATCGTTCTTTAATTTTCTTCTTTGAGTCGTCGCAATTCCTAATGATATTTAAATTAAATTAAAACTGAAATGAGAGACTTTGATTGCCACTGTGGTCTTATTACAAATATTCCTTGCTATAATTTTAGCTAACTCACTTTGCAGACAAAATCCAGAACAGCAGCTGGTGCTTTGGTTGTAAAGTTTCCTAATGTAATCTTCTGATTCGATTAAGAGTTGAACAGTCAATTTTGCGTCAATCTTTTATGATCACATTGTATACGGAAGCATTTGTGTTGTGTTTTTTTACGATATCGGACGTTATCTGATTATTGTCGTGGATCATGTCATACCAAGTCATTCTTCAAATTTTCTTTCTGGAGTTTTGGAAATTTTCAATGATATTTGAATTAAATTAAAACACAAAGGCGAAACTTTGATCACCACTTTGAGTCTATTATAACTATTCCTTGCTATAATTTGAGCTAACTCGCTTTGGAGACAAAGATCAGAACAGCAGCAAGTGCTTAGGTTGTGAAGTTTCCTAATGTAATCTTCTGAATCGATCACAAGTTCAACAGTCACTTTTGCGTCAAGCTTTTTTGATCACATTGTATACGGAAGTGTGTTTTTTTTACAACATCCCACGTTATCTGATTATTGTCATAGAGCATGTCATACCAAATCGTTCTTTAAATTTTTTCTTGAAGTCGTCGAGAATTGAAATGATATTTAAATTGAATTAAAACTGAAAGTAGAGACTTTGATCACTACTATGGTCTTATTACAAATATTTCTTGCTATAATTTGAGCTAACTCGCTTTGGAGACAAAGGTCAGAGCGGCAGCAGGTGCTTTGGTTGCGATTTTTTTTAATGTAATCATCTGATTCGATCAAGAGTTGAACAGTTATTTTTGCGTCAAGCTTTTTTGATCACATTGTATACGGAAGCGTTTGTATTGTGTTTTTTTACAATATTGGACGTTATCTTATTAATGTCGTGGGTCACGCCATATCAAATCGTTCTTTAGTTTTCTTTCTGGAGTCGTCGATATTCTTAGTGATATTTAAATTAAATTAAATTGAAAAGGAGAGACTTTCATCACCACTTTGGTCTTATTCAAAATATTTTTTGCCATTAATTTAGCTAACTCACTTTGGAGACAAAGATCAGAACAGCAGCAAGTGCCTAGGTTGTGAAGTTTTCTAATGTAATCTTCTGAATCGATCTCAAATTCAACAGTCAATTTTTCGTCAAGGTTTTTTTATCACATTGTATACGGAAGTGTGCTTTTTCACAATATCCCACGTTATCTTATTATTGTCATGGATCATGTCATACCAAATCGTTCTTTAAATTTTTTCTTGAAGTCGTCGAGATTTGAAATGATATTTAATTTGAATTTAAACTGAAAGTAGAGACTTTGATCACTGCTATGGTCCTATTACAAATATTCCTTGCTATAATTTGAGCCAACTCGCTTTGGAGACGATGGCCAGAACAGCAGCAGGTGCTTTGGTTGTTTCCTATCTTCTGATTCGAGAAAGAGCTGAACAGTTAATTTTGATTCAATTTTTTTGGATCACATTGTGTCTTTTAAACTTCCGTTGTAGGATACTGCCTAAAATTTTAACAGCAAATAATGCGAAACTAAAGATTTTTATATTCTTTGCTTGTCCATTACCATTTCTTGCTATAGAAATGTTGAGGAACAAACTAAGTCTGAAAAAGATAAATGTGTTACTCGTAAGCGTAAGTGCATTGTTGGTTGCATACTAGTAGAATCACAACAACTTTGGTTGCCTATCCACTGAAAATGCGACTTTTCAAGTCCCATTAATTTTAATCCAATGCCATTGAATGCCATCCATTTGCATATTAAATTTATTATTACAGTAAACCATCATAAATTTTTTTATAGGCGATAAAACCTCTTGCACAATCTCAATTTTGTGCCGCCTATTGCTTATAATTTTCTCTTGAAACTATAAAAGTTGTCTACAATTTCACCAGTGTGTAGAATAACGCAGTTCGCCTTGAATAATAAAAGCGTAATTAACACTTAATTATCTTTGTCACGGATGAAAATCACGGCCGTTTCCTTCTTGCGAGAGAAAAAAATGCCACCACGTGACTACTGCACCACATCTCCCCCCTTTACAGTTATCTCAAAATCAAAACATTCGAACGAGTTTACCTTTTTTTCCACCCCCGATCACCTTGGCGTTTATCGAACGCGACGCCAGGCGCCTCCAAGCGCCCGATAAGAAACTAACTAAAAACCCAGCAAGGGAGTTAACCCCAACCTCACAAAGTGTTTATAAATACAAAAGTGTGTACGTACGAGAAAATGTGATAATGCAAGAAACTAATAGAAATGTAAAGGAGAAACCTAAATTACCGGGTCCAAAGCCAGTGATAGCTTCTAAACCTAAATACGTGCCCCCCATTAATTTAAAGCAAAAAGTAGTACACGACGATAGTAACAGTCACAAACCCCAAGATGAGACGTCGACGTTTTACACTAAAAATTATGAAGAGAGACCGACGACTTTGTGCGAACACGGGGCTACTTCGAACGTGCCTCCAAAAGGTCCGAGCTCTCCTAGCACGGTCTGTTGCAGCATTTTATCGAATGTTAGTAACGACTGCTGTAGGATTATCGTTAATCCGAATAAAAAAGAGTTAAACGGCAAGGCGATGACCAAGATGGAATCGGTGGATTCGAACTCGTCGGATTCGGGTGGTTTTAAGGAATTCATCCAAAGAGATTTGATCGCGTCGGAGATGAAGACGCATCAGAGAAAATCGTCGCAACCGGAGCTTGGCGAAAAAACAATTAAAGAGCAAATGTCGAAGAGTTTCACGCACCAGAGACAGTCGTCACAGCCGGAAGAACCGCGCTTCGTCAACCGCCAAAACATCGTCGCCACGGCACAAGCACTAGAACAATTTTTACCCCAAGGCGACTATAAATTGTGTTCCTTTAAACCGCCCGATGATGGGCGTTTTCCTAGAGAAAAAAAACTGCCACTTATACCACATAGTCAATTTCAAAACACTACGAAGAAATTAGAAGAATTTTTAACGCAACGAATAGAAAGAGAAAAAAGTGGAAGGAAGATGTGTGTAGTCGACGGCGAGGCTAGTAATGATGTCGAGCAAAAAATGATGATTCAGAAGCAAATCCAACAGAAACTTCAAGCCGACTTAAAAAGGACTGTTAAACAAATTCAAGAAATTCAAAGTACCGAATTGAGGTTACCCCAAAATAGGAAGTGGACGGAGGTGTGTATTTAAACAGCGTCAGGTAAACTGCGTTAATTTAGTTAATTATGTACCCCTGCGGTGGTAATTAAATTTCAAGCCAGACAATGCGCTTTGTCGGCACAATTCCTCTCGTGGCAAATACAATTTGGTAATATTAATATCAAAGCGACACGCGAACTTAAAAACAATTGAACGATCGCACGCCATGACGTCATATCATTCTTGATTGTCGCATATTATTTATTTGTTTTTGTTGCAGAGCAATAGGAGCCAACCCGCAATTGGACTTAAACACACCCCGAAATCTAGGGTAAGTGGTTTCTACCCTTTTTTTTTCAAAGCGCAATATGTCACATTTGGTCGTCGCCCCTGAACTCGACCCCGCACAATTTAAAAATGCAAATTTTTTCAATTGCCGCTAATACGAACGGAATTCACCTTGAACTTACCGTCTACGAAAATTTTAGCTTACGCACGCATCGTATTAAACCGCAAACTGTTTTGTATCAATGTAAAATCCGCATTACTCAACGGAAATATCCGCTCATCCCTCATTTCCACACGTATAACCAACCCCAGCGGGACGAAATCATGCTTTTACGACAATTTTACGATTTCGAAACGTGGGTTATTTGGTTTTGAAAAGATTAAAATGTAGCAAACATCATTGTGACGTTTTGGGCTGATGAAAACAAATGTTTACTTACAACCACGGCCTACGCAATAAATTTGCTTCTTTTCCATCTAATTTTATTTCAGCATTAGAAACAATTATGGAATTTTTTTATTGGATAAATTTGCAACTATATGTATCCATATCCATAAATTGTTTGGTTTCGCATTTCTACCCTTTCGAAGTAAAACTCGTGAAACATTTGATATTTAAGTTGTTTATTGAGCTGTTAGATGAGGTGCCTAAAATCTGTACATGTTTAGGTTGTGAAAAGCAAAAACAAACGAAATAAATTTCTTAGATGTCTAAAATCACGGCCAGGTCTATCAGATTACATCGGAAGCGTGAGATTAGCACGATCTTGACAAATTTGTTTTGTTATTGAAGTTGGGTTAAGTGTTTATTGACGCCGTTAGGTGTGTAAAAACTTGTCAACGCCAAAAACAAAAGACTCTCTTGAAAAGAAGGTTTATAATAGTCAAATTAAATTCCAGTCTGATAATTGTGGTCAGATCAAATTCGTTTGGTTTCACCTTTGTTGACGCAGTTGGCTTAGGTGCCTGAAACTTAAATTAAGTTAGGTTGTCGAAGTCAAACACAAAAGATTCTCTTAAAAGAAAGGTCTACGGCACTATCACATTCTAATGTAATAATTGCAGTTTAATTACATTTATTTTGTTGTTTTGGTTCAGTTAAGCGCTTATTGACGCAGTTACGTTGCCTAAAATTGCATCAGTTTATTCAAATCAAAAGCAAAACACACTCTTGAAACTACAGTTATTTACACTCAGACAAAATGCCGATCTAATAATTGAAATTATATTGCATTTGTTTTATTGTATGGGTTAAGCTACGTGTTGATTGACGCAGTTAGAATGCTAAAATTGCATTAGTTTGTTCAAATTGAAGGCAAAAGACACTCTTAAAACAAATGTCTATACTCGGAGAAAATTAGAATCTAATAATCAAAGTTATATTACATTTACTTTAATGTTTAGGTTTAGGTTGTTGACGCAGTTAGGTTGAGTGTCTAAAATTGCAATAGGTTCTTTAACTCAAAGGCAAAAGACACACTTAAAACAGAAGTCTACACTTGGATAAAACTCCAATCTTATACTGAAAGTTATATTACATTTGCTCTATTGTTTAGGTTAAGTTTTGTGTTTATTGACGCAGTTAGGTTGAGTGCCTAAAATTGCATTCGTTTGGCAAAATTAAAAGCAAAAGACACTCTTGAACCAAAAGTTTCACTCAGATAAAACTCGAATCTAATACTGAAAGTTATATTACATTTGCTTTATTGTTTAGGTCAAGTTAAGTGTTTTTTGACGCAGTTAGTATAAGTGCCTAAAATTTCATTAGTTTGTTCAAATTAAAGGCAAAAGACAATCTTAAAACAAAAGTCTATACTCGGAGAAAATTAAAATGTAATAAAGTTATATTACATTTACTTAAATGCTTAGGTTTAGGTTGTTAACGCAGTTAGGTTGAGTGTCTAAAGTTTCAATAGGTTTTTTAACTCAAAGGCAAAAGGCACACTTAAAACAGAAGTCTACACACAGATACAATTCTAATCTTATACTGAAAGTTATATTACATTTGCTCTATTGTTTAGGTGTTTATTGACGCAGTTAGGTTGAGTGCCTAAAATTGCATTCGTTTATTCAAATCAAAACTAAAAGACACTCTTGAAACTAAAGTTTACACTTAGATAAAGTTTCGATCTAATAATTAAAATTAGATTGGATTTGTTTAATTGTATATGTTAAGTTACGTGTTGATTGACGCAGTTAGAATGCCTAAAATTGTATTCGTTTGTTCAAATTAAAGGCAAAAAACAATCTTAAAATAAAAGTCTGTACTTAGAGAAAATTGAAGCCTAATAATCAAAATTATATTACATTTACTTTAGTGTTTAGGTTTAGGTTGTTGACGCAGTTAGGTTGAGTGTCTAAAATTGCAATTAGTTCTTTAACTCAAAGGCAAAAGGCACACTTAAAACAGAAGTCTACACCCAGATAAAATTCCTATCTTATACTGAAAGTTATATTACATTTGCTCTATTGTTTAGGTCAAGTTAAGTGTTTATTGACGCAGTTAGAATGCCTAAAATTGCATTAGTTTATTCAAATCAAAAGCAAAAGACACTCTTGAAACTAAAGTTTGGACTCAGATAAAGTTCCGATCTAATAATTGAAATTCGATGCATTTGTTTTATTGTACGGGTTAAGTTACGGTTGATTGACCCAGTTAGAATGCTTAAAATTTAATTAATTTGTTCAAATTAAAGGCAATAGACAATGTTCAAACAAAAATCTATACTTAGAGAAAATTGAAGTCTAATAATCAAAGTTATATTACATTTACTTTAGTGTTTAGGTTTAGGTTGTTGACGCAGTTAGGTTGAGTGCCTAAAATTGCAATAGGTTTTTCAACTCAAAGGCAAAAAACTCACTTAAAACAGAAGTCTACACCCAGATAAAATTCCAATCTTATACTGAAAGTTATATTACATTTGCTCTATTGTTTCGGTTAAGTTAAGTGTTTATTGACGCAGTTAGGTTGCGTGCCTAAAATTGCATTAGTTTATTCAAATCAAAAGTAAAAGACATTCTTGAAACTAAAGTTTACACTCAGATAAAGTTTCGATCTAATAATTGAAATTAGATTGCATTTGTTTAATTGCATAGGTTAAGTTACATGTTGATTGACGCAGTTAGAATGCCTAAAATTGCATTAGTTTGGTAAAATTAAAAGCAAAAGACACTCTTGAAACAAAAGTTTCATTTAGATAAAATTCGAATCTAATACTGAAAGTTACATTACATTTGCTTTATTGTTTAGGTCAAATTAAGTGTTTCTTGACGCAGTTAGGTTAAGTGCCTAAAATTTCATTAGTTTGTTTAAATTAAAGGTAAAAGACAACCTTAAAACAAAAGTCTATACTCGGAGAAAATTGAAATGTAATAATCAAAGTTATATTACATTTACTTTATGTTTAGGTTTAGGTTGTTGACGCAGTTAGGTTGAGTGCCTAAAATTGCAATAGGTTCTTCAACTCAAAGGTAAAAGACACACTTAAAACAGAAGTCTACACCCAGATAATATTTCAATCTTATACTGGAAGTTATATTACATTTGCTTTATTGTTTAGGTCAAGCTAAGTGATTCTTGACGCAGTTAGGTTGAGTGCCTAAAATTTTATTAGTTTGTTCAAATTAAAGGCAAAAGACAATCTTAAAACAAAAGTTTATACTCGGAGAAAATTGAAATGTATTAATCAAAGTTATAGTTCATTTACTTTAATGTTTAGGTTGTTGACGCAGTTAGGTTGAGTGTCTAAAATTGCAATAGGTTCTTTAACTCAAAGGCAAAAGACACTCTTAAAACAGAAGTCTACACCCAGATAAAATTCCAATCTTATACTGAAAGTTATATTACATTTGCTTCTTTGTTTAGGTCAAGTTAAGTGTTTATTGACGCTGTTATAATGCCTAAAATTGTATTAGTTTGTTCAAATTAAAGGAAAAAGACAATCTTAAAACAAAAGTCTACACTCGGAGAAAATTGAAATGTATTAATCAAAGTTATAGTTCATTTACTTTAATGTTTAGGTTGTTGACGCAGTTAGGTTGAGTGTCTAAAATTGCAATAGGTTCTTTAACTCAAAGGCAAAAGACACACTTAAAACAGAAGTCTACACCCAGATAATATTTCAATCTTATACTGGAAGTTATATTACATTTGCTTTATTGTTTAGGTCAAGTTAAATGTTTCTTGACGCAGTTAGGTTGAGTCCCTAAAATTTCATTAGTTTGTTCAAATTAAAGGCAAAAGACAATCTTAAAACAAAAGTCTAAACTCAGATAAAATTCCAATCTTATACTGATAGTTATATTACATTTGCTCTATTAATTGACGCAGTTAGAATGCCTAAAATTGCATTAGTTTGGCAAAATCAAAGGCAAAAGACACTCTTGAAACAAAAGTTTCACTCCGATGAAACTCAAATCTAATAATTGAAGTTAGTTAATATTTACTGTAATCTTTAGCTTAAGGTTGTTGACGCGGTTAGGCTGAGTATCTAAAATTGCAATAGGATTTTTAAATTGTAGGCAAAAGATACTCTTAAAAGAAAAGTTGACACTCAGATAAATTGCTAATCTAATAATTGATGGTCGATTATATTTGTTTTATTCTTTGGGTTTGGTTAAGTATTTATTGACGCAGCTAGGTTGAATGTTTAAGACTGCAATAGATTGTTTAAGTTAAATACAAGACTAACTAAAGTTTACTCTCAGATACAATTACAATCTAATAATTGAAATTATAATACATTTACTTTAATGTTAAGGTTCAGGTTGTTGACGCAGTTAGGCTGAGCGTCAAAAATTGCAATAGGATTTTTAAATTAGAGGCACAATACACTTTTAGAACAAAAGTCTACACTTTGAAAAAATTCCAATCGAATAATTGACGTTTGATTACATTTGTTTTATTCTTTGGGTTTGGTTAATTGCTTATTGACGCAGTTAGGTTGAATGTTTAAAACTGCAATAGATTAGTCAAGTTAAATACAAAAGACAATCTTGAAACTAAAGTTTACTCTCAGATACAATTACAATTTAGTAATTGAAATTAGATTACATTTACTTTAATGTTAAGGTTCAGGTTGTTGACGCAGTTAGGCTGAGCGTGTAAACTTGCAATAGGATTTTTAAATTAGAGGCACAAAACACTTTTGGAACAAAAGTCTACACTTAGATAAAATTACAATCGAATAATTGACGTTCGCTTACATTAGTTTTATTCTTTGGGTTTGGTTAATTGACGCAGTTAGGTTGAATGTTTAAAATTGCAATAGCTTGTTCAAGTTAAATACAAAAGACAATCTTGAAACTAAAGTTTACTCTCAGATACAATTACAATTTAATAATTCAAATTAGATTACATTTACTTTAATGGCAAAGTTCAGGTTGTTGACGCAGTTAGGTTTAGTGCCGTAAATTTCAATAGGATTTTTAAATCAGAGGCACAAGACACTCTCGGAACAAAAGTCTACACTTAGATAAAATTCCAATCGAATAATTGACGTTCGCTTACATTAGATTTATTCTTTGGGTTTGGTTAATTGACGCAGTTAGGTTGAATGTTTAAAATTGCAATAGCTTGCTCAAGTTAAATACAAAAGACAATCTTGAAACTAAAGTTTACTCTCAGATACAATTGCAATTTAGTAATTAAAATAAGATTGCATTTACTTTAATGTTAAGGTTCAGGTTATTGACGCAGTTAGGTTAAGTGTCTAAAATTGCAATAGGATTTTTAAATTAGAGACACAAGACACTCTGGAATCATAAGTCTATACGTAGATAAAATTCCAATCGAATAATTAACGTTCGATTACATTTGTTTTATTCTTTGGGTTTGGTTAAATGCTTATTGACGCAGTTAGGTTGAATGTTTAAAATTGCAATAGTTTGTTCAAGTTAAACACAAAAGACAATCTTAAAACTAAAGTTTACTCTCAGATACAATTGCAACTTAATAATTGATTTTAGATTATATTTACTTTAATGTTATGGTTCAGGTTATTGACGCAGTTAGGTTTAGTGTCTAAAATTGCAATAGGATTTTTAAATTAGTGGCACAAGACACGCTTGAAACAAAAGTTTACACTTAGATAAAATTCCAATTGAATAAGTGACGTTCGATTATATTTGTCTTATTTTTTGGGTTTGGTTATGTGCTTATTAACTCAGTTAGGTTTAATGTTTAAAATTGGAATAGCTTGTTCAAGTTAAGTACCAAAAACAATCTTGAAACTAAAGTTTACTCTCAGATACAATTGCAATTTAATAATTGAAATTAGATTACATTTACTTTAATGTTTAGGTTCAGGTTGTTGACGCAGTTAGGTTTAGTGTCTAAAATTGCAATAGGATTTTTAAATTAGAGGCACAAGACACTCTCGGAACAAAAGTCTACACTTAGATAAAATTCCAATCGAATAATTGACCTTCGAATACATTTGTTTTATTCTTTGGGTTTGGTTAATTGACGCAGTTAGGTTAAATGTTTAAAATTGGAATAGCTTCCTCAAGTTAAATACAAAAGACAATCTTGAAACTAAAGTTTACTCTCAGATACAATTGTAATTTAATAATTGAATTTAGATTACATTTACCTTAATGTTTAGGTTCAGGTTGTTGACGCAGTTAGGCTGTGTGTAAAATTGCAATACAATTTTTGAATTGTAGGCAAAAGATACTCTTAAAAGAAAGTTAACACTCAGATAAATTGCTAATCTAATAATTGACGTTCGATTACATTTGTTTTATTCTTTGGGTTTGGTTAAGTATTTACTGACGCAGTTAGGTTTAATGTTTAAAATTGCAATAGATTGTTCAAGTTAAACACAAAAGACATTCTTGAAACTAAAGTTTAGACTCAGATACAATTGTAATTTTTAATTGAAGTTAGTTTACATTTACTTTAACGTTTAGGTTCAGGTTGTTGACGCAGTTAGGCTGAGTGTCTACAATTGCAATAGGTTTTTTAAATTAAAGGCAAAATAAATTCTTGTAACAAAAGTCTACACACAGATAAAATTCCAATCTAATAATTGACGTTCGATTACATTTGTTTTATTGTTGTTTGCTTAAGTGTTTATTGACGCAGTTAGAGTGTCTAAAATTGCATTACTTCAAATCAAAACCAAAAGACACTTGTAACAAAAGTCTCTACACTCAGATGAAACTCAAATTTAATAACTGAATTTAGATTACGTTTAGTGTAACTTTTAGGTTTAGGTTGTTGACGCAGTTAGGTTGAGTGTCTAAAATTGCAATTTGTTGTTCAAATTAAAGGCAAAAGACACTCTTGAAACTAAAATGTACTGTCAGATACAATTCCAATCTGATAATTGAAGTTAGATTGCATTTGGTTGTTGGATCAAGTGTTTATTGACGCAGTTAGATTGAGTGTCTAAAATCGGGATAGGATTTTGTTTCCCAAGTCAAAGACAAAAGACGTTCTATCATATTTGTTTAAAAAATTGCGTCGAAATTATTTTAATGAACTAATTTTGAATAAACAGAAGAAATCGGTTACAATAGATTAACTGTCACCGGTTACAATACAGTAACTAGTTATTAAAGTTAAGTGGTAATAACCGTACTAGTGATCCAGAGATAAGTCGAATCGAAACTTTTAGTATTTGCTAAATCCGGTTAATAATAAAAAAACAAACCGAATAGTGACAACAGTGCTTTTTGTAATCGGTTTTATTAGATACCGTAACCGATTAATTTTTGATTTTATACAAGTTTAAATAACCGGTTATTAACCTAACCAGATTGTTTTGTATTACGTTGCATTTTAACTAGATTTGGGTTATCGGGTTCAGTACAAGCTGAAGGAATTTGTTTTGAATTTAAATTGACCTTGAAACCGGTTTTCTGCTTTTCCGTTTGTTTTGAAAACGAAATTTAAACGGGTTGTATAAAATACATAGAAAGATGGATGCGTAGTAAAAAAAATGCGAAAAACGGGTTTTTGAAACCAGAATTTAAGACTGAATCGACTGTAACCGGTCGTTCGCTTTTTGCAATTTGAATTTGTACAGCATCCATAACCTAACTTAATTCATTTCGATGACGGCGTTAACAACTTGTTTTTGAAATAATAAACGTCGCGTGTTTGTTTTTTCAAAGGTCTCTTGAATGAATTAACGGTTTTACAAGTATTGACAAATAGAAGTGAAAGGTCGATTAGGCGAAATCGCTTCCTTGTTTTTTTTTCTTCTTTTACGTAATAATGATTACAAAATGCCACGCTCTGGTTGGTCTAAAGCCATTTGGAATCCAAAAGACAAACAAGTACATTTTAGTGAAAAATCGATGCGTCTACAACTGCGTGTTCCCTCGATGCACGCCGCTTCGATATAGTCCGTCAAGCCAATGGAACGCTCGTTTTAACAGAAATGACTCAAGCCGCTCGTCGTTCCTCCTCAAAGCAACCAGTTTGTTGTACGATGTTGAAGTGATAGGTACGATTTCGCATAAATTTTTATTAGTTTGCGTTCGTACGCGTATTTTAGTTAAAAGTTGATCAACATGTGCGTGTTCGGTGCGAATTAAAACTCAAAAAGGCGATCGTGTTTTGTTTATGTTGTCGAAAATGATTGTTTTCAGCCTGCTTGATTAAGAAACTTTCAAATCCAGGTATTTATGAGTATTTTGCTAAAAGCGGGTGCAAGATTTTCTTGTCTATAAGTAACAAATACCCGAAGCCAGTTTTACAAAAGCGAATCAGTACCTGTCGGTGTACCGGTTTATCTTCATTCACACACCCTTTGAAATTTAAAATCACGTGCATTAACCAAACAAAAATTATGGCCGAGGAACCATTAGCGAAATATTTGTTTAAAGCCACCTTGATTTTAGCACCCCTAATTTGTACCAAAAGCGTTTCACATCACACCTAAGAAAAACAAAAAAATATTTGCTTAGGAAACACTGACGTATAGTCGTTTTCACCTGGTGAAAGTTGAACCGAAAAAAAGCCACCCGCGATCTAGTATGTAATTTCTAATTACAACCGTTGTTTTGCGCGGCCAACTTAGGTTTTTCAATAACAGTTGTCAAGACGTCAAATGTTTATTTTTCAACTCTTGGGAAATCTGTTTGAAACAAATGACTGTGGGAAAATTTTTTTTTAACCGCCGGCGACTGCATTTTTTTGCTAGCGCGGTAAAAATAGTCTACCAGTTTGGTTAGATAAACAGCTTTTATATTTATCTTATTTTGCATTTTCTTGACAATTTTCTTTTATTGAGATTAACGCGCGTGGTGTTTACGTAATTGGTCTGTATGTAATAGTTACGTCATGTCTTTTTGCGAAGTTTTAGTTCAACCTTGACGATGCTTACGTTTTTACATTTTTTTTTATTTTTAGTTTCAAACATTACTTTTTAATTTCTTTCATTATCATTTTGTTTGCGTCAAAACCTACTTATCTATTTTTGTATTTTTATTTGGATTATTAATTGCAGTTTCTTTGATTTTCTTTTTATGTTGTACTTAAAAATCCTATATTTAATTTTCAGTGGCGTCATTTTTTTGACAGTTTTTCTACTTTTATTTTACTCATTTTTGTCAGTTTTTTTTTCTCTTGATATTTTGTTATTCGTGTTTTTTTAAGATTTGTCATCTTTTTTAGTTTTTTGTTTTTTTTATTTGTTTTTTAAGTTTTTTTTTCAGTTTTGCTACCTTCTTTTTGTTTTTGGTTGCAAAACTTAATTTTTCTTAATTTTGTCTTCTGATTTTATTTATCGGTCTGTTGTCATAGGCATTTTTAAAATTTTTGTCCGCTTGCGTTTGTTTATTTTTATTCTTTTTTGTTATATCTGTAGCTTGGTGTTTTGATTTGTATTTTTTGTTTTCGTTAGAAATATTTTGACATTTTTTTAGATAATCGACAGCGCCTCTACGTTAATTTTTTGTTTTTAAAACTTTAGTTTTTCTTTATTTTTGTCTTTAGATTTGATTTATCGGTTTGTTGTCATACGCATTTTTAAAATTTTTGTCTGATTGCGTTTTGCTTATTTTATTTTTTTTTGTTTTGTAGCTTGGTATTTTCAATAATTTTTGCCAATTTTGTTTTGTTGTATATTTTTTGTTTTGGTTTAGAAATATTTCGACATTTTTTAGATAATTGACAGCGCCTCCACGTTTATCCTTTGTTGCTTGGTGTTTTGTTTTGGTTTATAAACATTTTGACATTTTTTGAATTATAGACAGCGCCTCTACGTTTATCTTTTGTTTTCCAAACTTAATTTTTTTGAATTTTTGTCTTCAGATTTTATTTATCAGTTTGTTGTCATAGGCGTTTTTTATATTTTTGTCCGATTGCATTTTGTTTATTTTTTTTTCTTATTTGTTATATTTGTAGCTTAGTGTTTTGTTTTGTATTGTTTTTTGTTGAGAAATATTTTGACATTTTTTTAGATTATTGACAGCGCCTCTACGTTTATCTTTGGTTTTCAAAACTTACTTAATTTTTCTTTATTTTTGTCTTTAGATTTGATTTATCGGTTTGCTGTCATACGCATTTTTAAAATTTTTGTCTGATTGCGTTTTGCTTATTTTATTTTTTTTGTTTGTTTTGTTATAGATAATTGACAGCGCCTCTACGTTTATTTTTTGTTTGCAAAATTTGCTTAATTTTTTTAAATTTTTGTTTTCAGATTTTATTCATCAGTTTGTTGTCAGGCGTTTTTTATATTTTTGTCCGAATGCGTTTTGTTTTTTTTTCTTATTTGTTATATTTGTAGCTTAGTGTTTTGTTTTATATTTTTTTTGGTTTTGAAATATTTTGACATTTTTTTAGATTACTGACGTTTATCTTTTGTTTTCAAAACTTAATTTTTCTTTATTTTTGTCTTTAGATTTGATTTATCGGTTTGTTGTCATACGCATTTTTAAAATTTTTGTCTGATTGCGTTTTGCTTATTTTATTTTTTTTGTTTTGTGCTTGGTATTTTCAATAATTTATGCCAATTGCGTTTTGTTTTGTTTTGCATTTTTTGTTTTGGTTTAGAAATATTTTGACATTTTAAAGATTATTATTATTATTCACGTTTCTCTTTTGTTTTCAAAGCTTACTTAATTTTTCTTTGTTTTTGTCTTTAGATTTTAATTACTTATCGGTTTGTTGTCATAAATTAACAACATGCAAAACAAAACACCAAGCTACAAATATAACAAAATGCAATTGGACAAAAATTTTAAAAATACTTGCAACAAACCAACAAATAAAACTTGAAGACGAAAATAAAGAATTTTTAAGTACATTTTGAAAACAAAAAATAAACGTAGAGGTGCTGTCAATTATCTAAAAAATGTCAAAATAGTTCTAAACTAAAATAAAAAATACAAAACAAAACAGCAAGCTACAAATTTAACAAAAAAGAACAAAAGTAAACAAAACCCAGTCGGACAAAAATGCCTATGGCAACAAACCAATAAATAAAACTTGAAGACAAAAATAGAGAAATATTAAGTGAATTTTGAAAACAAAAGATAAACGATGAGGCGATGTCAATTATCTAAAAAACACCAAAGTACAAATATAACATGAAAGAATAAAAATAAATAAAACGCAATCGGACAAAAATATAAAAAATGCCTATGACAAAGAACTGATAAATAAAATCTGAAGACAAAAATAACGAAAAATTAAGTAATTTTGAAAACAAAAGAGAAACGAAGAGGCGCTGTCAATTATCTAAAAATGTCGAAATATTTCTAAACTAAAACAAAAGATGCAAAACAAAACACCAATCTACAAATACAACATAAAAAAACCAAAATAAACAAGATGTAATAGGACAAAAAATTTTAAAATTTCTATAACAAGAAACCGATAAATCAAATATGAAGACAAAAATTAAAAAAATTAAGTAAGTTTTAAAAACAAAAGATAAACGAAGAGGCGCTGTCAATTATCTAAAAAAATTTGAAAAAATTTCTAAATCAAAAGAAAAAATGCAAAACAAAACACTAAGCTGCAAATACAACAAATAAGAAAAAAATAAACAAAACGCAATCGGACAAAAATATAAAAAACGCCTATGACAACAAACTGATAACTAAAATCTGAAGACAAAAAAATAAGCAAGTTTTGAAAACAAAAGATAAACGTAGAGGCGTTGTCAATTATCTAAAAAATGTTAAAATATTTCTAAACCAAAACAGGAAATACAAAACAAAACACCAAGCTACACAATATAACATAAAAAAAACGAAAATAAACAGAATGCTACCGAACAAAAATTTTAAAACGCCCAACAGCAAAACAATATTCAAAATCAGAAAACAAAAACAAAGAAACTCTAAAAATCTTAATTAAGTTTTGCTTCATTTTTTTAAATTTTTTTCTTCAGATTTTAATTATTTATCAGTTTGTTGTCATAGGCGTTTTTTTATATTTTTGTCCGATTGCGTTTTGTTTATTTTTTTTCTTATTTGTTATATTTGTAGCTTAGTGTTTTGTTTTGTATTTTTTTTGGTTTTGAAATATTTTTACATTTTTTTAGATTATTGACAGCGCCTCTACGTTTATCTTTGGTTTTCAAAACTTACTTAATTTTTCTTTATTTTTGTCTTTAGATTTGATTTATCGGTTTGTCATACGCATTTTTAAAATTTTTGTCTGATTGCGTTTTGCTTATTTTATTTTTTTTGTTTTGTAGCTTGGTATTTTCAATAATTTTTGCCAATTGCGTTTTGTTCTGTTGTATATTTTTTGTTTTGGTTTAGAAATATTTCGACATTTTTTAGATAATTGACAGCGCCTCCACGTTTATCTTTTGTTTTCAAAACTTGCTTAATTTTTTTAAATTTTTTTCTTCAGATTTGATTTATCAGTTGGTTGTCATAGGCGTTTTTTATATTTTTGTCCGACTGCGTTTTGTTTATTTTTTCTTATTTGTTATATTTGTAGCTTAGTGTTTTGTTTTGTATTTTTTTTTGTTTTGAAATATTTTGACATTTTTTTTTATGATTGACAGCGCCTCTACGTTTATCTTTGGTTTTCAAAACTTACTTAATTTTTCTTTATTTTTGTCTTTAGATTTGATTTATCGGTGTGTTGTCATACGCATTTTTAAAATTTTTGTCTGATTGCGTTTTGCTTATTTTTTTTGTTTGTTTTGTAGCATGGTATTTTCAATAATTTTTGCCAATTGCGTTTTGTTCTGTTGTATATTTTTTGTTTTGGTTTAGAAATATTTCGACATTTTTTAGATAATTGACAGCGCCTCCACGTTTATCTTTTGTTTTCAAAACTTGCTTAATTTTTTTAAATTTTTGTCTTCAGATTTTATTTATCAGTTTGTTGTCATAGGCGTTTTTTATATTTTTGCCGGACTGCGTTTTGTTTATTTTTTTTCTTATTTGTTATATTTGTAGCTTAGTGTTTTGTTTTGTATTTTTTTTGGTTTTGAAATATTTTGACATTTTTTTTTATGATTGAGAGCGCCTCTACGTTTATCTTTTGTTTTCAAAATTTACTTAATTTTTCTTTATTTTTGTCTTTAGATTTGATTTATCGGTGTGTTGTCATACGCATTTTTAAAATTTTTGTCTGATTGCGTTTTTCTTATTTTTTGTTTGTTTTGTAGCTTGGTATTTTCAATAATTTTTGCCAATTGCGTTTTGTTTTGTTGTATATTTTTTGTTTTGGTTTAGAAATATTTCGACATTTTTTAGATAATTGACAGCGCCTCCACGTTTATCTTTTGTTTTCAAAACTTGCTTAATTTTTTTAAATTTTTTTCTTCAGATTTGATTTATCAGTTGGTTGTCATAGGCGTTTTTTATTTTTTTGTCCGATTGTGTTTTGTTTTTTTTTTTTTTCTTATTTGTTATATTTGTAGCTTAGTGTTTTGTTTTGTATTTTTTTTGGTTTTGAAATATTTTGACATTTTTTTTTATGATTGAGAGCGCCTCTACGTTTATCTTTTGTTTTCAAAATTTACTTAATTTTTCTTTATTTTTGTCTTTAGATTTGATTTATCGGTTTGTTGTCATACGTATTTTTAAAATTTTTGTCTGATTGCGTTTTCTTATTTTTGTTTGTTTTGTAGCTTGGTATTTTCAATAATTTTTGCGTTTTGTTTTGTTGTATATTTTTTTGTTTTGGTTTAGAAATATTTTGACATTTTTTAGATAATTGATAGTGTCTCTACGTTTATCTTTTGTTTTCAAAACTTGCTTAATTTTTTTAAATTTTTGTCTTCAGATTTTATTTATCAGTTTGTTGTCATAGGCGTTTTTTATATTTTTGTCCGATTGCGTTTTGTTAATTTTTTTTTATTTGTTATATTTGTAGCTTAGTGTTTTGTTTTGTATTTTTTTTTAGTTTAGAAATATTTTGACATTTTTTTAGATTACTGACAGCGCCTCTACGTTAATCTTTTGTTTTTAAAACTTACTTATTTTTTTTCAATTTTTGTCTTCATATTTGATTCATCGGTTTGTTGTCATACGTATTTTTAAAATTTTTGTCTGATTGCGTTTTGTTTATTTTATTTTTTTTGTTTTGTAGCTTGGTATTTTTAATAATTTCTGCCAATTGCGTTTTGTTTTGTTTTGAATTTTTTGTTTTGGTTTAGAAATATTTTGACATTTTTTAGATAATTGACAGCGTCTTCACGTTTATCTTTTGTTTTTATTTTTTTTTACTTACTTATCAGTTTGTTGTCATAAATTAACAACATGCAAAACAAAACACCAAGCTACAAATATAACAAAAATAAACAAAACGCAATTGGACAAAAATTTTGAATTTACCCACAACAAACCAACAAATAAAACTTGAAGACAAAAATAAAGAATTTTTAAGTAAATTTTGAAAACAAAAAATAAACGTAGAGGCGCTGTCAGCTATCTAAAAAAATGTCAAAATAGTTTTAAACCAAAATAAAAAATACAAAACAAAACAACAAGCTACAAATATAACAAAAATAAACAAAACCCAATCGGACAAAAATTTTTAAAATGCCTATGACAACAAACCAATAAATAAAACTTGAAGACAAAAATTAAGAAAAATGAAGTAATTTTGAAAACAAAAGATATACGATGAGGCGATGTCAATTATCTAAAAAAACACCAAGGTACAAATATAACATGAAAGAAAAAAATAAACAAAACGCAATCGGACAAAAATATAAAAAATGCCTAGATGACAAAAAACCGATAAATAAAATCTGAAGACAAAAATAAAGGAAAATTAAGTAATTTTCAAAACAAAAGATGAACGAAGAGGCGCTATCAATTATCTAAAAATGTCGAAATATTTCTAAACCAAAACAAGATGCAAAACAAAACACCAATCTACAAATATAACATAAAAGAACCAAAATGTAATAGGACAAAAATTAAAAAAATTTCTATGACAAGAAACCTTTAAATCAAATATGAAGACAAGAATTTAAAAAAATTAAGCAAGTTTTGAAAACAAAAGATAAACGTAGAGGCGCTGTCAATTATCTAAAAAATGTAAAAATATTTCTAAACCAAAACAAGAAATACAAAACAAAACACCAAGCTACTACGCATATAACAAAAAAAAACGAAAATAAACAGGATGCTACCGAACAAAAATTTTAAAAACGCCTGACAGCAAAACAATATTCAAAATCAGAAAAGAAAACTAAGAAACTCTAAAAATCTTAATTAAGTTTTGCTTGATTTTTTTAAATTTTTGTCTTCAGATTTTAATTATTTATCGGTTGGTTGTCATAGGCATTTTTAAAATATTTGTCCGATCTGGTTTTGTTTATTTTAATTTTTTTTTGCTTTGTAGCTTGGTTTTATATTTTTTTGTTTTGGATTAGAAATATTTTATTTAAATAACTAACATGGCGTCGGTCTCTTCGTTTTTCTTTTGTTTTCAAAGCAAACTTAATTAGGATTTTTAGAGCTTCTTTGTTTTTGTTTTCTGATTTTGAATATTGTTTTGCTGTCAGTCGTTTTTAAAATTTTTGTTCGGATGTGTTTTGTTTATTTACGTTTCTTTCTTATATGTGCAGCTTGGTGTTTTGTTTCGTTTTTTTGGTTTAGAAGTATTTTGACATTTTTTTAGATAATTGACAGCGCTCTACGTTTATCTTTTGTTTTCAAAACTTGGTTTTTCTTTATTTTTGTCTTCAGATTTTAATTATTTATCGGTTTGTTGTCATAGGCATTTTTTAAATATTTGTCCGATTGCGTTTGTTTATTTTAATTTTTTTTGTTTTGCAACTTGGTACTTTGTTTTATATTTTTTTGTTTTGGATTAGAAATATTTTACTGAGATAAGCCAGCATGGCTATGTCAACAGCGACTCTTCGTTTGTCTTTTGTTTTCATAGCAAACTTAATTAGGATTTTTAGAGCTTCTTTGTTTTTATTTTCTGATTTTGAATACTGTTGTGCTGTCAGTCGTTTTTAAAATTTTTGTTCCGTTGGGTATTGTTTATTTTTGTTTTTTTATGTGTAGCTTGGTGTTTTGTTTTGGTTTAGAAATATTTTGACATTTTGTTTAGATAATTGACATTGACAGTGCCTCGACGTTAATCTTTTGATTTCAAAATTTACTTAACTTTGCTTTTTTTGTCTTTAGATTTTATTTATCAGTTTGTCATATGCGTTTTTAAAATTTTTCTCCGATTGCGTTTTGTTTGTTTTTGTTCTTTTTTGTTATATTTGTGGCTTGGTGTTTTGTTTTGTATTTTTAGTTTTGGTTTAGAAATATTTTGACATTTTTTTTAGATAATTAATAGGGCCTCTTCGTTTATCTTTTGTTTTCAAAATTTACTAAATTTTTCTTTATTCTTTGTCTTCAGATTTTATTTATCGGTTTGTTGTCATAAGTATTTTTAAAATATTTTATTTATTTTGTAGCTTGGTATTTTCAATAATTTTTGCTAATTGCGTTTTGTTTTGTTGTATATTTTTTTGTTTTGGTTTAGAAATATTTTGACATTTTTAGATAATTGATAGTGTCTCTACGTTTATCTTTTGTTTTCAAAACTTTCTTATTTTTTTCTTTATTTGTGTCTTCAGATTTTATTTATCGGTTTGTTGTCATAGGCACTTTTAAAATTTTTGTCCGGTTGCGTTTTGTTTATTTTTGTTCTTCTTGTTATATTTGTAGCTTGGTGTTTTGTTTTATATTTTTTTGTTTTCGTTTAGAAATATTTGATATTAGATAATTGACAACGCCTCTTGTTTATCTTTTGTTTTCAAAACTTACTTTTTCTTTATTTTTGTCTTCAGATTTTTATTCATAGGTTTGTTGTAGGCATTTTTAAAATATCTGTCCGATCGCGTTTTGTTTATTTTTGTTTTGTAGCTTGGTATTTTCAATAATTTTTGCCAATTGCGTTTTGTTTTGTTGTATATTTTTTTGTTTTGGTTTAGAAATGTTTTGACATTTTTTAGATTATTGACGGCGCCTTTTCGTTTATCTTTTGTTTTTAAAGTTTACTAAATTTTTCTTTAGTATTGTACTCAGATTTTATTTATCGGTTAGTTATCATAGTCATTTTTAAAATATTTGTCCGATCGCGTTTTGTTTATTTTAATTTTTTTTTGTTTTTTAACTTGGTATTTTGTTAGCGTTGGACTATTCGTTTGTTTTTTGTTTTCATAGCAAACTTAATTAAGATTTTTAGAGTTTCTTTGTTTTTGTTTTCTGATTTTGAAAATTGTTTTGCCGTTAGTCGTTTTTAAAATTTTTATTCGGTTGCGTTTTGTTTTTTTTTGTTATATGTGTAGTTTTGTGTTTTGTTTTGTATTTTTTGTTTTGGTTTAGAAATATTTTGACATTTTTTAGATAATTTTCCTATATTTTTGTTTTCAGATTTTATTTACCGGTTTGTTGTCATGGGCATTTTAAAAACTTTTGTCCGATTGTTGTTTGTCTTTTGTTTTGAAAACTTAGTTGTTTATGATTTTGTAAGTTATCTTTATTTTTGTCTTCTAATTTTATTTGTTGTTTTGCTGTCATAAGATTTTTTAAATTTTTATCCGTTTGCGTTTGTTTATTTTTATTTTTTTTTGTCTATTTGTAGTTTGGTGTTTCGGTTTGTATTTTTTTGGTTTAGAAATATTTTAAACTATTACCTCCTTGTTTGGTACCTTCTTTTTTGTTTTTTTTTGTTTTCAAAGCTTACTTAATAAAGGTTTAATATGTTTCTTTTTTTTGTCTTCTGATTTTCTTTTATTAGGTTTTTAATATTTTAAAATTTGGTGGTGTTACGAGTTTCTTTATTTTACTTTTATTGTTGTATTTGCTGTCAAAATCATGTTTATTATCTTTCTGTTTTTCAATAATATCGTATTGTTTGTTTTTTGTCTTTTTTGATATTATGTAGCTTAGTGTTATTTTGTATTTTAATTTAATATTTGTCTTTGCCAAAGATTTGGGAACCGTTTTTTCGTTTGTCCGTTGTTTTCAAAGCTTGCTTAACTAAGTTTTGTCTTCTGATTTGTGTTAGCGTCTCTGTTTTCTTAATTACTATGGGATTTTTTGGTTTTACTCTTAATTTTAAGGCAACTGTTTTTTACTATCTACGCATGCTATAGTTGATTATTCACCATATCATGTTTGTCACCTAATTCTCAGTATTTCTTGTTTATTTTGCACTACTATATTTGTTTTTGTAGTTTTTAAAACACTTCTCGTTATTTTTTATCACTTTTTATCTAATCACAATTGATACGAGTTTTTGTCACTTGAAAGTTACGATTTGTTTTTTTTTTCTTTTTCAGTGACTTTATCTTGAATGAGTTCTTTCTTTTTTATTTTCTTCACATAGAAAATCTGTGTTCGAACGAAACCAGATCTGTTTCACGTCGTCGACAGAATGTCAGCGTCAGCATAATTGCATCGTAGCTGGCGTGGGAAGTTCGAAAAGAGGCCATATTGATGTATAGGTGCATACGTCATTAGATGACAATGATTCATAACCTCACTTAAACGTTAACAAACACGGCAAATTGCCTTTTAGCGCGATCGATGAACTTTTTGCAATTGCAAATGCCCCATCAAGACACGGGGAAATCTGATACATTTCTCAACTGCAACTTCATCCGCAGGTGCGCTTCTCTTACAAAGACTCACTTTGTATTTAATTCCGCGTATCAGCCGATGCTATCGTCCCATTTTTTTTCGCAAATGCATTTAATTCTACACGTACAGCTGCAGCAGCATCTGCTTGTACGTTCATCGTTTCGCAATCACGCAATAATCCCAAAACGGCGACTCCGCGAATAATTATTAATGTACGGATTCACGCATCAACGATTGTCGTTTGTTATAATTTTAATTAAAACGGGCGTGGTCGGTAGTAACAATAATCTAAAACACCAGACAAAAGAAAATTCGACGCTTTTTTACGGTTGCGTGCAATAAAATGTGAATTTATTAAGTTATATGAAACTTCGGTTACGTTTATTGAAGGCGTTTACCTTAAACGCGAGATTTTGCGATAATCTAGAGCTAGATCGACTTTTTGTTTGCGCCTCGTACGAATTCGGTCGAAATTAAAAGGCAAATCTTAGAATAACAAAAATTAATAACGGAACGATATTGAATAATTTACAAATTGGAAAACGGCCAATTCGTTTACACACCGAATAGTTGAAACGTTGCCAAATTTATTTTATTGTTTGTGAGCATACTGTTGTCGCCGTAGAACAAAAAAAAACTTCTTCCACAAATATTTCCTTGAATAAACATACAACTCTTCCGTCTTGCTTTTTAATTACGTAAAAGAGGAGTTTGTTAAAGCAGTGCAGTTTTTTTTTTTTTTTGATAAATCGGGTATGGAAGTCTGAAAGACAAGTGGATGTTGTAAAATGGTAAACGCACGTCTATAAATGGTTGTAAGATCAGGTTTTTGCATTTGAATTCTTGACGCATAAATCGCATGTTTTTTCTTTCGTCGTTTGTTTTTTTTTTTGCAACGCACACTCATTTTTATAGCAAAATTTTTGTTGCCTTCCAAAACGACTATTGTAGCAATAGTAAAAACACACATACTCAGCATTTTTTTGCATTGGTAATTACAATAACAGGTTATGTCAGCATTGTACTCTGATCGGTTGTTTGAATTAATATTATTGCGGCCATTTTGACATTTACCATACATTCTAAATGATTCCAAAAGAGAGAAAAACCAAATCATGGTTTGATTTTTGAAGTTAAGAAAGAACTATTCAGTGATCACAGTGTGCTAATTTCGTTGAGTTAAGATCTGGATAAACACAATTCAAAGACTATCCTCGGTGTATATTTTCGATGATTCGTGAGAAACTTTTTCCGTTCTGTTGCCTTTGAATTAATGCAATTTGACTTTGACTGGGTTCAGATTTCAACTGTTTCAAGGATTTTCATGACACTCTTATTCAAATTATAAGTTTAGACTTGCTTTGTATTAACTGTTTTTTTCTCAGGCTTCATGATTTAGCAGTTTATGTAAGTGTAAGTAGGCTGTGTCGTCACTTTTTTTAATGCTTTGCCTACTTTGATCTCGTATTTTAACAAAATTCTAAATTATGTAATTGGTCTACTGGACCTCGTCATATTGAAAAAAATTGAAGGTGCAGGGTTAAAGAAACAAACAGAATTGTCTGGATGCTTTTACATCGTTTTTTAAAATCATATAGTTATGAATTATTCAATTCCACGTATTTAAATGTCGACTTTCAATTGTCTAACAGTTACCATGGCCTTCTCTACACCTGACTAGTGTTTATTTCTAATAAATTGGTCAAGGTTTCTCGTGTCAATTTTCATGTTTGTTTTCAAGTTACAACCTTCAAGAATGTTTTTTTCCAATATTTTAAACTTTGACTTACAAGTGGTTGGTTCAGAGTTCAGTTGTTTCAAGATTTTATTTAACAGCCAATCAGATAGCAACGCAACTGCTCTTGAATAGCAACACCCAAGGAAGAAACCCAGAGTGTATCGAGACATACCGAATGAAAAGAATTGTCTCTTCCAACTTTTTGATACCGAAGAACTAGAGAACGCCATAAAAACCATCAAATCAAACCGAGTGGCTGTCCCAGATACCCTGCATGGCTTGTAGCAATGATGAACGCCTGCATTCAACGGAAACAAATTCCAAAGATATCACAGAAAGCGGAAGTTACAGCCATCTTGAAACCTGGAAAGGTGCAAAAAGCTACCGCTTCATCTCACTTCTATGTCATGGCTACAAACTTTTAGAGGATGATTCTCGCCAGAATCAGGGACACCATCGACGAAAAACTTCTACCAGAACGAGCTGGCTGGCAAATCTTGTTGTACGCAAGTCCTTAACCTCACCGAGTAAATTGAACATGGCTACCAGAGAGGGAAAATAACAGGAGTCGCCTTCATAAATTTGTCTGCGGCCTACGACACAGTAATCCACAATCTCCTCCTCCCCAATGTGTACAAACTACAAAATCACCAAGGACTACGAGCTTACCAAGATGCGTAATAGAATGTGTTCAGTTCGTCTCAGCGGGAAATTCAGCAAGTGGCGTAGGGAGACGAATCGTTTACCACAAGGCGGAGTTTTAGTCTTTTCAACATCCTATACCAACATACTCTACGCCGACGATACTGCCTTGCCCGCTCAGTGGATAAAACTCTCGAGCAGGACTCGAAACTATGGTACGATGTGACCGAATTCGATCAAAACGCAAGCGTGCGCTTTCCATTTAAAAGACCAGGAGAGGAAACTGACAGTGAAATAGAAAGGGGAGAAAGTGGAACATCGCGCAGCACCGAAATACCTAGGAGTTATCCTCGATAACTTTCTTACCTACAGAGAGGACTGCCAAAAGTACGAAAAAGGAAATGTATGCCAGAAAAAACATTTTCAGGAAGCTTACTGCGAGCAAATCTATCAACAATCGGTACATCAGCTTTAGGCCTATATCTTCTCGCTGCGGAGTTGCTGCGTCTGTATGGAGCGGATCAGCAGACTCCAAAATGGTGGATACAGCAGTAAATGAAATGGCGAGGATAACATCCGAATGCTTCCAGTTGAAAAATTTTACCCTCTTGGAGGTAAATGCTGAACTGCAGAAAATGATAAAAGACCCAAGACGTCCGTTACCCGGGCAGGAAACCGAGTGACATCGACTTGAATCGAGGAAGTCTTTTCGCAGCCCAACACAATCCTTCCAGGACAGTCCAAGCTTGAGCTGCATAACGGAAGCGTAAGAAAAAATGGCTTTAGGGTCAAACGCACCAGCGCAGTCTCAACAGACTAAGAGTAGGAGTAACGCGGTGCCGCGATAACCTCTTCCGATGGGGTTTCGCCGAAGACTCAACGTGTCACTGTGGACGCATCAGGACCTAAGGGAGGGAAATGAAAAAGCAATCTTAAGCTGCAGAATTTTGGAGAAACTTGTGCTAATTGACCAGGACACGTAAAGTATGTAAGTAAATTTATATGTAGCAACGATACTAAGGTATCGGAACAATTGAGCCAAACGCAGAGTTCTGTTACTCAAACTTAATAATCAATTAGTGCATTAGGTGACGGACATATTATTGTTGTATGGGCAACGGTTGATTATGTTGAGACGTTTCACCAACTTATACGAAAACAGTGTTTTATCAACTAAGAAATTACGAAAATATTCGATGTCATGGGGTAGTCTACCCAAAACTTGGTCTGGCGCCCGTAGACGTAGACTACGGATCGCTTGGACTAGGTTGTGTAGCGATTTTATTTTTGCCTTCATCGGATTGAAAAGAATCAAGTAATCCACCAAGCCAGGTTTTCTTTTCTTTTCGGTGACATCTGTAGATTTCTGTGTAGGTAAACGGTGTAAACGGAACGTAGTGTGTACTCCAGGTGTTTAGAAACTGTCGCAGGATGGTTCTGATTGGAAGTGAATTGAGATTCCTTCAAAGGTTCTTGTGGATACGTTCGATCGCATTGGTTCTGGGTAAAAGGAGATCGGGGTAGTTTAGCCACAGATTGGTACTTGCGATGTGGCGGCGGTGTTTCATTGGAATATGGCGTTTGGCAGGTTTTAGGCGTAGTTTCAAGGCTTTATAAGTTTATCCGAAAACGTCAGGTCAAGGACAAGTTCTGTTTGATTAGAATTTAGCTACTTTTGCCGTTTTTAAGCACTTCTGGAATCTGATCAAAGCGTTGGTAACTGTCATCCTAATCTTGGCGGCAGTGACTTTGAAGAAACTCACTTAACTGGTTGCTTCTGACAACATAAATAACGACCGGGATGTCTTGTTTCTGTAAAGTAATTTTTTTGAAACATGGTCGAAGCTTCTGCCGATAACTAAGGCAGTTGCGACTTGAGGAAATTCATCTTTGGGGATGGCGTAGTCTAGATCGATTTGGTTTTGGAATCCAGTAAGTTATATATACGTCATTGGCTGTTCGTTATCCTGGGTAGTTGTGGATTTCGATGCAGGTAACTTCGGTGTGGCATCTACAATTCGTACATCAGCAGACTCCAAAATGGTGGACACGGCAGTAAATGAAATGGCGAGGATAACATCCGGATGCTTCCAGTTGGCAAATCGCACCTTCTTGTAGGTAAACGCTGAACTGCTGAACCTGATAAAAGACCTAAGACATCCGTTACACGGGCAGGAACCCGAGCAAAATGTACTTGAATCGTGGAAGTCGCAGCGGAACACACCCCTCCAGGGCAGTCCAAGCTTGAACTGCATAACGGAAGCGCAAGAAAAAATGACTTTAGGGTCAAATGCACTAGCGTAGCCTCAAGACTAAGAGTAGAAGTGACGAGGTGCCGCGCTAACTTCGTCAGATGGGGTTTCGCCGAAGTCTCAACGTGTCACTGTCACATAAAGTAAGTAAGTAAATTCATGTGTAGCAACGATGCTAAGGTATCGCAACAATTGAGCCCAACGCAGAATTCTGTTACTCAAACTTGATAATCAATTAGCGAGTTAGGTGACAAACATTTTATTGTTGTATGGGCAACGGTTGATTATGTTGAGATGTTTCACCAACTTATACGAAAACAGTGTTTTAAATATTCGATGTCATGGGGTAGACTACCCAACACTTGGTCTGGCGCCCGTTACTACGTAGACTACGGATCGCTCGGACTGTGTTGTACAGTGATTTTATTTTTGAATAAGAATCAAGTAATCCACCAAGTCACGTTTCTTTCTTTTCGGTGACCATCTGATTTATGTGTAGGTAAACGGTGTAAACGGAACGTAGTGTGTACTCCAGGTGTTTAGAAAGTGTCGCAGGATGGTTCTTGTGGATACGTTCGATCGCATTGGTTCTGGGTAAAAGGAGATCGGGGTGGTTTTGCCACAGATTGTAGTAACCTTGGTAATTGCGATGTGGCGGCGGTTGGAATATGGGGTTTGGCAGGTTTTAGTCGTAGTTTTGAGGTTTTATAAGTTTATCTGAAAACGTCAGTCGAGGACAAGTTCTATTTGATTGGAATTTAGCTACTTTTGCCGTTTTAAAGCTCTTCTGGAATCTGATCAAAGCGTTGTTAACCGTCATCCTAATCTTGGCGGGCAGTGACCTTGAGGAAACTCACTTAACTGGTTGCTTCTGACAACATAAATATCGACCGGGATGTTTTGTTTCTGTAAAGTAAACGTGGTCGAAGCTTCTGCCGATAACTAAGGCATCTTTGGGGATGGCGTGGTCTAGATCGATTTCACTTTGGGATCCAGTAAGTTGTATATACAACGTCATCCTTGATGGAAACTGTCATTGGCTGTTCGTTATTGTGGGTAGTTGTGGATTCTGATGCTGGCAACTTCGGTGTGGTTGGGTCAGAGATTCATATACAGCCAATCAGATAGCCACACAACTGATCTTGAACAGCAAGGCCAAGGGAAAGAAACCCAGAATGAAACTTCTCTAACTTTTGGATGCCGAAGAACTTGAGAATGCCATAAAAACCATCAAACCAAACCGAGCTGCAGACTCAGATACCCTGCGATAGCGTGGTTCGTAGCAATGATGAACACCTGCATCTAACGAAATCAAATTCCAAAGAAATGGCGAATAGTGGAAGTGACAGGAAAAGACCCAAAGGACGCCAAAAGTTTCCGCCCCATCTCACTTCTATGTCATAGCTTTTAAAGACGACGATCACCACCAGAATCAGGCACAGCATCGACGAAATACTTATACCAGAACATCTTGGCGTTCGTCCTGGCAAATACTGCTGTGGACAAGTCCTTAACCTCACCGAACACATTGAAGATGTTTACCAGAGAGGGAAAATAATAGGGGTCGTCTTCATTGATTTTTCTGCGGTCTACGACACAGTGATCCACAATCTCCTCCTACCCTAAGTGTACAGACTCACCAAGGACTACGAGCTTATTATGATGAGAATGTGTTCAGTTCGTCTCGCCGGGAAAATCAGCAGGGGGCGTAGGCAAGTGGAGTTTTGATCCTTCTGCTTGTCAATATCTACATTAACGACCAACCCACACTAGTGAACATGCGCCGCTTCATCTATACCGACGGTACCGCCTCGACCGATGCAGGACTAGAAACTATGGGGCGCTGTTATGCTGACTACTACCTCCGACCAAAACGCAAGTGTGTTCCATCTAAAAAACCACCAAACGCGGATGAAACTTGGAAAGGGGAGAGCTTTGAACTCTGCGAAGCACCGAAATATCTAGGAGTTATTCACGTGTGCTCCCTTACCTACAAAGAGCACCGCGAAAGCACGAAAAAGGAAGTGTGTTTGAGAAACAACATTGTCAGAAAGCTTACTGGATGCAGCTGGGGAGCAAATCTACACTTCGTACATCCGCTTTAGGCCTATGTGTTTTGGCTGCGGAGTGTGCTGCACCTGTGTGGAGCGGATCAGCACACTCGAAAATAATGGAGTAAATGAAATGGCGAGAATATCCGGATGCTTTCGTTTGGCAAATTGTACCCGCTTGTAGGAATCGCCCCACCAGGAATACGACGTAACGTCTTGGCAAACGTTGAACGGCTGAAAGATCCAAGACATTCGTTACACGTTCAGGAACCCGGGCGAGATTGAGCTAGGTCGAGGAAGCTTTTTCTATGCCTATAGGGCAGTCACAATTCTGACGAATGTGAAGTGTTTTATCTACTGAGAAGGTACGGAACCTTTCGATGTCATGGGGTTATCCATCAAGCAAAAGACTTGGCCTGGGACCCGTCGATATGTAGACAACGGTCCGCGTGGAAGTGTTGTGCAGCGATTTTATTTTTGCTTTCATCGGATTGAAAAGAATCAAGTGATCAAGTAATTCACCCAGCTAGGTTTTCTTTTTTCTTCGGCGACCATCTGTAGAGCTCTGTGTAGGTAGACGTTGTAAAAGGAACGTAGTGTGTACTCCAGGTGTTTTGAAAGTGTCGCAGGAAGGTTCTGACTGGAAATGAATCGAGATGCCTTCAAAGATTCTTCTGTATACGTTCGACTGCATTGCTTTTGGGTAAAAGGAGATTGTGGTGGTTTTGTCACAGATTGGTATTGACACTGGCAATTGCGGTGTGGGAGCGGCAATCGTTTTACTGGAATATAGCGTTTGGCAGGTTTTAGGTCAGCGTAATTTCGAGGCTTCACAAGTTTATCTGAAAACGTCGGGTGGACGACAAGTTCCAGTTTATCTTAGTTTCGTTTGGTGTGGTCGTTGTGTGAAAAGTTTAGAATTTTGTTACTTTTGATGTTTTAAAGTCTGGAATCTGATCAAAGCGTTGGTAACTGTCGTTCTAATTTTGGCGAACAGTGACCTTGAGGAAACTCGCCTATCCCCATAATTCACCATCGGGGTGCTCTATATTTCTGTAAGGCGAACATGTGTTAGGTACATTCGTACTTTTCTTGAACCATGGTCGAAGCTTTGCCTGATGACTAAGGCAGTTGCTGAGATCCACGGCTCTCAGGATGTGATCCGACTTAAGGAAATTCATCTTTGGGAGTTGGCGTCATTTTTTCCTGGTTTAGATAGGAGAGATTAGCCATTCTCATGTGAGTAGAAGTTTCAAACTTTTATGAATTTCGAGTTGTAAGACGTTTTTATCTCGTCATCCTTGATGGAAACTGTCATTGGGCGTTCGGTGTTCTGCGTAGTTGTTGGTTCCGATGCTGGTAATCGCGGTGCGGTTACCA
The DNA here is from genome assembly GCA_035610365.1 of Aquatica leii. NCBI lineage: Eukaryota > Metazoa > Arthropoda > Insecta > Coleoptera > Lampyridae > Aquatica > Aquatica leii. The sequence continues at coordinate 51,056,114 of CM069438.1, read as the reverse complement.
TAGCACGATGAATTGCTTGGGTTATTACATGTATTTCTCGTTTCCTCTATTATATGACTGGGACATTGAGCTAAAAGTCTTCGGAAAGATGGAAATGTGACTATGTCTTTGATGAGCGCCAGATTTTATTGTGTGCCAAATCGTTGAAAAATGTGGTCGCGAATTCATTGATTCCATTTTCGCCGTCTTAAATAACCGTTAATCACGACCTAAATAGACTTTACTTTCTCTACGGTAAATGTGTAATACGTATATTCATTCAGTTCTGGAAGTATTGAGGAACTAGTAAAAAAACTTTAAATAGACCTTGCTAGTTTTGGTGGTTTTTGGGAAGTGGCTCAACTTTTGGAAATCGGATATTTGTGGTGAGTTAGTTTTCTACGGCGTCTTTATCATCTATTGGTAACTGCGTTAGTTTTTGATTCATAAAATATTATCGTCATAGACACCATTCCGTTTTTTTCCGACACCCCTTGAGCGTCAGTCGCTTATTCGAGGTTATGCTATGTATACTGAAACTGAAACTTGAACAACACAACGAACTAAGAAAATTATAACTAATTATTGAAAACAATAATAAATTTATGTTACTGTAACTGATATTTAAATAAACACCGTCCGCGATAAGATAACTCCACTTTATTTATACGACACGCGTGTAAAAGCACGGAATATGCACTTTGAGATTTAAGTAACCTGGTTCATTTCCTTAATGTTTTTATCTATGGTGTTGGAGGACAAAAATACGAAACGTTGATTAACAGAACAGTTTTGTAAATTCCACTGCCTGCTTTATTTTTATGTGTTTTCGAAATATGTCATCTCCCCATTGTTTGTTCCAACGATTTTTCTCTTTTCAAATCCGTGCATTTAAATGAAGTAATAAATCCCAGTGCCCTAAATTCGCGTATAAAAGAAAGAGCTTGAAAGCGTAGTTACCTTTTCTATAAACATTAACCAGTAGACGACGACTACCGAAGGGTTGGTAATTTGAACCCTCTCTTTATATTCAACGTATTCAACGTTTGTTTTACGAAATAAAGGGAAGTCTAGTGTACTCATTTCAGCAGAACAAGTACCCAATTAAATATGCAAACTATAAACGAGTGTTATATGTGTGTACGGGGATAAGGGTGACGTTTTAAAGAGATTTCTCTCTTCGCTCCAACGGCCACCGAGGTAAATCGTTGATCACGGATTCGTTCTTTAAGAAAAAAAACGAAACACAAAAGGATCATTGTGTTGTTTCAACGAGCTTTGGCTACGAGTGCATTATAAAACGTGTCAGCATAAGCATGTGGTTCGATATCGTATTTCTCAAGTAAAATTATTTCCTCAACGCCTACTACGATGCTATTTTTAGTTGGCGTTTTTAATTCTATTTACGATTTAACTGTTGTTGCAACAGCACCCCGTGCGTGTGATAGAGAAATTGAGCGCAAGCGATAAGTTTTGCCCGATAAAAAAATAATAAATCACAGGGGCGTTCGTAAATTTATCTGACATCTGAAGTTCGAGATCAAATTCAAGGACATGAATTTTGCATCCCATTTACGCTTTTTTCTAAATCTTTATGTCCTCGGTCAAGTTTAATAACACAATCGGAGTGCGTTAAAAACATAATAGGCCATAATACAGGATGCGTTTAGTTATGGCTGTAAAAAAATTTATAATGATTCACGATTCGGGCGAATTCTGGTCTTGAAAAGGATGGTTGACCCTTCGGTGTTAAATTTTTTTTGAAAGTCGTTTATTTCGGTGATGGCAAAACAAACTCGTAAATTCACTCGGTAGGTGACGTCACGATCGGTGTTATTATCCGTTCAGTTTTGAGGGTTCGTTTAAGCCACGCCTTCTTACGTCACTTTGGCTTTGCGACACGTTGTTGACAATCACTGTTTACGTAAATAGTTGAAATCTAGTTCAGCAGTCGAAAATAACAAGGAAAAATTTTTGTGCCAAAAAAATGAAACTGAAAAATTTTTCGCATTTTGATTTTTTTCAGCTCGGGCTTGGTATCTTCGGAACTTGTACTGGAAGAACGATATAATAGATTTAACTCTTGTCTAATAATGAACGACACCTGGATATACATAGAAGACAATTTTTTGTACGGTAAATCAAGTATTTCTCTAAGCCACGCCTCCTATGATACGTCACTCAAGGTCGTATCACTTTTTGTTTTCGAAACAATCTTTAATTGTTTTTAGATCATAAGCTACTGCGCTTTGCGCGATTTTGTGTTCGGCGGTGTCTTTTCATCAACGTACAGTTTATAAAAGTTAATTTTGCTTTGATCTAAAGCATTCTCGACTTCCGCAAAGTATGAACATTAAAACAACAAACGGAAATAAAATTTAATACCCACAGAGAAATAGTGACAGGCGTGTTTAACAGCTAATCAATTATCCCGACATATGTATCGCGTATCTGTAAAAGCTCTCTTGAAAACTTTGTAAAAATTTATATATTTTTAGTTGGGATGCCACTCGAAATAAATATAATTATAGAAAGGGGCACTCGAGTGCAACTGACTCATATAAAAATTCTTCCGTAGTTTTATTTAGGAAATAAAATTCAATTGCACTCTCGGAATGAATTTTAGTCAAATAATCACTTAAAAGTCTCCCTTCGCTATGGTTTAACGAATCCCTTTTACCCCCTTCGAGATAAAACGCGGAATTAATTACGCAGTTTCAAGCAAATCTTTATACAGATCGAGGACGCCGTGGATCCTAATCTGACCACGGATACCTTTGATCTATTTTTTAATTGATGCGATTGTTGTGCGGCTGGCGTAAACCCAGATTTTGTTTTAAAATTTTATCGAAATACGGAAAAAGGCACAGCCTTCTTAAATATTAATGCTTAAAAATAGTGTGTGGGAGCGGTACCGATGACCAACAGAATCGTTACGGTTTTTTTGCCTACTTGATTATTATTCGTGGTTGTACTTTTCGGGTTTAGAATTACGTGACACAATTCAGTGTAGCGCGCCTAAACAAAACGCGTTTTTGGACATTAAGCATTCGCCAACTTGGATCAAAGATCAATCTTTTTCGTATTTCGTTCCCCCTTTTTGTGTAGGGCGATCTCCGTCTTACTTACGTTGATACACAAGTTGGGGTTGCACTTATTTTCGTGCAGATGATGAAGAAATGTGGCCATGCTATATCGATGACTCAGAAGGGTGTATTTTTCCTCGGTGCAATCAAGGGTGGATTTTTAGGGTGCATCAGTATTTTCGCGTTTGAGGATATTTTAAAGATGCACGTCTCCCACACGTGTCATATGGTGGCATTACAACAATCGATGAGTGAAATCGGTCTAAAGTTAAACGTTTTAAGGATTCGTTTTGAAGTGAATGAACTTTGTTTAGGCGATATGGAATTTTTTACAGAAAAGTGAATTACGGCACCCCCCGCGTATATACTTAATAGCGGTCGGGGATGATGTAAATTGAATCGGTGATTTATAACAGTCGTGACAGAGGAACCGCGGGACGATTTGTTTATGTATCAAAGCGATTGTAACTCAATTTCTCACTCAAAAAAACAAACGCCACGCTCAATTACCATGCCTACTTCTAAGTCCCTGTAATTAATTGAATTAATTAGTCGAGGCGCCTTATTTTTTGTTTATATCACAGTTATCTCCAGAAATGTTTATATTTACGTATAGGGCAAGATTTATAGTCGAAAACACCCGCCGACCCCGATCGTTATCGTAGCGACAAAGAAAAATTTGAATACTCACGATAAGTGCCCGAATCAATTAATTACTCGGATAGTGTCGCGTGTGACATAGAAAAACTAAACAATTAATCAAATGTAAATTCCCTGCACTATATTTCTTAGTCGTAATTTAATCGTTCGGTCGGCCATTTGCACGTAGTTTGATCACGATCTCGTCTTTCGCACGATTCAATTATAACCGTACGTATCCATGTCTTCCTTAAGAAGCCACTCGGCCATCTTGTCGAGGAAGTTGTTACAATTAATCGTAACTACACTGCGAAAATAGAGAAAGCGACAGTTCCCAGTTATTGCAAGAATTCAACCGGTTTTTTAAAAATAAATTTCAAGATCAAGAAGATTTTTCGTTGGTTAAAAGTTACAACTTTGTTGTTTTGGGTGTAGTTGTCCACAATTCCGTGAAGCGTAAAGTAATAAATAATACAGTGTGCGTTGAATTAAGAATGATTACTAAATACCATATGTTGTAGTAAGCCGGAACAATGACTTTCACTTTTAATATCTATAGAAAGTCCAAACAATTTGAGAGTTTACTGGCCTGGGTGATTCTTTTTCTAAACAATAGTATTAGTCATAAAAATCCGATAGGCATTTGTTTTTATTGGGGCCGCGCCTTCTAGTGCACTTTCTTCGATCACGCATTTCGAATATGGATTCTATCAGTCGTAATTTAATTCGATTTGGTAATGGTGGGGCGCGGATTAGTGACAATTTGAATATATCATCGATGGCATTTCTACCTTTGGCAACTTTCTCCGACCCACACGATTTATGTTATATTTTTAGACGATTTTATTTTGGACACTTAACTATTTTATGTTTCTGATTATTACGTCGTTGCCAGCTTGTTAGTTTTGAAATCGTTTTTTCGGGTATTAATGGATTTGGTAACATTTTTATGTTTTAGTCAACGTGTCAACTATAGCGTTTCTCAATTTTGTGATCATTAGTGCCGTTGGCACTTTGTTAGCGAAAATACTTGTCGTTTAGTAACATTTTGACTTTGTAGCCATTTAGAAACTAGTTTTCAATTGAATTTGTCTTCAATCTACTGGGATTAGGACACATTTTTTATTGTTATAACTTTAGTAATTTGCTATTTATTTTAGTAATTATTTTGAAAGTTATGCTATTTTAGATATGGGACTTTTAGTTTTTGGAATCGTTTATTATACGGTCTTACGGTTTCTTATTGTTGTTTGTCGTTGCCAACTTAATCTGCTTTATTTTTTAAATATTAAGTTTCAAATTTAGTAACTTTTTAGTATTGTTTGTTCTTTACTTTGAACTCGATGCGACATTTAGACATTGTTAATCGTTTTCTAAATCGCTTAACATTAGTAATATATTAGGAACTATTTTGGTAATTATTTTGAATTTGATTTTTAGTAATCGTTTGGTTGCCAGCTCGTTGTGTTGATTAGTCACGAATTAATTTCTCGTTTCGTTACTAAATTATCGATAAGTTTGTATTACTTCGAACACTAAAGTAATTGTAACATTAATTTACCGCCTTTTAGTGATTCGTACTTGAGTAACATTATAGTTTTTGATATCGCAGTTTAGTAACTTTTTTTATTGTTGCTATTATATAGTGGAAATTATTATATTGAATAATTCATGGTTTATGTTGGTAATCATTTTGACATTTTCAGTAATTTTTTGGTTGTCAGCTCAATTGTTTTTGGTTTTAAGAACCCTTATTGATGAGTTTGATTTCATTTCAACACATTGAAGCTTTTAACATTGAGTTACTGTCTGTTAGTAATTAGTATTATTCTTAGTAATCATTTTACTCAATCTTTAGAATCTTGCAGTTACTGAAAAATGCTTTGGTAACTTTTTTGTATCGTTGGTATTTGTAGAAAAACTAATGATTTCTTTTAGAACATTAGAGACATTACGACACGGTTTCTGAATTACTTAATATTAGTAACATATTTAGTACTTTTTTCCTTTTTGTTTTGGTAATTTGATGAGGACACTGAAATTCTATTTTAAAATATGTGCTAAATTTTAGGCGCTAAGAAACTCTTTTTAAGTCATTTAATATTATTATGTTTAGTAATTTTTTCTCTTTACTGTAGCAATTGTTTTGAAACGATTAGTAATCGTTTTTCAATAACCAATTAATGTTTTTGTGTTTTGTTGTTACTTTATTAATGTAATTAATTAAAGTATTGTCACTTAGTAATTAGTAATATTTTTAGTAACTATTTTGTCTTTGCGTGGTTAACAACTCAACGTGTTTTCTATCGTTGGTACTTTGTAGGGTAACAAATATTGTACGAATTCATATTTTTGTATTTCTTTGCTACTGTATTGATGAGTTTTATTTTTTATTTATTATGTATGTTACGGTCCTTGCGTGATTGGCAACTCAACGTGTTTTAATTTTGAAACCTTAGTTTCCAAAAAATGCTTTAGAACTTTTTTGTATCGTTGCTACTTTGTTGATAAACTAAAAATTAATAAAAATATTAGTGTCATTCTGACACGTTTTTTTGAATCTCTTAATCTTAGTAATTTTTTCTATTTGTTTTGGTTATTATATGAGGGCACTGAAGTTTTATTTTAAAATTTAAGCAGCTTTAGCAACTTATTTGAAACATTTTGACACCTTTTTTGAATAATTTAATATTTCTAGCATATTTAGTAATCTTTTCTATTTGTTTTGGTAATTTCATGAGGACACTGAAATTTTATCTAAAATATGGATTACATTTTGGCAATAAGAAACGTATTCTAAATTACTTAACATTATAACTAGGTTTAGAAATTTTTCTTTTTACTATAGTAATCATTTTAAAACGTTTAGTAATTGTTTTTCAGTGTCAGTAATATTTTTGTTTTGTTGTTACCTTAGTGATGAGTTTTGTGCTTTTTCAAAACGTTGAATGTATTTTAACATTAAATTACTGTCTCTTAGTAATTAGTAATATTTTTAGTAACTGCTTAATGTTTTTTGGTTATTATTATACTTGGTTTTTGTAATTACGTGGTTGCCAAACAATGTGTTTTAATTTTCAGATCTTGTATTTTCCAAAAGAAGCTTTAACAACTTATTTGAAACATTTTGACACCTTTTTTGAATAATTTAATATTTGTAACATATTTAGTAATTTTTTCTATTTTTTTTTGATAATTTCATGAGGACACTGCAATTTTATTTAAAATATGCATTACATTTTGGCACTAAGAAACGTTTTCTAAATTACTTAACATTATTATTATGTTTAGTAATGTTTCTCTTTACTTTAGTAATCATTTTGAAACGTTTAGTAATTGTTTTTCAGTGTCGGTAATGTTTTTGTGTTTCGTTGTTACCTTAGCGATGAGTTTTGTGCTTTTTTGAAAACGTTAAATATATTTTAACATTAAATTACTGTCTCTTAGTAATTAGTAATTATTTTACTTGGTTTCTGTAATTACGTTGTTGCCAAATCAATGTGTTTTCATTTTGAAATCTTAGTTTCCAAAAGATGCTTTAGTAACTTTTTTGTATCGTTGCACTTTGTAGATAAACTAAGATTTTATTTAAAAATATTAACGACATTCTGACACGTTTTCTGAATCACTTAATATTAGTAACATGTCTAGTAATTGTTTCTTTTGGTTTTGGTAATTTGATGAGGACACTGAAATTCTAGTTTAAAATATGTGCTATATTTTGGCACTAAGAAACGTTTTCAAAGTCATTTGCCATTATTATATTTTGTAATTTTTCTCTTAGCTTTCGTAATTATTAAAAGCGTTTCGTAATCGTTTTTCATTGTCGGAAATATTTTTTTGGTTCGGAGTTAGCTTATTGATGAGTTTTGTATTTTTTTCAAAACATTATAACTATTTTAACATTAACTTACTGTTTCTCAGTCATATTTTTAGTAACTATTTATTGTTTTTGTCCGCTACTACTATATTTCTGTGATTGCGTTGTTGCCAAATCAATGTGTTTAAATTTTGTGATATTGCAGTTTGCAAAACATGCTTTAGTAACTTTTTTGTATCGTTGGTAATTTGTGGAGATAATAATATTTTATTTAAAAATATTAACGACATTCTGACACGTTGTCTGAATCACTAAATATTGGTAACATATTTAGTAATTGTTTCGTTTTGTTTTGTTTTGGTAATTTTATGAGGGCACTGAATTTTTTTTTTAAATATGGGCTACATTTTGAACAGTAAGAACCGTTTTTTAAGTCATTTAACATTATTACTATTTTTAGTAATTATTCTGTTTACTTTAGTAATTATTTTGAAACGTTTAGTAATCGTTCTTCAGTGTCGAATTATAATTTTTGTGTTTTTTTTGTTACTTTATCGATGATTTTAGTATTTTTTTTTTCAAAACATTAAGTTAGTGTCTCTTAATAATTAGTAATATTTTTAGTAACTATTGATTTTTGGCGATTGTTTTAGTTTGTTTCTGTCATTGTGTGGTTGCCAAATCAAATTGTTTTAATTTTTAGATCTTGCTGTTTTCAAAACATGCTTTTTAGTAACTTTTTTGTATCATTTGTCCATTGTGAAGAAACTAATAATTTATCTTAGTACAATTACTACATTCTGACACGTTTTTTGAATCACTTAATATTAATAGTAACAATTAGTAATTTTTTCTGTTTGTTTTTGTAATTTTATAAGGATATCGAAATTTTAATTTAAAATAATGGGCTACATTTTGGGCAGTAAGAAATGTTTTTTTAAATTATTTAGCATTATTACTATATTTAGTAATTTTTCTTTTTACTTAAGTAATCATTTTGAAACGTTTTTCAGTATCGGTAATATTTTTGTGTTTCGTTGATATCTTATCGATGAGTTTTCTATTTTTTTCAAAGTATTGAAGCTATTTTAACATTAAATTACTGTCTCTTAGCAATTAATAACATTTTTAGTAACTATTGATTGTTTTTTGGCTAATATTTTATCATGTTTTTGTCATTGCGTGGTTGCCAAATCAATGCGTTTTAATTTTGAGACCTTACAGTTTCCAAAACATGTTTTAATAACTTTTTTGTATCGTTGGTAGTTTGTAGAAAAACTAATAATTTATTTTAGAATATTGGCGACATTCTGGCACGTTCTTTGAATCACTTAATAATAGTAACATATTTATTATTGTTTTCTATTTCTTTGGTAATTTTATGAGAACAATGAAATTTTATTTTAATATATGGTCTACATTTTACCACTAAGGAACGTTTTTTAAGTCATTTAACATTGTTACTATGTTTAGTGATTTTTTTCTTTACTTTAGTAATTATTTTGAAACGTTTAGTCATCATTTTTCAGTGTCGGTAATATTTTTGTGTTTCGTTGATATCTTATCGCTGAGTTTTGTGTTTTTTTTTAACATTTAAGCTATTTTACCATTAGGTTAATTTCTGTTAGTAATTAGTAACAATTTTAGTAACTACTTATTGCTTTTTGGCCGCTATTTTATCATGTTTTCGTCATTGCGTGGTTGCCAAATCGATTTGTTTTAATTTTGAGATCTGGCAGTTTCCAAACCATGTATCAGTAACTTTCTTGTATCGTTGGTACTTTGTAGAAAAACTAATAATTTATTTTAGAATCATATTGCCATTCTGGCACGTTTTTTGAATCACTTAATATTAGTAGTAACATAATTAGTAATTTTTTCTCCTTGTTTTTGTAATTTGATAAGGACATCGAAATTTTATTTTAAAATATGGCTACATTTTGGGCAGTAGGAAACGTTTTTTAAATTATTAAGTATGTTTACTATATTTAGCAATTTTTCTCTTTACTTTAGTAATGATTTTGAAACGTTTAGTAATCATTTTTCAGCGTCGATTAATATTTTTGTGTTGCGTTACTTTATCGATGATTTTAGTAATTTTTTTTCCAAAGATTAAGCTATTTGAAGATTAAGTTACTGTCTCTTAGTAATTATTAATATTGTTAGTAACTATTTATTGTTGTTTGGCGATTGTTTCACTTTGTTTCTGTCATTGCGTGGTTGCCAAATCAAATTGTTTTAATTTTGAGATCTTCCGGTTTTAAACACATGCTTTTTAGTAACTTTTTTGTATCATTTGTCCATTGTGGAGATACTAATATTTTATTTTAAAATATTAGCGACATTCTGACACGTTTTCTGAATCACTTATTATTAGTAACATATTAAGTAATTTTTTTTATTTGTTTTGGTAATTTCACGAGGACTGAAATTTTATTTGAAATATGGGCTCCATTTTCGCACTAAGAAACGTTTTGTAAGTTACTTAACATTATTACTATGTTTAGTAATGTTTCTCTTTACTCTAGTAATGATTTTGAAACGTTTAGTAATCGTTTTTCAGTGTCAGTAAAATTTTTGTGCTTCGTTGCTATCTTAGCGACGAGTTTTGTACTTTTTTCAAAACGTTGAATGTATTTTAATAAGTTACTGTTTCTTAGTAATTAGTAACATTTTTAGAAACTATTTATTTTTTTTTAAATTTTATTTTACAGTTAGGCTACATTTTGGGCAATAAGAAACGTTTTTTAAGTCATTTTGTTTTTAGTAATTTTTCTGTTTACCTTAGTAAATATCTTGCAACGTTTAGTAATCATTTTTCAGTGTCGATTAATATTTTTGTGTTTCGTTGTTGCTTTATCGATGATTTTAGTAATTTTTTTTTCCAAACATTAAGCTATTTTAAGATTAAGTTACTGTTTATTAGTAATTAGTAATATTGTTAGTAACTATTTATTGTTGTTTGGCGGTTGTTTCACTTTGTTTCTGTCATTGTGTGGTTGCCAAATCAAATTTTTTTAATTTAGAGATCTTACTGTTTTCAAAACATGCTTTTTAGTAACTTTTTTGTTTCTTTTGTCCATTGTGGAGAAACTAATATTTTATTTTAAAATATTGCCGACATTCTGACAGGTTTTCTGAATCACTTATTATTAGTAACATATTAAGTAATTTTTTCTATTTGTTTTGGTAATTTTATGAGGACACTGAAATTTTATCTAAAATATGGATTACATTTTGGCAATAAGAAACGTATTCTAAATTACTTAACATTATTACTATGTTTAGTAATGGTTCTATTTACTTTAGTAATCATTTTGAAAAGTTTAGTAGTTGTTTTTCAGTGCCAGTAATATTTTTGTGTTTCGTTGTTACCTTAGCGACGAGTTTTGTGCTTTTTTCAAAACGTTGAATGTATTTTAACATTAAATTACTATCTCTTAGTAATTAGTAATATTTTTAGTATCTGTTTAATGTTTTTTAGTCATTATTTTACTTGGTTTCTGTAATTACGTGGTTGCCAAATCAATCTGTTTTAATTTTGAAATCTTAGTTTCCAAAAGATGCTTTAGTAACTTTTTTGTATCGTTGCTACTTTGTGGAAAAACTAATAATTTATTTTAGAAGCATTTTGACACTTTTTTGAATAATACAATATTTCTAACATATTTAGTAACTTTTTCTATTTGTTTTGGTAATTTCATGGCACTGAAATTTTATTTAAAATATGGATTACATTTTGGCACTAAGAAACGTTTTCTAAGTTACTTGACATTATTACTATGTTTAGATATTTTTTTCTATTTACTTTAGTAATCATTTTGAAACGTTTAGTAATTGTTTTTCAGTGTCGGTAGTGTTTCGTTGTTACCTTAGCGATGATTTTTGTGCTTTTTTCAAAATGTATGTATTTTAACATTAAATTACTGTCTCTTAGTAATTAGTAAGATTTTTAGTACCTGTTTAATGTTTTTTGGTCATTATTTTACTTGGTTTCTGTAATTGCGTGATTGCCAAATCAATGCGTTTTAATTTTGAAATCTTAGTTTCCAAAAGATACTTTAGTAACTTTTTTTTATCGTTACACTTTGTAGGTAAACTAAGATTTTATTTAAAAATATTAACGATATTCTGACACGTTTTCTGAATCACTTAATATTAGTAACATGTCTAGTAATTGTTTCTTTTTGTTTTGGTAATTTTATGAGGGCACTGAAATTTTATTTTAAAATATGGGCTACATTTTGGAACTAAGAAACGTTTTCTAAGTCATTTACCATTATTACTATATTTAGTAATTTTTCTCTTAACTTTTGTAATTATTAAAAGCGTTTCGTAATTGTTTTTCATTGTCGGTAATATTTTTTTGGTTCGGAGTTAGCTTATTGATGAGTTTTGTATTTTTTTTCATAACATTATAGCTATTTTGACATTAAGTTACTGTCTCTTAGTAATATTTTTAGTAACTATTCATTGTTTTTGTTCACTATTACTATGTTTTTGTGATTGCGTTGTTGCCAAATCAATGTGTTTTAATTTTGAGATATTGCGGTTTCCAAAACATGCTTTAGTAACTTTTTTGTATCATTGGTACTTTGTAGAGAAACTAATATTTTATTTAAAAGCGACATTCTGACAGGTTGTCTGAATCACTAAATATTGGTAACATATTTAGTAATTGTTTTGGTAATTTTATGAGCGCACTGAAATTTTTTTTTAAATATGGGCTACATTTTGAACAGTAAGCCCGTATTTTAAGTCATTTAACATTATTACTATTTTTAGTAATTATTCTGTTTACTTTAGTAATTATTTTGAAACGTTTAGTAAACGTTTTTCAGTGTCGAATTATAATTTTTGTGTTTCGTTGTTACTTGATGGATGATTTTAGTATTTTTTCTCAAAACATTAAGCTATTTTAACATTAAGTTAGTGTCTCTTAGTAATTAGTAATATTTTAGTAACTATTGATTTTTGTCGATTGTTTTACTCTGTTTCTGTCATTGCGTGGTTGCCAAATCAGATTGTTTTAATTTTTAGATCTTGCGGTTTTTGAAACATGCTTTAGTAACTTTGTATCATTTGTAACTTGTGAAAAAACTAATATTTTATTTTGAAGTATTGGCAACATTCTGACACGTTTTCTGATTAACTTAATATTAGTAACAAATTGAGTATTTTTTTCTTTTTGGTTTGGTAGTTTAAGACAATGATATTTTATTTTAAGATATGATTTTGGCAGTTAGAAACGTTTTCAAGTCATTTAACATTATTACTACATTTAATAATTTGTACCTTTACTTTAGTAATTATTTTGAAATATTAGTAATTATTTTTCAGTGTCTGTAATATTTTTGTGTTTCGTTGATATCTTATCGATGAGTTTTGTATTTTTTTCAAAACTTTGAAGCTATTTTAACATTAAGTTACTGTCTCTTAGTAATTAGTAACTATTTATTGTTTTTAGTCACTATTTTATCATGTTTATGTCACTGCGTGGTTGCCAAATCAATATGTTTTAATTTTGAGATTTTCCAGTTTCCAAAACATGTTTTAGTAACCTTTTTGTATCGTTGGTAGTTTGTAGAAAAACTAATATTTTTTTTAGAATAACATTCTGGCACGTTTTTTGAATCATTTAATATTAGTAACATATTTATTGTTGTTTTCTATTTGTTTTGGTAATTTTATGAGGACACTGAAATTTTATTTTAAAATATGGGCTACATTTTACCACTAAGGAACGTTTTTTAAGTCATCTAACATTGTTACTATGTTTAGTGATTTTTTTCTTTACTTTAGTAATTATTTTGAAAGGTTTTAGTCATCATTTTTCAGTGTCGGTAATATGTTTGTGTTTCGTTGTTACTTTATCGATGAGTTTTGTATTTTTTTCAAAACATTGAAACTATTTTAACATTAAGTTATTGTCTCTTAGTAATTGGTAACATTTTTAGAAAGTATGTATTATTTTTTGCCTATTATTTTACTATGTTCCTGTCATTGCGTAATTGCCAAATCAATGTGCTTTAATTTTGAGATCTTGCGGTTTTCAGAACATGCTTTAGTAACTTTTTTGTATCGTTGGTACTTTGTAGAGAAACTAATAATTTATGTTAGTACAATTGCTACATTCTGACACGTTTTTTTAATCACTTAATATTCATAGTAACAATTCGTAATTTTTTCTCTTTGTTTTTGTAATTTTATAAGGACATCGAAATTTTAATTTAAAATATGGGTTACATTTTGGGCAGTAAGAAATATTTTTTAAATTATTTAGCATTATTACTATATTTAGTAATTTTTCTCTTTACTTAAGTAATCATTTTGAAACGTTTAGTAATCATTTTTCAGTATCGGCAATGTTTTTATGTTTCGTTGATATCTGATCGATGAGTTTTGTATTTTTTTCAAAGCATTGAAGCTATTTTAACATTAAGTTACTGTCTCTTAGCAATTATTAACATTTTTAGTAACTATTGATTGTTTTTTGGCTAATATTTTATTATGTTTTTGTCATTGCGTGGTTGCCAAATCAATGCGTTTTAATTTTTTTGAGACAGTTTTCAAAACATGTTTTAGTAACTTTTTTGTATCGTTGGTAGTTTGTAGAAAAACTAATAATTTATTTTAGAATAGTGGCGACATTCAGGCACGTTCTTTGAATCACTTAATAATAGTAACATATTTATTATTGTTTTTTGTTTGTTTTGGTAATTTTATGAGGATACTGAAATTTTATTTTAAAATATGGTCTACATTTTACCACTAAGGAACGGTTTTTAAGTCATTTAACATTGTTACTATCTTTAGTGATTTTTTTCTTTACTTTAGTAATTATTTTGAAACGTTTAGTCATCATTTTTCAGTGTCGGTAATATTTTTGTGTTTCGTTGAAATCTTATCGATGAGTTTTGTGTTTTTTTTTAAACATTTAAGCTATTTTACCATTAGGTTACTATCTGTTAGTAATTAGTAACTATTTATTGTTTTTTGGCCGCTATTTTATCATGTTTTCGTTTAATTTTGAGATCTTGCAGTTTCCAAAACATGTGTCAGTAACTTTCTTGTATCGTTGGTACTTTGTAGAAAAACTAATAATTTATTTTAGAATCATATTGCCATTCTGGCACGTTTTTTTGAATCACTTAATATTAGTAGTAACATAATTAGTAATTTTTTCTCCTTGTTTTTGTAATTTGATAAGGACATCGAAATTTTATTTTAAAATATGGCTACATTTTGGGCAGTAAGAAACGTTTTTTAAATTATTAAGTATGTTTACTATATTTAGCAATTTTTCTCTTTACTTTAGTAATGATTTTGAAACGTTTAGTAATCATTTTTCAGCGTCGATTAATATTTTTGTGTTTCGTTACTTTATCGATGATTTTAGTAATTTTTTTTTCTCCAAACATTAAGCTATTTTAAGATTCAGTTACTGTCTCTTAGTAATTAGTAATATTGTTAGTAACTATTTATTGTTGTTTGGCGATTGTTTCACTTTGTTTCTGTCATTGCGTGGTTGCCAAATCAAATTGTTTTAATTTTGAGATCTTCCGGTTTTAAACACATGCTTTTTAGTAACTTTTTTGTATCATTTGTCCATTGTGGAGAAACTAATATTTTATTTTTAAATATTGGCGACATTTTGACAGGTTTTCTGAATCACTTAATATTAGTAACATATTTAGTAATTTTTTTTATTTGTTTTGGTAATTTCACGAGGACACTGAAATTTATTTAAAATATGGCTACATTTTCGCACTAAGAATCGTTTTGTAAGTTACTTAACATTATTACTATGTTTAGTAATGTTCCTCTTTACTTTAGTAATGATTTTGAAACGTTTAGTAATCGTCTTTCAGTGTCAGTAATATTTTTATGTTTCGTTGTTAACTTAGCGATGAGTTTCCTACTTTTTTTAAAACGTTGAATGTATTTTAATAGGGTACTGTCTTTTAGTAATTAGTAACATTTTTAGAAACTATTTATTGTTTTTTGGTCATTTTTTATCGTGTTTTTGTGATTATGTGATTCGGTTCAAATCAATGTGTTTTAGTTTTGAAATCTTTCATTTCCAAAACATGATTTAGTAACTTTTTTGTATCGTTGGTATTTTGTAGAGAAACTAATATTTATTTTAAAATATTGGCGACATTCTGACACGTTTTCTGAATCAATTAATATTATTAACATATTTACTAATGTTTTTTATTTGTTTTCGTAATTTTATGAGAACAATGAAATTTTATTTTAAAGTTAGGCTACATTTTGGACAATAGGAAACATTTTTTAAGTAATTTTATTTTTAGTAATTTTTCTGTTTACTTTAGTAATTAGTTTGCAACGTTTAGTAATCATTTTTCAGTGTCGATTAATATTTTTGTCTTTCGTTGTTACTTTATCGAAGGTTTTAGTAATTTTTTCCCCAAAGATTAAGCTATTTTAAGATTGAGTTACTGTCTCTTAGTAATTAGTAATATTGTTAGTAACTGTTTATTGTTGTTTGGCGATTGTTTCACTTTGTTTCTTTCATTGCGTGGTTGCCAAATCAAATTGTTTTAATTTTGAGATCTTGCTGTTTTCAAAACATGCTTTTTAGTAACTTTTTTGTATCATTTGTCCATTGTGGAGAAACTAATATTTTAATTTAAAATATTAGCAACATTCTGACACGTTTTCTGAATCACTTTTTATTAGTCACATATTAAGTAATTGTTTTTATTTGATTTGGTAATTTCACGAGGACTGAAATTTTATTTGAAATATGGGCTCCATTTTCGCACTAAGAAACGTTTTGTAAGTTACTTAACATTATTACTATGTTTAGTAATTTTTTTCTTTACTTTAGTAATGATTTTGAAACGTTTAGTAATCGTCTTTCAGTGTCAGTAAAATTTTTGTGCTTCGTTGTTATCTTAGCGATGAGTTTTGTACTTTTTTCAAAACGTTGAATGTATTTTAATAAGTTACTGTCTCTTAGTAATTAGTAACATTTTTAGAAACTATTTATTTTTTTTTAAATTTTATTTCAAAGTAAGGCTACATTGTTAAGCAATAAGAAACGTTTTTTAAGTAATTTTGTTTTTAGTAATTTTTCTGTTTACCTTAGTAAATATCTTGCAACGTTTAGTAATCATTTTTCAGTGTCTATTAATATTTTTGTGTTTCGTTTTTACTTTATCGATGATTTTAGTAATTTTTTTTTCCAAACGTTAAGCTATTTTAAGATTAAGTTACTGTTTCTTAGTAATTAGTAATATTGTTAGTAACTATTTATTGTTGTTTGGCGATTGTTTCACTTTGTTTCTGTCATTGCGTGGTTGCCAAATCAAATTGTTTTAATTTTGAGATCTTCCTGTTTTAAACACCTGCTTTTTAGTAACTTTTTTGTATCATTTGTCCACTGTGGAGAAACTAATATTTTATTTTAAAATATTAGCGACATTCTGACACGTTTTCTAAATCACTTATTATTAGTAACATATTAAGTATTTTTTTCTATTTGTTTTGGTAATTTCACGAGGACACTGAAATTTAATTTAAAACATGGTCCACATTTTCGCACTAAGAAACGTTTTGTAAGTTGTTTATCATTATTACTATGTTTAGTAATTTTTTTCTTTACTTTAGTAATGATTTTGAAACGTTTAGTTATCGTTTTTCAGTGTCAGTAATATTTTTATGTTTCGTTGTTAACTTAGCGATGAGTTTCGTACTTTTTTCAAAACGTTGAATGTATTTTAATAGGTTACTGTCTTTTAGTAATTAGTAACGTTTTTAGAAACTATTTATTGTTTTTTGGTAATTTTTTATCGTGTTTTTGTCATTGTGTGATTCGGTTTAAATCAATGTGTTTTAGTTTTGAAATCTTTCATTTCCAAAACATGATTTAGTAACTTGGTATTTTGTAGAGAAACTAATATTTATTTAAAAATATTGGCGACATTCTGACACGTTTTCTGAATCAATTAATATTATTAACATATTTACTAATGTTTTTTATTTGTTTTCGTAATTTCATGAGGACAATGAAATTTTATTTTAAAGTTAGGCTACATTTTGGACAATAAGAAACATTTTTTAAGTCATTTTATTTTTAGTAATTTTTCTGTTTACTTTAGTAATTAGTTTGCAACGTTTAGTAATCATTTTTCAGTGTCGATTAATATTTTTGTCTTTCGTTGTTACTTTATCGAAGGTTTTAGTAATTTTTTCCCCAAAGATTAAGCTATTTTAAGATTGAGTTACTGTCTCTTAGTAATTAGTAATATTGTTAGTAACTGTTTATTGTTGTTTGGCGATTGTTTCACTTGGTTTCTGTCATTGCGTGGTTGCCAAATCAAATTGTTTTAATTTTGAGATCTTGCTGTTTTCAAAACATGCTTTTTAGTAACTTTTTTGTATCATTTGTCCATTGTGGAGAAACTAATATTTTAATTTAAAATATTAGCAACATTCTGACACGTTTTCTGAATCACTTATTATTAGTAACATTTTAAGTAATTTTTTCTATTTGTTTTGGTGATTTCACGAGGACTCGGAAATTTTATTTGAAATATGGGCTACATTTTGGACAGTAAGAAACGTTTTTTAAGTCATTTAACATTATTACTATTTTTAGTAATTATTCTGTTTACTTTAGTAATTATTTTGAAACGTGTCGTATCGTTTTTCAGCGTCGAATTAATATTTTTGTGCTTCGTTGTTACCTTATCGATGAGTTTTGTTTTTTTTTCTAAACATTGAAGCTATTTTAACATTAAGTTACTGTGTATTAGTAATTAGTAACATTTTTAGTAACTATTTATTGTTGTTTGGCTACTATTTTACTATGTTCCTGTCATTGCCAAATCAATGTGTTTTAATTTTGAGATATTGCAGTTTCCAAAACATGCTTTAGTAACTTTTTTGTATCGTTGGTACTTTGTGGAGATACTAATATTTTATTTAAAAATATTAGCGACATTCTGACAGGTTTTCTGAATCACTTAATATTAGTAACATATTTAGTAATGTTTTTCTTTTTGGTTTCGTAATTTTATAACACTGATATTTTATTTTAAGATATGAGTTACATTTTCACAGCAAGAAACGTTTTCAGTCATTTAACATTATTACTACATTTAAAAATTGTTACCTTTATTTTAGTAATTTTTTTGTATCGTTGGTACTCTGTAGAGAAACTAATATTTTATTTAAAATATTAGCGACATTCTGACACGTCTAAATATTAGTAACATATTTAGTAATTGTTTCTTTTTGTTTTGGTAATTTTATGAGGGCACTCAAATTTCATTTCAAAATATGGGCTACATTTTGGACAGTAAGAAACGTTTTTTAAGTCATTTAACATTATTACTATTTTTAGTAATTATTCTGTTTACTTTAGTAATTATTTTGAAACGTGTAGTATCGTTTTTCAGTGTCGAATTAATATTTTTGTGCTTCGTTGTTACCTTATCGATGAGTTTTGTTTTTTTTTCAAAACATTGAAGCTATTTTAACATTAAGTTACTGTGTATTAGTAATTAGTAACATTTTTAGTAACTATTTATTGTTGTTTGGCTACTATTTTACTATGTTCCTGTCATTGCCAAATCAATGTGTTTTAATTTTGAGATATTGCAGTTTCCAAAACATGCTTTAGTAACTTTTTTGTATCGTTGGTACTTTATGGAGAAAGTAATATTTTATTTTAAAAAATTAGCGACGTTCTGACACGTTTTTGAATCAGTTAATATTAGTAATATATTTGGCAATTTTTTCTCTTTGTTTTGGTCACTTGTAGAGGGCACTGAAATTTTATTTTAAAATACGGGCCACACTTTGGGTAGTAAGAAATGTTTTTTAAGTCATTTAACGTTATTGCTGCATTTAGTAATTTTTTTCTTCATTTTAGTAATCAGTTTAAAACGTTTGGTAGTCTTTCAGTGTTTTGTGTTTTGTTGTTATCTTGTCGTTGACTTTGCTGTAGTTTGACTGCTAGTTTAATTGCCTTTGCTTTTAAAATTTAGTGGTTTAAAAAATTCCGGTTTGGAATCGTCATTTAGTAACTATTTAGTGATTTTTTCTGAAAAAGTCACCAAAACATTTTTTTGTGGTTTAGATGCTATCTTTCTATGAAATTTTTGTGATTTTGTTAACTCGGACTTTAGTAATATTTTTGGAAAACGTTTTAGTTTTTTTGAGAACAATTTTACTATCGTTATACATGTTTCAAGAATTTTTCCTAAGTTTCTTCCGATTTTGGCTTCTAAATCTCCATTTTTGTACCGTTGTGTCTCATCTTAGTTTGTTCTTGTCAGGTGTTTTAGTGTCTTTGGGCGCTCCAATTCATGTGCCCTCGCCTGGTTACAATACCACACATACCTTTACCACTTTTTTCTTGGTGTTAATGGCATAGTCGATTTTGATGTTTGATTTGTTTTGTTTCTAGTGTGCGGCTCTTTTACAGTCATCCAAAGTTTGGATTCATGAGAGATACTATGGTCTGAATTATATATTTTATATACAGTAGCTACTGGATCGTTTTTCTCTTAGTGACGTCTTGGACTTGGTATGTCATGGCTTCTTCTGGTCAGACATCTAGTTGTCCTAACACCGACTGGATGTTTCTTTTGTACTCTCTCTGTCTTCTTGGTTTTCTCAGTTCGTCATTTCACTTGTACACATATTGTCTACCACTTGCACTCTGCGGAGGAAGCTCCGGTTTTGGAGCTGTGGTCTACTACGTGTTTTTACATGCATAGATCATACGTTGAAGGAAAACAAATCAAGACAAGCCATGTTATCGAAGAATTTAATATTAAATTACTGTCTATTTACTACTTCAACTTTAGTTCCATTTCTGGTAACGATCTTATTACATTTTTATCACTATGACACTTCAACTTAGTTTAGTCTTTTGTTTTTTTTGTTGGTATTAATTTGGTGACTTTTATTGCCAACCCGAAGTATTATACTTTTGAATTGACGCTAAAACGATTTTCGTTTCAGTAATTTTTGTATAAATGTCTTTAAGATTGTCAATAGGATTATAAAGACTGGTTCTGGCCCAATAAATGTCTCGTCGGATCTTTTTACAGCGAGTTCTTTGATATGTTCCCATGTATAGCAAAGTTTCCAGACAAAACAAGTAGTTTTTCTACGAGCGATAGCTGTAGGCACTTAAGTTCAAATTAATTGCCTCGTTTTATCGTAAATTCAGTTCCTAGATGTAGTAACACTATTTGGTAACTACAATTGTATTACTGTAATCGGCGTTTCGTATTGACGTTTTTACGATTAGTTATGTAAGTTTCGAGCGAGGGACGCAAATAAAAGTGCGATCGAACGACAGATTTACGAGACGTAAAGTTCGAAAAGCTATTTTAAATCTAGTAAGTAATAAAACACTTGAACGTACTCAAAAATCGTTCTGGTAATAAAAATTAATAAAAAGCTTTAATTCGATGACCGTTCGGCGCCAGTTGCTAGACCAATAACGAAATACAATGAACGCATAAAATTTCCCGTTTGTCGAAAGAATCTTCTTGCGCAATTCCATCGTCGTCAATTGCCGCAATTGCATTTTAAATAGATAATCGCAACAGCGCAGATTTCCTACTTAAAATTCAATCAGAAAATTTAAGTCGCGTGGGCATCTTGTAAAACGATTTTAGTAATGTGCTCAATTAAATGTTTTTTTTCGTTTTAAATACGATCTGTTGACCCAAATTTTAACCAGCCTATTTCGTATTCGGAACGCATCTTTAGTTCAAGGTTTTCGTATTGGCGTCGCCAATTTTGCCGCGGCCGCCTACAACTTTATTTCAAATAAAAACAAACTTAGTAGGCCGTGCACCGTTAAGACGCAATTAAGATTTGATAATGAAACGTTGCACCAGAAGCGCCAGTTTCATTTATGTAAATTAGGTCGAAATAATTATTTTGTTGACGTTCCTCTAATGGTAACATCTGTTATCGTTTCGTCGGCCATTTTGTTGCCCGTAATGGCGTTTACCTTTGTAAAGCCAAGCGCGGAAATTAAATTTCCGCGAAAAGCCATTTATCTGCGATCGCTTTTTAAGTGCAGAAAAAGCTTCGATAAATACCTTGTATTGTGTAATTGTACACACCTTATTCATTATAGAAAATAACCGTTATGGTGCTTAATGCCTGATGACTCATTTTGTATTCAAGATGTAATTGAACGTTTTATTCGAATGGATTCTAATTTAGTCGGCAGAAATTTTGGTATCTTGCACCCGCGTTTTGCCTGTTTTCTGGGTAAAGTAACTTTTGACTTTGGGTGTAGAATAATGGACGATCCTGAAATCAAAGAGACTGTAGAGCAAATTTTGGGCAAAGGAGCTAAAGTGGTCGATTGCGAGAAAAAGTCGTCGATTAAAGAGGAGGAAGTGCTTTTGATCAATGGAATTCCGGTTACTCTGGAAGGACGAGATGGACGCGCGATCAAAGAAGCTTTAATGACTGGACAAGTACCACCTTGCGATCTTCTGAATACTTTACTAATCAAAACTGGAATTTTGAAAGCGCCCGTTAAATTAGACACATCGTTGAGCGTTAAATCGACGACCGTTACGAAAGAAGAAGTAACCGTTTCCAGAGATGGAAAAGTAGTCGACGAAAGAAGTCGCGAAACGAAAGAGCACAATTTTTTTACCAGTGCCATTAGCGAAGTTTACGAACCGGTAAGAGTCATACCAACTACGGAACTTTTAAACGGGCAGCATGCGAAAAATAAGTATACGCCAAATGACACTTTTCCAGTAAATGGAAATGGGAAGTTTAGTAATGGGTACGAGACTGGTAGCGATCACAAGTTTAGTTCTTTTTCGAGTGCTAGTAGCTACGAGTCCGATGTACCAGAGCCCCATCATCGAAAAGCTACGGCCACTCTAAGTAAAGATTCGGGTAATTTAACTGGTAATATGTCGTCCACTAAAGTCTTCACGCCAAGTTCGATCGATTCGTTAAGCTCGTTGGACGAAACTGATTTTAAAAACGACTTGGTCGACAAATTTCGCAAATGCGGGTTCAACTCCAACGGATACAAAAAGGAAGTTTCGGTGAGATTCTGTGACATATTGCGCCGTTTATTTAGATTTGCGATTATTGTGCTTTTTCTGAACACGTTTGTTTTTAGCCTACGATTTTTGGTACCGTTGCGTCCGACCACACACCCAAAGACTGTTCAAATCGACGGGTAAGTTATTTTTAATTAACTCTTACATACACTAATGAATTAAAAGTGAAGCCAAAAACGTCCATTTGCTAGGTAGCCAAAATATTGTTATTTGATTGGTTAACGCCGTATAATAACGGGTACCATCTTGTGAGTATCTCACGAACTACTATTACAGGAAACTGTATATGTGTAGTTAAAATTTATTAATGGTAGTTTTTGAAACACCTACAAGATGTCACTTTACGTCGCAAATTTGTACTGACTACCTAACAAATGGCCGATGTTGGCTTCATTTTTTTATTTACCGTTGATAGTATCTTAATTGATAAAAGTAATTGCGAAACGGTAACGCTTAATTTAATCGATAGAAATGCTTTTAATTAATCAGTTTTATTTAATTAGAGCTTACCGCAAACTCCACAAACTGGTAAAAACTTTTCCTCTATTTACAATGGCGAAGCAGTTTCTGAAAATGCCTCAATTGCAGAATTACAGCATGATAACGTAAGCATTTACTAACTTATTAATTATCATTAGTGTAACAATGCGATTCTTGTTTTTTGAGACGCGTTGCTTTATTAGCTTAAGTGTTAACATTAAACGGATCGACATAAAGAGTGAGCCAAAAAGAATGTCCACGTAATGTAGAAAAAATCTGTAGTTGGTAGCAATTAATTTTAAGCGTTTTTTATTCTGAATGGCGATTTTAACGGTACATAAGACAAGGTACTGGTTAATGAGGTGGCGAGGGTACTTGTGCTTTCCAAATCAGTTTTTTACCTGAAACTGTTGTGGCAAACGCCATCTTGTACCACAACACTTCTATTAGATTTTTACCGGTATCGGTTTAGAATTACGTCAAATTGTTTAGTATGCTTGTGAAAACTGTATCACAGTATTCCCCGTGCTGACAGGTCTTGAAATTTTTAGTTGTACAATTTACGATCCAACTAAAATCGCCGTAGTTCTCTACATGATAGCAAAAAAGCACAACATCTAACAAACAAACGGTAACTGGTGGGTACGTAAGGTGCCGATATCTGGAACTTAACTGTCAATGCAGAACCTCGGGTTTTGTGTATCTTGCTTTTGTTTTTCTATGCCTAAGCACAAAAGTGTGATTGTATCAGTCGGTAGTTATAATTAGAAATAAAAATGAACCAATCTCGCGAAATGGGACAGGAATTTAAACTTTATGGATAAACCCACCTTGCGATGTAGCTGGAACCCGGTTTTCCAAATTTAATCAGAAACTTTTTTTTTTAATTCTATTGAAGTCACTCTGTGATGACTCTTGTCATGGCGCTTTCTTTCGATGATTATGACTGCTTTCTAAAGAGCTTAACTCACGCTCACCTGGAGCGGTCGTAGGTATAATTAGAAATAGACTATATGCATTCATTTGAAGCCTCTCTGTAATCACTCTTGTCATGGCGCTTTCTTTTGACGATTGGGACTGGTTTCTAAAGTATCTTAGCTCACACTCACCTGGAGCGGTCGTAGGTATAATTAGAAATAGACTATATAAAACTAAACTGTCAAAGCTAATCGTCGTGTTTTTATGTCTAATTGAGACAGGGTATAAGGAAGACAAGTACTTAAATTTTATGGATATACCCACCTTGCGATGTAGCTGTAACCCGGTTTTCCAAATTTAATCAAAAGCTTTTGTTTGAGTTTTTTTAATTCATTTGAACCTACTCTCTAATGACTCTTGTCATGACGCTTTCTTTCGACGATTGGGACTGGTTCCCAAGTATCTTAAGTCACACTCGCTTGGAGCGGTCATAGGAAGAAATTGAAATAGACTATATAGAACTTAATGTCAAAAAAGATTCTCGCGTGACGATGTAGCGTCATTACGTTTTTCTATGTCTAAATGGGACGAGGTATTAGAAATACAGCAACTTAAACTTCATGGATACACCCACTTTGCGATTTATAGAACCCGATTTTCCAAATTTAATCAGAAACGTTTGTTTGAATTTGTAATTAATTTGCAGCCATTCCTTGATGAATCTTGTCATGACGCATTCTTTCGCCGATTTCGACTGGTTTCTAAAGTACCTTAACTCACATTCGCTTGGAGCGGTCGTAGGTCTAATAAGAGATAGAGTATACGGGACTTAACTATCAAAGTAGATCCTCACGTTTTGGTATAGCACATGATGTAGCGTGAATTTGTTTTTCTATGTGTCAAATTAGAACGGCAGGAACTTAAACTTCATGGATGAACGTATCTTACGATGTAGCTGGAACCCGGTTTTCCAAATTTAATCACAAATGCTTATTTGAGTTTTTTAATTCATTTAAAACCACTCTCTAATGCCTCTTGTCATGGCGCTTTCTTTCGACGATTGTGACTGGTTTCTAAAGTATCTTAAGTCACACTCGCTTGGAGGGGTCGTAGGTAGACATTGAAATGGACTATATGGAACTTAATGTCAAATCAGATTCTCGCGTTTTGGTGTAAGACTTGATGATGTAGCGTGAATTCATTTTTCGATTTCTAAATGGGACAAGACATTAGAAAGATAGGAACTTAAACTTCATGGATAAACCCACCTTGCGATGTAGCTGGAACCCAGTTTTACAAATTTAATCAAACTCTTTTGTTTGAGTTATTTAAATTCATTTGAACCTACTTTCTAATGACTGCTGTTATGGCGCTTTCTTTCGACGACTGGGACTGGTTTCTAAAGTGTCTTAACTCACAATCGCTTAGAGGGGTCGTAGGTAGACATTGAAGTGGATATGGAACTTAACTGTCAACGAAGATCCTTGCGTTTTGGTGTAACACTTGATGATGTCGCATCAATTCGTTTTTCTATGTCAAAATGGGACGAAGTATTAGAAAGACAGGATCTTAAACGTCATGAATACACCCACCTCGCGATGTAGCTAGAACCCGGTTTTCCAAATTTAATCAGAAATGTTTGTTTGAATTTGTAATTAATTTGCAGAAATTCTTTGACGAATCTCGTCATGAAGCATTTTTTCGCCGATTGGGATTGGTTCCTAAAGTACCTTAACTCACGCTCGCTGGGAGCGGTCGTAGGTCTAATAAGAAATAGACTATTCGAAGTTTAACTATCAAAGTAGATTCTCACGTTTTGGTATAGAACATGATGTAGCGTTAATTCGTTTTCCTATGTCTAAATGGGACGATGCATTAGAAAGACAGGAACTTAAACTTCATGGATAAACCCACCTTGCGATGTAGCTGAAACCCAGTTTTTCAAATTTAATCAAAATCTTTTGTTTGAGTTTTTTAAATTCATTTGAACCTACTTTCTAATGACTGCTGTTATGGCGCTTTCTTTCGACGACTGGGACTGGTTTCTAAAGTGTCTTAACTCACAATCGCTTAGAGGGGTCGTAGGTAGACATTGAAGTGGATATGGAACTTAACTGTCAACGAAGATCCTCGCGTTTTGGTGTAACATTGGATGATGTCGCATCAATCCGTTTTTCTATGTCAAAATGGGACGAAGTATTAGAAAGACAGGATCTTAAACTTCATGGATACACCCACCTCGCGATGTAGCTAGAACTCGGTTTTTCAAATTTAATCAGAAACGTTTGTTTGAATTTGTAATTGATTTCTCTGCAATTCTTTGACGAATCTCGCCATGAAGCATTCTTTCGCCGATTGGGATTGGTTCCTAAAGTACCTTAACTCACGCTCGCTGGGAGCGGTCGTAGGTCTAATAAGAAATAGACTATTCGAAGTTTAACTATCAAAGTAGATTCTCACGTTTTGGTATAGAACATGATGTAGCGTTAATTCGTTTTCCTATGTCTGAATGGGACGATGCATTAGAAAGACAGGAACTTAAACTTCATGGATAAACCCACCTTGCGATGTAGCTGGAACCCAGTTTTACAAATTTAATCAAACTCTTTTCTTTGAGTTTTTTAAATTCATTTGAACCTACTTTCTAATGACTGCTGTTATGGCGCTTTCTTTTGGCGACTGGGTCTGGTTTTTAAAGTGTCTTAACTCACAATCGCTTAGAGGGGTCGTAGGTAGACATTGAAGTGGATATGGAACTTAACTGTCAACGAAGATCCTCGCGTTTTGGTGTAACATTGGATGATGTCGCATCAATCCGTTTTTCTATGTCAAAATGGGACGAAGTATTAGAAAGACAGGATCTTAAACTTCATGGATACACCCACCTCGCGATGTAGCTAGAACTCGGTTTTTCAAATTTAATCAGAAACGTTTGTTTGAATTTGTAATTAATTTGCAGCAATTCTTTGACGAATCTCGTCATGAAGCATTCTTTCGCCGATTGGGATTGGTTCCTAAAGTACCTTAACTCACGCTCGCTGGGAGCGGTCGTAGGTCTAATAAGAAATAGACTATTCGAAGTTTAACTATCAAAGTAGATTCTCACGTTTTGGTATAGAACATGATGTAGCGTTAATTCGTTTTCCTATGTCTAAATGGGACGATGCATTAGAAAGATAGGAACTTAAACTTCATGGATAAACCCACCTTGCGATGTAGCTGAAACCCAGTTTTTCAAATTTAATCAAACTCTATTGTTTGAGTGTTTTAAATTCATTTGAACCTACTTTCTAATGACTGCTGTTATGGCGCTTTTTTTCGACGACTGGGACTGGTTTCTAAAGTGTCTTAACTCACAATCGCTTAGAGGGGTCGTAGGTAGACATTAAAGTGGATATGGAACTTAACTGTCAACGAAGGTCCTCGCGTTTTGGTGTAACACTGGATGATGTCGCATCAATCCGTTTTTCTATGTCAAAATGGGACGAAGTATTAGAAAGACAGAATCTTAAACGTCATGGATACACCCACCTCGCAATGTAGCTAGAACTCGGTTTTTCAAATTTAATCAGAAACGTTTGTTTGAATTTGTAATTAATTTGCAACAATTCTTTGACGAATCTCGTCATGAAGCATTCTTTCGCCGATTGGGATTGGTTCCTAAAGTACCTTAACTCACGCTCGCTGGGAGCGGTCGTAGGTCTAATAAGAAATAGACTATTCGAAGTTTAACTATCAAAGTAGATTCTCACGTTTTGGTATAGAACATGATGTAGCGTTAATTCGTTTTCCTATGTCTAAATGGGACGATGCATTAGAAAGATAGGAATTTAAACTTCATGGATAAACCCACCTTGCGATGTAGCTGATACCTAGTTTTACAAATTTAATCAAACTCTTTTGTTTGAGTTTTTTAAATTCATTTGAACCTACTTTCTAATGACTGCTGTTATGGCGCTTTCTTTCGACGACTGGGACTGGTTTCTAAAGTGTCTTAACTCACAATCGCTTAGAGGGGTCGTAGGTAGACATTAAAGTGGATATGGAACTTAACTGTCAACGAAGATCCTTGCGTTTTGGTGTAACACTGGATGATGCCGCATCAATCCGTTTTTTGATGTCAAAATGGGACGAAGTATTAGAAAGACAGGATCTTAAACTTCATGGATACGCCCACCTCGCGATGTCGCTAGAACTCGGTTTTCAAATTTAATCAGAAACGTTTGTTTGAATTTGTAATTGATTTGCAGCAATTCTTTGACGAATCTAGTCATGAAGCATTCTTTCGCCGATTAGGATTGGTTCCTAAAGTACCTTAACTCACGCTGGCTGGGAGCGGTCGTAGGTCTAATAAGAAATAGACTATTCGAAGTTTAACTATCAAAGTAGATCCTCACGTTTTGGTATAGCACATGATGTAGCGTTAATTCGTTTTCCTATGTCTAAATGGGACGATGCATTAGAAAAATAGGAATTTAAACTTCATGGATAAACCCACCTTGCGATGTAGCTGGAACCCAGTTTTACAAATTTAATCAAACTCTTTTCTTTGAGTTTTTTAAATTCATTTGAACCTACTTTCTAATGACTGCTGTTATGGCGCTTTTTTTCGACGACTGGGACTGGTTTCTAAAGTGTCTTAACTCACAATCGCTTAGAGGGGTCGTAGGTAGACATTGAAGTGGATATGGAACTTAACTGTCAACGAAGATCCTCGCGTTTTGGTGTAACACTGGATGATGCCGCATCAATCCGTTTTTCTATGTCAAAATGGGACGAAGTGTTAGAAAGACAGGATCTTAAACTTCATGGATACACCCACCTTGCGATGTAGCCAGAACTCGGTTTTTCAAATTTAATCAGAAACGTTTGTTTGAATTTGTAATTAATTTGCAGCAATTCCTTGACGAATCTCGTCATGAAGCATTCTTTCGCCGATTGGGATTGGTTCCTAAAGTACCTTAACTCACGCTCGCTGGGAGCGGTCGTAGGTCTAATAAGAAATAGACTATTCGAAGTTTAACTATCAAAGTAGATTCTCACGTTTTGGTATAGAACATGATGTAGCGTTAATTCGTTTTCCTATGTCTAAATGGGACGATGCATTAGAAAGACAGGAACTTAAACTTCATGGATAAACCCACCTTGCGATGTAGCTGGAACCCGGTTTTCCAAATTTAATCAAACTCTTTTGTTTGAGTTTTTTAAATTCATTTGAACCTACTTTCTAATGACTGCTGTTATGGCGCTTTCTTTCGACGACTGGGCCTGGTTTCTAAAGTGTCTTAACTTACAATCGCTTAGAGGGGTCGTAGGTAGACATTGAAGTGGATATGGAACTTAACTGTCAACGAAGATCCTCGCGTTTTGGTGTAACACTGGATGATGCCACATCAATCCGTTTTTCTATGTCAAAATAGAACGAAGTATTAGAAAGACAGAATCTTAAACTTCATGGATACACCCACCTCGCGATGTAGCTAGAACTCGGTTTTTCAAATTTAATCAGAAACGTTTGTTTGAATTTGTAATTAATTTGCAGCAATTCTTTGACGAATCTCGTCATGAAGCATTCTTTCGCCGATTGGGATTGGTTCCTAAAGTACCTTAACTCACACTCGCTGGGAGCGGTCGTAGGTCTAATAAGAAATAGACTATTCGAAGTTTAACTATCAAAGTAGATTCTCACGTTTTGGTATAGCACATGATGTAGCGTGAATTCTTTTTTTCTATGTTTAAATGGGACAAGGTATTATTACGACAGGAACTTAAATTTCTTGTATGAACCTACCTTGCGATGTAGCTGTAATCCGGTTTTCCAAATATAATCAAAAACTTTTGTTTGAGTTTTTTTAATTCATTTGAACCTACTCTCAAATGACTCTTGTTATGGCGCTTTCTTCCGACGATTGGTACTGGTTTCTAAGTATCTTAAGTGACACTCGCTTGGAGCGGTCGTAGGTAGAAATTGAAATAGCTTATATGGAACTTGATGTCAAAACAGATTTTTGCGTTTTGGTGTAACACTTGACGATGTAGCGTCAATACGTGTTTCTAAGTCTAAATGGAACGTGGTATTAGAAAGACGGCAACTTAAACTTCATGGATACACCCACTTTGCGATGTAGCCTAGAACCCGGTTTTCCAAATTTAATCAGAAACGTTTTAATTTGCAGCCATTCCTTGATGCATCTTGTCATGACGCATTCTTTCGCCGATTGGAACTTATTAAAGTATCTTAACTCACACTCGCTTAGAGCGGTCGTAGATCTCATAAGAAATAGACTATACAGAACAAATTAGATCCTCACGTTTTGGTATAGCACATGATGATGTAGCGTGAATTCGTTTTTCTACGTGTAAATGGGACGATGCATTAGAAAGACAGGAACTTAAACTTCATGGATAAACCCACCTTGCGATGTAGCTGAAACCACGTTTTACAAATTTAATCAAACTCTTTTGTTTGAGTTTTTTAAATTCATTTGAATCTACTTTCTAATGACTGCTGTTATGGCGCTTTCTTTCGACGACTGGGTCTGGTTTCTAAAGTATCTTAGCTCATATTCGCTTGGGGCAGTCGTAGGCACAATTAGAAAAAGACTATATGGAACTTAACTATCAACGCAGATGCTCGCGTTTTTGTGTAGCACATGATGATGTAGCGTTAATTAGAAAGACGGGACTTAATGGATACACCTACCCTGCGATGTAGCTAGAACCCGGTTTTCCAAATTTAATCAGAAACGTTTGTTTGAATTAATTTGCAGCCATTCCTTGATGACTCTTATCATGGCACATTCTTTTGTCAATTGGGACTGGTTTCTAAAGTACCTTAACTTATACTTGTCTGGAGCGGCCGTAGGTGTAATAAGAAATGAACTATATGGAATTTAACTATCAAAGCAGATCCTCACGTTTTGGTATAGCATATGATGTAGCGTTAATTCGTTTTTCTATGTCTAAATGGGACGATGCATTAGAAAGACAGGAACTTAAACTTCATGGATAAACCCACTTTGCGATGTAGCTGGAACCCGGTTTTCCAAATTTAATCAAAATCTTTTGTTTGAGTTTTTTAAATTCATTTGAACCTACTTTCTAATGACTGCTGTTATGGCGCTTTCTTTCGACGACTGGGACTGGTTTCTAAAGTGTATTAACTCACAATCGCTTAGAGCGGTCGTAAGTATAATTAAAAGAAGACTATATGGAACTTAACTGTCAAAGCAGATCGTTTTGGTGTAACACATGATGATGTATCGTCATGGCGCATTCTTTCACCAATTTGGACTGGTTCCTGAAGAACCTTAACTCACACTCGCTTGGAGCGGTCGTAGGTCTCATGAGTTCCATGTAGTCTATCTACATGGAACTTAATGTCAAAGCTTAACTTAAACTTCATGGATGAACCTACCTTGCGATGTAGCTGGAACCTGGTTTTCTAAATTTAATCAAAGGTTTTTGTTTGAGTTTTTTTAATTCATTTGAAGCCACTTTGTAATTACTCTTGTCATGGCGCTTTCTTTTGACGATGGGGACTGGTTCCTAAAGTACCTTAACTCACACTCGCTGGGAGCGGTCGTAGGTCTAATAAGCAATAGACTATTCGAAGTTTAACTATCACAGTAGATCCTCACGTTTTGGTATAGAACATGATGTAGGGTTAATTCGTTTTCCTATGTCTAAATGGGACGATGCATTAGAAAGACATGAATTTAAACTTCATGGATAAACCCACCTTGCGATGTAGCTAGAACCCAGTTTTCCAAATTTAATCAAAAACTTTTGTTTGAGTTTTTTTAATTCATTTGAATCTATTCTCAAATGACTCTTGTTATGGCGCTTTCTTTCGACGATTGGTATTGGTTTCTAAGTATCTTAAGTCACACTCGCTTGGAGCGGTCGTAGGTAGAAATTGAATTAGCTTATATGGAACTTAATGTCAAAGCAAATTTTTGCGTTTTGGTGTAATACTTGACGATGTAGCGTGAATACGTGTTTCTAAGTCTAAATGGAACAAGGTATTAGAAAGACAGCAACTTAAACTTCATAGGTACACCCGCCTTGCGATGTTGCTACAAGCATCTAGTAATTTACGAACATGCACGGCCAACTCACTGTAGCATTGAAACCATACCTGTCAGAGAGAGGGGAGGTTCAAGTGACTTTATTTTAAAGGGCGCCAGATCTTTTTTTCTTTGCAGAAATAGCTCCTGCTAGATCAGCACAGGAGGCTCGAAGCTTGTACAAAATTGTTAAGGTTCGTAAAGCTGGAGGAAACGTAGAAATAAACTAAATCGTTAACAACAATTGCACTTTAATTACTTTAGAATGATAAATAGATTAAAATTTCAATCAATAACAATTACGAGCATCACAGTGAATAAATCTAGTCCAAGTAGAAATATAAGCAGGTACTGAAATATCGGAAGTATCGGCAACTTACACTACACTTAAAACAAAAGTGTAACCATCAGAACATATAAAAAAACTTCATAAAAACATTACATTAAAAATAGTAATAATTGACAGTTGACGTAATCAGCATGCGATAGTAATTTACTTAAACTAATTGAGTGATACTAATAAGAAGCAAATCAATTCAAACGTTTTGACACGATTAGTAAATATGATTATTCATGAGTAGCACTGTAGCGACAGCGAATAATTAAAATCAAAAATTGACTTACGAAGCTTCAGGTGTACCTTCAGAAAACGTTTTCTTACTGACCTGTAATCAAACTTTCTGAAAATAATCGTGTCTACCTGGCGACTCACAAACTACAACAGATAAAAGAAAGTAATAGAAGCGAAACTTATCGTATGCTGTTACAATGTCTTTTCGTCCACGATGGTCTTAGATATTAATTGCCTCCGAAGATAGATTCTGCCCTTGTATCGCAGCGTTCATAGGTCTACAGCTTTCGATTATAATTAAACTAAGACAAGAACACCCATATTTAGGAGCACATGGGGCTAATGAAAAGACATAAAAATTACCTTTAATCAAATAAAAGAATAAAAGCCACTTACCCTGCGTGGATTAAATTAGTTAATTAAGAATACTTTCATTACCCATCGTGTTACAACACGTGGATGTTTTTAGAAAACGATTTTTAATTCACGCAGACATAGGTTGTATCGTGAACGATGTCAAAGTCAAAATGACAGTCCATCGTCTTCTCCATACGAAGGGACCAACGAGCCCGATAGATGGCGTCGGGAAATAGAACAGTAATTTTTATTAAACCAATATACAGAGTAGTGCATTATTTAAATTTAGGCACGTAACAATGTAGCCAAGAACCTGGTTTTCCAAATTTAATCAGCAACGTTTTAATTTGCAGCCATTCCTTGATGAATCTTGTCATGATGCTTTCTTTCACCGATTGGAACTGGTTATTAAAGTATCTTAACTCACACTCGCTTGGAGCGGTCGTAGGTCTAATAAGAAATAGACTATACAGAACTTAACTATCAAATTAGATCCTCACGTTTTGGTATAGCACATGATGATGTAGCGTGAATTCGTTTTTCTACGTGTAAATGGGACTAGGTATTCGAAAAGCAGGAACTTAAGCTTCATGGATTAACCTACCTTACGACGTAGCTGGTACCCGGGTTTCCAAATTTAATCAGAAACGTTTGTTTAAGTTTGTAATGAATTTGCAGCCATTCCTTGATAACTTTTGTCATGGCGCATTCTTTTGGCGATTGGGACTGGTTTCTAAAGTACCTTAACTTATACTTGCCTGGAGCGGCCGTAGGTGTAATAAGAAATGAACTATATGCAACTTAACTATCAAACCAGATCCTCACGTTTTGATGTAGCACATGGTGGAGGTATTAGAAAGACAGGAACTTAAACTTCCTGAATAAACCCACCTTGCGATGTAGCTGGAACCCGGTTTTCCAAATTTAATCAAAACCTTGTTTGAGTTATTTCAATTCATTTGAACCCACTCTCTAATGACTGTTGTCATGGCGCTTTTTTCGTCGATTAGGACTGGTTTCTAAATTTTGTTAACTAACATTTGCCTAGAGCGGTCGTAAGTATAATTAAAAGAAGACTATATGGAACTTAACTGTCAAAGCAGATCCTAGCGTTTTGGTGTAACACATGATGATGTATCGTCATGGCGCATTCTTTCGCCGATTAGGACTGGTTCCTGAAGAACCTTAACTCACACTCGCTTGGAGCGGTCGTAGGTCTCATAAGAAATAGACTACATGGAACTTAATGTCAAAGCAGATTCTCGCGTTTTGGTGTAATACTTGACGATGTAGCGTGAATTCTTTTTTCTATGTTTAAATGGGACAAGGTATTATTAAGACAGGAACTTAAACTTCATGGAGGAACCTACCTTGCGATGTAGCTGTAACCCGGTTTTCCAAATTTAATCAAAGACTTTTGTTTGAGTTTTTTAATTCATTTGAATCCTCTCTGTAATAACTTTTGTCATGGCGCTTTCTTTTGACGATTGGGACTGGTTTCTAAAGTATCTTAGCTCACACTCGCGTGGAGCGGTCGTAGGTATAATTGGAAATGGACTATATGGAACTTAACTGTCAAAGCTAATCGTCGTGTTTTTATGTCTAATTGAGACGAGGTAGTAGGAAGACAGGCACTTAAACTTCATGAATAAATCCACCTTGCGATGTAGCTGGAACCCGGTTTTCCAAATTTAAATAAAAACTTTTGATTTAGTTTTTTTAATTCATTTGAAGCCACTCTGTAATGACTCTTATCATGGCGCTTTTTTTCGCCGATTGGGACTGGTTCCTAAATTTTTTTAACTCACATTTGCCTAGAGCGGTCGTAAGTATAATTTAAAAAAAGACTATATAGAACGTAACTGTCAAACGGGATCTTCGCGTTTTGGTGTAGCGCATAATGATGTAGCGTGTATTCGTTTTTCTATGTCTAAATAGGACGGGATATTAGGAAGAAGGGAACTTAATCATGGATAAACTCACCTTGCGATGTAGCTGGAACCCAGTTTTTCAAATTCAATCAAAATCTTTTGTTTGATTTTTTTTAAATTTATTTGAACCTACTTTCTAATGGCTGCTGTCATGGCGCTTTCTTTCGACGACTGGGACTGGTTTCTAAAGTGTCTTAACTCACAATCGCTTAGAGGGGTCGTAGGTCTCATAAGACATAGACTAAATGGAACGTAATGTCAAAGCAGATTTTCGCGTTTTCGTGTAATACTTGACGATGTAGCGTGAATTCTTTTTTCTATGTTTAAATGGGACTAGGTATTATTAAGACAAGAACTTAAACTTCATGTATGAACCTACCTTGCGATGTAGCTGGAACCCGGTTTTCCAAATTTAATCAAAGACTTTTGTTTGAGTTTTTTAATTTATTTGAAGCCTTCTGTAATGACTTGTGTCATGGCGCTTGCTTTTGGCGATTGGGACTGGTTCCTAAAGTATCTTAGCTCACACTCGCGTGGAGCGGTCGTAGGTATAATTAGAAATGGACTATTCGAAGTTTAACTATCAAAGTAGATTCTCACGTTTTGGTATAGAATGATGTAGTGCTAATTCCTTTTTCTATGTCTAAATGGGACGATGCATTAGAAAGACAGGAATTTAAACTTCATGGATAAACCCACCTTGCGATGTAGCTGGAACCCGGTTTTCCAAATTTAATCAAAAACTTTTGTTTGAGTTTGTAATTCATTTGAAGCCGATCTGCGATGGTGATGGGACAAGATTTGTTTGATTTTTTTTTAATTCATTTGAACCTACTCTCAAATGACTCTTATCATGGCGCTGTTTTTCGCCCATTGGGACTGGTTTCTAAATTTTTTTAACTTACATTTACCTAGAGCGGTCGTAAGTATAATTGGAAAAAAACTATATCGAACTTAACTGTCAAAGCAGATCTTCGCGTTTTGGTGTAACACATGATGATTTATCGTCATGGCGCATTTTTTCGCCGATTGGGACTGGTTCCTAAAGTACCTTAGCTCACACTCGCTTGGAGCGGTCGTTGGTTTCATAAGAAATAGACTACATGGAACTTAATGTCAAAGCAGATTCTCGCGTGGTGTAATACTTGACGATGTAGCGTGAATTCTTTTTTCTATGTTTAAATGGGACAATGGGATTAAGACAGGAACTTAAACTTCATGAATGAACCTACCTTGCGATGTAGCTGGATCCCGGTTTTCTAAATTTAATCAAAGACTTTTGTTTGAGTTTTTTTAATTCATTTGAAGCCACTTTGTAATTACTCTTGTCATGGCGCTTTCTTTTGACGATGGGGACTGGTTCCTAAAGTATCTTAGCTCACACTCGCGTGGAGCGGTCGTAGGTCTCATAAGAAATAAACTACATGGAACTTAATCTCAAAGCTTAACTTAAACTTCATGGATGAACCTACCTTGCGATGTAGTTGGAACCCGGTTTTCTAAATTTAATCAAAGACTTTTGTTTGAGTTTGTAATTAATTTGCAGCCATTCCTTGATGACTATTGTCATGTCGCTTTCTTTTGACGATGGGGA
This sequence comes from Aquatica leii, assembly GCA_035610365.1. NCBI lineage: Eukaryota > Metazoa > Arthropoda > Insecta > Coleoptera > Lampyridae > Aquatica > Aquatica leii. The sequence goes on along the minus strand of CM069438.1, from coordinate 51,019,572 downwards.
CTGGTTTCCAAAGTATCTTGGCTCACACTCGTTTGGAGCAGTCGTAGGTATAATTAGAAATAGACTATGGAGTTTAACTGTCAAAGCTAATCGTCGGGTTTTTATGTCTAATTGAGACGATGTTTTAGGAGGGCGGGTACCTTAAGTTCATGGATAAACCCACCTTGCGATGTATGTAGCTGGAACCCGGTTTTCCAAATTTAATCAAACACTTTTGTTTGAGGTTTTTGCAATTCATTTAAACCCACTCTCTAATGACTCTTGTCATGGGGCTTTCTTTCAACTATTGGGACTGGTTTCTAAAGTAACTTAACTCACACTCGCCTGGAGGGGTCGTAGGTATAATTAGAAATAGACTTAATGAAACTTAACTGTCATAGCAGATCTTTGCGTTTTGGTGTACAAATGATGATGTAGCTTGAATTCGTTTTTCTGTGTCTAAATGGAACGAGGTATTGGAAAGAAAGGAACTTAAATTTCATGGATTAGCTCACTTTGCGATACAGGGGTCGGCACAAGTCAGGCAACGCTCTCGAAAAATTGGCATAAGTCCGGCAACGCTCATAAGTCTGACAACGCTGTCGAAAAACATTAACGCGAAGCATGGTCGTGCTTCAGACAGCTGTGTCGGTGTCATGATTACACGTGCTCGTCGAGTAGACGCGTTTTCGGAATGAAGAACCGATACAAGTTCACGCTTCAAGAAAGTTTTTTTTTGTTACGTCGTATCTTCGTACGAACGCGGATTACGAAACTATGTTTACCGAATTTCAACAACAATTTCTGAACTCGCCGCTACCAAATCGTTCAACAGTGTGGAAGATGTAGCAGAAATTCTTAACAACGGGCTCTGTTGCCGACGCCCCGCGTTCTGGACGACCGGTATCTGTAACAACTAACGAAAATATGGAAGCAGTAGCGCTGGCGTTTGTTGAGCAGCCGAACCAATCTGCAGTGCGGCTATCGGGAGAACTTCAAATATCCGATCGTTCTTTACGACGAATGCTGAAACGCATGCACTATCGAGTTTACCGTCCGCGTCTCCTTCACGAGGATGATTTCGATCGCAGATTGGAATTTTGCGAGTGGTACCTCGGATGCAGTCGGGATGATCCGCAGTTCCAGCGTTCCATTTTGTGGTCGGATGAAGCAACCTTCAAGCTGAACCGGTCAATCAGCATAACTGCGTGTACTGGAACGACCAGAATCCTCACGTCTTCATTGAAGAAGAATTAAACCTGCTTGGGGGGTGTGTGTGGGCAGGTATCCATGCGGGAGGTCTCGTGGGTCCGTACTTTTTTGAGGGTAACTTGACGGGCCAAAGTTATCTGGAAATACTCGAAGATTTACGTGGGCAAATGGACAACGAGTCAACACTCGCGAACATCCGTCATTTCATGCAAGATGGAGCTTTGCCGCACTACGAGTTATGTGTGCGGAAGTACTTTAATGTTCATTTTGGAGAATTGATAGGCAGATGAGGAATCGTTGAGTGGCCCGCACGGTTATGTGACCTGACACCCTGTGATTTCTTCCTGTGGGGCTTTCTCAAGAGGACAACGCACCCTTACCGACCTCCGAACTGCAATTAAAGAAGAATTTGAAAATCTTTACGGACAGCTTGACGTGGTTCGCCGGACCTGCATCTCCGTTGAGAAACGTTGAATAAATGCATTGATCAAGATGGGCATCAGTTTGAATACTTACAGTAACCCTTTTTCGAATCCCGTTTGTAATTTCTTTGAATAAATTCATTTTGACGCTGCATTTTTTTCTCTTAATGCAAAAATTTGTTGCCTGACTTATGCCGATTCCTGTATAGCTGGAACTCGGTTATCTAAATTAAATCAGGAACGCTTGTGTGAGTTTGTAATTCATTTGCAGTCATTCCTTGATGAACTATGCCATGGCGCATCCTTTCGCTGATTGGGACTGGCTTCTAAAGCACCCTAACTCACACACGCCTGGAGCGGTCGTAGGTATAATTAGAAATAGACTATATGGAAAGGAAATACTCGCGTTTGGTATAACACATAACGATGTAGCTTAAATTCGTTTTTCTATTGATTGAGTACGACATGACGCAATGTCGTCTTTGTTTTAGTTCACAGTAGCGAGGAGTGACCGTGGTTGTAATTAGAAATAAAAGTAAAATAAATCGGGCGAAATGAGATGAGGTATTTGAATCACAGGAACTTAAACGTCACGGTCCTAAAGTATCTTAACTCGCACTCGCCAGGATCGGTCGTAGGTATAAAAAACGCGAAGAGGTTCAACCAACTGCATAAAATATGTCTGCTCTTTTTGGCTCACCCAGTATTGATGTGTGTTTAAAACATTTGCTGTACCTACAGGCCCTTGTGTATCGAGACGGCAACTTAGTATCCGGTCCATTAGAAGCACTAATTCAACACATGGTTCCTACAGAAACGTATTACCCAGATCGAGCGTACCTATTTGCATTCCTGTTATCGTCGCGCCTGTTCATAAAACCCCACGATTTGTTGGCACGGGTGCGAAACCTCTGCGAAATCCAACAAGGCCTGGGGGCTTCGAGTAACACCACGCATCCGGGCCTGTTTAGGTTCGCCGAACACTTAGTTCAATTGCTGGCGGAATGGACCGAAACTTTTCCGTACGATTTCAGGTGAGTTTCTTTTACTCTCGTAGAAGCAACGTCTTAACATTCGTTTACAGGGACGAGCGGGTGATGCAACACGTGCGTACAATCACGCAACAATGCTGTTGCCTCAGCTCCAGCTTACGAGCGAACGTCAGTTCTCTGCTCCACAACTTATTACAAAGACTCACCGCTTTAGAGAATTACGAAAAGTTCTTGGAAGAACCCCAGCTGCCGATGGACGACGGCACCGATATCACCGAATTCTGTCCGAAACCCGAAGTGCTCGCCCAACAATTAACGCACGTCGAGCTCGAACGATTGTCGTACATAGGACCTGAAGAATTCGTACAAGCGTTTGCGAAAGAAAACCCTCACATTGAAACGTCGTTCAAAGATATGAAGAAGACGCACAATTTAGAACAGTACGTTCAGTGGTTCAATAGGCTAAGTTATTTCGTCGCGACTCAAGTGATTAGGCATTTAAAAAAGAAACAAAGAGTGCGCGTTGTCGAGTACTGGATAGAGACGGGACGCGAGTGCTTTAACATTGGAAATTTTAATAGTCTAATGGCTATAATCGCCGGCCTTAATATGTCTCCCGTGTCCAGGTTGAAAAAGACGGTGAGTAACTGGTATCAACGCGATACCATCATTTTAACGCGGAAATTTTTAGTGGCACAAAATTCAATCGGGGAAGTTTGCCATTCTGGAGCATCAGATGGACCCGAGCAGCAACTTTAGCAGCTACAGAAGTACCTTAAAAGCGGCGATGTGGCGTAGCGCTGGAGCTACAGACCAAAGACAACGCATCGTCATACCATTTTTCAGCCTCTTAGTCAAAGATTTATATTTTCTTAATCAAGGATGTTCGAACAAGTAAGTCGTACAAACTAATAACAGAAAATGTAAAAAAATTTGTTGCAGATTACCGAATGGACACATAAATTTTGAAAAATTCTGGCAACTGGCCAAACAAGTGACCGAATTCATGGCGTGGAAACAAGTGACCTGTCCTTTCGAGAAAGACCCGAAAATTATAGCGGTTCTGCAACGTGGACCCGTACTAAGCGAGAACGCCTTAGCTTTGGCAAGCTTCGAATGCGAACAACCCGAAAACAACCAAGAGAAAGAACGATGCAAAAGTCTTAAGGCCGAAGGAAACTCGGCCTAAACAAATTCTCTCATATTTTTTGTAAACATAATTTAGTGCCATCGTGCGTTCGAAATTAATTTGTAACACCGCTCATTGCCATATTTGTGAATCTCCCCTGATTACGATTGATTTAATTGTGATAACTTTTGTTCTATTTTGTTGTTGTTAAGAACCGCTTCTTGTAGATAGAAAGCACACCTCACATACTCATTCATTATTCGGAGACGGAAGACTTTGAATCATAGTTTTTGATACGAATGTTTTAGGATTTTGTACTATTTGTAGTTTTTCATACCTCAAGTATTTGGACGTACTTAATTACTATTCCATTTTGTATTTTGACCAAGTAAACAGTATTTATTCGCTTAATTATTAAAAAACAAAAGTATGACGAGCACTCTCTGAAAGTTTCCTACTACAGGCTTTGCTTTATCGATATTAGATGTTAATACAAAAACAAAAAGACTTAATTTAATCAGTATTCTAGTCATTAGGTAATAGATGAATTACTAATTAAATATATGTTGTAATGTAGCTCCGCAAGATGTAAAAAAAAAATTAATAATTTGTAATCTGTACCGATTTGTTTAATGTAAAAATGTACGCATTTACTTTGTGTTATCATTTTTTTAATTGCTATTAAAAGTTTTGATATATCGGAGGCTTTCAACGCTGGAAATTTGAACCAACGTTTTTGTTTAAGTTAGTAGTTTGGTGGTTTTTGATTGGGTCGTGGGCAGAAAGAGGAGTGGCTCGTTAGATCACAACCAGGGAACGAACATTCATTACAGTTTTACAAAATTAGAACAAAACGGCTTGGTATAAAGAAGAAAACAAGTTTGAGTTAAGTTAAAGGATAAACATAGGTAGAAGAAGCGACATTAATAACCGAAGCAAAGAATTTTGAGTGCGTAAAACGAAGATAATCTCTGGATCAATGGACGTAGTTTTATACTTCACTCTTGCTTTAGTAGCACCCTGTATAAACACATTTGTTTTAGTCGTGCCATAAATAGGTTGTTAAATTTACTTGAGCAGCCTTTTTGGATCACGAAATTAAGCTCTACTGTGTTTTATTGTTAATACACAATGAAATTTTGAGTTTTTCTAAGAATTTGCTTTAAAATTACGAGATGGCGTTGGTGCGAAAAATTTTTAATGGAAGGGACCGACGCCGAAAAAAGTGACTATCGCTTTTAAAACTTAAATGGAGTTTATACTTTTTCTTCTAAATTGTATTTTTTATTATATAAAAACCAACTGTTAGTGTTAATTGAAGACGATGGCGTACGAGTGGACTCCTAGAGGACCTGTCGATGGGCGTTTAGAAATACGGGCATGCGCATCCAGTATACAAAGGTTAGGCTTCTACTTTATTTGAGGTTATAGTGCACTGGATTTTTTTGCAAAACTAATAAAACTTGTTTGAATTATTTTTTATATCAGTCAAGGGCATTTAGTTTTAGTGTACCTACGGTAAAAGTCAACTCAAACTCTAAAATGATAATACCTTTGTGTCTGCAATGATGGCTCACGACTAAAAACTTCTTCGTATTTAGAGAACTTAAGAATCGGCACCTGATTGTGTTGATCTCTCGGTGTCTATGGCAGTGTAGACTTTGTATTGCGTAGCTTGCTGGTTCTTAAATTTCTCTATGGACAAGAAATATATATAAACTTATAAGTTCTCCTTTTCCTAAAAACGGGGTTTTCTTCATTTTTGGTTTACCCTACTATAACTTAACCTCATTTCTTATTCATATGGGTTTGCACCTTTTACAGGCACGTACTTAAACTAAAATCAAATCATTGGTCCAACAGAGGCCTTAACATACCCCTGGCCTTGAAAGGCAAAGCTTTCGACAAAATGTACGAATACGAAACATGTTTAATATAAACTTAATCTAACACCTTAACTGGCACTATCACTAGAGGCCTTAAGCAAACACAACCTAAATATTTAAAGGTAGAGGGCAAATTCTCGATTAAACTATCGGCGAATCACACCCCATGTGGTTAATATGGAGGCTGGAGGTGTAAATTTATTCTTCCTAACATTCAGTGAAACGGCCCACGCAGCACATTGACATTGACACGTCTTAATGACGTCTCGTACGTCATTTTGACGTCAATAAAACGTAATGTGCTGCCTGGGGGAAGCTGATTGTCATTCTTAATTAACAGAGTATCGACTTGTAGTTCAGAATTATTTCATTGCCATTTATTTCGTCCGGTGTTCAGAGACATATTCTTATCTGCAAAATGTTGATGCGCGGATTGAATGACTTGAAATGTTGAAAGTTTTGAAGCAGGTATTCAAGTGTAGCATGTTCAGGTACAGCCGTTAGAGTGCGCTCAAAAAGGAAATGGGCGGCGGTCAAAGAATTCAAATCGTTGGAATCTTTATATAAAGGAGTAACTGCGGGAAATTCAAAATGGTTTTTGTTTGACAAAAAAGGGTAGACAACTTCTGATACGTTAAAATAAAGTTGCCGGCAAATCTCTTTAGGTGGTGTTGCCACTCGGACTACAACGGAAAGAAAGATGCCATCCTAGACCGTGCAGCCGCTTTTATATCCTTTTTCGTTCTTTCAGTGCCGGTTTTAGAGTGGGGATCGTTTTGGCACTTGTGGGATATACGAGGATAAGGATAAAGTCTACGCACTATTTTAAAATTGATTTTCAATTTGTTCAAAATGGTGGACTTTATTTTCGTTTCGTTACAAGTTACGGTTGGACTTTTCAAAGCCAGTTCTCGAAAGGAATCCACCAGACAAGAACCGACTCCTACTTATTCTAGATCCTGTAATCTGAGGCGTAGGTGACGCCGGCTAGAGTTGTGCAGGCGCGCCAAGCCTGTTGGTTCGAGATCAGCAGTGCCGCGTCTATCGATGTGCGAGTACAGCGAGGTTACGCACAAGGGAGCCACAGATAGTGTTGGTTCTAACCACTCTACACTTTTCTCTACTTGCATACTGTATTCATCCATCTCATCATCCCAGAATGACAGACATACATAAACAAGCGCAAAACCACAAGATTCAAGGCACAGCCTTCTTTCGTTTCAACACACTCTCAGCAAATTCCTTAAATCTCCACCAAGTCGCCTCGTCCCCCAAAAGTTTATCAAGATCCGGACCAACCTCAACCCCTTCTAAAGGAAACTTCAGATCAGCCCTCTCACACTTCAACAACACATGCTCCCAATCCTCCCCATCATACGAACACAGTCAGATACCCGTTGAAACAACCGTGTTCCGTAAAGAAACAACCAACTGCCCAACTGATATTTAACCATAGACACCTCTACATCGTCAGCACAAAGCGAAAAGTCACTCTTTTTTTCTTACACGAATCTCACTGGTTCTGCCAACACGCAAAAATCTTATCCTTCAGAACCCTTTTCACTCCTACTCCCAGCCTTTTCTACCTCGCTCAACAAATCAATCGGATCGCGCGGAATCCGCTTACGCACAACATACAACTCACCTCGCATATGAGCCTCCATGTCCAACGGAACGACGCCAAAGAGAACCTCTAAGGCCTCAGTCGACACCGTTCGACAGACCGGAAGCATCTCATACAAGACCACTCTTGGCGCATGGTTCAGCAAAACAACCATTCTCTGAAGATTCAAACGACGATACCACACACTCGACGCGTACAAAGCACAAGCCGACATCACGTCCTAATACCAGACACGAGCAGCTGCACCTCTAACGCCCCATTTTTTCCTGAGAACTCGTCTCATCATCCCACTCAACTGAACGATCCTACCACGCACTACCTCTATGTGACGATTGAAGCTTATCCTCTCTCCGACATAGACGCCTAGATAGCGAACAGAGGTAGATAAACTAACCTGGCTGCCCTCCAGACGTATCGCCGGTGGTCTTGCAACCGCGAAAGATCCCTTCATCATCAACATCTCGGTCTTCTGTCGCGAAACACTCACGCCGACACTTAATCCCCATTCGCTAATCAGATTCAACCACTCCTGACATCCTCTCAAAGCTCGTTTCTCGACAACATCCTCTACTCCCTGAAGTCAAATGATACGCTCCCTGAAGTAATCCTTCCACAAGTTTTGCTCCTCACAACCAACCTCAGCTAGTCGCTCAAATGCCACTTTGAAGTCTACAAAGATACCAAACACGTTGGACTCCACAGATTACATATTCCGAAAACAACCTAATACAAAAACAGCATGGAAATCTTACAAAACTAGGTGAAACGTCGCGTAATTAACCTAATCGGCGAATATCTAGAATAGGTTTTTTTTAGCACATCCGATGTCGTAAAATAACACTCAGATACGCAAACGTTCACAGCGGTAAAAAGTGAATAAAATGGCTGTTTCTTCTCGTCCGTAAAGTGAAATGACAATCAGTGTAACAAGTCTCCCTCAGCAAAATTAAACCCTGGAGACGACAAGAAGAAGCTTAAAAAAAGACAGAAGTTTAAGGATAAGCCAAGAATCAAACCCAAAAATCCAAACCCAATCCAAATACAATAACACTCAACTCAAGAAGAAACGTAAATTGAAAGAGGGTTTCCCAGTTCGCTAAATATAATCGACCGGATGTGTTCCAAAAGTCGCATGAAGCGGAATGACTATTCCAAGAATCAAAGAAACTTCAACCAGCGGAAAAGATAATATAAAAAAAGGCTGTAAAATTCACAGAAGTCAAAACGCAGTCCTATAGACCTGACTAAGCAAAAATCCAAAGCAAATCAAGAAAAAAAACGAGATATATAAAAGAGAGAAGTTTAGACCACGGTCAAGATCAACGCCCTAAAATCTCATAAAACCTCAGTCTTCAGATATAAATCTTCAAAACTAACTAAACTCGAAAGTAAAAAGCAGATCTTGAATGGTAATATGCAAATTAAAAAAAAAAAACTAATGAAGTTGTATCAAAAAGTCGACAGCAGAGAGTATGAGATTCTATTCTACCAAAACACTAAACAGGCCCTAAAGATCCAAGCAAAAAAAACAACGAAGTAGTCTCAAGCATGACTGATCGTACACGGGCTTCCCACAACCCACTAAAGTGTAGAGAGTGCCAAGCGAGCCAAGGCGTCGCCGTGTTCGTTCAAGAATCCGACATCGACAAGAAAGAAAGGCAAAAAAAGTAGTCGCGTCCGAAAAAACAACAGGCGATAGCAACCGCTTCCGCCAACGCAGTCGTCGACAAAAAACAACAATCGGCCGTCGTGACATCGAAACAGCAACCGAAGTCGCCGTCGAAAACGAAAAAATCCCAAGATGCCGACCAAGAAACCGAAAGCTCCTTAGCTAAAAAAAGCGAAACCGGCGGACGCCGGAAAAGCGTCATCTCCTAGAAAAGTAACTGCGACCGCGTCGAAAAAGAAATAAATACGACGATCGACACAGACGAATGGTGGATGTTGTTGGTGACAGAGGAAAAGATAAAAAAATAAGCTGACAGCTGTAAGTTTTTTGAGATTTGAAAATTTTGATATGGAAACGGTCGTATGAAGACAAGCACTTTACTGTTTTAGCTCTGAAAGAGCTGATGCATTTGAAAATGGATTTGTAGGAGGCCATCGTATTGCAACCAATGCGTGCCCTTCTACCAAAGGGAGGAAACAAAGAGTTACTGTGGGAAGAGACTAAATCTGCTGGATTCAATTTACTCGGAACATGACACCGAATACAACTATAAGTCAGTTTCTGAGAATCGGCAATTCGATTGCAAACAAAAGTTTTCGTGAGATTGGGGTGGGGGGGAATGTTCAGCCAACCCAAAACGATTGTAGAATCAGTTCACAAGAAGCATTGTGTGAATTGGATAACGTCTTGTGAACACAAACAAAAAGCTTAGAAAGCAAGGAAGCAGCACACAGCTTTGAAATCGTGAGTGGTTTCAATGGCGAAACTTTGGATTTAACACACAATAATGTAACATGAACTGCGTCATCATCATTAAAAGACTTCAAATAACTACACGTACCATGTCCATGCATCAAGGCATCTGAGAAACCATGTAATTCGATCGACGTTGAACTTGAGCATACAGCATGCCATGAGATAGGACAATCATTGAGAATTGGTAGCTCGTCACAAAACACATTCCACTTATCGAGGGTGTGATTTGGAACTGGATCATCCCAAGGGAGTCTCTCCAACCAGAGCTGTTGGAGCAGCATCTTGACTAGAATCGTACAAGGAGACAACAGTCTCAAAGGGTTAAAAATTTAAGTAATGTTTGAAACCCACTCCCGATGTTGCCTAGTTGCGCATAGAGGTCAGGAAACGACTTGGCAATCAGAAGTCAAGCATTTTGTTACAAAATGGCGCCCAACGTGGGGCAGCTTGATAAGTAAAGCAGCTTCTTGAAGGAGTTTTCAATAAAGCGTATTTTTGTAGTAAGTTTTGATTAGTTAGTTAGAGATGAATAGACTTTTACAGGACGAGTTGAAGTATGAACTTCTAATACGTGGATTTGAAAATGTCTGTACACTTGCGGACGTGCGTTATGCGTTACGAGGGTTGTTTAAGGCAGAGAAGTTCGGTGTGTTTTTTCCTTGAACGGCTTGAGATGATTGTTGTACCAGGTCTGTCAGATTCATTAATTTTAGGAACAGATTTTTGGAAGTAGTTTGCAGTTGCACCTGATTTGCGACGAAGGGTATGAAATTTCTCTGATGCCCGAAGACTAAGGTTTCATTCTCTGAGACAGTAGTCGAGGATAATCAACTGGCCGAAATAAATGATTTGTTTCAGAAACATTTTAAGAAAGCTGGAAACCAGTTAACATGTACAGATTTGGTTAAAGGTATTATCCAGTTACTCCAGTTGTACAGAAGTGTATAGATGGTGGTTAGGAAGAAGTATCGTTTCTGTGTCGATTTCAGGAAATTAAATGCGGTAATAAAACGGGAAGCTTACCCGTAACCTTACATTTCTCTTGACAAAGTCGGCATACTGATGGATTCCGGTTGCAGAATCATCGTTTACAGTCCCTGGACGGGGCTTGTTCAGATTTAGAATGCCGTTTAGTTTGCATAACCCCTCGGTTACATGGCAAAGATTCATAGATCGAGAATTAGGCTCAAAGCTAGAACCAAATGTCTTTGTCTATTTAGACAACATTATTGTTGCCACACCCATCTTTGATAAGCATTTCGAAATTGCAAGAAGTTTTCACAAGACTGCAGAATGCAAACTTTTAGAGAAGTTTCAGTTTTGCCAGAAAGAGTTGAAGTATAAGAAGATCAGAACCCAACTTAAGGCTCGTTAAAAATCCATTGACGGCTTGAGTTTCGAGCGAAATCTAGAGTCTGAACCCGTTTTTTTCGTGCTATTCAAAAGCCTGTGATTATGCGTGCACTTGTGTTGGTGGTTAAGGACAGTTATCACGTGCGCGTATAATAAAAAAATGGCAATAGAATAATTATTGGGTACAAAAATATTTTGCACTAATTAAATGCAACCGTATTTTAAAATACTTCTACTATCAAGTAATCTAATTATATGTTAAATGCTGTTTTGAAGGAGCTTTGAGAAGAGTGTGTATTAAAATTACCCGACACGGGCTTCACACAACCCACTAAAGTGTAGAGAGTGCCAAGCGAGACAAGAAAAGCAAAAAAAAGTCGTCGCGTCCGAAAAAACAACAGGCGATAGCCGTCGCTCCCGCCAACGCAGCCGTCGACAAAAAACAACAATCGGTCGTCGTGACTTCGAAACAACAACCGAAGTCGCCGTCGAAAACGAAAAAATCCCAAGATACCGACCAAGAAACCGAAAGCTCCTTAGCTAAAAAAAGCGAAAAGCGTCATCTCCTAGAAAAGTAACTGCGGCCGCGTCGAAAAAGAAATAAATACGACGATCGACACGGACGAATGGTGGATGTTGTTGGTGACAGAGGAAAAGATAAAAAAAATAAGCTGACAGCTGTAATGTAATAGCGAAGGCTTCCACGGCCGGAATCTATACTAACATTAGAATGTCTTCCGGGTTTGGACCGTGTCATAGTTGCAACCGAAGCTGCCAACGTTTCGCCCACTTTCGTAAGGGGCTTCATCAGGGCGTGAGATAAATCGCAAAACTCAAACAAGCAATCGAAATCTAACTGTAAACAAGTGGATAACCTAACTTTTGAGAAGTTCTTAGTTAGATTTCGATTGCTTGTTTGAGTTTTGCGATTTATCTCACGCCCTGATGAAGCCCCTTACGAAAGTGGGCGAAACGTTGGCAGCTTCGGTTGCAACTATGACACGGTCCAAACCCGGAAGACATTCTAATGTTAGTATGACAGCTGTAAGTTTTTTGAGATTGACTTGACTGTTTTAGCTCTGGAAGAGCTGATGCATTTGAAAATGGATTTACAGGAGGCCATCGTATTGCAACCAATGCGTGCCCTTCCACCAAAGGGAGGAAACAAAGAGTTACCGTGGGAAGAGACTAAATCTGCTGGATTCAATTTACTCGGAACATGGCACCAAATACAACTAGAAGTCAGTTTCTGAGAATCGGCAATTCGATTGCAAACAAAAGTTTTCGTGAGATTGGGGAGGGGGAGAATGTTCAGCTAACCCAAAACTATTGTAGAATCAGCTCACAAGAAGCATTGCGTGAATTGGATAACGTCTTGTGAACACAATAAAAAAGCTTAGAAAGCAAGGAAGCAGCACACAGCTTTGAAATCGTGAGTGGTTTCAATGGCGAAACTATGGATTTAGCACACAATAATGTAATATGAACTGCGTCATCATCATTAAAAGACTTCAATTCGAAATACGACAATCATTGAGAATTGGTAGGTCGTCACAAAACAAATTCCACCTATCAAGGGTGTGATTTGGAACTGGATCATCCCAAGGGAGTCTCTCCAACCAGAGCTGTTAGAGCAGCATCTTGACTAGAACCGTACAATGCGACAACAGTCTCAAAGGGTTAAAAATTTAAGTGAATGTTTGAAACCCACTCCCGATGTTGCCTAGTTGTACATAGAGGTCAGGAAACGACTTGGCAATCAGAAGTCAAGCATTTTGTTACAAAATGGCGCCCAACGTGGGGCAGTTTGATAAGTAAAGCAGCTTCTTGAAGGAGTTTTCAATAAAGCGTATTTTTGTAGTAAGTTTTCATTAGTTAGTTAGAGATGAATAGACTTTTACAGGACGAGTTGAAGTATGAACTTCTAATACGTGGATTTGAAAATGTCTGTACACTCGCGGACATGCGTTCTGCGTTACGAGAGTTGTTTAAAGCAGAGAAGTCCGGTGTTTTTTTCCTTGAACGGCTTGAGATGATTGTTGTACCAGGTCTGTCAGATTCATTAATTTTAGGAACAGATTTTTGGAAGTAGTTTGCAGTCGCACCTGATTTGCGACGAAGGATATGGAATTTCTCTGAAGCCCGAAGACTAAATTTGTTTCAGAAACATTTTAAGCATGCTGGAAACGAGTTAACATGTACCGATTTGGTTAAAGGTATTATCCAGTTACTCCAGTTGTACAGAAGTGTATAGATGGTGGTTAGGAAGAAGTATCGTTTCTGTGTCGATTTCAGGAAATTAAATGCGTTAATAAAACGGGATGTTTACCCGTAACTTTACATTTCTCTTGACAAAGTCGGCATACTGACAGATTCCGGTTGCAGAATCATCGTTTACAGTCCCTGCACGGGGCTTGTTTAGATTTAGAATGCCGTTTAGTTTGCATAACGCCTCGGTTACATGGCAAAGATTCATAGATCGAAAATTAGGCTCAAAGCTAGAACCATATGTCTTTGTCTATTTAGACAACATTATTGTTGTCACACCCATCTTTGATAAGCATTTCGAAATTGCAAGAAGTTTTCGCAAGACTGCAGAATGCAAACTTTTAGAGAAGTTTCAGTTTTGCCAGAAATAGTTGAAGTATAAGATCAGAACCCAACTTAAGGCTCGTTAAAAATCCATTTACGGCTTGAATTTCGAGCGAAATCTAGAGTCTGAACCCGTTTGTTTCGTGCAACTGTAAAGCCAGTGATTATGCGTGCACTTGTGTTGGTGGTTAAGGACAGTTATCACGTGCGCGTATAATAAAAATAATGGCAATAGAATAATTATTGGGTACAAAAATATTTTGCACTAATTAAATACAACCGTATTTTAAAATACGTTTACTATCAAGTAATCTAATTATATGTTAAATGCTGTTTTGAAGGAGCTTTGAGAAGAGTGTGTATTAAAATTACCGGACACGGGCTTTACACAACCCACTAAAGTGCAGAAAGTACCAAGCGAGCCAAGGCGTCGCCCTGTTCGTTCTAGAATCCGGCGTCGACTGCCGCGAAAAAAGCGACCGCCGTCGTCGACAAGAAAAGCAAAAAAAGTCGTCGCGTTCGAAAAAACAACAAGCGATAGCCGCCGCTCCCGCCAACGCAGCCGTCGACAAAAAACAACAATCGGCCGTCGTGACTTCGAAACAGCAACCGCAGTCGCTGTCGAAAACGAAAAAATCCCAAGATGCCGACCAAGAAATCGAAAGCTCCTTAACTAAAAAAAGCGAAACCGGCGGACGCCGGAAAAGCGTCATCTAGAAAAGTAACTGCGGCCGCGTCGAAAAAGAAATAAATACGACGATCGACACGGACGAATGGTGGATGTTGTTGGTGGCAGAGGAAAAGATACAAAAAAATAAGCTGACAGCTGTAAGTTTTTCGAGATTTGAAGATTTTGATATGGAATCGGATTAATATGTGATGGTCGTATGAAGACAAGCACTTTGCTGTTTTAGCTCTGGAAGAGCTGATGCAATTGAAGATGGATTTGCAGGAGGCCATCGTATTGCAACCAATGCGTACCCTTCCACCAAAGGGAGGAATAGTTGCTGTGGAAAGAGAATAAATCTGCTGAATCGGATTTACTCGGAACATGGCGCCAAATACAACTGGAAGTCAGTTTCTGAGAATCGACAATTCGATTGCAAACAAAAGTTTTCGTGAGATTGGGGAAGGGGGGAATGTTCAGCCAACCCAAAACTATTGTAGAATCAGTTCACAAGAAGCATTGCGTGAATTGGATAACGTCTTGTGAACACAAAAAGCTTAGAAAGCATGGTAGCAGCACACAGCTCTAACTTTGAAATCGTGAATGGTTTCAATGGCGAAACTTTAGATTTAGCACACAATAATGTAACATGAACTGCGTCATCATCTTTAAAAGACTTCAAATAAATACACGCACCATGTCCATGGATCGAGGCATCTGATAAACAATGTAATTCCATCGACGCTGAACTTGACCATACAGCATGCCATGAGTTGGTAGGTCGTCACAAAACAAACCACCTATCAAGGGTGTGATTTGGAACTGGATCATCCCAAGGGAGTCTTTCTAACCAGATCTGTTGGAGCAACATCTTGACTAGAATCGTACCAGCAGACACTACTCTCAAAGGTTTACAAATTTAAGCAATGTTTGAAACCCACTCCCGATCTTGCCTAGTTGTGAATTGGGGTCAGGAGATGACTTGGCCATCAGAAGTCAAGCATTTTATTACAAAATGGCACCCAACGTGGGGCAGCTTGATAAGTAAAGTAGCTTCTTGAAGGAGTTTTCAATAAAGCGTATTTTTGTAGTAAGTTTGGATTAGTTAGTTAGAGATGAATAGACTTTTACAGGAGTATGAAGTATGAACTTCTAATACGTAGATTTTAAAATGTCTGTACAGTCGCGGACGTGCGTTTTGCGTTACGGTGGTTGTTTAAGGCAGAGAAGTCCGGTGTTTTTTCTTGAACAGCTCGAGATGATTGTTGTACCAGGTCTATCATATTCAATGATGTTAGGAACAGATTTTTGGAAGTAGTTTGCAGTCGCACCTGATTTGCAACGAAGGGTATGGAATTTTTCTGAAGCCCAATCGAAGACTTAGGTTTCATCCTTGGAGACAGTAGTCGAGGATAATCAGCTGGCCGAACTAAATGATTTGTTTCAGAAACATTATAAGCAAGCTAGAAAGGAGTTAACATGTACAAATGTACAGAAGTGTATAGATGCTGGTTAGGAAGAAGTATCGTTTCTGCGTCGATTTCAGTAAGTTAAATGCGGTAATAAAACGTGATGCTTACCCGTTACCTTACATTTCTCTTGACATAAAGTCGGGATACTGACAGATTCCCCTTGCAGAATCATCGTTTACAGTCCTTGGACGAGGCTTGTTTAGATTTAGAATGCCATTTAGTTTGCATAACGCCCCGGCTACATGGCAAAAATTCATAGATTGAGAATTAGGTCCAGAGCTAGAACCATATATCTTTGTCTATTTAGACGACATTATTGTTGCCACAACCATCTTTGATAAGGATTTCGAAACTCTGCAAGAAGTTTTCACAAGATTTCAGAATGCAAACTTGAAACTTTTAGAGAAATGTCAGTTTTGCCGGAAAGAGTTGAAGTTAGAACCCAACTTGAAACTCGTTAAAAAGCCATTTACGGATTGAATCTTGAGCGAAATCTAGAGTCTCTGAATCCGTTTGTTTTGTGCTACTAAGGCCCAGTTGTACAATCATGGTTTAAACTACGGTTTAACTAAACTTGGTTTAAGTTTAAAATTCTATCATATTATTGGTCAGCACAAAACTGTCAACCAATAATATAACAGTATTTTGAAATTGAACCAAGGTTAGTTAAATTGTAGTTTAAACTATGATTGTACAACTGGTCCTAAAAAGCCTGTGATTGTGCGTGCACTTGCGTTGGTGGTTAAGGACAGTTATCACGTGTACGTATAATAAAATATAATAATTATTGAGTAGAAAATTATTTTGCACTAATAAAATGCAACCGTATTTTAAAATACTTCTACTACTAAGTAATCTAATTATATAAGTTAAATGCTGTTTTGATGGAACTTTGAGAAGAGCGTGTATTAAAATTACCGATGATAGGTGTACGAGAGATAAGGAAATTTGTGTCAAATACACAGATGTTAACAAAAATTTACATTGAATAAAATCGTTATGGTGAAAACGCCGTTAAAAGATCATCACATAGAAATCCTTTTTGATGACCTTAGATACTCCGTGAAGGAAATCCTTGCAGTCCAAGCTGAACGAGGCTACGAATGACCAAAAAAGAAGCAGACGCTGTAGCGTCACTGCATTGTATGTTGCAAGGGCGATGACT
Organism: Aquatica leii; assembly: GCA_035610365.1. Lineage (NCBI taxonomy): Eukaryota > Metazoa > Arthropoda > Insecta > Coleoptera > Lampyridae > Aquatica > Aquatica leii. Next base: position 51,002,654 of record CM069438.1, on the reverse strand, counting down.
CCAAAGAATGCGCTGCGATCACTTTTGTATGGAGTTAACAAGCACTCGCCGATACTACTTCTCAGTGTCAGCAGGTATTGCATAGAGAAATTTCTTGTTGTAGTACAGGATCAACTTTGTAAGTTGTTCAAGAGATGGCCTGTCGTAGTTTGAACGGAACCATCGAACACCACAAGTCACTTTGTGGCGAGACTGCTTTCTTTTCAGACACCGTTATGAGGCATGTAAAAATACATTTTAGAAGACCTCGGAACAACTTTTGTCATATGCCCTAGTCGCTCGTTCTCATTCATGAAGTATAAACTTTACGTAGCACGATAAACCGACCATCAAAGCCAAGTTTAAAGCATTGTAAGAAGATGGTTTTGGAGAGGTTTTCTTTCTGTGAATAAGCCCTCTCAACGGAGTATTGTTCAATCTCCCCAAAACTTATTTCATTAAAAATTGACGTCATGAGAGGAGCGAGAAAGGTGACACATAACTTTACTGCTATTGTTAGTGGAAAGATGAACACTAACTATCCAACCAAGATAAGATTGTTGAAGAGTAGGAAGGCGTGGACTTTTAGAGAGAGGAGGAGGAAGAGGGATAGGTTAAGAAAGAAGTGTTGCGAGCAGATAGAATAGTCTTACAAGACCAGTATGATGGACTAAGTATTTGTGCGTGCTATGAGAGCACGTGCCTTACGACTTATTCTCGCTACCAAGTCGGAAGGAAAAGTATCTGCATATAGATGAGGTAAAATAAAGAAAGGTATTAATCAAACAGCGACAACTAAAACAAAAATCAAATGTAAATTCCTACTTTGCCATCCTTGCTTGCAAAATAATAAAACTTAATTACCATGCATAGGTAAGCAAAACTAAAGAAATTATTTCTAATAAAGGCTCTGGTCTCTTCTTACAAAAAGTCTATATACATTTACATCAGGCACCAGTCTAAGAATGGCCTGAGGGAATTGGAGATAGGGGTTAATCGTGGTTAACAAGTCACTTCATACCTCATAAAATTCGCGACAAGCGAGGATCTGATGTGCTACATGACGGACATGTCGTCATCCAAAACGCTAATCCGTTTTAAATGACAACGAAATCCGCCGTGTGAAGAAAGGATTTGGACTGCCTCTCGTCCGGGGACGTGGGACATTCTAACACAGGTAATAATATCCGGGATAAGGGAGTAGGCATTACACGTTCGGTCGTACGTGGGTCACTAATCTACGTGCGTCGTCGTTTTGCCTGGAATGAAGCCATATTGATTGGGATGGAAAAGAATTTGTGGAGGAATGTCGTCATGAATCTTTTTGAGAAGCACACGTTCAAAAAGTTTGCCAAGTTCTGATAACAGAGTTATCGGACGGTACGAGTTGGGATTTACGAGATCCTTCTTCCCAGGTTTGAGAATGGTGATGAGTTTACCAGCTTTCCAGCTGGCAGGAAAATAACCACACTTAATGCATGGGTTCAACAAATCAACGATCGTAAAAGAGAGAGAATCTTGTACAATTCCACGTAAGCCATTACAACGTTCCGTCATGTCCGGGGAGCCTTGTTTTTAGGAATCCTATCAGCCACCGCTGCTATACCGTCGCTAGTGACCACCCAGGTTTGTTAGGATCTTATTTGCAAATCAGTGCGGGATTTTATTTGAGCATGCAAAGGGCTATCTGTCGTGGGATCGTCGTCAAAAAACAGGGAGCAAACAATAGCTGTAATCGTCTCGTATTCTGAGATAGTGTATCAGTAGTTATATGATGCCGATCCCGGCGCAAATTTTCGCGCGTTTTTTTAAAAATTTGAATTTCGTGTAAGTTCGGTTGAGATCGTATTTTCTTCGGCTGTGTTCGTGTGCGCTCGTAATTTTTAGACTGGTGTCAAATTTCAACTTCCGGTGTCATATTTCAACTTCCGGTATCAAATTTCAACTTCCGGTATCGAATTACAACTCCCGGTGTCAGATTTCAACTTCCGGTACCAAATTCCAACTTCCGGTATCGAATTACAACTTCCGGTGTCAGATTTCAACTACCGGTACCGAATTTCAGCTTCCGGTGTTAAATTACAGCTTCCGGTGTCAACGTGCAACTTCCGGTGTCAAATTTCAACTTACGGTATCGAATTACAGCTTTCGGTGACAGATTTCAACTACCTGTGTAAAATTACAACTTCCGGTGTCGAATTACAACGTCCGGTGTCAAATTACAACTTCTTCTGCCGAATTACAGTTTCCGGTGTCATATTTCAACTTCCGGTGTCTAATTACAACGTCCGGAGTCAGATTACAGCTTCCGGTGTCGGATTACAACTTTTGCAAACCGTTTTACAAACCACCTTGCAAACCGACCGCTTTACAAACAGCTTTGTAAACCGATCGCTTTACAAACCGCTTTGCAAACAGCTAGTCGCTGTTTTTATGCTTTTTGGATGGTTAATCGGTCTGTTGAAGCGGTAAACGGATTAGGAAATTAATTTATTAAACTTAGTTATGGCAACAATAACTGATTTTTAAGCTGCTTCAACAAACCGATTAACCATCCAAAAACCATAAAAAACAGCGACTAGCTGTTTGCAAAGCGGTCGGTTTGCAAAGCGGTTTGTAAAGCAATCGGTTTACAAAGCTGTTTGTAAAGCGGTCGGTTTGCAAAAGTTGTAATCCGACACCGGAAGCTGTAATCTGACTCCGGACGTTGTAATTAGACACCGGAAGTTAAAATCTGACATCGGAAACTGTAATTCGGTAGAGGAAGTTGTAATTTGACACCGGACGTTGTAATTTGACACCAGAAGCTGTAATTCGATACCGGAAGTTGAAATGTGACACCGGAAGTTCTAATCCGACACCGGAAGCTGTAATCTGACTCCGGAAGTTGAAATCTGACACCGGAAACTGTAATTCGGCAGAGGAAGTTGTAATTTGACACCGGACGTTGTAATTCGACACCGAAAGTTGTAATTCGATACCGGAAGTTGAAACCTAACACCGGAAGTTGTAATTCGATACCGGACGTTGGAATTTGACCCCGGAAGTTGAAATCTGACTCCGGAAGTTGAAATTTGAGACCAGTCTGAAAATTACGAGCGCACACGAACACAGCCGAAGAAAATACGATCTCAACCGAACTTACACGAAATTCAAATTTTTTAAAAAACGCGCGAAAATTTGCGCCAGGGTCGGCATCATATAACTACTTCTATCTGTCGCCGTCTCGGATATAGTACCGGTGAAGCGCGGCCTTGTAAGAGACAAGCCATTGAGATTTTAATTCTGCTGGGGCTTTTTGGTGTTGTTTTCGTAAACAACGCACCGCTCGCTTTAACCTGTCTAACTTAGGGCTCCACCACGGCTCTAGAGCTTATGCGTATGCGGTTTAAGCTACGTTGGCAATAATCGAGGATCATCTTGTTTAACTTACCAACGAGGGCGTTTACAGATCTAGGATCGTGGCACAAAGCGCCACGTGAAAGGTAAGCAGAAATAGAACATGCGATTGCCATATTTAGGCGAACGGGATCTATGCGTTTATAATCAAGGATTCTCTTAGAGATGGGAGGCTTCGACGGTTAACTCAAACCGTATCAGTCGGTGACCGCTTTCAATAACTTCTGGAACAAGACGCTAGTTTAGGAATTTTGTGGCAACAGAAGGGGACGCCAAAGTGACGTTGATGTTTGTCGAGCCTAAGTGGCTAGAGAAGGTGACAGGTTGGTGAGGTTCGTCCGCGCTCGTCGTCTCTTAGTTTATCAAGAATTTTATCGAGGTGATGGAGATGAATTCGTACATCCTCACTCGGCGGCCAATAAACGCAGACAATTGCCAAGGGGGTGTTTTCAACCGTAATTATAGATACCACAGTGCAGTTATTCGTTTGAGTGTAACGACTCCGTCGGCTTCGAACTATTAAAAACAATAGCCGAGTAATACCGCATAGAAGAGGATGCGGAAATCCGGTTGAAGAGTGCAGCCGCACCAGCGAACTTGTATCCTGAACCGGAACTAAACACGTATGGGTCTTGTGTAAGTAAAATGTCAATCTAATTGTCGGAGGAGAAACTCGTAACTTGCGTAAACCTCAAAGTTAATTGAGGGTCCTTATTATCCATAATTAGTGTTTGCTATTTTAGCGTCGAGCCGTTTCATATATGCTGGGCAAGTATTGGATGAGGCTCTAATGACCTTCATGGCCAAAACGAGCGCATGAAGGTACCTGGAAGAGTATTGTTCATTTTTTCTGTTACTAAACAAAGCTTAATCTTAAAGAATAAATGGCGAGCTTGAACTCCGCATGCATGTACTGGAGAAGTCATCATAGACAAGGACTGAGGCAGTCAGTCTTGAGTGAAAGATTGAGCTTCATACACACCAAGGGCGTAATGAAGTTAGATTGAGTCAGAGTCGAGCAAAACACGCACAGGAAAAGGACCTCTTTTACAATTAACAATGTTTCCCCTAGCGGTAGGTAATAAAACCAGAATGATGTTCGAAAGAAATGCGGAAATGCATTGGCTGCTTGAAGCCACAGCCTCTGGAGGCGAGGACGTTGTAGTATTAGGTTCTTTGTGTAGTAAAGTATGTTTTCGCTTACACGTTTAGAAGAACATTGTTATACTGAATGATACCTTTGCTGAGACAGTCGAAGCACACGTGCAGCTCTTTGATCCTTGAAAACCTGTCCTGGGACTGTAAACTGATGAAAATCTGGATTTGCATAGGTTGTGGCTTCCTTTGCACCTTATACAACAAGGAGCGTAAATATGTGGTGTAACCCACTTACGTTTGAAAACAAAAAAAAGTGACATCTCGCGGTGGCTGTGATCGTCAAGCCACTCCTCTCTTCCACGTTGTATTAAGTTTGTTATACACTGCTTACTCTCGATAGTGAGCGATAATTTATTTATAACATATTTACATTTGGAAACATTAATTGAAACTAAATCTTTACACGAACATTTCTATGAACTTGGGATGAGGGTCGTTGGTTGCATAGGCATCGGACTGCGGTGCGGTTGTGAGACGCCAACGGATGGTGTGTTCATCTGCTGGTGGCGGTTGGTTGAACCTGGTGACGAGGCGCCTCGAACGATAGTCTCGTGGGCGACGTTTGGTCTTGCGTATAGGCGAGAGTAATAATGGAATCTTCGCTACTTGTCTCCAACGGTAGAATGCGGATCTGAATGTACGTCATTCGACATACTCCGGTGTGGGCATTTGTTCTATTGCTGCGGGAGCTTTACTTTAATGTAGCACGAGCGTCCCTTGCTTGATTGCACCTTACTATGTAAGCACGGGTGCTGCGTTTAGGTCACCTTACTATATGAGCATAGGTGCCTAGGGAGTTGTAGTCTACATTTTTAAAGCTTAATTATAAATGATAAAGAAACAGAGGAAAAAAAACATGACGACAAAGGGAATAAAAATTAAAGAATGGGAGATATATTTTCGGAACCTGTTGGGAGGGGAAGAACAAAAGCAGAAAAAAGAAAAGACGCGGTAGTAAGACAAGAAGAAGGAGATAGGGATAGAATAAGTGAAGAAGAAGTAATGGAGGCGATAAAGAATATAAAAAAAGGAAAGGCGACAGGAGAAGATGGGATACAAGGAGAAGAGTGGATATACGGGGGAGAAAGTGTAGCAAAAAGGATGACGGAAATACTAAACAAAATATGGAAAGGGGAAGGATTTCCAGAGAGATGGAGAGAGGGAATAATATGCCCAATCCATAAAAAAGGCGAAAAAAATAAAGTCAAGAATTATAGAGGGGTAACATTATTGAGCACGGCATACAAATTGTACGCGACAATGCTGCAAGAAAGACTACAGAAGGAAATAGAGGAAAGAAGTTTGGTACCGGACGGACAAGCGGGATTCAGAAAAGGAAGAAGGGCGATAGACAACATATATATACTGAAACACTTAGCAAATAAAGAACCAGAAAAAAAAGAGGGAAAATGGTGGCACTATTCGTAGATCTAAAAGCTGCTTTTGACAAAGTGAATAGGGAAAAGCTGTGGGAATATATGAAAAGAAAAAAAATAAATGATAGAGGAAATCTACGAAGAAACGAGGAGCAGGGTTAAAGTGAATGGGGAAGAGAGTGAGAAATTCATCACAAAGAGAGGGTTGAGGCAGGGATGTCCACTGAGCCCAAGCCTGTTCTCAGTATATACGGGGGATCTGGAAGAGACAATGAGAGGACAACAGACAGGAGGGATAGTGGTAGGGAAAGCTAAGGCATGGTCGTTGGCGTATGCGGATGACATAGTGCTGGTGGCTAAGGAGGAAAAGGAAATGAAAGAGATGATGAAAACGCTAGAAAAATATATGAAAAAAGAAATGGAAGTAAACACGGAGAAAACAAAGATAATGATATTTAGAAAAGGAGAGGGGAAAAGAAAAAGAGAGGAGTGGATATGGAGTGATGAGAAAGTGCAACAAGTGAAGGAATTTACATATTTGGGCTACACGATGAAACAGGATAATAAAGAGAGAGAACACATAAAGGAAAGGGTGAAGAAAGGAAACAGGCTAATAGGACAAGTCTGGGGTGTGGGGAAAGAGTATTCAAGATGGATATAAAAAGAAAATTGTTGTTTGAAAAATTAATAAAGGGGGTGGTAATGTATGGAGCGGAAATATGGGGCTGGAAGGAGTGGAGGGAGGTAGAGAGGCTACAGGAAAAATACTGGAGATGGGTGTTAGGATTGGACAGGGATACACCGGGGTATATTGTGAGAGAGAAGGTACAGATAGAAAAATAAGGGTAGAGACAGGAAAAAGAGCAATAAAATACGAGGAAGAAATGAGGGAAAGAACAGATTGCAAAATACTGCAAGAATGTTGGAAAGAGATAAAGGGAGGGAAAGTGAAGTACGGGCAGGAGGGCAGAGAAGAGTACTACAAAAGAAACGGGTACGCGAGTGAAGAAGTGGAGAGATTAAGAGAAAAGGGAGTAGGGATAAGGGAAGAAATAATAAGGAGAGATAGAGACATCGAAAAACAAGAAAGATGGGCAAAGATAAAAGAGGGCAGATATAATAGGAATTATAAAGATATCAAGGGTGAAGGAGTGCCGGAATATTTAAAAGATAGAGAGATTAAAAGCAACAAAAAGAAAAAATGGTAGCAAGGTTCAGATGTGGCAACGAGGAGTTAGGGAACAAATATTGGAAAGAAGAACCAGAAAAGATGTGCAGGCTATGTGGAGAAGAAACGGAAGACCTTAACCACATGAGACAGAAATGCAGGGAACTAAGAGAAGAGGTGATGAAAATAGAAGAAATCTTAGATGAAAACGGAAAAGGAGCGGAATGGATGGAGGAAGTATGGAGCAGGAGGAAAAAGTTAAGGGGGGAGAAGGGATAAGAAAATGTATTATATATGTATATATAGCACGATCAAATTTGTAAGCCAAATAGCAACGAATAAAGTTAAACATATATATATATATATATAAATAACATAGTCTGCTTAAATAGCCCCGTTGGATCGGTTTTCCACCTCCGAGTTGCCTCTTTGGTTTCAAACTTTTCCGCTAGGTTATACATTTCATTCTAACTTATTAATTTAGGATGACACACTTCGGCCGCTTGTGCCTAGGCATGTCATCTCGATCGTAGTCCCAAAGCCGTCGGACGAGTGAGTTGGGGTGGGCCGCGAGGTCTGCATGGAACGCAGCTGCGGATTGACGGATGAAATCTGAGACCATCGGGATGTCGAGTTCTTGGTGAAGCCGGTCTGTTCGGAAGAACCATGGGGCGTCTGCGATCATTCGGAGCATCTTATTTTAGAGGATTTGAATTCGGGTGGTGTGGGTTTTGGCAGCGTAGAACCATACTGAGGCTGCGTAGGTCATGGAAGGGCGGATGATCATTTTGTAAATGAGAAACTTGTTGTCGATGTCGAGGCGGCTGTTGCGGCACAACATGGCACCAGCAGGCCGTTGAAAGAGGCCAGCTTCTGGGTGATGTGGGATTTCCAGAGAAGTTTTTGTCTAGAGTGAGACCGAGGTATTTAGTCTCGTCTACCCAGGAGACGTCGTTGCCTTTGATGTGGAGGCGGCGTGTGGGAGCGATGTTCCTTCGGTTGAAGAGGATGGCGGCGCTTTTGGTGGGATTGACTTGTATTCTCCAGTCGTCGTACCAGTTGTCCAGTGACGTGAGGGCCATTTGAAGATTTCTCTCGGCTTGAGCGGGTGAGCGGGATGTTGCCAAAACGGCAGTGTCGTCGGCGTAGAATGTGTAAGTGAGTCTGTCGATTTTTGGGACGTCTGCTGTGAAAATGTTGTATAAGAGTGGGGATAGCGTTGATCCTTGAGGGACGCCGGCTTCTATGTGTCATGGAGTGGACTTGGCGGTGAAAAGTTTGATCGCAAACGAGCGTCGATTGTCGAATGCTTTCTCGATGTCGAGAAAGACGACGCCGGTGACGTCGCGGTGGTTGAAACCGTCGGTGATCTGCTCAACGACGCGTAAGACTTGATGGACAGTGGAGTGTTTCTTGCGAAAACCGAACTGTTCTTGGGGATGATTTGGTTGGTATCGACTCTTATAAAGCGGTAAAGCACGTGTTTATTGCGTGCGTGTGTGTGGGGGTATTGGCTGTGGCAAAATTTTGACATTCGGAGAAACCTGCAGAAGGAGGGGAAGAACAAGCAAAGAAACCCACCTTTCCGGTCCTCCTAAGTAAATATAAATGCAAGATTTATCAAGCAATCAGTTAAATTTACGACGCTTAATTTTGTGTCTAAAATTACACATAAATGAAATTATGAAATAAAGAAAATACTACGAATCTAAATTACATTTCTTTAAGACAAGTCGAGTTAGTATTTTTTAAAATTTTCCAGTGCATCCTACACATAAAAATATAAAAACAATTGACCATATTCAGGTGTTTTTTTGGACTTCGGGTTTAACGTTTTTTGGTTAGTCAAACTGCTACATTTTGAATTACCCTCAAAAAATAAGCACACCCATTGGCTGTCGAGACAAGACAGTAATCTGTCAAATCGGGTTTAATATGGGGTTGTTGAACAAATATAAACAAAAAGATTTGGTTATCATCTAACCTAACCTTAGTTATCATAAGTTTATTGTTGCTACGAACCCGATTTAACAGGTCACTGGAATTCATTATGCTTCATTAACCAGAGAGGTCGTTATCGACAACCAATAGAAGTTCTTATTTTTTTACGGTGATTTAAAATCAGTTTCACCAACCCAAAAATGTTAAACCTGAAGTCCAAAAAAACGCCTGAATATGGTCAATTAAACAATGAATTTGTTTTACCAATACAAAGTAGACATGGTGTTTCTATAACGCCGAAATTTTAATACGAAGTGTTTACAAATTTACATCAGCTTACTTAAAACACAAAGAAAACCAAACATTACACAAACTTCATCTAAAACCTCTCTTAAAACCAATCATGCGCATTTTCGTAGTTATCCTTCTTTCCGCCAGATGACGATACTTACGTAATTTCGAGCGTCTTTAATTTAAATTGAATCATCTCATCCTTGAAAAACAAAGGAAAAAAAAAACAAAAACCATTGACGTCATTATCCATACAAATGGCCGCTAATTTTACTATTTACGAGTTTAAAAGGTGATAATATTGTGTAAGGAAACTATTATTTTTATTAATTGCAGTCTTTAAGAATGCATGTTTTCATATGGATGTCACTACGTGTATATCACACTATTGGTTCAAATCGTCTTCTTGCAACAAGACGAGAGCTAAATGATAACGCATTGAAAAACACTACAAGTCAACGATTTAATTTTTTCCACTAAATACATGCAGATAAACAACAAAATGTAAAAAAATGAGTCTATTAAATTTATTTGTACAGTTGACGAACTACCCAAACGTTATGTACACTGCAAGTGAGAAATCCTAATACGCTTCTGAGAAGATGATTGCTGTGGTAAGATGATACAATCTAACCAATGATGATACCAACTCCGAGACGAAACTGATTCTTCGTGTGGTTCATTAAACCGCTAAGTGCAAGCGTGAACGGTAACGGCGTTAATTTTTTTTCTAAAACGGCACCAACCGACCAATTCGAATCTATGTGGCCTTTAAAAACGACATCGCTTTTAGGTATATCAACTTGGTACCCGATCGAAGCAACCGATTCCTGCATCCTACTATTGGCTTCTAATTCGACGCCAACTTGCAATTGCTTACTAGCTTTCTGATAGTAACACAAATGGACACCCGTCATGCCTAAAGTACCAGACATAGTAACATTTTCTGTGCTATACCTAAAAACACCAGAAAATAAACGTATAAATTTAAGTTAGTACGCACCTCGCTGCAAGACTAAGCATGGCTATTTCGCCACCGGGAACCATAAGTCCTCGCTGATATGCAAGCTCAGTACCTAAAGCTAAAGTCGGCGTAAGCGATTGTAAATAATGTAAAACGACCACTCCGGAACCCGATATCAAATCCGGGTTTGCAACAGTCGCACTAGCCGTGTAATCTCTACCTTTGTAGTTCATCGTAAATTGACTTACGGTGAACTTTGAATTCTGCACCTATAAAAGATGGCATTTCTTAAAAGCCGATTATTGGGTAAATTAAGAAACCTGTGCACCGAATTTCGCCTGCACGTTAGGCCTAAGTTGGTGTATAATAGTTGCGTTTAAATTTCCTGAGGGATCGATATCGCCGAGCATAATTGGATATGCTTCTGTCGGTGATATTTGTTTCGTACCTACATAAGTCGCACCAAACCTATACCCGCTCGGTGTTATCGAACTCATATTAATAGTATGCGATATTTGGAAATGATTGCTAAGACCCCGTGTGAGCATAACCCGTGCTCCTTCGAAGCATGTTGGAAATACATCTAAAAGTTAGAGGTTATGTCCGGTTAATGTTCACGTAAACCGCTTACTTTTGCATTTTTGATGTATTTCTTCTAATGGTCCTGGGTTTTCCATACCCTCCGGTAAGACTTCGAGACACATTGGGTTTGTACCGGTCGGCGGTGGCGGAGGTGCGGGTGCCGCTGCACTGGATGCTGCATGTACGTTACCCATTTCTTTAACACTTAATTTTTCTATTTGGAAGATTGAAGTTGTGGCACTCGCACGCTTTTTGAAATGGACATAAAACTAAGGAAATTGTCGGGGACGTCGTTATTGATGAAGTTTCATCGAACACATTTTGGAAAAGCATCAATGTGACAGAAACAGTCGACTGTTTTACCGACAGTCGTAAGTCTTTAGTTGTTTTCGCAGATAGCGCGACGTCTTTAAAAAAAAAAATGGTGGATGGGTACGGAGAGTTGCATAAATAAAAGTTAAAATAAAATTATAATTTGAAAATTAAATATTACAAGCTTAAAAAACTATTTTCGTGGTCTACCCGCTGCTTTCTTCCCACCTCCGATACCCTGTTTATCTTTCATTTTGTTACTAAGAAGTGGATGAATCTCTGCAAAGAATCGTTAACATTAATACTAATAACTTTACGAAAAACTTACCACCGTCGCTGGTACTCTCAATTGGAATATCATACGACCGATATTTACTTTTTTTTAAAGGAGGAGGACTTGTACCAGCGCTAGGTTGTTGATTACCAACGTCACCACACCAATTCTCTTCAGGATCTTCGATCTATAAAACCGCATTAATTAAAAACTTCAGCACAAAAACGCATACCTCTGGAGCAATTGGCAAAAATTGCAAAACATCCGAGTTTTCTTCTTCTTCGTCGGAACTACAAAACGCAGCTACCGGATCTATCGTGCTAACGTCGACTTCCAAGTCTACGTCTTCTTTATCGTCACCACCACTTGCAACCGATTTGTCCTCGTCAGTAATATCAAACTCACTTTCTCGCTCCTCATATTCTACGTTTTCATCCAACTCTTTAAAATCGGGTGCAAACGCCGACCAATTCTCGACTTGGTTTTGCGCCCAAACACTAACAACACCCGACGAGATGCTGGCGATTATGGGCCGAACCGGGTGCCAAGCAACATCGAGTAAAAGTTCTCCTTTGGTTCCATGAAGAATTTTCACAAGGTTACCGATCGATTTTTCCCATATGTAAAGAGCGTGTTGACGTGCAGAGCCGGCACAGATATACTCGCCGTCACCGGAAAAACAACACTTCTTCCACATCGTCCTAATCGTTAAACCGTTAACTCGCACTTATGTGTTATTAATTACTTACTTATTAACGAGGTCTTGTAACTTTTGAATCGGCTCCGGTTCACCGTCTTTGCCACATGTCAGCACCTCTTTACTATCGTAAACACGTATTACACGATCGGCTGTATTGACTAAAAAACAACTGACGGGTACGTTAATAAATCATACAAACTGCGGTGTACTTACTCCCCACGCCTCGCAAATTCTATGCTTTTTATCGCCGTCGCACTGGAACTTCCTAATGTAATTCGAAAACTAGCCCGTACTTCTAAAGTGTCGGCTTTTAACACTAAAATTTTTCCTTTTGCGTTACCGGTGAATACCAATTCGCCCCTTCTGTCGTAAGAAGCGACGATGTTCAAATCACCCTGTAAGCAACTTTTGTTAAAGCTAATAACGAGTGTGATCGATGCGTACGTCTTCGTCGATTGGTAACACACGATGTTGCCCGTTAATCTCTACTAAAACTGCTGCATGACGCATGGGACATACGAGTAGTCGTTCTAAATTCCTCGGCTGAAATTGTACTTTTAACACGGGACATGGAAACCGAAACTTTTGATCGCATTCGCCCGATAATACGTCCCAAATACACACGGTGTTGTCAGTCGATGCCGTTGCAATTTTATGTCCATTTCTGCTCCAGCTAAGGCTGCACACAGGATGCACGTGTGCTGATATTAGCTTGGCAATGCCTCGGGTTAAAAAATCCCAGATTACTATTCGACCATCATTGCAGCCTACCGCTAGCAAAGTGCCTCTTTTGTTAAAAGCGCACGTGACAGCTATTGATAAACAATCAAGAGCTCCGTCGAATTCCTAAAAAATTCAGTCAATTAACGGTGACTTATAGAAAGTAATTACCTCTGGGTAGTTTTGTCCGAATGACTCTAAAACATAACTGAGTAATTTTTTGGGTGGAAGATTTTGTATATTTACCTAGAAGCTCTAAGTTCATACTTTTGTTATTATTTATATTAGGAAGCCTCCAAATTCAGATTCATTATTTGCGGTACGCTTTGTATTACATGGCCGCCAACTTTAATTCACGTGTAGTGGTAACAGTGCTTTATTTAAGTTTAATTAAATTTTATTTCTACTTATTTTGTTATTTCTTATTATTGTTATATGTGAGTTTTTAAAATAAATTTTGAATGTTTGCATTGGTAAATGCATATACAGGGTGAAAAATGAACTAACGTATTCAAACAGTGTCTAACATTCCGGCTACATCAGACGGACAAAGAGCACCGCCCACCAAATTTGAACTTCAAATTAACCAATTAAACATAATAAAATAAACAATGCGGTCTAACTATTAAGTAAAAAAAACCTACTACGAACTAAATAAAATACTACAAAAGTGGAAAAAGTACAAAAGCCGCCACCTGGCTCAGTGACCGCTTCTACTGCACCGTCTAGTCTGTGGTCAGTTTTGTTATTCTTTCGGATGCCCACACTAAAACGTGATTGTTGGGAGAGTACGCTGAAGTATCTTAGAAGTACGTCTCGTCCAACGCCGCCAATTCGCCAGCGGGTTTGGTGAAGAAAAGTTCTGGAAAATATCTTTTTATACAGGGTATTTTGGACAAACTGATAGGAGCAGGTATATTAGTACCATCGCCTTAAAAGAAGGCTATTGGCAGGTTCCGCTCGGTCCAGCAACCAGACCGATTACGGCGTTCGCCGTCTCTGGCCGTGGCTTTTTCCAATTTAAACGAATGCCGTTTGACCTGCATTCTGCGCCTGCGGCTTTCCAACGTTTGCTTGACTACGTAATAGGACTGGAGCTAGACCAAAAAGGCTTCGCGTATTTAGACATCATCGTTCTCGGTGCAACGTTCCGCTAACAAAATTGAAGTACTTGGGCCACTTCGTGAATAACCAGGGTATTCAACCAGATAAAGAGAAGGTTGATGCCATTTCGGACTTTCCCGCCCTAACCACCACGATACAGCTGAGAACATTTTTGGGAATGGCGTCCTGGTACCGCAAATTTGTCCTGGGATTTGCACAAATCGCCGCACCACTCACCGACTTTCTGAAAAAGCATACTCGATATCATTGAATTCTTGCTCCAGAAGAAGCGTTACGAAGATTAAAAGACGGACTTATCTCCGCCGCGGTTTTGGGCTGTTTAGATTTTAAGGTTCCGGTTGCAAACCGACGCTATTGCCAGCGGACTAGTAGTCTTGCTAACCTAGGTTGAAAACGGCGATGAACGGTAGGCCACGCTTTGAACCAAGCCGAGAAAAACTACTCCATCATTGAACTCGTTTCGCCGTAGTTTGACCCGTCTGAAAATTGAAGAGTTACCTCGAAGGCTACCACTTCCAGGTAATCAGCGACCACCGGAGGAAGAGGAAGTGGACCCACCTTCCACCCGAACTTGCTTCGTTCAAGTTCTCCACATAGAGGATTGGACGATTTAGAATATAAATTTTGAGATGAAGGATTATCTGTTTAGTAGAGTTGGATGGGCTATATGTTACGGGTTCGTGCTTAGAGAGCACGAAGTTCCGCGAGGCACTAACTTTTCGGTTTATCCTCGCTTCTTAGGCTAGAAACTAAGTAGGCGGGAAAAGGAAAGTTATTGTAATTAACAGGATGAGGCAGGTTAGTCAAGTCAGCTACGCCTAAAAAGAAACTGAAACTATTGGTAAAACTAAAAATAATCAAAATAAAATAAGCCTCCATGCAGTTAAATAACTAAATAAATACCCTACTTTGTCGTAGCTGACTGTATAAATAAAACAAAATGCCATGCAAAAATAAAGTAAGTTAGACTATGGTTTTACGTTTGACTCTGGTCTCTTCTAGCGAATACAATGAGTTCGCTAACGTTGGACGCTAATCTAAAGATAGACACGGGGGAATCGGGAAACGGATTCACTCTGGTTCTTAGGGTACTCCAGTTATCATCAAACTCCCAACAAGTGAGAATCCTATGTGACGGAGTATGAGGAACACCACACGACAGGCAAGTTCCAGCCCTTGAGAGAACTTTGATGCAGTATGTTTCCTGCAATAAGAGATGCAGAAGGGGATATTTTGCCACGACGCATAAGAAATCAATAGGAACTGTACGATATGCTTCGAGAATCGTACGAAGGAATAGAGACTGTAGAGATGCCTGACAAAATGAGTATGTTTTAGTCTATGGTACTAAATGTCTAAGCCATATGTGAGCATGGAGATGACTGCACTATTGAAAATGGTCACTAATGATCTTCTATGTAGGTTCCATTTACGAAGAGAATACTTGTAAAACAATTGCAAGACACTCTTACATTTGTTAACCACATAGGAACAGTGTTTGACAAAGCTCATGCAGTTTGTGATCAAGCAAAAGTCCGAGGTATTTGAATTCGAAAACCCTTCGGACAGGAATATCGTTTAGTCTAACTGTGGGGTCTCTTGACAACGGGGAACCATGTACTTGGTCTTGTTAGCTGAGACTGTCAATTTGTTGTTGGCAGCCCAGCGAGTCAAAATGTCCAGGCACTGTCGTGATTTTGCTTCTAGGTTGCGTCAATTGTCTGCGGAGACTGTGAAAGAAATATCATCCGCGTAGGCGAAAATGTCGCAGTTATCAGGTAAGTCTCGTTCAAGTAAAGAACCAACAACAACGTTCCACAAGGTCGACCTGAAAACCAAACCTTGGAGGCAACCTTTTGTCAGTCAGCCAGAAACGTTCGTGGAATAAGTGATCGAGCGACTCGATAAATAACTACGAATGACGCGCACAGCGTGTGCAGGTGCTCTCTTGACGACGAGAGCTTCAATTATTGATGACCACCATACGTTATTGAACCCTCCGGAAATGTCTATAAAAATGCAAAGTCTTTACTTGAAGACGTTCGTCTGTACAGTTGTCATTAACTTACGAATGGCGTCTGTCGTTGATTTGCCGGGACCAAAGCCGTATTGACTAGGATGGAATAGTCGTTGTGGAGAGATACCGTCATGTAATTTCTTTAACAATACACGTTCGAAAAGTTTACCTAGTTCTGAAAGTAGCGTTATCGGACGGTACGAAATCCCTCTTACCATGCTTAAAAATCGTGATTAGCCTACTAGTTTTTCAACTGTTTGGAAAATACCGGCATTGAACACAAGAATTAAATAGGTCAATAAACGTAGAAGAGAGAGAATCTTGTACGACTGTTCTTAGAACGTTACAGTTACTCCGTCGGGTTCGGAGCTTCATTCTTGAGAATTCTGCTAGCCTCCGACGCGATGTCTTTTTTTGTAACCACCCAGTCTGGCCGGAATTCAATATTTGCAAAAGATCGGGATCTAATTCGGGCTTGGTAAGGATCGTCGTTCTTCGGATCGTCGTCTGGGAAAAAGGAACTAACAATTGACTTAATTGTATCTTGCTCTGTGAGAGTGTATCTGTCACCGTCACGGACGTTATAGAGCATGGTTGGATAGCCAGGAACTTTTGTGAGAAAATTCTATAAATGTTCTCCACGAACTCGCACGAATTCTTCACTGCCAGTTTGTTCCGGTGAAGCGCGGCTTTATACGAATTTAGTCATTGAGTTTTTAGCTCTGCTAATTATCTTTGGACTCTACCACGGTACACCAGCTCTAGAATTCGAGTAAACTCGGTTTAAGCTATTTCGGCTAGACTCGAGGATCAACCTGGTCAGCTTATCAATGGAGACGTCGATAGAATTAGAATAATGGCACTTAGCTCCACGTGGAAGATAAGTAGGAAGTAGGATCTATGTGTTTTAGATCTAGAATACGCTTAGGAATCGGAACCGGTCGAGGATTTTCGATGATTAAATCAAAACGTATAAGTCGCTGGTCACTTTCAATAACCTCAGGGATTACTTCCCAGTTAGAAAGTTTCCTTGCTAAAGCATGCGATGCTAGAGTGACATCAATGTTTGAAGAACCTTGGTGACCAGCAAAGGTGAAAGATTGGTTGGGTTTATTTACAACACACGAAGATCCTCGCTTGGTGACCAATATACGCCAACGACACCAAAGGAGGTGTTTCCAACTGTAATCATGGATACGACAGTGCAGTCATTAGTTAGATGACTGAAGGTAACTGCTCCGACGGGCTTCGCGTTATTGAAAACAATAGCCGCAGAATACCTTATAGAAGTTGCTGCGGTGATCCTGTTGAAGGGCAAGGTCGCCCCAGAGAGCTTATATCCTGAACCAGAACGATACACATAGGGCTCTTAGGTCAGTAAAATGTCAATGTCAATGTCGTTGACTTCTAAGGTTGCAGCACGAGAACGCTGAAAATTCACTCGCGCAATCCTAAGAGTCAGAGGAGCGTCCTCACTGTTCATAATCGGTGTTAGCAATCCTTTATGTACGCCGGTCAGTTATTGGAAGACGCTTTGTGTTTTACCACCTTGCCTTTATGGCCATTTCTGACACAGTTTGCACATGCAGGGTCTCGTGCGGTGTGTGGGCAATCTTTAGTTTCGTGCCTTTTAGCACAAATACCCCATTAAGTTTCGCTTTTAGTTCCAACGAACGTAATAAACACGATGACTAGCCATGAAGTACTTTCTTACCTCCGGAGTAAGTTCAATTATCCATGTGCAATTGGGTCTATCTCTAGGTGCGAATTTGAATAGCACCTTCAGTAGTTCTCTAGCCTGTTGCGTTATTTCATTAGTTGCGACATCAAAGTTTTGCTCAAAGAACGCCTCCTTTACCTGCTCGGGGGAGAGGTTGGTAGAGATCCTAGGAGGGATTTTGCTTTGCGGGCTGATGACAAGACCGGCTTGGTCGAGAATATCCGTTGGGATCTTGGAAAGGTCGGTCTTTTTGGACTCCAAGCGAACGGAGTTTCGTTCCATTTTTGTCACTTGGTCTAATCTTAGACCGAGCGTGGTAGGATTAAGGACTGTCATGAGCATTGTTTTGGTCTTGTCAGATGTCTTCCTGTTAGACTCGGGCTTGGGAACTATTGGGACTGGCGCGACAAATTTGCCGGATTACTCTGCTAGACCGAGCTACTTGAGCGTAACAAAAAGGACCATTTGTGACTTCTTGGATAGCTGGTGATGACAACTTGTCAGTCACCGTCTTCAAGGCTGTTTGTACGTCCCTAAGAGGGTCAGAAATATCTGAAAGTTGCTGCGACATTCTTTTGGCAAGAGTGGATTTACGGAAGATAGCTTGAATGCAGGACAGTACATCCATTAATTCAGTTCGTCTGGCAACTGATTCTTTGGAGCTAGAAATCAGCTTAGACATAGTTTTTTCAAATGTGAACAGTTGGGAGTCACCGGATTCGTCGTCGAACGCGGCTTCGCGACGACGCTTGACACTGGCAGACTCAATCTCCATGGCGGAAGCTGAGGGGACGGGACGGGAGAAGGTGCGGCGAATTACTAGTGTCGACGTAACTAAAGCTTTCCGTGTAGAGGAATTTACACTTTAGAAAACCAAAGTATATACTATAATAATTAAAAAACTAATAAAATACCAGGACTCGCAGTTGTCCACAATTTAGAAAATCAGTTACTTAAGCTTTAGCTAAAGCTGAAAGATTTATTCACATATTGAAGAGAAACCAGAGTGTCGATAGAAGTCATGGAAACCACCCCAGAGACCGACACACAACTCAAATGGATTTGTAACTTGCGAAAGAAAACTCGTTCAAACCAGTTAGACACGACCCGCAATTGTACATACCGGAGAACGTTTTGTGATTACGCTGAACTATCCTAGAAGCCAAGGCACGTTTCGACCAACGTCGCCAAACTCGCAGATGCGTACGACACAGTTTGCCAGTGGCTTCATTCTTTGCAATTCGTGATTTGAAGCAAATGGCTCTTAATAGATTTCACACCCGCTTCCCATAGTCCTCCAAAATTAGGACTTAAGGTTAAAATATCATACAATGTCACGGATTTTTT
Source organism: Aquatica leii (assembly GCA_035610365.1). Taxonomy (NCBI): domain Eukaryota; kingdom Metazoa; phylum Arthropoda; class Insecta; order Coleoptera; family Lampyridae; genus Aquatica; species Aquatica leii. The sequence continues at coordinate 50,983,581 of CM069438.1, read as the reverse complement.
AAAGTTTTCACCGTAAAAGTATTTCCCTTGATCACTGCTCCACGACGAGACTTGACGAAAAAGTAACCTGACAATGTATCGACCAAACTAGACTCTGAGAATAAGTTTCAAGTAAATGACGATCGCAAAATCACTTCAGGATCTTCTTGAACACTAACAAAGGGTTATTCTAATTTCCGGAATTTTTGCATGACGGTACTCACCACCTTGTTACGACTCTTGAACAAATTATGATGCTACTCTTTTATCATTGGTAGGTGTAAGGCCGCACAAAAAAAATACAGAACCCATTATAACCAAACCGAAGACTATTGAAACCTTCAAACGATACTCTATAAATACCCACAAAGGTTTCAAATAATTGAATTTATTGATATTTTTTAAAGTCGCGTTTCGGTAATCGAACTTGAGGTGTAGAAGGGTTAGGAAACTGTGGATTGATTGCTAGAGGACAATTCGTTTTTGTATTTAGCGACTACCGATTGTACGTAATAGTAAAGTTCGTTAACTGCAATCATTTACTCTTTCTTCTTTCGGAAGTGAAGAAAAACAATTATTTTAATCGGTAAATGATCAACTTAATCCGGTTCGAAGGACCAAAAAAAATGGGAGTATGTATGCGCCAAAAAATGATTACGTCGCAAATGGCACCGACATCATTAGCAAATAGCATACAAACAACCAAATACAACTGCAACGAACTGCTTCAGCTGACGGACCGGTCACCGTAATTTCGTAATTCCAATCGAAGCCACATTCGGCTCTTGACCACGTTAGTGCATCACCAAAAACACAGTGTTGGGCCAAATTAAGGTAAAACGAAGTCGGATTGTTTTCTCTAGTTTTTTAGTTTCGTATTTATTTTTTTGGGTTTAAATCCACTTATAAATGCGAAATCTGACAACACCACATTTTTTAAGTTTTTCAAAATGGCGTCGTCAATAAACAACACGTGCACGAGCGACGTCCAAGTAGAAGAAATAACTAAAGAAAATGAGGTAAAACCATCGACAAGCGGGAGCGTCTTACTTCCCGCAATAAGCAAATACAACCACATTAAAAATAAAGAATTGCGTAATCAGCGTTACCACAAAGAAAGAATCGAAAAGAAGAAAGTGAGGTTAAGTCACCATAACTACAATCCTTTAACAGTTTCTTTTTTAGCTAAGAAAGAAAGAAAAAGGTCGAAAAAAGACAGAAGGTGTTCCAAAACAAGTACCGCATACTATCGATAGTCTTCGGGAGAAGGACGAAACGACAGTTGGGGATGTAACAACTGAAGACAATGCACCGGTTTTAGCCGATTTGCAACAAGACGAATTTAGCGAGTATTATAAGAATACGTACGAGCCTAAAGTGCTTATAACATATTCGGATAATCCGATGAAGAAGACACGAATTTTCGGGAGGGAGCTTACACGTATCATCCCAAATTCGAAATCGTTTTATCGTAACCGTTCCGGTGTTAAGAAAATCGTTAGAAGTGCTAAAAGGGAAAATTATACTGATATAGTGATTGTCAATGAGAATCGTAAGCAACCGAATGGGTTGTTAGTTATACATTTGCCCGATGGGCCTACGGCCCATTTCAAAGTGAGCAATGTGCGAATTACCACGGAGATGCGTAAATCACATAAGGCAATCACCGAACATCGTCCCGAAGTCATTTTAAATAATTTTACGACTAGGCTTGGTTTGACTGTGGGACGTATGTTAGGGGCGTTGTTTCATTATAGTCCGGAGTTTGAGGGGCAAAGGGCCGTTGCTTTTCACAATCAGAGGGATTATATATTTTTTAGACACTATAAATACGATTTTGATTCTGAGGGTAAAAAGGCGAAGTTAAAGGAGTTGGGTCCTAGGTTTACACTTAAACTAAGATCGTTGCAAAAAGGTACGTTCGATAGTAAATATGGGCAGTACGAGTGGATCATCGAAGGTAGGAGACATGCTATGGAGACTAGTCGTAGGAAATTCTTCTTGTAATTTATTACAAATATATTTTTTGAGTTTTGTATTTGAAATAATTAATTCCAAAACCCGTAATCAAAATCGTAAAAATACAGTTTGCTATTATTGGTTGTAGTTTATTTAATGAACGCCAGGTGGCGGCGCTTTGCCGAACTTTTTGAAATAAAACAACATGGCGAAGGTTATGATAGAGACTATTATTTTAATGTCATTTACGTGTTATATTTCCGATTTAAATAATTTTAAGTTTTTAGTAAACTTCGTGCGTTTACCGAAAGTGTTCGGAAATGTTCTAAAGTGCTTTTGTGATAAGTGCCCTTTAACTGCAAAATAAAAATTCCAACTTTAATTTAATAATTTTTTTAATGGTACTGCTTAATGTGTACCATTGAGTTGTTTATCGAATTTACGTGAATAAGAACAATTTTGGTGAGTCAATTTGATTAATTAATTGTTTTTGCTTCGGTTTTATGCGATGGATTTTAAATTTTGTATTTGTGTGACGTAAGGAGATTAGAGTGGACCAGTTGGTTGTTCAGGTGAGGGTCGGCATTTAAAACGTTGACGCGCACGAACGAACTGGCCGAGCGATTTTTCTACATCGTTTATGATTGTACCGTAAGAACTGATTGCACCTGTATGCTTTTTAACCAATATTATTGTTAATTCATTACCTATATGTTAAATACGAGTAAATATTTGTGAATCGTTCTCTACATACGCTGCTAAATGCAATACACGTTTTATTACGGTATTTAACGATTAAAAGAGGTTGTAACAACATGTGGTTACATGGTTTTCAAACTTCTTTTTCTCGGTGTTTCTTTCACCGACGAGTTTTACTGCTTTGATTGCACAATATTTTTTTATGTACAGGAAGTACTAAAACATCGTAATTATTTAATTAAACAATCTTTTTGTCTCATATTTCTAATGCAAAATTAAATTCGATTATATGAAATTGGTTTATAGGACGTACGGGGTTGTTTCAGATAGTTTTTGGACAGTACCATATAAAAGTGCTTTTGTTTTACCTGCGTTTCTTAGATTTCTCCACATAAATTATCTTATTAATAACGATTTGAGTTTGTTGTTTTTTTTACCATTTATCGTTTCTGTTACCTGTGGTAACGTCATCTGCTTAGCTGTAGTTCTGTCATTGGTTTTACATATTATCTTCTATGAATTTGTACAATTATTCTTTCTCTTTTTTTTCAAATTCTTCTCAGGAATCTTTTTGTTTGTTTGTACTATTTCTTTCAATTTAATTTGTTGTTGTTTGTATTGCGGGGTCCCAGATTTAAGGTTCAGGTAGTACGTGTTTGGTTGTTGTGGTAGAAAACTGCCTTCGGGCCCGGATTTTGTCTTTGCGGTCTAGTCACTGAGGAGACAACGCGAAGATGCTATTGTGATCTTTTCGCTAGGTTGAAGAAGCTCATAATGCACCACGTTTCTTTTTTAAGAAAAAGGTCCAATTTTTGCTTTTGGGTCTCTGGAAAGACCGTTAGTTTTAGTCTTTTGGTGAGTCTTACGAGGTGCGTGTTGATTCGAACTCTTCTCGATAGAGGAAAGATCATAAGTTTTTCAAACTTGGTCTTGTTACCTTACGTACGTCATGAGTCAAGTTGTCATAGTGCACGTTCTTATATTAGTTTGTTTGAGCTGTAATGACCTACATCGGATGTTTTGAGCTCGTCGGCTCTTTTTTGTTACGTGGTTTTTACCCGTCACTTAAAGGCGAACCACTAGCGAGAGGGTCGTAGGTCTCGGTATGTTAATTATAAAGTAAATTATTGCATTTAATACGAAATTAAAGCGAAACTATTACAAGTGGGACAATTTAAACACGAAAAGAATGAAAAAAAGTGTGGAGGAATAAAGAGGAGAAAGGAATGAATAAAAGAAAGAGAGAGGGGAATAGGAAAAGGGCAGACAACAAATATTTGGAAAAGGGAAGAAAACAATAAGATCACATGCAAAAAATCAAAGAAATAAAAGAAGAAATGGGAGAAAGGGAAAAGAAGTGGAAGAAAGAAAAAGAGGAACTGATAGAGAGAACAGAAAAACTGGAGAAAAAAGCGGAAGATTAGGAGAGATGGAAAATGAAGAATAATATTGTAATAAAGGGGCGGAGAAGTAAAAAACCACAAAAGGAATTAGTATTGATGCTGGAAGAAAAATTAAACGTGAAAGTAGAAGTTTAAAAGGTGACAGTGATAAATAGAGAGAAGGAAAATGAGATCGTGGTGGCCGAAATGGGAGGAAAAGCAGACGGTGATGGCGGAGAAGATGAAATTACGGAACACAAAAATTTATATAAAGCACGATTTGACATGGGAAGAAAGGAGAGTACAAAGAAAAATAATGAACATAACGGTGGAAAAAAGAGCGAAAGGGAAAAGAGTATGGGTAGGATATAGGAAAATGGAGATAGATGGGTGAACGTGGGGCGAAAAAAGAAAGAATGTGGACGAAATAGCAAAGAAAAGGACAAATGAGTAATGGAAAGGAAAAATACCAAGAAAGAGGAATAAAGGAAAGTAAGGAAGAAGCACAGGGGGAGATGAGTGAGCTGACAGAATTTCTTTGGAACGTAGCGTGAATAAAGAACAAGGAACAGGATTTTTGAGAGTACATCAGGGAACAAGATGTAGTGGGATTATAGGAAACATGGATGGAAGAAAAGAATGGGAGTAGTGGGAAAAAGAGTTGCCGGAGGTATTCGAGTGGGTGGTGCAACATGCAGAAAGAGAGAAGAGTAAAGGGAAAGCAAAGGAAGGTATAATAATGGGAATAAGAAGAAAATGGTTGAGTCAGAAAGAGAAAGTGCATCGGAGAAGAGGAATTGTAGAAAGGAATATTCAGTGGGGAAAAACAAAAATCAAAATAGTGACGGTTTATAGCAGTAGAATGAAAGAGACAAGAAAGAACATAGAAGAGACGATAGAAGAGAGGGAGGAGATATTGATAACATTAGGAGGGGACTTTAACGCGAGAATAGAGAAAGAGGGGGAATACAAGAATGGAAAGGGACGGGAAAGAGACAAACAAAGGACAAAGTGGGATATAAAGAGGGAGAAGAACTTCTGGAAATGTGCAACAAAAGGGGGTGGAAAATAATGAATGGGAATAGAGAAGAAAAAGGAATGGGGGAGTATATGTACATAGGAGAAAGGGTAGAATCAATAATAGATTTTGTAATGATAAATGAAAAGGCTAGAGAAAAGGTAAAGACATTTAAGGTGGGAGACATGGGAGGAGTCAGACCACCAACCACTGGAATTGACAATGGAAGGATGAGAAAGAAAAAGACGAGGAGTACATAACGAAAAAAATGTGGACAGAAGGGGGCATAAAGAGATACAAAGAGAGATTAGGGAAAATGGTATGGGTAGGGAAGGGATTCCAAAAGAGTGTGGAGGAAATGAGAGAGATGATGCAGAAAGCAACAGAGAAAGTCAGATTTAGAAAGTGGAAGAGTGAGAAAACAGGATGGAAGAAATGGTGGGATAAAGGAGGCAAGGAAAACGGCAAGAAGAGCATTAAGGCAAAAAAAGGGAAGAAATAAAAAGAATATAAAGAAGCAGTAAAAATCTACAAGAAAACATGCTAGAGGAAGAAAACAAAAAAAAACAATAAGATCAGATCAAAGGGATAAAAACGGAAGAAGAGGAAAACCTAAAGAAAGAAAGGAAGATAAAATGGACGACAAAGGGAATACAAATAAAAAAATAGGATAGATATTTTAGAATCCTGGTGGGGGGGGGGGGGTTAGGAGAACAAAATCAGAAAGGAGAAGAAAGGTAAAGAAAATAAGTAGTAGTAAGATTGGAAGGAGATTGAGATAGAATAAACGAAGACGAAGTAATAGAGGCAATGAAGAAGGTAAAAAAGGGAACGCGACTGGAGAAGATGGGATACAAGGCGAAGAGTGGGTATACGAGGAAGAAAATGTTGCAGAAAGGATGCCGGAAATAATAAATAAAATATGGAAATGGGAAGGATTCCCGGAGAGATGGAGCAAGGGAATAATATGCCCGATACACAAAAAAGAAGACAGAAAGGAAGTGGAGAATTACAAAGGGGTGACATTATTAAGCACGGGATACAAATTATATACGACATTCCTACAAGGAGGACTACAGAAGGAAATAGAGGAAAGGAGTTTGGTACCAGAAAGACAAGCGAGATAAAAAAAGGGAAGAAGATTGATAGACAACATATATATACTGAAACAGAAGCTAGAGAAAAAAGGGGGAAATGGTGGCACTATTCGTAGATATAAAAGCCGCTTTTGACGAAGTGTTCAGGGAAAAGCTGTGGGAATACATGCAGAGAAAATAAATAAATGAAAGATTAATAATGGAGGAAATTTACGAAGAAACGAGGAGCAGTGTGAATAGAGAGGAGAGCGAGAATTTCGTTCCAACGAGAGGGTTGAGCCCAAGCCTGTTTGCAGTATATACGAGGGATTTGGAAGATACTATGAGAGGACAACGGATAGGAGGGATAGTTGTAGGGAAAGTGAAGGTGTTGGCGTATGCGGTTGACATAGTGTTGGTGGCTTAGGAGGAAAAGGAAGTGAAGGAGATGATAAAGACGCTGGATAAATACACGAAAAAAAAAGAAATGGAAGTAAATACGGAGAAAACAAAAATAATGGTATTTAGAAAAGGAAGGGAGAAAAGAAAAAGATAGGAGTGGAAATGGAGGGAGGGAGAAGTGCAGCAGGTGATGAAATTCACATACCTGGGTTGGTGGCGATGAAGCAGGATAATGAGGGGGAACACATAAAGGAAAAAGTGAGGAAAGGAAACAGGATAATCGGAAGTGCGGAGGAAAGGTTGTTTGGGACATTTGGGAAATAATAATAAATAAAAAGTGTGATAATATATGGGGCGGAAATATCGGGGTGGAATGAGTATAAAGAGGTAGAAGGGATACATCAAAAATGGGTATTAGGGCTAGATATAGATCCACCGAGGTATGTTATAAGATAAGAAATGCAGGAAAAAAAATAAGGGTAGAGGCAGGAAAAAGGGCTATAAAATACGAGGAAGAACTGAGGGAAAGAACCGAATGCAAAATACTACAGGAATGTTGGAAAGAGATAAAGGGAGAAAGAGTGAAGTACGGGCAGGATGGCAGAGAAGAATATTATAAAAGAAACGGGCATGCGAGAGAACAAGTAGAGAGATTAAGGGAAGAAGGAGTAGGGGTAAGAGTGGAAATAATAAGGACAGATAGGGACATAGAAAAGCAGGAAAGATGGACAAAGATAAAAGAGGCCAAATGAATTATAAGAATATCAAAGTAGAAGAAGTTCCAGAATATCTAAAAGGGAAAGGAAACAAAAGCAAGAAAAAAAATTATAGCAAGGTTCAGATGTGGGAACGAAGAGTTAGGAAATAAATACTAGAAAAAAGAGGAAGAATGATGCGCAGACTATGTGGAAAAGAGACAGGGGACCTTAAACAGATGAATGAATGCAGGGTTTTAAGAGAAGAGGTTAAGAAAGTAGAAGAAAACGGGAAAGGAGCGGAGTGGATGGAAGAAGTATGGAGAAGAAGGAAACAGCTAAGAGGAGAGGAGAAAAAGTGAATGTAAAAAAAATGGGGGTAAAATTGTAAATAGGGGAAACACGGATCAGTTTTTAACACCATGTAAGTGAATATAATAACGAAGGCTTCCACGGCCGGAATCTATACTAACATTAGAATGTCTTCCGGGTTTCGACCGTGTCATTGTTTTTGTAACCGAAGTTGCCAACGTTTCGCCCACCTTAGTAAGGGGCTTACGAAGGTGGGCGAAACGTTGGCAACTTATTATTGATCTGCTTTTGAACTCTTCTTTTGCATGCTTTTGCTCGTGATTTTTTAGATCGACAATGTGCTGCTACACAAACGTTCTAATATTTGTAGCACTGGTGCACATAGAAGTTTTTTTGTGGAAGTCACACGATTGTTTTGTGATCGAATAGGTTTATAATAGTGTTTACTTTTTGGGATTTGTTGTTTTTGAACTCTTCTTCTGCACAATTTTTGCTCGTGTTTTTTTTAATTTACAGTTTTGGACAATAGTTTTTTTTTGGTGTCGTATAAAGTTTTGCTGGTCTTATCGTCTCAACAAATGTAAAACGGTTCTCAAACTCGAGTTTAAGAGTCACTTGTGGAAATAATTTTTGAAGTTGGTAAGAACTCAGTGTTTTGACACTGGTATTTTTGGGTTTGGTTTAGTTTAGGATTTTACAGTGAGTTCTCTTTGGTTCTAGTATTTTTCTGGTATTGTATTTAAAAAAAATTTTTTTTGGTAGGTACTTGCCAACTAAGATTCTTCTTTTTTTATAATTTTAAGCAAGTTTGCCGTTTTATCATGACTTGATAGTCAATCTTCAGGAATTTTTTTTGGGTTTTTACGCAAAACTTTTTTTGTGCTCGTGTTCTTACTCAGTTTGCTTTTTTGTGAGTCACACGATTGTCTTGTGATTGAATATGTTTTTTTATAGTGTTCACCTTTTGGTATTTGCTGCTCTTTAAGCTCTTCTTCTGCACAGTTTTTGGTCGTGGTTTTGTTTTTTGTACAATAGTTTGTCTTTCACCTTGGTGCCGTATAAAGTTTTGCTGATCTCATCGTTTCAATAAGAAGAAGATGGTAAAAATCTAGTGTTTTGGCACTGGTATTTTTGGGTTTGCTGTCAGTTTTTTGCTGAGAGCTTAGCGTGTTAGAATGTCTAAGCATAGCTTTGGTTTAGTTTATGATTTTACAGTGAGGTCTTTCTGAATTCTTTGTATTCTTCTTTTTTTATAATCTTAAGCAGGTTCGTCGTTTTTATCATGACATGACATCACACGATTGTCTTGTGATCGAATAGGTTTTTTATAGTGTTTACTTTTTGGTATTTGCTGCTTTCGAGCTTTTCTTCTGCACAGTTTTTGCCCATAGTTTTGTTTTTGATTGACGTTTTTGGACAATAGTTTGTTTTTCACCTTGGTGCCGTATAAAGTTTTGCTGATCTCATCGTTTCAACAAATGTAAGACAATCGAGTTTAAGAGTCACGTGTAGAAATATTTTTTGAAGATGGTAAGAACCTGGTGTTTTGGCACTGGTTTTTTTGGGTTTGGTGTAAGTTTTTTGCTAAAAGGTTAGCTTAGATTGTCAAAGCATATATTTGGTTTAGTTTAGGATTTTACAGTGAGTTCTCTTTGGGTTTTTAGTTTTTGTCTGGTATTGAATTTTTTATTCTTCTTTGTACTTGCCAATTAAGATTCTTCTTTTTTTCATAATGTTAAGCACGTTCGTCCTGTTTATCATGATTTGGTCGTCAAGCTTCATGACTTTTTTCAGGTTTTTTACGCAAAACTTTTTTTGTGTTTGTGTTCTTGTTCAGTTTGCTTTTTTTGCGAAAATCACACGATTGTCTTGTGATCGAATAGGATTTTTATAGTGTTTACTTTTTGGTATTTGCTGCTTTCGAGCTTTTCTTCTGCACAGTTTTTGCCCATAGTTTTGTTTTTGATTGACGTTTTTGGACAATAGTTTGTTTTTCACCTTGGTGCCGTATAAAGTTTTGCTGATCTCATCGTTACAATAAGAAGAAGATGGTAAAAATCCGGTGTTTTTGCACTGGTATTTTTGGGTTTTCTGTCAGTTTTTTGCTGAGAGCTTAGCGTGATAGAATGTCTAAGCATTGCTTTGGTTTAGTTTATGATTTTACAGTGAGGTCTTCTTGAGTTCTTAGTATTCTTCTTTTTCTATAATCTTAAGCACGTTCGCCGTTTTTATCATGACTTAATCGTTAAGCTTCCGGAATTTTTTTCGAGTTTTTTACTCAAAACTTTTTTTGTGCTTGTATTCTTACTGTTTGCTTTTTTGTGAAAGTCACACGATTGTCTTGTGATCGAATAGGTTTTTTTATAGTGTTTACTTTTTGGTATTTGCTGCTTTCGAGCTTTACTTCTGCACAGTTTTTGCCCATAGTTTGTTTTGTTTTTGATTGACGTTTTTAGACAATAGTTTGTTTTTCACCTTGGTGCCGTATAAAGTTTTGCTGATCTCATCGTTTCAACAAATGTAAGACAATCGAGTTTAAGAGTCACTTGTAAAAATATTTTTTTAAGATGGTAAGAACCTGGTGTTTTGGCACTGGTTTTTTTTGGGTTTGGTGTCAGTTTTTTGCTGAAAGCTTAGCTTAGAATGTCGAAGCATATATTTGGTTTAGTTTAGGATTTTACAGTGAGTTCTTTTTGGGTTCTTAGTTTTTGTCTGGTATTGCATTTTTTATTCTTTTTTGTACTCGCCAATTAAGATTCTTATGTTTTTCATAATTTTAAGCACGGTCGTCCTGTTTATCATCATTTGGTCGTCAAGCTTCATGACTTTTTTTCAGGTTTTTTACGCAAAACTTTTTTTGTGTTTGTGTTGTTGCTCAGTTTACTTTTTTTGCGGAAGTCACACGATTGTCGTGATCGAATAGGTTTTTTATAGTGTTTACTTTTTGGTATTTACTGCTTTCGAGCTTTTCTTCTGCACAGTTTTTGTCCATAGTTTTGTTTTTTATTGACGTTTTTGGACAATAGTTATTTTTCCCTTGGTGCCGTATAAAGTTTTGCTGATCTTATCGTTTCAAGAAATGTAAGACAATCGAGTTTAAGAGTCACTTGTAGAAATATTTTTTGAAGATGGTAAGAACCTGGTGTTTTGGCTCTGCTTTTTTGGGTTTGGTGTAAGTTTTTTGCTTAAAGCTTAGCTTAGAATGTCAAAGCATATATTTGGTTTAGTATAGGATTTTACAGTGAGTTCTCTTTGGGTTCTTAGTTTTTGACTGGTATAGCATTTTTTATTCTTCTTTGTACTCGCCAATTAAGATTCCCTTTTTTTTTCATAATTTTAAGCACGTTCGTCCTGTTTATCATGATTTGGTAGTCAAGCTTCATGACTTTTTTCCAGGTTTTTTATGTAAAACTTTTTTGTGTTTGTGTTCTTGCTCAGTTTGCTTTTTTTTGCGAAAAACACACGATTGTCTTGTGATCGAATAAGTTTTTTTATAGTGTTTACTTTTTGCTATTTGCTGCTTTCGAGCTTTTCTTCTGCACAGTTTTTGCCCATATTTTTGTTTTTGATTGACGTTTTTGGACAATAGTTTGTTTTTCACCTTGGTGCCGTATAAAGTTTTGCTGATCTTATCGTTTCAACAAATGTAAGACAATCGAGTTTAAGAGTCACTTGTAGAAATATTTTTTGAAGATGGTAAGAACCTGGTGTTTTGGCACTGGTTTTTTTGGGTTTGGTGTAAGTTTTTTGCTGAAAGCTTAGCTGAGATTGTCAAAGCATATATTTGGTTTAGTTTAGGATTTTACAGCGAGATCTTTTTGGGTTCTTAGTTTTTGTCTGGTATTGCATTTTTTATTCTTCTTTGTACTCGCCAATTAAGATTCTTCTTTTTTTTCATAATTTTAAGCACGTTCGTCCTGTTTATCATGATTTGGTCGTCAAGCTACATGATTTTTTTGCAGGTTTTTTACGCAAAACTTTTTTTGTGTTTGTGTTCTTGCTCAGTTTGCTTTTTTTTGCGAAAGTCACACGATTGTCTTGTGATCGAATAGGTTTTTTATAGTGTTTACTTTTTGGTATTTGCTGCTTTCGAGCTTTCTTTCTGCACAGTTTTTGCCCATAGTTTTGTTTTTGATTGACGTTTTTGGACAATAGTTTGTTTTTTACCTTGGTGCCGTATGCAGTTTTGCTGATCTCATCGTTTCAACAAATGTAAGACAATCGAGTTTAAGAGTCACTTGTAGAAATATTTTTTGAAGATGGTAAGAACCTGGTGTTTTGGCACTGTTTTTTTTGGGTTTGGTGTAAGTTTTTTGCTGAAAGCTCAGCTTAGAATGTCGAAGCATATATTTGGTTTAATTTAGGATTTTACAGTGAGTTCTCTTCGGGTTCTTAGTTTTTGTCTGGTATTGCATTTTTTATTCTTCTTTGTACTCGCCAATTAAGATTCTTTTTTTTTTCATAATTTTAAGCACGTTCGTCCTATACTAACATTAGAATGTCTTCCGGGTTTGGACCGCTATTACGCTATTACGTTCGTCCTGTTTATCATGATTTGGTCGTCAAGCTTCATGACTTTTTTTCAGTTTTTTTACGCAAAACTTTTTTTGTGTTTGTGTTCTTGCTGAGTTTGCTTTTTTTTGCGAAAGTGACAAGATTGTCTTGTGATCGAATAGGTTTTTTATAGTGTTTACTTTTTGGTATTTGCTGCTTTCGAGCTTTTCTTCTGCACAGTTTTTGCCCATGGTTTTGTTTTTGATTTACGTTTTTGGACAATAGTTTGTTTTTCACTTTGGTACCGTATAAAGTTTTGCTGATCTCATCATTTTAACAAATGTAAGACAATCGAGTTTAAGAGTCACTTGTAGAATAATTTTTTGAAGATGGTAAGAACCTGGTGTTTTGGCACTGGTTTTTTTTGGGTTTGGTGTCAGTTTTTTGCTGAAAGCTTAGCTTAGAATGTCTAAGCATATATTTGGTTTAGTTTAGGATTTTACATTGAGTTATCTTTGGGTTCTTAGTTTTTGTCTGGTATTGCATTTTTTATTCTTCTTTGTACTCGCCAATTAAGATTCTTTTTTTTTTCATAATTTTAAGCACGTTCGTCCTATACTAACATTAGAATGTCTTCCGGGTTTGGACCGCTATTACGCTATTACGTTCGTCCTGTTTATCATGATTTGGTCGTCAAGCTTCATGACTTTTTCAGTTTTTACGCAAAACTTTTTTGTGTTTGTGTTCTTGCTGAGTTTGCTTTTTTTTGCGAAAGTGACAAGATTGTCTTGTGATCGAATAGGTTTTTTATAGTGTTTACTTTTTGGTATTTGCTGCTTTCGAGCTTTTCTTCTGCACAGTTTTTGCCCATGGTTTTGTTTTTGATTTACGTTTTTGGACAATAGTTTGTTTTTCACTTTGGTACCGTATAAAGTTTTGCTGATCTCATCATTTTAACAAATGTAAGACAATCGAGTTTAAGAGTCACTTGTAGAATAATTTTTTGAAGATGGTAAGAACCTGGGGTTTTGTCACTGGGTTTTTTTGGGTTTGGTGTCAGTTTTTTGCTGAAAGCTTAGCTTAGAATGTCTAAGCATATATTTGGTTTAGTTTAGGATTTTACATTGAGTTATCTTTGGGTTCTTAGTTTTTGTCTGGTATTGCATTTTTTATTCTTCTTTGTACTCGCCAATTAAGATTCTTTTTTTTTTCATAATTTTAAGCACGTTCGTCCTATACTAACATTAGAATGTCTTCCGGGTTTGGACCGCTATTACGCTATTACGTTCGTCCTGTTTATCATGATTTGGTCGTCAAGCTTCATGACTTTTTTTCAGTTTTTTTACGCAAAACTTTTTTTGTGTTTGTGTTCTTGCTGAGTTTGCTTTTTTTTGCGAAAGTGACAAGATTGTCTTGTGATCGAATAGGTTTTTTATAGTGTTTACTTTTTGGTATTTGCTGCTTTCGAGCTTTCCTTCTGCATAGTTTTTGCCCATGGTTTTGTTTTTGATTGACGTTTTTGGACAATAGTTTTTTTTTACCTTGGTGCCGTATAAAGTTTTGCTGATCTCATCGTTTTAACAAATGTAAGACAATCGAGTTTAAGAGTCATTTGTAGAAATATTTATCGAAGATGGTAAGAACCTGGTGTTTTGGCACTGTTTTTTTTTGGGTTTGGTGTCAGTTTTTTGCTGAAAGCTTAGCTTAGAATGTCGAAGCATATATTTGGTTTAGTTTAGGATTTTACAGTGAGTTCTCTTTGGGTTCTTAGTTTTTGTCTGGTATTGCATTTTTTATTCTTTTTTGTAATCGCCAATTAAGATTCTTCTTTTTTTCATAATTTTAAGCACGTTTGTCCTGTTTATCATGATTTGGTCGTCAAGCTTTATGACTTTTTTTCAGGCCTTTTACGCAAAACTTTTTTTGTGTTTGTGTTTTTGCTCAGTTTGCTTTTTTTTGCGAAAGTCACACGATTGTCTTGTGATCGAATAGGTTTTTTATAGTGTTTACTTTTTGGTATTTGCTGCTTTCGAGCTTTTCTTCTGCGCAGTTTTTGCTCATAGTTTTGTTTTTGATTGACGTTTTTGGACAATAGTTTGTTTTTCACCTTGGTGCCGTATAAAGTTTTGCTGATCTCATCGTTTCAACAAATGTAAGACAATCGAGTTTCAGGGTCACTTGTAGAAATATTTTTTGAAGATGGTAAGAACCTGGTGTTTTGGCACTGGTTTTTTTGGGTTTGGTGTAAGTTTTTTGCTGAAAGCTTAGCTTATAATGTCGAAGCATATATTTGGTTTAGTTGAGGATTTTACAGTGAGTTCTTTTTGGGTTCTTAGTTTTTGTCTGGTATTGCATTTTTTATTCTTCTTTGTACTTGCCAATTAAGATTCCTCTTTTTTTCATAATTTTAAGCACGGTCGTCCTGTTTATCATGATTTGGCCGTCAAGCTTCATGACTTTTTTTCAGGTTTTTTACGCAAAACTTTTTTTGTGTTTGTGTTGTTGCTCAGTTTGCTTTTTTTGCGAAAATCACACGATTTTCTTGTGATCGAATAGGTTTTTTATAGTGTTTACTTTTTGGTATTTGCTGCTTTCGAGCTTTTTCTTCTGCACAGTTTCTGCCTATAGCTTTGTTTTTGATTTACGTTTTGGGACAATAGTTTGTTTTTCACCTTGGTGCCGTATAAAGTTTTGCTGATCTCATCCTTTCAACAAATGTAAGACAATCGAGTTTAAAAGTCACTTGTAGAAATATTTTTTGAAGATGGTAATAACCTGGTATTTTGGCACTGTTTCTTTTTGGGTTTGGTGTAAGTTTTTTGCTGAAAGCTCAGCTTAGAATGTCGAAGCATATATTTGGTTTAGTTTAGGATTTTACAGTGAGTCTCTTTGGGTTCTTAGTTTTTGTCTGGTATTGCATTTTTTATTCTTCTTTGTACTCACCAATTAAGATTCTTCTTTTTTTCATAATTTTAAGCACGGTCGTCCTGTTTATCATAATTTGGTCGTCAAGCTTCATGAGTTTTTTTCAGGTTTTTTACGCAAAACTTTTTTTGTGTTTGTGTTCTTGCTCAGTTTGCTTTTTTTACGAAAGTTACACGATTGTCTTGTGATCGAATAGGTTTTTTATAGCGTTTACTTTTTTGCTCGTGCTTATTTTATTGACATTTTTGGACAGTTTATCTTTCACGTTGGTTTCGTTTTTCTGACTTCATCGTTTCAATAAATGTAGCGCGGTTCTTAAAGATCGAGTTTAAGTCAGTTGTGGAAATATTTTTTGAAAATGGTAAGAACCCGGTGTTTTGACATTGTTTTTTTTGGTTAACTGTCAGTTTTTAAATTGTCTAAGCGTAGCTTTGGTTTAGTTAAGGATTTTACAGTGAGTACTACTTGGGTTCTTAGTATTTTTTGGATTTCCTGTCTTCGTATTTGTTGACTTAGGAATAATTTTTATCCACAAGTTAAACTTTCACCCTTCGATCTCGGGTACAAGTTGCAACGCAAAATAACGAAGTCAAAAATTGGATTAATGGGATTCGAACCCGAAACTTTTGTACTTGACAATTTTTAATTCTGTAGTTGAACCAATGTGACTTATATCAGTATATTTTTTGAAACCTTCTACTTAGGAACGGAAAAAACATACATGGTTTTACTTAACTAACAACTAAAGGTTCAGTATAATTTGGAACTCTTGCTTCAATCGCCACTTTTTTGTGATCGGGTTCTTGGGTTGGTATGACCAAAGAGTTTGTTCAGTCACTCGCCCGTGAAGAATTTATTGGTCTTGTGCATGGCTTTGTTTCGCAACAGTTGCATTGCATTTTGTGTTGGTGTTTGGTTTGACGTCTTATATCCGTGGTTTTTCACTTGATTATTTTAGGGTTTTTCCGGACTTCAACACGACGAAATTTGGATAGTTTTGCAATTCCTATCGTAACATTCGTAATTTTTGCTTGTTTTGTAAATGATGAAGCCTATGGTGTTTCATTCACTACGTTGCGTGTTTGGCACTCGTCCAATTCCAATGTTGGCTATGTTGTCGGTTCAATAGAATTATTACCATCGCATTACCCATTACACGACGGTTTCTTTGTTGCCAAATATGTAGTTTAGATTTGTTGTCACTCTGTTCATAGCAGGAATCCTTACTTTTTTGCATTACCGTTATTATGTTGCAGATGGAATTTGGGATAGTTGTTTACTGACCATGGTTTTTTAACAGTACAAATACCATCTCTATAGCTGAGTGATTCAGGAAATGTAATTCTACTTTTGCAGACACTACTGGCTGGTGTAGTTTTAGTTATTTTTACACGACTCTCAATCGTGCGTATTTAAATGTTATGGCTGTTTCAGAATATTCTAGAAAGTTTTGTTGCGTTCTAAAATAATCTTGATGGTTCCATATTAACTCTATGTACAGTCAGCTTAATTTTGTTCAGTTCTATTTGGAACTATTGCTTCAAGCGACACTCTGTTATGATCGGGGTTTTTTGGTCCTTCGGTTGCTGGGGGCAAAGAGTTTGTTCAGTCGGTCGTCCGGAAAGAATTTATTGGTTTTGTTCTGATGGTAATTTTTTTTATTGCTTTGTTTCGCAACAGTTACGTTGTATTTCGTGTGGGTGTTTGTTCTAACATCTTGTAACCGTGGCTTTTAACTCGATCATTTTAGAGTTTTTTTCCCGACTTCGTCTTGTAAATGATGAAACTATGGCTTTTGATTATCGTAGTTAAGGAGCGTTTTTGATTCTGCTGCTTAACTGTAACGATTTTGTGCATTATGACAAGAAGAATAACATATCTTGGAGTTGCTAAACAGTGTACATACCAGAGCCTCCACATGAAGATCTTTCTGGACATCTACCAGTAACACTGGAGGTCGACTCATTCTTAGAACATACTACCAGTGCCGGAGAGACACCGTCGTCTAACACAGTATAGGAGAGAAAGAAGAAAACATAGTCGCCAAGCTTGGCGATCATACAATTGTCTCACCAAATACCACGTACAGCCACAGACATTCTAGTTACACTACTTTGAAACTTCCTGGAGAAGGTTGATCTAAAATGTTCCCAAAAATTTTAGACTCCTTCTTTATTATGCCAAAATTGTTTTTCTTGGTCGTATCTCGATTACGGTTTTACGAAGGCGTTCATCGACTTTACTACCTGACACTATAGCAGCTCAGAGAAAAACCTTTTTACATGTGGAGTCAGGAATAACTTTATACATAAGTTAGCTGGAAGAGAATAAGGTAGTCAACTAGCTACCCTAAAAACCCCAGATTTGTTGTTGCCAAATACGCAGCTCTCGTTCGGCGCCACTCTTCTTCTGCACACACTTTACTTTCCTGTGTAATTTTAATTCTTTGCGTACGACACCGTATATAATCAGAATTCTAACAATGCATTCTCATATGTTATGGCGGTTTTAGAATATTCTAGAAAGTCTTGTTGCATTCTGAGATACTCTTGATGGCTTTATATTGATTCTATGTACAGTCTGCTTAATTTATTGTTTTTATTCCAGAACCAAAGTGGCGTAATTTTGTTTCCAGGATATGTAGTAACATTCTCAGAATTTCTGAGAGTGGTTGTTCTGGTCACGGAAGCAAAACCACGAATATTGTTAATAAAATTCGTAAAACTTTCAAGTGAACATTTTCGTTTTTCAAACATGTAGTAATGTGTTTTTTTTTTATTAAAAAAAATGGAAGGGTACATCAAGAGACGTGGACACATCTAGAAAATTTTTTTGACAATTTTTTTGAACCGCTTGATTTTGCTGGATCCATACCAAACATAAAATTTTTTTTCTAAATTTTTTTATTCCTTTTAATTAAGTCGTTTTTATATAATACATTTTTTATTAATAATTTAAAGTGCGCACTTACTGAATAATTTTATAAATAAACATATTCAATGTGAAACAAATTAAATATACAAAAAACAACAAACGTTATGTTCAAGTAATTTGTAGCATTGTAAAAAATTAAAACGCGCTTGTCGTGGGATCCATTTAAATTTTAACGATGGTCTAATTTCCCACGATCTTAAACCATTTGACTTACACCCTTTTTAATTTTTCGCCAAACCAGGACATTATCCCCGTATGCCAATTAGAATGTTTACTTTAAAAAAACTTCAATTGTGTGTATTTTATTTAATTGGATGGGAAAACAATTAAAACAACGTCCCCATTTGTGATTAATTGATTATTTGACGTTGGTGCACGAAAGTATGGCGTACGAGGTTGAATCAGTAAATAACGGTTCGCTTTTAACGAGCGCGAATGTAAATAGTCATTAAAAGCGTTTAAAAATCCACGCTTCGAGTGTTTTAGTTTTTATGGTCGATTAGTTGAAAACAAAAGCGGCATCGGTCTTCTGCAGAGAGTTTCTATTTTTTGCGGTTTCATGGACTGATGGTGCAGAAGTCGGCGAGTGCCTCTAACATGGTTCACCTCCTCCACCATCTGCTCGTAATATTCGAACTATAAAACTCATTTAAATGAGTTTTTTTTTGTTGAAGAAAACGCGTACTTACACAATGGTTTCGATCGACGCCCTTAAATTTTAAAAATAGACCACAAACCGCAAAAATCCTTTTTCGAGATTAATTAAAATGTATTTAGACGCCCTTTTTAGACTAGAAAAAATTAGCAACCTTGCGGTAAGGAGCGGCAAATTCTAATTTATAACCGCCCTAGATAAAAGCTTATTATTTAAAGCAAAACACGCGAACGATTGCAAAAAAATTCGTCCTCAAAATTGAAAATAACAAATTGAAGGCAACGTTACGTGCGCACAATGGCTGTATCGTGTTTTGGGAGAAATGCTTTTATCCAGGGTTGCACAATGATAAATTGTTATTTAGTTCGATAGATTGACCGATAAAATACTTGCGATGTTGGAAATAAGGCAGATCACCAAGGACATTCGCCATAGAAAATATTCAGTTCGTGCAAAATAAAAGGGCGGCGGTTTTTTCCGTTATTAAGGTTAGTTGGAAATTGGATTTCATGTATCCTTGCATAAAATAACGGAAGCATAAAAAGTGTTTTATTTTTTTCTATTTCTACTGGGGTTTTTAAGGAAAACGTTCGATTTTTATCGTTATGATGAAACAATATACGAATGCATTAGAGAAAAGTTGACATAAAGACGAACGAAGGTTCGAATCTTGTAAATGGTTTTGTACTCTCGATTTTTTCTAATTCGATTGTTGCTATTTGATTGATTAGAAACATATAAAGGCATAAAAAAATTGAGGAGCAGTAGGACCAAAGAAATTCTAAGAAACCAGCTTATAATGAATAGAAGAAAACAAAATTGGGTCAACAACTAGTGAAAATCTCAACGAGAGAAGAGAATATAAGGAAAAAGCACTTCGTACACTTTTGTGGACTTTAAGATTCTGTTTTTGGCCCCTGTCTGAATTTTTTTCTGCTCTTGAACGTAATTCTTAATCTCACCTCTTATCTTGTTTCGTTAAGATTTACTCTTTCTCTCTGCACTTTCGCATTTTTGTTATTGTTACTTATAAGATCGAGCGGATGTTCCTATAATTAAAAGACTTCACGACCGATACGGAGATACCCTATATATGTGCACTGGTTTACAAATAACCTCAATTGCCTACACTGAAGAAAACGATATGAGGTCCTCACCATCAACATTGTGACATTTGCTCTCTCTCAATATACGAAGAGCGTTAGCCATCCTGTCCCAAAAACGCAACACCGACTATCAGTGTGATCAGTTAACTCAGCCAAGCGACGGTTGAATTTCAAAAAAAGGCAATTGGCAACCATTCCGCGACCACATACACAATAACATAAACAACCTGCGTCTTGTGCCGGAGAACTACTAAGCGTTTGTGGACTATGCTGAAAACCATACCAAGAGGTTACAGAACTGAATACATCTCAGGCCAGAGCGAACAAACCGTACGGATGCTGTAAAGATATGGATAGATATAGAGAGATATTTTCTCTGAAGAAACCATTGTTTCTGGTCATCAACTGCTAGATGTCATCTTAGAACAAAGACAAAGTAAGTGGACTGACACGATCGAAGTGCTAAAGAACATTAGTGGTGACCCCACTGCCGCATCCTAAAACCACGTTGTTGTAACAACCAATTAGATAGCAACACAACTGCTCTTGAACAGGAAGACTCAGGGGAAGAAATCCAGAATGAAACTTTCTTAAGATATATAGAAATAGGAAACTTCAGCACGACAGCTTGTAGCAAGAATGAACATCTGCATCCAACGGAAACAAATTTCAAAAATATGGTGGAAAGCGGAAGCTACAACCATCTTGAAGCCTGGAAAAGACCCAAAGGACGCAAAAAGCCATCGCTTTATCTCACTTCTATGTCATACCTACAAACTCTTAGAGAAGATGATCCTCGCCAGAATCAGGGACAGCATTCACGAAAAACTTACATCAGAACAAGCTGGCATACGTGCTGGCAAATCCAGCTGTTGGACAAGTCCTTAATCTCACCGAATATATTGAAGATGGCTTCATAGAATCTGCGGTCTACGACACAGTGATCCACAATGTTCTTCCCAAAGCTTACAAACTCACTAAGGACTACGAATTTTTAATGATTCAGTTCGTCTCGACGTTAAATTAAATCTAGTAGGTGGCGTAGGTAAGCGAATGGTTTACCATAAGGCGGAGTTTTGGCTCTTCTGCTTTTCAACATCTAGACCAACGACTAACTGATTCTAGTGAACTTGCGCCGCTTCATTTACGTCGACGATACCGCATTGGCCGCTCAATCCTCTACCTTCAAAGAAGTGGAGAAAATTCTCGAGAGCAGCTGATTACCACCTCCGACCAAAACGCAAGTTTACGCTTTCCATCTAAAAAACCACCAAGCTCGGAGGAAACTTGCAGTGAAATGAAAAGGGAAAGACCTCGAATACTGCAAAGCACCGAAATCCCTAGGAGTTATCCTCGATTGCTTCTTTACCTACAGAAAGCAATGTCAAAGTACGGAAAAGAAAGTGTGTGTCAGAAGCAACATTGTCAGGAAGCGTACAGCTAGATGCAACTGGGGAGCAAACCCATCTACACTCCGTAGATCAGCTTTAGGTTTATTTGTTCCCGGAGTATGATGTGCTTGTGTGAAGCGCATCAGCACTCTCGAAAATAGTAGACACGGTAGTAAACGAAATGGCAAGGATAATATCCTGGTGTCTCATGGCAAATGGTAAGAATTGCCCCACCAGGAATACGACGCTACGTCTTGGCAACTGCTGAAAATGATGGAAGACTTAGGTCGATTAATCTTTTTTCAAGCAGAACACAACCTCTCCATTGCAGTCAAAGCTCGAATCGGATAACGCAATGGAATGTGGAAGTACAAGAAAAAATGGCTCCAGGGTCAAATGACAGACAGACTAAGAGCGGGAGTGACCAGGTGCCGCGTGAACCTCGTCCAATGGGTTCAAGAAGACTCAACGTGCGACTGAGGAGCTTTGCAAGATGAAGAGACGTGCTTCCTGTTCTGTTCGTGTTACCACATCCTGTGACGCATTAGGATCTATGGGAAGGGAGCCATCCAGACCACAGCATTTAGGAGAAATGTATGATACTTAATATGCTACTTAATTAAATCAATAACAAATATGAAATGATGAAGAAATTAGGCCGCCACAGGACCTCTTTTTTAGTGATAGACCGTGATAGGTGTTCTGTTATTAGCTGTCGTTAGTCTAAGCGTTTTGGGAATCGGATTCGTCGTCTTTATCGGGTGATTTTGTGTGACTGTACTGTTGCACTACATCGTGCAGGATATGTCGGTTATTATCTGCGGTGTATGCAAGTTTAAGACGATTGATGGAGATGGTTGTTTTTCGGTCTCGAATATTGGCAATGATCGATCCATACGTTGGACGGCAGAGTACGGTTTTTTGTAAGGCTGATGGAGAGATTACGCTTTTTTTCTCCTTGCCCGGTCAACATGAATACTAAAAAAGAATTGCGATTTGTCGCTAAAGACTACCGTATTCCATTCTTGGTCTCACTGAACTCGTTCTCTGCATCATTGCAGTTGATGCTCAGGGATTAGCGATAACACAAGG
Source organism: Aquatica leii (assembly GCA_035610365.1). Classification (NCBI taxonomy): domain Eukaryota; kingdom Metazoa; phylum Arthropoda; class Insecta; order Coleoptera; family Lampyridae; genus Aquatica; species Aquatica leii. Next base: position 50,961,462 of record CM069438.1, on the reverse strand, counting down.
CGAAGACGGTATGAACGCGACTTAATAGGCCTCCCATGTTCTGCGTATCACTAGACATTCGTGTTAGGGGGAGCAAAACTTGAATGGAGTCGGGCAGTTAGAAATTGAGAAAAATTAGTAATGGATTAGGATTCCACGCTGAGCTGTGCATTAATTGACCCGTCTGGGCATACTCCTAATGAGATTATCCATTTTATCTTGGGGAGTCTCATCACATGGTACTTGTACGGCGTCACTAAGTATCGCTCGCGTTTGCGGGGGATGGGGTAAATTTTGCAGTTACTTACCAGTAATGTCCCAGTTGTGCTCAATTAGTGAAACATCTGGAGATCTCGGTGATCAAGAAAGTAAATTGATTTGATTACGCTCAAAGTGGTTTAACGTAACTACATGTGGCGTGCATTGTCTCGTTGGAACAATGTTGCTTCTGATAAAGACCAAAGGTGACCTACTACTAAAAAATTAAGGATCACGCCTTTTTGTCCTTTACCTGACCATAATCTATATCCGAACAAAATTGCGATTTATCGCTCAAGACTACCGTATTCCATTCCTAGTCTCACTGAACTGGTTCTTTGCACCATTGCAGTCGATTACGTCGATGCTTAGGGATGCGGGGTAAGACAAGGTGAGGACAGTATGAACGCAACTCAAAACTTCTTCGGTTCGCATCTCAATAGACTTTTCATGTTTTGAAATCGTCTTTGTAGAAATCATGCGCGTAACTAGACATTTGGTGGGCAAAATTGGAATGGAATCGGGCAGTTGGAATCTGAGGAAGACTAGTAACGGGTTGGGTCTCCATGCTGTGCTATGCACTTAGTGGCACGCTTGTGCAGACTTTTAATGAGATGATCAATTTTATCTTGTGGAGTCTCATCTCATGGTACCAAGTTTGTGACGGATGGGATAAATTTTCCAATTGCCTATCCATAATGTCTCAGAAGTGCAATTTATGAAAGATCTAGAGATCTTGGAACAATGGATTTCGAAGAGTCTTGAGGTAAGGTCAAACATGTGTTTTACCACGTTCTGAATATAATGTTGGACGATCATGTTGTTTCTGATGAAGACCAATTGTGAGCTACTACCGATAACTCTCACGGCGAGTTGTACGTCTTTCCACACAAAAATTGAGAATTACGTTTTTTACCCGTTTGCCCGGCAAACAGAAGCTCAGAGATGAGCGGTAAAACAAACTCTTATAGTATAACTGTTTAGGGTACTGTTATCGGATTGGCTGGACTATGGTTAAGTACTAAAAAGGCACTTGGGCGTATCTCTTTTTTTAAATTTTTTAGTTGCGTTTTTCAGTTTCTCATTTAGGTTTACGTTGAGATTTGGTTTATTTAAAGTGTCCGCTGGTCCTAGCAAATCGAAAAGGCGACCGATATCGTTTTTTGTAGTTTGGGTAATAGTATTAGGGTATACCCGGGTTTCAAATCGTAACTCAACTTGCTATTCTTTAATTTTAAGTTCTCTAACCTTGTGTTCTGAAAAAAACTCTTGTTGAAGACGAAAAGGTAGTAAACATTTTTCACGTAGTTGTACTTTGCTTGTTCTGAACCTTTTTGTTCTATCTGATGTAATGCTGTGACTTAGTTCTAATATACTAAGTGACCTAGAAATTAGAACACTCAGTAATAATTCGTTTATTTTAATAACACTTTGTATTCGTGTTTATTAGGTTAAGATACATGAACGGTTAACATTTTAATGCTGCGTTATGCACTCAATAACGTGCCAGGACATGCTGCTAATGAGATGGTCAATTTTATCTTTGAGAATCCTATCTCATAATATCTGTACGGCGCAGCGTCACAAAGTCTCGGTAGAGTTTGTGGGGAATGGGGTAAATTTTGTAATCCCTTACTCATAATGTCCCAGACATTCTTAATTAGTGATAGATCTAGGGATTTTAGTGGCTACGGCAGTAACGGTCAAACGTTTAACGTAACTACATGTGGCCGTGCATTGTCTATCGGAACAATTGAAGAGTTTTGAGGTAGGTTAGAACATGTTTCCACCACGTTCTAGCTGTAACGTTGGACGATCATGTTGGTTCTGATGAAGACGGTTTTTTATCTTTGTTCGGTCATCATGCAGTCAATGCTCAGGGATGAGCGGTTTTACAAGGTAAGGATGGTGTAACGTGCACTTAGCTAAAGTGCTTCAATGACTTTGAAACTTAACCCACAATACAATAAGGCAACGGCAGCTCTGATATCGAAGAGTGGCGTGGGTAAACAAATAAGTACAAATCAGTCTATCTTAAATATGCTTGTGATTAAAAGGCGTCAGACGTGCTCGTTCACAGCTCTACACTGTTGAAGTAGAAGACATATAAGTTTCTTGCATAATCGACGTCTGTAAAAAAATTAATTTAACAATATTCAATAGACAATCAATATAATAGAATAGTGAAGTATTTTAAAATTGAGCTTTTTCATATGGATTTGATATAAATTGAATAAGAATAACGCACAACCCCAAGTTGGAATAATCCAAAAGTTAATTATTACACGGACTATTTATGATAACAAATAAACGTACACTGTGTCGCAGTACATACAGTCGACAGCAAAATGTGATAAAAAAGAAAAGGCTACTTACGATTTACAATCTTTTCTAGTACTAGTAAGATGCAACCATCTCTAAAAGCTGAAAATAAATACACAAGTATATCGCAGTCGTATTACAATTAATAAAGTCGGAACACGTGTTTTAACGGATACCGTCATAAATGCCAGAAACGACGCAAAACGTAATGTGCATCATACCTCGGCGGTTCTTCTCATAAGCATCGGTTGGATTGATAAAACGATTGGATGGTCTAAGATTTTAAAAAGCTTCTCTGAGCATTTAACTGCGTGTCACACGCGCTTACTAGGAAGTTTGCGTGGGATACCCAACTGAATTTAAAATGAACGATGTAAAATATATGTACTAAGTGAGTTTAACATAACAACGATATGAACGCAGCACAAAATTTTTTACGTGACGATAAACGGTTCGTATCCCAATGTTCCATGTTCTGCAAGCCATTGATATGCAATTGCTTTTGTGGAAGAGAAGCCTTGCTGGAATTCTGCTTGACAACAGCGCATGATAAAGATGTTTTTATCAGACCCAGTATTTGCTTCTTCTCAAACTAGCTTAGATTATGGAAATTTGCGTGCTATCTTACCCTAGGCATAACAAACAGACCAAAGAACCACTTAGAATTGTATCAATTCTCACATATTGTGTTTTAAATAACAAAATGTGGCAACACAAAAACTGACGTATTAAGATGGCTGACAAACTGATCGTTTTTTGTTTGAACCAAAAGACTATGTGTTTTGATTTTAATTTCATTTAGTATATTCAGGACAAAACATTGAAAAGACTAAGAAATTGTTGAAGCAATCAAAAGTAGGGCATTGGAAAATGAGAAATATGTTAGAAAACTATAGGGATCTGTACATACATATTTAATCTCGTACTTTGTGTTAAATTTAGACTACGAGATGGCGGTTGCTACATATCTTGTATATGATCAACAACCCAAGTAAACATGACTTAAAAAACAAAAGACTTGATGTTGCAGAAGCCTTTACTTGCAAGAACGGCAATAGAAGATTTCAACATCGTCATTTGTTTTAGCAATTCTAATAATTTTTAATCAAGCGTCGGTCACATTATATCGAATATATTTAGGGGACGGAAGAATAATAAATTACGATTATAAGGGGTGAAAATTCGAAAGGTTGCAGGAAAACAAGCGAGCAATAATAAGTTGTAGATAATAGAAAAGGGCAACATAAAACTTGCATAATAAAAAGATAAAAATAAAATAATTTTGAATTTGAGTGGTATAACGGAAAGTTTCACGATAAATGGTATAATTTAGTCGTTAGTTTTTTCTTTTTCTAGTTTTTTTTATCGTTTTAAACTATTTGCGTTTGTACGAGATTTTGGTTGAATTCTCTCAGACAAAAACGACACGTAATAAAGTAAGTTTATTTATTTAATATTTATTTTAATTTCTTCGTGTACGTACGTTGATTGTAGGGCAGTAAAGGAGGAGTTGGTACTGTTATCGCACGCGATATCTGTATAGTTAATTATTGTCTGGCGAATACTTAATTATTGCTATTATTATTACCATCATGTACTAATTGGACATTTCTGTCGTTTCAGAATTGACCACGTGGGACACAACCATGACTTCGTCTTCTGAAAAGGTAGGATTCGTTTCACTAATTTCATTGTAAACTCGTTAGTGATGTACGCACAGCACGCGTCTGTCTGGAATTAAATCTTTTAATAAAAATAAACATAATGACGTTAACAACGGAAATGGAGGTGTCCATATTAAGCTCAAATACAAGCTTAAACTTGCTTCAAAGGTACCAGCTACCACCTGCCCTTTGCAAACAAAATCTTTTCACGTGACTACCAACGATCTAAGAAAATGTAGATTACTAAAATAGGGTGGTCTCGGTTGCGTCGGCTCGATTTCTTTAAAAGTCTCTGAAATAGGGGTGGCCCCGCAAAACCAAGGGCTGAAAGTGCTTCTTGTGTGGATTATGAATAACTTAGTTGTTCTTTATATTTTATACCCAACGTACGCCTCTTCCGGTGCGTATTTGAATTTAGAGAAATTTCGATGATGTCATTAAAGACCGTTTGGGCAGATGTACCATTTGTTTCTCCGTTCTCATATTTTACCGGATATACAAATGTTCCTGTTACTTTTGTTGTTTAAAAAGTAAAAAAGTAATTTGTATTTATGGTGGATGTACTCTAATAAGTGTAAAGGAGCACGTGACTGCTGGGCGGCGGATATCCTCGCGGATCGCAAGCTCCGACTGCTGATGAGCACAAGAAACCCACTTTCAGATAGACACCATGAATGACTCATTCAGTCTGCCTAACATCCATTCACACATAGATTCTGCACACACCCTTTTGCAATTAATAATAATCGCGATTGTTGAAAGGACGAGGTCTTTTTCTGCACGGGTGGGAGTGTACTCGTCCTAATTAACATCGATTATAACAGACGGCTCGTTTAATTTTAGTACTTGAAATTACCCGATTTAGAAAAAAACAATCACCGAGGGCAAATATTTGTGAGCGCATTAAAATGGGACATAAATTAGTAAATGCCCAGACTGTCCCGTCTACCTTCAAACGCTCTTCTTTTGTTTAACGTGGCATTAGTCCAAGAAACGAAATAGAAACCATTTAGTTTATAAAAGTGATGCATGTGTCTAAATGTGTACGTATTTAGTTTCCTTTTCCACTTGAGGCATTAGTTTCCAAACGCACTGTATACATCTCTGGTCCATTTATCCTCTACATACTTTGTCGGTGAATTTTTATAACAGGATGCGATATGGACCGGAAGACCATGTAGACAGGCGGTCTACGCGCGGTCGGCATGCAAACTGTCCGCACCAAACACCTCGTGTCTGTCACCTTTCTTTTGGCTCATTTCCCGTCTGACTCGACACTGTCACAATTACCCCTTTTTTTGTATCGAATAAACTATTTTGGCATATACTAAATCGTGAAGTTTTTAAACGCTTTTAGCTTCAATTAGCGTCACATGTGTTTGGACGACCTTCAAGTGTTTAAAAAAAACTTTGTAAGACACAGATGTTAATGAACAACGTGATGACATTTTTATATGATAAATTTGCTAAATGACCTTAGAGATTGCGATAGTAATTGCTTTGAGATTTTGTTGCCGATCGATTTTTTATTATTATCACAGAGTGAAGACTAACCGGTAGAAAAACGTGATTACCAAAAGTGGAAATTGAAGTACCAGTTCATAAAGATCGACCGATAAAATATATGCTCTTTCGATCTGGTTTTAGATTTTCTACCAGTTCGTCCGTATAAGAGAAGTTACACAAAAAACATGAAATTTTATAGACACCGAATAGTTTTTAGAGTATAATTATTTGTTTAATCAGATTGGTGGTGTAACCAAAACAGGTAGCTGAGTGGGCTTACGATAAATCTTGGGTTCAAATTTTTCATTATCACACAAAAGAAGATCTAAATATTAGTTTTTGTAGCCGATCTGATAAAAAAACTTAGTTTTGGATTAGTTAATTAATAAAACTATTTACATTATTAAGATCGTCGTTAAATAAACCCAAAAAAGCAAACTTATTAGAAAGGAAAAATTAGAATTTTGTTGCTAAGATCGTTGATAAAAATTATGACACAAGTATATTGTAACGATTATTACTAATTTATTTTACCAAAAAATATGTACACGTTTATAACTAATTGAACTAATTAAATCTAAGGATATTTATATAGCACTATCACTTACACGAAAAATAAAGTCCAGTTTAACACTTGTTTACATTAAAGTCACGTATGTTCTTAAAACTGCCGATTTGGAAATACTGAAATAACTGCCTTGTGATTTTTGTTTGTACCGCATTTATACATTTTGGCAATCCTTTGCAAATGTTCTATATCTTTCGGCGAACGTTCTAGAAAATGAATAACAACTTTGCGAAGGTTCTCGAACTTAAGAATAATTTCTCGACATTTCACTGCCCCCTTCTTAAGACTGTTCTGTCCCAGAACAGGAGACTGTATGTGACACCGGTAGAAAGGATCGTGGCGATAGTGACAGTTTTCTGCATTTCGGCTACGTCCGTGACCATAAAAGTAACAGTCAATGGACTTTTTCTGACCCGATATTCTCTTTGGTTGGTAACGACAGACCAACACTTGAACCCCTGTTCCTAGGAAGACGACCTCCAACATGTTTCGAATTGTCCTCCAATTCAGTCGATCTAAGCCATAACCAAGCTTGGGTACTGTCAATTTCTTAACATGGTGGAACTCCATTTCTTTCTTGAGATTCTATAATGTTTGCCACAGATTTTTGTATAACGGTTTGGTACGTGAATATTTCTTGGTGACCAGATAAAAAACGAAGCGTCTGTCACCACGTAGTTTTAAAACTTTTCCGACTGCTGGTTGCTTTCTTCGTAGTTTATTTAGCTGCCTAAACTTTTTTTTAAATACGACTGCAACCCCTCTGGACATGTCACGATCCTCGCTCACGCAATGTGCGATGGCGTAATCTTTTGGTGTTTGGAACAGGTCTTGCTTTCCTCGGTGGTAACTACGAACCTAGCTTTTCCAGAACCTCAGTATAAGCTCATAAACTTATCGAACTCTTTTCATTTGGTTTGATTTCTGGTTCTGCTAGTTATTACTCTGGTTCGGACCTGAACTTGGGTATTGTGGTTATCGCCAGCAAACGGGGCTAGACAATCGACGTGGACCACTTTTGAATTACCTCTGGGTGGTTTTCGGAAGCGATATATAACGTCATTAATACGCTGCACGACGGCATTCCCATTGCCTTTGCTGCTTCGGCGACAAACCTTCTTTGGGGATTATACAACCATACCATGTCGCCAGATTGAAAACCACCATTTTGTGCCTTGACATCATATCTAGTCTTCATTCTGTCGCTGGCAATTTGTGTGTTTTTACGGATCTCTTTATGTTCTTTGTCTAGCCTCTTGGTCGGCTTGCTGACGTAGTCTTCTCCAGCAACTTCTTCTTCCGGTCTTTGTCCAAATTGGAGGTCGCATGGCAGTCGTATTTCGCGACTGAGCATCACACAGGATGGTGTTTGGCTTGTGCTTTCGTGAACGGATGGGTATCCCATTAGCAAAAGGTGCAAGTACTGATCCCAGTCTCTTTGGTGTTCGGACACTACTTTGGCTAAGTATTTTCTCATTGTTTGATTCATCCGCTCAACCATGCCATCAGATTGAGGATAGAGAGGCGTCGTTCTAGTTTTCTTAATTCAGTCGGCAGACTTCTTGAAATAGCCCAAAATTAAAATTGCGGTTTTGATCGGAGTGTAATTCTAACGGAACCCCAAACCGGCAGAAAAACTATTTTACTAATACATCTGCAACTGTAGCTGCTTTTTGATTAGGTATGGCGTAAGACATTTCGTGAAATAATCTATCGCTACCAGGATGTATTTATTTCCCGAATTGGATTCTGGGAACGGCTCTGCGATGTCAATCGCTAATCTTTCCAAAGGGCTTCCTACGTTGTATTGCTTCATGGGTGCTTTGTGCTTTCTCGCTGGACTATTTCCTTATGCGCAGAACGTGCACTTACGACACCATTTGATGACGTCCTCTTTACATGTTCATTCAGTAGTATCGTTCGCGAACTTTCCCCAATGTCTTTTTAATGCCAAAGTGTCCTCCTGATGTGCCATTGTGGATATTCTTCAGCACTTTTGACCCGGCTCTTTGGCACTATGTAACGTTAAAATAAGAAATTAGTAGTTCAATTCGCGAGTAGGGCAAATGTCTCGGTATTATGAAAGTTGTCAGGACCTTTCTGCTCTTGCGCCAGACTGTCACATTTTTGACAGCATATTCACAATTCACTTGAGATTAGATTTTTGGCGAGTTTGGTTACTTGTACGCCCGAGTTTACCTCCACTGTTAGATTGTGTCACGCTGCTAATTTAATATGCGATTATTTGTGGAAGGTTGAAACGGGCGGATTTTGGTAGCCACCAATTGTTCTGCGTTATCAATCAAGATATCCAACAGGTGGTCTTATTCGGAATATTCCATGACGTCGAAGCATTGATACGTCCTTATCATATCCACCGTCGAAGGTTGAGAACCGCCAGGACAATCCTTTCTTTTACGAAGACATACATGGAAAATTTAATTGATTAGGTCACAGGGAAACGCTGCGCACTTACGTTCGTAATAATTGGATGCCAAACAAACCTTTTTTTATTTGTGTTAAACGTATATGCTCGTTCCGATCTGGGTTTAATAGTATTTCTAGGTACATCAAGTACGGAGGTTAGCTAACAGTCCGACTGAGGTAAAGTCTGTAAGTATTACTACTTTCAGTTTCTTATTCGTGTTTCGGGGACTAGGTCGTTTAGGACCGTACGTGCATGTTAACTTAACACAATTAATTGTATTTTTGCGCTTCGCGAATTTATCAGCTTTTCACATCGAATCTCGAAGGCTTAATTTGCTTGATTTGTCTACAATTTAAATATATGTACTTATCAATTCAGACGCTATATATATGTAATTATCTAGTCCGACAAGGGCAGTTTGTTGCACGGTGTGTTGCTCGCCACTTGGCGCAATTTCTAATTTAATCAACCTACGTATAAATGTTGTCAAGAATTTACCTTTCTATGCTTATTTCAACTTCTGTGATACAATAAATATATATATTCGGTGTTATTATTTTTGTAGTCTTATTTATTCTTCGCTTACTACGAGGAGAGTTAGACGGTCTCCCTCGACCTTAATTTTTCATCGTCTTGGCGCCTTTTTTTTTAGATTCACGTTGTAATCACACATAACAAAACCTGCGATCCCTCTCCGAAGAAGCTGTACTAGCCGTTGCTTTGTTCGGTTATGAGAAAACCGGTGGGACTTTTTATTTTGACAGCTCAACTCTAGAAACCCGAGTTTCTCGTAACAACTACCAACTGTAGTCTGTTTCCCGTGCCCTCGTCACTTTCTAGGGACCGCTTAAGAAGACCGTCTTCTACTATCAAAGAGTCCCACTGTGCCCAGTACGCTTTGATATCTGCCGAAAGCACTCACTTTTTTCCAGGTTGGTCGTCGGCCGTTTTCTTGCCTGTCCAGGAGTAGTGTTATTTCAGGATTGTTTTCTTGTTTGCGACGCAACTGTTTAGGTTCCCATTCATCATCAACTATAGCAGTTCTCCGAAGGCATTCGACTTTTTCTTCAAGTTGCGAACAATGGCTGCAGTCCACTGAACATGGTCTTCTGGACAAGGCATTAGCGTTTCTACGACTGCTTCCGAAACGGTGTTCTGTGTCATAGTCACATTCTTGCAGTTTCTCGATCTATCTTGCCATTTGTCTTTCCGGATTACGGAACTGCAATAGCCATTTTAAAGCGGCATGGTCCGTTCTCAGTAAAAATTTTCGTTCATACAAATATTTGTAGAAATGTTCTATGGACTTGACGACTGCTAACAGCTCTCTTCAGTCTTCATTCCATCTAAATTCTGCTCTTTCTTCGGTCAATTTTGTCAAAGGTTTGGCAATATTGGCAGATCCGGGTACAAATTGTCTATAATAGATGCTTAACCCAAGGAAACTTCGGATCTTATGTTTGCCGATTGGTCTTGGCCATGCTTGTACTGCTCGGACTTCGTCTAGGTCAGCCTTTACTCTATTTTTAGATGCAACGTGGCTAATGTATTGCACTTCTTTCTTAAATACATGGCACTTTTTTGGGCTCAGTTTGAGATTAGTCCCACGTAGTCGCTGGAACACTTTTTTCAAGTTGTTCAAGTGTTCTTCAAACGATCTTCCAACCACGATCACGTCGTCTAAGTAAACCAAGCACGTCTTCCAAGACAGCCCGCGCAAGATGGTCTCCATCAAACGCTCGAATGTTGCAGGAGCGTTACACAGGCCGAAGGGCATAACAGTGAACTGCCACAAACCAGTTCCAATCGTAAAAGCCGTTCCAATTCTACCTGCCAGTAACCACTCTTTAAATCTAATGTGGAAAACCACTGGGATCCTGACAGGATGTCTAACGTATCGTCAATTCTGGGTAAAGGGTAGCTGTCCTTTTTGGTTACGTCGTGTAGTTGTCTGTAGTGTACACAAAACCTCGTTGATCTATCTTTCTTTTTTACTAGTATTACTGGGGATGCCCATGGGCTACTTGACGGTTCAATCACGCCTTCTTACTCCATATCGGTAATTATTTGTGCGGCTTCTTCTTTTTTTACCAAAGGAAGTCTGCGTAGCTGTTGTCGTATCGGCTGCTGGATCAACACCTTAGCTTTAGCCAGCTGGTCTTGGCTGAGGGTTTGGCATTTGGAGGTAAGAATGTCTATTAGATGTTGTGGGCACTTCTTCGGCGACGTATCTTTGTTAGATATTACGGATCTCACAATTTGAGATACTGGCGTGCATTGGCCTACGACAGTCTTTATTTTTAAGGTTACTGGATCTGGGTTGATATTTAAGATCCTTACTGGCATCGTGTTTTTCCCTCGTACTAAAGTTCTGCCAACGAGTATTTCTTTTTCAACTAAGTCGCTCTCCATTGGTTCAATCGCGCATATGTAGCCTTTTCGGAGATTTCCTTCTACGCGTGCCATCACCACACTTTCAGTCCTTGCAGGCAGAGTCACGTCTTCACTCAATAAGACTCGCACGGTTACTTTCGCTGACGAATGAAAAGGAATTTCTTCATTGTCGATCTTCAGGACATCGTTCTTCATATTCAAATGGAACCCATACTTCTTTACCACGTCCAATCCCAGGATAACTTTTTTCCGTGATGTCGGCTACCAGTACTTGATGGTCGAGTACTCCATTTCCCAAAGCAATGGTTACTTTCACTTGTCCGTGAGTAGGTATTTCCTTGCCCGTCGCCGTTCGTAATCGTACTGTTACTGGTGATGTCTTCTAGTTTTCCAATAACATGTCAGGACGAATGATGGTCTTCGTCGCTCCTGTGCCATCGAGATAAATGCTATCCAATTGCTCCATCGGCGATGCTATTTGAATGGTAAACTCCCGGGAATGGTTCGTTGAGGTCGACTTTCGCTTTATTCGGTCGACCTGTTCTAGTTTTCCGGGCGCTCTTCTGGTCTTTTTTTTTGGGCTCAGTACAGCGTCGTCGTACGTGGCTCACTTCCCCGCAGTTCCAGCACGTCACTTCTCTTCCTCGAGCTACTTGTTCCCAAAATACACGTCGCACTATTTTTTTAATGATTTTTTCTGTGTGCGAGGGTATTTCTGCAGCACATAGCATCTTATGGCTGCCTCGGTGCGACGCCTGTTTTGTTGCTTCGAACTCCAAAGCATGGGTTAAAGCGTCGTCTAACGTTTTCGGTTGAGCTAACCGGAGAGGCTGCTGTGTTTCGTTGTCTCGGAGGCCGTCTACAAAGGTTTGAATAGCCAACTGCTCCAAGAAGGTATCTGGCGCTGTAGGATACGCAAGCCGTGTTAGTCTAGCGATGTCAGTTTCAAACTCTTGAAGACTTTTGGCAGCTTTCTGAACCCGATTTTTCCTGGTACACTTGTTGAAAATGAGCATCTCCATATCTCATTTTTAAACGTGAAATTAAAAGTTCGTAGTTTTCTTGTAGGTGGTCAGGAACAGTTTGCAAGTTTCCAAGAGCTTCTCCACGTAAGGACACTATTAAAGACGTCTCTTTCTGATTGTTGCTCCAACCATTGGCTGTAGCTGCGGCTTCAAACTGTTTGTAGTAGGTTGACTATGGAACTTTACCATCAAAATTTGGAGGTACAACTTTAAACTAGTGAGTGGTTTCTTCCCGATGGTCTATTATTAAATCTTCACTCGTGACGCTTCCTTCATCGTGACAATTCATTTTGGTCATTCTTTCTTCAAGCACTTGTACTCTTTCTCTTAATTTTTGATTGTCTTCTATGGTTCTCGAATTTTCTTTTAAGATCTGTTTTAATTTGTCTTCTATTTTGTCATTTACAGATTTGCATAGTTCTTTTTTTAAATTTAACATATCTGTTTGGGTTTCTTCTTGAACAATTTTAATTTGGTTTTTTATGCTTGTTCGTATTTCTTTTTTAAAATTTTTCTCCATTTTGTGGGAATGTTCGAGCAGTTTTTTTTTCCGTAATAGCGAAGGCTTCCACGGCCGGAATCTATACTAACATTAGAATGTCTTCCGGGTTTGGACCGCGTCATAGTTGTTGCAACCGAAGCTGCCAACGTTTCGCCTACTTTCGTAAGGGGCTTCATTAGGGCGTGAGATACTTCTACGGAGTTTAGAATCTGGCTTGGTTCACAAGTTGATTACCTAACTCGGTAGTGGTTCTTTCTTAGATTTTCGTTTGCTTTTTCAAGTTATCGTTTTCTTTCTTACCTTTTCAGAGTTTAGGTTATGGCTTGCTTCACAAGTGGATAACCTAACTTTTCAGAAGTTCTTAGTTAGATTTCGGTTGCTTGTTTGAGTTTTGCGATTTATCTCACGCCCTGATGAAGCCCCTTACGAAAGTGGGCGAAACGTTGGCAGCTTTAGTTGCAACAACTATGACGCGGTCCAAACCCGGAAGACATTCTAATGTTAGTTTTTTTCCATTTTTCTAGATTTTTTTTATTTTACTAGAATTTTCTTCCATTTTTCTATTTACCGATTCTTGACCATTTTTTATTGATTCGAGAAATTCAAATAGTTTTGCATCAATTCTGATTTGATAACGAGTTATCGTCATAAGTTATATATAACACGAATAAAAAGTTTAAATACTCTACTTTAACGAGCTGAAACAGCGAGAATTACACGGTATAAACAAACACGCGAAGCGCGAACTAAAGTTAACCCATTAAAATGAAAAAACATTGGTGCAATCTTGCATTTAGGTGATGACTTTGAATCTTTTGACCAATTTAAGGTTAACTATATTTTTAAAAGCTAGATTTTTTAGAGCACTGTTTCTTAAGGAACTTTGTAGGCTGCTCTAGTTTTTATTCAGTATTTGTCTAAGTTTGTACTCATCTAATGTAAAACGATCTTTTATGAAATCGATTTAAATGCGTTTTGAATCTAATCTATAAACTGCAGCTAGAACTAAAGATGTTAGAGAAACAGGTAACATAACTGAAGTAGGGTTTTGTTTAGACAATATGTGGCAATTTTAGGAGAGATCTATAAACGCTCTGAATATTGAAGAAAATAAAAAACATTGGTGTAATTTAGCATATAGGTGACGATTTTGAATCTTTTGACCAGTTTAAGGTTAACTACCTTTTTGAAAGCTAGATTTTATAGAGCACTGTTTCTTAAGGAACCTTGTGAGCTGCTCTAGTTTTCATTTAGTATTTGTCTAAGTTTCTACTCATCTAATGTAAGAAGATCTTTTATGGAATTGAGTTAAATACGTTTTTAGTGTAATCTATAAACTACAAGTAGAGCTAGAGATGTTAGAGAAACAGGTAACATAACTGAAGTAGGGTTTATTGAGACAATATGTGACAAAATAGGAGGGATCTATGAACGCTCTGAATATTGGAAAAATTAAGAAAATATTGGTCCAATCTAGCACTGGGTTGATGACTTTAAATCTTTTTATGGGTTCAAGGTTTTGTTGAAAGCTAGATTCTATAGAGCACTATTTTTAGATAGCTGTTTGTGAGCTGCTATAGTTTTTATTTAGTATTTGTCCACGCTTTTGCTTCTCATCTAATCTAGAGGGATCTTTTATGGAATTAAATTAAATGCGTTTTAATTGTAATGTATAAACTATAAGTAGAACTAGAGATGTTAGAGAAATAGAGACAATAGTTGGCAATGATAGAAGAGATCTATAAACGCTTTGAATATTGAAAAAAATGAAAAAACATTGGTGCAATCTAACATATAGGTGACGACTTTGACCAGTTTAAGGTTAACTACTTTTTTGAAAGCTAGATTTTATAGAGCACTGTTCCTTAAGGAATCTTGTGAACTGCTCTAGTTTTTATTCGATATTTGTCTAAGTTTCTACTCATCTAATGTAAGAGGATCTTTTATAGAATTGAGTTAAATGCGTTTCTTATGCAATCTATAAACTACAGGTAGAACTAGAGACGTTAGAGAAACAGGTAACATAACTAAGGTAGGGTTTATTGGGACAATATATGACAAGAATAGGAGGGATCTATGAACGCTCTGAATATTGGAGAAATTAAGAAAATATTGGTGCAATCTAGTACCTGGTTGATGACTTTAAATCAATTACCATTTTAAGGTTTTTTGAAAGCTAGATTTTATAGAACACTATTTTTAGAAAACTGTTTGTGAGCTTCTATAGTTTTTATTTAGTTTTTGTCTAAGCTTTTGCTTCTCATCTAATTTATGGGAATCTTTTATGGAATTAAATTAAATGCGTTTTTAGTGTAATGTGTAAACCACAACTGGAGACGTTTGAGAAAGAGGTAGAGTAGATTTTTGCACACAACATGTAACAACAGTAAAAGAGATCTATAAACGCTCTGAAATACTGGAAAAAATAAAAAGACTTTGGATACGATAGATGTTTATCTTGATGAAGCTTTTTACGAAAATTTCCAAAACGTTGTTATCAATTGTATAATCAACGTTTACAGTATTTTTTTTGTTCTTATTACGATTACATTTACAACTTTCATTTTTATTTCCAAATTTAGGTTTAAACTGTACATTCCACGTGAGATTGCGTTCGCATCTTGAACAAAAATCTGGCACAATCTTCCGTAGTAATTTGTCAAAAACGATTTATTTCCAACTCTCATATTTAAATTGTCGGTTAGGGGCTGTTTTTGTTTAGTGATTTATACGAAAGGGATTTACGGAAAATGGCTTTTAAAGCCCTCAAAATTTGTGTGCTCGCGTTAAATAACGAAGCGCCGAGCGCAGCTTTCGATTTTGTTTTTTTTTTATTATTGGACCAGCCGATAAAACAATGGCGAATTAAAATTTGAACACAATGGATCAAATTTAAGCATCGCCGTGCATTGTGTGTGATTTTTATCGTTTAATCTCTTAACTGTTTGTTTATTTTGTTTTTTGTCTTCGCGCGTACTTAACGAAGGATATCCGAATTGGCAAGACAGCTTCTTCCTACGCTCGCTTAGAAGAAAAAAAAATTGTCAAAAATGGTACTATGCGTGTGGTTTTGTAAAACGATACAGAGTAGTTTTAGGGGTGAAATTAACGTAGTAAGAAAAAATTGTCATTTTGGGGTTTACAAAGACAGACAATTTTAAATCTTTCTTAATGGCTTTTTTGCGTTTTTACATTAGGGGATGAGAATTATGTGTATGTGTTAGCGGTGTGCAATTGTTAACAGCTGTCTTTGTTTGTAACAACGCATATAAGACACAAATCCACACCCTGATTGTCAAATCAGATAGCTAAGGCTATCTAAGGGTTTAATCTTGTAATCTGTCTGGTCCTCGTGAATAAAAGGGATGAAGCTACTTATATAGTTTTTACAAGCAGCACGTGCAACTAACGGATCAAGATAAATTATTATAACGGAATACACTTTTTCAAGTGTCTACACGCAATGACGTTACTTAGAATCAGTGAGCCCTAAATGCAATCAAACGCATTTTAATTACGTAATAATGCAAACTGCTGTACGTTTTAACTACCAGTTGCTTATGCGATTATTTAGTAACGATGCAATTAATCACTCGAACATGTTTGGAATCATAGTTTTTGTTTATTGTTGTAATATTTCTATGTAGGTCGAGAGTTTCGATTTGAGTCAACTTTTTATTAATAGCTCAACTACTTATTTGCACAGATTCGTCAAATTTCAAATGCTTCTGGTGATTATGAGTAAGTTTTTTGGTGAGGTGCATTTAATTTTGGAACACGTAAAGAATTTATATATTTAGTCATTGCTCTATCTATTAAAACTTGCGAATCTAAAGATACCCATTGTAATATAGAAAAGAGAAACCTGACATAAATTAAGTGACCCTGTGAAGGACCAAACAAAGTAGGAGATACATCGTAATCTAAACAAATCAGAAACAACGAAGAAATTACAAAAATACCGAAGAGATTAACAAAAGAAAAAGAAACTACAAGAGAGGCACAAAAATCATTCATTGGAAAAAAAGACGGGAAGAGTAGAAGAAACAAGACAAAGAGATCTCGACTACTTAAGCAATAAAAGAGGAGGAGGAGTGGACTCATAAAACTATCCAAACTTGCTGGTACAAGTTTGCTACAAAAAGGGTAGGTCGAGCTTGAATGCGTTACGAGAGAAAGGATCGTGGTTGCGGTGTATCTTCGCTTTTAAACAAAGAACCAAGTAAGTAAGAGAAGGAAAACGAATTGTTATAGACAGGGATGAGCCTATTTAGTCAATGTAAAAAAACTTACAATAAAATGTTCTAACATAAACTACTATGCAGTTAAATCACTCTTTGCGAACGGAATGATTTTAGTGATGCACACTAGGCTAAGAATATATCGGGATACCGGTTGACTTGGATTCTTAGAGACTCCAGTCATCATCGAACCTTCAAGAAGCGGGAATTATTTGCGCTGGAGTATCAGAAAAACCACATGACAGCCATCGACTGAAAAGGAAGAAAAATCTGCGGCTTTTGTGAGATTTTTGGTGCAATATATTTTCTCCAATAGGAGATGCAAAAGGAGATGCTTTGCCACGATGAAAGGGACAGTAAGATATGATCCGAGGATTGCATGAAAAAATGAGTGAGGAGGCCAGACTATATGTGTACGTCAAAGTCTATGGTACCAGATGTCTAAGCCATATGTAAGCATAGGGTTGATTGCACTGTTGAAAATAGTTACTAATGATTTCCTATGTAGGTTCATCCACACAGGAACAGTGTTTAATGAAATTTATATTGCGATCGAGTAAAAGTTCGAGGTATTTGAACACGGAAACTCTTCGGAGTGGAATATCGTTCAGTCAAAGTAATAGTAGTTTATTTGGGCGCTTTTTTTCCCAAGAGAAGAAAGGGAAAAAAGCGTCGAATTTAGAGAGGAACGAGTTGAATACAACATTTTATTGCTCGAACAGAGACTAGGAGGCCCACAAAGTCTCACAATCTTTAAAAAATAATTTGACGTTTATGCTGACAAGTGTGCCAAAACTGTCAAAAACGGTTTACAATAGCGAAAAACTAAATTTTATGAAAGTTAAGAACAATAAAAGATTTTTTTCCAACGAGGAAACCGATCTTTGACGGCAACTTTTCGTTAGTCCCTTTGTAGAGAAAGAACTAGAAAGGTTCGTGGAATAAGTGATCGAGCGGTACGAATCGGGACTGACGAAATCCCTCTTGCCAGGCTTGAGAATAGTGATTATTCTATAAGTTTCTTAACTGTCAAGAAAATAGTCGCATTGAATAGAATAATTTAATAGGTCAATGAACGTAGAAGAGAGGGAAACTTGTACAACTATTCTTAAGGATTTTGCTAGCCGTCGATGCTATGTTCTCTTCTGTGACCACTCAGTTATGCCGGGATTCAATATTCTCAAAAAGCGGGATCTGATTTGGGCTGTGTAAGGATCATTGTTCGTTGGATGGCCGTCTGGGAAAAGGGAGTGAACTATTGAATCGATCGTGTCTTGTTCTGTAAGATCGTTTACCGTCACGAACATTAGAGCTTCGTTAAATGGCAAAGAATTTTTGTGAGGAAATCCTATAAATTAACACCTGAGAACTTGCTGCCAAAGTTCTATCTACGAACTTTTGCCATGATTAAAAGTTTTTATTCCTCACTGTCAGTATTTACTTTTAAGTGACGCTTGGCCGCTGAAAAGGACAGAAAGTCGTTAAGGGAAACGTGCTGCTCTAAGAAATTGCACGTTCCAGTCTTGCCAAGAACTTTGGTGCAGTAAATTTTCTGCAAAAGGTGATGTAGGGGAGGATGCTTGGGTATGACACAGAGGGTATCTACCGGAACGGTGCGATAAGCTCCGAGGATAGTTTTAATGAATAAGGGTTTAGAGCGAGGTTAGTTTCCTGACCACGTGGGAATGTCGAAGTCTGCGGTACCAAATCTCTAGGCCATAGATTAGCATGGGTTACAACTGCACTGTTAAAGATATTTTGAAGGGATTTTTTATGTAGGTTCCATTTCAAGCGTGAGTATTTATACATCAAGTGCAAGACGCTGTTACACTTGCCAACCGCGAATGCGCAATGCTTTACAAAACTCAATCTGTCGTCAAGCAAACGTCCAAGGTGCTTGAATTCGAAAACCCTACGGATGGGAATGTTGTTGAGGCGCAGTGAAGGATCTCATTTTACAGTGGAACCAAAAACCATGTACTCAGTCTTGTCCACTGAAACCGTCAGTTTGTTGCTGCAAGCCCAGCTTGTCACTATGTTGAGGAACGTGTTGGATTTTGCCTCTAAGTCTCGTCTAGAAATTGCGGACATCATGAATGTTTCTAGAAGCACATGTTTAAAACGTTTGCTTAGTTTTGATAACAGAGTTATCGGACGATATGTGTTAGGATTTACGAGATTCTTCTTCCTTGGTTTGAGAATGGTGATGAGTTTACCACATTTCATGCATGAGTTGAACAAATCAAGGATATTACAATGTAATCCGTCGTTTACTAGCCACCGCGAGTAAATCCTTGCTGGTAACTACCCAGTTCTGTTGGGATCTTATTTGCAAATTAGTGCGTGATCTTATTTGGGCATGCAAAACGTTATCTCTCGTCGGATCGTCGTTAGGAATTCAAGCTTTTTTCAACGAATCTTTACCAGGAGCTATACTTTCGTCGTCTTCACTGCCAATTTGTACCTATGAAGCGCGGCCTTGTTAGAGGCAATCCATTGAGGTTTTAAGTCTGCTGGAGCTTTTTGATGGTGTTTTTGTAAAAAACACACCGTTCGCTTTAATCTATCTAACTTAGGACTTCACCACGGCACACCGGCTCTAGAGGTGCTGGGTATGCGGTTTAAACTACATTGACGACGTCTACAGATACAGGATCGTGGCACAAAGCACACCTGGAAGGTATGTAGGAATAGAGCTTGCAATTGTCGTCTTTGAGCTAACGGGATCTATGTGTTTGATTTCCACGATTTTTTTAGGGTTCGGTTCTAGGAGAGGCGTTTTGACGGTTAACTCAAACCGTATCAGTCGGTGGTCACTCTTAAAAACTTCTAGGGCAATACGCGACTTTTGGGTTTTTCTGGCAACAGAAGGGGACGTCAAAGTGATGTCAATATTCGTCGAGCCTAAGCGACTAGAGAAGGTAAAAGGTTGGTGTGGTTTGTTGACAACACTCACGCTCATTCACGAGGTTCTCCACGCATCGTCCTTGTTCGTCGGTCACCGGGAAGTGCCAAAGTGGCAAGTTAGAATTGAAGTCACCTGCTATTATGATAGGAACGTTTCTTAGTTCATGAATAATTTTATCGAGGTGTTTGAGATATGCGTACTTCTTCACTTGGCGACCAATAAACGCCGACGATAGCCAAGGAGGTGTTTCCAACCGTAATCATAGATCCTACAGTGCAGTTATTCGTTAAATGGGTGAGTGGAACCACTCCGACGAGCTTCGAAGTATTGAAAACAATAGCCGAGTAGTACCCTGAAACCAGAACTAAACACGTATTGCGCAAGACGTAACACAGATATGGTAATTGGACCTGCACGAATTCCAAGCAACGTACACGCCACCTGATGCCAAAAGGAATTTTTGGACTTCTGACGGGACTTCTAGAATCCAGTGACAATTTGCTTTTTCTTGAAGGCCAAATCGGAACTGGATTTTTTATTGCCCATTGGGAAGATGTAATATTTTCTTCTCCTTCACCTGTTCAACGGAGAAGTTCGCAGGAACGTAGAGGATTGAAACACAAGTTAATGATTTACGTTGCGGTTTGACGACGAGCCTAATAGAGTGTTTGCCCGTCTTCGTAACTTTGTCCAGTCGTAGGCCATAGGTTTGCGGATTAAGGACTTTCGTTAAGGTCGTCTTTGTTTCGTCCGCTGTCTTTAACGGAGAATCAGGTTTGGGGATAATAACGATAATCGAACGAGGAACAGGGTTTGACTGTTTTACCAAAAGGAACTTTGACTCTTTCTGCTTTGGACTGCTTGAGCGTATGATATAGGAGTAGGAACTGCAGCACTAGGTCGATAATTTCGGATTGTTTTGATTTTTAGTATCGAAGAAGGACTCTTCGATGCTGTCATGTAAGGATTCGTCAGGAATGTCGTTAAGTAGAACTGAGAGATCTCTTCAACGAGGAACCAAAAACTATGTACTTGGTCTTATCAGCTGACTGTCAGTTTGTTGCTGAGATCCCAGCGAGTCAAAATGCCCAGGCGCTGTCGTGATTTTGCTTCTAGGTTGCGGGCACTGTGATATTTTCCGCGTAAGCGAAAATGTCACAGTTTTTAGGTGAGTCTGGTAGGATTAGTGAACAGCAACGTTCCATAAATTCGACCGTAAAACCGATGTTTTGTGTGAGACCAGACTTTGCAGACAAGTAGATGTTCTATCATGACAAGGCTCGATATCACACGGTCATCTCTATCAGCGAGTCTTTGACCTCGAAAGGCATTAATTTTTGTGACTTTTTCTTTTACCCAAACTTAAGAATGGTCCCTGTTCGTTGTAGGGTAACTAGAGTTGCAACAAAGAAGGAAACGTTTTTATTCATGATGGCACAAACGTACTTTAGACAAGTTGGAACAGAATCTGTTAACAGTTTAGAAAACTTTAGGATTATCTGGCAGAATGTCACATCCTTGATGACACTACAACTTGATGACTTGAAGAGGTAGTGTTGGATTCTTCGAATATTTTAGTCAACGACTCTAAGATTTGCCAAGGCAAACTAGATTTGTTCCGGTGGAGCTAGCTAGGATTTCTGTAT
Organism: Aquatica leii; assembly: GCA_035610365.1. NCBI lineage: Eukaryota > Metazoa > Arthropoda > Insecta > Coleoptera > Lampyridae > Aquatica > Aquatica leii. The sequence continues at coordinate 50,940,021 of CM069438.1, read as the reverse complement.
TGATAATTTTTTTGTATTTTTTTTATTAATCTATCAATTTTGACTTGGTCGATCTTGCATAGAAGATAGTTTTGGTCCCTGTTCGTTGTAGGGTAACTAGAGTTGCAACTAAGAAGGAAACATTTTTTATTTATGGTGACACAAACGTACTTTAGACAAGTTGGAGCAGAATCTGTTAACAGTTTAAAAAGCTTTAGGATTTTATGACAGAATGTCACATCCTTGATGACACTACAACTTGATGACTTGAAGAGGTAGTGTTGGATTATTCGAATATTTTAGTGAAGGACTCTAACATTTGCCAAGGCAAACTAAATTTGTTTTGGATTTTTAATTGCCCATTGGGAAGATGTAATATTTTCTTCTCCTTCACCTGTTCAGCGGAGAAGTTCGCAGGAACGTAGAGGATTGAAACACAAGTTAAGGATTTACGTTGCGGTTTGACGACGAGACCGGCTTAGGACGGCCGTAGAAATTTTGTAAAGTGCGTTCGCTCTGATTCAAGCCTAATAGAGTTTTTGCCCGTCTTCGTAACTTTGTTCAGTCGTAGGCCATAGGTTTGCGGATTAAGGACTTTCGTTAAGGTCGTCTTTCTTTCGTACGCTGTCTTTAACGGAGAATCAGGTTTGGGGATAATAATGATAATCGAACGAGGAACAGGGTTTGACTGTTTTACCAAAAGTAACTTTGACTCTTTCTGCTTTGGACTGCTTGAGCGTATGATACAGGAGTAGGAACTGCAGCAGGGGTGCTGGAAAGTTTGGCGGTAACAGCGGTAACAGACTAGGTCGATAATTTCGGATTGTTTTGATTTTTAGTATCGAAGAAGGACTCTTCGATGCTGTCATGTAAGGACTCGTCAGGAATGTCGTTAAGTAGAACTGAGAGATCTCTTTTCAATGAGGAACCAAAAACTATGTACTTGGTCTTATCAGCTGACTGTCAGTTTGTTGCTGAGATCCCAGCGAGTCAAAATGTCCAGGCGCTGTCGTGATTTTGCTTCTAGGTTGCGGGCACTGTGATATTGTCCGCGTAAGCGAAAATGTCACAGTTTTTAGGCGAGTCTGGTAGGATTAGTGAACAGCAACGTTCTATAAATTCGACCTTAAAACCGATGTTTTGTGTGAGACCAGACGTTGCAGACACGTAGATGTACTATCATGACAAGGCTCGATGTCACAAGGTCATCTCTATCAGCGAGTCTTTGACCTCGAAAGGCATTAATCTTTGCGACTTTTTCTTTTACCCAAACTTAAAAATGTCTTAAAAGGACGTAATTTTGGGATTGTAGAGAAAATTCAAAAAATGTGACAAACATCGTATAGAACATACCGGTTGCATCCTTGCAGAATTATAATGATACTATACGAACTACTAAAGAAAAGCAGTAAAATACACCAAGCAGTAGCTGAGATGAAATTTGTTTTACCATTGATACCACAAAATTGTTCCAGTGTTGTTCCTAGATCCAAGAATCAAATCAGTTGGACTACGAAGATGATGAAGACCTAAAAAAAATTATCTTTTTGGAGACTTTCCATAGCTATATCCGATTAAAGCAAGAGTTTGGAGCTACTCGAAGAGTTCCAGACTTTAGATTAGGAATTAATACACAAATTCGAGCAAAACTGTTTAAAAATCTTGGGGATTTTCTAGCAGAGTGTCATGACCACTTAACATAACTTGATGACTTGGGGAGGTAGTGTTGGACTATACGAATATTTTAGACAACTGCTAACACTTGCTAAAGCAGACTAGTTGTGTTCTGGTTTAGCTGGCTAGAATTTGTAGACTGACATTTTTTTATCAATCTTTTTGATGTATTAGATTTCTGTTTTTTTTGCTTTTATCTGAAACAGTTTCCTCATTAAAGTATATAAAATTTAGAACTCTTCGATCTTGCGTAGAAGATTGTTTTGGTGTATGTTTGTTGTAATGTAACTAGAATTCGCAACAAAACTTTCTGTCGATGTGGTACAAACGAACTTTAGACAAGTTGGAGCAGAATCTGTTAACAGTTTGATGACTTAAAAAGGTAGTGTATGATTATTCGAATGTTTTAGTCAAGGACTCTAACGTTTGCCAAGGCAAACAAGATTTGTTCCAGTGAAGCTAGCTAGGATTTGTGTATTGATAATTTTTTTGGTATTCTTTTATTAATATATTAATTTTGACCTGTTCGATTTTGCATAGAAGATTGTTCTGGTGCATGTTCGTTGTAGGGTAACTAGAGTTGCAACAAAGAAGTAAACATTTTTTATTCGTGATGGCACAAACGTACTTTAGACAAGTTGGAGCAGAATCTGTTAACAGTTTAAAAAGCTTTAAGATTTTCTGGCAGATTGTCACATCCTTGACGACACTACAACTTGATGACTTGAATAGGTAGTGTATGATTGTTCAAATATTTTAGTCAAGGACTCTAACCTTTGCCAAGGCAAACAAGATTTTTTCCGATGGAGCTAGCTAGGATTTGCGTATTGATAATTTTTTTGTTATTCTTTTATTAATCTATTAATTTTGACCTGTTCGATCTTGCATAGAATATTGTTCTGGTGCATGTTCGTTGTAGGGTCACTACAGTTGCAACAAAGAAGTAAACATTTTTTATTCATGGTGGCACAAACGTACTTTATACAAGTTGGAGCAGAACCTGTTAACAGTTTAAAAAGCTTGAGGATTTTATGTTAGAATGTCACATCCTTGATGATACTACACCTTGATGATTTCAAGAGGTAGTGTTGGATTAGTCAACGACTCTAACATTTGCCAAGGCAAACTAGATTTGTTCCGGTGGAGCTAGCTAGGATTTGTGTATTGATAATTTTTTTGGTATTCTTTTATTAATCTATTAATTTTGACCTGTTCGATCTTGCATAGAAGATTGTTCTGGTGCATGTTCGTTGTAGGGTAACTAGAGTTGCAACAAAGAAGTAAACATTTTTTATTCGTGGTGGCACAAACGTACTTTAGACAAGTTGGAGCAGAATCTGTTAACAGTTTAAAAAGCTTTAAGATTTTCTGGCAGATTGTCACATCCTTGACGACACTACAACTTGATGACTTGAATAGGTAGTGTATGATTGTTCAAATATTTTAGTCAAGGACTCTAACCTTTGCCAAGGCAAACAAGATTTTTTCCGATGGAGCTAGCTAGGATTTGCGTATTGATAATTTTTTTGTTATTCTTTTATTAATCTATTAATTTTGACCTGTTCGATCTTGCATAGAAGATTGTTCTGGTGCATGTTCGTTGTAGGGTCACTACAGTTGCAACAAAGAAGTAAACATTTTTTATTCATGGTGGCACAAACGTACTTTATACAAGTTGGAGCAGAACCTGTTAACAGTTTAAAAAGCTTGAGGATTTTATGTTAGAATGTCACATCCTTGATGATACTACACCTTGATGATTTCAAGAGGTAGTGTTGGATTAGTCAACGACTCTAACATTTGCCAAGGCAAACTAGATTTGTTCCGGTGGAGCTAGCTAGGATTTGTGTATTGATAATTTTTTTGGTATTCTTTTATTAATCTATTAATTTTGACCTGTTCGATCTTGCATAGAAGATTGTTCTGGTGCATGTTCGTTGTAGGGTAACTAGAGTTGCAACAAAGAAGTAAACATTTTTTATTCGTGGTGGCACAAACGTACTTTAGACAAGTTGGAGCAGAATCTGTTAACAGTTTGAAAAGCTTGAGGATTTTATGTTAGAATGTCACATTCTTGATGACACTACAATTTGATGACTTAAAGAGGTAGTATTGGATTATTCGAATATTTTAGTGAAGGACTCTAACATTTGCCAAGGCAAACTAGATTTGTTCCGGTGGAGCTAGCTAGGATTTGTGTAATGATATTTTTTTTTGTTATTTTTTTATTAATTTATTAATTTTTAACTGTTCGATCTGGAATATACGATTGTTTTGGTGCATGTTCGTTGTACGGTAACTAGAGTTGCAACAAAGAAGTATACATTTTTTATTCGTGGTGGCACAAACGTACTTTAGACAAGTTGGAGCAGCTTCTGTTAACAGCTTAAAAAGATTTAGGATTTTCTGGCAGAATGTCACATCCTTATGACACTACAACTTGATGACTTGAAGCTGTAGTGTTGAATTATTCGAATATTTTAGTCAACGACTCTAACATTTGCCAAGGCAAACAAGGTTTGTTCCGGTGGAGCTAGCTAGGATTTGCATATTGATATTTTTTTTGCTACTTTTTTATTAATCTAATCATTTTAACAGTTCGATGTTGCATAGAAGATTGTTCTGGTGCATGTTCACTGTAGGGTAATTAGAGTTGCAACAAAGAAGGAAACATTTTTTATTCATGATGGCACAAACATACTTTAGACAATTTGGGTCAGAATCTGTTAACAGATTAAAAAGCTTTAAGATTTTTTGGCAGATTGTCACATCGTTGACGACACTACGACTTTATGACTTGAATAGGTAGTGTATGATTATTCGAATATTTTAGTCAAGGACTCTAACCTTTGCCAAGGCAAACTAGATTTGTTCCGGTGTAGCTAGCTAAGATTTGCATATTGATTTATTTTTGTACTTTTTTATTAATCTAATTATTTTAACTATTCGATCTTCCATAGAAGATTGTTCTGGTGCATGTTCGTTGTAGGGTAACTAGAGTTGCAACAAAGAAGTAAACATTTTTTATTCATGGTGGCACAAACGTACTTTAAACAAGTTGGAACAGAGTCTGTTAACAGCTTAAAAAGCTTTAGGATTTTCTGGCAGAATGTCACATCCTTATGACACTACAACTTGATGACTTGAAGCTATAGTGTTGGATTATTCGAATATTTTAGTCAAGGACTCTAACATTTGCCAAGGCAAACAAGATTTGTTCCGGTGGAGCTAGCTAGGATTTCTGTATTGATAATTTTTTGGCATTTTTTTATTAATCTGTTAATTTTGACCTGTTCGATCCTGCGTAGAAGATTGTTCTGGTGCATGTTCGTTGTAGGGTAACTAGAGTTGCAACAAAGAAGTAAACATTTTTTATTCATGGTGGCACAAACGTACTTTAAACAAGTTGGAACAGAGTCTGTTAACAGCTTAAAAAGCTTTAGGATTTTCTGGCAGAATGTCACATCCTTATGACACTACAACTTGATGACTTGAAGCTATAGTGTTGGATTATTCGAATATTTTAGTCAAGGACTCTAACATTTGCCAAGGCAAACAAGATTTGTTCCGGTGGAGCTAGCTAGGATTTCTGTATTGATAATTTTTTGGCATTTTTTTATTAATCTGTTAATTTTGACCTGTTCGATCCTGCGTAGAAGATTGTTCTCGTGCATGTTCGTTGTAGGGTAACTAGAGTTGCAACAAAGAAGTAAACATTTTTTATTCATGGTGGCACAAACGTACTTTAAACAAGTTGGAACAGAGTCTGTTAACAGCTTAAAAAGCTTTAGGATTTTCTGGCAGAATGTCACATCCTTATGACACTACAACTTGATGACTTGAAGCTACAGTGTTGGATTATTCGAATATTTTAGTCAAGGACTCTAACATTTGCCAAGGCAAACAAGATTTGTTCCGGTGGAGCTAGCTAGGATTTCTGTATTGATAATTTTTTGGCATTTTTTTATTAATCTGTTAATTTTGACCTGTTCGATCCTGCGTAGAAGATTGTTCTGGTGCATGTTCGTTGTAGGGTAACTAGAGTTGCAACAAAGAAGTAAACATTTTTTATTCATGGTGGCACAAACGTACTTTAAACAAGTTGGAACAGAGTCTGTTAACAGCTTAAAAAGCTTTAGGATTTTCTGGCAGAATGTCACATCCTTATGACACTACAACTTGATGACTTGAAGCTATAGTGTTGGATTATTCGAATATTTTAGTCAAGGACTCTAACATTTGCCAAGGCAAACAAGATTTGTTCCAGTGGAGCTAGCTAGGATTTCTGTATTGATAATTTTTTGGTATTTTTTTATTAATCTGTTAATTTTGACCTGTTCGATCCTGCGTAGAAGATTGCTCTGGTGCATGTTCGTTGTAGGGTAACTAGAGTTGCAACAAAGAAGTAAACATTTTTTATTCATGGTGGCACAAATGTACTTCATACAAGTTGGAGCAGAATCTGTTAACAGTTTAAAAAGCTTTAGGATTATCTGGCAGAATGTCACATCCTTGATGACACTACAACTTGATGACTTGAAGAGGTAGTGTTGGATTATTCGAATATTTTAGTCGACGACTCTAACATTTGCCAATTCAAACTAGATTTGTTCCAGTGGAGGATTTCGGCATTGATGATTTTTTTGGTATTTTTTATTAATCTATTAATTTTGACCTGTTCGATCTTGCATAGAAGATTGTTTTGGTGCATGTTCGTTGCATGGCAATTAGAATTCGTAGCAAAGAGATAAATATCTGTAAATTTTTATTTTCGAGGAGATAGTGTTGGAATACTCCAGTATTTTAGGCCACCAAGGCTGACTGGATTTGTTCCGTTTCAGCTGGGTAGAATTTGTTGACTGACATTTTTTTGGTGTTATTTTAATAATGTACTGATTCGATCTTGCGCAGAAGATTGTTTTGGTATATGTTCGTTGTAGGGCAAATAGAATTTGCAACAAAGAGGTAAAAATGTCTTGTCGATGTGGTACAAACGAACTTTAGACAAGTTGACAGTTCAAAGAGCTTCATGTTTTTCTGGAATATCACCTCCTTGATTCATGGTGTAACATGACAAGACGAGTGTAGGAGTTAGATTTTTGTTTTCGAGTATCTAGTCTTTTTTTCGTTTTTGAGTTGTCAGGACCTTTCATCATCTCCACGACACTACAACTCAATGACTCGGTGAGTTGGTATTTATTTACAAATTTTTTGAACGTATTGAATTATTGTATCTTTGTTTTTTTTTGTTTCATCTGAAACTGTTTTTTCTTATTACAAACACAAAATGTAAAATTCTTCGATCTTGCGTAGAAGATTATTTTGGCGTACGTTCGTTTTAGGGCAACTAAAATTCGCAACAAAGAGGTAAAAATTTCCTGTCGATTAAGTATTTGATATATTGGATTATTGTAACATCAAGGCAGTATAACTGCAAACTGCAAACGTATAACGGTGGTAACTTGAACCTTGCACGATGCAGCTGCCCGGCCGCTGTTACATCCGTCTAAAGAGGAACATTTTATCCCCTATTCATAAAAATTATATTCGAAACGTGCTTTCACAATAACCCCAAACAGAAAAAAATCGAACACATAAACACTAGAAGTTTTCCGCAGGTATTAAATGAAGGTAACAGTTAAATAAAAATCTTTTGTCGAACGTTTGATAGCGGAAAATAATTTTATTTTTTGAAGAGCTAGGCACGTGCGTTGTTCCTCCCTTGCATCTGTCAAAATGCAAACATCGTAAACTGAAACTTAACACCCACATTCGGAAGTAGCACAAGGTGTCTACCATAAAGTTTTGATGGTTATGTTTGATCCGACTGTTCTTAATGTTTCACATAAACCACCACAAAATCGTACAATACCATCTGTAAAATGTCCTCCCTAAGCTAATTTCGAGCATGTTAATGTTAATACGATAATTTAGGGCGGACTACTGACATATTAAACCCCTAATAGGACAAGCGGTCAATGCTGACCACCTAGATTTCTACACCCTAATGGTCAAACACAGAAGACGTCAAAGCGTATGAAACTCCTGCATAACGAGGGTTCCACAACTCAATTTAAAAATTTTAGGATTTGTCCTATGATGAAATTTCTCTTATATTCCATATGGTGGAGGCAGGTGACAGTTTCGTGCGAGTAACGTACCGGGTCCTATCGCTAAAATTTGCGACAAAATCCCTAGGGGTTGTTAAATCTAAATTTAGCACCAGCGTCGCAGACAGCACAAGCAACATCCTGACCTGTTGACCCTCATGTCGTGCCGTCGCACTTCCGCCATGCTAATGGCTTTAATCACCCTTCGGAATTATTTTGAGTATGTTACAATTTCTTCTACAACCGCAGATTGACCACATGTGCGCGTCACCGAAAATCTGTTTCCTCGATTTGTTTACGAAAATCAACAAACGTTAGTCTTGTAAAACGCGTCATTAATTCTACCTGTTTTTTACCTTTTGTGATTGCCGCACGTGTATCATCAAGTTTTAATCAAATTTATTGCAGGAAACGATGCAGAAAAATTTATAACAGGGGAGGGTGGTGGTTGGCTCTAGGGAAATCGCATTAAATATGCATTTAGGGATGATATAATCGTAAATTTCTCTACTTGATTGATTTTCTTCGTGCACCCTCGACGATAGTTTTCGTTTAGATTGGTGTTGTCATTTTTTATTTTTAATTTGATTGGACCTTGAGTACCAAAACAAACTACAATAAAGTGCAAAATCCGCATTAGAATATTTGAATGAATGGGCCAAAATACCGGAAACTACGCCACCGATGGACAAATTAGCGACGTCCGGCTAAGACGATTACTAAATTATGTAAATACGATCATTAACATAATATTAATTTGTCGACGAGTTTTAAAACAATTAAAAACGTGACTTACCGTATTAACAACAACGGCAAGGTTGTTTACGAAAAAAGTTTCTTTTAACAAACAGTTTTAAAGCGATCGAGGGTTGAATTTATTTAATATAACATCGGGGGTGTTTGAGCAGGTGTATTTATAAGCAGTGATCCGCGCGACCGCCGCCAGCCATCTGCCATAGGCACAACCCGCGCAAATTTGCGCCCTTACAACAATTTCTTTCGGTTTAAATAAATTTTAGAATTTTCCGTAAATTGTGGAAAAAGATTGGGGATGCATAAGGCAGGTGGTGCGCTTAGGCAGGTGTCGTAATGCTTCAATTGTCGCTTTGTTTATTCAGTCCGCGGTGCTTTACTAGCAACCAAAACCGCCACCGCAAACACTTAGTGAATTTACCTTTTTATGAAACTTCGTCGGCAGGTTGTGGAAGGCGCATTACGCACATGGCACGATGCCAGACGGTTGTTTAACCCTCTGCCGAAAGTAATTGATTGGAAATTTATTTTTTGATTAATTCCGAATGACGAAAGTCGAGCTGGTACAGGAAAAGGAACAACGTCTAGACGCGTGGATGTCTCGTGCCGGGCAGCTGCTAAACCATTTCTTCCTGTACCCTGAGATTAGGTCAGAGGGCATCGGGGGCACGGTGACTTATGACCGTCTGAAAACGCACCTGGCTAATGTCTGTATTACACTCTCCCTCTTGGTCTTTGGCGTTTTGCATTAAACATTATAATACCCCCTCGATTAAAAGGGTTGTCGATATTATCAAAATCGGCATCTTCGCCAAAAGCACGTAGATAATCGCGGGTGGCCTGAAACATAATCCCCCACCGATGGGTATCATCATCCTAGACACTCGATATAAGTGTAATCAAAGTTTCGGAAGCATTTTGTTCATCATCTTCGAAAGACAATATACATTTTTCTTCTTCTTAAAAGTGGTTGGTCTCGCTGCTTGGTCGCTTCATGCTCGGCGTACCTTAATTAAAATTGAACTTGGAACATCTGAATTGTAGATTTATTTATATAATGTACGTAGAGCGTTAGTTACCAGATACCACATTTGATACCTAAAACCGGTGAACCTGCACGTGCAGCCAGATTACATTGATATGAACCATTAGACAACTTTTTTTTTCACTAAAATGCGTCAATTACGCAAGCATTCCTTTAAACGATTTAAATTGCAAATTTTTATTTATTCATTGTTTTTCTGTACAAAATGAGAAACCGCGAATTATTTGGGTTGCGCCGAAAGGTAATGATGGTAGCGAGATGTTCATCTGGCCAGATAGCTATCGAAGAAATCGTAAAATACTGTTAGAAAATTTAATTTAGTCAATGGGCATTTCAAAACGAGAAATGTACTTTTAAGTTACCGAAGTGGATCACTAATTGTCGAATCGTTACTAATAGCTAGTACATGTGCCTGTATATTTTTACATAAAAAATACCTCGAAATCTCTGTGAACTTTAAATTAATTAAATTAAGTTTAAATGAACTTAAGCTTTGATAAACCGACGTGGTTTTCTATTATAAACCTCAATAACTCAAATTTTGCTAACTAGTCACTAAAACTTCTATAATGACTTCAAAACAAACCTCACCGATCAGTGATAACAAAAATTTATACACTAAGCTTCTATAACTGGAAATTGATGATAGTGAGTCGAACCTTAATATATCAAAGCATTTGGTAATTCAAAGAAAACTTGGAATCTAATTAAAACTACATGAAATGAATCTGGACATACACGTACTTACACTGCAAGAGAAGAGAAATTTTTACACATAAAATCAATTTTTTTCACTAATTGCAACTAAAGTTTGTTGCATGGGATTTTCAGCAAACGGAACACTTTGTAGACAAACTGAAATTTCTGTGATACTTTATTTTAAATATTTGGACAAGTTTGTTGAAGAGATTGCCAAAGTAATTAAAGCTTCTATTTATAATAGAAACTTTGGGTCGTGGGTCTTTTGAAAAACAACTGGAGTGTGGGCACGCACTTATGTTTTAGGTTACTAAGCTGGAGGTAAAAGAAACAAAGTAAATAAGAACGAGAAGCAATATAGAAAAGACGCATTCAAGTCAACAAAGTATTACAGAATTGTAGGGAAACTAAAACTTTGATTTGTAATATAGAAGTTTAGTGGCATTAGTTTTCTAGAAAACAAAACTTAAGTTTAAAGTTCTGTAATATTTTTTTTCACAGTTGAAGATATACTATGGGATTGTATTAAAAAAATTAAAAAACAGTTTAAAACGAGAAGTATTACAGTAAAAAAGGTTATGTATGAAATTGCTGGAAAGATTTTATTAAATCGACAAAAGAAACTAAAGCTTTTATTTGTAATAGAAATTAGTACCATGGAATTTCTAGAAAACGGAACACTTTGGATACAAACTTAAATTTCTGTGATACTCGATTTTAAATATTTGGACAAGTTTGTTGAAAAGAATTCTAAAGTAATTAAAGCTTCTGGTTATAATAGAAACTTTGGGTCGTGGGTCTTTTAAAAAACAATTGAAGTGTGGACACACATTTATGTTTCTGTGTTTCTAAGCTGGAGGTAAAAGAAACAAAGTAGATAGGAACGAGAAACAATATAGAAAAAACACAATAAAGTAAACAAAGTATTACAGAACTTTAGAGAAATTAAAATTTGATTTAAAATATAGAAGTTTAGTGGCATTGGCTTTCCAGAAAGCAGAAGATCTTAGACCCAAGTTTAAGATGCTGTGATATTTTTATTTTACAGTTTAAGATACAGTACCGGATTGTATTTAGAAAATTAAAAAACAGTTAAAAACGAGAAGTATTACAGTAGAAAAGGTTATGTATGAAATTGCTGGAAAGATTTTATTAAATCGACAAAGGAAACTAAAGCTTTTATTTGTAATAGAAGTTAGTGGCATGGGATTTCTAGAAAACAAAACACTTTGGATACAAACTTAAATTTCTGTGATATTTGATTTTAAATATTTGCAGAAGGTCGTTGAAGAAAATTCTAAGGTAATTAAAGCTTCTGTTTATAATAGAAACTTTGGGTCGTGGGTCTTTTAAAAAACAATTCAATCGTATACACACATTTATGTTTCTGTGTTTCTGAGCTGGAGGTAAAAGAAACAAAGTAGATAGAAACGAGAAATAATATAGAAAAAACACAATAAAGTAAACAAAGTATTAGAAAACTTTAGGGAAACTAAATTCGATTTATAATATAAAAGTTTAGTGGCATTGGTTTTACAGGAAACAGAAGATTTTGGACTCAAGTATAAGGTTCTGTGATATTTTTATTTTACAGTTAAATATATACTACGGAATTGTATTTAAAAAATTAAAAAACAGTTAAAAACGAGAAGTATTACAGTAGAAAAGGTTTGTACAAAATTGCTGAAAATATTTAATTAAATCGACAAAGGAAACTAAAGTTTTTATTTGTAATAGAAGTTATAGTGGCATGGGATTTCTAGAAAACAAAACACTTTGGATACAAACTTAAATTTCTGTGATATTTATTTCTGTCCTTATTTACTTTCAAATCTATAAATTATTCTGTCCGTTTTTTTTACGTGTAATGCCCATCAGTTTATTGGGCCAATTTCTGTCCTTATTTACTTTCAAATCTACAAATTATTATGTCCATGTTTTTTTAATTTTTTTTTTAAACGTGTAATGCTCATCAGTTTATTGTGCATTCCAACATTTAAAAGTTTTTATACATGAATAAATCAATCAATAACCGGCACAAAGCTAATCATTGTAATGTTTAAAATTTTTTATAGAGGGACAAAATATAAATTGAAAAATAAGTAAAAACCAAAGCTTAAATGTAGTGAAAATTAGAGTGAGAATTTGCTGATTGAAGAACGTAAACAATCACCGACACCAAGCTAATCACTCCAATATTTAGAAGCTTTTATCAGTGATCAAAATAAAAATCAATAGCGCGGTTTTGGTTTTTGTTGATTTTTGTTAAATTTTTTTAAATTGTTTGTTAAGAAGTCAAAACTTCACTCTGATATTTTAACTTATTTTTTCATCTATTTTATATGTAAAAGCTTTTAAATGTTGGAAGCGTTAGCTTTGCTCCGGTTAGACGTTCACTTTATTGTGCTTTTTAATGATTGTTTAATGATTGGCGCAATTTTGGTTTCGTTAATTTTTGTTTTTATGATCAGTACCTTTTTTCAAATTTTGAATCTTTTTTGAAACCTTTTCTTGAGACGTCAGCAAAAGCTCACTCTGTTTTTTTTACATTTAGGTTTTGGTATAAAAGCTTCTTAATATTGGAGTGAATAGCTTTGTGTAATTTAGATTTTCACATACGTCTAAAAAAACAATTTCAAGAAAATTTAAAAATGTGAAAAATACTGGCTATATAAGTCAAAAGTCAATCACCAAACCGCGCTTATGATTGAAAATCAAAAGAAAAACATAAACACCAACAACCGGCAGAAACCTAATCATTCCAATATTTACAAACTTATATAGATGAACATCAAAATATAAATGGAAAGTAAAGCAAAACTTAAATGTAGTGGAAATATCAGATCAAATTTGAATAGATAGAAATAACAAAATATAAATGGAAAAATTAGTATAATGCTGAAACTTAAAAAAACCGAAATTAGTGTAAAAGTACATATAAAGATGTACCCAAGTTGGTTAAAACAAACGGTTCAGTAACCGAAGTACTCATAAATAGTTTAGTGACATTACTAATTTAGAAAAAATAGGACATCGCGAGAAATTCAACATAAAAGAAAAATAAAAGTTCGTGCGGTGCAAACAATTCCGTAACAGTAATTTAAGTAGAAAATGCACCGTCGGTAGTTAGTCAATACCTTGGAGGTAGCCGCTAAATAAAGCGGTCGACAAACAAGCACGTCTGTCGGACAACGACACGACCGAGTGCCACTATTAATCAGAGGTACTTAAATACGCACAATATATAAGAATTTGAAAAAATAACTCTTAAATTTCCCTTAATGAACTTTTAAGCGCATTAAACACTACCCACACTGCGTCTAAATACCCAAAAAGCGACCGTCACTCCTTTTATCTCAGTTTAATTGCAACCTCGACAGACTAATTTACAAAAATAAATGTTTGAGAATCGCCGTCATTCTAACGATTTATCATCCCAATAATGTTCTGATGGATATACTCCGAGAAATTGTAAAACTACCCCCATGAGTCTATTGACTACTAATACTAAACATTTATTCGAAGGCACGTAGTTCATTCCAACAAATTACCTTTGAACAAGGTGAGAACCTTCGGAATTTTATGGACGGTCTTTCGAAAAATTCCATTCGGCCAATATTAATTTTTATCTTGATAACGCCGTTGTGGCCACTACTCCTGAAAATTAGATTTCGATTTATGTTTATAAGCCGTTTCGTGTTGGTGTGTTCGTTCGTGCGAGGTAAATACAATTTGAGTCATAAATCTTTCAACTACAAATAAATTCAACTCCGAAAATTTGCATTTCAATGGACTAGTGCATTCGAGGTAGAAAACTCTACTGGCGTAATAGACTAAAATTGCAGTGAAAAAAAGCTTCAATAGCAACATATGCAAGGTATTCGTAGACTGTGTTCGTTACACACATTATCGTAACACTTCCCACATTCTATTTTACTTTTTGTATTGAGAATTGATAGACAAATCATACTAACTTTTTTAGTCAGATTATTAAAAAAAAAAGACAAATGCCTGAAAAGTGTTTCCAGTTATTTAATCAATAAAACATTTACATTCATGCTGTGACAAAGCGTTAGGTCAGCAAATGTCAAAAAAAAACAAATTAATTGCTACGAATTGAAACAAATCAATACGTTACTAGTTGTAACATAAATAAAACAGAAAACAATCAATCAAAATCAAAGGACAAAGTAAAAACAACATGAATCAATAAGCAGACAAATTAAAAACTAAAAAACAAGATAAAATTATTTTTTATGTATGGATAATAATCCATAAAAAGGTTTGCTAAAAAATACAATTCAGAACTCGAAAAAAAACAGTGTTCCAGAATATGTAGGCAATCTCTCGAATTCAGACAGGACACTTAAAAATAATATGACAAGTTCCTATTTATTTTCTATTTTTCATAAGACTTTCTTTCGGGAGATACTGGCTCATAACGGACGCCCCTGGAAATTTTTTGTTTTGAAATAACTTTTAAAGTACTTAAAATTATTAAAATACACCTAGTACGTCAAGAGTTATTTTAAACCAACGATTTCCAGGAGCGTCCGTTATAAGCTGAGATTAGGAACTCGTCATATTTTTTTTCATGTGTCCTATCTTAATCCGGGAAATTGTCTACATATTTTAGAACACCCTGTATATATAAAAACACAAAAATATTAAACCATTTAAAAACATGAAACAAAAACATAGTACTAACAATAAAACTAATCAAAAATGTCCAGTTGGATGGATATAATTGTACTAAAAATAAGAAGATTAAAGAAAATTTAAACAAAACGCTGAAAACACAAAGAAGAAGCAGATAGACAATAATAATAAAAACTAAAGTCTGTTCTAAAAAATTATCGTAATTTGAAAAAAATATCGAAAATTCTAAAAATAAACAAAAAAATAATACCAACAATAAAACTAACAAAAAATGTCCAATCGGACGAATAAAGTTGTACAAAAAATTGTAAAAAGTAAAAAAAAAATTAAAAATCGCATAAAGTAGAAGAAACAGATGAAAAACAACAAAAGCTAAAACAAAATCATTAAAAATCAAAAATTCAAAAAATAAACAAAAAATTACTTTACTGACAAAAAAATTAATCAAAAAAAAAAATTAAAAACCAAAATGTAGTAAAGAAACTTAAATGAAGCCAGAAACATAAAGATCCTATATCCGGAACTAGTAATTAGAAAAATTTCCAAAAACAAAAAACTGGCTGTTGTCAAAATAATATTAAAAAAAACACGACACGATAAAATATTCAAAAATTATAAATTTATCTCAAAGGAACAATGTAATTTAAATCAAAGAATGCCAGTCATTCTCAAAAGCATTTCCCACAGTCAAAAAACTAAAATAAGGATATTGCCACCGTCCTTGCTTCAAAATGTACTACGTTAAAAATGGTTTAAAATAATGAACAAGTAAAATTTATCATTCGTTGATGAGATAAAAGATAATTATTTGTGCAAAAAAGATTATGCCGCAGTTCAGTGACAGTTTAATTTTTGAATACATTTTTTTTATTCTCGTTGCTTACTTTGATCTTCCTTGACTTAAAAATGTCACAGAACTTAAATTTGTATCCAAAATGCTACAATAACCGGGCATAGCGTGATGATATAGTTTTGTATAAATCACAGAAATTTAAGTTTGTAACCAAAGTATTTCGTTTTCTAAAAAACCAATGCCGCTAACTTATTTTAGTCCATAAATGCCTTTAAGCTCTGTATGTTTTGTCGATTTTATTAAATCTATGCAACAACTTCCTACATGTCTTTTCTTCTCCATGTCAACAGTTTTGTTATTTTTCTCAATATAGTACCATAGTTTATTTTCAACCGCAAAATAAAAATATCACAGAAAATTAAATTAGTATCCAAGATCTTCTGCTTTAGTTTCTTCAGAGTTCTGTAGTAATTTGCTGACCTTAATAATTCCTGTCAACCAGTTTATCCCATGCGTTTTTTCTATATTGTTTACCCTTTTAATCTATTTTACTTCTTTTATCTCGCTTTAATATAAAAGTAACACAAAAACATAGATTTGTGTATATACTCCAGTTGTTTTCTAAAAGACCCATGACATCAAGTTTCTTTTATAAACAGAAGTGTCAATTACCTAGAATTTCCTTCAACAAGCTTGTCCTAATCTTTTTTTTTACCCTCCAACTCGTCCTGAATTACTAACGTTTAAATTAAAGTATCACAGAAATTTAAATTTGTATCCTTTCAGTTCCGTATATGTTTCGTCAATTTTATTAAATCTTTCCAGCAATTTGCATATATTTTTTCCTTCTGTAATACTTCCCGTTTTCAACTGTTTTGTTATTTTTATCAATACAATTCCATACTTCATCTTCAACTGTAAAATATAAATATCACAGAACTTTAACCTTGAATCCAAGATCCACACTTGTTTTCTAAAAAACCCACGACCCAAAGTTTCTATTATAAAGAGAAGCTTTAATTACTTTAGAATTTTCTTCAACGACCTTCTGCAAATATTTAAAATCGAATATCACAGAAATTTAAGTTTGTATCCAAAGTGTGTCGTTTTCTAGAAATCCCATGGCACTAACTTCTATTACAAATAAAAACTTTAGTTTCCTTTGTCGATTTAACTAAATTTTTCCAGCAATTTCGTACACCATTTATACTGTAATACTTCTCGTTTTTATCTGTTTTTTCAATTTTTTAAATACAATCCCGTAGTGTATCTTTAACTGTAAAACAAAAATATTACAGAACCTTAAATTTAAGTCCAAGACTTCCTGTTTTCTGGAAAGCCAATGCCACTAAACTTTTTATATTATAAATCAAATTTTACTTTCCCTAAAGTTCTGTAATACTTTGTTTACTGTATTGTGTTTTTTCTATATTGTTTGTCGTTTCTATCTACTTTGTTTCTTTTACCTCCAGCTTAAAAGCACAGAAACATAAATGTGTGTGAACATTTCAATTGTTTTTTAAAATACCCACAACCTAAAGTTTCTATTATAGACAGAAGCTTTACTTACTTTAGAATTTTCTTCAAAGACCTTCTGCAAATATTTAAAATCGAATATCACAGAAATTTAAGTTTGTATCCAAACTGTTTTGTTTTCTAAAAATCCCATTGCACAACTTCTATTACAAATAAAAGCTTAAATTTCCTTTATCGATTTAATAAAATCCTTCCAGCAATTTCATACATAAATTTTTCTACTGTAATACTTCTCGTTTTGATCTGTTTTTTTAATTTTTTAAACACAATCCGGTAGTGTATCTTTAACTGTAAAATAAAAATATCATAGAAACTTATACTTGAGTCAAAAATTTCCTGTTTTCTGAAAAGTCAATGCCACTAAACTTCTATATTATAAATCGAATTTTAGTTTCCCTAAAGTACTGTAATACTTTGTTTACTTCATTAGGTTTTTTCTATATTGTTTCTCGTTCTCATCTACTTTGTTTCTTTTACCTCCAGCTTAGTAACACAGAAACATAAATGTGTGTATACAATTCAATTGTTTTTTAAAAGACCCACGACCCAAAGTTTCTATTATAAACAGAAGCTTTAATTACTTTAGAATTCTCTTCATCAACCTTGTCCAAATATTTAAAATCGAGTATCACAGAAACTTAAGTTTGTATCCAAATTGTTCCGTTTTCTAGAAATTCCATGGTACTAATTTCTATTACAAATAAAAGCTTTAGTTTCTTTTGACGATTTAATAAAATGTTTCCAGCAATTTCATACATAACCTTTTCTACTGTAATACTTCTCGTTTTTATCTGTCTTTTCAATTTTTTAAATACAATCCCGTAGTGTATCTTTAACTGTAAAATAAAAATATTACAGAACCTTAAACTTAAGTCCAAGACTTCCTGTTTTCTGGAAAGCCAATGCCACTAAACTTTTTATATTATAAATCAAATTTTAGTTTCCCTAAAGTTCTGTAATACTTTGTTTACTTTTTTAATTTTAATTACTTTCGGATTCTCTTCAACAAACTTGTCCAAATATTTAAAATCGAATATCACAGAAATTTAAGTTTGTATCCAAAGTGTTTCGTTTTCTAGAAACTCCATAGCACGAATTCCTAATACAAATAAAAACTTTAGTTTCCTTTGTCGATTTAATTGAATATTTTCAGCGATTTTGTACAAACCTTTTCTACTGTTAACGTTTATGTTTTGTTTTGTTTTTTATCATCAGCGAGGTTTTGGTTTCGTTGATTTTTGTTTTTGATGGTCAGTACTTTATTTCACATTTTAACAATTTTTAAAAATTGTTATAAAAGCTTCTAATTTTTCAATTTTGAAATGATTAGTTTTGGTCCGGTTAGATGTTTATGGTCTTCTTTTGCTTTTCAATCATATGCGCGGTTTTTGCTATTGATTTTTGTTTTTTATAGGGAGTAGTTTTTTCACTATTTTAAATTTTCTTGAAATTGAAATTGAAACAAATGCTCACTCTGATATTTTCACTTATTTTTCATCTATATTTTGGTGTTTATCTATAAAAGCTTGAAAAACGTAAACAATCACCAACACCAAGCTCCAATATTTAGAAGCTTTTATCGGTGATCAAAATAAAAATAATCATTAGCGCGGTTTTGGTTTATGTTGATCTTTGATTTTTTTTGCCAGTACTTTTTTCACGTTTTTAAATTTTTTTAAATTGTTTTTAAGACGTCAGAAAAGCTCACTCAGATATTTTGGCTTATCTTCTGTCTATATCTTGATGTTCATTTTGGTTTTGTTTATTTCTGTTTTTAATGGTAACTACTTTATTTCACATTTTAAAATTTTTTTGAAATTGTTTCTTAGACGCCAGCAAAAGCTTACTCTGATATTTTCAATTACTTCGTCTATATTTTGATGTTTATCTATAAAAGCTTTTAATTTTTGGAATGATTAGCTTTGTGCTAGTTAAACATTCATGTTTTGTTTTGTTTTTTAACATTAACGAGGTTTTGGTTTTGTTGATCTTTGTTTTTAATGGTCAGTATTTTATTTCACATTTTAACATTTTTTTAGAATTGTTATAAACGCTTCTAAATTTTCAATTTTGAAATGATTAGTTTTGAGCCGGTTAGATTTTTATGGTCTTCTTTTTCTTTTGAATCATTTGCGCGGTTTTTTTATTGATTTTTGTTTTTTATAGTGAGTAGTATTTCCATTATTTTAGATTTTTTAAAAATCGTTTTTTAAGACGTTAGCAAAAGTCTACTCTAGTGTTTTTACTTTTTTGCCTATATTTTGATGTGCATCTATAAAAGCTTTTAAATGTTAAAATTATTAGCTTTGTACCAGTTAGACGTACACGTTTTCTTTTTGCTTTTGAGTCTTTAGTGCTGTTTTGGTTTCGTTGATTTTTATTTTTTATGGTCTGTATTTGTTTCACATTTTTAAATTTAATGAAATTATTCCTAAAGAATCAACAAAAACTCACTCTGATATTTTCACTTATTTTTTCTTCTATATTTTGGTGTTTATGTATAAAGGTATTAAATGTCAGAATTATTAGTTTTGTGCCAGTTAGACGTTCTTTTTTTTGGTTTTTAATGATTAGCGCGTTTTTGAATTTGTTGGTTGTCATCCATGGTCATTACTTTCTTTTACATTAATTTTTTTTAAATTATTCTTTGAGACGTCAGCAAGTGTTCATCTATAAAAACTTGTAAATATTGGAATGATTAGGTTTTTTCCGGTTGTTAGTGTTTAGGTTTTTCTTTTGATTTTCACTCATAAGCGCGGTGTTGGTTATTGATTTTTGTTTTTTATAACCAGTAGTTATTTCACATTTTTAAATTTTCTTGAAATTGTTTTTTAAAACGTCAAGTATGTGAACATCTAAACGGGGCAAAGCGAATCAAGCTTTCTTAGATGAACATCAAAATATAGACAAAAACATAAGTTTAAATATCAGCGTGAGCATTTGTTAGCGTCTTAAAAAACAATTTCAAAATAATTTAAAAACGTGAAACAAATACTGACCACGAAAAACAAAAATGAACAAAACTAAAACCGCGCTAATGATCGAAAAACAAAATGAAAACGCCAATCAATCAATAATCGGCACTAAACTATTTTAATGTTTAGAAATTTTTATAGAGGGACAAAATATCAATTGAAAAATAAGTAAAAACCAAAGCTTAAATGGAGTGAAAATTAGAGTGGGCTTTTGCTGACATCTTACGAAGTAATTGAAAAAAAAGAATGTGAAAAAAGTACCGATTATAAAAAACACAAATTAAAACAAAACAAAACCACGCTATGATGATTGAAAAACGACAACAATCACCGACACCAAGCTCGAATATTTAGAAGCTTTTGGTTTTTGTTGATTTTTTTTTTCATTGTCAGTACTTGTTTTAAGTTTTTTTAATGTTTTTTAAATTGTTTCTTAAGAAGTCAACAAAAGCTCACTCTAATATTTTTACTCATTTTTTCATCTATATTATTTGTAAAAGCTTCTAAATGTTTAAATGATTAGCTTTGCTCTGCTTAGACGTTCGCTTTTTTTGTGCTTTTTAATGATTGGCGCGATTTTGGTTTCGTTAAATTTTGTTTTTTATGATCAGTACCTTTTTTCAAATTTTGAATCTTTTTTGAAACCTTTTCTTGAGACCTCAGCAAAAAAATGCTTCTAAATATTGTTCATCTATAAAAGCTTGTAAATATTGGAATGATTGATTGACTTTTTTTGTCTATATTTTGTTTTTAATCTATAAAAGCTTCCAAATATTGAAATTATTAACTTTGTGACGTTTAGACGTTCATGCTTTTTTTTGCTTTTTAATCATTATCATGGTTTAGTTGATTTTTGTGTTTCATGGTCAGAGCTTTTTTTCACATTTTAACATTTTTTTTGAAATTGTTTTTTAATACATCAGCAAAAGCTCGCTGTAATGTTTTTATTTATTTTTTCGTATATATTTTGATGTCCATCTATAAAAGCAAATAACTTTTGGAATAATTAACCTTGTGTCGGTTTTATTATTGTTTACGTTTTTTATATGATGATATTTTCACTTATTTTTTTATCTGTATTTTGGTGTTTATCTATAAAAGGTTTTAAATGTCAGAATGATTAGTTTTGTGCTAGTTAGACGTTCACTTTTTTTGCTTTTTAATGATTAGCGCGGTTTTGGTTTCGCTGATTTTTGTTTTTCATGGTCGGTACTTTCTTTTACTTTTTAAAATTTTTTTGAAATTGTTTCTTGAGACGTCAGCAAAAGCTCACTCGATTTTCACTTATTTTTTCGGCTATAAAAGCTTTTAAATGTTGGAATGATTAGCTTTGTGCCAGTTAGACGTTTATTTTTTTGCTTTTTAATGATTAGCGCAGTTTTGGTTTCGTTGATTTTTGTTTTTTTTATAATCAGAACTTTTTTTATATTCAATTTTTTTTTGAATTTTTTTTTGAAACGTCAGCAAAAGCTCATTCTGGTATTTTTACAAATTTTTTGTTCTATATTTTGATGTTCATCTCTAAAAACTTCTCAATGTTAAAATGATTAACTGTACCAGTTACACGTTCACTTTTTTTTTGCTTTTTAATGAATCCTGCGGTTTTGGTTTCGCTTATTTTGGTTTTTCATACTCAGTACTTTCTTTTACATTTTAAAACTTTTTTGAAATTGGCTCTTACGACGTCAGCAAAACCTCACTCTGTATTTTCACTTATTTTTCGTCTATGTTTTAATGTTTATCAATAAAAGCTTTTAAATGTTGGAATGATTAGCGCGGTTTTGTTTTTTTTTATTTTTGTTTTTCATGGTCAGTACTTTCTTTTACATAAAAAAATTTTTTTTTTATTATTTCTTGAGACGTCAGCAATAGTTCACTCTGTGTTTTAATTTATTTTTTCGTCTATATTTGGATGTTCGTCTATCAAAGTTTTTAAGTGTGCGAATTATTAGCTTTGTGCCAGTTAGACGTTAATTTTTTGTTTTTTAATGATTAACGCGGTTTTGTTTTGGTTGATTTTTGTTTTATGATTTTGAAATTCTTTTTTAAAACGTCAGTAAAAGCCAGGTCTGATTTTTTCACAATTTTTTTTTTTGAAGTTCATTTCTAAAAGCTTCTCAATGTTGGAATGACCTGTGCCAGTTAAACGTTCACTTTTTTTGTTTTTTAATGAATCGCTCGGTTTTGGTTTCGTTGATTTTTGTTTTTTTATGATCAGTACTTTTTTTTATATTTTAATGTTTTTTGAAATTCTTGAGTTTAGTAGAGCGATGGTTTAGACTTTGACCTCTACGCCGCCAGGGCTTGTTTAGCTATTTTCGAAATTCTTGTACTTTGATTGAATTATAGGAGTAGTTGTGGATGCGGGGATTGTTTCAATTGAGCGTTATTCTTGAAGCTGCCATCTTTTGGTCAACATTTGAGTGTGATCCAGAACAAGCTTCTCTTAGCGAAATTATTGTTAGGTATTTGCACTTGCTTTGCTTACAGGTTTAGGTAGTTGAATCCGTTATTCTCAAAACTGTACAATGTAGATTTGATTTTTGGAAAAATTTTGAGTTTTTCTAGCCACGTTTTTTTTAGCGTTTGAAAAATCAGTTAGGAAATACATTAAAAGGTTGTTTACGAAAATGTCTTAAGATTCTATTCTCAAATGATCAGTCATTTAAGAAACTTAATTATTTACAAAGTGTATGTAATTTGCTCCGATATTAAATTCTATTTAGTCAGTTATAACGAGCATAAAGAAAGGTAATAGTTGTTATTAGTATAAATTAAAACTGCCGATTGAGGTTAATTACGCGAAAGGTTGAGCCATGTTTAACCTTTAACGCTAAAAAACGTCAGGTGTAATAAACCAATTGCAATTTAAGAGTTCAAAGCCAAGGTTAAAATTAGAAATTTTGAACAGTACAAATAAACGTAACGGTTATATAGAAATACTGAAGAAAAAACAACATTCATAAAAAAAACGGAACCGAACAACTACAGAAACGACCTACCAGATTAAGGAAATAAATGTAGAAAAAATATAAAAAGAAAGAAGACAACTATATGAAAGAAGAAGCAGAAGACTTGATTGGAAATTTATAAAAACCAGAAATATATAACTATATTGAACAAGGAATGAACGGTTCTTGTTTTTGATGTTTTTAATTTTTTTACCAGTTTGTTCGATTATGGAGGAATTGCACTAAAAACAAAACATCTCATAGACACCGCCACATTCAAAGAATTGTTTGAATAGAATGATAGAGAAGCGAATGTTATTGTAATAGGCAGATCATGTTCTTATCGATAATTTGTGATAATCGCATGGCGTTGAAGTAAAAGTGTAAAGAACATACAATGTAATAGCCTATTTTTGGCAAGCATTATTTTTACTTTGCAATTCGTGTTGTTTTATGTTTCGGTTTAAGTTTTATTGCGTTGGTCTAGAAATTGCAAAATTGTCAAACGCGTCGCTTCCTTGAACAATTCCTGGAATTTCATTAATCCTAACAAGTGTACCGATGTCTAGCAACACGTCATACCAATATGCGGCATCGCATTTTTGAACAAGAGAAATTCTTGTTGTGTCTTTGTACGGTTGTTAAAATGCATTTATACGGTGATATTGTATACTGAAGATCTTATTTAGGAATAATATTATTTGTGTCAATTTGAGTTTCGCATGAGTAACCGTCGCACAAAAATATCCGAAATGTTGAATGAAAGGTGTGAAGGAGAGTTTTAAAAGGGATTATTTGCAACAATAACCCAGCGGGTGTTGCCCACCAAAAATTAATAATAAACACTGCAAAAATGTCAACAATGTCTTCAATACTTATCGGAGGTCTCGGAAATATTTACTTTTGTCACAGATATTAACTTGACGTGTTCCAGGTATGTGCATTTTTGGTCGAGTTTTTCTTCTTCGACGATTGCAAAATTGATGTAACGGTAGGATATTGAAGAATTTATGCTTTTACAATGGGTAGAAGATGAAAGGGGGAAGGAGGTTGTAGGACTGGTGTACCCATAATTCATTAAAACAATAACTTTCAGACGGCATTCCTGAGCTAAAAAGAAGTGCAACAGGTGTATCTACCTTCTGGAATCAAACGAGTCTGCTTGTACGCACTAAATTTCTTTCAAATCCATCGAGAATCACACGCTTTTCCGCGTAAGATTTTTTGTAAAATATCCACGTAGTGTTGGTAAATTGAACAATCAAATAATCAGCGCACTGACTCACCATGTACAATTGCATAATTATTACCGGCGCCCAGTTTATGGTTACTCCTGACGCCATCGCTAATTTGATAAAAGCGTTCCTCTTATCACGGATATCGCCAATTGTCAAATTGAAGTAATGCACACTAGTTATAATAAACTGTTTGTTTTGAGTAGTTTTGCATTAGTACCTACGATTCTCGAAAGTTTATGATTACAAGGGAAATACTGCACGCATTTTGACGTCAAGATATCGTCACCTGCTTTGATAGATTTCGAGAAGAACGCGGCGCGGCGTTTCTCGTGGTTCCGACACGGGGGCCCCTATTATTTTATTTCAAAGTCAATAGTCTTTACTTTTCGATAGTTTATCTAACGGTGCTTAAATTTATTGTTTGATCTACGCATTGTTTCCATAATTAGGTTTTTCTTGAAAAAATTCTTTTTTTTATTACGTTTCACTCGCATTGTTTTATTTTGGGCGCGGTAAAAACAAATATATTTTTCGTCATTCTTTATCATTTCTGGAATCTAATGAGTTGTGTTATGCACAGGGTGTGTTGATTTAAAAAAAAACCTTTTTACTCACATACTTTATTGCTTAGTAAGAGGATTTTACAGTTTTTATTTGTTTTTGATTTTAATGCAGTTTAAATGCACATAAAATTGCAAATCGGAAAATAGAAAAGTAATCTTTGTTTAATTTTTTTACGATCCAAAGCTATGATTTTTTTTTAAAACGTTTGTAATAAATATGTTTTGACAAGAGTGAAATCAATGGCAATTAAAACAAGACGTGTAAGTCAAATTCGCCAACATAACGTTAATGATTTTGTTGACAAAAAAAACAACAGAAGGTCACATACATTTAGGAATTATGAAACTAAGTTGGAAATAAGATTAAATCTAAGAAGTAATGAAACTAATGAAAATTACTCGGGTTCGTATGGAGCACCGTCTTGCTGAAAAAAATATAATTTTTCCAGCTGATAGGTAACGTAAAGAAATTTAGGCGACAAAATAATCTTGTGGTACGGTTTACAGTAGTAAAACTGATCATAGTATTAAATAAAATCTCAATCAAAGTCGCACGTACCTACCAATGGTGATGTGTAGTGCAGTATGTTTGTTGTTTTTCCTCGACTCTCTTCAAGTGCGTTTTGATCAAATAGGCAAAATGGCAGCATTTTAACATGTAAGTTGATAGGTTAGAACAATTTTTCTTGGTAGTTAGAAACGAGTATTTAAAAGGAAGATTTGTTTTTTGTTTTGTACGTAAAGAATTGAAGATCGATCTAGTAATGATCAAGAGCTTTGAATATTTTTAAGAAAAATATTGGCAACAACAAAATTTTGACAAGTGATGATCTTGTGGTATGGTTTACATTGGTAAAACTGATTGTAATATTAAAAAAAAGAGAAACACAATCGTAGGTTTTCAAACACCATTTTAGTAAAGGTCACAAAATCGATTTAGAGAAGGCGTTGGTTTTTTGGAAAAGTGATTGAATCCTACATGATTGTTCTATAAGAATTTGTGTTTGTAAAAAAATTGGTTTTAAGTGATATTTTTATTTTTCTGTTTTCAATCTGGGTTCAAATTGCACAATAGACTAAACCTTAGTGAACTTGGTATTTGAAGCTGTTATGGTACTCCGAAAAAAATCAAAAAATTGGTGCTGTGTGAATCCATAAGTCGAGAGAATTATTTGATCTCAGATACTGACTTTAATTTCAAGCAAAAGAAATTATTTTTTATTTTGGTTAGATTTTTGAAGTGTTCTACAATAGTTTCAGAGACGCTATTTTTTGAAACAGTTGGTTCTGTTTTAGTTTTAACAAGTTTCAACGTTTGAGAATCTTATGTTTGATTCATTTAGTTTTTCATTACTCATTTTTAGAACATAGTTAAATATTTGAGGCTTTTATGGTAGTCTCAAAATTCTAAATAAGCAAAAAATTAGCGCTGTAGAAATCTATCCAGCAAAAGAATCATGTGATCTCAGATGTTAAGTCTGATTTCTAACAGAAAAAACAATTTTTTATTTTGGTTAACGTTTTGAAGCATTTTGCAATGGTTGCAGAGACGCAGAACAGTTGGTTCTGATTGAGTTTCAGCAAGATTACTTTTCTAGTTTTTGTCCAAAGTTTGATAATCTTATGTTTGATCAATTCACTATTTGATTTATTTATCTTTCAAAATTTAGTTAACCATTTGAGACTGTTATACTAGTGTCAAAATTCTAAATAAGTAAAAAATTAGCGCTGTAGAAATCCATGCGACAAGAGAAATATGTGATCTCAGATATTGAGCTTGATTTCAAACAGAAAGAATTATTTTTTATTATGGTTAGATTTTTGAACCGTTCTGCAATGATTATAGGGGCGCAATTTTTTTGGATCAGTTGGTTCTGACTGAATTTCAGCAAGGTCTAATCTAATCAAAATAAAAAACAAATTCTTCTGTTTGAAATCAAACTCAACGTCTGTGATCAAATGATTTTCATGCCACATGGATCCTTAAGCGTCAAAATTTTCCTTATTAGAATTTTCGCGTTATAATAACAGTCTAAAGTAATTAATCAAGTTGTGGAAGATGAATAAATCATAGATTCTATTCATCAAACATAAGATTCTCAAACTTTGAACAAAGATTAGAATAGTAACCTTGCCGAAACTCAGTCAGAACCAACTGATATTGCGTCTTTGTACTTATTGTAGAAGACTATAAAAACCTAACCAACCAAAATAAGTTTCTTCTGTTTGAAATTGAAACTCAACACTTAAGATCAATTATTTCTTTTGCACAAGGTTTCTTACACCGCCTATTTTTTTATTTAGAAATTTGATACTACGATACTAGTCTCAAATAGTTCAACTCCAAGTTGTAAACGATAAAAAGATCAAACATAGGATTCTCAAAATTTAAACAAAGACTGGAATAGTAACCTATCTAAAATTCAGTCAAAATCATTTGATCCACACTCTAAAAACCTTGTTCAGCTATACATTTCAAACAGAAGATACTTTATTTTGGGTAGGTTTTTATAGTGTTTAACAATGTTTACAGAGACGCAATTTTTTTGGATCACTTTGTTCTGAGTTCCAGCAAGGTTACTATTCTAGTTTTTGTTCAAAGGTTGAGAATCTTATGCTTTATGATTTCAGTCTTTGGATTATTTATTTGTCAGAACTTAGTTAATTATATAACACTGTTATCATAGTGCAAAAACTTTAAATCATCAGGCGCAATTTTTTTGGTTCCGTTTGTTCTAACTGAGTTCTAGTAAGGTTGCTAGTCTTTGTTCAAAGGTTGAGAATCTTATGTTTGATGAATTCAGTCTTTGATCTATTTATCTTTCACCACTTGGTTAATTGTTTGAGACTGTTATCGTAGTCCAAACATTTTAAATAATCAAACTCAATTTTTTTGGACCAGTTGGTTCTAACTGAGTTTCAGCAAAGTTACTTTACTAGTACTTGTCCAAACTTTGAGAATCTTACGTTTGATTCATTTAGTCTTTAATTTATTTGTCTTTCAAAATTTGGTTAACTATTTGAGACTGTTTTTGTAGTGCAAAAATTTTAAATAAGCAAAAAAATTGGCACTGCAAGAATCAACGCGGCATGGGAATTATTATGTCATCTCAGATATTGTCATATTGGGTTTGATTTCAAACAGAAAAAAAAACCATTTTAATTTTGGTTAGATTTTTCAAACATTTTTCAATGGTTAAAGAGACGCATTTGTTTTTGAATCAGTTGGTTCTAACTGAGTTTCAGCAAAGTCACTTTACTAGTACTTATCCAAAGTTTAAAATTCTTATGTTTGACTAATTCAGTCTTTAATTTATTGGTCTTTCAAAATTTATTTTTGTAGAGCAAAAATTTTAAATAAGCAAAAAATTGACATTACGAGAATCAACGCGGCATGAGAATTATTATGTCATCTCAGATACTATCTTATTGGGTTTGATTTTAAACAGAAATTTTGTTTTGTTTTGGTTAGATTAGTTAGACTTAGTCTCACCAAGGTTACTATTCTAGTCTTTGTCCAAAGTTTGAGAACTTTATGCTTAATGGCTTCAGTCTTTGAATTATTTATCTCTTAGAACTTGGTTAATTATTTGAGACTGTTATCGTAGTCCAAAAATTTTAAATAATCAGACTCAATTTTTTTTGGATCAGTTGGTTCTAACTGAGTTTCAGCAAAGTTACTTTACTAGTACTTGTCCAAAGTTTGAGAATCTTATGTTTGATTAATTCAGTCTTTGATTTACCGGTCTTTCAAAATTTGGTTAACTATTTGAGACTATTTTTGTAGACCAAAAATTTTAAATATTATTATGTCTTCTCAGATGTTGTCATATTGAGTTTGATTTCAAACAGAAAACATTTTAATTTTGGTTAGGTTTTTAAAACATTCTTCAATGGTTAAAGAGACGCAATTTTTTTGAATCAGTTGGTTCTGACTGAGTTTCAGCTAGTTTTTGTTCAAAATTTGAGAACTTTATGCTTGATGACTTCAGTCTTTGAATTATTTATTTCTTAGAACTTGGTTAATTATTTAAGACTGTTATCGTAGTGCAAAAATTTTAAATAAGGAAAAAATTGGCACTACAAGAATTAACGCGGCATGAGAATTCTTATGTCATCTCAGATGTCATATTTGGTTTGATTTCAAACAGAAAAAAAAATTAATTTTGGTTAGATTTTTGAAACATTTTGCAATGGTTAAAGAGACGCAATTTTTTTTGTATTAGCTGGTTCTCGCTGAGTTTCAGCAATGCTACTACGCTAGTTTTTGTTCGAAGTTTGAGAACTTTATGCTTGATGACTTCAGTTTTTGAAATATTTTTCTCTCAAAACTTGAGTAATTATTTGAGACTGTTTTCGTAGTGCAAAAGTTTTGAATAATCAGACTCAATTTTTTTGTATCAGTTGGTTCTAACTGAGTTTCAGCAAAGTTATTTTACTAGTACTTGTCTAAATTTTGAGAATCTTTTGTTTGATTAATTCAGTCTTTAATTTATTGGTCTTTCAAAATTTGGTTAACTATTTAAAACTGTTTTTGTACAGCAAAAATTTTAAATTAGCAAAAACATTTTCACTACAAAAATCAACGCGGCATGAGAATTATTGTGTCATCTCAGATATTATCATATTGGGTTTGATTTCAAACAGAAAAAAAAAATTTAATTTTAGTTAGATTTTTGAAACATTCTTTAATGGTTAAAGAGACACAATTTTTGTTTTGAATCAGTTGGTTCTAATTGAGTTTTAGCAAAGTTACTTTACTAGTACTTGTCCAAACTTTGAGAATCTTATGTTTTTTTAATTCAGTCATTTATTGGTCTTGAAAATTTGGTTAACTATTTGAGACTACTTTTGTAGACTAAAAATTTTAAATAAGTAAAAAATTGGTACTATAAGAATCAACGCGGCATGGGAATTATTATATCATCTCAGATGTTTTCATATTGGGTTTGATTTCAAAGAAAAAAAATTTGTTGTTGTTTTGGTTACATTTTTGAAACATTCTGCAATGGTTAAAGTGACGCATTTTTTTTAATCACTTGGTTCTGACTGAGTTTCACCAAGGTTAATTATTGTGTCATCTCAGATATTGTCATATTGGGTTTGATTTCAAACAGGAAAAAAAAACATTTTGATTTGGTCAGATTTTTGAAACATTCTTCAATGGTTAAAGACACACATTTTTTTAATCAGTTGGTTCTATCTTTTTTTTTCTTGAAGGAATTAGGGAATGCCTAACGCACACCCGCGCCTAGTATCAACGGCAAGGATAGTATGGGGCTTGCACCCACTAAACCTCTTCTCCTTATATTTCATCCTGGTACGAACGGGATTACCCTAAAAGGGGTATAACTTTATCCGCACCGGATCTTTCCTGCCTTTCATTCATTTTCTCCCTTTCTCATACTTTTCTTTGCTGCTCATAATCTTGTTTATCAGCATCTGTATTATCTTCCAGTTATTCTCCTTTTTTATCATAATTTTTATTATGTTTCTTGGCGTTAGCTTCTCGCCCACTTTGATTTCTGCTCTGTTCTTCCCACCTGCCACACTTAAACATTATATGTTCTGGTCCGTCTTCTTATTTGCAGAACCAGCATTTGCTTGAGCGCTGTTTTCCTATCCTTTTGAGGTATGAGCCGAAACACCCGTGCCCCGTCAGAACCTGTGTCATATTATAATTTGTTCTTCCGTGTTTCATCGTGGTGTATCAAACGGGCTGTCCATCTTGCCACAGTGCCTCTGCCCCATTCGTCTTGCCACCTATTTACCCTGCGCTTCCTTATCCTGGTTACGATCTCTCGTCTTTTCTGCGTCGGATTTTTTCTACCTTTTTCCTGGATCTCCGCCCTCTCTTGTATTATAAGGTTCATCGGACACAGTCCCCCTATTACTAAGATAGCAGCGGTCGAGGCCGTTTTGTAGGCGCTGCACATTCTTACGGCTATCGTTCTCTGGCATCTAATTTATCAGTTCTCTGGCTCTGCGGATTTCCATGGCTTCGTGCCAGATTGGTGCCGCGTACAAGACGATTGATTGCATCGCTTTCTGTAATACCCATCTCTGCTTGGCCCCGGATCCCCTAACGTTTGGTAAGATTACGTTTAGGGTTTTCATTGTTCTGCAGGTTTTCTTCGTAACCTTATCTACTTGTCTCGCAAACGTGAGCCTATAATTGAACGTGACCCCGAGGTACTCCACCGTTGGGCTTGGTCTTATGGTATGTCCGTCCATTTCGAAGGTGATATCCTTAGCTTTTCTTGATAGATTGAAGATAATGGCGGTGGTTTTCCTAAGTGCTAGCTCCAGTTTATTTCTTCATCCATATGTTTACTGCGTGGTGGGCGTCTTCCGTCTTTAATTTCATCCCCAACGCTTCCTTTGAGGCTGCCTAATTGCGAGGTCATCCGCGTAGCATATTATGTCCACGTGTTCTTCTACGTTTATGGCCGTAACATCGTCATATAAGGGGTTTCACAAGGTGGGTCCCAGTACGGAGCCCTGAGGCACCCCTGCTGGTACTTTGATGCTACCCTCCTTGCCTATCTTTATCTTCCTTTCGGTCCTATGATGTATGCGGAAATACTCTTCCTGATAGCTTTTTTGTTGATTATGTTCCAGGCGGCTGTGTTGAACGCATTTCAGACATCCAGCAATACCAGGGAGCACCACCCCCTACCATCCTTCTTATGTTTGTTCGCTAGATCCAGTATTCGTTCCATCGCGTGCACCGTACTTCTTCCTTTCTTAAATTCATACTGGTTTTTATGGAAACCTCCCTTGCCTTCTATTTCTTCTCGCAACCTGTCATTTATTATATTTTCATAGAGCTTTCCCATTACGCTGATCAGACAGATCGGCCGGTAGCTCGCTTGTTCCTGGGCTTCTTTCCTGGGGTTTTCTATTAAAATTAGCTTTGCTATTTTCCACTCCGCCGGGAACTCATTCTTTTGTAAGCACGAGTTTAACAGTTCTTTGAGGTATTCAGGGCGCGCCTTCCCCACTGCCTTTATAACTTCTGGCAGTATGCCATCTAGGCCAGGTGCCTTACCGGCTTTGAGTTTGTTAACTGCGTTGAGCAGCTCTTGCGTGGTGATGGATGGGCATTCTCGCCTCTCCCGCGGCCACATGTTCGCACTAGGTTCATATGTTGTCAGGTCTCTCTCTATGAAGAGTTCCCTGATTACTTCTTTCCTTCTATCGTTGCTTATGGATGTCTTCGAGTTTGTGTATTTTAGCTGGGCTCGTATAATTCTATAGGCGTCTCCAAAGATATCGCATTCTAGCTTGTCACAGTTGGTTCTATCTGAGTTTCAGCAAAGTTACTTTACTAGTACTTGTCCAAAGTTTGAGAATCTTATGTTTGATTAATTCAGTCTTTAATTTATTGGTCTTTCAAAATTTGGTTAACTATTTGAGACTGTTTTTGTAGAGCAAAAATTTTAAATAAGCAAAAAATTGGCACTACAAGAATCAACGCGGCATGAGAATTATTATGTCATTTCAGTTAGTTTCTTATTGGGTTTGATTGATTGGTTAAAGAGACGCAATCAGTTGGTTCTGACTGAGTTTCAGCAAGGTTAGTATGCTAGTTTTTGTTCAAAGTTTGAGAGTTTTATGTTTGATTCTTTATCTTTCACAACTTGGTTAACTATTTGAGACTGTTATTGTAATGCAAAAATTTCAAACACAGAAGAAAGTTTTTTATTCGCTTAGACTTTTGAACTTCTTTATAATGGTTACAGAGACGCAATTTTTTTATTTTTAATGGGTTTTCGCAAGCTAGTGTGATTTTGTTTGGGTTTTAGTTAGACGAAACTTAAGTTACTAATTTAACTCAGTTAATCTTGGGATGGATTATTTTACCTATAGTCTAGATCTTATATTAATTTTTTTGTTTTTATTTTTTTACCTTTGACTTTTAGTTCTCATTTAGCAACATTTTTTTGTTCTTACACCAAAACAGTAATTTTTTTAGATCGGTTGGTTTCAGCAAGGATACAATTCTGATTTGTGTCACTCTCCTGTCTACTGGTTTATTTAGTTTCCAGTTTTTTGTGACATTCCCTCGAATATAATATTCAGTTTGTTGTTTTTTTTTTCGATTAAATTTACTTATTTGAGAGTGTTTGTTGTTTTTTAGACGATGTCGTGAACTTAAAATTACCGCAGATTTATTTGTATGTCTAAGTTTGGTGTGTGGAACTACGACTTCGGGCACGAGTTGAGAACTACTCAAAAAGAGTGAGAAAATTTTTAGAAACCATGAAGAGGGACAAATTAAACTGAGACACTGAAATACGTGTATAAAAGAAATCAAACTCGAACCAAAAATCTAAGAAAATTTTCACTACGTAAATGACGTATCTCTATTTTCTCAAGGACAAAAACTTTATGGCATAACACCAAAGTTTGCCAAGGCTATCCCATAGACAAAAAAAATTAGAAACAGCTTTAACAGAATTTTTTCATCTACAGGTTCGTTGTTTTCAGTTTTTATAATTTTAGAGTTTTCCAATCTCCTTTTTCCTACTATTGACCTACGTTTTCTACTTCACGGCCGGTCTTCTTGTTTTTCTTTGGGATTTGCAGTGGAGTATGGTTTTGGTCATTGTTAACAAACTTCAGTAATAGAAGACATGTAAAGAGTTTTATTAGTGGATAGAAGAATGGAAAAGCTACTGTAAAGTCAATTGTGGACAAATTTAAGGTGTTTCCTTGGTAAAGGAACATATTCTGGAGAAGCTCTTTTAGGTACTATACGGGATTGAGTGATTAATAATTCAATTGTTTTCTTTATAATTTTTTTTCCATGGAGAATTGTTTGTTTTGTCTCTAGTGATAACTGCTTGGGTGCTGTCTGGGAAAATACTTTCTACCTTGATTTTTATAGGAAATTGTCCTTGATTGGTATCCTTGCGTTTCTTTTCTCATACCTGATCTTTTATTACGTTTCCGACTTTTTTCTGAATTCTGAAAAATGGGTCAAAAAAATGTAAATTGTACCCATTTTTTTCGGACCGTATTAAACATCGAAAGTGAACGCATAGGTATCATCCACGCGCGAGTTTGTTAATACGCGATAGTTCTTCAGGTGACAAATGCGTCCACCTCTACAGCGTCGCTCGTATACGCTCGCCGACAATCGTCGTCCTCATTGGCACGCTGCTCTCTGACCGTCAGTTCAAGTATAAGTTTGTTTCGTGCCGATTGTACTACACCGTTCCTCGTGTTAAAATCGCTTTACAATATTTTTATCGCAAAATTTTATGCTAATTCAGACATTTTCGCCGAGTTTTTATTATTTCGACTATTAATTAAAGTTACCGCTAACGTAATCGAGTGCTTTTTAACAAGTTAACGCGTGTGTTGGTGTTCGGCGATTTTTTCTTTTCCACTTCTTGTTGTGTTTTTCACCAGCATGTAAAGTGACAGGAAGATATGTGACTTTTGTGCGACACTACCATGAAAAAGGGTGATTTTAAGACGCTATTATCAATGATAGACACCTGAGCCCACGTCTATGTTTTCGAGATCTATTTCACGTAGGTATTATTCGTGGGTGTCCCGACTAGAATATTATACTGTTAGTTATATGTAGATTTTCCTTTTGGTGTTTTATTCCTTCTTTCATGAACATTGTTACATTTCGTTTCGTGTGGTCCTTCCGCGAGTTTTTTGACCTAACCAATAATTTTTTTACAGTCGGAACACAGCTGATGTATCTATTCCATAACGAGCTTTGAATAAACATTACACAATATTATAACTTTAGAATAGAATTTTTGAAAAACTGCCAGTTTTTGTATTTGTTCCATAACTTGAGTGCTCGAAAACCTATGACCCATATTTGTGTACGAAAAAAAACTACTAATCTTATCAGTTTCTGTGATAATAGACACAGTTTCACGTTTCTCTTTGATGTTTACGTCTTTCGACGGCACACTTTGATCTTTCGTTGACGTGCAAATTTTTATTGTTTTTTAATCCTGTCCTCTTACCTGAAGTTTATGACTACTTGTTTGCGACTTTTTAAATCCTTTCGGTTTTATCTTAAGCCCGTTGTGCGGACTTTTAGTTGTACGCCGCTTTTGCGAAAAGCAGTTGGGGTGCCATAAATTAAAAAAAAATTTAACTCCAAAAATAAAGCCGGTACCGGTTGATTTTCAGTTTTTAACGATTTACTATTTTTCCACTTATTTTTATTTAAAAAAAAAAGTACAGTAATTTAGTGGTTGCAGTAAATTTTAAGTGTAACGGCGGTTGTTGGAGCTTAACCGGTTTACAAATTTTTGAAAATTGGATCAAATCGCGTTTCTATTTACGTAATTTTATATTCGGGCCTCACAACCGTAGATAAATTCGTTTAATCATTCGCCGACTTTGTAATAAGGTTACAATGAGATGCCGATTTAAGTTGAAGGCGCCACGGTTCCGGAAATTCCTTCTTAGCGTTCACTCTGTATATGTCGAAAATTTTTTGAAAATACCAACGTGGGTCGATCTTTTGTAATTGTAGGAAGCAAGGTTAAATTATGTCACTGTACCTTTTAGAAGAAATATTTCTAATAATTAATTAATTAAGTCGTGAGGAGATAAGATCGTGGGTGCCTTGAAATTTATTGTTTAAAAAAAAAACAAAAACAAAGATTTGATCTGTTTTGGATCCACGAGCGTTGATGCGAAAGTTACAGGGTGAGTCGATTACCATTTTTTCCAGTGTGTTTTGTCATTTTGCTGTAATTGAAAAATTCCAAAATAAAATTATATAGTGTTAATCGTGTTAATTTTGACAAATTTACGTATATTATTTATCTAAAACTGTTTTACTATTTAATTGAAACTGATCAATCTACCAAAGAGGTTTTTGAAATCAAGGTACATTAAACTCTTGGTAAGAAAAACAAAAGCAAAAATCTTTTAGTGAAAGTTCACACGAAATTTACCAAAATTTTTTCATGTTCTGTGTACAATAACTTGACGTCAAAGATTTTTACGTTGTTTTTTGAACAAATTAAAACAAGGTTATAATCTCGTAGATTATGTTTTGTTTACAAAACACAGTTCCGTACTTTAAATTTTGTGTTATGGTGGAAACAAGTTGAGTTTTACACCGTTTTTGAATTTGGTCTTTTTTGATCTCGTTCCTGTTTTTGCACGACTCGAATCTGCTGTTGCGGATTTGGGATTTTAGTGTTGCGAGTTACGATGAACTCAAAAAATATTAGTGTTTTTGGACTAAACTTATAAATTTTAAAAATTGTGTAGATTTTTCTTATCTATCGATTTCTCAACATTACGAAAATTGCAGTTGTTGGTACCAAAGTACTCGTGTCTTGTGGACCAACGTCGTAGTTCTTTCTTGATGTCAAGGATCTAACAGACTGTCGGTGTTGTCTAATTCTGCACAATCCTCCAATCCAGTTGGTCTAAATCGCAGTCAAGCTTGGGGACCGCCAGTTTTCTAATGTTGTTTCGCACGACGTGAAGTTTAGCAAAGCGTTCCATAAAAGCTTCTGATGAGACAACTCCTTGGTAACTGAATAGTAGATGAACGGTTGTTGATCTTGAATCTTGAAAACTCATCCTACTGTAGGTCGCTGTTTTTGAAGTTCATTCAAGCATCCAAACTTTCTCTTAAATACCACGGCAATCCCTCTGGACATGCGCAAGTCTTGAGCAACACAGTGTGCAAGGAAGTAGTTCTTAGGTACGTCAAACAGATCTTGTTGTACTTCTCTGGTCACTCCAAATCTTGCTTTCGCGGTTCCATTATAGGTGGACATCAACCACTCGAAGTCAAGACAGTACAACCAAACCAGGTCACCAGGTTGAAACTCTCCTTCTCTGTCCCTTACGTCATATTGGTCTTTCATTCGGTCACTGGCGATTTGGATGTTCTTTTGGACGTTATCGTCGATGATCTGCATTCTCTTCTTGAGTTGGCTGATGTAGTCTTCTCCAGGCTTGCGTCCAAACTGAAAATCGCACGGTAACCTTATATCACACCCAAACATTACACAAGCAGGAGTTTGCCCGGTAGTCTCGTAAACGCATGATCGATACGCCATTAGGAACAAATGTAAATATTGATCTCAGTCTCGTTGGTGTTCGGAGACCACTTTGGCGAGATACTTCCACATGATTCTATTCATCCGTTCCACCATCCATCTGATAGAGGATGAAGAGATGTAGTCTTTTTGTTCTTGATTCCCAGCATTTGACAGACGTTTTGGAACAAGACTTGAAGTTACGCCCCTGATCTGTATGAAGCTCCAACGGAACTTCAAAGCCGCAGAAAAGCTCTTTTACCAACAAATCCGCAACAGTTGTGGCTTCTTAATTCAGTATCGCGTACGCTTCCCTCCATTTGGTGAAATAATCTATGACCACCAGAATGTACTTGTTGCCCTGTTCGGTTTCTGGGAATGGACATGCGATGTGAATTGCTACCCTTTCGAATGAACTTCCGACGTTGTACTGTCTCATAGGAGCCTTGCGCTTTCCAATTAGTCTGATTCCAGACGCGCATAAATTACATTTGTGCCACCACTCCTTTACATCTTTTTTGAAGTTCACCAAATAGAACCTTTCCTTGACCTTTTCAAGTGTCCTCTTCACTCCGAAATGTTCTCCAGATTTTCCGACGTGCAAATGCTGCAATACTTCTAACACTCCGCTTCTCGGTACCACTAGCTGCAGTTAAATACCACGCCGTTGTGCGGTTAGTTTGGGTTGAAGGGTTCATCATCGGATTACTAACAAATATCGCAAAACGAGCATGCTGATACGTTGGAGATAGCGCTGGAAATCTAGGAATTGATTTACGCTCCTGAGAGACATCGTAGAGTAGTATCACTGTAAGAAAAACATGACGTTACATATGCGCAGAATCTAGATTTTGTATAGACGATTTCATTTCAAAGAACAAGGAATGTCATTTATTTGTTAAACTCATGAAATTGAATTCCGCCAATGACTATATCTTTTCCAAATTCACTGCACAGTTCAAATGACGTCATGTCTTTCTTAGAGTAATACTGTTCTACAGGAGATCTTGAAACGACGCTTGACGGAAGAAAGTAAAAGTGACAATAATCACTTTGGACTAATAAATTCTATAGCAGGTTTAGAGGAGACTGTTCTTGCAATTTCTCTTATCAAAAACGATGTACTTTGAGAGTTTATTGTTGACATCTCACTGAGGCAAAATGTTTAGGCAGTTCTTGATTTGAGTTCTACGTCATCTCTATTTGCGTTAGACACTATGATGGTCATATTGTCTACATACGCGAAAATGTCACAAATTGCTCAAATCGTAAAGGTACGAGATCTCAAAAACCGCCAGTGGCTGGTGTAAATAGAACCGGAAACACTCGAGGACTAAGTGATCGTGTTGTAACTAATCTACGAATGGCGTTTGTATGTTGTCAATTAGCCTTCTTAGTTCAAAAATTATCGTGATCGAAAGGTATCAATCGAGGTACTTCAAGAATCGTGACCTTTTTTTACTTATAGGAGAAGACTGGAATCCAAAATGTCTACTAACATAGCGGGCAGGGAGGCTTGTACGGTTTTAAAATAACCGCGAGATTTGTCTTTAGGAAGCCACCTCGAGACTCGATGCTTAATATAGATTGGGATTTAGTTTAATTAGAACACGATTCAGGAACTCGTTGCTAGACTTCTTTCTACAAAGTTTTGCAAAGGGCAAAATTTTGCTGTTTTTGTCTTTTACGTACGAATCCATCAGCTCTAGAACCCGATTTAAGCGTTTTTTGCTTTAGTTTAGGATTAGCCTAGTTAACTTATCAATGATTGCATTTATAGGATTAAAATTGTGAAATTTTGAACTACGCAAACTGCGTTTAGACAAACGTGGTCTAATCTTATGAAAAAAATATTGCTTATCCGATGCTTTCATATCGTCGATACTTTGGCATATTAATGTCACAGATACGTCAATACTGTGATACTGTCGATATTTTATTATTTTTGATACTTTCATATTTTCGACCCGATGTAATACTTTAATATCGCAGATACGTTTATACCGCCGATATTTTGGCATTGTCGAAACTCGATAATTTTGATACTTTCATACCGTCAATGTTTAATATCTCCGATAATACTACTTCGATAGCGTCGAAGTTTTGAAAGTTATATAATACTTCACTATCGGCGATATGTCAATACTTTCATATCTACGATACTGTCCATTCTTTTGAGACTGTCGACATTTTGATACCTTAATGTCACAGAGACGTTGACACTGTTACCTTCGATACTACCGAAACTCGAACTCATACCGTAGATACTCGATACCTTTGATATCTACGTAATACTACAATAACGTCGATACTTTAACACTGTCACTATCGTCGATATGCCAATATTTTGATATCTACGATACCATCGATACTTTTGATAACGTTTATACTTTGATACTTATGTAATGCTTCAATATCGTAGATACGTCTGCACTTTGACACTATCGAATCTTAATATCTGCGATACTTTTGATACTTTCATACGGTCGATGTTTAATACCTCCTATTCTTTGATAGCGTCGATGCTTTGAAATTTGTATAATGCTTCACTATCGGCGATTTGTCAGTATTTTGATATTTATTGTCACTAGTTTGATATCTTAAATACTGTTCATACTTTTGAGATTGTCGATATTGGATACTTTGATAGCGTAATGTCGTCTATACTGTGATACGTTTGATACTGTCGAAACTAAATACTTTCATGCTTTCGATACTTATGCGATACTTGAATATTGCAGATATGTCTTGATGTCGTCGATACTTTGATACCGTAGATGTTCTGACACTGTCGAAACTCAATCTCTTTGATACTTTCATATGTTCAAAACTTCTAACACTTCGATACTCTTAACTCCTCATTCGATAGCATCGATGCTTCCGATACCGTCGATATTTTTGAGACTGTCTAATACTCGATAGTTTGATACCTTAACGTCAGAGATACTTGATACCACCGATACCCACGTTATACTTCAATATAGCGGATATGACGGATACTGTCGATACTTTGATACCGTAGATGTTTTGACATTATCGAAACTCAACATCTTCGAAATTTTTGATAATTTTATACTGTGAATGTCTAAAACTTCCAAAACTACGATACTCTTAATTTTTCTGATAGTTTCATAGCTTTGATGCTGTGAAACCTATACTGTAATACTTTACATCGGTTATGTCAATACTTTAATATCTACAGTACCGTTCATACTTTTTGAGATTGTTGATACGTATCCAGTCAATTCGTTATCGTTGATACTTTGATATCTTAATGTCACAGATACGTTTATACTGTGATACCTTCGATACTGTCGAAATTCAATATTTTCATACCTTCGATACCTATGTATGTGATACTTGAATATTGCTGATATGTCTATACTTCGATACCGCCGATACTTTTATACCGTAGATATTTTGACACTGTCAAAACTCAATATTTTTGATACCTCTGTTACTTTTATATCGTTGATATTCAATCTTTTGATACTTCGATACTCTGAATTACTCCATTACTTTCATTACTTTGATAGCGTCGAACCTTTGGAACTTTATTTTACTATAGGAGATATGTGAATACTGTGATATTTACGATCCCGTCGATGTTTTGGAGACTGTC
This sequence comes from Aquatica leii, assembly GCA_035610365.1. NCBI lineage: Eukaryota > Metazoa > Arthropoda > Insecta > Coleoptera > Lampyridae > Aquatica > Aquatica leii. Next base: position 50,899,374 of record CM069438.1, on the reverse strand, counting down.
GATACTGCGCTATCGTCGATACTTTTATACCTTAATGTCACTGAGACTTTTGATACTGTTGAAACTCGATACTTTTATACTCTCGACACTCGATACCTTCGATACCTATGTGATACTTCAATATCGAGATATGTTTATACTTTGATACCGCCGATACTTTGATACCGTAGACGTTTGGACACCGTCGAAACTCAATATCTTTGATACTTTTATATTGTCAATATTAAACATTTCGATTCTCTCAATGCCTCAAATACTTAGATAGCGACGATGATTTGAAACTCACATAATACTTTATTATCGGCGATATGTCAATACTTTGATTAAAGTATATTTATTTATATCTCAATAGGAAAACGTGTTGGTGGGCAATAAATTATTTGCTTTGGATTATTAGATTTGGCGACGTTTCGCAAACTGACGCGTCTGCTTCATCGGGTCTTCAATTATCCAGGACAAGAATTTATATTAAACCTTAAAACTACGACCGAAAAGTTGCGAAATCTAATAATCGGAAGCACATAAATTTATTGCCCACCAACACGTTCTCCTATTGGGATATAAATAAATATACAATACTTTTGTATCTATATAATACTTCACTATCGGCGATTTGTCAGTATTTTGATATCTACGATACTATCTATGCTTTTAGTAATTTCGATCTTGGATACTTTGTTATCGACGATACGTTGATATCTTAATGTCACAGATACGTCGATACTCGATACTTTCGAACCTATGTAATATTTAAATATCGCAGATATGTCTATACTTTAATAGGTTTGATACTTTCATGCTGTGAATGTTTAAATTACACTTCGATACTTTTTACCCCTCCAATACTTCGAAATCATCGATGCTTTGATACCTATACCATAATACTTTACTATTGGCGATATGTCAATACTTTGATATCTACGATACCGTCGATACTGAATACTTCGCTATCGTCGATACTTTGATACCTTAATGTCACACATACGTCGATACTGTGATACCTTCGATCTGTCGAAACTCGATACTTTGATACCGTTGATGTTTTGACACTGTTGAAACTCAATTAGTTTAATACGTTTGATACTTTCAAACTGTCAATGTTCACAACCTACAATTGATAATCTCAATTCTTCCGATACTTTGATAGCGTCGATGATTTAAAGCTTATATAATACTTGACTAACAGCGGTATGTCAATACTTTGGTATCTACGATACCGTCGATACTTTTGAGATTGTTGATGCTAAATGCTTTGCTATAGTCGATACTGTGATATCTAAATGTCACAGATACATTGATATACAGTCGAAACTCAATACTTTCATACCGTTGATACTCGATTCCTTCGATACCTATGTGGTGATTTAAACTACAGATATGTCTATGTTTTGAAACAGGCGGTACTTTGATACTTTGACACTGTTCAAACTGAATATCTTTAAAACCTTTCATTTTGTCATACCGTCGATGTTCAATACTTCTGATTCTTTCAATTCCTTCAATGCTTTGAAAGCGTCGATGCCTTGAATATAATACTTCACTATCGCCGATGTGTCAATATTTTGTTATTTACGATACCGTCGATACAATCAATACTGGATGCTTTATAATATCGTCGATAGTTTGATATCTTAATGTCACAGGTTCGTCGATACTATATTTTCTTTATGCGAAGTAATAACATTCTGCTGAACTTTCATTGTTTATTATTTTGAAATGAATATACACAACGTTTCGATTGCTGTGGTATCTCCAATCGTCATCAGGTGAATACTAACAAACTTAGAAACTACTGGAGCTTATATACTAAAGACATGTTCGATGAAGCGTTCAAGCGTACAAAATCAATTTAGCGTAACAGTTTAATTAACAAAATTACTTAGTGAAGTTTAAGTTGTTTTAGAGGTTCGATTAGTGGTTTCCATATGTTGCTTATCTCGACACTTGGCTGGCTGAAAACTTCTTTGTTGTTGTTGATGAATGCCGCTTCTTTAAATTTCCACCAATGTTCCTCTCTGTGTATGATTTTTGCTTCCGACCATTTCATTCGATGTTGGTTATCCCACGAATGTTGCGCGATGCCGGACTTAGAAGTCTCTCCTCTCTGCGTGTGCGTCTGATGTTCTTTCAGTCTGATGTCAAGTGGTCTTTTGGTTTCCCCCACGTATGACTTGCCACATTCACATGGAACTTGGTAAATACAGTTTTGGGAATCTCGACTTGTTTGTGGCTTTGTGTTGGAAATTATACTCCTAATGGTGGTCCATGATTTGAACACTGTATTTAAGTTGTAGCTTTTCCCTATACGTTTTATTTATTCTGATAAACCTTTGACATATGGGATGCTCAGCAGTGAATTGGGCAGTTCTTCTGTTTTAGGTTGTCCCATGGTGTTCAATTGCTTTTTCTGTAAAAGCTCTCCTACAATCTTTTCTGGATAACCATTCTGCCTTAGATCGTTTCTAATGTTTTTCATTTCTTCTCGCAGCCCTTTCTCTGTGTTGCACAACCTGTACGCTCTGTCGATTAGAGATTTTACTACTCCCCTCTTCGTAGATGTGGAATGGTTGGATTCAAAGTTAAGATATCGACCGGTGTGTGTCGGTTTCCTGTAGACAATCGTTTCCATAATTTTCTTGTTCTTTGTTACTTGAACGTCTAAAAAAGGAAGTGAGTTCTCCTTTTCCATAGTGAATTTGATGCATGGTTTGATGTTGTTCAGATGTTGTAGAAAAAGGTCTAGTTGCCGATTACTGTGGTTCCAAATTATGAAGGTATCGTCAACATATCTAAGCCATGTTTTGGGTTTGAATTTTGATTTCTCTATGGCCTGGGATTCAAACCAGTTCATGTATATGTTGGCGACTACTGGTGATAGAGATGAGCCCATTGGTAGTCCTTCGTCTTGAGTGAAGAATCTGTCTTTCTCCTGAAAGTACGAGTTCTTGAGGCAACATTCTAGGAGCTTCATTATTCCTTCTACCGGCAGCGTGGTTTGTTAGTATTCACCTGATGACGATTGCAGATACCACAGCAATCGAAACGTTGTGTATATTCATTTCAAAATAATAAACAATGAAAGTTTAGCAGAATGTTATTACTTCGCATCAAGCAACATTGTTTAATACATTCAAACAAATATATTTTCTTTATTATTTTTCGTGCGATACTACGGTAACTCAATACTTTATACTCGATATCTCTGATACCTATCTAATACTTCAATCTTGCAGCTACGTCTATACTTCGATGCCGTCGATACTTTGACACTGTCGAAACTCAATATCTTTGATAACTTTATATCGTCGATGTTAAATATCTTCGATACTCTCAATTTTTCAATAGCTTCAACATTTCCAATACAGTCGATACTGGATACTTTGTTGTCGTCGATACTTTCATACCTTAATGTCACAGATGCAATAGATCTTAAGTATTTTTTGCGATCTGTTAAAATTGCAGTTCTACTTTCAAAGTACCGTGGAAGGCGACACGTTTAAAATTTCTAGAAGAAATCTTTTGCTAGTTGAGAAAGTTTTATACCGTTTATACTTTGATACCGTCGATACTTTGCACTGTCAAAATTTAATATCGTTGATACTTTTCATATTTGCATTCCATCAATGCTTACTACTTTCGATGGTTCGATACTCTTAATTCCTCCGATACTTTGATATCGTCGGTGTTTTGAACTTTGTTACCATCGATACTTTGATACCTTAATATCACAGATACAATGGATTATAAGTATTTTCCGTGATCTGTCAGACGTCATGGTCGATAAAATTGCTTTGATGTTTGATAGTTTGATACAATATCTTTGATACTCTTATTCCGTCGATGTTTAATACCACTTCACTATTAGCGATATATCAATAATTTGCTATCGACAATATCGTCGAAACTTTGCCATTGTCGATAATTTGATACTTTAATGTCACGGATACGTCGATACTGTGATACTTTTGATATTTTATTACTTTCGATACTGCCGAAACTCGATAACTACAAACGTCCGTTACCTATGTAATACTTTAATGTCGCAGATATGTCTATACTTCGATACTATGATACAGTCGATACTCGATATTTCTAATATCTCTGTAATATTCCAGTACCGCAGCTATCTTGATGATTTGATACTACCGATATTGTCGATACTTTTGATGCTTCGGTATCTTAATATCGCCGATACTTTGATACCTACGATACTTCGATACTACCGATATTTGCATACCGATCGACATTTATCAAAACCAAAACTGCTATCGGTATCGATACCAAAATTGCGGTAAAGCCCAGCTCTGGTAGCTAAACTGAAGATGCAGATATGGTCATTGACCTTGTGTGCGTTTAAATTACGTAAACGCGATGATTAACCACAAAAAATTTACGGACTTTTGAAGGTAATTTTAGAATCTCTTCAGGTTCGAGTTTAAATGTGTTTTTTGGTCATTACTGTAGTTCTATCGGTAATGTTCAGCTTCTTGGGTTACAACTGTGTATAAATTTAATTAATAACGTCTGATAATTCAGCTACTAATTTTTAAACAAAGTGATGTTTCTGGAGTGTTGAAACATTGGTCCGATCTCACCGCGTTATTTTACCGTCTGATGCAATGTTATTGTTATGTGAAAAATTACCACAAATATTTTAGAACGTGAAAAACAAACGGCGGAAAAGAATGTCGCGGATGCACTTATGTTTTATTAAAAAAAAATTCGCTACTTTCTATTACGATTAACGCTATTGTTTTTTTTTTGCAGTGGCGCACGTGATGTGGGCAGCATGGGGTTGGGGGCGGCGCCCTCCCGGCAATGTAACTCCTCTGCTACTTGTACTACGGTGCCTGTCTCAAGCCCTCGCCACCGGTTTTCATCGTTTCCTAGCCAGGTTTTCAGGTTAGTAACTTTTTTTTGCGTCGACCAAAAGAATAAGTGAAAGCAACAGTTATGTTCCGCTATCTTGATTAGGCGTGAAACGAACTGTAATATGTTAACGTTAAGTGTAATGTTTTTATTTAAAGTAACCGTACGAATATCGCTCGTTTCTTCGTCTTTACTTTTAATGTTTTAAAAAGTGCACAATTTAAAATTAAATGTACACGGCACGCGTGAGCGGATACCACCTACTCACGACCACAATTGGGCACTTCCTTTAAGAATTACCACGTACACACACATATACAATATCCATCCGTGGGACTTTTTCACTTATCCATGTTGCCTTAATACTTTAACTACCGACAATTTATATGCGGTTGTTGAATTACAAATTTGACCCATTTTTTCCCATTCACGATTTTGTTTACATAGCCTATTGTGTTTATTAAAAATTAATACATACCTACAAACAAGCGAATTACGATTATGCAAATTACGAGGAAGTCGAATGCACCCGACGAGTTGCGAGTTGTTACTCACTCCGTCTTGCTGAAACATAATTTCTAATCTTACGTGAGTAATATAGCTATTTTATCACTTAACACGCGTAAATCGCGTTTTAATGAACATTTACTTTTAACAACAACTTGATGTGGTAATTGCGCAATTTTATTACGTCTTTATGTGCATAAACGTAAACGCAGAGGATTTGCGTAGGTAGGAAATCTGTAGGTATTTAATGATTTAATGTCATTGTCAACCTTGTTAAATCGCTCCAGATGGTTGACTGTATTACACAACAAAAACACTAAGTAATCGTGACGTCTCGAAATGTTTGGATTTTCGCCGTTTATTGTAATCATTGGGACTTATACTCCACTTTCGCGTCCTTGCCGGTAGCGCTAGACAGATGGCGGACCACCCACTCCACAGTCGTGAACATTCCACAAGAAATCGCATAATTGCACCACTTTTTTTCTTGGGGACGTCTTCTTGTTCTTCGGCGATCGAGTCGTTGACACTCAACTAACTCCCATCGGAATTACTCATAATTCCACTCCGACGATTATTTCCATATCAACAGGTGCGAATGCCCAATAAAGAAAGAAAACAAATCATAACATGAATTTATGAATCAGATATTTGCTTGGAACGTTTCCAGATCTACTTTTAAAAATAGCATTTCGCCAATTGTTTAAATTTTTTCTCATTATTAATACCAAAGTTCCGCGTTACATGCCTCAAGTTGCGCAAATTGTTAAAGGACGAATTTTGACGCGGCCCATTGACTCCAAAGGACGAATTTTGGCACACATTCGATTTTGGTGCAAAAAAAAGCAATTAACTAAAAACGGACGGGTTAAGGGATGGTGCGTGCTTTTGTTATATTTGAAAATTACCAAGTTCGTTGACATCTCCTTGGAATTTAATTTGCAAAAATTTTAGTACACGATAACGACCTTATGAGGTTAAAAGGGCGCGACTTATTACTAATGTTAATAAAATTATATCATCGGCATTTTTCGTGGTGCAAATTTAATTATTATTATTTAATAGGTCGCGTAATAAAAATAAATTTTTTCCCCGCGTCTGGTGGCGCAGCCTTGAACTCTCCACTAAAATTAGATGCAGACAGTCCTTGCGTATGAATAATTAGTTAAAATAATTACTCAATTAATTTTTGTTCGTTTAGTCTTAATTGATTTAAAAACGCGGTGCGCGTTAATTAAGATTTTCCGCATTTTTTTCGTTTTGCATTCTTCACCGTACAGATATTTTATCAAAACGAAATTTTCCCACACTATCGGTTCAACCCTCGTATACGTGCGAAAGTTGTAGGGGTCGACGGCCCAAAGATTTTCCTTTTTTTTTAAATATGTATAAAGTTAGATCGATACGGCACAACGTAGGAAAATTTGGTTTTCCAATTCGAGTCGTGGTGATTGATTGCATTTGGAAATGACACTTTTAGTGCATTGTGGCACAATCGATTGTTTCAAATTTTATTCTCACGATGTGTAGTTTTTATGGTTTCATTTCAAATTGGAAAGAATTGAATTAGAACGGGCGTCGTTTTGTTAGAACGTGAAAATTATTTATGGACTGGCAGTGGCATAATTAAGTGGATGGAAGACAATTTTAGACAGAAGTTTAAAATAGAAATGATATGACTGTCGCTTTCAAGACTGTTGAAACAGTTACAGAACATTAAGAGATAATCTTGAAAACCAATACATCAGAAGCATTTTCTGTAATCTGTCAGACGTCATGGTCAATAAAATTCTATTTACAAACTATCGTGGAAAAGGATGCGTTTAACAATTCTAGAAGAAATCTTCTATAAGTAGAGAAAATCGATACCTATGTAATACTTCAATATCGCAGATATGTCTATATTTTGATACCGCCGATATTTTGATGCCGTCGATGCTTTGACGTTGTCGGAATTCAATACCTCCGATACTTCTCAATTTTTCCGATACTTTAATAGCGTCGATGCTTTGAAAACTATATAATACTTCACTGTACGTGATATGTCAATACTTCGATACTTTTGATACTGTCGGTGATAACTGGATACTACGTTATCGTCAATACTTTCATATCTTAATGTCGCAGATACAATAGATCATAAGTATTTTTTGCGATCTGTTAAAATTGCTGTTCTACTTTCAAAGTACTGTGGAAGGCGACACGTTTAAAATTTCTAGAAGAAATCTTTTGCTAGTTGAGAACGTTTTATACAGTTTATACTTTGATACTGTCGATACTTTGCACTGTCAAAATTTAATATCTTTGATACTTTTGATATTTACATACCATCAATGCTTAATACTTTCGATGGCTCGATACTCTCAATTCCTCCGATACTTTGATATCGTCGATGTTTTGAACTTTGTTACCATCGATACGTTGACACCTTAATATCACAGATATAATGAATCATAAGTATTTTCTGTGATCTGTCAGACGTCATGGTCGAAAAAATTGCTTTTCTATTTATCTATCTATCAAGTATCGTAGAAGGGAACACGTTTATCATTTCTAGAAGAAATCTTCTACAAGTTGTGAAAATCGATACCTATGTAATGCTTCAATATCGCAGATATATCGATACCGTCGATAACTGAATACTTTGTTATCGTCGATACTTTCATACCTTAATGTCACTGATGCAATAGATCATAAGTATTTTCTGTGATCTATAAGACGTCGTGGTCCATAAAATTGCGTTTCTATTTACAAACTATTGTAGAAGGGGACACGTTTAACATTTCTTGAAGAAATTCGAATGGAAAAATATGTTTTGTTACTGATCTCTTTTTGTTGCGATGCTTTCCGGCAATGGTATTTTTTGATTCAAACTATAAAATTGGAGGTTGTAGTCGTTGCTAAGGATCTTCCGATGTACCGTCTACAACGAAGTTTGGAAAAAAAAACTATTAAACTGAAAATTGTCTCCGCATTAGTGTCAATTGACACATTTCTACGTAGTTAAGTTCCTCTCGAATCTTAGTAAAGCCAAAACTTTCTCTCTATTAGAGAGAAAACTAAAAACGGACACATCACTTAATTTTGTTGAGACTCGATGTTTAGAAGAGATGGCAATTTAGTTTGATTAGAACACGATTGGATCTAGGGATTCGTCGCCAGACATTTCTCTACAAACTTTTGCCAAGAGCTAAATTTGACATTTTCTGCTGTCTTTTACGCACTAGCTCTAGAATTGGACGAACTCAATTTAAGCGTCTGTGGCGCTATTTGAGAATTAGTTTGGTTAATTTATAAATATACAAAAATTATGGCATTCTCAACACCCGAAACGAAAGAAGGAGTTAAACTAGAGATAATTGTGTTTAGGCTAACGGGGTCTATATGTTATTAAAAAACATTTTTGTATGTTTAATTACTGAATTGATTATCATAATGTCACAGATACGTCGATACTTTCATACCTTTGATACTCGATGTAATACTTCAATATAGCAGATATGTCTATATTTCGATAATTTGACACTGTCGAAATTTAATATCTTTGATACTTTTGATACTTTCATACCGCCAATACTTAAAACCTCCGATACTCTAAATTCCTCCGATACTTTGAAACCTAAATAATACTTCTTTTGACTTCTTTGACACCGTCGATACTTTTGATAATTCCGATACTGTCAATAACTGGATACTTTGTTATCGTTGATACTTTGATGCCTTAATGTCACAGATACAATAGATCGTAAGTATTTTCTGTGATCTATCAGACGTCATGGTCGTTAAATTTGGTGTTCTATTTACAATGTACTGTGAAATGGAACATGTTTAACGTCTTTAAAATAAACCTTCTAGAAGTTAAGCAAATCGATACTAATATAATACTTTACTATCGCAGGTATATCTAAATCTCGATACCGCCGATACTTTGATACCATCGATACTTTGACAACGTTGATACTTCGACTTTGATTGTGTCGATTTTTTGAAACCTATATAATACTTTACTATCGGCGATTTATCAAAGTTTGATATCTATGATACTCTCGATACTTTTGATAATTTTGATACTGTCGATAACTGGATACTTTGTTATCGTTGATACTTTGATACCTTAATGTCACAGATATAATAGATTATAAGTATTTTCCGTGATCTCTTACACGTGGACGATAAAATTGCTGTTCTATTTACAAAGTACCGTGGAAGAAGACACGTTTAACATTTCTAGAAAAAAATCTACTACAAGTTGAGAAAATTTGCATCTTTTTTTCAATTTTACTGGTAGAGATTTGTGCATTGTACAATATCTTGTGATTTGAATTTTATTTCTTTAATCTTTGAGACGAGAGAGTTTCTAACAGGATGGGTGCTAAGTATCTTGCCAGAGAAGTAGTGGCTGAACTTGTAGCATTCACAATTCGGCGGTGATTTGTGGACGTTTGGAAGGCCATAAAGGTGTGGTTTAAATGGATTAAGCGTCTCTTCTGATGTTCTGGAATAGCGTTAAGTTGCAATGGTAATCACTGGTGTTGATGATTACAGTGGCTTATTTTTGAGGTTTTCGCAGCCATGATTTTGTACCGTAGAAAGACTTGGGTTGTGAATCGAGTTTTATATTTTCACAATACTTGACGTTTTTTCAGTTTGTAAAATAGGAAGTCAGCAGTTCAGCGCTTAACTCGGAGTGGCTGCTCGTTTCTAACTTTTTTTGGACAATTATTGCTGTCCAGTTCAGAACTTCGATACCAGCTCTCGATCTTTGATTATGGGGGGTAGCAGTTGATAGAGCACCGGATAGTGGAGGTTTTGTATTTTCTTTGGATACTCGTATTGCTGCCTGGTCACGTTTGATGAGTCTCCTTCATCCTAGATAATGGATCCTTCTGCTACCTTTCAATGTTTGTACAGACCTTGCCTTTTTCACATAAAGGCACCAGTATACTGAGGATACTGGAAATCAGTCTAAGGCGCAAGTTTTTCACGTAGACCGCAAGCGTATTGGACTGCGATACCACAAGACGCTTCTGCTGCCGGAAGGACATGTTTTCTATTATGCTTTTGCAATAAGACTCAGACTTGCTTCTCTCTTCAAGTCAGGTCCCGATTTAAAGGCGCTGGTGAAACTGTCGGGTCCAGGCCGTGCCTCAGGTTCAAAAGATTAGCATCAACATGTTTACTGCCACGTTAGGATACGGTACGTCTCGGCCGTTGACCAAGCCCAAACATACGCTTGGGACTTGGAATTGGGTGGAAACGTATCCGTTTAGAGCAACAACACTACATGTTGGAGTGTAGGTTCGTGTCAGTAATTTAGTCTACATCTGTACTGGAGAACCCAGCATAGATGCTATCCAAAGTGCATCACGAGGAGGCGACTAACGTTACCCTCTTCTTTATAAAGACTGAAACTGAAGATATAGGATCCTGAGAAGTATACATAGGACAGAACGGAAGGAAGATTAACACCAGGTTGAATGAACATATTGCAAACACGAAAAGGCATAGCATGCATGTACAATTAAACGATAGAGATTTAGAAGGACGGCAACAATTTCAACAAGGATTACGGAATACAGCTTTCTTCTACCTGGAAGCATTTGTTTGGGGACCGGTCAACCAAAATATCACTGACTAAGAAACTAACACAGTTTTAGGAATCATTTGAAAGTCACGAAGTGATGGCCGAAACGTTAAAAAACCAAATTTATCAGTGATGCGGTAACCAGCCCGAAAACCAAACCAAAAAGATTGTATGACTGCCGCGAAAGCCTAAAAGCACTTCGTTTCCGTTACATAGTAGGAGCAGTATTCTGATGATTATAGTCTTTTCTAACTTTTGTTTTTGGTCGATCGTCGCTCGCTAGTTCACCACCCCGACGAACTGCATAAAGCGGACATAGAGTTCTTAACTATTCCCTTGTTTTAAGGAACTCAACCTGTGTCAGTGTAGTCTTCACCCTCCGAGAGATTAGCACCAAATAGATAGGGCACCGGATAGCGAAGCCCATTATCTTTTTCGGGTACTAGTGTTGCTTCTGGGGTACTTAGGCAAGTCCCCGTCGCAGCCCTCTGCTATCTTGCTGGTGTTTGTTTAGTCTATTTCTTTTATTTTGTTAGACTACCAAGGTATCTGATATAGGGTAAATAGCTGTTTTAAGCATCTCGGCGTAAGTTTCTTTACGTGGATCTCAAGGGTATGGAATCGTTTTTACTGTCGAAGTAAAGTCCTTTCAGCCACGTTTCTTAACGGAACTAGGTCTTGTTTTACTGGTACCAGTTGATAGAACACCGAATGGCGGAGATTTCCACTGGAGCTTTTTTATCTTCTTCGGATACTCATGTTGCTGTTGGGCCACGTTTTACATAAATGTACTAGTACGCTGGGGATACTAGAATTGGGTGGATTGCTTTACGTTTTATGGGTTTAAAGTGCAAGGTTCTTACGTAGACACCGAGCGCATAGGATCACGTACGACTACCACAAGACACTTCTACTGCCGGAAGGACAGGTCTCCTTACCAAGGTTTTTTTACGATAGGACTCAGCTTTTCCTCTTTCTTTAGGCTAGGTCTTGATTTACCTGGTGAAACCCTTGGGCCGAGGCCGTGTTTCAGGTTCCTGCTTGAAGATTGAACTAGGTCCGGATTTACTGGCGTGGGAACCTATTGGTCGACGATGGCCTAGCCGTGTCTCTATTTTCTGTCCAAGACCGATTCTCGAAATTGGGTGGAGTGACATGGCAACCCTTCCCTATCGTACAGATCGTACACAATTAAGTCCACAACTCGCAGACGTTATACCGCCGTAGAATATTCGCAATCAACACGACTACCAAGTCTAAACTTACGCTTGGGATTTGGAATTGGGTGGAATCGTATGCGTTTTAAGGGGAACAACACTACATGTTGGAGTGCATCACGCGGAGGCGACTAACATTACACGCTTCTTCAGAAAGACTGAAACTGAAGATATAGGACCCTGAGAAGTATACATAGGACAGACCGGTAGGAAGATCAACAGCAGCCTAAACGAACATATTGCAAACACGAAAAGAAATAGCATCCAGGCGACTCATGCACGAGATTGGCGGTAGCGGAACACTCCTAGACAACAAAGCATACAGTCAACTTTGACGGAACCTAGATACTAAGTAGAGTCAGACACTTTTGGTCAAGAATCTACAAGAAAACGATAGAGGTTCAGGAGGACGGCAACAATTTCAACAGGGGCGACTGAATAGAGGTTCCTTCTACCTGGGAAGCATTTATTGGGAGATTTTTTTTTTGAGGAGGGGAAACCATTTATTGGCTTCCCGCATTCTGCGGGGGTGTGTGGGATTCTCCTTGCCATCCACTAGTGTCTTCATTATTTGTCGTTTAGATGCCGAGTTGAAGGCATTTTGTACATCTATTGCTATCACTAGGCAAACCTGCCTTGTCCTCCATGTCCCAGTGTTGGCTTCTTTTATTTATTTCGTCACGACTCTTATTGCGTCTATTGTTGACCTCCCTTTTCTAAAGCCAAATTGGTTGTCAGCAAGCTTCTTATCAATTTTATGTTTGAGGCGCTCGGCCAGTACCCTCTCCAATATCTTGCCCGCAGCGTCTATCAGACAAATAGGTCTATATGTCGAGCTCGTTTCTCCCTTTGGTATTAGTACTAGGTTTGTTTTTTTCCAGCACAGTGGAAAATTACCTTTTCTGACACACGAGTTTAACACATTGGGAGACTGGTCAACCGAAACGTCACGGGCTAATGAGCAATTACCGTTTTAGGAATCTTCTGAAAGTCACGAACTGATGGCTGAAACGTCAAGAAACCAAATTCATCAGTGACGCGGAAACCAGCCCGGAAACCAAACTTTAAGATTGTACAACTGCCGCGAAAACCTAAAAGCACATCGTTTTCGTTACATAATAGGAGCAGTATTCAGATGGTTCGTCTTTTCTAACTTTTGTTTCTGGTCGATCGTCGCTGGTTAGTTCAGCACTCTAATGAACCGTATAAAGCGAGAGGGCAGAACACGTCGATGCGGGGATAGAGTGTTTAACTGTCCTCCTTAAGGAATTCAACCTGTGCCAGTCTAGTTTATAGCTGAAAGACTAGCACCAAATAGATAGGATACCGGATAGCAACGATTTCCGGCGGGGTCTATTATCTTTTTTGGATACTAGTGTCGCTGCTGGTGTACGTTGAGCAAGTTCCCGTTGCAATCCTGTACTATCTTGCTGGTGTTCGTTTAGTTCTCTACTTTGATCTAATTAGACTACGGGGTTATTTAGTATCGGTTAAATAGCTGTTTTATGGATCTCGGCGTAAGGTTCTTTACGTGGACCCCAAGCGTATCGCTATCGGAGTGACAAGTCTTCCTAGTAACGCTTCTTAACCGAACTAGGCTTTATTCTGGCGGTACCGGTGGAGCTTTTTTTATCTTCTTCGGATACTCATGTTGCTGTCGGGCCACGTTTCACATAAATGTACCAGTACGCTGGGGCTACTAGAATTGGGTGGATTGCTCTACGTTTAATAGGTCTAAAGTGCAAGGTTCTCACGTAGACCCCAAGTGCATTGAATCACGTACGACTACCACAAGACAATTCTACTGCCGGAAGGACAGGTCTTCTTACCATGCTTTTCTGCAAACTTACGCTTGGGATTTGGAATTGGGTGGATTCGTATGCGTTTTAAGGGTAACAACACTATATGTTGGAGTGCATCACAAGGAGGCGACTAACATTACACACTTCTTCAGAAAGACTGAAACTGAAGATATAGGATCTTGAGAAGTATACATAGGACAGACCGGAAGGAAGATCAACAGCAGGCTAAGCGAACATATTGCAAACACGAAAAGAAATAGCATCCAGGCGATTCATGCACAAGATTGGCGGTAGCGGAACACTCCTAGACCACAAAGCATGCAGTCGACTTTGACGGAACCTAGATACTGAGTAGAGTCAGACATCTTTGGCCAAGAATCTACAAGGAAACGATAGAGGTTCAGGAGGACGGCAACAATTTTAACGGGGACGACTGAATAGAGGTTCCTTCTACCTGGGAAGCATTTATTGGGAGACTGGTCAACCGAAACATCACGGGCTAATGAGCAATCACCGTTCCAGGAATCTTCTGAAAGTCACGAACTGATGGCTGAAACGTCAAGAAACCAAATTCATCAGTGACGCGGGAACCAGCCCGGAAACCAAACTTCAAGGTTGTACGACTGCCGCGAAAACCTAAAAGCACATCGTTTTCGTTACATAATAGGAGCAGTATTCTGATGGTTTGTTTTTTCTAGTTTTTGTTTCTGGTCGATCGTCGCTGGTTAGTTCAGCACCCCGATGAACCGTATAAAGCGAGGGGGGAAGAACACGTCGATGCGGTGATAGAGTGCGTCCTTAAGGAATTCAACCTGTGCTAGTCTAGTTTATAGTTGAAAGACTAGCACCAAATAGATAGGATACCGGATAGCAACTTTTTCCGGCGGGGACTATTATCTTTTTTGGATACTAGTGTCGCTGCTGGTGTACGTTGAGCAAGTTCCCGTTGCAGTCTTCTGCTATCTTGCTGATGTTCGTTTAGTCCTCTACTTTGATCTAATTAGACTACCCAGGTATGTAGTATCGGCTAAATAGCCGTTTTATGGATCTCGGTGCAAGGTTCTTTACGTGGGTCCCAAGCGGATCGCTATCGGAGTGACAATTCCTTCTAGTAACGCTTCTTAACCGAATTAGGTCTTATTTTAGCGGTACCAGTTGAGCTTTCTATCTTCTTCGGATACTCGTGTTGCTGTGGGGTCACGTTTGATGAGTCACCGTTGCAGTTTCCTCTATCCTAGAAAATTGATACCTCTGTTAATTCGCAGTGTTCGTACAGCCCTCGCCCTTTTTACATAAATGCACCAGTATACTGGCGATACTGGAATTGGGTGGATTGATTTTATGGGACTAATGTTCTCACGTAGACTCCGAGCGTATTAGATTGGATCACGTACGTCTACCACAAGACACTTTTCTGCAATAGGGCTCGGCATTTCTCTTTCTTCAAGCTAGGTCTCGATTTACCTGGTGAAACTTTCAGATCTAGGCCGTGTCTCAGGAGTTAAAAGTCCGGATTTTTTGGCGTAGAAACCAATCGGACGACGTTGGCTCAGCCAAGACCGATTCTTGGAATTGGGTGGGGTGACTATTACTCTAAGGGCAGCAGTCACATGGAAAATCGCTGCTTCTCGTATACATCGTACACCATTAAGTCCACGACTGGCGGAATCTATCAAAACGACTACTATCAGTTTAGGATACGGTAGATCTCGGTCGACGAGCAAGCCCAAACTTAGGTTTGGGACTTGAAATTGACTGGAAACGTATCCGTTTTAGGAACAATATCATCACAGGGTGGAGTGTAGGCTCGTGTCAGTCATTTAATTCACATCTGTACTGCAGATCTCAGCTATCCAGAGTGCACCACGATGAGGCGACTTTCACAAAGACTAAAACTGAAGATAGTCTGATTGCGTACTTTGTGTCAATAGTCTGTGACGGTATCTATTCATTTGTCTTTCGGAACATACTTTTCCATCCTGGGACGAGGTCGATACCATTATCTTTGTACAAATTATCGTACTTCTGAGTTTAGATGGGTTCCTTGTGTTTTCGGTATCTAGAGTGTGAGTTTTTCAAAATTTGTGAGCTTTTTAAGGGTTGTGGACTCCTGGAATACATCAACTATTTTGGTTCTCACTTCTTCTTGAATATGTTGTGGAAGAGTTTTGAGTGTGCTTTCTAAGGAATGGACTGAAAATAGGTCTATGGTCTTTTTGTCCAATTTGGATTTTGGTATCGTGGCTGGTTTCTTGCAGTATACTTTTTCATCTCGGTCTTAATGTCATGTTGCATTCATTAAATGAATCTAAATGTTTGATTGCTACCTATTATTATGGATATCTTTTGACAGTTGTTATCTTCAATCTTCAATAGTAAATTGGTTACGTGCAGAAACACAATTATAATAAAAATATGTTAAAATCTTTAACCACATTTGATAAATCGAATCTATTGACGTTCGTGCAAACGAATCCCTCAACGAATTTTAATGTTGATTGCAGTTCACATAAAAGTAATAACTGTTTTTGAAAAAGTATAAAATTACTCGCAATTACACGAATAAAAAAAATAGAGAAAATCCCAAAGCTTATTGCACATGCATATTGAATTTGATCTTGAGCATTTGCGTGTGGGAATTTTATAATTACATCAGATATTCATCATATAAGTCGCGATAAATCACCGAACCATTAATGTTATAATAGTTGTTAATTAACGTATTTATTAAAAATAGTTTTTATGAATAAACCGGTTGTCTGGTGGTAGGATCGAAGGACCACATTTACGATTTTGTTTTTGTTTCAGGGCGAAGACGACTACTAGATAATTTTAAATATAAATCACCCCCGCCTTGGACTGTTTTAGTCTTATTAGCATCAACTTTATTAAGTATAGCGGGTAAGTAGTTTTTGTGCAACAGTTAGACTACGCTTCCTGGTCACCGCCGAGTCTGGATTTAAATCAGATTTAAAAAGATTTTATTCCCCGTTATGGCTTTTGAGATTTGATCTATATAGTAAATGTACGGGTACTAACCGCAACACTCGTTGTGGGGATAGCAAAATGCGATAGAGCGGTAGCGTGTTTTTTAAATTTTTCTTTTGAATGAAAATTAGCGGCTCGTTTGAATTGTGTATAGAGTATTTTCTAAGGATTCGGGAGCATTGTGTTTCTTTGCCAACGACACGTAATACGAAGGGTGATTGAACAATTCTATAGCTATTACATACAGTCGAGTTTGTTTGTTATTGCATTTTCAATTCAAAACCGCCACTTAGCCCAAAATAATAGTCTTTTGTTTGATTAAAGTCGTTCGAATTCGCGGTTTCGTGACATGGTCGCCAAAGAAAATCGTCGCCGTTGCGAAGGTAGTTTATGACATACAAATTGACGCTAAAATATAATTATTAACAGGCGAACGACGTTCCAGACGGTCTTGGCAAATTCCCAAAGACGAAGCACTAAGTCATTAAGCTCACCCAGACACAATAAACTGACAGATTTTGTCAATTTGAAGGTTAGCCTTTACGTGTCACGGTCTTTTCGCGCAAAAATAATTACGATTAATCTCGAGGAAGAGATCTGCACTTAGGCATTTATCAATTCCTCTCCCATCGTAATTTTCTGGAAAAAAAGTATTAAATAAACAAACAGTTAAAGAAGACTACACAATTTACATACGGAGTCATTGAACATTATACGCGCGTAATTACACTCTTCCTTAAGATAATCTCGCCAGTCTTTTGCGAAAAAAGGAAAGTTCGTGATCTCTCCACGTTAGAAAACGGGGGTTGGATTGACTATTTTCGTGCGTACAAACTATCTTGATTAAAATACAGGGGGTTGCAAGAGATTTATGTCGTTCTTTACGACCTCTGCCAAGGATACCAACCAATATTCACCGTATCGAAACTTTCATGGTCAAAGTCACGAATTTTCCCCCATTTTCTAGTTTAGGACCGCGTTGCGTGAGCAAAGGTAATCGTTTAATTTGATTGTATCAACGAAAACAAATAGTGTCGTTGACTTTTTCCAAGGAATCTTATTTGACATTAATCGTAGATGGCCGCGACCAAATTCCTCAGTTCGATGCGAATTTTGCAAAAAGAAACGCGAGAGAGGGTAATGTTAATGACTAGTCGATAAAAATCGAAACGAGGCGCACGAACCCCTAAATTGGACAATTAAATAAAATTAACGACGGTGCAGATGCAATCGACCTAATTGGCGCATTTATCTAAAAAAAATTTGACAAAATCACTATTGCGAAACATAACGGATCTTCAAACTGCAACAACGAAAAAAGGCAAATACCGAAGAAGAAAAAAGTTGGAAGACGGAATCTGCGTCACGCTAGACGATTCTTTCCACTATTATCAGGCCTTAGTCTGTTTCAATGTATTAATATGATAATTAATTATGTATGATTTTGATACGGTCACCGGGTACAGTAAGTATAGAAACTAACAATACTCGTATTTATAACACTAAAACCTTTCTATAACGACTCGAAAGGCGCACGCAAACTTTTACGACACGACAAAAAATTAAATCAAGCAGATGAACGCGAATTTTTTTAGTTGCGAAATTTACATAAATTATTGTTTTAACTTCGAAGATTTTTCGCTAATCGTAGTGGGTCATGCAAATAACGTAACCTAGTTGTTATCTTTTCTTATGTTCGTAACCTTGTCGATGACGTTTTGGACGGTTGGTGCTTTTGGCGCTTTTTACTTAAAATTCGCACATTACCTTAGGTATTTTTTTATACCTTGTGCTCGTACCGTTATAATTATTTCTTCGGTGTTCACTGGACTGTTGTTATTGCTTTTGCCACAAACACTGATTCGAACTTAAAGGTGGAAAACACTCAAAGCTTTACTGGTTGGGTGATTTTGGTTTTTTTTTCTGTCCATGGTACTAAACTTTTCTCAATTTTGGTGGTTATGTAACACAATGGATAAGGATAAGTTTTGGATGTGTTAAATGACACTGACAATTCTCGAACCTATCGGAAAGTTCGAAAAGATCCCAGTTTCAAATTTTTTGGCATTGGATAAAAGCTGTGGTATGGTCATATTTCTATGTTTACGATAGAATTGAAACATCGGTTCAAGATTAATACACGGTTTGTCCAACAAGAAAAAAAATTATTCCACTGTCGCTGGTTATAATAAGCAATCTTTTTTACACATTCAAAGATTCCCAAATTGTCTAATGGTACCGTCGTTCTAAAACGAGAACGAGATTCAACAGTAAGACTAATATAATAGCGAAGGCTTCCACGGCCGGAATCTATACTAACATTATAATGTCTTCCGGGTTTGGACCGTGTCATTGTTGTTGTAACCGAAGTTGCCAACGTTTCGCCCACTTCCGTAAGGGGCTTCATCAGGGCGTGAGATAAATCGCAAAACTCAAACAAGCAATCGAAATCTAACTAAGAACTTCTCAAAAGTTACGTTATCCACTTGTGAAACAAGCCATAATTTAAATCTGAAAAGGTACGAAAGAAAACGATAACTTGAAAAAGCAAACGAAAATATAACAAAGAACCACTACAGAGTTATGTAATCAACTTGTGAACTAAGCCAGATTCTAAACTCCGTAGAAGTGACTTCAGAAGAAATAGTCTCCGTATATAAAGGTTCGTCACGGATGGTTAAGCTCAAACCTGATTGGGTTACGGTTGATAAGGGGCGTGTTTTCGATAAATGACTAATGACCGGGAACCAAAGAGGGAATAGCTCGAAACCATGATCGCGATTTCTATGTTTTTTCGGAATTTCCTGTTGAAAAAGAATTGAGATTTGGCAATCAACGAAACATTATCAAAATCTATCTTGTGACTCGTAGTAAAATGATGTTCAGCAACCACAGACTTGGAAATATACGTTTTCCTTATACAACGATCATGTTCTGAAATGCGAGTAATGACGAGACGACCGATTTCACCGATGTATACTAAACCACATGAACAAGGAATTTGGTATACACCTTGAGATGAAAGTGTAGGAAATTTGTCTTTGGGAGAAGGAAGAATCTGAGAAATTTTGCCTGTCGAGTTGAATATGGGTTTAATACCATTCTTACTAAGGAGTTTCCCTATTCACAAGGTTACACATCATACATGTGGACCTACATTCACAAGGTTACAGATCAAATAGGGAAACTCCTTCGTCAGAATGGTATTAAACCCATATTCAACTCGACAGGCAAAATCTCTCAGATTCTTCTTTCTCCCAAAGACAAATTTCCTACACTTTCATCTCAAGGTGTATACCAAATTCCTTGTTCATGTGGTTTAGTATACATTGGTGAAACCGGTCGTTCCGTCATTACTCGCATTTTAGAACATGATCGTTGTATAAGGAAAAGGTATGGCCGTCTGAAGGTTTTTACCAAGAAGTGGAAATTCGAGGAGATAACCAAATTTACAAGCTTGACTTTCTAAGGAACTCATAAAGATGCTTGATTCAATAGCAAAAATTAGGTGTTTATCAGAAAACTACCCAAAATGTAATAGCGAAGGCTTCCACGGCCGGAATCTATACTATGATAAGAATGTGTTCCGGGTTTGGACCGTGTCATTGTTGTTGTAACTGAAGTTGCCAACGTTTCGCCCACTTTTTAAGATTAATAACTTTATGAATACCTCGCTTCACATAACCATTGTTCACTAAGGTTCTAGTAAGATGACGGAGTTCCGAGTCTAGATTCTCAGGTTGGCAAATAGAAAAGGCGCGATGAACCAAAGATTCAATAACAGAACGTTTCTGGGCAGCATGAAGGTATCTGTCCGTATGGGTGGGTTTGCGATAAACAGAATGGCCCAGAAGTCCGTCTGGCTTACGAGTCACAAGAACGTCAAGAAATGGAAGAGAACCATTACTTTCGATTTCCATAGTAAATTTGATATCTAAGTGTTCATTGTTAAGATGATCAAGAAACTTAGACAATTCGAGATGACTTTAGGTTTTCATATTGATGATTCCAAAGCAACCGTTTTAAAGGATTCTATAAAAATGTTAGCTACAACAGGTGATACAGGAGAACCCATAGCAGCACCAGAAACCTGTTCGTAAAACTTGTCAAATTGGAAGTAAGTAGAGGATAGACACTTATCAATAATATACTCGATTACCTAAGGACATTTCTACTCCCGAATGCAATCCGAAACTAGCCTTTTTACCCTACATTCACAAGGTTACAGATCAAATAGGGAAACTTCTTCGTAAGAATGCTATTAAACTCATATTCAACTCGACAGGCAAAAAATCTCTTAGATTCTACCTTCTCCCAAAGACAAATTTCCTACACTTTCATCTCAAGGTGTACACCAAATTCCTTGTTCATGTGGTTTAGTCTACATTGGTGAAACCGGTCGTTCCGTCATTACTTGCATTTCAGAATATAATCGTTGTATAAGGAAAAGGTATGTTTTCAAGTCTGCGGTTGCTGAACATCATTTTACTACAGGTCACAAGATAGATTTTGATAATGTTTCGTGGATTGCCAAATCTCCATTCTTTTTCAACAGGAAATTCCGAGAGAGCATAGAAATCATCAAACACCCCGATAACTTTAATCACGATCATGAGCTATCCCCTCTTTGGTTCCCGGTCATTAATCATTTATCGAAAACACGCCCCTTAGCAACTGTAACCCAATCAGAGTCTAGCTTAACCATCCGTGACGATCCTTTTCCTTTATATACGGAGACTATTTGTGGGCGAAACGTTGGCAACTTCGGTTACAACAACAATGACACGTCCAAACCCGGAAGATATTCTTATTAGCTACTCAAAAACTTCTTAAAGTTTGGTTTCTGGATTGTCTCTATTGAAATTGTTGTCATCTTTCCGGATTTGTATTGCTTCATTGTAAATTCTGGACCAAAAGTACCTGAATCTGGCCAGTGTTTTTGCCTCGGTCTCTCCGTCGGTTGTCTTGGGATTGCGTTGATAAGGTCTTTTCTGCGGTATCCGTGCTTTAGTAGAGCATTTTGGTTCACATACCACTTTTGCCTTCTTCGCCAAGACGTGGAGCACTGCTAGTTTCTGCATCGAATGGTGTGTTAGTTTCCTGTACACCCATTGAGCCGTCGACCTTTTTAGTTACGAGGACTTCTACAAATGGTATGCTCTCGTTGTTTTCCACCTCCATGGTGAATTGGATGTTTGGATATTGGTTGTTGAAATGCACCATAAACTTGCCGAGGGTTTTTTCGCCCTGAAGCTACATTACAAAGGTGTCATCCACATAGCAGTACCAGTACTTTGGTTTCAGACGGCTGATCTTTTCAAATTCTTCAATGTATATGTTAACTACTAATGTTGTGCCGTCCATCTGTTTGTAATAGTATCCGTTGAAGGTGAACACTGTAGATTTCGTGTAAAGGCGTATCAGGTCTTCCAAGTGTTCAAGAATGAGTTTCAAAGCTTGATCTAAAGGGATTTTTCTGAAAAGGGAAGTAACATCAAAGCTCACCAGGATGTCGATAGATTGTAGTCTTTTACTTTGTACCTTGTCAATAAAGTGTGGTTCTTAATATGATTGACTGATTTGTGACGAAGTGGCTGGTTCTGTTGCGTTGACAATTTGTCGAAGAGGTATTTGTGGTTTGTAGATCTTCGGAAGGCCGTAGAGATGAGGTACTCTGCTGTCCGATGGTAGTAGTTTCATCTGTTTTGCAGTGGTATCGAAGATACTTTGTTAGCATCTGAGACCTTTTTCTCTAAGCTTCTGTTTGGGTTTGTTGTAATTACCGTAGATGGGATTCTCAAATAGAGCGTTTATCTTGGTGATGTAGTTTGTTGTATCTATGATCACGGAGGCATTTCCCTTGTCGGTTGGAAGAATGGTGAATTCCTTATCTTTCTTAAGCATTGTAAGGCGTTTATGTTGAATTTTGGTGGTCTAGTCTTCTTCAGTATGTTCGCTCTCTTGATCTTTATTTTCTTCTTAAGGTACATTGCGAGCACTGTAACTGTGGTCTTAACGGCGTTAACGATGCCCTCTTTTGGAATAGTTGTTACTACAGTAACTTAAAGACATGCGACTACCTCAATACAATTCGGCGAAGGTCTTGTTGTTCTAATTATAAAGTAATTAAAAATGCACCAAAACGGTCGGAAACTATTACTAGCACATACCGTTTAAATCTGTCGAAACACTGAAAGAGAACGTATATATTTATTTTTAACAACGAAAGAGAGAAGTTAAAAAAGAAGCGATATATAGTAATAATTAAGAGTTCGTACAAGCCTTGGAGGATAAGCAGCACTCCATAGTATAGTATGACTGTATACATCATTAGTTAATTGAAGAATCAAACTTTGATTCGATGCGAAATTAGTGAATTCGCAACCAGAACCAAATCTCACTTCGAATAAATTTAAACCGTAATTGTACAAACAAGTTGACGTTCCTAGAAAGTAAAAAAAATGTACTCACGATTATCCAGTCATACTAATAGCTATTGGCATGCTTGAATCGTCTTCTAAAATCGCTAAACAGGATAAGGAAAGAAGTAATTAATATAAGATGATATCAGAAGTAAGTTGCTTGTAAAACAAACAATTAATCGTAACCGAATGCGTCAAGTTTCCGAGTGATTTTTACTATTTCTATCGACTTTTACGTCAGATTATTTTGAGAAATTAGAGTTAGTAACTAATGTCCCTTTTAGTACGTGCTTCAAGTTATCTATTCAAAGGGAATGTGTTTAACTGGCATGTACTATTTCAAAGCGGTAAACATGTGGCGGTGTTTCGGGACGAAATTCATACAAAACGTAACTTATATCAGAATAATTTTAACATAACATAATATTCGGGGTCATGGAGAAGTTTATCTTTTTGGATGCTGCTGTTGTGGATAGTTTGTTTAGTGTGCGCGTTTAATTTGTCGAACTTCTTCTTCCGCTATCTGGGTTGCCTTGTTTATTGTCCCATCTAGTGTGTTTCAGATGTCTTGATCCAGGCTGTTGGACAACGACTGATGTACCTACAAGAGTTTTTGTGCGATTAAATTCACATGTTTTCTGATGCCATTAATATACTCTCTTAGAAGGGTTGTCCTTGTTCATTTAATGATGTTTTGTGCCTGTCTTGTTCGGACGTGGTGTTTCATGAAACTGATGGTTCGATGTGCAACCGACGGAGAAACCAGGACAAGAAGTCACCCGAATAACAACATTCCTTTCATACATTCCAAGGATGCACGGAAAAAATAGAAAGACTGTTAAAGGGAAAGTGAGAATATGTCATCTGTGTTTTCAAACGCCAAAGAACCCAGGAAGAAATTTGGAGTCTACAATATTTTTTGCTTTTGTGAAAAGGACATAGCATAGATCGGAAGGAACAGGCTGAACGGAAATATTGTCAACACGAGAAGGAATAGCATGAAATCGGCGGTAGCTGAACACTCTTTGATCGAACCAAGACACTGGTCAAAGTCAGATACTTTTGGCCAGAATCTACAGGGAAGCGAGAGAGATCCAAAAAAGACGGACGAAGGAATAGAGCTTTTTTTTTACCTCGAAGCATTTAGACAGGATAAGTGTAACGTCACGGGCCAGATTTAGTAATTTTCTGAAGGTCACGAGATGATGGCCAAAACGCCAAGAAACCAAATTCAAAATTGGACGACTACCGCGAAAGCCTAAAATCAAGAATACTCAGAATATTGGACCTGCATGTAAAAAGTTTTTTTGCACAAATGTAGCGTTTTCTGTAATTGATTACGCTGAAAAAGTATGTATTCGCTATATGCTTTTACTAAAAAAATCTTATGCTTTTCAAATTTAAGGGAGTCATTGTTACGATTGCACCGGAGGGTATTGGGAGGCGGCTAACCTATCAATTTTGCGCGCTGACGTGCGATCAAAATCTCAGTTTTTGGTCCTTGCACCTCGTTTCCGTTACACGGTAGGCGCAGTATTCTGATTGTTAGTCTTTTCTAACTTTCGTCTGTGGTCGATCGTCGCTGGCCAGTTCAGCATCCCGACGAACCGTTGTTGCACGCGCTGTGGCAGAACACGCCGAGGCCGGGATAGTGTCCAACTATTTTTCCTTCTTAAAGGACTAAACCTGTGCCAGTCTAGTTTCCACCCCCAAATATCAACTATTTTTTGGGGGGGGATTTGTTATTTTTTTTTGGATATTCGTGTCGCTGCCGGGCCATTTTAGACATATTCTCGTCGCAGTTTCCTCCGGAGGTATCTGGTATCGGCTAAATTGGTTTTTTAGATCTCTGCCCAAGATTCTTTATGTGGACTCCAAGCGCACCGAACCGATTTCGCTGTCGGAGTGACGAGTCTTTCCAAACGTATCCGTTTTAAAAGTTGGTTGCCAGTTTAGTACCCCGACGAACCTAGGTCGGGGTGGAAGAACTCGTTGAGACTGGGATAGAGCACCCAACTTGTGTCAGTTTAGTCCCCTAAGCCTCCGAGACGTCAGCACCAAATATATATGACACGGGATAGCAACGATCTGCTTATCTCTCTTAGATACTCCTGTTGCTCCCGTGCCACGTTAGACGAGTCGCCGTCGCGTCTCCTCTACTGACGTTGATTCTTCCGCTATTTTGTTGAAGTTTGTCCAGTCTTCTTATTAGACTACCGATGTATCTAAGATTGTGTAGATTGCTGAAGGTTTTGGCGCAAGCTTTTCACATGGACTCCAAGCGTATTGAACGGCGTACGGTTACCACAAGATGCTTCCCTTGACGGAGTGACAAGACCTCAGCTTTTGCTCTCTTAAGGAAACTAAGTCTTGATTTACCGACACTAGTGGCAACTCTCGGGCATAGTGTCGGCGCTAGGTCGAAATTTACTGACATGGTTAAACCTGGTCCAATACCGTGCCTCTAGAGCATGTTCAAATAACAAATCTCGGAACTTGTTGAAATTGTATTTGTTCTAAGAGCACTGATCGCATGAAGGAATCGACACTCTCTCGTTTGGATCGCACACAATTAAGTCCAAAACCTATGAAGGGTACATCATCAGACATGGGAACGTATCCAGTTTGTCAGTTTAGTACCTCGACGAGCCGCTCCCGCACGTTCCTAGATCGGAGTGGAAAAACTCACTGAAACTGGGATAGAGCGTCCAATCTGTGCCAGTCTAGTACCTACGCTTCCGAGAGGTCAACACCAAATAGATAGGGCAACGGTTAGCAACAATCTTCTTATTTCTCTCAGATACACCATCCCACTCTCCTCTACTGACATGGATTCCTCCTTTACTTCGTTGGTGTTTGTTTGGCTTTCTTCTTATTAGATTACCGATCTAAGATCGTGTAGATTGCTGAACGTTTTATGGATCTCGGCGCAAGTTCTTTAGATGGACTCCAAGCGTATTGAACGGCGTACGGTTACCATAAGATGCTTCGGCTGCAGGAGGCTTAGTACGTTTCTTAATTAAGAGTTCAGCCGTGGCTCTCTTAACGGAAGTAGGTTTTGATTTACCTACACTAGTGGCAATCGTCGGGCCTAGTGCCGCAACTTAAGTTTCTGTCTGATATTGGAACCGTGTCTTTAGATTCTGTCCGAACGAGTTGGCCGCCTGAAGAAACCGTTATCTTTCTATTTGGATGGTACACAGTTAGGTTAAAAATTCATGAAGAATACGGTACGTCTCGCCCATTAAATACAAGGTTTTCCCGGGGTAGGATGGAACTTGCTGAGACTGCGGTAGAGCGCCCAGTCTGTGTCAATTTAAGTTCTAAGTCTCCGAGAGATCAGTTCCAAATAAAAAGGCTACCTGGTAGCAACGATCCTCCTTTCTCTCTCGATCACCCGTGTCGCTGCCGTGCCACGTTAGACGAGTCGCCAGTCTCTTCTACTTACGTGGATTCTTTTTCTACTTCGTTGGTGTTTATTCAGTCCCCTCCTTTTACGTAATCCGACTACCGAGGTATGTGAGATCGTTTGGCTACTACAAGACGCATCCGCTGCTTCTCTAGCACGCCTCTTAAATAACAGAGCTCAGTATTTTCTCTCTTAATGGAAGTAGGTCTTGATCTACCGACACTAGTAGTAATCCTCAGACTAGAGCCGTGACTTAAGTTTTTGTCTGATATTGCAACGGGGCATTCTAGGTTCAGATTTACTGGCATCGTTAAACCCGAATTGATTCAAATTGTGCTTCCAGTCCAGGTCCAAACGTATTCCGGTTAAAATTTTAATTGCCGGTTGCTTGGAGGAACCGAGACATTTCCATTTGGTTCGCACACAGTTAGGTCCAAAATCTATGAAGGATACATCATCATACCAGCGAGCTAATCTTTGCTTTATCAGCTACCACTTCGGGATACGGTACGTCTCGCCTATTAACAAGAAGGTTTTCCTAGGATAGGCGGAGACGTATTTGTTTTAATGGTTACTGGTTACTTTAGTACCCGCCTAAGTCGGGGTGGAAGAACTCGCTAAGACTGGAATGGAGCGCCCGATCTGTGCTAATCTAGCCTCTAAACCTCCGGATAGCAACGATTCTTCTATCTCCCTCTGACACAATCGTGTTGCTGCCGTTGTAGTCTCTTTTACTGGCTTTGATTTTTTTGCTACTTTGTTGGTGTTTGGTCGGCTTTCTTCTTTTACCTAATCAGACTACCGCGGTCTCTGAGAACGTAAATTGCTGAACGTTTTACCATATTTCCAGTTTATCTTCAAACGAATCTCGGAATTGGTTAGAATTTTATCTAAGGGTGCCGGCATCTTCCCGTTTGGATTTCACACAATTAGATAAAGCATTCACGAACGATTCACCGCCATATCTGGGAGCTCATTTTTGCTTCACCAGCTACCACTTCGGGATAGGGTCTCGCCCGTTATGAAGACGGTTTTCCCGGGATAGGGTGAAAGTGTGTCTATAAATGGACATTAGCCAGATTGTACCGCGTAGAGATGCTTATTTTTTTGACTCGGATTGTATTACAGTAGATTAGATTCTTGATTTTATGGTTATGTAGATAAGATGAAGTGGTACCATCTACTAGTGATGTCATTTTATTTTTCTATTTTTTTTAAACTATTGTGGTATGGTCATATGTTTTCCTTGTTTTTGGCAACCGTATCAGCAAGTCATATCGAAAGAATTGTGGAACTATACAATACAAATTTTTGTAGTATTTGTAGTCTCAAACTTGCTTCAGTATATTTTACCATCTTTGGACAGATTTTATATTGCCAAACTTTTTTTTATGTTTTCCATCTTCTTTTTGCCAACTTCACTAGTGAGTTAGTTGGAATAGTCCATTTTATATTTTACAAACTTACATTTAGATTAGATTTTTTTAGTTAATCTATTTAGCTCCCCTTAGCGATCCTAGATCTTATTGGAGACTACTGCACCGGAGGGTATGGTAGAGCCGGTTTGTCATTCCATATACCTGCAGTGCCCGTGCAATCTATCGCAACTACTAAAGCTATTCTTCTCACCCCGGTTACCGTTACACGAAAGGCGTTGTAGTAACCCACAACGCAGGTTTCATGACCCAGTCATACTTATGAAGTCGGCAGTTTCAGTATTACCTTGGACTGGCTCTTTCATTCTGACTTTATTTCTGAACGATATTAGCACCTCAAATAACAGTCCTCGGGCGCCTAATGGGGGGGTAGCAGTGATATTTGAGGTGGGGATATAGTGACGAAATAACACGACGTTCAATCTGTGGCTTAGCTAGGTCCCAAGTCTCCGAGAGTCTGGCACCGAATAAATAGACCACCCGATAGTGAACGTCCTCGGTGGAGCTCTTTATCTTCCTGGGACATTCGTCTTGCTGACGAGTCACCATGACAGTCTCTTTCATTCATAGATGGATTCCTCCTCTACCTTGCAGTGTTCGTACAGTTCTCGCCCTTTCTACATAAATGCACCAGTATTCTAGAATACGTAGATTGCTGTACGTATTGGATCGCGACCGGTTACCATAAGAACTCTCGGAATTAGGTAGAGTGCTCTAAGGGCACCAGCTATATGACAAACCGTTTTCTCCCTTCAACGTAACTACTACCACCTTTGGATACGGTTCTCCTCGGCCGTTGACCAAACCCAAACTTACGCTCAAACTTGGAATTGGGTCATGTAGTGCACATCTGTACTAGAGAACTCAGCACAAATGCTATTCAGAGTGTACCACAATGAGGTGACTGACTACATTCTCAAATCTTTCTGCTAGATCTTTTTTGAAACGCTGGGTATATAACACTACAGATACTATCGAATCAAGACGGTTACTAAAGTACGGACACGTGAGAAGAGTGAGGGTTGAACGACGATCGAAAAGGGCACTAGAATACTGTCAACAAAATAGAAGAAAAAGAAGACTGGCAACTACATGGTTAGATGAAATGAACCAGAGAAAAATAATGACAAAAAAGGAAGATATCAATATCTTTTTCTGTTATTTTTTTTTTATTTTTTTTGTTTTTGCTTTAGTGTTTTTCTAATGTTCCTCCTTACATTGTATTTTCTTCTGTTTCTAGTTTTATTGGTGCGTTTCTATAATCTTTATTTGTTTTTAATCCTTGTTTTTTTTTTAATTTTTAACACTCAGCTCAACTGTTTTATTTGGATTACGTGTATTTTCACTTCACATGCGTGTTCTTTTTGGCACTGTGTTTATTGGTATAAACAATGATAAAAAAAGAGTTTACAGTGTCAAAATCTCTTCTCTATATCATGATTCTTTTTTGACGTTAACTACAAAGTGATCAATTTTTATTGCCTTTGTGATATGACGAAAACCTGAAGCTGAACCTGTCAAACCGTTTTGTTTAGAATTGCCAACTTAGCAGCGGTGCCAACTACTTAGATGACACTTGAGATTGATCACGTTGTATTTGTACTGTGTATTTACGGGTTTTTCATATTGATCTAGTTTGTTTTTAATTTTTACATTAGCCTAGGTTAGTTCTGTATTATTACACGAAGTCAGTGAACGTTTAGCAATTCTCTGAACCTTAGAAACACCACAATTACTTAAAAAAAGCACAATAAAGAGTTTATCAACTTTGGAATTGTGACGTCGGATTGAACCAATAACACAAACGAATTTCCATATAGGAAAAACGATTGAAAGTACGAAACTCCTTTTATGTAGAAACTACTTCTATTTGGCATTTAAAAAGCGACAGTCGAAAATCAGCGTTTCGAACAAAAAAAATTGCGGTTCTCTTCCGTGCCATGGCACTCGCGGACATTGCCCAAATAAATAAAAACTAAATAAGTGCTTTTAGGCGTAGCAAATAGTATTTTCTCGAGATGCAAATGTGGCTCAAGTACCGTAATTTACGCAAATCGCGAGTGCGTTTAATTTCGAAAATATTAAAATCTTGACCAGAACCGGCAAAGTACAAAAATTGATTTATTCAGGAACCAGGAAACATTAAGTTCTTAGTTTAATTAGTCGAGATTGATGTCGAGATAGTAACAGCCTTTTAATTTTTTAATTATAAACACGTAAAACTCGGATACAAATTTCTTCGTTGCGATGGGAAACGAGGATCCATGGATTGGCGATTATTTTCACCTGGGTCGTTCTAAATATGTTTTTAGGATAAAAATTGTTTACGTTTTAGAAGGTGCACGACCTGCAAATTATTTTAATTTAACACAAATAAGGCGCCCATTAATTCTCGTGTGTGTACGTTACGTATGTTAAGAAAATTTCTAAATTTAATTGCCAAGCTACAAACGGTTTTAATTAGATCAAAGATTGCGTTAGAAACGTGTAATATACGTTTAAGAGGTTAAGTAAATATTTAATTGGGCGAATTTGTACTTTATAAGTTGGTGGATGGCGCGTGTCGACGACTTTTAAACAAATTGGATAAAAAGCCGCGATTTAGGAAAAAAAACCGAATGAATGAGATGTAAGCGGAAGGATCGAACGGATGTTGAGCACATAATTTTTCATTCATACTCAACTAGAATGGAAAGCGAAAGTACAGAATTTGCCGTTCACATGTCTGTTGCACATTCAGTCATCCTCGAATCTGCGGAATGGGAAAATATCGTTTTCAAGATCGAAGATATCCACGTGCTGTTTGTTTTTCTAAGTGCACTTGATATTGAAACGTTCACCTCTGGGATGTAACTATATTTACTGTATGATGTTTATATTTAGCTTGATTTAAGTTTGTGTGCATCTATTACTGGCACCGTCATTTCCGTGATTTCCGACGTGTGCAAGACTCGAAAAATCCCAGTCAGACAATTGCAATTCCTCCGGTTTAATTTCGGCGGTTGGTCCTCGTAAATTTTGCCGTAATTGCATTTTTAGACGTGGACGCGATTCGAAGTATTCAGGGCGCCGCGTGCTTAGTAGGCTGCGGAACTGCAGTAATATGTAAATCAGATGCAAAACAATATGTCGATAAAAAGAGTTTCGCTTGCCGCAAGGTTTTTGCGAAATGCCGCACTGAGGCCGTGGCTCTTCCGGCGTCGCGGTTATTTTAAAGCAAGGACGTAGACGTCTAGACCGCCGTCATTCTTGGACGCTCCCGTGTGGATGCATTTCTCTGCAATTTTCTTTTCTCTTTTTTCGCCATCCTAAATACTGTCGATGGTATTTAAGAAAGGACTATTGGACATCGGCCAAAACTGAAAATGCGGTGAAAATTTCTACGTTCTTGGAGTTTGGGCCGGATGCTCGGAGGAAATGCGCGCGCGTCTTATTTATAGGACCTATCTATGCGTTTACAGTTTACGAAACGCGTGGAATTCTTCTTATTACAAAAAGCTTTCACAGAATTAGATGCCATCTTACTAACTTGAATTGAAATTTTTCTTCACATATTATCATTGGTCATTTATACGACACAATAGGGCATCGCAATGTTTAACTGTATTTTTAACATAGGCCTCTTACTTAATGAAAGTTCAGTTGCTTCGGTGCGAAATGTTATACTTCTTTCACTAAAGTTTTAAAAAAAGGTCGCTAGATTTTCTGGAAAAATTACTAAATGTATAAAGATCTAGCTACGTTTTTCAAAAGCTGTAAGTTAATTAGGGTCTTAGAACCAAGTTACTAGATTTTTTTAAACCAGATCTCTAGGATTGTGTAAAAATAACTGAATCTTTGAAGCTAGATTTTTTCGCAGTTAGATTTTTGAAAAAAAAAATTATAAGCTTGTGAAGATTTAAATGAATTGCTGAAGCTAATGATTTTTTTTAATGAAATGTTACAAAATTATATTTTTAATGAAGCTAGATTTTTTAAAATAATTAAAATCTTTTTGAAACAAAATGAAATTTTTTGAAGAACTTTTAGTAGACTTGCAAACCGAATGTCATTTTCTGAAAAGTTACTGCCGTGTATGTGTTTAACAAAGTTCTTTTAGTTGAGCTTTTTTGCAAAGATTTGTTGTTGCCTCTTACTTTACGAAGGTACAGTTGCTTCAGTGCGAAATAGTTCTGGCCAAGTGGAAGTGTCGCAATTCCTGTAAAAACATTGAAATACCAGTCAAAAAAGTTTCTTGGATTTCTAGATTTGTGAAAAGGACACTAAAGTTTCTAAAAAAATATTACTAGATTTTCCTAAAAAGTTACAAAATATATGCTAGCTACGTTTTTTGAAATCTGTAAGATTTTTGTATTTTTAATTAGGGCTTTAAAAATAAAATTTTCAAATTTTCTAAAAAAGTAGTTATTCCTTTTTACTAAGGTTTTTAAGAAAAAGGTCATCAGGTTTCCTGAAAAA
Organism: Aquatica leii; assembly: GCA_035610365.1. Taxonomy (NCBI): domain Eukaryota; kingdom Metazoa; phylum Arthropoda; class Insecta; order Coleoptera; family Lampyridae; genus Aquatica; species Aquatica leii. Next base: position 50,866,682 of record CM069438.1, on the reverse strand, counting down.
ATTACTAAATGTATGAAGATCTAGCTACGTTTTTCAAAAGTTGTAAGTTAATTAGGGTCTTAGAACAATTTTTTTTAAACCAGATCTCTAGGTTTGAGTAAAAATAACTGAATCTTTGAAGCTAGATTTTTTCGCAGTTAGATTTTTGAAAAAAGCTTATAAGCTTATGAAGATTTAAGTGAATTGCTGAAGCTACTAATTTTTGTAATGAAATGTTACAAAATTATATTTTTGATGAAGCTAGATTTTTTTGCAGTCATCATCTAGTTTAACTGTTTTTCTAGCATAGGCGTTGCCTCTTATATAACGAAGGTATAGTTGCTTCGGTACATTTTTTAAACGAGATCTAGATTTCTGTAAAAATAACTGAACTTCCGAAGCTAGATTTTTGGAAAAAGTTTATAAGCTTGTAAAGATTTAAGTAAATTGCTGAAGCCATTCAATTTCTTTGAGATTACAAAATTATTTTTAATTTCATCTAGTTTGACTGTCTTTCTAACATAAGCGTTGCTTCTTACTTAACCAAAGTTTAGTTGCTTCAGTGCGAAATAGTTTTGAGCAAGTGGAAGCGTTGCAGTTTCCGTAAAAATATTGAAAGACTAGTCAAAAAAGTTATACTTTTTTTGTATTTCTAGATTTGTGAAAATGCCACTAAAGTTATAAAAAAATATTACTAAGTTTCTTCTACTACTGCTTTCTTGAAAACGGTTGTCAATTTATCTAGTTTGACTGTCTTTCTAACATAGGCGTTGTCTCTTACTTAAGTTCAGTTGCTTCGGTGCGAAAAGTTATACTTTTTTTTACTAACGTTTTAAAAAAAGGTTACTAGATTTTCTAGAAAAATTACTAAATGTATGAAGATCTAGCTACGTTTTTCAAAAGTTGTAAGACGTAGAACAAACTTACTAGATTTTTTTAAACCAGATCTCTAGGTTTGAGTAATAAACTAGATTTTTTCGTAGTTAGATTTTTGAAAATAGTTTATAAGCTTGTGAAGATTTAAGTGAATTGCTGAAGCTACTGATTTTTGTAATGAAATGTTACAAAATTATATTTTTGATGAAGCTAGATTTTTTTAAAATAATTGAAATCTTTTTGAAACAAAATGGAATTTTTTGAAGATCGTTTAGTAGACTTGCAAACCGAATGTCATTTTCCAAAAAGTTACTGCCGTGTGAGTGTTTAACAAAGATTTGTATTTTTTTAAATTTAGTACATTTTTCAAAGACAAAAAACAAAGTTTCTTCTACTACTGGTTTCTTAAAAACGCTTGTCAATTTATCTAATTTCACTGTCTTTCTAACACAGGCGTTGCTTCTTACTTAACGGAATTTCAGTTGCTTCGGTGCGAAAAGTGATACGTTTTTTTTTACTAAAGTTTTAAAAAAGGATACTTGATTTTCTAGAAAAATTACTAAATGTATGAAGATCTAGCTACGTTTTTCAAAAGCTGTAAGTTAATTAGGGTCTTAGAACAAACTTACTAGATTTTTTTAAACCAGATCTCTAGGTTTGAGTAAAAATAACTGAATCTTTGAAGCTAGATTTTTTCGCAGTTAGATTTTTGAAAAAAGCTTATAAGCTTGTGAAGATTTAAGTGAATTGCTGAAGCTACTGATTTTTGTAATGAAATGTTACAAAATTATATTTTTAATGACGCTAGATTTTTCTAAAAAAAAATAAAATTTTTTTGAACAAAATGCATTTTTTTAAGAACGTGTAGTAGACTTGCAAACCAAATGTCATTTTCTAAAAAGTTACTGCCGTGTGAGTGTTTAACAAAGTTCTTTTAAAATCATTAGCTTTTTTAAAAAGATTAGAAATTTTTAGAACTTACTACATTCTTAAAAAAAACTTTTTTCTACTCCTGGTTTTTGAAAACCGTTGTCAATTCATCTAGTTTGACTGTTTTTGCCTCTTATATAACGAAGGTATAGTTGCATCAGTACATTTTTTTAAACGAGATCTAGATTTCTGTAAAAATAACTGAACTTCTGAAGCTAGATTTTTGGAAAACGTTTATAAGATTGTAAAGATTTAAGTAAATTGCTGAAGCCATTGAATTTCTTTGAGATTACAAAATTATTTTTAATTTTATCTAGTTCGACTGTCTTTCTAACATAAGCGTTGCTTCTTACTTAACCAAAGTTCAGTTGCTTCAGTGCGACATAGTGGAAGCGTTGCAATTCCCGTAAAAACGTTGAAAGATCAGTCCAAAAAGTTATACTTTTTTTGGATTTTTAGATTTGTGAAAATGCCACTAAAGTTATAAAAAAATATTACTAAGTTTCTTCTACTACTGCTTTCTTGAAAACGGTTGTCAATTTATCTAGTTTGACTGTCTTTCTAACATAGGCGTTGTCTCTTACTTAAGTTCAGTTGCTTCGGTGCGAAAAGTTATACTTTTTTTACTAAAGTTTTAAAAAAAGGTTACTAGATTTTCTGGAAAAATTACTAAATGTATGAAGATCTAGCTACGTTTTTCAAAAGTTGTAAGACGTAGAACAAACTTACTAGATTTTTTTAAACCAGATCTCTAGGTTTGAGTAATAAACTAGATTTTTTCGTAGTTAGATTTTTGAAAATAGTTTATAAGCTTGTGAAGATTTAAGTGAATTGCTGAAGCTACTGATTTTTGTAATGAAATGTTACAAAATTATATTTTTGATGAAGCTAGATTTTTTTAAAATAATTGAAATCTTTTTGAAACAAAATGGAATTTTTTGAAGATCGTTTAGTAGACTTGCAAACCGAATGTCATTTTCCAAAAAGTTACTGCCGTGTGAGTGTTTAACAAAGATTTGTATTTTTTAAAATTTAGTACATTTTTCAAAGACAAAAAACAAAGTTTCTTCTACTACTGCTTTCTTGAAAACGGTTGTCAATTCATCTAGTTTGACTGTCTTTTTAACATAGGCGTTGTCTCTTACTTAAGTTCAGTTGCTTCGGTGCGAAAAGTTATACTTTTTTCACTAAAGTTTAAAAAAAAGGTCATTAGGTTTCCTGGAAAAATTACTAAATGTATGAAAATCTGGCTACGTTTTTTAAAATCTGTAAGTTAGTTAGAGTGTTAGAATAAAAATACTACATTTTTTAAACAAGATCTCTAGGTTTGTGCAAAAATAACTGAATTTTTGAAGCTAGATTTTTTCGCAGTTAAATTTTTGGAGAAAGTTTATAAGCTTGTGAAGATTTAAGTAAATTGCTGAAGCTACTGAATTGCATTATGAAATGTTACAAAATTATATTTTTGATGAAGCTAGATTTTTTAGAATAATTAAAATCTTTTTGAAACAAAATGGAATTGTTTGAAGAAGACTTGCAAACCGAATGTCATTTTCTAAAAAGTTACTGCCGTGTGAGTGTTTAACAAAGATTTGTATTTTTTAAAATTTAGTACATTTTTCAAGACAAAAAACAAAGTTTCTTCTACTACTGTTTTCTTGAAAACGGTTGTCAATTCTTCTAGTTTGACTGTCTTTCTAACATAGGCGTTGTCTCTTACTTAAGTTCAGTTGCTTAGGTGCGAAAAGTTATACTTTTTTTTTACTAAAGTTTTAAAAAAGGTTACTAGATTTTCTGGAAAAATTACTAAATGTATAAAGATCTAGCTACGTTTTTCAAAAGCTGTAAGTTAATTAGGGTCTTAGAACAAAGTTACTAGATTTTTTAAAACCAGAACTCTAGGTTTGTGTAAAAATAACTGACTCTTTGAAGCTAGATTTTTTTGCAGTTAGATTTTTGAAAAAAGGTTATAAGCTTGTGAAGATTTAAGTGAGTTGCTGAAGCTACTGATTTTTGTAATGAAATGTTACAAAATTATATTTTTGATGAAGCTAGATTTTTTTTAAATAATTAAAATCTTTTTGAATCAAAATGGAATTTTTTAAAGAACGTTTAGTAGACTTGCAAACCGAATGTCATTCTCTAAAAAGTTACTGCCGTGTGAGTGTTTAACAAAGATTTGTATTTCTTAAAATTTAGTATATTTTTCAAGACAAAAAACAAAGTTTCTTCTACTACTGCTTTCTTGAAAACGGTTGTCAATTCATCTAGTTTGACTGTTTTTCTAACATAGGCGTTGTTTCTTACTTAAGTTCAGTTGCTTCGGTGCGAAAAGTTATACTTTTTTTACTAAAGTTTTAAAAAAGGTTACTAGATTTTCTGGAAAAATTACTAATGTATGAAGATCTAGCTACGTTTTTTAAAAGCTGTAAGTTAATTAGGGTGTTAGAACAAACTTACTAAATTTTTTTAAACCAGATCTCTAGGTTTGTGTAAAAATAACTGAATCTTTGAAGCTAGATTTTTTCGCAGTTAGATTTTTAAAAAAGTTTATAAGCTTGTGAAGATTTAAGTGAGTTGCTGAAGCTACTGATTTTTGTAATGAAATGTTACAAAATTATATTTTTGATGAAGCTAGATTTTTTTTAAATAATTAAAATCTTTTTGAATCAAAATGGAATTTTTTAAAGAACGTTTAGTAGACTTGCAAACCGAATGTCATTCTCTAAAAAGTTACTGCCGTGTGAGTGTTTAACAAAGATTTGTATTTCTTAAAATTTAGTATATTTTTCAAGACAAAAAACAAAGGTTCTTCTACTACTGCTTTCTTGAAAACGGTTGTCAATTCATCTAGTTTGACTGTTTTTCTAACATAGGCGTTGTTTCTTACTTAAGTTCAGTTGCTTCGGTGCGAAAAGTTATACTTTTTTTACTAAAGTTTTAAAAAAGGTTACTAGATTTTCTAGAAAAATTACTAAATGTATGAAGATCTAGCTACGTTTTTTAAAAGACGTAAGTTAATTAGGGTCTTAGAACAAACTTACTAGATTTTTTTAAACCAGTTTTCTAGATTTGTTTAAAAATAACTGAATTTTTGAAGCTAGATTTTTTTGCAGATAGATTTTTTGAAAAAGTTTATAAGCTTTTTAAGATTTAAGTAGATTGTTGAAGCCATTTCTTTATGAAATGTTATAAAATACTATTTTTAACGACTGCTAGATTTTTCAAAAAAAAATTTTTTTTAATCTAATTACATTATTAAATTTTTGTAAAACTTGCCACATTCTTCAAAAATATCACAAAGTTTTTTCTATTACTGGTTTCTTGAAAATGGTTGTTAATTTATCTAGTTTGACTCTATTTATGCTATCTAAAGGTTTAACTGCATTTCTAACGTTGCTTCTTATTTAGCGAAGGTTCAGTTGCTTCGGTGCGAAATAGTTTTGGCCAAGTGGAAGTGTCGCAACTCCTATAAATGTTGAAAAACCAATCAAAGAAGTTATACTTTTTTTGGATTTCCAGTCGTAAAAACGTCACAAAAGTTTAAAAAAAAAAAATTAGGGCGTGTACTAGTGTACACATGTAAGAAGTGAAACTTCTTTATGGTCTTATTTTTCGCAAAATGATCTACATGCAACTTTTCAGAAATTGGTTAAATAAAGTTAAATTAGATAAAGTTTAAACAAAAGGATTTTATTATCATAGACATGAATACAAATAACCGATTGCGCCACGAAGGCTGATATTTGATGATTTTGTAGAATTTGTGGAGTATTACAACAACAATTGATCGTATCTTATAGCAACGTTTTGACCGTGTACCTTATAACCATCCGTTTTGTGACCTATAGTATGTGCCTCCGTGGCGCAATCGACTAGCGCGTTCGGCTGTTAACCGAAAGGTTGGTGGTTCGAGCCCACCCGGGGGCGAACTTTTTATTTATTTTACTACCTTTGAACACCTTGTACAATTTGTATTTATTTAAAAATATTTTAGAATTTTATAATAATAAGCGACATGCTATCCCTACTGCGTTGGAGAAACTGAAAGTACTCTTCGTCTGAACCAACCGTGGTAGAGGCAAGAAAAAGATGGCGCGTAACGGAAAAATCTGACGCGTAAAATGTGACGGCAATTTTTTTCCAACGCCGATAAAGAAGTTTCAATTCAATAATACAATTATTTAAATTTAACTTTTTGCTACTAAGATTATTACAGCATTTCATTAATTGAAATAGAATTATTACTATCATTGTCATCGTTCAAACAGAAACTGCGGTTAACCTTAAATATATTAAATTTAAAATGTCATCGTTCAATCAGAAACTGAGGTTAACCTTAAATATATTAAATTTTAAATGTCATCGTTCAATCAGAAACTGAGGTTAACCTTAAATATTTTAAATTTAAATTAATAACATATTTCAGAATTTATACTCTATGTCAATTAATTCCACCCAAGTATTAGAAAAATAGATATAATTACTTACTTTTGTTAAAAATCCACTGGAATTAGAATTAAAATAAAGCCTTTGATTTTGTTGATCACTTTAGTATTGATATATTATTTATCACGTCGCTACGCTACGGAAAAATGTGACGATAAAAAATGTGACGTGACGCGTAAAATGTGACGGTAAATTTTTTTCCAACGCCGATAAAGAAGTTTCACTTCAAAAACTAAATTTTCTTAAAAAGCTACTAGATGTATGAAGCTAGCTAACGTGTTTCAAAGGCCGTAAGATTCTTGTAAAGTTAATTAGTGTCTTAGAATACAGTGACTAGATTTTTTAAATAAGATCTCTAGATTTGTGCAGAAATAACTGAATTTTTGAACCTAGATTATCCTCAATTAGAATTTATAAGTTTGTAAAGATTTAAGAAAATTGCTGAAGCTATTGACTTAAATGAGATTTTACAAAATTATAAGTGCAAAAACGCTATAATTTTTTTGAAACAAAATACATTGTTTGAATATAGTTTATTAGACTTGCAAAACGAATCATATTTTCTAAAAAGTTTTAACAAATATTTTTTAAAACCATTAACTTTTTTGAAAATATTAGAATTTTCTAAAATCTCACAAAAAAAGGTTGTGAGTTTACCTAGTTTGACTATGTCTATGCTATATAAGGGTTTGAATTTTGCTGTTTTTTTAAAAGGATTTTAAAAGGCACGTATAAGACCTCTTTCTTCTCAGATTTTAAGTCTCATTCATATTTACACTGTCAAAATTCTTGAATCATCTATAGTTCCTAAATCCAACATTTCTAAGTTGGAACAGTTAACCTTGAAAAATCTTGGAAACTTTGATATTATCGTTTTTCTAGCCGACAACAGCAACGTTACTGACTTTTTAAACCAAACTGATTACGTTAAAAAAATCGAGTCTGAGTGGGTTACGGTCGAAAAGTTTGTAACTTTAGTCACGATTTTGGTATTTGACGATTTCTACGCTCTCTCGGATTCTCCTATTAAAGAAGAATGGAGATTTTGCAATCACCAAAGCGTTATCAAAATCTATGTTCTGACCTGTAATAAAATGATGTTCAGCAACAACAAACTTAGAAGTATACCAGTTTTACTGATGTAGACTAAACCACATGTACAAGGAATTTGGTATACACCTTCTCCTTGGAAGAATGAAGAATCGGACAGATTTTACCCGTCAAGTTGAATATAGGTTTAATACTATTTTTCCGGAGAAGTTTTTCGATTCGAATACGTGGATGTAAATGACGATTAATAACTACGCTTTATATAACCATTGTTCAACAAGGTTTTGGTAAGCAGGATGATGATGATGATGGAAGAGAACTATTATCTTCGATTTCCATGGTAAATTTGATACCTGGATGTTGGTTGTTTAGATGATCAAGAAACCTAAACAATTATAGATGATCCATGGACCAAAGAAATGTGTCGTCGGTTTGTAAAAAGTGAAGAATAAGAAGATCGTGGGGCTTATGATTTATAGTTTTTGAACGTTGAGTAAAATAGTGAGAGTTGAGGACATGAGAAGAGGTTTCAACTTATCAGTTCTACTTCTTCAATAATTTCGTAGTCACACTTATAGGTTTGTTTGCTATTACTTTCGTTTCTATATACTAAGCATTTGCATAGTACGTAAAGTGGTATTTCCTCTTCTTCTCTACACATCCTATATTGATGATTGTTTTTCACTTTTAGATTAGTGAGATGTTTCATAACTGGACGGTGTTCTGTAAAGAGTTCGATAGCCTATATTAGTTGGTTTTCACCTAATTAATTCTTTAACTCTCTTTCTGGATGGTCCAGTGATAAACACTCTCGACTGTTTTAGTACACCAGTGTGATGTATGTTTTTGTCTCAATACGTTTCTAATCTTCCACTGATGGTCTTATATGCTAGGCCACAGTTTGGCTCAGGCTCTTTTAGGTCTGCTTTTTCGTTTTCTTCGTCTCCTGGATATTTTGTTAATTGTAGAGTAACTCTGTTATGCTCAGCTAGACGGACTAGCGAGTTTACACGTACTGTTAAAGCTCTTAATGCTGCTTGGTCTGGTTCTTTTTATTTTTATAGGATTTTCTAATTATTTCTTGAGCACAAGTGGGTATTGCAATAATTTCTGCTTGGAATACGGTTGCTAGACATTCTAGGTTTACGCTAAAGTTCCCGTTCTAGTACTTTGTGCAGTTTTGGAAGCATTTGTATACCAGATGATTGCTTGTTGGTATTTGGATTGTTGTCGGTATAAGGATTCTAGAAGTAGATAGTTGGTCCGGTTCTGTCCGACTCTGTGATCCCATGTAGTTTTTGTTTATCAGACTCATACAGGCTCAAAATGCCAGAATAGCTCACTATTTTCTCAAGGTGGGCGTTAAACCTTAATTAGTATTGAAAGTGAGTACCAAATATCTAACCTTATTGCTCAGTTGAAGTTTTTTCCTTCACAATTGAAGTTTTTGTCTTTCTGTTCTGTTGTCTCTTCGGTGTCTTGGCAGGGTTTACTGCATGAGGTTTGAAACAACTCTTCTGAATTTGCCATATATCAATACAGTGATATAATTTGCATATCCACATGCATTCCGTTCTGGTCAAGTTCTACTATTAAGCTTCACAATAGAGGCGATAACACCCTTTTTTGTGGACATCCTTTTGTAGCAATTACTGTTCTGGTTATATTGCTCAGCTCATTCTCAGCTATAGCTGAGCGAATCCATTCTTCTACGGACCGATAAACTTCTCGACTTTTGACAGTTTTTTTTTAATGGTGTCAAAAGGCTTGTTATCAAGTGATATGTAAGAAAGCTCTCACTGCCATCTTTTACTTGCTTCAAGAACTTTCAACTTTGTCTGCGAGCTCTTGTAGTTGACACGATTTACCTGCATATTGGTGTCGATGAAAACGTACGCAGAACTTTAATATGCTTATCTACTACTTTTTCAATAGTCTTGAACATAAAAGATGTCAAGTTAATTGGACGAAAAGGTTTTGCCTTTGCGTATGATTCTCGTCTTGGTTTAGATATGAAAACTACTTATACTTTTAGCTAGTCATTTGGCACGTGACTTAAGCAAAAGCAAACATTTCAATCTCTGTTGTAGCATGATTAGTAAATATTCTATCGCAACCTGGAGCGTTATATGGTGTAATATACTTTTCAGCCTAAATATTCTTGCCTTTGTCCACATGTTTTCAGTCACTCTTTAACCCTAGTTTTTTTAGGTATGTCAAAGTTCGAACTCGTTACTACCTTTGCAGGTATGGATTTACTTTCCGGAAAGTGTGTTTCTAGCATTAATTCTAGAGTCATCTCTTCGGATAAAGTATATCCTTACTCTGGTTATGTTTTGGCAAAGCTTTCTGAAGTCGGGCACATTCTGATGAATTTTTAATCTCTTCACAGTGCTTTTTCTAGGATTCTTTTGGCTTTTATAATAGCGCAACCATATTTTTGACGAGAAGTTTTGCAGTCTTCCCTCAGCTAGACTAAAGACTTCCCAGCAGTCTTTCAGTCCTTTTGGTTCCATTAAAAAATTTTTTTCATTTAACGGGCAACTGTTTTCGGAAGCTTTTATGATAGATTCCTTGAGCATATCGTTCATCAGTTCTATTTCTACCGAGTTTGAAGTATTTAAAAAGATCACAGTTGCAGGCTCTTGGAGTTCTGTACCTTTTTATTTGTCCCTGTGGCCATTTGAATTTAAAATTAATGTACACTTACTACTTCTCTTCTTGTCTCTGTGACCTGTAATATGCTTCGTCTCTTCTTTTGTTTTCAGTGCTTCCTCTAACAATATGATGTGTACTGGAGGTACAGCAGAACACCAGTTGTATTTTGTTTTGTCTGCACCAATTTCACAACTTTTTGTGTTGGTGGTCGTTCTGGTCGATCGTATGGAAGATATGCCGAAGCCAGTATAAGGTTTGGTATCTTCTCTTCTATAGTTGTATTGGTCTTTACTACCATTAGGTCTCTTGCGCGCTTAGTTCCCACATTGGCAGTAAGTGGTTGCTATTATTTCTAAAATGCAAGCTCTTGGGTAGTTACTTCTTGGAGTAATACCAGTCATCACCTACACTTAGACCCCTGACAGTCTCTATAAACCTAAGGTTCTTGTATCAGTACAATATCGACATTGTTCATTCTTATATAGCTAATGTTGCCTTACAGTGATGTAGGCTTAGCTGTAAAACCGCGAAGACACTGTGTCCTCTCTCTTCTTTTTTCTCTACTAGACGTCTAAATAATTGAGTAGACTAAGTGGCACAGAACGTCAATAGAAAGCCATCTTTTAAGTTAACTCCAGATAACCTGGAAGTAGATTTTTCTTCGGTTAACGCGTTGAGAGCTTGAACCAGAGCAGTCTTAATAAGGCCCGTCTGTTCTTTGCTGAAAGTAACATCTGACATTTAAATATCAGACACGACCATAGCATAAGAGGTGGTGGGTTTCACCCCTCTACTCTTCTTTGTCCGCAGTCGTGTTGCTGTACTCGGAGTACTATCTGCTGATCGGTTGCGTCTTATGCCCCAGATTTTTTGGTGTTAGAGGGTGCACCTTTATCCCTGATGTTTCAGGTTTCTTGGCTCTCTTTTGCTGTTGAAGTTTCTTTGCGGAGCTTTCTTCTAACAGCACCTTAAAGTTTTTTTTGGTGGGTCATTTTTTGCAGAGTCTCCAGTCCCAGTGTCTGTTATATCTGGTATTTTTAATTCGTTTACTTAGTCTATATTAGTCCCAAGAGTAAGGAGGAAATATAAACAATCATGTGCAGTGCTCCTATACAAATGGCAGACTATATACAACGGGGTTCGCCTGGTGCCTCGCGGTTGGGACCAGTAACGACTGGTCTATCCATTCACACATTTGTCAGCTTAGTCTTTTCTACCTTACATTTAGATTGTTAATGAGATTCCTTGATGATATCGTTCATCAGTTCTATTTATACCGAGCTGGAAGCATTGACGGACATTCGTCCAGTTCCTGTTTAAAAAGATCACAGTTGCAGGCGCTTGGAGTTCTGTACGTTTTTATTTCTCTCTGTGACCATTTGAGTTTAAAATTAATGTACATATGGTTGGAGAGTGGTGGTTAAGTCAATACATGTCACTCTCTTATTTCAGTAATGTCGATTACTTCTCTTCTTGTCTCTGTGACCTCGATTTACGACATTACTAATAATATGCTTTGTCTTTTCTGTTGTTTTCAGTGCTTCCTCTAACAGTATGGTGTGTACTGGAGGTACAGCAGAACACCAGTTGTATTTTGTTTTCTCTGCACCAATTTCACAACTTCTTGTGTTGGTGGTCGTTCTGGTCGATCATATGGAGGATATGCCGAAGCCAATATATGGTTTGGTATCTACTCTTCTATAGTCGTATTTGTCGTTACTAGGTTTAGGTCTCTTTCACTCAGTTTCCACATTGGTAGTAAGTGGTTACCATTATTTGCTAAGATGCAAGTTCTTGAGTGGTTACTTTTTGGAATAATACCAGTCACCACCCACCCATACAGTCTCTATAAACTCAAATTTCTTGTATCAGTATGATATCGACATTGTTCATTCTTATATAGTCAACGTTGCCTTACAGTGATGTAGGCTTATCTGTAAGACTGCGAAGACACTGTGCTCTCTCTACTAGACGTCTGAATAATCGAGACTGTATTTTTTTCCATGAGCTTTCACTCATGAGAATAAGTGATTACGTATTTTCCTTCGTATCCACAGACTTCAGGTTTCTATTAGAAGCTCCAGATTTTGAACCTTTAGGTGCTTTAGTACTTTTTGGGGTTTCGCACCAGTCAGTCTTTAGTAGACCAAGTGGCACAGAACGTCAATAGAAAGTCTTCTTTTAAGTTAACTCCAGATAATCTGGAAGCAGATTTTTCTTCGGTTAACGCGTTCAGGGCTTGAACCAGAGCATTCTTAATAAGCCCCGTTTTTGTTCTTTGCTGAAGGTATTTGGCATTTAAATATTAGACACGATTTTCACCCACCCCTCTACTCTTCTTTGTCGGCGTTCGGGTTGCTGTACTCGGGGTTGCGTTTTGTGCCCCCGATTTTTTCGTGTTAAAGGGTGCACCTTTATCCCTGATGTCTCAGGATTCTTGGCTCTTTTTTGCTGTTGAAGTTTTTTTTGCATAGCTTTCTTCTAACAGCACCTTAAAGATTTTTTGGGTGGTTTTTTTTTGCTTCTCAGTGTCTATTATATCTGGTATTTTTAATTCGTTTACTTGGTCTATATTAGTCCCAAGAGTAAAGAGGAAATATAAACAATCATGTGTAGTGCTCCTATACATATGGCAGGCTATATACAACGGGGTTCGCCTGGTGTCCAGCGGTTGGGACTAGTAACGACTAGTCTTCTATCCATTCACACATTTGTCAGCTTAGTCTTTCCTACCTTATATTTAGATTTTGAATGAGATTTCTTGATGATATCGTTCATCAGTTCCATTTCTACCGAGTTTGACGGACATTTGTCCAGTTCTTGTTTAAAAAGATCACAGCTGCAGGTTCTTGGAGTTCTGTACGTTTTTATTTCTCTCTGTGACCATTTGTTTTTAAAATTAATGTACATATGGTCGGAGAGTGGTGGTGAATAATACCAGTCACCACCCACCCACACAGTCTCTATAAACTCAAAGTTCTTGTATCAGTACAATATCGACATTATACTAACATTAGCATGTCTTCTGGGTTTGGACCGTGTCATTGTTGTTGCAACCGAAGCTGCCAACGTTTCGCCCACTTTCGTAAGGGGCTTTATCAGAGCGTGAGATAAACCGGAAAACTCAAACAAGCAATCGAAATCTAACTATGAACTTCTCAAAAGTTAGGTTATCCACCCCTCTTCTTTGTTGGCGGTCGTGTTGCAGTACTCGGAGTACTATCTTCTGATCGGTTGGGTTTTGTGCCCTCGATTTTTTGATGTTATCTTTGTCTCTGATGTCTTAGGTTTCTTGACTCTCTTTTGCTGTTGAAGTTTCTATGCAGAGCTTTCTTCTAACAGCACCTCAACGTCTTTTTGGGTGAGTTCTTTTTTTGCAGAGTCTCCAGTCACAGTGTCTTGGTAGGTAGCTCAAGTTGCGGGAAATTCTAGTTAGTGAATGGTTTTTTAAGATATAACTTTTTAAAGTGTCAATAGATTTGGGGCCGGTGTGACTTTTTGCGGGGCCGGGTTCAAACATTTTACGGGGCCTCAATACAAATTGAAACTTAAATTTAATTATTGGGCAATTTTCGTAGACCGCGGGGCCTCTTAGACTTATTTGAAAAGTTTTTAGATTTTTGAAGACGAAAGATTAACACTATTCTTTCTTTTTGAATTTAGGACATACAGTATGTTCATAAACTTCGGAAGAATCTGGATGATTTTTTTTTGTGTAATTGACGAGTTTTTTTTAAATCGCGATGTATATTTTTGATTACCAAATCAGGTTAGAAATAAACATTTTTTGAATTTTAACCAAAAATGGTTTTGAAGACGTTTATAAAATTATTTGATCGACACTGTACTTCGGTAATATCTTTATTTTGCGATGTGAGTTTTTTTAATAACTTGATTATTAGTCTTCTGCGGTAGTTACGGTACAAGGCTTGTGAAGGTATTTTGTTTTGGTTTCCTGTATTAAGCGATTACTTAACAGTAACCGTGTATTTTTGTTAATAAGAAAGCTTGCGGTAAGCGCACACTAATTTGGAATTTTGTATTAAACATTTCGATACAAAACTGAACGGAGAATTCCTTGAAAGGCCGACGAGTTGGCAAATACGTGAAAGTACCTTAAGCTAAATGCATCAATGACATTCCGTTCGAGTCCAATGCACCGATTCATAAATTTTCAAGAATTCGACGAAATATTGTGTGCGAGTGAGTGTATTATTGGTACAGGTGTATATAGAGGGGATGTCATCTGCGGCCGGAACGGGAAATGACGTATATATAGCGCCGCCACCGTGACCGGACAAGAGGAAGTATTTGTTTTATATCATTATTGCTGTTATTACAACCCCGTACGCGCCGAGTTAAAGGATTTTTTTAAATGCAGGAAACGCGTCGCGTATTGATTCTTTCTCGCGGAGGAAGTTATTAAATTTCGTGAGTCTGGCATTTTACGCACGACCCCGGTATACAATCGGACATTACACGGTAACAACCGGAAGTGATAGCACAGGTGTGGACAGTGGTTTTACTCAATGACATTCCACTGTGTCTACAAGTCATTCACAATGTCTACAGCTTCGATGACCGTTACTTCTCAGTCTTCTTGTCCTCGGCACTTTCACTTTGCTCAAAAATTTCCTCGCATTAAAATCACCGAAACAAACGAGGTCAACTCTAACTGTAAAACAATCGCGATCTAATTAATCGTGATACTTTCAGTACGCACCACGTACGCTTTTTTTCACATAGGTAATTACGCAAGAAAATAAGCAACATGTGGCCTTTGTCTATGAAATATCATTTTAAAAGTACGCCACCAAGACCACATCTGTTACTTATTCACGTAAAAAAAAATTGGCTCGGGCCGCACATGCTCGGGGTGCTTTTCAATTCTAAATTTAACAAGCTCATTAATGCGTTGGCGTTATTTTTCTTTTGCAAAAAAATTTGAATCTAAATTGACCGGTGGTCGGCGATCGTAGCAACCCTCTTAAAAACTGAAATGGTTTCTATAGGTAGATAAATAACTAAGAAAAGGTGCTACGGTGGATGATATTCAACACCGACACGTGTGCATATGCCATATGGTTCGCGGAATATGCATCAAAATTCTGTATAAAGAAAAAATATCGGGCGACAACATATGTTCGGTTTTAATATTAGATTCCTCGCCGACGTTTTTATTTTGCTCGACTCTGTAATTAATAGGTTACTCAGTAAATACGATACGTTTTTTTAAGTATCGCTACCTGCTTCGAGGTGTTCGCGTACGGGGCGTTCTTGAGAAATTTGTTAACAAATTTACTGTGCACTTACGCAACGTTGCTTTTGTAACGAACTTGTTAAATTACATTATATTTACCGTGGGAAAGTAATGGTGCATCGAATTGACAATTGTTTTTGCGGGTTATGTCTTTACGTTTATGAATGCATGTCGTGTGATAGTTTTTTAAGATTTAAGTGCATTGTTGCATAATGTTTTTAGTTTTATAATAAGTAGTTGTTGCCAAATTCCAGCGAAAGTTTTGCTTTAGTATTTATCTACGTAGGACTGGGTCACGTTATGGCAATAGCACCGTCTTGCGAAAAAACGAAGCTTTTGTCTTAGGCAGAGATTTTAATCTTTGCATTAGTGTCATCTGTGTGTACAAACGATGCTCCGAGTTTCTTATTTCGAAGTTATTATTGTTTTGTTTTCTTACTGGAAATTGTTTTTGCTCAAAAAGTTACTTTTAAATTAAATTTGGTCAAATACAAAATCAATTGTTTTGCTGAGGACATTGTCAAATCAATAACTACGATTTTAAATACTTGACAATGTCTTCAATTAACAACGGAGTCAGGTAACATCATAGTTAACTTTGCTTTACGTAATTGTGCGTTGTATGCGTTCTTTAAAAAATATTGCTAGGTTTGTTAAGAAATAACAAAACGTTTGAAGTCCATAATTGTTCTAAAAACAATAAGAATTTTGTGTAATTATCAGATTTGTCTAAATTATTTCACAGTTATTGAAATTTAGAAAAATTGCTAGGTTGTTTAAGCAATATCGCTAGATTTGTTCAGATTTTATTTCAAAAATAATTAAAAACATTTTTAATTGCCGTTTCGTAAATATTTTTTTAAATTCTATCAAACTTATTGATACGAAAAAAAAATGCTAGGTTCTTTAAACAATATTGCTAGGTTTGTTAAGATATGACGTTCGATGTTTATAATTGTTCTAAAAAATAATAAGAATTTTTTGTAATTATCAGATGTGTTCTAAATTATTTCACAGTTATTGAAATTCTAGAAAATGTAACTAGGTTGTTTTAAGCACTTTTGCTAGATTTGTTACGACATACTTAACAAAATCTTTGAAATTTATAATTATTTCAAAAATAATTCAAAACTTTTTTAATTACCGGTTTGTAAAAATGTGTCTAAATTATGTCAAAACTATTGAAATTCTATGAAAAGTTGCTAGGTTTTTTAGGCAAAATTGCTAGGTTTGTTAAAATATAACAAATTTTTTTTTGAAGTTCATAATTGTTCTAAAAGCAATAAGATTTTTTTGATGTTATCAGATTTGTCTAAATCATTTCACAGTTATTGAAATTCTAGTAAATATTGCTAGGCTGCTTAAGCAATATTGCTAGATTTGTTAAGATATATTTGTGTTTCAAAAATAATTTTTTTAAATTACCCTTTTGTAAAGAGATTTGTCTGAATTCTATCAAACCCATTGATAGGAAAAAAAGTTGCTAGGTTCTTTAAACAATATTGCTAGGTTTGTTAAGATATGACAAAACGTTTGATATTTATAATTGTTCTAAAAAATAATAAGAATTTTTTGTAATTATCAGATGTGTTCTAAATTATTTCACCGTTATTGAAATTCTAGAAAATGTAGCTAGGTTGTTTTAAGCACTATTGCTAGATTTGTTAAGACATACTTAACAAAATCTTTGGAATTTATACTTTTTTCAAAAATAATTCAAAACTTTTTTAATTACCAGTTTGTAAAAATGTGTCTAAATTATGTCAAAACTATTGAAATTTTATGAAAAGTTGCTAGGTTTTTTAGACAAAACGGCTAGGTTTGTTAAAATATAACAAAATTTTTTTTGAAGTTCATAATTGTTCTAAAAGCAATAAGATTTTTTTGATGTTATCAGATTTGTCTAAATCATTTCACAATTATTGAAATTCTAGTAAATATTACTAGGTTGTTTAAGCAATATTGCTAGATTTGTTAAGGCATATTTTTGTTTCAAAAATATTTTTTTTTAAATTATCCTTTTGTAAAGAGATTTGTCTGAATTCTATCAAACCCATTGATAGGAAAAAAAGTTGCTAGGTTCTTTAAACAATATTGCTAGGTTTGTTAAGATATGACAAAACGTTTCATGTTTATAATTGTTCTAAAAAACAATAAGAATTTTTTGTAATTATCAGATGTGTTCTAAATTATTTCACAGTTATTGAAATTCTAGAAAATGTAGCTAGGTTGTTTTAAGCAGTATTGCTAGATTTGTTCAGATATACTTTTATTTCAAAAATAATTCAAAACTTTTTTAATTACCGTTTCCTAAGATTTGTCTAAATTCTATCAAACCCATTGATAGGAAAAAAAGTTGCTAAGTTCTTTAAACAATATTGCTAGGTTTGTTAAGATATGACAAAACGTTTGATGTTTATAATTGTTCTAAAAAATAATAAGAATTTTTTGTAATTATCAGATGTGTTCTAAATTATTTCACCGTTATTGAAATTCTAGAAAATGTAGCTAGGTTGTTTTAAGCACTATTGCTAGATTTGTTAAGACATACTTAACAAAATCTTTGGAATTTATACTTCTTTCAAAAATAATTCAAAACTTTTTTAATTACCAGTTTGTAAAAATGTGTCTAAATTATGTCAAAACTATTGAAATTCTATGAAAAGCTGCTGGGTTTTTTAGACAAAACTGCTAGGTTTGTTAAAATATAACAAAACTTTTTTGAAGTTCATAATTGTTCTAAAAGCAATAAGATTTTTTTTGATGTTATCGGATTTGTCTAAATCATTTCACAGTTATTGAAATTCTAGTGAATATTGCTAGGTTATTTAAGCAATATTGCTAGATTTGTTAAGATATATTTTTGTTTCAAAAATATTTTTTTTAAATTACCCTTTTGTAAAGAGATTTGTCTAAATTCTATCAAACCCATTGATGGGAAAAAAAGTTGCTAGGTTCTTTCAACAATATTGCTAGGTTTGTTAAGATATGACAAAACGTTTGATGTTTATAATTGTTCTAAAAAATAAGAATTTTTTGTAATTATCAGATGTGTTCTAAATTATTTCACAGTTATTGAAATTCTAGAAAATGTAGCTAGGTTGTTTTAAGCAATATTGCTAGATTTGTTAAGACATACTTAACAAAATCTTTGAAATTTATAATTATTTCAAAAATAATTCAAAACTTTTTTAATTACCGGTTTGTAAAAATGTGTTTAAATTATGTCAAAACTATTGAAATTCTATGAAAAGTTGCTAGGTTTTTTAGACAAAACTGCTAGGTTTGTTAAAATATAACAAATTTTTTTTTGAAGTTTATAATTGTTCTAAAAGCAATAAGATTTTTTTGATGTTATCAGATTTGTCTAAATCATTTCACAGTTATTGAAATTCTAGTAAATATTACTAGGTTATTTAAGCAAAATTGCTAGATTTGTTAAGGTATATTTGTGTTTCAAAAATAATTTTTTTAAATTACCCTTTTGTAAAAAGATTTGTCTAAATTCTATCAAACCCATTGATGGGAAAAAAGTTGCTAGGTTCTTTAAACAATATTGTTAGATTTGTTAAGATATAACAAAACGTTTAATGTTTATAATTGTTCTAAAAAATAATAAGAATTTTTTGTAATTATCAGATGTGTTCGAAATTATTTCACCGTTATTGAAATTCTAGAAAATGTAGCTAGGTTGTTTTAAGCACTATTGCTAGATTTGTTAAGACATACTTAACAAAATCTTTGAAATTTATAATTATTTCAAAAATAATTCAAAACTTTTTTAATTACCGGTTTGTAAAAATGTGTCTAAATTATGTCAAAACTATTGAAATTCTATGAAAAGCTGCTAGGTTTTTTGGACAAAACTGCTAGGTTTGTTAAAATATAACAAAACTTTTTTTGAAGTTCATAATTGTTCTAAAAGCAATAAGATTTTTTTGATGTTATCAGATTTGTCTAAATCATTTCACAGTTATTGAAATTCTAGTAAATATTACTAGGTTGTTTAAGCAATATTGCTAGATTTGTTAAGATATATTTTTGTTAAAAAATATTTTTTTTAAATTACCCTTTTGTAAAGAGATTTGTCTAAATTCTATCAAACCCATTGATAGGAAAAAAAGTTGCTAGGTTCTTTAAACAATATTGCTAGGTTTGTTAAGATATGACAAAACGTTTAATGTTTATAATTGTTCTAAAAAATAATAAGAATTTTTGTAATTATCAGATGTGTTCTAAATTATTACACAGTTATTGAAATTCTAGAAAATGTAGCTAGGTTGTTTTAAGCAATATTGCTAGATTTGTTAAGACATACTTAACAAAATCTTTGGAATTTATACTTTTTTCAAAAATAATTCAAAACTTTTTTAATTACTAGTTTGTAAAAATGTGTCTAAATTATGTCAAAACTATTGAAATTCTATGAAAAGTTGCTAGGTTTTTTAGGCAAAATTGCTAGGTTTGTTAAAATATAACAAAATCTTTTGTGAAGTTCATAATTGTTCTAAAAGCAATAAGATTTTTTTGATGTTATCAGATTTGTCTAAATTATTTCACAGTTATTGAAATTCTAGTAAATATTACTAGGTTGTTTAAGCAATATTGCTAGATTGTTTAAACTCTTTAATTTTTGCAAAAATATTTGTATTTTTTTAAATTAATCAATTTGTTTAAAATTATCTTAATTTATTCAAGTTTGAGACAAAGTTTTTTAAGCAAGATTGCTAGACATGTTAAGATATATCAAAACGTTTGACGTTTATAATTGTTCCAAAAATAACAAAGTTTTTCGTAATTATCAGATTTGTTTTAATTTTTTCAGTCATTGAAATTCTAGAAAAAGTTGTTAGGTTTCTAAACAATATTGCTGGATTTGTTTTAAACTTTACGTTACGTTCATTAAAATTGTACACAAATTTGTTAGTTTTTTTTAAATAAAGTAGCTAGATTTGTGCTATTCCATAAAAAAATAATATGTTAGTTAAGATATAACGAAATGTTTGAAGTTCAAAATTGTTCCAAAAACAATGAGATTCTAGAAGTAGCAATATTGCTAGATTTGTTAAGATATAACAAAAACAATTGTTTGCAAAAATATTAAGATTTTTTAATTTACTAGATTTGTCTAAAATTTTCTAAACTCATTAAAATTGTTAGTTTGTTTAAACAATATTGCTAGATTTCTTAAGATATAACAAAATGTTTGACGTTTATAATTGTTCCAAAAATAACAAAGTTTTTCGTAATTATCAGATTTGTTTAAATTATATCAGTCATTGAAATTCTACAAAAAGTTGCTAGGTTTCTAAACATTGCTAGATTTGTTTAGATATAATAGAATTTTTGAGATTATGTTATGCGAAAATGTTAAGATTTTTTTTAATTACTAAATGTGTTTAAAATCTTATAAACGTATTAAAACTCGAAATAAAGTTGCTAGTTTTTTTTTTAAACAAAACTGCTAGATTTGTTAACTTATAACTAAAAACAATAAGCTTTGTTTTTAATTACTCGATTTGTAAAAATGTATCTAAATTTTTTTACAGGTATTAAAATTCTAGAAAATGTTGCTAGGTTTTAGCAATGCTGCTAGATTTGTCAAGTTAAAGCAAAACGTTTGGAATCAATAATTTTTACTAGATTTGTTTAACATTTTTTAAGCTTATTAAAATTGTATATAAATTTGCTAGGTTGTTTAAACAAGATTGCTAGATTTATTACGACAATAAAACGTGTGAAGTTCATAATTGTTCCAAAAATAATGTTTTCTTTAATTATTAGATTTATAAAGATTTGTTTAATATTTTTCTACAGCCATTGAAATTCTAGTAAAAGTTGCTAGGTTCCTTCAACAATATTAAAATATAATAGTCTTTGAAATTAAATTAATTAACTTTTAAATTTCCGCCGTGTTGTGGTGGGTCGCTTGAACCTCATTTACTGCGCTGACGGAACCAGAGTTCAAACCCCCGTAACGTCTAGAATATATAACATCTTGGTAGGTTCTCTTTTCGCAGGTCTGGCAAATTTGCAAGGTGTTTGTAGAAATACAAATGCACGCGAGAGAAATAATCGGAGAACTGCGACAGCTGTGATAAACCGAAAAGATATATAGAAATTGCTGGATTTGTTTTAAACTTTACGTTCCGTTCATTAAAATTGTACACAAATTTTTTAGTTTTTTTTAAATAAAGTAGCTAGATTTGTTCTATTCTATAAAAAAATATGTTAGTTAAGATATAACGAAATGTTTGAAATTCAAAATTGTTCCAAAAACAATGAGATTCTAGAAGTAGCAATATTGCTAGATTTTTTAAGATATAACAAAAACAAATGTTTGCAAAAATATTAAGATGTTTTAATTTACTATATTTGTCTAAAATTTTCTGATCTCATTAAAATTGTTATTTTGTTTAAACAATATTGCTAGATTTCTTAAGATATAACAAAATGTTTGACGTTTATAATTGTTCCAAAAATAAGTTTTTCGTAATTATCAGATTTGTTTTAATTCTTTCAGTCATTGAAATTCTAGAAAAAGTTGCTAGGTTTCTAAACAATATTGCTGGATTTGTTTTAAACTTTACGTTACGTTTATTAAAATTGTACACAAATTTGTTAGTTTTTTTTTTAATAAAGTAGCTAGATTTGTTCTGTTCTATAAAAAAATGATATGTTAGTTAAGATATAACGAAATGTTTGTAGTTCAAAATTGTTCTAAAAACAATGACATTCTAGAAGTAGCAATATTGCTAGATTTGTTAAGATATAACAAAAACAAATGTTTGCAAAAATATTAAGATTTTTTAATTTACTAGATTTGTCTAAAATTTTCTAAACTCATTAAAATTGTTAGTTTGTTTAAACAATATTGCTAGATTTCTTAAGATATAACAAAATGTTTGACGTTTATAATTGTTCCAAAATAACAAAGTTTTTTGTTATTATCAGATTTGTTTAAATTCTTTCAGTCATTGAAATTCTACAAAAAGTTGCTAGGTTTCTAAACAATATTGCTAGATTTGTTTAGATATAATAGAATCTTTGAAATTATGTTATCCGACAATATTA
Source organism: Aquatica leii (assembly GCA_035610365.1). Taxonomy (NCBI): domain Eukaryota; kingdom Metazoa; phylum Arthropoda; class Insecta; order Coleoptera; family Lampyridae; genus Aquatica; species Aquatica leii. Next base: position 50,844,406 of record CM069438.1, on the reverse strand, counting down.
AGATTTTTTTTAATTACTAAATTTATTTAAAATCTTATAAACGTATTAAAACTCGAATTAAAGTTGCTAGTTTTTTTTAAACAAAACTGCTAGATTTGTTAACTTATAACTAAAAACAAGAAGCTTTTCTTTTAATTACTCGATTTGTAAAAATGTATCTAAATTTTTTTACAGGTATTAAAATTCTAGAAAATGTTGCTAGGTTTCTAAACAATATTGCTAGATTTGTTTAGATATAATAGAATCTTTGAAATTATGTTATCCGACAATATTAAGATTTTTTTTAATTACTAAATTTATTTAAAATCTTATAAACGTATTAAAACTCGAATTAAAGTTGCTAGTTTTTTTTAAACAAAACTGCTAGATTTGTTAACTTATAACTAAAAACAAGAAGCTTTTCTTTTAATTACTCGATTTGTAAAAATGTATCTAAATTTTTTTACAGGTATTAAAATTCTAGAAAATGTTGCTAGGTTTTAGCAATGCTGCTAGATTTGTCAAGTTATAACAAAACGTTTGGAATCAATAATTTTTACTAGATTTGTTTAACATTTTTTAAGCTTATTAAAATTGTATATAAATTTGCTAGGTTGTTTAAACAAGATTGCTAGATTTATTACGACAATAAAACGTGTGAAGTTCATAATTGTTCCAAAAGTAATAAGGTTTTCTTTAATTATTAGATTTATAAAGATTTGTTTAATATTTTTCTACAGCCATTGAAATTCTAGTAAAAGTTGCTAGGTTCCTTCAACAATATTAAAATATAATAGTCTTTGAAATTAAATTAATTAACTTTTAAATTTCCGCCGTGTTGTGGTGGGTCGCTTGAACCTCATTTACTGCGCTGACGGAACCAGAGTTCAAACCCCCGTAACGTCTAGAATATATAACATCTTGGTAGGTTCTCTTTTCGCAGGTCTGGCAAATTTGCAAGGTGTTTGTAGAAATACAAATGCACGCGAGAGAGATAATCGGAGAACTGCGACAGCTGTGATAAACCGAAAAGATATATAGAAATTGCTGGATTTGTTTTAAACTTTAGGTTACGTTCATTAAAGTTGTACACAAATTTATTAGTTTTTTAAATAAAGTAGCTAGATTTGTTCTATTCTATAAAAAAATGATATGTTAGTTAAGATATAACGAAATGTTTGAAGTTCAAAATTGTTTCAAAAACAATGAGATTCTAGAAGGAGCAATATTGCTAGATTTTTTAAGATATAACGAAAACAAATGTTTGCAAAAATATTAAGATTTTTTAATTTATTAGATTTGTCTAAAATTTTCTAAACTCATTAAAATTGTTAGTTTGTTTAAACAATATTGCTAGATTTCTTAAGATATAACAAAATGTTTGAAATCTATAATTTGTGTAGAAATGATAAGATTTTTTTTAATTAGTAGATTTATTTTAAATACTTTAAACTTATTAAAATTCTACACTAAGATGCTAGCCATTCTACACAAGATTGCTAGATTTGTTAAGATATAATAAAATGTTTGGAGTTAGTAGTTGTTCTAAAAATAATAAGATTTTTTTTAGTTATCAGATCTGTAAAAATTTGTTTAAATTCTTCTACAGCTATTGAAATTCTAAAAAAAGTTGCTAGATTATATAAGCAATACTGCTAGATTTGTTAAGATTAAACAAAATTTATTAAATAATAAGATTTTTTATTTAATAGACTTGTAAATATTTATTTAACTTTCTCAAGTTAATAAATTTTTAAGAATTGCTAGATTCTTTTAGAAAAGGTAACTAGATTTTTCATGATACGATGCACGACGAGAAAGTTTTTATTTTTTATTTTTTTCTAATACATATATATTTTTACATTTTTTTATTTTTAAAACTTAATTTTTATGAATCTTGTTTTTATAGAACATTTTTGCTTTCATTCTTTTTTACTCTTGCGGTTTTATTTAACTCGAATGTTGTTTCTAAAAAAGATATCTTGGTGATTCTGGCTCTGACATCATTCTTCTATTTTTTTATCGCATTGGAACACTGTGCTGAAAAACCTTAAAATAATTTAAGCCTGAAATTTTTTTGACGAATTTACTTCACTCGGTTTTTTTGCCGCACACCACCATTTTTTTAGCATTTCTATAATTGTTACTCTTATCGAACAGGTACGTTGCATAAGGATTCCACCTCGTAGTTGCTACGGGTTCTATTGATTTTTACAGAACGTAAATTAATTAAATCAATTTGATGACTTTTGTATACGCGTAACAAGGACTTCCATCTTTGGATCAAAAGTTTCGCGGAAACTAATCCAAAATTCTATTTTTGTTGGGCTATTACCAAGCCGACTCGCGAATTTTTGAACATTTCCTCGTAGTACTTTTGGTTTAATTTTAGTTTTTTTCCTCTAAACAATCTCGACATGATCAAACATCTTGAAATATATTTAAAACAAACGTAATCAAAGTTGGCCGTGATCGAAGTCGAAGGTCTTTGAAAAAAAATCTTGTCAGTGTGCCTCTACAATAATTGTAACAATTTTTTGCTATTACTTAACGGGTGGCTAAAAAAAATTAACTTAGTGGGCGTTGGAGAGGCCAATACAGGGTTGCGCCGAAACGTTTGTCAGGGAGGCGCTACTTCCTAAATTGCCAAATTCGCGAACCATATTCGGAATTGATTGAATTAACACATGTCGTTTACGTCATTTTTTTTTTCGAACGCAACTGTATTTTTATTTAGTTAGCTCGGATTGCGTTTTGTTTTAAATTTGGAGCGGTTGTTAATAAAATGGCGTTGCTCGGACATTTTTGGTTTGGAAAGAATATTTATTTTAGGCGGAGGTGTCAAGTCAATCATCAATTAAATTATAAATACCTCGAGATTTACCACAAAACAAATCCATAAACATCGAAATTTTACATTGTTCGACGGCGTTAAAAAATTAGAGAAGTGACCATAGACCACCAACGCAGACGGTACAAATCAAGATTTTAGAAAGGGAAAAAAGGAATGATTAATATAAGAAAAATTTCTTCTTCGTAATCAAAGACCGACAAGGTGATTTCCTTCACGAGTCCACGTATACCACCGCCCTTTAGTTTACACAAAAAGACCACCGCACCGAAATTATTCGATCGGCACTAATTACAGAGAACTTGTACAAATAGTAGTAAATTAGGTTGGTAAACGACTGTTGATGGATTTTTCATCCCCCAAAATATGTTATAACCAATAAAAGCATTAAATAAAACGTCAAAACGATCTAGGCAGCGGCGCCTCCGGCTCAAAGGACCACCACGATGACAAACGAGCATCATCAACAAGCGAAAAGATTACTACTCGTCAGCTGCGATTCAAATTATTGTCCGCATAAAAAAATCGCTTCAAGAATGCCACATTCGAGGATTAAGTTTTCCCTTAGAAGGACAAAAAGGCTCTATGCACCAGCGCCTACTTGCATTCTTTCACGTTTTGTCTTTTTATGGCGGTTAACTTTATAGGTGTTAATGGTGGTCGTTTTGTACAAGTCAAAACGATTCGGAAAAAAATACGTTCGAGTTATATAAAAATCGAGCGTAAGTATTTTGTTTTTGAGGTTTCAAGGACACCGTTTGAAAACGTGTACAGACACGAATTCGGGTTGATTGTTTATTTAATTTTCGACGTTTGTTTTATTCATAAGATAATTCCGCTAGTTTTTATGTGAACTATTTAATAATGCGTACCGGGTCAAAAAAAATATAAACGCGCAAGGACGTGTTTTACGAGGTTCAGGGAGAAAGTCGATTGTACTAACTCAAAGCTGGACGAAATTACACCGAAACGTCGTTTATCCCGTTCAGAGTTGTGTTGTGGTTGGATCTGTTTTAAACAACCAGTTTTACCAATGTAGACTACAGTACACGAACAGGAAGTTTAGTATACGAGATCAAAGTGATTTTTTTAAATTTTAATGACAATGTATGATGGAGATTAAAAAAGAAGTAAGAATTTTTGGAATTTGTGAAAACATTTTAATTAGTTTATTTGGCGGTTAGTAGTGTGAAGCAGTGACGTGGGTGGCTTCTGACTTAAATGCAGAATCGATAATTTACGACTTATATAAGTAATAAAATGAATTCGTCGAAATTTTCTTAAAGATTAATTAACCGATAGGTTGTCTTTAGTCTAAAGAAGATGAAGCAGTCGAATGGTGTGAAGTGACAGATCGTTTGGAATTAATGACGATCACGATATCGCAGTCGGACGCTGCAGGATCACAATTGTTTATCAAACGGTTGACACGGCAATTCCATTAAACAATACATTCCTTTTAGTCCCGTCCTAATAAAGTTAATACGGACCGACAAATCGGGATTTTTAAGATAGTCGAACAAGATCTCGGGTGGTGGAATGTCTTCATTTTACAACCAGAAGATTTAAGTAATTGGTTTTAAATTTAGCTTAAACCGCAACTTAGATGTGACATTTATTCCTTTTACGTATTTACGAAGAATTCTTTCTTTCGTGTGCGATCGGCGACGCCGCCGGTTCGAATAATTTATTATTTAAGATCGTATCTCGAGCGGAGATTGATGCTTAACGACGACGCGAAGGAATCTGTTCCAGTTTTAGAAAATTTACTAATTAATAAGTAGATTAATTGGAGGATCCCACGTTTTCGATTCGTGACCTTGGACGCGTTTCAAACGGGAGCCGACGCGATAAATAAAGTCGTAAGAAAAAGTTTTTGAAACGCCACCGATTCCAGACTTGGATTACGTTTGGCAGAGACGATCGAATCTTTTGGCAATCGCCGTTTTATGGTTTTTTTATGATAACTGGCGCGGTTGGATCGGATCAAAAAATAAAGATCTTTTCAGATCGCAACGTCTAACTCTTTTTGTAGTTTTTACGATTGATTCTATTTTTGTTTCAAACACTTTCATGCTCCAGAAGATTTTCACAGAAATAGAAAGACAAAACAATCAAGCAGAAATGTAAGAAATAACGAATTGCCTCAAAAGCGGCGTATCACAGGGTTCTAAACTTGGAACCTTATTGTAAAATGTATCGTTTAAAAGAAAAAGTCATAGTTTTGAGGGCAATCTATTTTTTTATTGCAACGGTTTTGAATTATTTTTTTATTGGTTCTTCCACATTAACTTGGACCTTAAGCCACGCCTTCTTTTAGGTCGTAACCAATCAGAGTTATAGTTACCAACCGTGACGTAACAAGATAACTAATATGTAAGTTTACTATAGTGAACAGTTCGTCTAATATTGATACTTGTCAAAATTGTCTTCATTATCGTTTTTTGGTTGTGTTTCTGTACTTTTGATTTTGAACTCAATTTCGATATACATTTTTTTAAGAAGCTTTCACTCGTGTCTTTAACGTTAGTTTCGTCGCCTTTGAGTTTGGAAGTGGTGCGAATAATGGGGTCGTCGTTAATTATTTTTTCATAGCTTGTACGCATTAAAAATTCCCGCTCTATAGTGTGCTCGGTCGTGCTTATCTTGGCCGCTATGGAACGGTATATGGTTATTATACCTAATGTCCTATACATCAAGCTCGTCTTTGACGGTTTTTAACAGAAATGTTTCATATAATCATTGTTTTGTCCTCGTTTTAAGTTTTAGCATGTCGTCGCCTAATGTACTTACCAACAGTAAAATTGGTCGCCAAAATTAGCTACAAAACTCGTAGTGTTTATACGCTCGATTAATTTTTTTGAGTATTAGAATGGGTTAATAGTAATCGGTTATTTTGTCGGTTATAATTTGGAACAGTTATAGTTTAACAAATCACTTTGGTGTTGAGCTGACGCTTACGGCATTGGATGTTTCTAAATTATTTGCGTCGGTTAATTTACGAGTTTTGGAGATTGTAAACCGGTAGTAGTAATCGGTTACAAACCGGGTTAACCGACGTACTATTATTATTTAAAGTGTAATGTTCGTTAAATCGAATTGTTGTAGTGTTGAGCTGGCGGTCATTTGTCATTTAAACGTAACCGGTTTTATGATGTAAGCATAAGTATTCGATTTTTCTAAATTAGTTGCACTGAAGTTTTGCAGGATAATAGAAATCGGTTATTAATCGGGTGAATGTCCGTATTGTTATGATAATGAGAAAACTTTGGAACTGTTATGTTTTAAGGAATCACTTCGGTGTTGTGCTGACGTTTCTTTAACCGCAACCGGTTTTCGGTTTAAGCGGACTGGATGTTTCTAAATTACTTACGACAATTAATTTACGAATTATGTTTATAGCGCTTGGGGATTGTCAAGCGGTAATAGTAACCGGTTATAAAACGGGTTAACCGTACTACTATTTTTATTTAAAAAGTGTTTGTTAAATTGTATTACTTTAGTGTTGAGCTGGCGGTTATTTGTTATTTAACCGTAACCGGTTTTCTGATGATAGCTTACGGATTTTTTAAAAGTATCTGCAATTGTTTACGGTACAGTTTTGCGTATTGTAAATCGATAATAGCAATCGTTTATTAACTGGGTGAACGATCGTACTATTTTTATTTAAAGAAGTTTTGGGATTTGTCGATTATGATAATGAAAAAACTTTGAAACTGTTATGTTTTAACGAATCACTTCGCGCTCGTTTAACCGAAACCGGTTATCCGGTTTAAGCATACGGATTGGATGTTTCTAAATTATTTACGACAGATAATTTACGAATTATGTTTATAGCGCTTGGTGCTTAGGTTTGGGGATTGTCAAGCGGTAGTAACCGGTTATAAACCGGATTAACCACAGCACTATTTTTATTTAAAACAAGTGTTCGTTAAACTGTCTTATTTTAGTGTTGAGCTGGCGGTTTTCTGATGTAAGCTTACAGATTTTTAAAAATGATATGCAATAGTTTACGGTGCAGTTTTACGTATTGTAAATCGATAATAGCAATCGTTTATTAACCGGGTGAACGGTCTTACTATATTTATTTAAAGAAATTTTTGGATTTGTCGGTTATGAATCACTTCGGTGTTGACTTGGTGCTCGTCTAACCGAATCCGGTTTTCGGGTTTAAGCATAGGGATTGGATGTTTCTAAATTGTTTGCGACAATTAATTTACGAGTTGTTTGTAGGGCTGAGGTTAGGGGATTGTAAACTGGTTACAAACTGGCGTAACCGCCGTACTATTTTTAATTAAAAGAAGTGTTCGTCAAATCGAATTATTTTGTTGTTGAGCGGGCGCTCACTGATCATTTAACCGTAACCGGTTTCCTGATGTAAGCTTACGGATTTAAAAAAATTATATGCAATTGTTTACGGTACAGTTTTGCGTATTGTAAATCGATAAAGCAATCGTTTATTAACTGGGTGAACTGCCGTACTATTTTTATTTAAAGAAGTTTTGGAATTTGTCGATTATGATAATGAAAAAACTTTGAAACTATTATGTTTTAACGAATCACTTCGGTGTTGAGCTGGCGCTCGTTTAACTGAAACCGGTTATCCGGTTTAAGCATACGGATTGGATGTTTCTAAATTGTTTGCGGCAATTAATTTACGAGTTGTTTGTAGGGCTGAGGTTAGGGGATTGTAAGCTGGTTACAAACTGGCGTAACCACCGTACTATTTTTATTTTTACCGAATTATTTGTCATTTGTCCGTAACCGGTTTTCTGGTGTAAGCATACAGATCGGATTTTATTTAATAATTTGCGGTGCAATTTTTTGTATTGTAAACCTATAACAGCAATCGGTTAATAACCTGGTAAACGGCCGTACTATTTTTATTTATGGAAGTATTTAGTTTTGTTCGTTATAATAACGAGAAAACTTGAACCGTGACCAGTTTTCTGATGTAAACATAGATTGGATTTTTTCCTAGTGTAAACCGATAGTAGTCATCGGTTAAGAAGCACTGTGCTATTTTATTTTAAAGAAACTGGTTTGGTTTCGTGTAGCAACAAAAAAACATTTTGGACGGTTCTGGTTTAACGAATCGTTTTGGAGTTGTGCTGCCGTTTATTTGTTATTTAACGGTAACCGCTTTTCGGATGTAAGCATTGATTAGGTTTTTCTTAATTTATTGAAACAGTTTTGCTTAGTGTAAACCGATAATAATAATCGGTTAGTAACCGGATTAACCGCTATACTATTTTTAATTAAAGAAATCTTTGGTTATGTCGGTTATAATAACGAGAAAAGTTTTGACATAAGGGTCACCGGTTAATAACCGGGTGATCCGCTGTACTATTTTTATTTAAACAAATTTGGTTTTGTCGGTTATATTAACGAAAATGCTTTTTGAACCTTTATGGTTTAACAAATCATTTCGTTGTTGTGCTGGCGCTCATTTTTGATTTAACCGTAACCGGTTTCTTGATGTAAGCTTACGGATTGGATTTTTCTTAATTAGAATAGTTTTGCGTATAGTGAATTGATTATAGTCATCGGTTAATAACCGGGTGAAGCTTCTGTAGTATGTTTATTTAAAGAAATATTTGATTTTGTAGGTTACACGAGAAAACTTTTGGAACGGTTATGGTTTAAAGAATTATTTTGGTGTTGTGTGGCGCTTATTTGATATTTAACCGTAACCGGTTTTCTGATGTATACGGATTGGGTTTTTCTTAATTAATTGCAACCGTTTTGCGTAGTATAAGCCGATAATAATAAGCGGTTAATAACCGGGTAAACCGCTATAATATTTCTATTTAAAGAAACCTTTAGTTTTGTCGGTTATATTAACTAAAAGGTTTTTGGACTCTTAGTGGTTTAACCAATCATTTCGTTGTTGTGCTGGCATTCATTTCTCATTTAACTGTAACCGGTTTCTTGATGTCAGCTTACGGATTGGATTTTTCTTAATTAGAATAGTTTTGCGTATAGTGAATTGATTATAGTCATCGGTTAATAACCGGGTGAAGCTTCTGTAGTATTTTTATTCAAAGAAATATTTGATTCCGTCGGTTACACGAGAAAACTTTTGGAACGGTTATGGTTTAACGAATTATTTTGGTTTTGTGTGGCGCTTATTTGAAATTTAACCGTAACCGGTTTTCTGATGTAAGCATACGGATTGGATTTTTCTTAATTAATTGCAACAGTTTTGCGTAGTGTAAACCGATAATAATAAATGGTTAATAACCGGGTAAACCGCTATACTATTTTTATTTAAAGAAATCTTTGGGTATGTCGGTTATAATAACGAGAAAACTTTTGGAATAAGCGTCACTAGTTAACAACCAGGTGATCTGCCGTACTATTTTTATTTAAACAAATATTTGGTTTCGTCGGTTATATCAACGAAAAGGCTTCTGGAACCTTACTAGTTTAACGAATCATTTCGTCATTTCTCATTTAACCGTAACCGGTTTCTTGATGTAAGCTTACGGATTGGATTTTTCTTAATTAATTACAACAGTTTTGCGTAGAGTAAATTGATTATAGTCATCGGTTAATAATTGGGTGAACCTCCTGTAGTATGTTTATTTAAAGAGATATTTGATTTTGTCGGTTACTCGAGAAAACTTTTGGAACGGTTATGGTTTAACGAATTATTTTGGTGTGCTGTGGCGCTTAATTGATATTTAACCGTAACCCTTTTTCTGATGTAAGCATACGGATTGGGTTTTTCTTAATTAGTTGCAACAGTTTTGCGTAGTGTAATCATATAAGAGTCACCGGTTAATAACCGGGTAATTTGCTGTGCTATTTTTATTCAAACAAATACTTGTTTCGTCGGTTATATCAACGAAAAAGCTTTTGGAACCTTACTGGTTTAACGAATCATTTCGTCATTTCTCATTTAACCGTAACTGGTTTCTTGATGTAAGCTTACGGATTGGATTTTTCTTAATTAATTACAACAGTTTTGCGTAGAGTAAATTGATTATAGTCATCGGTTAAAAACCGGGTGAAGCTTCTGTAGTATTTTTATTGAAAGCAATATTTGATTTTGTCGGTTACACAAGAAAACTTTTGGAAGAGTTATGGTTATAACGAATCTTTTTGGTGTTGTGTGGCGCTTACTTGATATTAAACCGTAACCGGTTTTCTGATGTGAGCATAAGGGTTGGATTTTTCTTAATTAATTGCAACCGTTTTGCGTAGTGTAAACTGATAATAATAAGCGGTTAATAACCAGATGAACCGCTATACTATTTTTATTTAAAGAAATCTTTGGGTATGTCGGTTATAATAATAACGAGAAAACTTTTGGAATAAGCGTCACTAGTTAACAGCCAGGTGATCTGCCGTAATATTTTTATTTAAACAAATATTTGGTTTCGTCGGTTATATCAACGTAAAAGCTTTTAGAACTTTAGTGATTTAACGAATGATTTCGTTCTTGTGCTGGCGCTCATTTTTGATTTAACGGTAACCGGTTTCTTGATGTAAACTTACGGATTGGATTTTTCTTAATTAGAACAGTTTTGCGTATAGTGAATTGATTATAGTCATCGGTTAATAACCGGGTGAAGCTTCTGTAGTATTTTTATTTAAAGAAATATTTGATTTTGTCGGTTACACGAGAAAACTTTTGGAACGGTTATGGTTTAACGAATTATTTTGGTGTTGTGTGGCGCTTATTTGATATTTAACCGTAACCGGTTTTCTGATGTGAGCATACGGATTGGATTTTTCTTAATTAATTGCAACAGTTTTGCGTAGTGTAAGCCAATAATAGTAAGCGGTGAATAACCGGGTCAACCGCTATACTATTTTTATTTAAAGAAATCTTTGGGTATGTCAGTTTTGATAACGAGAAAACTTTTGGAATAAGAGTCACCGGTTAATAACCGGGTGATCCGCCGTACTATTTTTATTTAAACAAATATTTGGTTTCGTCGGTTATATCAACGAAACTTTCAAAGCCTTAGTGGTTTAACGAATGATTTCGTTGTTGTGGTGGCGCTCATTTCTAATTTAACCGTAACCGGTTTCTTGATGTAAGCTTACGGATTGGATTTTTCTTAACAAGAACAGTTTTTGGAACGTTAGTGATTTAACGAATGATTTCGTTCTTGTGCTGGCGCTCATTTTTGATTTAACCGTAACCGGTTTCTACATCAAGCTTACGGATTGGATTTTTCTTAATAAGAACAGTTTTGCGTATAGTGAATTGATTATAGTCATCGGTTAATAACCGGATGAAGCTTCTGTAGTATTTTTATTTAAAGAAATATTTGATTTCGTCGGTTACACGAGAAAACTTTTGGAACGGTTATGGTTTAAGGAATTATTTTGGTGTTGTGTGACGCTTAATTGATATTTAACCGTAACCGGTTTTTTTATGTGAGCATAAGGATTGAATTTTTCTTAATTAATTGCAACAGTTTTGCGTAGTGTAAACATATAAGAGTCACCGGTTAATAACCGGGTAATTCGCCGTACTATTTTTATTCAAACAAATATTTGGTTTCGTCGGTTATATCAACGAAAAAACATTTGCGATGGTTATGGTTTAACGAATTATTTTAGTGTTCTGCTTCGCTTACTTCTCATTTAAGTAACCGGTTTTCTGATAGAGAGATATCTATTGCATTTTTCTTAATTAATTGCAACAATTTTTGCGTTTCGTAAACCGATAATAGTCATCGGTTAATAATCGGTTCAATCGCCGCAGTAGTTTTATTTAAATAATTGTTTGGTTTTGTCGGTTACAATAACGAGAAAGCTTTTCTAACGGTTATAGGTTAACGGTTTATTTTGGTAGTGCTGGCGTTCACTTGCCATTTAACCGTAACCGTTTTTATGATGTAAGCATAGATTGCATTTTTCTTAATTAATTGCAGCATTTTGCGTAGTTTAAACCGATAATAGTCATCGGTTAATAATCAGATGTATTTTTATTTTAAAAAATTTTTGGTTTTGTCAGTTCTAGCAACGAAAAAACATTTGCTACGGTTATGGTTCAACGAATTATTTTGGTGTTTTGTTGGCGCTAATTTGTCATTTAACCGTAATCAATTTTTTGTATACGGATTAGATTTTTCTAAAGTAATTGCTGCGTTGCGTATTGGAAACCGATAATACTAACCGGGTTAACCGCCGCTTTTTTCTTCAAACTATGCAGTAAATTTTGTTGTTATTGACGAGAAAATTGTTTTGTTTGAATAATTTCAAAACTGAGCTGATGTTAATTTGCCACGAAACCGTAACCGATGGTGTTTATAACAAAACATGCTAAAAGTGGTTAATAACCGATTTTTATAAAATATTGACTTTAATTGCAAAACTACTAAAGATTTATAGTTTCTGTTGACTCCTTTTTATCATGGTGAGGTTTTAAGTTGTAGAACGGTTTTGGTGTAACGAATACTTTTTGGTGTTACGTTAGCTTCTATTTAGTATTTAACCGCAACCGGGCGTTAATTTGTATTTGTAGGGCTAAGGTTTTGCGTATTGTAAATTATGAAAAGCCACGAAACTATAAGCAATTGTATTTAAAGTGCCAAATGCCAAAGCTAAACCGGTTAATGACCGGTTGTCTAAAAGTTGGTGTTTAACCGCAACCGGTTTGCTATACGAATTGAATGTTTCTGAATTATTTGGGATGTTAAATTACGATATGTGTTTGTATCGCTGCGGTTTTGCGGATTGTAAATCGTTAGTAATCGGTTACAAACCAAGCTAACTGCCGTATTTTTAATGATTTAAAGAGAAACATTAAGCTTTGTACTTTTCGTTATTGACGAGAAGTTCGTTTTGTTTGAATAATTTCAGTATTGAGTTTGGTGTAACGAATCACTTTGGCGTTGAGTTGACGCTTATTTGGAACTTAACCGCAACTGGTTTTCCGGCTTAAGTACACGAATGTTGATAAATTAATTGGGACGTTAATTTAGGAATTGTGATTGTAGCGCTAAGGTTTTGATTATTGTAAACCGGTAATAGTAATCGGTTACAAACCGGGTTAACCGTCTAGCAATAAGTTTCGCCTTTTTCGTTATTGACGTCAAGTTTGATTTGTTTGAATAATTTTCAATGTTAAGTAAATGTTAGTTTGCCATGAAACCATAACCGATTGTGTTTATACTGCGAAACACCAAAGCGGTTAATAACCGGTTTTAGTAAAATATCGACTATAGTTGCAAAACAATAAAACGTTTTAGGTGCTTATTGACATCAGTTATAATAATGAAGTTTTAAGCTGTAAGAAGAACCGGTTATTAGGAATCGGTTACCGTGACCAGTTAGAATAGTTTTTGTTTTAGAAACACAAACTAATTGGGGTTTTTATGTTTTCAGAGGCATGTTCGTCGCGCACGACGCCAAAACCAAGGCCACCGGCGCCAACGGCACGGCCGAACATCACATTCCACACGTACGAATGTCCACCAGCTTATGCCGCGTGGTATTGCCTTAACGGTGCTACCTGTTTCACCGTAAAAATAGGAGATTCCCTTCTTTATAATTGCGAGTAAGTACTTCATACGGTTTCGGTTAAGTTCCGGTTATAACCGTTTGTTGCTTTTAGGTGTACAGAAGGTTATATGGGTCCTAGATGCGAATACAAAGATCTGGACGGTTCATATATGCGTAAGTGTTTTGTTTGGTACCGTGGAGGTTGTTGTTAATAGTTGTTGTTGTAGCGTCGCAACGTGGTTTTATGCTGGAAACGGCGAGCATAGCTGGAGGTGCAGCGATAGCAGTATTACTAGTAGTCATCTTATGTGTGGTGATATACGTCAATTATTGGCGAAAAAATAAAACGACAAGAACTTCGACTGATTGTATAGATGGATGTTCGAGTTCACATCGACCAAATCAACCGACATTTGGTACAAGATGGAGAACGACATCGCCCGATTTACCCATGCGAACGAATAACGACACAGCAAGTGAAAAGCAAAGGGTCGAACTTCACCAAGTCACTACGTTATTGACTTCGCCTAATCAACCGTCGCGCGTGTAGTTATTATGTATACTTGACCTTAAGTGATTATAATAAAAGTGTAATTTAAAAGAAACTTTTTGTATAAAAAAATTATTTAAACAAAAGTGTGTAGCACTTGTTATATGCAGCTTTGCTAAAAAAAATTAACTTATTTTATTTTTATATACAACGGGCAGCTTTTCTGCTATTTATTGTGTCAATTTTTTTGACAGCACTGTATAAAAAAATGTTGAATACGTATAACATTATTATTGTGTTTTATTTTTTAGTGTTTCACGATTTTTTTTGTACAAGTCTGAACTTGTTGTGTCGTAGGTAAATTAGTACCTCTACGGAGGTATAATCTCGGTTGCAATAGTTTTAAATTTAATTATACCAATAGTAAATATTACATTCCTAAGTACCTGTAATTGTTACTCTTCGAGTAGAGTAGAAGTTGCAGGCACCTCGCGTTAAAATTGAACAATATCTCAGGTTCCATACACACTAGTTTGCCTTAAAAACACAATTTGTTTTTTTCCTTCTTTTTTGTAAATAGAATGTAGATATGCAGTAATTAATTAATCTTCCAGTTAGTGCACTGCGTCCTAGATTAATTAAGATGTTGTAATGTAGCTACGCAGTGTGGTTTTTGACTAACTTTAAAAAGGGATTAAAAACGAAAAAAATGACACCAGAAACCCCACTACTTATCTACTACTTTGAATATTTCTAAGCACTTTGTTCCTAACTTATTATAAGTGTAATTACGTTCTTATAATTATTATTATTAATTAATTACTCTAGTGTGTGTGCCAATTACCAAAAGCGCAAATATCATCTCGTTGTCTTTGTTGATTTTTAAATTCTTTTAAATTGCCGCTTATATTTGTGTTTTTGGTGACGGTACTGTTACCTATTTAGTAGCCAGTTCGTGTCGTGAATTTATCAAATTTACGTCTTCAAACCAAAGTTGTCCCGTCCCCTCTTCAAAAACCGAATGTGGTTGTCTTTTTTTCGTACTGCTTGTTGTGCGCGTGTTTTAATCGCATGCTCGTTAACGGTGCGGTACTTAAAAATGCACCTTTTTTGAAGTATTGTACGTGTTAAATGCACTTCTGTCTCAATTCCTTTTTTACAACAAACGTTTGGCTTCGAAAAGTGAAAAAAACTTTTATTATTATTGTCGTTCAATGTAAATAGTATCGAATTCACAAGTGTTAGAATATTTGTTTCTCTATTGAATTCCACATAAGATTTAATATAGAAAAACGATATTAAAATAAAATTTGTCGTATTGAATAATATCTTATTATTAACGAAACCTTTTTATTTAATTTTAAAAGAATTTAAAAAAGTAGTTCGTGCGTATTTTGGTAGATCGAATTATATTAACTCGGTAAAGTAGATTCCTACAAGGATAAGTAAATAAAATGGATTTGAAAGAACCGGAACCGCCATTAAAAAAACTAAAACGAGAATTAGAACACACTGATTCATCCAAAAGTAAGTGTATTTATCTAAGACTTATTAATCATATTTTCGTTTTAGCAGCGGACGTATCGGTCGATCCCAAAACGTCGAAACCTGTGAATAGGTTATGTCCTTATTTAGATACAATAAATAGGCAATTCCTCGACTTTGACTTCGAAAAGCTATGCTCAGTTTCTTTAACCCGAATCAATGTATACGCTTGTTTAGTATGTGGGAAGTATTTCCAAGGCCGCGGTACAAACACTCACGCTTATACACATTCCGTTGCCGAAAGTCACCACGTCTTTCTGAATCTACACACTTTGAAGTTTTATTGTCTACCTGATAACTACGAAATTATAGGTAAGCACTAACAAATTATATGATAAATTATTAACACACAGTTATAGATTCCTCTTTAGACGATATTAAATACGTCTTAAATCCAACGTTTACCGAAAACCACATACGTTACTTAGACTCTAGCACTAAGTTATCACGTGCAATTGATGGTTCTTTATACATGCCAGGTATCGTTGGCCTCAACAATATTAAGGCTAACGATTATTGTAACGTAGTTCTACAAGTAAGTACTTGTTATGCAATCTGAGCACGCTTTAACGAATTTGTTTTAGTCATTATCTCATGTAGCTCCTTTGCGAAATTACTTTTTACGTGAGGAGAATTATAGTAAGGTTAAGAGACCGCCGGGCGATTCGATGTATACTTTAGTACAAAGGTTTGGGGAATTGATGCGCAAGTTGTGGAACCCGAGGAATTTTAAAGCGCACGTGTCGCCCCACGAGATGTTACAGGCCGTCGTGTTGTGGAGTAGGAAGAATTTTCAGTTTACTCAACAAGGTATGTGTTTTTTTATTAAATTTTAAAATTGTTGAGGTTAGGGTTAGGTTTTATGGTTATATATACAGGGTGATTCAAAAAGTTGTTCCTGTTTATGCTCATATTTCTTTGTGATTTTGTATTCATTGTTATACTGTTTATTGCTAGATGTCGCTACTCCACAATCTTGTTAATCTTGTTGTGCTGGGATAGGTTTCTTGATTGTTTTTTGTTTATGTTTTGCAATAGATCTTGTTAGTTTCCTGTCAAGTTGTCCTACAGAAGCCATTTTATTTTTTCAAAATAAGTGATCAAGTGATTATCAGGTCGTTTTTCTTAAACAATTGTATTTGACAGCATTCTGGATAGGTCTATGTGAAGTTAGATCTGGCTTAGCATACTTCATGACAATCTGAAATAACAAATGAAGTTAAAAGTGAAGCCAACATCGACCATTTTGGAAGTACGCATAACTATAGACAAGAGAAAGAACGACGATTATTTCACATAATAAAAACTTTATTTATGAATGCTATATCTGAATTTGTCTACTCTACAAGTAGGCAATTGTATTAAAACAATTAATTAAATACAATTAATTAATATTAATTGTATTTAATAGTTTCAATTGTTTATGTCAGTCAGCGATTTACTGCATGCTATAAACTTCTTTGCAATATACAGTTATACAAGGTGCGAAAAAAATGTGTTGCTATACCATCAGCTCAAGCGAGGGCGCTGGCATCGACGCACTTTATAACAGTTTTAGAACTGCTATAAAGTGCGTTTTATACTTTCTTTTGTTCAATTTGTGCATTGCAAAAGTTATGGTCTGTACTTCTTCTTTTTTTTTTTGCTACGTTTTTGTGGTTTTTGTGTTTAAGTCTACGCAAACTGTATGTTGTGTACAAATCTGACTACATTTTTTTGGTCTTTTTTTTCTATGGGCTGCATCTAGTTTTTGTTTTTTTTACAGTGTGAATAAGATAATTTTTGTCTATCGCACGTGGACAATTCTTTTGTCAGTTTTAGACTTTTTTGTTCTATTTGTGGATTGCCAAAGTTATGGTCTCTACTTGTTCTTCTTGGTTCTTTGTTTGCCACGTTTTTAAGTTTTGTGGGTTTAAGTCTACACAAACTTACTCCTCTCAGATTCTTGTTAATCATTTTTAGTTATCTTAGAGAACTTGTCTAAAACTTGATTACTTTGTTCTCGAATTCGATGAGTTTTTTTCACAAATCTGGCTACATTTTTCTTGGGTTTTTCTTCTTTGAGCTGAATCTAGGTTTTGGTTTCTTGCACTGTGACTGAGATTATTTTTGTCTCTGTTATGTGGACAACTCTTATGCCACTTTCAAGCTTTTTCTTTCAATTTGTGCATTGAAAAGTTATGGTTCCTACTTGTTTTTCTTGGTTCTTTGTTTGCCACGTTTTTAGGTTTTGTGGGTTTAAGTCTACACAAACTTACTCCTCTCAGATTCTTGTTAATCATTTTTGGTTACCTTAGAGAACTTGTCTAAAACTTGATTACTTTGTTCTCGAATTCGATGAGTTTTTTTTACAAATCTGGCTACATTTTTCTTGGGTTTTTCTTCTTTGAGCTGAATCTAGGTTTTGGTTTCTTGCACTGTGACTGAGATTATTTTTGTTTCTGTTATGTGGACAACTCTTCTGCCACTTTCAAACTTTTTCGTTCAATTTGTGAATTAAAAAGTTATGGTCTCTACTTGTTTTTCTTGGTTCTTTAGATTCCACATTTTTAGGTTTTGTGAGTTTAAGCCTACACAAACTCACTCCTCTCAGGTTCTTGTTAATCATTTTAGTTATCCTAGAAAACTTGTCTAAAACCTAACTATTTTGTTCTCGAATTCGATGATTCTTTCTACAAATTTGACTACAGTTTTTTGGGTTTTTCTTTTTGGGCTAGATCTAGATTTTGGTTTCTTGCACTGTGACTGAGATAATGTTTGTCTCTGTTACGTGGACAACTATTCTGTCACTTTTAGACTTTTTGGTTTAATTTGTGCATTGAAAACTTATGGTCTACTTGTTTTTCTTGGTTCTTTGGATTCCACATTTTTAGGTTTTGTGAGTTTAAGCTTGCACAAACTCACTAGTCTCAGTTTCTTGTTGATCATTTTTAGTTATCCTAGGGAACTTGTTTAAAACCTGACTATTTTGTTCTCGAATTCGATTTTTCTTTCTGCAAATCTGACTACATTTTTTTGGATTTCTCTTTTTTGGGCTAGATCTAGATTTTGGTTTCTTGTACTGTGACTGAGATTATTTTTGTCTCTGTTATGTGGACAACTCTTATGCCACTTTCAGGCTTTTTCGTTCAATTTGTGCATTAAAAAGTTATGGTCACTACTTGTTCTTCTTGGTTCTTTGGTTTCCACATTTTTAGGTTTTGTGAGTTTAAGCCTACACAAACTCACTCCTCTCAGGTTCTTGTTAACCATTTTTAGTTATCCTAGAGAACTTGTCTAAAACCTGACTATTTTGTTCTCGAATTCGATTATTCTTTCTACAAATCTGACTACATTTTTTTGGGTTTTTCTTTTTTGGGCTAGATCTATATTTTGGTTTCTTGCATTGTGACTGAGATTACTTTTGTCTTTGTTCTCAAATTCGATGAATTTTTTTACAAATCGGACTACATTTTTTTTGTGGTTTTTCCGCTCTTGCTTGCATCTAGTTTTTGTTTTTTTACAGTGTGAATAAGATAATTTTTGTCTATTGTACGTGGACAGTTCTCCTGTCAGTTTTAGATTTTTTTGCCTAATTGGTGCATTGCAAAAGTTATGGTTTTTACTTGTTTGTTCTTCGTTTGTCACGTTTTTTGGTTTTGTGGGTTTAAATCTACACAAATTCAGTCCTGTCAGGTTCTTGTACATTTAATAATTGTTTTGTTGTCTTAGAGATCTTGTCTGAAACCCGACCACTTTGTTCTCAAATTTGATGAATTTTTCAACAAATCTGACTACATGTTTTTGGTTTTTTTACAGTGCGACTGAGATTATTTTTGTCTCTGGTACATGGACAGTTCTTCTGTTCGTTTTAGGCTTATTTTTGTTCAATTTGTGCATTGCAAACGTTATGGTCTTGTTTTTTGTTTGCTATCTTCTCTGGTTTTGTGGGTTTAAACCTACACTAACTCAGTCCTGTCAGGTCTTTGTCACTTTATTTTTTTGTTGTCTTAAAGGACTTCCCTCAAACCCGACCACTTTGTTCTCAAATTCTATGAGTTTTTTTAAAAATCTGACTACATGTTTTTGGTTTTTTTGCTGTTTGGGCTGCATCTAGTTTTTAGTTTTTTACACTGTGTGATTGAGATCATCTTTGTCTCTGGTACATGGACAGTTCTTCTGACGTTTTAGACTTTTTTGTCCAATTTGTGCATTGCAAACGTTATGGTCTCTATTTGTTTTTTTGTTTATTTTGATTCCCCATTTTTGGGTTTTGTGAGTTTAAGCTTGCACAAGCTCACTTCTCTCAGGTTCTTATCGATTTAATTATTTTTTGTTATTCTAGAGGACTTGCCTAAAACTCGACCATTTTGTTCTCGAATTCGATTAATTTTTCTACAATTTTGGTTACGTGTTTTTGTTTTTTTTGTTCTTTGGGTTATATCTAGTTTTTGGTTTTTTACAGTGTGATTGAGATTATTTTTGTCTCTGTTACGTCGACAACTTTTTCCACTTTCAGACTTTTGTCCATATTGTGCATTGCAAAAGTTATGGTCTCTACTTGCTCTTCTTTGTTCTTTGGTTTTGTGGGTGTACACAAAGTGACTCTTGTTAGGTTCCTGTCGTATTAATCTTTTTTTTTCTTGTCTTGGAGGACTTCCGTAAACCCGAACACTTTGTTCTCGAATCCGATTAATTTTTCTACAAATCTGGCTACATTTTTGTTGGGTTTTTCTTCTTTGAATTGCATCTACATTTTTTTTCTTGCACTGTGACTGAGTTGATTTTTGTCTCTGTTACGTGGGCATCTCTTCTGTCACTTTCAGATTTTTTTGTTCAATTTGTGCATTGCAAAAGTTATGGTCTCTACTTGTTCTTTTTTGTTCTTTGTTTTCCGCGTGATTTTTTTGTTTTGTGGGTTTAAATCTACACAAATTCAGTCTTGTCAGGTTCTTGTAGATTTACTCTTTTTTTTGTTGTCTTAGAGGACTTGTCCAAAACCCTATTACTTTGTTCTCGAATTCCATGAATTTTTCTACAAATCTGACTACATTTTTTATTGGGTTTTTTATTATTGGACTGCATTTAGTTTTTTGTTTTTTTTCTCTTTGGGCTAGATCTAGATTTTGGTTTTTTGTACAGTGACTGAGATAATTTTTGTCTCTTTTATGTGGACAACTCTTCTGTCATTTTCGGACTTTTTTCTCCAATTTGTACATTACATAAGATATGGTCTCTACTTATTATTATTTGTTCTTCTTTTTGCGACACGTTTTTTGGTGGTGTTTGTTAAAATGTAAACAAACTCACTCTTCTCACGTTCTTGCTAATCATTTTTAGTTATCCTAGAGCACTTGTCTAAAACTTGATTACTTTGTTCTCGAATTTGATTAATTTTTCTACAAATCTGGCTACATTTTTGTTGTTTTTTCCTTTTTTGGATTGCATCTAAATTTATTTCTTGCACTGTGACTGAGTTGATTTTTGTCTCTGTTGCGTGGGCATCTCTTCTGTCACTTTCAGACTTTTTTGTTCAATTTGTGCATTGGTGGTGGTCTCTACTTGTTCTTTTTTGTTTGCCACGTTTAGGATTTTGGGGGTTCTAGAGGACTTGCCTAAAACCCGACCATTTTGTTCTCGAATTCGATTAATTTTTCTACAAATTTGGCTACGTGTTTTTGTTTTTTTTGCTCTTTGGTCTACATATCTAGTTTTTTATAGTGTGACTGAGATTATCTTGGTCTCTGGTACATTGACAGTTCTTCTGTACATTTTAGACATTTTTGTCCAATTTGTGCATTGCAAAAGTTATAGTCTCTACTTGTTCTTCTTTGTTCTTTGTTTGTCGCGTTTTTTGGTTTTGTGGTTTTGAATCTACACAAACCAGTACTGAGATTTTGATTTTTTGTACAGTGACTAAGATTATTTTTTTCTTTGTTATGTGGACAACTCTTCTGTCACTTTCAGACTTTTTTCTCCAATTTGTACATTGCATAAGATATGGTCTCTACTTGTTATTGTTTGTTCTTCTTCTTGTGACACGTTTTTTTGGGTTTGTTTCGATGAATTTTTCTACAAATCTAGCTACATTTTTGTTGTTTTTTTTTCTTTGGGCTGAATCTAGATTTTGGTTTTTTGCACTGTGACTGAGATTATTTTTATCTCTGTTAGGTGGACCAGTTTTCTGCTACTTTCACACTTTTTTGTTCAATTTGTGCATTGCGTAAGTTATAGTCTACTTCTTCTGTGTTTGTTTGCCACTGTTTTGGATTTTGTAGGTCTTAGTCCATTTAATCATTTTATTTGGTGTCCTAAAGGATTTGCTCAAAACCCGACGACTTTGTTCTCAAATTCCATGAATTTTTCTAAAATTTTTTTGTGGTTTTGCCTCTCTTGCCTGCATCTAGTTTTTGGTTTTTTACAGTGCGACTGAGATTATTTTTGTCTCTGGTACATGGACAGTTCTTTTGTTCGTTTTAGACTTATTTTTGTTCAATTTGTGCATTGCAAAACTTATGATCTTGTTCTTTGTTTGCCATCTTCTTTGGTTTTCGGGGTTTAAACTTAACACTAACTTAGCCATGTCAGGTCTTTGTCGGTTTATTTTTTTGTTGTCCTAAAGGACTTGCCTCAAACCCCACTACTTTGTTCTCAAATTCTATGAGTTTTCTTACAAATCTGATTAAATGTTTTTGGTTTTTTTGCTGTTTGGACTGCATCTAGTTTTTGGTTTTTTACTGTGTGAGTGAGATTATTCTTGTTTCTGGTACATGGACAGTTCTTCTGTTCGTTTTAGACTTTTTTGTCCAATTTGTGCATTGCAAAAATTATGGGGTCTACTTGAACCTAGTTTGTCGCGTTTTTTTGGGTTTGTGGGTTTAAATCTACACAAACTCAGTCCTGTCAGGTCCTTGTCGATTCAATCATTTTTTTATTGTTCTAAAGTACTTGCCTCAAACGCGACCACTTTGTTCCCAAATTCGATGAAGTTTTCTACTGATCTGACTATATGTTTTTGGTATTGTTTTGTTCTTTCGGCTGCATTTAGTTTTTGGTTTTTTGTACTGTGGCCAACGTAATTTTTGTCTCTGGTTTTGTCAGTTTTTGAATTTTTTTTGTTCAATTTGTGCATTGCAAAAGTTATTGTCTTTGCTTGCTCTTGTTTGTTTTTTTGGTAACACGTTTTTTGGTTTTGTTTGTTAAAGTCTACGTAAAGTCTGTTTTTTGTTTATTTATAAAAATTTTTGTTGTCTTAAAGGAGTAGCCTTAAACTTGACTACATTGCCTTTCTCGCACTCTTTAAATTTTTCCAGAAACTTGACCATATATTTTTTTTGGTTTTTTCCTCTGTTCGTTGCAGATAGTTTTTGTTTTTTTTGCACTGTGATTGACGTAATTTTTATCTCCGGCTTTGTCAGTTTTGGACTTTTTTGTTCAATTTGTTCATTGCTAAAGTTATGGTCTTAACTTGTTCTTGTTTGTTCTTTTTGTGACACGTTTTTTTGGTTTTGTTGGTTAAAGTGTACACAAAGCCAGTACCAGACAAATTTTTATTAACTTAAACAGGTTTTTGTTGTTTTGGAGGAGTTGCTTAAAACTTGACTAAACTGCCTTTCTCACACTTTTTAAATTTTTCCAAAAATTTGACCATATTTTTTTTGGTTTTTTACTTTGTGCGTTGCAGATAGTTTTTGGTTTTTTGCACTGTAACTGACTTAATTTTTGTACCTGGCTTTGTCAGTTTTGGACTTTTTTGTTCAATTTGTGCATTGCAAAAGTTATGGTCTTTACTTGTTCTTGTTTGTTCTTTGTGTGACACGTTTTTTTGGTTTTGTTGGTTAAAAGTGTACATAAAGTCAGTACCAGACTTTTTGGTTCAATTAGTGCATAAAAAATTTATGGTTTCGACTTGTTCTTCTTGGTTCTTTGGTTTCCACATTTTTAGGTTTTGTGAGTTTAAGCCTACACAAACTCACTCCTCTCAGGTTCTTGTTAATCATTTTTAGTTATCCTAGAGAACTTGTCTAAAACCTGACTATTTTGTTCTCGAATTCGATTATTCTTTCTACAAATCTGACTACATTTTTTTGGGTTTTCTCTCTTGCGCTAGATCTAGATTTTGATTTCTTGCACTGTGACTGAGATAATTTTTGTCTCTGTTACGTGGATAACTCTTCTGTCACTTTCAGACTTTTTGGTTCAATTTGTGCATTGAAAATTTATGGTCTCTACTTGTTCTTTTTGGTTCTTTGGCTTCCACATTTTTAGGTTTTGTGAGTTTATGCCTACACAAACTCACTCATCTCAGGTTCTTGTTAATCATTTTTAGTTATCCTAGAGAACTTGTCTAAAACCTGACTATTTTGTTCTCGAATTCGATTATTCTTTTTACTAATTTGACTACATTTGTTTGGGTTTTTCTTTTTTGGGCTAGATCTAGATGTTAGTTTCTTGCACTGTGACTGAGTATTTTTATCTCTGTTATGTGGACCACTCTTCTGCAACTTTCAGACTTTTTCGTTCAATTTGCGAATTAAAAAGTTATGGTCTCTATTTGTTCTTAGTTCTTTGGATTCCACATTTTTAGGTTTTGTGAGTTTAAGCCTATACAAACTCACTCCTCTCAGGTTCTTTTTAATCATTTTTAGTTATCCTAGAGAACTTTTCTAAAACTTGATTACGTAGTTCTGGAATTAGATTAATTTTTTTACAAATCTGGCTACATTTTTCTTAGGTTTTTCTTCTTTGGACTGGATCTAGATTTTGATTTCTTGCACTGTGACTGAGATAATGTTTGTCTCTGTTACGTGGACAACTATTCTGTCACTTTTAGACTTTTTGGTTTAATTTGTGCATTGAAAACTTATGGTCTCTACTTGTTTTTCTTGGTTCTTTGGATTCCACATTTTTAGGTTTTGTGAGTTTAAGCTTGCACAAGCTCACTCCTCTCAGGTTCTTGTTAACCGTTTTTAGTTATCCTAGAGAACTTGTCTAAAACTTGACTATTTTGTTCTCGAATTCGATTATTCTTTCTACAAATCTGACTATTTTTTTTGGGTTTTTCTTTTTTGGGCTAGATCTAGATTTTGATTTCTTGCACTGTGCTGTGACTAAGATAATTTTTGTCTCTGTTACGGGGACAACTCTTTTGTCACTTTTAGATTTTTTGGTTCAATTAGTGCATAAAAAATTTATAGTCTCGACTTGTTCTTCTTGGTTCTTTGGTTTCCACATTTTTAGGTTTTGTGAGTTTAAGCCTACACAAACTCACTCCTCTCAGGTTCTTGTTAATCATTTTTAGTTATCCTAGAGAACTTGTCTAAAACCTGATTATTTTGTTCTCGAATTCGATTATTCTTTTGTGGGCTAGATCTAGATTTTGGTTTCTTGAACTGTGACTGAGATTATTTTTGTTTCTGTTATGTGGACAACTCTTCTGCCACTTTGACTTTTTCGTTCATTTTGTGCATTAAAAAGTTATGGTCCCCTACTTGTTCTTTTTGGTTCTTTGGATTCCACATTTTTAGGTTTTGTGAGTTTAAGCATACACAAATTCACTCCTCTCAGTTTCTTGTTGATCATTTTTAGTTATCCTAGAGAACTTGTCTAAAACCTGACTATTTTGTTCTCGAATTCGATTTTTCTTTCTGCAAATCTGACTACATTTTTTTGGGTTTTTCTTTTTTGGGCTAGATTTAGATTTTGATTTCTTGCACTGTGACTGAGATAATTTTTGTCTCTGTTACGTGGACAACTATTCTGTCACTTTTAGACTTTTTGGTTTAATTTGTGCATTGAAAACTTATGGTCTCTACTTGTTTTTCTTGGTTCTTTGGATTCCACATTTTTAGGTTTTGTGAGTTTAAGCCTACACAAACTCACTCCTCTCAGGTTCTTGTTAATCATTTTTAGTTATCCTAGAGAACTTGTCTAAAACCTGATTATTTTGTTCTCGAATTCGATTATTCTTTTGTGGGCTAGATCTAGATTTTGGTTTCTTGAACTGTGACTGAGATTATTTTTGTTTCTGCTATGTGGACAACTCTTCTGGCAGTTTAACTTTTTCGTTCAATTTGTGAATTAAAAAGTTATGGTCCCCTACTTGTTCTTTTTGTTTATTTGGATTCCACATTTTTAGGTTTTGTGAGTTTAAGCTTGCACAAACTCACTTCTCTCAGGTTCTTGTTAACCGTTTTTAGTTATCCTAGAGAACTTGTCTAAAACCTGACTATTTTGTTCTCGAATTCGATTATTCTTTCTACAAATCTGACTACATTTTTTGGGTTTTTCCTTTTTGAGCTAGATCTAGATTTTGGTTTCTTGCACTGTGACTGAGATTAAAAGTTATAGTCCCTACTTGTTCTTCTTGGTTCGTTTGATTCCACATTTTTAGGTTTTGTGAGTTTAAGCTTACACAAACTCACTCCTCTCAGGTTTTTGTTAATCATTTTTAGTTATCCTAGAGATCTTGTCTAAAACCTGACTATTTTGTTCTCAAATTCGATTATTCTTTTTACAAATCTGACTACATTTTTTTGGGTTTTTCTTCTTAGGCTAGATCTAGATTTTGTTTTCTTGCACTGTGACTGAGATTATTTTTGTCTTTGTTATGTCCAATTTGTGCAATGCGTAAGTTATGGTCTCTACTTGTTCTTCTTTGTTCTATGTTTACCACGTTTTTGGATTTTGTGGGTTTAAGTTTTCACAAACTCAGTCCGGTCAGGTCTTAGTCGATCCAATCATTTCTTTCTTGTCCTAAAGGATTTGCCTAAAACCCGAACACTTTGTTCTCAAATTAGATGAATTTTTCTACAAATTGGACTACATTTTTTTTGTGTTTTTCCGCTCTTGCTTGCATCTAGTTTTTGTTTTTTTACAGTGTGAATGAGATAATTTTTGTCTATTGTACGTGGACAGTGCTTCTGTCAGTTTTAGACCTTTTTGTCCAATTGGTGCAAGTTATGGTTTCTACTTGTTTTTTTTGTTCTTGGTTTGTCACGTTTTTTGGTTTTGTGGGTTTAAATCTACACAAATTCAGTCCTGTCAGGTTCTTGTGGATTTAATAATTGTTTTGTTGTCTTAGAGAACTTGTCTGAAACCCGACCACTTTGTTCTCAAATTTGATGAATTTTTCAACAAATCTGATTACATGTTTTTGGTTTTTTACAGTGCGACTGAAATTATTTTTGTCTCTGGTACAGGACGAACTGTCTTCTTATCGTTTTAGACTTTTTTGTCCAATTTGTGTATTGCAAAAGTTGTTCTTTTTTGTTTGCCACGTTCTTGGATTTTGGGGGTTTAAGTGGACACAAACTCAAAAATGTCAGGTCTTATGGATTTAATTATTTTTGTTGTTCTAGAGGACTTGCCTAAAACCCGACCATTTTGTTCTCGAATTCGATTAATTTTTTTACAATTTTGGCTACGTGTTTTTGTTTTTTTTTTGCTCTTTGGGCTACATCTAGTTTTTGGTTTTTACAGTGTGATTGAGATTATTTTTGTCTGTGTTACGTCGACAACTTTTCTGCCACTTTCAGACTTTTTTGTCCAATTTGTGCATTGCAAAAGTTATGGTCTCCGCTAATTTTTTCTTGCACTGTGACTGAGTTGATTTTTGTCTCTGTTACGTCGACAACTCTTCTGTCACTTTTAGACTTTTTTGTTCAATTTGTGCATTGCAAAAGTTATGGTCTCTACTTGTTCTTCTTTGTCTTTTGCTTTTTGTCTTGGAGGACTTCCCTAAAACCCGAACACTTTGTTCTGCAATTCGATTAATTTTTCTACAAATCTGACTACATTTTTGTTGGGTTTTTCCTTTGGATTGCATCTAAATTTTTTTCTTGCACTGTGACTGAATTGATTTTTGTCTCTGTTACATGGGCACCTCTTCTGTCACTTTCAGACTTTTTTTCAATTTGTGCATTGCAAAAGTTATGGTCTCTACTTGTTCTTTTTTGTTTGCCACGTTTAGGATTTTGGGGGTTTAAGTGGACACAAACTCAAACATGCTAGGTCTTATCGATTTAATTATTTTTTTTTGTTCTAGAGGACAAACCCAACCATTTTGTTCTCGAATTCGAATAATTTTTCTACAAAATTGGCTACGTTTTCTTGTTTTTTTTTGCTCTTTGGGCTACATCTAGTTTTTGGTTTTTTACAGTGTGACTTAGATTATCTTGTTCTTTGGTACGTTGACAGTTCTTCTGTACATTTTAGACTTTTTTGTCCAATTTCTGCATTGCAAAAGTTATAATCTTTACTTGATTTGTTCTTTGTTTTCCGCGTTTTTTTTGTTTTGCGGGTTTGAATCTACCTACACAAATTCCGTCTTGTCAGGTTCTTGTAGATTTAATCTTTTTTTGTTGTCCTAGAGAACTTGTCCAAAACCCGATTAGTTTGTTCTCGAATTCCATGATTTTTTTCTACAAATCTGACTACATCTTTTATTGGTTTTTCATTTTTGGACTGCATTTAGTTTTTGTTTTTTTACGGTCTGAATGAGATAATTTGTTTTTCTGGTACGTGGAAATTTCTCAGTTTTAGAGTTTATTTGACCAATTTGTGCACTGCAAAAGTTATAGTCTCTAGTTGTTCTTCTTTGTTCTTTGTTTGTCGCGTTTTTGGGTTTTGTGGGTTTAAATCTACACAAACTCAGTCCTGTTAGATCCTTGTCGATTTAATAATTTTTTTGTCCTAGAGAACTTGTCTAAAAGCTGGCTATTTTGTTCTCGAATTCGATTATTCTTTCTACAAATTTGAGTACATTTTGTTTTGGTTTTTTTCTCTTTGGGCTAGATCTAGATTTTGGTTTTTTTGTACAGTGTCTGAGATTATTTTTGTCTCTGTTATGTGGACAACTCTTCTGTCACTTTTAGACTTTTTTCTCCAATTTGTACATTGCATAAGATATGGTCTCTACTTGTTATTGTTTGTTCTTCTTTTTGTGACACGTTTTTTGGTTTTGTTTGTTAAAATGTACACAAACTCACTCCTCTCACGTTCTTGCTAATCATTTTTAGTTATCTTATAGCACTTGTCTAAAACTTGATTACTTTGTTCTCGTATCCGATGAATTTTTATACAAAGCTAGCTACATTTTTGTTGGTTTTTTTTTCTTTGGGCTGAATCTAGATTTTGGTTTCTTGCACTGTGACTGGGATTATTTTTATCTCTGTTAGGTGAACCAGTTTTTTCCTACTTTAACACTTTTTGTCCAATTTGTACATTGCGTAAGTTATGGTCTACTTCTTCGGTGTTCTTTGTTTGCCACTGTTTTGGAGTTTGTGGGTTTAAGTGTGCACAAACAAAAACCGACGACTTTGTTTTTTCAAAAAATTTTTTTGTGGTTTTGCTTCTCTTGCTTGCATCTAGTTTTTGGTTTTTACAGTGCGACTAAGATTATTTTTGTCTCGGGTACATGGACAGTTCTTTTGTTAGTTTTAGACTTATTTTTGTTCAATTTGTGCATTGCAAAACTTATGGTCTTGTTCTTTGTTTACCATCTTCTTTGGTTTTCTGGGTTTAAACTTACACTTACTTAGTCATGTTAGGTCTTTGTCGGTTTATTTTTTTGTTGTCCTAAAGGACCTGCCTCAAATCCCACTACTTTGGTCTCAAATTCTGAGTTTTCTTACAAATCTGATTAAATGTTTTTGGTTTTTTTGCTGTTTGGACTGCATCTAGTTTTTGGTTTTTTACTGTGTGATTGAGATTATCCTTGTTTCTGGTACATGGACAGTTCTTCTGTTCGTTTTAGACTTTTTTGTCCAATTTGTGCATTGCAAAAATTATGGGGTCTACTGGAACCTAGTTTGTCGCGTTTTTTTGGGTTTGTGGGTTTGAATCTACACAAACTCAGTCCTGTCAGGTCCTTGTCGATTCAATCATTTTTTTATTGTCCTAAAGTACTTGCCTCAAACGCGACCACTTTCTGACTACATGTTTTTGTTTTTTTTGTTCTTTCGGCTGCATTTAGTTTTTGGCTTTTTAGACTGTGATCAGGTAATTTTTATCTCTGGTTTTGTCAGTTTTAGATTTTTTTGTTCAAATTGTGCATTGCAAAAGTTATTGTCTTTGCTTGTTCTTGTTTGTTCTCTTGGTGACACGTTTTTTGGTTTTGTTTGTTAAAGTCTACGTAAAGTCTGTTCCGTCAGTTTTTTGTTTGTTTATAAAATTTTTTGTTGACTTAGAAGGGTAGCTTTATACTTGACTACATTGCGTTTCTGGCACTTTTTAAATTTTTTCAAAAATTTGACCATATTTTTTTTGGTTTTTTTCTCTGTGCGTTGCAGATAGTTTTTGGTTTTTTGCGCTGTGACTAACGTAATTTTTGTCTCTGGTTTTGTCAGTTTTGTCATTTTTTTGTTCAATTTGTGCATTGCAAAAGTTATGGTCTTTGCTTGTTTTTGTTTGTTCTTTTGGTGACGCGTTTTTTGGTTTTGTTGGTTAAAGTCTACACAAAGTCAATTCTTGCAGTTTTTTGTTTATTTAAGAAATTTTTTGTTGTCTTAGAGGAGTAGCTTTAAACTTGACTACATTGCCTTTCTGGCACTTTTTAAATTTTTCTAAAAATTTGACCATACTTTTTTTGGTTTTTTTTCTCTGTGTGTTGCAGATAGTTTTTGGTTTTTTGCACTGTGACTAACGTAATTTTGGTCTCTGGTTTTGTCAGTTTTGGACTTTTTTTGTTCAATTTGTGCATTGCAAAAGTTATGGTCTTTGCTTGTTTTTGTTTGTTCTTTTGGTTACGCGTTTTTTGGTTTTGTTGGTTAATGTCTACACAAAGTCAATTCTCGCAGTTTTTTGTTTATTTAAAAAGTTTTTTGTTGTCTTAGAGGAGTAGCTTTAAACTTGACTACATTGCCTTTCTGGCACTTTTTAATTTTTTTCAAAGATTTGACCATATTTTTTTTGGTTTTTTTCTCTGTGCGTTACAGATAGTTTTTGTGTTTTTGCACTGTGACTAACGTAATTTTTGTCTCTGGTTTTGTCAGTTTTTGAATTTTTTTGTTCAATTTGTGCATTGTAAAAGTTATGGTCTTTGCTGGTTCTTGTTTGTTCTTTTGGTGACAGGTTTTTTGGTTTTGTTGATTAAAGTCTACACAAAGTCAATTCTCGCAGTTTTTTGTTTATTTAAGAAGTTTTTTGTTGTCTTAGAGATGTAGCTTTAAACTTGACTACATTGCCTTTCTGGCACTTTTTAAATTTTTCCAAAGATTTGACCATATTTTTTTGGTTTTTTTCTCTGTGCGTTGCAGATAGTTTTTGGTTTTTTGCGCTGTGACTAACGTAATTTTTGTCTCTGGTTTTGTCAGTTTCGGAATTTTTTTGTTCAATTTGTGCATTGTAAAAGTTATGGTCTTTGCTTGTTTTTGTTTGTTCTTTTGGTGACGCGTTTTTTGGTTTTGTTGGTTAATGTCTACACAAAGTCAATTCTCGCAGTTTTTGTTTATTTAAAAAGTTTTTTGTTGTCTTAGAGGAGTAGCTTTAAACTTGACTACATTGCCTTTCTGGCACTTTTTAAATTTTTCCAAAGATTTGATCATATTTTTTTTGTGTTTTTTTCTCTGTGCGTTGCAGATAGTTTTTGGTTTTTTGCACTGTGACTACGTAATTTTTGTCTCTGGTTTTATCAGTTTTGGAATTTTTTTGTTCAATTTGTGCATTGCAAAAGTTATGGTCTTTGCTTGTTTTTGTTTGTTCTTTTGGTGACGCGTTTTTTGGTTTTGTTGGTTAATGTCTACACAAAGTCAATTCTC
This sequence comes from Aquatica leii, assembly GCA_035610365.1. Taxonomy (NCBI): domain Eukaryota; kingdom Metazoa; phylum Arthropoda; class Insecta; order Coleoptera; family Lampyridae; genus Aquatica; species Aquatica leii. The sequence goes on along the minus strand of CM069438.1, from coordinate 50,813,337 downwards.
GCAGTTTTTGTTTATTTAAGAAATTTTTTGTTGTCTTAGAGGAGTAGCCTTAAACTTGACTACATTGCCTTTCTGGCACTTTTTAAATTTTTCCAAAGATTTGACCATATTTTTTTTTGCTTTTTTTCTCTGTGCGTTTCAGATAGTTTTTTGCACTGTGACTAACGTAATTTTTGTCTCTGGTTTTGTCAGTTTTTGAATTTTTTTTGTTCAATTTGTGCATTGCAAAAGTTATTGTTTCTTGCTCTTGTTTGTTCTTTTTGTGACGCGTTTTTTGGTTTTGCTGGTTAAAGTCTACACAAAGTCAATTCTTGCAGTTTTTTTGTTTATTTAAGAATTTTTTTTGTCTTAGAGGAGTAGCCTTAAACTTGACTACATTGCCTTTCTGGCACTTTTTAAATTTTTTCAAAGATTTGACCATATTTTTTTTGGTTTTTTTCCTCTATGCGTTGCAGATAGTTTTTGGTTTTTTGCACTGTGACTAACGTAATTTTTGTCTCTGGTTTTGTCAGTTTTGGAATTTTTTTGTTTAATTTGTGCATTGTAAAAATTATTGTTTCTTGCTCTTGTTTGTTCTTTCTGTGACAGGTTTTTTGGTTTTGTTGGTTAAAGTGTACACAAAGTCCGTTCCGTCAGTTTTTGTTTATTTAAGAAAATTTTTGTTGTTTCAGCGGAGTAGCCTTAAACTTTACTACCTTGCCTTTCTGGCACTTTTTAAATTTTTCCAAAGATTTGATCATATTTTTTTTCTCTGTGCGTTGCAGATAGTTTTTGGTTTTTTGCACTGTGACTAGCGTAATTTTTGTCTCTGGTTTTGTCAGTTTTGGAATTTTTTTGTTCAATTTGTGCATTGTAAAAGTTATGGTCTTTGCTTGTTTTTGTTTGTTCTTTTGGTGACAGGTTTTTTGGTTTTGTTGGTTAAAGTGTACACAAAGTCAGTTCCGTCAGTTTTTTGTTTATTTAAGAAATTTTTTGTTGTCTTAGAGGAGTAGCTTTAAACTTGACTACATTGCCTTTCTGGCACTTTTTAAATTTTTTCAAAGATTTGACTATATTTTTTTTGGTTTTTTTCCTCTATGCGTTGCAGATAGTTTTTGGTTTTTTGCACTGTGACTAACGTAATTTTTGTCTCTGGTTTTGTCAGTTTTGGAATTTTTTTGTTCAATTTGTGCATTGTAAAAGTTATGGCTTTTTTTCTTGTGGTGATACGTTTTTTGGTTTTGTTGGTTAAAGTCTACACAAAGTCAGTTCCGTCAGTTTTTTTGTTTATTTAAGAAATTTTTTTTGTCTTAGAGGAGTAGCCTTAAACTTGACTACATTGCCTTTCTGGCACTTTTTAAATTTTTTCAAAGATTTGACCATATTTTTTTGGTTTTTTTCCTCTGTGCGTTGCAGATAGTTTTTGGTTTTTTGCGCTGTGACTACGTAATTTTTGTCTCTGGTTTTATCAGTTTTGGAATTTTTTTGTTCAATTTGTGCATTGCAAAAGTTATGGTCTTTGCTTGTTTTTGTTTGTTCTTTTGGTGACGCGTTTTTTGGTTTTGTTGGTTAATGTCTACACAAAGTCAATTCTCGCAGTTTTTTGTTTATTTAAAAAGTTTTTTGTTGTCTTAGAGGAGTAGCTTTAAACTTGACTACATTGCCTTTCTGGCACTTTTTAATTTTTTTCAAAGATTTGACCATATTTTTTTGGTTTTTTTTCTCTGTGCGTTGCAGATAGTTTTTGGTTTTTTGCACTGTGACTAACGTAATTTTTGTCTCTGGATTTGTCAGTTTTTAAATTTTTTTTGTTCAAATTGTGCATTGCAAAAGTTATTGTTTCTTGCTCTTGTTTGTTCTTTTTGTGACGAGTTTTTTTGGTTTTGTTGGTTAAAGTCTACACAAAGTCAGTTCCGTCAGTTTTTTGTTTATTTAAGAAGTTTTTGTTGTCTTGAGGAGTAGCCTTAAACTTGACTTCATTGCCTTTCTGGCACCTTTTAAATTTTTGCAAAAATTTGACCATATTTTTTTGTTTTTTTCCCTCTATGCGTTGCAGATAGTTTTTGGTTTTTTGCACTGTGACTAACGTAATTTATGTCTCTGGTTTTGTCAGTTTTGTCATTTTTTTGTTCAATTTGTGTATTGCAAAAGTTATCGTCATTATTAGTTCTTGTTTGTTCTATTTGTGACACGTTTTTTATTTTTCTTGGTTCAAGTCTACACAAAGTCAGTTCTGTCAGTTTTTTGTTTATTTAACAAGTTTTTTTGTGGTCTTAGAGGAGTAGCCTTAAACTTGACTACATTGCCTTTCTCGCTCTCTTTAAATTTTTCCAAAAACTTGACCATGTATTTTTTTTGGTTTTTTCGTCTGTGCGTTGCAGATAGTTTTTGGTTTTTTGCACTGTGACTAACGTAATTTTGGTCTCTGGTTTTGTCAGTTTTGGACTTTTTTTGTTCAATTTGTGCATTGCAAAAGTTATCGTCATTATTAGTTCTTGTTTGTTCTATTTGTGACACGTTTTTTATTTTTCTTGGTTCAAGTCTACACAAAGTCAGTTCTGTCAGTTTTTTGTTTATTTAACAAATGTTTTGTTGTCTTGGAGGAGTAGCCATAAGCTTGACTACATTCCCTTTTAGGCACTTTTTAAATTTTTTCAAAGATTTGACTATATTGTTTTTGGTTTTTTTTCCTCTATGCGTTGCAGATAGTTTTTGGTTTTTTGCACTGTGACCAACGTAATTTTTGTCTCTGGTTTTGTCAGTTTTGTCATTTTTTTGTTCAACTTGTGCATTGTGGTCTTTACTTGTTTTTGTTTGTTCTTTTTGGTGCACATTTTTGTTTTTGTGGGTTCAAGTCTATACAAAGTCACTTTTTGCGTTGCGTTGCACTTACATTAAGACCAAGCAACTAATGATCGATTTTTTTTAGGCGACCCAATCGATTTCATCTCGTGGTTCTTAAACGCCCTACACCGAGCCCTAAACGGATCGAAGAAAAAAGACAGTTCCATCATTCACAAATCGTTTTTGGGCTCAATGAACATCTACACGCGCAAAATCCCACCCACCGAGCTCGACGATCGACAGAAACGAAACTTGATGGCCACGGCCGAGTACCAAGAGTTTATGAACGAATCGCCGTTTTTATACCTAACCTGCGACTTACCACCGCCACCTCTTTTCATCGACGAATTTCGCGAAAACATCATCCCGCAAGTGAATTTGTACCAGTTGCTGACCAAATTCAACGGCCAAACCGAGAAAGAATACAAGACATACAAGGAGAATTTTTTGAAACGGTTCGAGATAACGCAGTTACCTCCGTACTTGATTTTGTACATCAAACGGTTTACCAAAAACACGTTTTTTATCGAAAAGAACCCAACCATTGTCAATTTCCCCGTTAAGTAAGTTTGAGTTTTTGTTGTTATGTGTTTAATGAGGTGTTTTTAGAAACGTCGATTTTGGGGAGTTGTTAACACCGGAGATTAAAGCGATGCACGAAAATACCATTTACGATTTAATCGCTAATATTGTGCACGATGGGGAGCCTAATAAAGGTACTTATCGGGTACATATTTTGCAGAAAAGTACCGGGAAATGGTACGAAATGCAAGATTTGCACGTTATCGATATTTTGCCGCAGATGATTACACTCACTGAGGCTTATATACAAATTTATGAGTTGAGGACGTAAGGGTAAGGTAAGAGGTGATTTTTGTCATAGTTCAGAAAAATAAATTTTTTTAACGTAATTGTTTTGATGAGTTTTGTCCTTGTAGAAAATTTATCGATACGCCTATGGTTTTTTTTAAATAAAGAATTTTTGTTATGCTTTTGATTAGAACTAATTAAGTTTGACGCATTGCGTATTTTTTTTAAATACAAAGTAGGGTATGATCTGGAAAGCGATCAAAATAGATTTGACCGCTTCGTTGAACTTTAGGTACCTGCATCACCGGTTTTCTTCTTTCCGTATGCGCCTTGGTCTAAAAAAAGAAACGCGTCGAAGTTAATGTTTTATTGCAAAAAAAGTATCAAAATACGGTACAGTCTTACAAAGAAATTACACTTTTTTTTATCTCTATGGCACGTGATGCTAATAATACGTTTCGTCAATCCGTTCCTATTTTCTTAAAAGTTTCCATTTGTTGCGTTTCGATTTGTTTGGGTTTTCCTCTGAGCTCGTCTTGGATTTGTTCCAAAGTTTTGCCCTTGGTTTCGGGCACGCAAAATATTATGAATAGTAGTCCAAGGCCGCAACAACAGGTGAAAGCGAAAAATGGCACGTGCATACCGTAGTTGTCTTTCATCGCTTGGAAAAATTTCGATACTAACGCAGCCACTATGTTGAAATAAATGTCGGCGAGGCACAACGCGAATGCTTTTATATTCGTGGAGAAGAGTTCCCCGAGCATTAAAATCGGTATTGCTTGTAATCCGATTCCAAAAAGAACTACGAACATTATCAGCGCTACTATTGGGATGTACGAGTACTGCTCCACGTTTAATTCAGGATGAGCGGATTTAAGGTAGAAGTAAGTTCCCTCGATGAAGAGTGCTGAGGCCGATCCGACTGTCGAGATCATGAGTAAAGGTCTTCGCCCAGTGCGATCGACTACAATCGACGAAAGGGAGGAAAGAAGTACCTGGACCGCGAAATATATAATAGTCGCCGTTGATGATGAGATATCATCACCAGCGTTCTTAAAAATAGTATGCGCGTAAAAGGTTATAGCCATCGTTCCGCTGCACTGCTGGAACGCTCGTATACCCATCATGATAAAAACAGCTTTTCGGTTACTTTTCACAGTGAACAAATCAAAAAATTTCCCGGTATTAGTATTTTGTTCTTCAACGGCAATCGACAATCGTTCCAACTCTCCGTCCACATCCTGAACTCGCTTAAAGATTCTCAAACTCTTCTTGGCTTCTTCATGCCTACCTTTCATTATCAGATAATAAGGACTCTCTGGCATCCACATGAAAGTCACTATGAGTATCACAGGAAAAACTGACGAAATAATTGCTGCTATACTAATGCTCAAATACGATCCCAAAATGTTGATCAGCAACATTCCGAAAATCCACGTAACCGAGCAGCTTGAACCTAAAAATCCTCTAATTTTTGGATCGGCGATTTCGCCCAGATACATTGGTACGGCACAAAACGCCAAACCATCGGCGACGCCAGCTACGAACCGTGCCGATATCAGCACGGACACGGATTTACCGTACGCGACCATCAACCACGCCGTGAAGAACGGTATCGCAGTCAACAACACCGACTTTTTCCTACCAATCACGTCTAAGATTATAGCGCCGATGACAGAGCCAACAATCGCACCAGCTAAAGGCATCACGGCCATCCACGATCCTTCTTCGTTCGTAATTGGAATCGTGGAGTTTGGATGTTGAAGTTGAGGGAGAGACGGCGAAGGCCATCCGTAATGCATTCCGCTCGATATGATGCTAAGCGTACCTGACAACAAAAAAGTTTTGGGTCAATAGGACACTTGTACAATACCATCAATTAAAGTTGATCAAACGCGGGGTCAATCGATTTAATTGGGTTAAATTTGTTCGTCGAGAAATTGCCTCAGGTTGAAACCGGTTAATTTGATTCGTGGCTTAAATAATATGTTCAAAACCGGTTCATTCTGATTTACAATTATGAAGAAATATAAGTTATTGCTCATCCCAGTTTTTTTAAATCGATTGAGAGCGAAACCGGTTTATTTTAGCGTAAATAACGGTGGGTTTTTGAAACCGGTTAACAGTAAATTACAATTATGAAGCTTTTTTGTTTCGGGGCTCTCGTGTAAACCGTTTTTTTCTAAATTTTATTGTAACAAATGTTTTCGTTCTGAAACAGGTTAATGTAAATCGCCTACTATTTATAATTTCGATTTTATCGGTTATAATCGACCAATGATTTTGTTTTAAAAAATACAATACTAAATCTATACGTTAAAACCGGTTAACCGGATTTTAAATTACAGCTCGTCGCAGTTTTCTTTTTATTCGATATATGATGAAACCGTTTAATTCTGGTGTAATTAACGGTGGGTTCTTAAAACCGGTTAACGCTGAAATACAATTATGAAGATCTTTTGTTCTAATGATCGCGTGTAAACAGTTTTTTTTTAAATTGTAATGTGAGAAATGTTTTCTTTTTGAAACCGGTTAATGCAAACCGCCTACTATTTATAAATTGAGTTTTATGGTATATAACCAATGAAGGATTTTCTTTTAAATTATACAATACGAAATCAATACGTTAAAACCGGATATAAAATTACAGCTCGTCCCAGTTTGGTTTTAATCGATTGATGATGAAACCGGTTAATTCTTACGTAAATCACGACGGATCCTTAAAACCGTTAACACTAAACTACAATTATAAAGATCTTTTGTTTTGGTGATCGCGTGTAAACCGTTTTTTTAAAATTGTAATTTAAGAAAGTTTTTTTTTTAAACCGGTTAATGCAAATCGCCCTCTATTTATAATTTTAATTTTATGGGTTATAACTGACCAATGATTTTGTTTTAAAAAATACAATACTAAATCTATACGTTAAAACCGGTTAACCGGATTTTAAATTAGTGCTGGTCGCAGTTTTCTTTTCATTCGATATATGATGAAACCGTTTAATTGTGGTGTAATTAACGGTGGGTTCTTATAACCGGTTAACGCTGAAATACAATTATGAAGATCTTTTGTTCTAATGATCGCGTGTAAACCGTTTTTTTTAAATTGCAATGGGAAAAAATTTCTTTTTGAAACCGGTTATCACCGACCAATGATTTCGTTTTAAAAAATACAATACTAAATCTATATGTTAAAACAGGTTAATCGGATTTTAAATTACACCTCGTACCAGTTTTGTTTATAATCGATTGATGAGGAAACCGGTTAATTTTGGCGTAAATAACGGTGGGTTCTTAAAACCGGTTACGACTAAATTGTAGTTCTGAAAATCTTTTGTTCTAGTGATCGCGTGTAAACCGTTTTTTTTTAAATTGTAATGTAAGAAATGATTTCGTTTTCAAACCGGTTAACGCAAACCGCCTACTATTTATAATTTGGTTTTTATGGTATATAACCAAACAAGGGTTTTCGTTTAAAATATACAATACGTAATCAATACGTTAAAACCGGCTAATCGGATTTGTAATTACAGCTCGTCCTAGTTTGGTTTTAATCGATTGATGACGAAACCGGTTAATGCTGGCGTAATTAACGGCGGCTTCTTAAAACCGGTTAACACTAAATTACAATTATAAAAATCTTTGGTTACGGTGATGGTGTGTAAACCGTTATTTAAATTCTAATGTAATAAATGTTCTTCTGAAACTCGTTTATGCAAATCGTCCTCTATTTATAATTTCGATTTTATGGGTTATAACCGACCAATGATTTTGTTTTAAAATATACAATACGAAATATATACGTTAAGACCGGTTAACCGGATTTTAAATTACATCTTGTTTCTGTTTTTTTTTAATTGATTGATTATGTAACCGGTTAATTCTGACGTAAATAACTGTGGGTTCTTAAAACCGGTTAACACTAAATTACAATTATGAACATCTTATGTTTTAGTGATCGCGTGTAAACCGTTTTTTTAATTGCAATGGGAAAAAATTTCTTTTTGAAACCGGTTAATGCAAATCGCTCTCTATTTATAATTTTAATTTTATAGGTTATAACCGACCAATGATTTTGTTTTAAAATATACAATACGAAATATATACGTTAAAACCGTATTTAAAATTACAGCTCGTACCAGTTTTGTTTTTAATCGATTGAAGATGAAACCGGTTAATTCTGGCGTAAATAATGAAGGGTTCTCAAAACCGGTTTAGGTGGAAGAAATGTTTTCTTTCTGAAACCGGTTAATGCACACCGTTTTTATAATTTGGATTTTATGGGTTATAACCAAAAAAGAATTAGTCTTAAAAAATAAAATACGAAATCCATGCGTTAAAACCGGATTTTCGTTTAAAATATACAATACGTAATCAATACGTTAAAACCGGCTAATCGGATTTGTAATTACAGCTCGTCCTAGTTTGGTTTTATTCGATTGATGACGAAACCGGTTAATGCTGACCTAAATAACGGCGCCTCCTTAAAACCGGTTAACACTAAATTAAAATTATAAAATTTTTTTGTTCTGGTGATCGTGTATAAACCGTTTTTTTAAATTGTAAGTTAATTAATGTTCTTATTCTGAAACTCGTTAATGCAAATCGTCTTCTATTTATAATTTCGATTTGATGGGTTATACCCGGCCAATGATTTTGTTTTAAAATAGACAATACGAAATATATACGTTAAGACCGGTTAACCGGATTTTAAATTACATCTCGTTTCTGTTTTGTTTTTAATCGATTGATTATGTAACCGGTTAATTCTGACGTAAATAACTGTGGGATCTTAAAAACGGTTAACGCTGAAATACAATTCTGAAGATCTTTTGTTCTAGTGATCGCGTGTAAACCGTTTTTTTTGAAACTGTAGTATAAAAAATGTCTTCTTTTTGAAACCGGTTAATCCAAATTATCCTTTATTTATAATTTTGATTTTCTGGGCTATAACCGACTAATGATTTTGTTTTAAAATCACAATACCAAATCTATATGTTAAAACCGTTTAACCGGATTTTAAATTACAGCTCGTACCAGTTTTGTTTTTAATCTATTGATGATGAAACCGGTTAATTTTGGCGTAAATAACGGTGGGTTCTTAAAACCGGTTAACACTAAATTACAATTATGAAGATCTTTTGTTCTAGTGATCGCGTGTAAACCGTTTTTTTTTAAATTGTAATGTCTTCTTTTTGAAACCGGTTAATGCCCTTATTTATAATTTTTATTTTCTGTGTTATTACCGACTAATGATTTTGTTTTAAAAAATACAATGCCAAAGCTATATATTAAAACTGTTTAATCCGATTTTAAATTACAGCTCGTACCAGTTTTGTTTTTAATCGAATGATGAGGAAACCGGTTAATTTTGGCGTAAATAACGATGGGTTTTTAAAACCGGTTAACACTAATTACAATTATGAAGATCTTTTGTTCTAGTGATCGCTTGTAAACCGTTTTTCTTAAATTGTAGTGTAAAAAATGTTTTCTTACTGAAACCGGTTAATGCAAATTGGTTACTATTTGTTATTTGGTTTTTATGAGTTATAACTGACCAAGGATTTTGTTTTAAAAAATACAAAACTAAATCGATACGTTAAAACCGGTTAACCGAATTTTAAATTACAGCTCGTCCCAGTTTTGTTTTTAATCGATTGATGCTGAAACCGGTTAATTCTGGTGTAAATAACGGTGGGTTCTTAAATCCGGTTAACTCTAATCTGTGGTATCGGCGATCGCGTGTAAATCGTTTTTTAAAGCCTTCGCGAAAGAAATGTTTTCGTTCTGAAGCTGGTTAAAGCAAACCGTCTATTACTTATAATTTTGATTTTATGGGCTATAACCGGTCGATTATTTCGTTTTAAAAAATACAATAGCTAATCTATAACCGAATTTTAGATTATTCCGCATTGTCGTTTTGTTTGTAATCGATTGAAGATGAAACCGGTTAATTGTGGCGTAGATAATGAAGTGTTTTCATAACCAGATAATTCTGCTTTACGTGTATGATCTTTTGTTTCGGCGATCGCATTTAAATCTTATTTTTTTTAAGTCTAGGTGGAAAAAATGTTTTCGTTCTGATACCTGTTAATGCGCACCGTCTACTATTCATAGTTTGGATTTTATAGACTGTAACCGGTCTATTATTTCGTTTTAAAAAATACAATACTTATGTTAAAACCGGTTAACCGAATTTTAAATTATGGCACGTTCTGGTTTTGTTTTTAATCGATTGTTAATTCTGATTTAAAATTATGATTTTTTTGTTTCGGCGATCGCGTTTAAATCGCTTTTTTAGTGTTAGGTGGAAGAAATGTTTTCCTTCTGAAACCGGTTAATGCACACGGTCTTTATAATTTGGATTTTATGGGTTATAACCAAAAAATGTTTTTGTCTTAAAAAATAAAATACGAAATCCATACGTTAAAACCGGTTAATTGAATCTTAATATATGACTCGTCGCAGTTTTGTTTTTAATGAATTGAGACTGAAACCAGTTTATTTTGGCGTAAATAACGGTGGGTTATTAAAACCGGTTAACACTAAATTACAATTATGAAGATCTTTGTTTGTAATCGCGAATAAACCGTTTTTTAAAGTTATATTGTAAGAAATGTTTTCGTTCTGAAACCGGTTAACGCAAACGGCCTACTATTTATAATTTGGGTTTTATGTGTTATAACTAATCGAGGATTTTGTTTTAAAAAACACAATGCAAAATCCAAACGTTAAAACTGGTTAATCGAATTTTAAATTAAGGTTTGTTGCAGTTTTGTTTTTAAATGACGAAGAGTAAAACCGGTTTATTTTGGTATATGTAATGGCGGGTTATTAAAACCGGTTAACACTAAATTACAATTATGAAGATCTTTGTTCCAGTAATCGCGTATAAACAGTTTTTTAAAGTTATATTGTAGAAAATGTTTTTGTTCTGAAACCGGTTAACGCAAGCCGTCTACTATTTATAATTTGGGTTTTATGGGTTATAACTAATCGAAGATTTTTTTAAAAAAATACAATACAAAATCCAAACGTTAAAACCGGTTTTGTTTTTAATAGACTGAGAGTGAAACCGGTTTATTTTGGTATAAATAGTGGCGGGTTATTAAAACCGGTTAACAGTAAATTAAAATTATGAAGTTCTTTCTTTCAGTAATCGCGTATAAACTGTTTTTTAAAGTTATATTGTAGGAAATGTTTTCGTTCTGAAACCGGTTAACGCAAACCGCCTATTATTTATAATTTGGGTTTTATGGGTTATAAACTAATCAAGGATTTTGTTTTAAAGAATACAATACAAAATCCAAACGTTAAAACCGGTTGATCGAATTTTAAATTAAGGTTCGTTGCAGTTTTGTTTTTATTCGACTGAGAGTAGAATCGGTTTATTTTGGCGTAAATAACGGTGGGTTCTTAAAACCGGTTAACACTAAATTACTATTATGAACATCTGTTGTTCCAGTGAATGCCTTTAAACAGTTCTTTTTTTAAGTTTTATTGTAAGAAATGTTTTCGTTCTAAAAACCGGTTAACGCAAACCTTATTTATAATTTGGTTTTTATGAATTATGAGCGATCAGATTTTGTCGAAAAAAAATACAATACGAAATTCGTACGTTAAAACAGGTTAATCGAATTTTAAATTATGGCTTTTTAATCGATTGCAGATAAAACCGGTTTATTCTGGCGTAAATAATGAAGGGTTTTCAAAACCGGTTAATTCTGATTTACAATTGTGAAGATTTTTAGTTTCGGGATTCGCGTGTAAACCGCTTTTTAAGGTTTTGGCGGAAGAAATGTTTCGTTCTGAAACCGGTTAATGCTCACTGCCAACTATTTGTTATTTGGATTTTATAGGCTATAACCAGTCGCTTGATTCGTTTTTAAAAATACAATACTTAATCCATATGTTAAAACCGGTTAACCGAATTTTAAATAATGCCGCGGTTGTCGTTTTGTTTTTAATCGATTGTAGATGAAACCGGTTAATTCAGGCATAAATAATGAAGGGTTCTCAAAATAAAAAAATGAAAATCTTTTGTTTCGGCGATCGCGTTTAAATCGTTTTTTTAAGTTTATGTGAACGAAATGTTTTCGTTCTGAAACCGGTAAACCGAATTTTAAGTTATGACTCGTTGCAGTTTTGTTTTTAATCGATTGAGGGTAAAACCGGTTAATTCAATTCATGGCTTCTTAAACCGGTTGATTCTGATTCACTGTGATGATGTTTCAAAACCGGTTATAGGCTTGTTCGGGTATAGCGACTAACTATAAATGGCAATTACTCTAAACCGGTTAACCAACTAATTCGAATTAAATTATCTCGATAGGCTTAGAAACTTCGGAGTTAGCATTTCTCGAAAAACAAATTAAAAATCGGTTTTATCGTAGTTCTGTTTCGTTGTGTCAAAAGTAATTTCGGTTTTTAGGTCGTAACCGCTTATTTTCAAACCGGTTAAACGATTACGTTTTCTTAATTAATTTCTTTTTTACGTCGAATTTATGATTTCCGAAAAACAAATTATCGACTACACGCAATTACGTCATAGCGTGAAAGTTTTAATCACGTGTTGATTAGAAATCGACATACCCATGGACCGATTCTTTTGTCGCAAGAAAAATCGTTAACAAAAGAGGAGCCGCGTTTAAAAATTGATCGGCGCTACGCCATCTATCGGCCGTTTAGTTTCGAACCGTTTTTTCGGCGCTGCATTAACTCAAAATTCTACACAAATTAAGACAATTTAAAGAATTGAACTTTGGAATTATTTTGTTAATTAACGATTAAGAGAAACAAATAATTGATTAGATTATCATCAAAGGTTGCATTCTTTCCGAAAGTTTTGTTTTGAATCTTGCAGAGGAAGATTTGCGCGAGGTTATTCACTGCTTTTACGCTAATTGGAATTATTTGCTTTTGGTCACAATAACTGTTAATTCTTAGGCCGAAAAATCGGTGCGACGGTTTACTTTTTTCCCACCGAGATGATTAGAAAACGCAAATCTGGTTTCGATCGGACTTAATTAATTGAATTAAAAGGGTTCGTAATTTTCCATTGTGCGTTTCAATTAAAGTACTCGAGTAAACAATCTTAATTGGTGAAGATGTTTTCTCCGAAATAGAAAATTTGCCTTACCCGTCATCATCGCCAAATATTGAAAAATCGGTATTGATTGTTTCGACGCGAATCCATTTTCCAGCTTCATCGTTTCGTTACGCACCCACTCACTCGACGGCAAAAATTACTTTGAGAATAAAAATAAAAACTAAGACAAAGCGGAGAGGACGACGAGTTCAATGCTGCAAATGCGTTATAACTAATGAAATGGATAAGAGCCAAAATTTATTTGAACTGATGGTTTAGACGACGCATGGATTTTCGACCTCTTTCTTCTCTTTTCTAAGTTTGTTCTCATGGTCATCGAGCTCTTCTATTGGTACGAAGATGCTCGTTACTTTTTTTTCTAAACCTGCTAGAGAATGTAATGTTTCTTTGTTTTTGTTTTCGTTTCGATCGATTATGTTTTGTTCTTTCAGGTAAATTTTTAGTTTTAATTACGAATTGTTAACGAATTGTTATTCAACGCCAACTTTAATTAACCCTTATTATCGATCGGCACGAGGCTTGCGGAACGAAAATATTTCCGAATTATCGATTTGCGTTTTGATTTTCTGATCGAAGAGTTTTTCGCGTTATGTCGCCGAAGAATTTTGGATTATTATTTCAATGCCGTTTTAATAAGCGTGCTATGTGCATGTCATTAATTATGTATTATCGTATGCGGCGGTAAATTAAAATGTTGTTGCGGAATTAATTAAAACCACTACGAGTACGTTCTGGTTTTATTCATGAACGGAAGATTTGGCAATGTAAGCCGTAAGATTCTATTTTTGTTTATTGCCGCTTTGAACTTGAAGTGCTTGCCAACAAGACGACTGCACTTTGTTTACATTTTTTTGGGACTTAATTTGTAGTTCACTAAGTCATTGTCGAATAAAAAACAAAAGGATTTAATTTTTGTAATACGATACGACGTTTCGTCTCTAAATTATCAGTTCCATTATGTTTGACCTTGATTATTTTGTTTCGTCAGTCACAACTACGCCCCTTAGACTCGACGCAACAAAGATCTTCATTGCCTCCTATACGTTTCTTTCGTGGATCTTTTCCTATTTGTGTAGCTTTTCCAAAACTGTAATTGTTTCTTTTTGTTCTACAAAAACTCTCCAATCACACAAGGTTTGCGTTCATGTTGTATGCTTCTATCTCTATCTTAGGTATTCTGGTTTGCATTTATTTCGCGTCTGTCGATGATTGCCGATTTTGTCTTTTTTTTTAACGACTTTATTGGGTCCGTTTGTGGTGCGTTTCGTGCAGTGTTACTTCCATTTTTGGGTTAAGTGGGATTTAGAACGCTTTTGTATTATCTTTTCTGGGGTAATTCTGTAGACGAAGGATGTGAACATACAATTACCACGGTTTGATTTCGTGCGTCGATTCTAATGGGTTTGATAACAAGAAATAACACTAGAGTATGCATTGTCTTGTAAAATGTTATTTAATATTTTATTTACCGTGATGGACAAAAAGCGTGAGGTCGTAGGTAGTTCGGGGACCTTTTTCGGCTCACGTTTGTTTGTACCGACACTTCGACTTTAGCTGGGTTGTTTCCGTAACTAGGACTCCAGTACTTACTGACAGACCGTCAGTTAGCCAACTCTTTTTCTTTTTAATATAATGATGTTTGTGGACGTGTTTATATGTGCGTCGTTTCATTTTTTAGGCGGCTTAGTCGAGATCGATCTGGTCTACGCGTTTTTGTTTTTGCTGTTTTTTGCACCTCATTCTTGGACAAGCCGATAGTCTTTTTAGTTCTTCGTCTAGTGATCTTAAAAAAATAGTAGGCGTGACAAAATGATGTACGCTTTTATGACTGTTTGTTGAGGTGTGTGTTAGCATTAAAGTCAGAGTCAATTTTAGTAGAATTCTGTTGTATTTCTTACGCATTTATTTCGCGTTTACCGATGATTGCCGATTTTGCCTTTTCTCTCTAACGATTTTATTGGGTTCGTTGGTGGTGCGTGTCGTGTGGTCTTACTTTTATTTTTGGGTTGAGTGAGATTTAGAACGTTTTTGTATTATCTTTTTTGGTGTTTATCCTGTAGACGAAGAATGTGAACATACCTCCGTTTGATTTCGTGCGTCTATTCTAATGGGTTTGTACTGGAGTCCTGGTTACGGAAACAACCCAGCTAAAGTTTAAGTGTCGATACAAAATATGAGAACGACCTGCGACCTCACGCTATTTGTCAATCACAGTATTTTACAACACAATGCATACTCGGGACGTTTTTGTTGTTATCAAATCCATTAGAATAGACGCACAAAATCAGCGAAGGTATGTTCACATTCTTCGTCTACAGAACTAACACCAGAAAAGACAATACAATAACGTTGTAAATCACACATAACCCAAAAATAAAAGTAAGACTGCATGACACACACCACCAAAGAACCCAAAAAAATCGTTAATCATCGGTAAACGCAAAATATATCCGGAAGAAAATACATAAAACAACGCAATACCACCAAAAGTGGTCATCTGATCGTGAACTTTCTATCTCTGACTTCAATGCTAACACACCTCATAAACAGTCAGAAAAGCGTATATCATTTTGTCACGCCTATTATTTTTTTCAAGATCACTAGATGAAGAACTAAAAAGACTATCGGCTTGTCCAAGAATGAAGTGCAAAAACAGCAAAAACAAAAACGCGTAGACCAGATCGACCTCGACTAAGCGGCCTAAAAAATGAAACGACGCACATATAAACACGTGCACAAACATCATTATATTAAACAGAAGAAGAGTTGGTTAACTGACGGCCTGTCAGTAAGTACTGGAGTCCTGGTTACGGAAACAACCTAACTAAAGTTGAAGTGTCGGTGCAAACAAACGTGAGTCGAAAAAAGTTCCCGAACTACCTACGACCTCACACTTTTCGTTTATGATGATGATCTTAAAAAAGATAGTAGGCGTGACAAAATGATATACGCTTTTCTGGCTGTTTGTTGAGGTGTGTGTTATTATTGAAGTCTGAGATAGAAAGTTCACTATCAGATGACCACTTTCGGTGGCATTCCGTCGTTTTAGGTATTTTCTTCCGCATTTATTTCGCATTTGCCGATGATTGCCGATTCTTCCTTTTCTTTCTAACGATTTTATTGGGTTCGTTAGTGATACGTGTCTTGCAGTCTTACTTTTATTTGTGGATTAAGTGTGATTTAGAACGTTTTTGTATTATCTTTTTTGGTGTTTATTCTGTAGACGAAGAATGCGAACATACCTCTGCTTGATTTCGGGTGTCTATTCTATTAGGTTTGATAACAAGAAAAAACACCAGAGTATGCATTGTCTTGTAAAATGTAATCTAATATTTTTTTTACCATGATAGACAAAAAGCGTAAGGTCGTATGTAGTTCGGGGACTTTTTTCGGCTTACGTTTGTTTGTACCGACACTTCAACTTTAGCTGGGTTGTTTTCGTAACCAGGACTCCAGTACTTACTGACAGACCGTCAGTTAACCAACTCTTCTTCTGTTTAATATAATGATGTTTGTGGACGTGTTTATATGTGCGTCGTTTCATTTTTTAGGCCACTTGGTTGAGATCGATCTGGTTACGCGTTTTTGTTTTTGCTGTTTTTTGCACGTCATTATTGGACAAGCCGATAGTCATTTTAGCTCTTCGTCTAGTGATCGTGAAAAAAATAGTAGGCGTGACATGATGATGTACGCTTTTCTGACTGTTTGTTGAGGTGTGTGTTATCATTGAAGTCATAGATAGAAAGTTCACGATCAGATGACCACTTTTGGTGGTATTCCGTTGTTTTAGGTATTTTCTTCCGGATTTATTTTGCGTTTATCGGTGATTGCCGATTCTGCCTTTTCTCTCTAACGATTTTATTGGGTTCGTTGGTGGTGCGTGTCGTGTGCAGTCTTACTTTTATTTTTGGGTTAAGTGTGATTTAGAACTTTTTTGTATTATCTTTTTTGGTGTTAATTCTGTTGACGAAGAATGTGAACATACCTCCGTTTGATTTGGTGCGTCTATTCTAATAGGTTTGATAACAAGAAAAAACACCAAAGTATGCATTGTCTTGTAAAATGTAAGCTAATATTTTATTTACTGTGATGGACAAACAGCATGAGGTCGCAGGTAGTTCGGGGACTCCTTTCGGCTTACGTCTGTTTGTACCGACACTTCAAACTTTAGCTGGGTTTCCGTAACTAGGACTCAGTACCTACTGACAGGCTGTCAGTTAACCAACTCTTCTTCTGGTTAATATAATGATTTTTGTGGACGTGTTTATATGTGCGTCGCTTCATTTTTTAGGCCGCTTGGTCGAGATTGATCTAGTCTACGCGTTTTTGTTTTTCCTGTTCTTGGACTTCATTCTTGGTCAAGCCGATAGTCTTTTTAGTTCTTCGTCTAGTGATCTTGATCATCTGATAGTAAACTTTCTATCTCACTTCAATGCTAACACACACCTCAACAAAGAGTCAGAAAAGCGTACATCATTTTGTCATGCCTACTATTTTTTTCAAGATCACTAGACTAAAAAGGCTATCGGCTTGCCTAAAAATGAGGTGCAAAAAACAGCAAAAACAAAAACGCGTAGACCAGATCGATCTCGATCAAACGACCTAAAAAATGAAACGACGTACATATAAACACGTCCACAAACATCATTATATTAAACAGAAGAAGAGTTGGTTAAAAGACGGCCTGTCAGTAAGTACTGGAGTCCTGGTTACGGAAACAACCCAGCTAAAGTTGAAGTGTCGGTACAAACAAACGTGAGCCGAAAAAAGTCTCCGAACTACCTACGACCTCACGCTTTTTGTCCATCACGGTAAATAAAATATTAGATTACATTTTACAAGGCAATGCATACTCTGGTGGTTATCAAACCCATAGAATAAACACATGAAATCAAACGGAGGTATGTTCACATTCTTCGTCTACAGAATTCACACCAGAAAAAATAATACAAAAACGTTCTAAATCACACTTAACGCAAAAATTAAAGTAAGACTGCACGACACGCACCACCAACGAACCCAATAAAATCGTTAAAGAAAAATGGAAGAACCGGCAATCATCGGTAAACGCGAAATAAATGCGGAAGACAATACCTAAAACAACGAAATGCTACCAAAAGCGGTCATCTGATAGTGAACTTTCTATCTCTCACTTCATTGCTAACACACACCTCAACAAACAGTCAGAAAAGCGTACATCATTTTGTCACGCCTACTATTTTCTTCAAAATCATTAGGCGAAGAACTAAAGAGACTATCGGCTTGTCCAAGAATAAGGTGCAAAAAAGAGCAAAAACAAAAACGCGTAGACCAGATCCATCTCGACCAAGCCGCCTAAAAAAATGAAACGACGCACATATAAACACGTTTACAAACATCATTATGTTAAACAGAAGAAGAGTTAGTTATTAACGGCCTGACAGTAGGTACTGGGGTTCTGGTTACGGAAGCAACCCAGCTAAACTTGAAGTGTCGGTACACACAAACGTGAGCCGAGAAGGGTCCCTAAAATCTAATATTTTATTTACCGTGTTGGACGAAAAGTGTGAGGTCGCAGGTAGTTCTCATACTATGGGAACTCAACTTTAATGTGAAGTAGTGTATCTTGGGTCTATGATATAGAAAAGTGCCTGCTTTTATATATTAAAGTCGCGGTAGATATCTTCCATGGTAATGGACCCTACATTTTATAGCATTTTTTTGATATATTATTGTGTTTTTATTATATATGAGTATTTTTGGCTCACGTTTGTTTGTTGCTTCCGTAACCAGAACCCCAGTACCTACTGTCAGGCTGTTTGTTAACTAACTCTTCTTCTGTTTCATATAATGATGTTTGTGGACGTGTTTACCTATATTTGTGTCGTTTCATTTTTTAGACCTCTTGTCGAGATCGATCTGGTTTACGCGGTTTTGTTTTTGTTGTGGCTTGGGCCGTTTTGCACCTCATTGTTTCACAATTCGATCGTCTTTTTGGTTCTTCGTCTACTGATGTTTTTAAACAAAATAGTCGAGACAAAATGATACACGCCACTCTGACTGTTGAGGTTTCCGTCAAGTTCTGGAAGCTTGTTTGGGTGGATAAGTACAGATGGGATTCGATTTGTAGGGCGTAGTCAGAGACTACTGGGGATGAATTGGACCAGATCTTGTAGTTCATCAGTACGCGAATACCATTCGTTGTCTAAATTATCAGTTCTATTATATTATGACTTTGTTTGACCTTGATTATTTTGTTTCGTCGGTTACCACTACACTCAGTCGAAAATATTCTCAGATTCAACGCAACAAAGATATTCATCACACTTCGTCTACGTTTTTTCCGTGGATCTTATCATGGTTTTCCTATTTGATTAGTTTTTTCCAAAGATGCAATTGTTTCAGTTTGTTCTTCAAAATTGCCTTAATTTTAACTCTTCGGTTTGATTTTCTTTCCTCGAAAAGGAAGAGAAGGATGTGAATCTACCACCGCTTTGATTTGACTTGACCACATCCAGGGTGCGACGGTGTATCTAACTACAGCCATTCATCCAAGGAATTGAAAGGACCTTGTCGGTGGTTGTTAATTGAATAAACAACGACGTTTGACAAAACCGATGACTTTGTTTTTGCGGCTAAGGCTTGCTGACAGTCAGAATGTTTTTGGCTCCAGTTCACGTTTACGGTGTTTCGGTACCATGATGGCGCCATTATCCTCGTAGGCGAAGATGTTGCAATCAGTCTTATAGATTCGTGAACTACTGGATGCTACAAGGTCACTCTGATGCGTTATGTTTGGGTAGCGCATATCGGCATCGACCGCACTTACTTTATTTTTTCCGTTCTCTTTTGCTTTTTTATAGATCGCTCTGATACACCTCTCGACTATTCTGTGCAACCGTGCAAAATCTGTATACTTTAGGTATGCTCGGATCATCAAAACTATCGTCATCCAACACTCGCAATCTTTGCCTGAACTCCATCACTTGTTAGTGGAGTTAGCTCTAGTTTTTAGTCAAAAATTCGTATTACTTAGCGTGTAACTCTGTTTTACTACGTGTGACAACGGTCCTATGAAGGAAATGAGCTGATCGGATGTTTTTGACTCTGTTATAATCCCAGGGTGGCGTATACCGATTATTGCCGATTCTGTCGTTTTTCTCTAAGGACTCTATTGGGTCTGTTTGTGGCGCGTTTTGTGCAGTAATTTATTTACCGTGATGGACAAACAGCATGAGCTTGCAGGTAGTTTTTCTACGATGGGAACTATGAGCTTTTATGTGAAGTAGTGTATCTTGGATCTATGATATACCAAAGTGGTTGCTTTTATGTGTTCAAGTCGCGGTAGGTTGCTTCCATGATAATGGACTCTACATTTTATAACATTTGTTTGATATATTATTGTGTTTTTATTATATGAGTATTTTTGGCTCACGTTTGTTTGTACCAATACTTCAATTTTAGCTGGATTGCTTCCGTAACCAGGAATCCAGTACCCACTGGTAGGCCGTCAGTTAACTAACTCTTTTTCTGTTTAATATAATGATGTTTGTGCACGTGTTTATATGTGCGTTGTTCCATTTTTTAGACCGCTTGGGCGAGTTCGATCTGGTCTATGGAATTTTGTTTTTGCTGTTGATGCACCGTTTTGCACCTCTGACTGTCTGTTGAGGTGTCTGTTAGCATTGAAGTCAGCGATGGAAAGACCGCTTTTGGCGAGATTATGTTGTTTTTAGGTATTTTGTTTTGCATTTATTTTGCGCCTGCCGATTTTGTTTTTTTTCTAATGGGTCCGTTTGTGGTGCGGTTTGTGCAGTGTTATTTTGATTTTTGGGTTGAGTGGGTTCTAGAAGGTGAAAAGGAGGAAAATGATGTGAATCTCTATAACCGCTTTGACTTATCCTGGTCTATCGATGATTGCCGATTCTCTCTAAGACTCGATTGGGTCCGTTTGTGGTGCGTTCTGTGCAGTGTTACTTTCCGTTTTGGGGCGTGGCCAAAGAGGATCTGAAGCATTGCTGAGAGGAATCAGTCTTAATAGATCAGATCTTGAAGTTTATCTGTGCCTACGCCATTCTTTGAATTTCTTGCCGACGTAGTTTCATCTTCCTTTGAAATCGTTCGATGATGGCAATTTTTTAATACTATAACAATTGCAATCTATTCTATATTCGTTCATAGCCGCCTAGAATAACAAAACGATTTTTTTAAAAGGACCTATTAAACGAAGTTACGATAGCTTAAATTTTAGATTTTTTTACCTTCCGGTTGGTCGACGATCGAAGCACGTTGTCATGGATACAATAGAAAGAGTGAGTAAATAAAAAATGCAGGAGAAAGTTTTTCTTCAAAGTAGGAAGAACGTGTTTGGGTTAGATTTTTGGGGTTTTTCTAGTTTTGGATATAGGCGGTACCAGTCTTAGCGAGTGGGCGGAGTTACGACTACGTATAGAAGAAGTAGACTGATGCGAAACTTGGTACAAAAATGTCAACTCGGTATTGCATTTCCTGTTTCCGTTATTTTGGGCAGTGTTTTAATTTTGGTAGAGAAGTACTACACCACAAAAGCTGATAAATAAATCATCACGATGAAAACGAAACCGCAAAGAAAAGTTTTTAACCTTTTAGAAAAGTGCAACGCTTGCTGCAAGTGCAACGTACCGTCGAACGACATCTTCGCAAAAAAATCAACAAAAAATCGGCAAGCATCCGACCGATGCCACGGTTGTAGCAGAACCAGTTCCAAAAGGAATTTTCGTAGTAACGACAAAAACCGGTCGAACGTATTTTCTCCACATTCATCGTTTCTATATTTAACAATATTGATTAAGTAAAAAAAATTACATAACCAGAGAGATATAAAAAGAAACTCGGACAGCGTACAGTTAGAACTTAATTGGGATAAATTAAAATTTATTTATAGAAACTTTTCCAATGGATTATAATTTATTGGTTATTATCCGGCGATAATTGCAAAATTCTATTTAAATTACGGACCGGTTAGAAGGACCGTTTCGGATTTTTTGTATTTCTAAAGGGGTTATTGGTGCGTAGACAACACACTTAGCGTCTAAGCGCTTGGTTGTTAAACTACGTCAAAAGAAAAAGTAAAAGTACAGGGTACAATGTGATTTTTAAAACCAAAGCCAACTACGCTTTATATTTTTTTGTTTGTAAATGCGATTGTTTAAATTGGAGTTATTCGTGTGCGAGGTTTCTGCATTCTAAGTAATTAATCGTTAAAATCGGCAACGTATTTGATTTTGTTGATACCAAAAGCAATTAAAATGTTTGTCAATATAGTAACCGCTTCGGTTTTGTCGGTTTTTTCGCTTAAGTCGAAGTCGGCTGTGAGTGGCCATTTTGTCGTATACGAAAAATCTAATAGAAGACGCGCCTCTAAAACCATCCAATTAAAACGTTTGAGATTCGCGTAATAAACTGCTTGCCGGTTTTTTTGCAAACTGTCCCCAATTGAATAATCGTGAAAGTACATGCCAACGTTTTAGGTTATAACGGCGCCAATTCGTATGCATTTCTTTCTTTTTCGACTTTTAAATTTTAACGAAATTAAAACATCATTAGAGAACAAGTTTCTAGTTGTAGTGGTCTTTGTGAAGTACGCGTTTATTGATAGCTCGAAGAAGTTAATACATTGAATAACGTAAAACTCGTTACTAATTGAGTTTGAACTTAATTCGCTACAGCGACATCAACATATATACGGAATTAATAAGAGGATTGACCAGTTTTTTTGCTGGCAACGGTGGAGCTGCAAGAAACTAAAATAAATCTCAAAGAATGTGTGTGCAAATTTAGCTGCGAAAATGAAACTTCCAACGTTGTTTAGTGGCCATATCGGCAAGGGACTACCGACTTTTCAATATCTGGCCGCGTTCACAGGTAAATTAATTCTAACGAAAAATTTGTGCTACTTTTTCTATCGTTTTAGGGATGTTGAATATTATGTGCAGCGGAATGCACTACGGCTGGTCGTCGCCGACACTACCTAAACTCCTTCAAAAAGATTCCGTGGTGCCAATGACCAACGACCAAAGTTCGTGGATTGTTGTGATGTTTTTGTTGGGGACGTTTTTGGGTGCCGATTTCAGTGCAATATTCCTCGATCGTGTTGGAAGAAAAACTGTTATTTTGTTTACGTCGGTGCCGTATCTGGTTTCGTGGATGTTAATCGCGTTTGGACGTAGTGCTTACGGTTTAATGGCGGGTAGATTTATCGCCGGCATCGGCGATGGTCTTATTTATTGCGCGTTTCCAATGTACTTGGGCGAAATCGCCGATGCGCGCATTCGAGGATTTTTGGGTTCTAGCATATCGGTCATGAGCATTTCCGGTATGCTTTTTATGAACATTTTCGGCTCGTATTTGAGCATATCGGCGGCTGCGATGGTTGCGTCTAGCGTACCCGTCTTGCTTTTGCTCACGTTCTCGTTTATGCCCGAAAGTCCTTATTATTTGATTATGAAAAAGGACGTGGAGAAGGCTAGGAGGAATTTGATGATTCTAAGGGGTTTGAACAACGTCGATGATGAGTTGAACAGGTTAATTAAAACCGTGGATGAACAAAACGGGGACGGTCGCCGTTGGTTGGATTTAATCACGGTGAAGAGTAACCGGAAGGCGCTTTTTATAGTAATGGGCGCCAGAGCGGCTCAGCAACTTACAGGCACCACGGCGATAACGTTCTACGCCCAAACTATTTTTAGAGAAGCCGGGGACTCGATTTCACCTAGTGCCGCGTCGATTTTATACTTTACTATGCACACTATTTTAGTCGGTTTTTCTTCAGTTATCGTGGACAAAGCTGGTAGACGACCGTTAATGATCATTTCGATAATAGGCGCTGGATTATCGCTACTTATCTTAGGTTGCTTCTTCTACGTCCAAAACGCGACGAACGTCGACACCACCCGTTTGTCTTTTATACCAATCGTTACTCTCATCACTTTCATCTTCACCTTCAGCGTCGGTATGCAACCAATCCCAATCCTATTAATCGGGGAGTTTTTCCCGACGAACGTAAAAGCCATCGCCTTGACAGTGTGCAGCAACTACTTCGTAGTCATAACAACGATCGTATCGAAATTCTTCCAATTCACCAAAGACGCATACGGGCTGCACGTTCCGTTCTTCGTGTTCACATCGAGCTGCGCTCTCGGCCTACTCTTCATAATATTTTTCGTGCCAGAAACGAAAGGAAAAACCTTAGAAGAAATTCAAGAAGAGCTCAAGGGCCAATCGGTGCCCGAAACGAGTACGCCAGAAACTTACAAACAAATCGAATACATTTAGTTAGGTTATAATTCTTGATTTGGTGCTTATTTTAAATAAATTTAAAAAAATCTGTGATATCACGCACATATTTATTGTAAAAGAAGACTTCCTTGAGTTGCATTTTTAATTTGCGAGGAATTTGAAACACGTGTTGAACGGTAATTTAAATTTCAAAGAGGTAATCAAGGTTGCTGGGGCTTTTGTTGATGCACAATTGTTTATGTAGCCACCTTGATTATTTTCTGAAAGTTTTTCTTGGTATTAAATATCTCGAACGACGTGACTTTAGCGTATATGCAACACACCGTAGGGTATGCGTTAGTGTGGTTGCCTACTTCACTTTGTTGAAGTCTAAGTACATTCACAGTTCTATATGATTGTATCGATTAGAATACATAAGGATCTGATACGTAACACATAAGTTCTAAGGAAAGCAAACACCTTGGCATGACTGGTACTGTCGGTTTTGGGGCTCAATCATTTAGTGGAAAAAATTGTTGCAACATTCCAAACAGTTTTAGGGTCTGGCAACACACACAGCTTAACCCCATAATCTTGTTTACGATCTTTAAGCTCACCGACAAGTGTACACGAAGTCTTCTGGAAGAACAAGGATTACCATCTGACTTACTATGTTAGATGTGGTTGCAGGCTACAAAAACGGGCGCCAGGCTTTATCGTTGAAAAGAATTTGGTTTGATGCAATCAGCTCAATTTAAATTCAATTTTAGTAATCAGTGGAGCGGCTTCAGTTGTAACCAGATTGTGCAAGAACAAGAGGAAACAACGATTGCTGTAGGAACTACAGATTACGTCAAGTTTTAATTTATTTCTTGTGCTGGAACTAAAATTTCGTTTGTTTGTAAAATAGTAAAGGGACCGAGTCTTTTTAAGTAAGAAGTAGCGACGATAAACACGAT
Source organism: Aquatica leii (assembly GCA_035610365.1). Lineage (NCBI taxonomy): Eukaryota > Metazoa > Arthropoda > Insecta > Coleoptera > Lampyridae > Aquatica > Aquatica leii. The sequence goes on along the minus strand of CM069438.1, from coordinate 50,788,404 downwards.
CAAAAAAGTCGTTGCAACACTTGTTTTTGAATTTTTAATCTCAAACTCTTCGAGTTTTTAGAATGTCGTTGGATTACTCAATCAAGCAAACAGGGAGGAAGTTTGGCGTTATCGATATAGGAAGATCCAAACTGAGAAAATACTCGTCTATTACTTATTAAATAGAAGGTTGCTGAAATGGAGACCACGGGAAGTCGACGTACTTTATAAGGGATTTTGGAGTTGGGAAGTGAACGGGGTCAAATTAAAAGTGATTAAGTGTAGTTATATTTGAATCTCTTGCCAGTTCTGCCGGTGAGTGGATCAGAGACACTTGCTCTGCATCGTGCGCCATTTTTTTAAACGTTAGTTCTTTTGTGGAGTTTGGTTTAGATGTAAGTTTTTGGTCTGGAAGATTATGAATTTATTTTATATATTTGGAAGTCCGCCAGGCATCTACATAATATTTATGTTTGGAAGCGAATCCTTAATACGTAGCTTAGAAACCACTTTCACGTATGTGTCCGGTGTGTTGCCATCAAGGCGGTACTTTTGTCACGGTCTATTTTAATTTTAAACATCAAAACTATCTTTAGGAACATTTATTTTGTTGTTTAAACGGCGAAAATTGTAACATTTAATATGATAATTTGAACAAATTTTGTGTTGCACGGTGTACATCTCTTGGGATGTAGAGTTAGCATGATACAACATAGATGGCGCGGTTGGCGGAAAAAATACGAAATTTTAAAATTGAAAAATGCAATTTTAAATTTAATTATACAACTAAATGCGACAAGAAAAAGAATTATGTGCATTTAGTGGGCAGATAGTCGTAACCCTTCAATTTGAAGAATAGTCGTGGTCTTTTGTTCACTCGGTCAGCAGCCAACCTTTAAATTGAACGGCAAGTATCACGCTATTCATCTCATCGTTGATTTTCAGTGCTGCTGAAGACATTTGTGGGAGTTACAATAAGTTGCAAAAAGAATTTTTTAGGTTTTTGTGTTGTATACGAATAGAACGGTAAGTTAATTCATGTGTTGTGGTATATACCAGGTGTTTTTTTTTCGTTTATTTATTACATCTAGAAATCTTTGAACAAGAACCACTGATTAGTATATCTAAGTATCAACTTGGGTAAGAATTTTCTTTCGTTCAAGTAAATTAATCTTGGTTTAGTTTCCTTGTGTTAATATAGTTTAAGCGTAATGTAAGTTGCCTAAGCAAGTTTTTTTGCGACTTATTTTCTTTTCTGTTAATTTTATTAAGCCAAAGAAAGTTATTTTAAGTGTGAAAATTGTGTTTCTTTGCCACTGTAGAGATTTGAAACGAATCCTTGATATTACGTAGCTTAGACACCACCTTCACGAATATGTCCGGTGTGTTGCCATCAACGCGATACTTTTGTAACAGTCTATTTCAATTTCAAACATCAAATCTATCCTGAGGAAATTTTAGTTTGTTATTTAAACGCCGAGAATTGTAACATTTCATATTATTTTGGACAAATTTTACGTTGCACTGTGTATATTACTTTAGATGTAAGGTTACGATTACACGACATAGATGGCGCGGTTAGCGGAAAAATTAAGATGGTGCTAAATACGAAATTTTAAAATGTAAATTTAAGTATACAAGTAAATACAGCAAGAAAAAGAAATCTCTGAGTAAATTAACTGGGCATATATTCATAACCTTTCAATCTGAAGAATAGTTTTAGACCACTGTTCACTCGGTCAGCATCCAACTTTTAAATCGTAAGTATAATGTTTAATCTTCTGATTGTTGATTTACAGTGTCCTTGAAGACATTTGGACAAATACAATAAGTTTCAAAACCAATTTTTTAGGTTTTTATTCTATATAAGAGTAGAACGATAAGTTAATTCATGTACCAGGTGTTTCTTTTTTTATTTGTTACATCCAGAAATCTTTGGGCAAGAACCACGGATTAGTGTATCTAAGTATCGACTTAGATAAGAATTTTCTTTCATTCAATTTAATTAAACTTAATTTACTATTCCTTAGCTTAGACCTGCTAGCCTCCACACTATGTACATTACTATTAAGGGCAAGCGTTGCCCTGGGATACAAACCTATGGCGTGGAGGGACGTAAAAGTCGTATTTATACCCAAACCTGGGCGGGACTCATACGCTCTAGCTAAGTCGTTTAGACCAATCAGTCTAACGTCATTTCTCCTCAAACTACTGGAGAAACTCATTGAGCGACACATTAGGGACGAGGTGCTGGGGCCTGATCCCATCAGTATAAATACCAATGTGTCTATCAACCAGGTAAATCCTGTGAACTTGCCGTCCACAGAGTAGTGGACGCAGCCGAAAGGGCGATCTTCTGCAAGGAAGTGGCTCTGGAGGCGTTTTTAGACATAGACGGGGCGTTTGATAATACCTCTCTAGAATCGATTAGAACTGCTATGGAAAGCAAAGGGGTACATACTACCGTGGGTAGATGGATTGATACCATGCTAAGACATAGAAACATTACGGTCTCGCTTAATAATGACTCTGTAGCGGTCCGAGCTGCACGAAGATGTCCGCAAGGGGGAGTTCTCTCCCCGTTACTGTGGTGTTTGGTGGTAGACGGACTGCTGAGGCAATTAAGTGAGGCAGGCTACAACACGGTTGGCTATGCCGACGACATAGTGATTGTGGTACGTGGCAGATTTGAAGAGACCGTATCAGTTGTGATGCAGGGAGCCTTAAATCTAGTTGAACGGTGGTGTAGAGAAGCCGGCAAAAACGAACCTCATTCTCTTCTCACGAAGGAAAGGCCCGACAAAGCTAAAGAGCATAGCAATGTACGGAGCCAAGCTACAGGTAGTGAGGGAAGGCAAATACTTGGGCGTAACATTAGACCAGGAGCTAACCTTCAAACCACACCTAGAGAGAATAGCGAACAAAACCACAAAGTCCTTGTGGGCTTGCAGGCGAGCGTTCGAAAGCAAGTGGGGCTTATCTCCAAAGATGACCCACTGGATATACACTCAAATGATCAGACCGATCATTACGTACGCGTCACTGGTGTGGTAGCATAGGACCTTCACCCAGAGGGCCATACAGACACTCAGCAAGGTACAGCGCAGAGCTTGCCTTGGAATCACGGGGGCAATGATAACCACCCCGACGGCAGCCATGGAGACTCTTCTGGACCTGCCGCCACTACACCTAGTAATTAGGGCGGAGGCACTCAGAGGGGCACTCCGTCTGAGAGTCAACGGCAAGGAGGGATCGTCAAGAGTGGGGCATTCGATTTTGGCGGTGAAAGAGGAAGGTTGTACAGGAAAAGAGAGGAAAGATGGGGAGTTAGTAGACATGTGTAAAGAACTCTTAAAGGAGTTAAAGAGTATAAGAGAGGAGCAAATTAAGATGGGTAAGAAGTTGGAAGAGAGTAATAAAGAGGTAAAGGAGATGAAAGAAGAATTAAGTAAGTCAAATGAAGAATGGAAAAGGAAATTTGAAGAAATGGGAGAAAAGTATAGAAAGTTGGAGGCCAGATTGGAGAAGATAGAGAGAAGCTGGGAAAAAACGGAAAAAGAAAAAAGGAGAACAAACATAATCATAAGAGGTATGGAATAGAAAGATGGAAAGAAGGAGCAAAAGGAGCAAGTGGAAAATTGGATGAAAAAGGATTTAAATATTGAGAAAACAGTGGTAGAAACTAAAGTTAAGCGTGTAATTTTAAAGGATGGGTACATTTGAGGATAAGTTAGATGTATGGAAGCAAAAAAGAAGGTTAAGAGGTACGAGCATTTATTTAGACGATGACATGACGAGAAGGGAAATAGATACACAAAAGAAGATAAGATGTGAGGCGAGTAAGATGAAGGGAGAGGGGAAAAGTATTAAAATAGGATTCTTGAAAGTGTGGGTGGACGGGGAAGAAAGATTTTGGGATGAGGAGAGGGGAACTCTAGTGAAGAAGGGGACAAAAAACTAAGAGTTGGGGGAGGGAAGGATGGATCAAATGATGTTGGATTAGCAAGTTTTAAGGAAAAAGAGATGGAAAAGCAGAATCAAATGAAATTATTGTTTTGGAATGTGGCAGGCATAAAAAATAAGGGAAAGGATTTCTGGAGATACGTAGAGGGTTTTGATATGATGGGAATGTCGGAAACATGGTTGGAGGAAAAAGACTGGGAAGTATGGAAGAAAAAATTACCAGAGGGTTATAATTGGAAGGTGGAATTTGTAACTAGAAGAGAAAGTAAAGGTAGAGCAAGGGGAGGGATACTAACGGGCATAAAAAGGAACTGGTCGGTTGAAGAAGAGGAGGGAGACGAGAAGCAAGGGAAAGGGATTGTAAAAAATTATGTGGTCAGAGAAGGAAAGGAAAAATATATAATGTTAACATTTTATGGGCGGGATATGAGGATGATAAGTAAACAGATTGAGAAAATGATACAGGGGGAGGAAAAGGAAAAGATTATTATAGGGGGTGATTTTAACGCGAGAACAAGGGAAAAGGGAGGAGTGATTATTGGAGGGGAAGTAAAGAGAAGAGTTAGTATGGATAAGACAGTTAATAGGAATGGGAAAAGGTTAGTGGAGATATGTGAGGAAAAAAGGTGGTCAATTCTTAATAGAAATATAGAGGAGGGGGACAGAGGTGACTACACTTATATGGGAGGGAGGGAGTAATCGGTGATCGATTACGTGATAGTGAGTGGAGAGATGTGGGAGGACATAGAAAGTTTTAAAGTGGGGGATGAAGAGGAATCGGATCATCAGCCACTGGAAGTGATTTTAAAAGGAAAGGAGGAAGAAATTAAGGAGGAACAGAGGGGATGAGGAGTAAAAAAGGTGTGGACTGAGGAAAGCATAGAAAGATATAAGATGAAGTTGGAGCAAGTGATTTGGGGAGATGTAGGGGGGGAAGAAGGACTAAAGGAGTTGACTGCAGAAATGGAGAAGGCAGTAGAAAAGAAAAGGTTTGAGAGAAGACAAGGAAAAAAGAGGAACGAAAATAGGTGGTGGAATAGAGAATGTAGAGAGGCAAAAACAGAGATGAGAAATGCTAGAAGAAGATGGAAGAAAGGTATAATAAATCTGCAGGAGTATAAGGAGAAGAAAGTGATTTTTAAAAATGTATGTTTTGAGAGAAAGGTGTCTTATAAAGAGGAAATGGAGAAACAAGTAAAGGAAATAAAGAAAGAAGGAGAAGTGTGAGAATTTCTAAACAAGGAGAGAAGAAGAGGTAAGAGGAGAGGAGGTTTAACGGATATAAAGGTGTGGTTGGGTTATTGTATGGAGCGTTTGGAGGGAACAATAGAAGGACCAGGGCAGGTGATATTGCAAGGGGTAAATACAATACAGGAGGGGTGGGAGATAACGAAAGAGGAAATAGAGGAAGCAATAAATAGACTAAAATTAAGAAAGGCGGCAGGAACGGACGGTACGCAAGGAGAACAATGGAAATATGTAGGGGAGAGAGTAAGAGGAAATGTAAGAATTTTTTTTAATACAATATGGAAAGGGGAGGAAGTGCCAGGGAGTTGGAAAAAAAGTTTAATTCTGCCGGTGTATAAGGGAGGGGATAGGAAGGAGGTAAAGAATTATAGAGGGATTAGTGTCACTAATGTAAGTTATAAATTGTACGCCATGATTATACAAAGGAGGTTGGAAAAGGAAGTGGAAGAAAAAAGACTATTACCAGATTGGCAGATGGGATTTAGAGTGGGAAGAAGGGCAATAGACAATGTTTATATATTGAAACAGTTAGTGAATGGAGAGCTGGATAAGAAAAGGGGTAAGGTATACGCGTTCTTTATGGACATAGAAGCTGCGTTTGATAATGTGAATAGAGAAAAGCTATGGAGGGTGTTAAGGAAAAAGGGAATAGAGGAACAACTAGTGAGGAAACTGGAAGGGATATATAAAGAGACTAAGAATAGGGTAAAAATAGGGGATAGTGTTAGTGAAGTGTTTTGGACGAGGAAGGGGCTAAGGCAGGGGTGTCCTCTTAGCCCTATTTTATTTGCACTGTATATAGGGGACATAGAAGAAGTGTTGAAGGGAGGTCAGTGTGGTGGGGTTGTCATGGAGAGAGGGATTAAAATGTGGGTGTTGGCATATGCAGACGATATGGTCATGGTGGCAAAAAATGAGTTGGAGATGAAAGGTATGATAAATACGATAAAGAGGTATCTGGAAAGGAAAGATTTGGGTTTAAATGTGAGAAAGTCCAAGATGGTAGTTTTTCAAAAAGGGAGAGGAGGGAAGAAAAAGGAGGAGTTAAGTTGCGGAGAACAGAAGATAGAGGCAGTGAATGAAGTGACATATTTGGGATATAGGCTAAGGTATGCTAATAAAGATGTTGCGCATATAAGGGAGTTAGCAAAGAAGGGTAACAGGGTATTAGGGCAGGTATGGAGTTTAGGGGAAAGAGTATTTGGGAAGGAGATCGAGAAGAGAAGATGGCTGTTTGAAAAATTGTTTAAAAGTGTGATGATGTACGGGGTGGAGGTATGGGGTTGGAAAGAGTGGAACCTATTGGAAAAGGTACAAATAAAATATTGGAAATGGATACTAGGTTTAGATAGGGAGACGCCAGGGTACATAATAGAGGAGGAGGGGAAGTTAGAGAAGATTAGAATAGAAGCAGGGAAAAGGGCGATGGGTTATGAAGAGAAAATGAAGGTAAGGAGAGAATGTAAAATTTTGCAATGTTGCTGGAGGACGGTAAAAGATAGCAAAAACATGTATGGGCAGGAAGAAAGGAAACTGTACTACCAACGAGGAGGTTTCGCAAGAGAAGAGGTGGAAAGAAGAAGAGAGGAAGGGAGGTTAAATACGGAGGAGATAGTAAGAAGAGATAAAGACTCGCAGGTGCAAGAGAGGGAAGGAAAGATAAGGGAAGGAAAGTATAACGTAAGGTATGGGAATATAGTGTTCAGGGGGGTTTCTAAGTATTTGATGGGGAGGAGAAGCTTAGGAGAGAAACGACTTATAGCCAGGTTTAGATGTGGCAATGAGGAGAATTTAAATAAGTATTGGAAGGAGGATGTAATGAGGAGATGTAGATTATGTTGGGAGAGATGGGAGGACATAGAGCACTTGAGTGAGGAGTATGGCGAGCTAAGGGAAGAATTGAGGGGGAGGAAGGCTTTGCTTGGGGAGGGATTGGATTGGATGAAAGCAGTAAAAGAAAGAAGGATAAGAGGGGATGGTTAGGTATAACGAATTAGAATAGTAAGATGGTGATGGGAAGGTTTTAGGGGAGAAAGTTTTTTTTTAGTTTATAAATTTCTGTACGAATTATATTATTATGTTAAGAGAATGATGTAAGGGTAACGTAACCCATTATAAGGCCGAATGGCTAACAATTAACAATAAATAAAAAATATAAAAAAATTAGGGCGGACGCACTCAGAGGGGCATACCGTCTGAGAGTCAACGGCGAGGAGGGATCGTCAAGAGTGGGGCATTTGACTATCTTTGACGAGATCTCTAAAGACAAAAACCTCAGTATGATAACTGAGAGAATACCCAAAACAGTTTGTCCTATTAAACTGTTGAAGACAACAATTCCCACCCGTTACGACTGGGAGAACAATTCCAACAAAACAAAGCTGAATGGAATCGTGTATTACACAGATGGCTCTAAAACCACTAAGGGCACTGGCTCTGGAGTGTACGAGAGCAACGGACAGGGCTGCAGAATCTCTGTAAGCCTAGGTCAAAAAGCGACCGTGTTCCAAGCCGAGGTATATGCAATCCTGACAGCATCTGCTCAATTATTAAAAGAGAACCTTTCTAAAAGGAGAATCTTTATAGTCACAGACAGCAAAGCAGCGATTGCAGTATTAGAATCATATGTGGTGAACTCAGGGCTAGTACTTGAATGCGCACAAATGCTGAATGCACTAGGTAAGTGTAATACAGTTACACTAGTATGGGCACCTGGGCATGCGGGAATCGCGGGTAACAGGGTTGCTGACGGGCTTGCCAGGGCGGCAAGCGCGAAACCACTCATAGGCCCTGAATCGGCATGTGGGATTACATATAACACAGCCAAACAGGAGATCCAAGCAATACTCACGAAAGAGCACTGCAGACACTGGTCGAAAGTCTCAGGACAGGATCATTCTAAGGTCTTTCTGGAAACCCCCGACGGGGGCTTAGCAACGTCTATCTTAAAGATAAGTAGGACGAAGATCAAACTTGCGACAGAGATGGTGACAGGCCACTGTCGTTTAAACAAACACCTGCATAAAATGGGACTGACTGATAGCCCGTTATGCAGGGATTGTGGTGAGGAGGAAGAAACTCCATACCACGTCATCTGCCACTGTGAAGCATTCACAAGGTCAAGGGAACGCCTACTTGGAAATGAAAAGATTACACAAGAGGAAGTAACGAAGATTCGCCCTACTGAAATCCTGGACTTTGTCAAAGATCAAAGAAGTCAAAGATACAGGTATTCTAGCAGGGTAGAAAACATCGGGGAGCACAATAGACCTACAGGTCGCGGTGCCGGGACCATATTGGGACCGCCCCTAGTTAAATAATAATAATACTATTCCTTGTGTTAATATAGTTTAAGCGCAATGTAAGTAGCCTAAACAACAAAGTTTTTTTGCGACTGACATTTTTTTGTGGGGTAATTCTATTTAGTCAAAGAAAGTTATTTTAAGTGTTAAAGTTGTGTTTCTTTGCTACCGAAGAGGTTTAAAACTAATTCTTGATAGTGTGTAGCTAAGAAACTGCTTTCACGTATGTGTGTTGATACTTTTGTAACAGTTCATTTCAATTTCAAACATCAAATCTATCTTTAGGAAATGTTAGTTTATTATTTAAACGTCGAGAATTATAACTTTTCATAAATGTTGATTCAGATAAATTTTGTGTGCACTATGTATATCACTTTGGATGTAAGGTTATGACTACACGACATAGATGGCGCGGTTAGCGTAAAAAACTAAAATGGTGCAAAATACGAAATTTTAAAATGTAAATTTAAGTAAACAAGTAAACACAGCAAGAAAAAGAAATTTCTGAGTAAATTTACTGGGCAGATATTAATAACCTTTCAATTTGAAGAATAATCGTAGACCACTGTTCATTCGGCCAGCATCCAACTTTTAAATCGCAAGTATAATGTTTATTCTTCTGATCGTTGATTTACAGTGTTGGTAAAGACATTTGGGACAGTTACAATAAGTTTCAAAACGAATTTTCTAGGTTTTTGTTGTATATAAGAGTAAAACGATAAGTTAATTCATGTGTTGCGGTATATATTAAGTGTTTCCTTTCATTACATCCGGAAATCTTTGGGCAACAACCACAAATCATTGTATAATATCAAGGTAGGTAAGAATTTCCTTTCATTCAAGTTAATTACTTTATTTAGTTTCCTTGTATGAATATAGTTTAAGCGCAATGTAAGTTGCCTAAGCAACCAATTTTTTGCATCTGATATTTTCTTGTGTGGTAATTCTATTAAGTCGAAAGTTATTTTCATTGTGAAAGTTTTGTTTCTTTGTCACTGAAGGCGCACCACCTTTTCCCATTCTGTTTTTTACAGGGTTTCGATGGACTGGTGCCTGAGGCCTGCATACATTTAGACGTATAATCCAAGCAAATCTTTAATTTTCTCTTCAAGATAATCAATTAAATGCCTCACAGACCTACAAACAACTGTGATTAAGAGTTGTTTACAAATTTTAAAGTGAAAAAGCAAAAAACGTAAAATACTTTTTATTTTAAAATTGCAAGGCTCGAAGGACCGATGTCGCTCCGAAATTTTCTCAAAAACGAACATCTAAACTAAACTAATTATAACATAATACAGGTGTAAAATCGCAGCCTACTTCATGTTTTTTAACTCCAGTTGTATTTCGTGTAACGTTTTGTTTTTCGTTTCCGGTACGAACTTAACGATAACTATTAGTCCTAACATAGAGCAAACGCTGAACGTGAAAAACGGCACGTACAAGCCGTACTCGTCTTTGGTAACTTGGAAGAATTTCGACGCAATAAAGGCAAATAGGAAATAGTAGACGTCGGAAAAAGCCGATCCGTACGCTCGGATGTTTATTGGAAAAATTTCGCCGATTATAAACAACGGTATAACCTGCATGCCTATGCTGAAAGATGCCATGAAAACGAATAGGCCACCGATCGGTAACCAGCCTAAGTGCCTAACATCAACATGACTATTGTCGCGTAAGTAGAAAAACGCACCTTCTACCAGTAACGCAATGGCCACTATCAACATCGACACTATCAGTAGTGGTCTTCTACCTAATTTATCGACAAAAAGTGAGCTGGCTATGGAAAATAAAATTTGAACACTATATAGGATAATCACAGATGTCAACGGGGAGATAACATCACTGGTTTCTTCAAAAAGTGTCTGCGCATAAAAATTGAAAGCCACTATACCGCTCAGTTGCTGTCCGCCTCGCAGCCCAATCACGACCAGCAAACTTTTCCGGTATATTTTTGACGTAAATAAATGTGGGAACTTCACCGATGCATCTTCTTCAATAGATTCTGCAATGTCTTCTAGTTCTTTGTTTACTTCATTCACTGGTCTTAGCAAAGTTAAACACTTTTTAGCTTTGTCGTAGTCACCTTTCATGAGTAGATAATTGGGAGATTCCGGCATCCAAACGAATATCATAAAGAACAAGATGGGCAACGTTGCACTCACCAGTGACGATTGTTGTATGCTTAAATAATTACCCATGACGTTTATCAGAAGAATTCCGATTAAGTAAACTATAGCGATGAAAGAACAGATACATCCACGTATTTGTTTTTCGACTATTTCGGCCAGATAAATCGGATTTGTGGCAAAGATAAGTCCGTCGGAAAAGCCGGCGATAAAGCGCGCTATTAGTAGTCCTGGCAGGTTATGCGCAAATGCTAGCAGCAACCACGAAATTAAAAAAAATAACGAAGACGCTATTAAGAGCGACTTTCTACCAAATACATCTAACGTTAATCCAGTTATTGTTGCTCCACACGGACCTCCTATTAAATAGATCACAGCTACCCATGACGATTGTTCGTTTGTCATCGGTATGGGCGAGTCCTTCCTCAACAAAACCGGCATATAAGGCGACGTCCAACCGAAATGCAAACCAGAACAAGTTGTAATCAGCATCGCTGAAACCTTTACGTTAAATTTAAATAAAGGTTTAAGACACTTACCGGAGAACGAAGCCGCGTACTGATATAATCGCTTCTTGTTCATTAGAAAATTCCACTCTCGTTCCATATTCACGATTTCTAAGTCACTTTTTAAATTTGCATCTCACGTACATTAATATTCTAAACTCGCGATTGTATAATGAATCGAGTCTGAATGATTGTCAGTTCAGTTATAAATATTTTGATTAATCATAAGTTTGTTTATCTTCTGATACTAATCGTTTTTTCTTAAAGTAGTCTATGCAACACCCAAAAACAAATAATTAAAAAAAGTAAGTTCGAAATTGAATTGTCCCTTATTATAATAATTAAATTATTTGTTATAAGATTCTTAGTTAGACGCTTCGGTTGTCTATAAATGAAGTCTCCTTTTAACGACTTATAATTATTAGATTGTATATATTGATTAGTCTTATCAAAAAATGTTGTGATTGAAGTTGATGAGTAATTGCAAATATGATAGGTTTTATAGTTTCAACTTAATGTCTTTTAAATATTAACGAATTTGATGCTTTTGCAATCACGGTATTTATTAAAACGTTCTCAAATTCAAGAGCCTTCTCGAAGTTGTTATTCATCTTCTAGAATGTATGCCGAAAGATATGCAACACTCGAGAAGGATTTCCAAAATATGTATAAATACGGAACCAAATGAATTGTCACGGTGAAAGAAGCGTCACGAGTGTAGATTTAATAATGGACCATCGAGAAGAAAACACTCACAAGTTCAAAGTTGTACCTCCGAATTTTGATTATAACGTTCCATGGTCAACCTACTACAAGCAGTTTGAAGCCGCAGCTACAGCTAATGGTTGGAGCAACAACCAGAAAGCGATGTCTTTAATTGTTTCTTTACGCGGAGAAGCGCTTGGAATTTTGCAAACTGTTCCTGATCACTTACAAGAAAATTACGAACTCTTAATATCACGATTAGAAATAAGATATGGAGATGCCCAACTTCAACAAGTCTATCAAGCTCAAATTAAAAGTCGGGTTCAAAAAGCTGCCGAAAGTCTTCAAGAGTTTGAGGCTGACATCGCCAGATTGACACGGCTTGCGTATCCTACAGCACCAGACACCTTCTTGGAGCAGTTGGCTATTCAAACCTTTGAAGACGGCCTCCCAGACAGCGAAACACTGCAGACTCTCCGGTTAGCACGACCGAAAACGTTGGATGACGCTTTGATGCATGCTTTGGAGTTTGAAGCAGCAAAACGAGCATCGCAACGAGACGGTCATAGACTCTGCTGTGCTGCAGAAGTATCCGCGCAGACACTAGAAAGCATCGAGGAGATAGCGCGACGAATATTTCGGGAAAGAGGAGTGACAACTTTAAACTGCGGTGAAATAGGCCATGTACGACGTCATCGTACTAAACCTAAGAGGAGGACAAGAAGAGCGCTCGAAAATTTGGAACGAGGCGACCAAAAGAGACAAAAGGTAATCTTGTCTAGTCAGTCCCGGAGATTACTATTCAAATGGCCTAGGGAACAATTGCATAGCATTTATCTCGATGGCAAGATCAATGAAAGAAGTGTTCAGTTACTGGTTGGCACTGGAGCGACGAAGACGATTATTCGTCCTGACATGTTATTGGAAAACGAGAAGACATTACCAGTAACAGGACGAATTCGAACGGCGACGGGTGAAGAAATACCAACTCACGGACAAGTCTACGTAATCATTGGTTTGGGAAATGGAGTACTCGACCATCAAGTACTGGTAGATACGACAACATCCACGCAGACTTCCTTTGGCAAAAAGGGAAGAAGCCGAACAAACTGTAGCGGTTAGTATCGAGACCGCCAGTATTTCGAATTTAGCACGATCGAGAAAGAGCGAACCAGGAACGAGGTCAACGACAGTGTCCGGCCGACGGGGAACGGAGTACGATGCGCGCAACGCAATACCACGCAACGCAATACCTCGTTCGGTTACATTGTTAGCATGCACTTTTGAAATAACGTTAAGTTGTGTGTTTTATAATTTTTGTAGTATAACTAATGTTACTTAGTTTGTATCTGTATTAAATAAAGTAGTGGTGGATTGTTAATTAACTAGAAACCCACATTGGTGACCAAGACGTTTAGTGATTTCTACGAAGTGAAAGTGCACCCACGCCACGCCGCCGCCATGATTAACGACGAAGCGAATGGAAACTCGACTGATAACAGCGTTGAGCTCAGCGGACCGGAAGTATGTGCTATCAAACAAATTAAATTACCGCCTTTTTGGCAAGTCAACCCGCAATTGTGGTTTGTACAAGTGGAAGCGCAATTTCACACATACGGAGTTAAAACAGACGCTACAAAGTATTATATCATAATTAGTGCATTAGACAGTGCGGTGCTTCAACAAGTGTCGGACATTTTAATGTCAGCCCCCGACAAAAACAAATACGAGGGACTTAAAAAAAATTGATCGCGCGTTTTACAGACTCCGAGGAAAAACAATTACGCAAAGTGCTAACAGACTTAGAACTCGGAGATAAAACGCCTTCTCAACTACTAGGGGAATTTAAAATGCACGCGGGTAGCAAGTTAAACGAGAGTGTGTTGCGTACGGTTTGGCTTCAGAGGCTACCATCAACTATACAACAGATTTTATCAGTAAGTGACACCTTGCCGTTGGATAAAATGGCTGCCATTGCGGATAAAATCAGAGAAGTAAACGACAGCGCGTGTACAAGTATCGCCGCCATTACAACAACGATATCCCCACCGTCAGTTTCTTTTGCATCCGCGCACGCAGAAACGGCAGCACAGCAAACCGCTCCACCTACCCACTTTTCCATCTCGACGTTGGAGCGTAAAGTCGAAGAGCTTACGAAGATGGTCGAGCAGATGAATCGCAACGGAGCGCGCAGACGAGGAAAAAGTCAAACGCGATACCGGTCACGCAGCAAATCCGCACAGCCGGACGTTTGTTTTTATCACCGTCGTTTTGGTGGTCGAGCTAATAGATGCACTCAACCCTGTGCGTTCCTGACGAAACAGGAAAACTAAGAGGTCCATCGCTGAATGAGGCGCTCAGTGACGGATCCCGCAGCATCCGCCTCTTTATAACAGACAAAACGACGGGAACGCGATTTTTAATCGACACCGGTGCTAACGTTTCAGTGATACCCACGAAAGCAAAGAGACCTAGTGCCGTGTCGGATTTCCGTTTGTACGCCGCTAATGGTTCTACGATAGACACTTACGGGACTGAGTTGTTATGTTTAAATTTCGGGTTACGTCGACCGTACAAGTGGAAATTTTACGTAGCACACGTGGCGCGCCCTATAATCGGTGTAGATTTTTTAAACCACCACGGTCTCCTGGTGGATTTGCGAAACAATCGCTTAATTGATACGACCACTAAACTGTACGTGTCTACATTGTCTGCAACTAGCAGCGCGGTAACATCAGTCTCGACAATATGCGAAACCAGCAACTGTTACGCTCTATTAACGGAATTTGCAGACATCACCAGAGCATCCCAAGGACCAACGGGAAACAACCACGATCTTCAACATCACATAATAGTAAAAGGTCCCCCAGTCGCACAACGTCCTCGCCGGCTCACACCCGAAAAGCTTGCAGCAGCCAAGGCGGAATTCGAGTATATGCTGGAGCAAGGCATCTGTAGACCCTCCAGCAGCCCTTGGGCGAGCCCGTTACATCTGGTGCCGAAGAAGGAGGCTGGGACATGGCGTCCGTGTGGAGACTACCGGCGTTTAAATGCGGTTACCGTCCACGACAGCTACGCGATACCTCATATCAACGACTTTACGCATTTGTTGTATCAAAATAAAGTCTTCACGAAGCTAGACCTGGTGCGGGCATATCACCAAATCCCATCGCGGAGGACGATATTCCCAAAACGGCGGTAACGACTCCGTTCGGTTTATTTGAGTTTATGTATATGACGTTCGGATTGTGCAACGCGGCACAGACTTTTCAAAGATTTATGCACAAAGTGCTCCAAGGGTTAAATTTTTGTCACGTATACATCGACAATATTCTTATTTTTTCGCATAACGAAGAAGAACACAAGACGCATCTGCGCAAAGTATTTGAACGTTTACCCCGCGAAGTGCGTGTTTAGTGTTGAAAAGGTAGAATACCTCGGTGTCTTAATTTCGCCTGAAAGAATCCAGCCGTTACGAGACCGCGTACGAGCTATACAGGAGTACAAAAGGCTAGAAACTATCACCGAGTTACGCCGGTTTTTAGGTGCCGTGAATTTTTACCGAAGATTCGTCAGAAACGCGGCACACTTGCAAGCACCTCTTCACGAGTATCTACGCGGTTCTACCAGAAGGGACAAACGCAGCATCGTATGGACCCCAAAAGCAATAACAGCATTTGAGCAGTGCAAAACGCAACTAGCAGAAGTGGCCCTCCTGGCACACCCAGCAGAATCTGTTCCTCTAGCGTTAACCGTAGACGCATGCGAGGTAGCTATAGGTGCTGTGCTACAGCAGCTAGATTGAAACAAGTGGCAGCCTTTAGGATTTTTCTCTAAGAAACTCACCCCGGCGCAAAATAAATACAGCGCATACGACCGAGAAGTGTGCGATTTATGAGAGCATAAAATACTTCAGATTCATGGTCGGTGGCAGGCAACTGGTGGTCCAAACCGATCACAAACCATTAACGTTTGCATTCCAACAGCGACCCGAGAAAGCTTCGCCGAGGCAGTTACGTCATTTATTGGGCAATTTACAACTACAATCCTACATATTCCAGGACAACAGAATGTAGTTGCCGACGCGCTGTCACGGTTAGACGCCATAACATTGCCATCGCTAATGACGACAGAGGAGTTAGCTTCTGAACAAGAACGAGATGAAGAACTTCAGCGACTAGACGTCACATCATTAAAGATGCAGCAGTTTAGGCCCCCGGGAGAGTCAACATTAATATGGTGTGATGCCTCTACGCAAATACTTAGACCTTATGTACCCAGCAGTTTGAGAAGGCGAATTTTTAACATGTGTCATGGTGCAGCGCACAGTAGCGCACGATCAACAATGCGGATGGTTTCGCAGCGTTTCGTTTGGCCTGTCATGCGGAAAGATATCGCATAGTGGACACGAAGCTGTATTCCATGCCAGAAATCCAAAATCAACAGGCACACAAAAAGTGAACTGCAAGAATTCCCAACGCCAGATGAACGTTTTGAACACGTACACTTGGATTTGGTAGGACCACTACCGCCATCGAAAGGATACAGACATTGCTTAACAATGTTAGATCGTTTCTCCAGGTGGTCGGAAGCTGTTACGTTGGCGGATATCACCGCAGAAACCGTCGCCGAAGCTTTCTACACAAATTGGGTTTCACGTTACGGCACACTGCGCACGATTACTACCGATCAGGGCCGGCAATTTGAAGCAGCGCTAACAAGTTCACTTACAGGGCTATTGGGTATTCAACGCGCACGCTGCACTGCATATAGGCCGCAAACTAACGGCATTTTAGAGCGATGGCATCGAACCTTTAAGACAGCAGTTAGATGTCACGAAAGCGAAAAATGGTCCGAGATACTGCCAACCGTGTTACTGGGTCTACGCACAACCTATAAAGAAGATCTCACCTGTTCACCGGCGGAGATGGTATACGGGACAACGCTAAGAATTCCAGGCGAAATGTTTGTAAACAACACAAGCCACCAGCTCGACCCAATTTCTTTCACAGGAATGCTACAGCAACAAATGCGAAATCTGCGATCGGTCCCTACAGCCCGTCACGGCCAAACTGCTGTTTTTGTTCATCCCGAACTCAAAACGTGCACA
Organism: Aquatica leii; assembly: GCA_035610365.1. Taxonomy (NCBI): domain Eukaryota; kingdom Metazoa; phylum Arthropoda; class Insecta; order Coleoptera; family Lampyridae; genus Aquatica; species Aquatica leii. The sequence goes on along the minus strand of CM069438.1, from coordinate 50,771,462 downwards.
CACGTTTTCTTACGAGATGACGCAGTGAGAAAACCATTGCAGCAGCCCTATAGGGGCCCGTACGAAGTTCTCGCTAGAAACGGCAAAGTATTTACCGTTAAAGTCAATGGCAGCTCCGTGAATGTCGCAATGGATCGGTTGAAACCATGCTTTATGCCATCTACGGGAGATCAGCCGCTAACGACGATCAGCGCCGCGCCAACCCCTTCAGGTTTAGAGTTAACGACACCAGCCCCCACCGAGGAGAAACAGCAGCAAACCACAACGACGCCAACTACCACTACATCTAGAGTTGGCCGTGTAATCAAGCCACTAGTCAGATTTGCCGAAGGTCGCGAGCGCGACTCCGTCGCTGGAAGGGGAGTACTGTAGCGGTTAGTATCGAGACCGCCAGCATTTCGAATTTAGCACGATCGAGAAGGAGCGAACCAGGAACGAGGTCAACGGCAGTGTCCGGTCGACGGGGAACGGAGTACGATGCGCGCAACGCAATACCTCGTTCGGTTACATTGTTAGCATGCACTTTTAAAATATCGTTAAGTTGTGTGTTTTATTATTTTTGTAGTATGACTAATGTTACTTAGTTTATATCTGTATTAAATAAAGTAGTGGTGGATTGTTAATTAACTAGAAACCCACAAAACAATTACGGATATGGAGAGAGAAGGCGTGATTGATCCTTCAAGTAGCCCATGGGCATTCTCAGTGGTACTCGTAAAGAAGAAGGATGGATCAACGAAGTTTTGCGTAGACTACAGACAGCTGAACGACGTGACCAAAAAGGACAGTTACCCTTTACCTAGAATTAACGATACGTTAGACACCCTGTCAGGATCCCAGTGGTTTTCTACGTTAGATTTAAAGAGTGGATACTGGCAAGTAGAATTAGTACCCAATGATCGTGAAAAAACAGCTTTTACGATTGGAACTGGTTTGTGGCAGTTTACCCTTCGGCCTGTGTAACGCTCCTGCAACGTTCGAGCGTTTGGTGGAGACCATCTTGCGCGAATTGTCTTGGAAGACGTGCTTGGTTTACCTGGACGACGTGATCGTGGTTGGAAGGTCGTTTGAAGAACACTTGAACAACTTGAAGAAAGTGTTCCAGCGATTACGTGGGGCTAACCTCAAACTGAGTCCAAAGAAGTGCCACGTATTTAAGAAGGAAGTGCAATATCTTGGCCACGTCGTATCTAGAGATAGTTGACCCAGACGAGCAGTGCAAGCATGGCCAAGACCAATCGACAAACATCAGGTCCGAAATTTCCTTGGATTGTGCACCTATTATAGACGATTTGTACCCGGATTTGCCAATATTGCCAAACCATTGACAAAATTGACGGAAGAAAGGGTAGAATTTGGAAGGAATGAAGACTGCGAAAATTCTTTTAACCAACTAAAACAGGCCCTAGTCACTTCGCCGATTTTGAGTTATCCAAGAGAAGATGGAAAATTTATTTTGTATACCCACGCAAGCAATCTGACCACACGTGGTCCTTTCGCAGGTTCAAGATGGACAAGAAAAAGTTATCGCGTATTTTAGCAATATTTTGTCCAGGCCAGAAAAAAATTATTGCGTGATTAGGAGAAATCTGTTAGCAGTCGTTAAGTTCATCGAACATTTCTACAAGTATTTCTATGGACGAAAATTTTTACTGAGAACAGACCACGCCGCTTTAAAATGGCTACTGCAGTTCTGTAACCCGGAAGAGCAAGTGGCAAGATGGATCGAGAGACTGCAAGAGTATGACTATGACACAGAACATCGTGCTGGAAGCAGTCATTGGAACGCTGATGCCTTGTCCAGAAGACCATGCCCAGCGGACTACAGCCATTGTTCGCGACTTGAAAAAGTCGAATGCCTCCGGAGAACTGCTATGGTTGATGATGAGTGGGACCCTGAGCAGTCACGTCGCAAACAAGAAAACGATCCAGAAATAAGACTCCTCCTGGACTGAAAAGAATACGACCGACGACTAACCTGGGAAGAAGTGAGTGCTTTGGGCAGAAAGATCAAAGCGTACTGGGCACAGTGGGACTCCTTGATAGTAGAAGACGATCTTCTTAAGCTATCCCTAGAAAGTGCCGAGGGCACGGGAAACAGACTACAGTCGGTAGTGCCGAAGAGCAGGGTGTCAGAAGTGTTGAAGCATCTCCACGATGGGACATCAGGAGGACACTTTGGCATTAAGAAGACGTTGGGTAAAGTGCGAGAACGATTCTACTGGATGAACTGCAAAGAGGACGTCATGAAATGGTGTCGTAAATTCACGGTCTGCGCATCAGGAAATGGTCCAGCGAGAAAGCGCGAAGCACCCATGAAGCAATACAACGTTGGAAGCCCCTTGGAAAGAGTAGCGATTGACATCGCAGGGCCGTTCCCAGAATCCGATTCGGGAAATAAATACATCTTGGTGGCGATGGATTATTTCACGAAATGGACCGAGGCTTACGCCATACCCAATCAAGAAGCAGCTACAGTCGTAGACGTATTAGTAAAAGAGTTTGTCTGCCGGTTTGGAGTTCCGTTGGAATTACACTCCGATCAAGTCCGTAATTTTGAGTTTGGGCTGTTTCAAGAAGTTTGTCGACTGTTGGGAATTAAGAAATCTAGGACGAAGCCTCTCCATCCTCAATCTGATGGCATGATTGAGCGGACGAATCGAACAATAGGCAAGTACTTAGCCAAGGTAGTGTCCGATCACCAAAGAGACTGGGATCAGTATTTGCACCTTTTCCTAATGGCATACCGATCATCCGTTCACGAAAGCACAGGCCAAACACCAACCTGTGTGATACTCGGTCGCACAATGCGATTACCATGCGACCTTCAATTTGGACGAAGACCGGAAGAAGAAGTTGCTGGAGAAGATTACGTCAGCAAGCTGACCAAGAGGCTAGACGAAGTACATGAAGAGGTCCGTAAAAACACACAAATTTCCAGCGACAGGATGAAGACTAGATATGACGTCAAGGCACAAAATTGTGGGTTTCAACCTGGCGATATGGTCTGGTTGTATAATTTTTAAAGGAGACGTGGTTTGTCGCCGAAGCTGCAAAGGCAATGGAAGGGCTCCTATCGAGCCATGCAGCGTATTAATGACGTCATATATCGCATCCGAAAACCGCACAGAAGCAAGTCAAAAGTGGTCCATGTCGATCGTCTAGCCCCGTTTGCTGGCGATAACCACAATACCCAAGTTCAGGTCCGAACCAGAGTGATAAGCACCGCAACCAGGAATCAAATCGAAGAAATGGAGTTCGAGAAGTGTATGAACTTATACGGAGGTTCTGGAAAAGCTAGGTTTGGAGTTACCACCGAGGAACAACAAGACCTGTTCCAGACACCATCGCACATTGCGTGAGTGAGGATCTTGACATGTCCAGAGGGGTTGCAGTAGTGTTCAAAAAGAAGTTTGAGCAGCTATATGAATTACGAAGACAGCAACCGGCAGTCGGAAAAGTTTTCGGACTACGTGGTAACAGACGCTTCGTTTTCTATTTGGTCACCAAGGAATACTCACGTACCAAGCCGTTATACAAAAATCTGTGGCGAACATTATGGAATCTCACGAGAGAAATGGAGTTCCGCCATATAAAGAAATTGGCAGTACCTAAGCTTGGTTGTGGCTTAGATCAACTGAATTGGAGGACAGTTCGAAACATGTTGGAGATCGTCTTCAGAGGAACAGGCGTTCAAGTGTGTTACAAGCTTTTGCTATTTTACGAACCTGCACGGCCAACTCCCAATAGTCGGTGAGAGGGGTAGGTTCACAAGAAATATATAAAAGGTGTTTCAGGGCGCCAGAGCTTATCCCAAAGTAACTTCTGTCCCGCTCCAGACAGACGGTTCACACTTGTAACAAGATGTTAGGTTCGTTATGCTGAAAGAAGCGAAAGAAAGAAAAAAACCAACTCGTTAATAACAATTTCACTTTAATTCCTCTATAATGATCAATAGGTTAACGTTCGAATTGATAACAATTGGCTAGCATGACCAAGAATAATTTTAGTCTGAGTATAACTAAATATCCGAAGTATCGGCAACACACAATACATACGTAAATTATGTTGACATGAATAGCGAAGAGTAGATGGTAGTAACTATCGTTTAAATAATTAGTAATATGGCATTACTGACAATAAAACAGTGATAATATTTATGGCATTAACATAAACTATCCTAATAGTTATCGGTGAGACACCGTATACGAAACGTACAAAAGAAGTAATAATACCACCTTACTGATAATCAAACAGTGATAACAATTACGGCACTAATATTAAATTATCATAATAATTATGGGTAGTACACAGCATACGTAACATAAGCAAATTTACTAATTAAATGGTAATCCAATTACGTTAATCATTACGGAATTACTATTAGCGAAAGTTTCGTGAGTGACCGTGTTGACGACGAAATAAGATACATAAAACACTCACCACAAACACAGGGACTTCCACTCGTACGAAGAAAGTACTTTCCTCGGCAAGCTATCCTGTAAGCACTCTGAAATAGCAAGTCGTGTGAAACTAATTCCTCACGAAAGTGAAATCTACAAAATGATTAGTTATATTTAACTTAAATACATAAGGCCGAACCCGGTCGTCGTGTGCTGTGATACCCCGACGAAACGGTGGTTACGCAGGTATCTGCCGCCTGAGTAGAATCTCGACAATTGTAGTTAGCTCTTCGGTGCGTTAAATTTTTGCCATATGTAGTATGCCTCAGATTACATTCATCCGACGAAATTATTATTCGAAATTGATTCTTCATCAATAGTTAACGACTAGGAACGAATACCCCCACGTGGCGGAACGGCTATCAAATTACGAGAAATTACAACAGAGTTTTAATAAATGACAGCTATTATCTTACCCAGTGACGACTCAAATGTATTATAAGCGTAATACCCTTATAAATTGGTCCCCATTACGGTGGATGAGTTTAGAAGATTTCAATCGCCATTTCACCGGCCATTTTAGGCAGTTTTCAAGTTGAAGAATTCGTCGTAAATGACAGTCACGCGTAAAAGATCGGTAGGGGGCGTCCAAACCGTAAGCTAATTTCACGTCGGAATACATAGGCGTACGTAAAGAAAATTTCGACCGTAACAAGTGTTGGTGTCGCATCCAGTCTTCTGTTCTGGGACAGAACAGTCCTAAGAAGGGGGCAGTGAAACGTTCTCAAATTCAAGAGCCTTCTCGAAGTTGTTATCCATCTTCTAGAACGTATACCGAAAGATATGGAACACTCGAGAAGGATTTCCAAAATGTGTATATATACGGAACAAACAAATCGTAGGTCAGTTATTTCCGTAATGCGAAGACAGCAGTGTTAAGAAGATTATTCCAGTCTAAATAAATAAAGTGGTTAGCGCGTGTGTTTAGATAAATATACGGAGAATAATCTTGTACGTGACTTTAGTGTAAACAAGTGTGTGAAACTATCCGCGGACTTTATCTTATCATCGTGTAAGTGATATAAATTAGTGTACGTGTTTTTATTAAATATTTTTAGATTTAATTAGTTCGGTTAATTTAAAAGTGTACATATTTTTAGTATAAATAAAAATATTTTTAGTATTTTGAATAAATTAGTTTTAATAATAAAATTCGCTACATTATGATTCTGATTGTTCGGGCTAGGCACAGCGACGTCTCTGAAAAAGAGCCATTGATTCGAGAGGTTTCTTTGGACTCCGCTATGTTTGCTCGAGCCTATTTATAAGGTTGTTACTAATTATAATAGAAATCGAGGATGTCGTATCTAACCAGCTTTGTCGGAACTGGTCAAAGCTTAAAAAAATCGAGCGTTAGGAATTGTCTCTGAAAAAGGACAATTGGTTCTAGAAACTTAATCGTGGACTTATTCGATTTCTTGAACTGTGCTGTTTACTTGAGCCTGTTCCTAACGTCGTTGATCTTGGGGCTTGTTTGATTCCTTGGATTTTGTTAAGTTTGCTTGAGTCTTTTCCCAATGTCGTTACTGATTACAGTAGAAAACTAGGAAGTACCATTGAACGAGTTCTGTGGTCCAAGGCTACAAAAACTAGCTTTGTTTACGAAGTTAATGGTTACACAACTTAATTTGTTATTTAAACGCCGAGAATCGCATAGACCCTGAAGTTTTTACAATTATTTTGCTTTCATTATCTTATCCGGGAATATGATTTAAAAATTCTCACACTAAAGTTCCGTTACACATTTGTAGGTATAGCCAAATATCCTTGACAAAATCTTGCTAAACATAAGGTTTGTGGAAACAGAAACAAAAAATTTATTTGTGTTTTTATGTCAACTTGATAAGGCCCGAAGGACCAATGCTTAACGTCTAAATAAATAAAAGATAAAAAGTTACAATTTTTTATAACAGCGATTTACATAATCCGTAAACACGTTTAGATAATAAATAATGTTTGCGATGACTAAGGATTAAGTCGAAAAATAGAGTTCACAGCCCACTGCGTTACTTTGCATTCTTCAATTCTAATTGTATTTCGTGCAAGGTTTTGTTTTTAGTTTCCGGTACGAACTTAACGATAACTATAAGTCCTACGATCGAGCAAGCGCTGAACGTGAAAAACGGCACGTATAAGCCGTATGTGTCTTTGGTGACTTGGAAGAATTTCGACGCAATGAAAGCAAATAGGAAATAATAAATGTCAGAAAAGGCTGCTCCGTAAGCGCGGATGTTCGTGGGAAAAATCTCGCCGACTATAAATAGCGGTATTATCTGCATGCCTATGCTGAAAGACGCCATGAAAACGAATAGGCCACCTATCGGTAACCAACCTAACCGGTCTACGTCTAAGTGGTTAACGTCGCGTAGGTAGAAAAACGTTGCTTCTGCTAACAAGGCAATTGCGACCACCGATATTGATACAATCAGCAGTGGTCTTCTACCTACTCTATCTACAAAAATTGAGCTGACGATGGAAAATACGATTTGAACAGAGTACAGAATTATGACCGACATCAGCGGCGTGATGACATCACTAGCTTCGTTAAACACAGTCTGGGCGTAGAAAATAAAAGCGACTATCCCGCTTAGTTGTTGCCCGCCTCGCATTCCGAACACGACTAACAGACTCTTACGGTGTACTTTCGACGTGAATAAATGTATAAATTTTATTGAAGCATCTTCTTTTATAGAGTCAGCAATGTCTTGTAGTTCCTTCTCTACTTCGTCAATTGGTCTTAACTTAGACAAACACTCCTTGGCTTTTTCGTAGTCGCCTTTCATAAGGAGATAATTGGGAGATTCTGGCATCCAAACGAATATTAGTAAAAATATTATGGGCAAAGTCGCACTCACCAGTGACGAATTTTGTAAGCTTAAATAGGCGCCCATAATATTGACCAATAAAACTCCAATTAAGTAGACTATCGTGATGAAAGAACACACAAATCCGCGTATTTGTTTTTCAACAATTTCGGCCAGGTATATAGGAGTTGCTCCAAAAATAAGACCATCCGAAAAACCGGCGATGAAGCGTGCTATCAACAGCTCTGGTAAGCTACGAGCAAATGCCAACAACAACCACGAAACTAAAAAAAACAACGACGAAGAGATTAAAAGAGGTTTTCTACCAAACACGTCTAACGTTATCCCAGTGAGCGTTGCACCACACGGACCGGCGATTAAATAAATCACAGCCACCCATGACGATTGTTCGTTAGTCATTGGTATGTACGAATCGTCGCTTAACAAAACTGGCACATAAGGCGAAGTCCAGCCGAAATGCAAACCGGAACAAGTCGTTATCAACATCGCTAAAACTCTTGCATTAACTTAAAAAAGAAACCATTAAAACAACTCACCAGAAAACGAAGCAGTGTATTGATATAACCGCTTTTGGTTCGCTACAAAATTCAATGCGATTTTCATGTCGGAAAATGTAAACACGCACTGATTGTGTTAAGTATTATTGCGGATTTTACGTGATTAACTTTTATGAGAAAATCTTTTTATTATTTGTTGTTTTTTACAGTTGACTCATACTTTTTTTTAAATAAGTATTGCTAATTCTAATTGTTCTTTCAAACTTAAAAGTTTTGTTTTTATAACTGGAAAAAAAACTATTTAAATACTAATTAGAAGACAAATTAACCTTGGTATAATTTTCCGACGGCGATGCCTGGTTTATACATAACAAAACTATTCCTTTGATTGATTTTTAAAACGTTTTGAGGCGCTAATTTTATTTATTGTGTGTATATGACTTTAGCGAATGATAAAATTATAATTGGTTCTTCGAACCAGTTTTCATACTCTGTTAATGCAGTAGGTAGTATATTGAAATTGTAGAAAACGTTTAAATACGGGTATATAGAGAATTATGCACAGTACAAGCAACAACAATTACCGATGGCGTTGTTAGAATAAAGTTAAAATAAAGAAATCTATAACGCACTTAACAAATCCCAACATTTCCACCGTTCCTTTGTATTCCTTGTGCGTTATTTCCAAACATTCTCCTCTTCATCTGCCTTTGCAGAAAATTACTGCTTTAAGTTCTTATAAGAGCTGACACCTAGGCTTTTCTAGTCGTTGCGACGGCAAATTTGTTTTTCTGTTCGGCCGCTAAGCAACATCTTAAGATATTGATGTTGAATAAATAACAGCGGCCGTGGGATACATCCTATAAAGAGCTATTTATTCCATGATTCCTAACATCCTAGACTGGATAAACATGTCCCATATATACGGACCTACGACCTTTGTTTGTTGAAATCTAAAATATGTTACTAGACCCTCTTTTAACATCCGCTCATTTCCTGATTCTCCTGAGCCTATACTAAGCCTAAGCTCTTATTGCATTCGCAATACGAAAACTAGAGTAAATAACAGAAGAGTAAGCTATTTTACAAGGTAGGTTTACATCAGTAGTTATATTATAACGTTTTTTTCTAAAATTATTCTTCTCAAAAAACGCTTTTACGTCGTTTTTTCTAAGATTTTTTATGAAAAAACTGCATAAAAACGCTTTTACGTCGTTTTTTCTAAGATTTTTTATGAAAAAACTGCATAAAAACGCTTTTACGTCGTTTTTTCTAAGATTTTTTATGAAAAAACTGCATAAAAACGCTTTTACGTCGTTTTTTCTAAGATTTTTTATGAAAAACTGCATAAAAACGCTTTTACGTCGTTTTTCTAAGATTTTTATGAAAAACTGCATAAAAACGCTTTTACTTCGTTTTTCTAAGATTTTTTATGAAAAACTGCATAAAAACGCTTTTACTTCGTTTTTCTAAGATTTTATGAAAAACTGCATAAAAACGCTTTTACGTCGTTTTTCTAAGATTTTTATGAAAAACTGCATAAAAACGCTTTTACGTCGTTTTTCTAAGATTTTTATGAAAAACTGCATAAAAACGCTTTTACGTCGTTTTTCTAAGATTTTTATGAAAAACTGCATAAAAACGCTTTTACGTCGTTTTTCTAAGATTTTTATGAAAAACTGCATAAAAACGCTTTTACGTCGTTTTTCTAAGATTTTTATGAAAAACTGCATAAAAACGCTTTACGTCGTTTTTCTAAGATTTTATGAAAAACTGCATAAAAACGCTTTTACGTCGTTTTTTCTAAGATTTTTATGAAAAACTGCATAAAAACGCTTTTACGTCGTTTTTCTAAGATTTTTATGAAAAACTGCATAAAAACGCTTTTACGTCGTTTTTCTAAGATTTTTATGAAAAACTGCATAAAAACGCTTTTACGTCGTTTTTTCTAAGATTTTTATGAAAACTGCATAAAAACGCTTTTACGTCGTTTTTTCTAAGATTTTTATGAAAACTGCATAAAAACGCTTTTACGTCGTTTTTTCTAAGATTTTTATGAAAAACTGCATAAAAACGCTTTTACGTCGTTTTTCTAAGATTTTTATGAAAAACTGCATAAAAACGCTTTTACGTCGTTTTTTCTAAGATTTTTATGAAAAAACTGCATAAAAACGCTTTTACGTCGTTTTTCTAAGATTTTTTATGAAAACTGCATAAAAACGCTTTTACGTCGTTTTTCTAAGATTTTTTATGAAAAAACTGCATAAAAACGCTTTTACGTCGTTTTTCTAAGATTTTTATGAAAAAACTGCATAAAAACGCTTTTACGTCGTTTTTTCTAAGATTTTATGAAAAACTGCATAAAAACGCTTTTACGTCGTTTTTCTAAGATTTTTATGAAAAAACTGCATAAAAACGCTTTTACGTCGTTTTTCTAAGATTTTTATGAAAAACTGCATAAAAACGCTTTTACGTCGTTTTTTCTAAGATTTTTATGAAAAACTGCATAAAAACGCTTTTACGTCGTTTTTCTAAGATTTTTATGAAAAACTGCATAAAAACGCTTTTACGTCGTTTTTCTAAGATTTTTATGAAAACTGCATAAAAACGCTTTTACGTCGTTTTTCTAAGATTTTTATGAAAAAACTGCATAAAAACGCTTTTACGTCGTTTTTCTAAGATTTTTATGAAAAACTGCATAAAAACGCTTTTACGTCGTTTTTCTAAGATTTTTATGAAAACCGCATAAAAACGCTTTTACTTCGTTTTTCTAAGATTTTTATGAAAAACTGCATAAAAACGCTTTTACGTCGTTTTTCTAAGATTTTTATGAAAAACTGCATAAAAACGCTTTTACGTCGTTTTTCTAAGATTTTTATGAAGACACTGCATAAAAACGCTTTTACGTCGTTTTTTCTAAGATTTTTTATGAAAAAACTGCATAAAAACGCTTTTACGTCGTTTTTTCTAAGATTTTTTATGAAAAAACTGCATAAAAACGCTTTTACGTCGTTTTTTCTAAGATTTTTTATAAAAAAACTGCATAAAAACGCTTTTACTTCGTTTTTTCTAAGATTTTTTATGAAAAAACTGCATAAAAACGCTTTTACGTCGTTTTTTCTAAGATTTTTTATAAAAAAACTGCATAAAAACGCTTTTACTTCGTTTTTTCTAAGATTTTTTATGAAAAAACTGCATAAAAACGCTTTTACGTCGTTTTTCGTAAGATTTTTATGAAAAACTGCATAAAAACGCTTTTACGTCGTTTTTCTAAGATTTTTATGAAAAACTGCATAAAAACGCTTTTACGTCGTTTTTCTAAGATTTTTATGAAAAACTGCATAAAAACGCTTTTACGTCGTTTTTTCTAAGATTTTTATGAAAAACTGCATAAAAACGCTTTTACGTCGTTTTTCTAAGATTTTTATGAAAAACTGCATAAAAACGCTTTTACGTCGTTTTTCTAAGATTTTTTATGAAAAACTGCATAAAAACGCTTTTACGTCGTTTTTTCTAAGATTTTATGAAAAAACTGCATAAAAACGCTTTTACGTCGTTTTTCTAAGATTTTTATGAAAAAACTGCATAAAAACGCTTTTACGTCGTTTTTCTAAGATTTTTTATGAAAAACTGCATAAAAACGCTTTTACGTCGTTTTTTCTAAGATTTTTTATGAAAACTGCATAAAAACGCTTTTACGTCGTTTTTCTAAGATTTTTATGAAAAACTGCATAAAAACGCTTTTACGTCGTTTTTTCTAAGATTTTTATGAAAAACTGCATAAAAACGCTTTTACGTCGTTTTTTCTAAGATTTTTATGAAAAAACTGCATAAAAACGCTTTACGTCGTTTTTCTAAGATTTTTATGAAAAACTGCATAAAAACGCTTTTACGTCGTTTTTCTAAGATTTTTATGAAAAACTGCATAAAAACGCTTTTACGTCGTTTTTCTAAGATTTTTATGAAAAAACTGCATAAAAACGCTTTTACGTCGTTTTTCTAAGATTTTTTATGAAAAACTGCATAAAAACGCTTTTACGTCGTTTTTCTAAGATTTTTTATGAAAAACTGCATAAAAACGCTTTTACGTCGTTTTTCTAAGATTTTTATGAAAAACTGCATAAAAACGCTTTTACGTCGTTTTTTCTAAGATTTTTATGAAAAACTGCATAAAAACGCTTTTACGTCGTTTTTCTAAGATTTTTTATGAAAACTGCATAAAAACGCTTTTACGTCGTTTTTCTAAGATTTTTTATGAAAAAACTGCATAAAAACGCTTTTACGTCGTTTTTTCTAAGATTTTTATGAAAAAACTGCATAAAAACGCTTTTACGTCGTTTTTTCTAAGATTTTTTATGAAAAAACTGCATAAAAACGCTTTTACGTCGTTTTTTCTAAGATTTTTTATGAAAAAACTGCATAAAAACGCTTTTACGTCGTTTTTTCTAAGATTTTATGAAAAACTGCATAAAAACGCTTTTACGTCGTTTTTTCTAAGATTTTTATGAAAAAACTGCATAAAAACGCTTTTACGTCGTTTTTCTAAGATTTTTATGAAAAAACTGCATAAAAACGCTTTTACGTCGTTTTTCTAAGATTTTTATGAAAAACTGCATAAAAACGCTTTTACGTCGTTTTTCTAAGATTTTTATGAAAAACTGCATAAAAACGCTTTTACGTCGTTTTTTCTAAGATTTTTATGAAAAACTGCATAAAAACGCTTTTACGTCGTTTTTTCTAAGATTTTTATGAAAAAACTGCATAAAAACGCTTTTACGTCGTTTTTCTAAGATTTTTATGAAAAAACTGCATAAAAACGCTTTTACGTCGTTTTTTCTAAGATTTTTATGAAAAACTGCATAAAAACGCTTTTACGTCGTTTTTTCTAAGATTTTTATGAAAAACTGCATAAAAACGCTTTTACGTCGTTTTTCTAAGATTTTTTATGAAAAACTGCATAAAAACGCTTTTACGTCGTTTTTCTAAGATTTTTATGAAAAACTGCATAAAAACGCTTTACGTCGTTTTTCTAAGATTTTTATGAAAAACTGCATAAAAACGCTTTTACGTCGTTTTTCTAAGATTTTATGAAAAACTGCATAAAAACGCTTTTACGTCGTTTTTCTAAGATTTTTATGAAAACTGCATAAAAACGCTTTTACGTCGTTTTTCTAAGATTTTTATGAAAAACTGCATAAAAACGCTTTTACGTCGTTTTTTCTAAGATTTTTATGAAAAACTGCATAAAAACGCTTTTACGTCGTTTTTCTAAGATTTTTATGAAAACTGCATAAAAACGCTTTTACGTCGTTTTTCTAAGATTTTTATGAAAAACTGCATAAAAACGCTTTTACGTCGTTTTTCTAAGATTTTTATGAAAAACTGCATAAAAACGCTTTTACGTCGTTTTTCTAAGATTTTATGAAAAACTGCATAAAAACGCTTTTACGTCGTTTTTTCTAAGATTTTTATGAAAAACTGCATAAAAACGCTTTTACGTCGTTTTTTCTAAGATTTTTATGAAAAACTGCATAAAAACGCTTTTACGTCGTTTTTTCTAAGATTTTTTATGAAAAACTGCATAAAAACGCTTTTACGTCGTTTTTCTAAGATTTTTATGAAAACTGCATAAAAACGCTTTTACGTCGTTTTTCTAAGATTTTTATGAAAAACTGCATAAAAACGCTTTTACGTCGTTTTTTCTAAGATTTTTATGAAAAACTGCATAAAAACGCTTTTACGTCGTTTTTTCTAAGATTTTTTATGAAAAACTGCATAAAAACGCTTTTACGTCGTTTTTCTAAGATTTTTATGAAAAACTGCATAAAAACGCTTTTACGTCGTTTTTTCTAAGATTTTTATGAAAACTGCATAAAAACGCTTTTACGTCGTTTTTCTAAGATTTTTATGAAAAACTGCATAAAAACGCTTTTACGTCGTTTTTTCTAAGATTTTTATGAAAAAACTGCATAAAAACGCTTTTACGTCGTTTTTCTAAGATTTTTATGAAAAACTGCATAAAAACGCTTTTACGTCGTTTTTCTAAGATTTTTATGAAAAACTGCATAAAAACGCTTTTACGTCGTTTTTCTAAGATTTTTATGAAAAACTGCATAAAAACGCTTTTACGTCGTTTTTCTAAGATTTTTATGAAAAACTGCATAAAAACGCTTTTACGTCGTTTTTCTAAGATTTTTATGAAAAAACTGCATAAAAACGCTTTACGTCGTTTTTCTAAGATTTTTATGAAACTGCATAAAAACGCTTTTACGTCGTTTTTCTAAGATTTTTATGAAAAAACTGCATAAAAACGCTTTTACGTCGTTTTTCTAAGATTTTTATGAAAACTGCATAAAAACGCTTTTACGTCGTTTTTCTAAGATTTTTATGAAAAACTGCATAAAAACGCTTTTACGTCGTTTTTCTAAGATTTTTATGAAAAACTGCATAAAAACGCTTTTACGTCGTTTTTCTAAGATTTTTATGAAAAACTGCATAAAAACGCTTTTACGTCGTTTTTCTAAGATTTTTATGAAAAACTGCATAAAAACGCTTTTACGTCGTTTTTTCTAAGATTTTTATGAAAAAACTGCATAAAAACGCTTTTACGTCGTTTTTCTAAGATTTTTTATGAAAACTGCATAAAAACGCTTTTACGTCGTTTTTTCTAAGATTTTTATGAAAAACTGCATAAAAACGCTTTTACGTCGTTTTTCTAAGATTTTTATGAAAAACTGCATAAAAACGCTTTTACGTCGTTTTTCTAAGATTTTTATGAAAAACTGCATAAAAACGCTTTTACGTCGTTTTTTCTAAGATTTTTTATGAAAAACTGCATAAAAACGCTTTACGTCGTTTTTCTAAGATTTTTATGAAAAACTGCATAAAAACGCTTTTACGTCGTTTTTTCTAAGATTTTTATGAAAAACTGCATAAAAACGCTTTTACGTCGTTTTTCTAAGATTTTTATGAAAAACTGCATAAAAACGCTTTTACGTCGTTTTTCTAAGATTTTTTATGAAAAACTGCATAAAAACGCTTTTACGTCGTTTTTTCTAAGATTTTTATGAAAAAACTGCATAAAAACGCTTTTACTTCGTTTTTCTAAGATTTTTATGAAAAACTGCATAAAAACGCTTTTACGTCGTTTTTCTAAGATTTTTATGAAAAACTGCATAAAAACGCTTTTACGTCGTTTTTCTAAGATTTTTTATGAAAAACTGCATAAAAACGCTTTTACTTCGTTTTTCTAAGATTTTTATGAAAAACTGCATAAAAACGCTTTTACGTCGTTTTTCTAAGATTTTTTATGAAAAAACTGCATAAAAACGCGTTTACGTCGTTTTTTCTAAGATTTTTTATGAAAAACTGCATAAAAACGCTTTTACGTCGTTTTTCTAAGATTTTTATGAAAAGACTGCATAAAAACGCATTTACTTCGTTTTTTCTAAGATTTTTTATGAAAAAAACTGCATAAAAACGCATTTACGTCGATTTGTCTAAGATTTTTTATGAAAAAACTGCATAAAAACGCTTTTACGTCGTTTTTTCTAAGATTTTTTATGGAAGAACTGCATAAAAACGCTTTTACGTCGTTGTTTTTAAGATTTTTATGAAAAAACTGCATAAAAACGCTTTTACGTCGTTTTTTCTAAGATTTTTTATGAAAAAACTGCATAAAAACGCTTTTACGTCGTTTTTTCTAAGATTTTTTATGAAAAACCGCATAAAAACGCTTTTACTTCGTTTTTTCTAAGATTTTTTATGAAAAAACCGCATAAAAACGCTTTTACGTCGTTTTTTCTAAGATTTTTATGAAAACTGCATAAAAACGCTTTTACTTCGTTTTTCTAAGATTTTTATGAAAAAACTGCATAAAAACGCTTTACGTCGTTTTTCTAAGATTTTTATGAAAAAACTGCATAAAAACGCTTTTACGTCGTTTTTCTAAGATTTTATGAAAAAACTGCATAAAAACGCTTTTACGTCGTTTTTTCTAAGAGTTTTTATGAGAAAACTGCTTAATCACGCTTTTCCGTCGTTTTTTCTAAGATTTTTTATGAAAAAACTGCATAAAAACGCTTTTACGTCGTTTTTCTAAGATTTTTATGAAAAACTGCATAAAAACGCTTTTACGTCGTTTTTCTAAGATTTTTATGAAAAAACTGCATAAAAACGCTTTTACGTCGTTTTTCTAAGATTTTTATGAAAAAAACTGCATAAAAACGCTTTTACGTCGTTTTTCTAAGATTTTTATGAAAAAACTGCATAAAAACGCTTTTACGTCGTTTTTCTAAGATTTTTATGAAAAACTGCATAAAAACGCTTTTACGTCGTTTTTCTAAGATTTTTATGAAAAAACTGCATAAAAACGCTTTTACGTCGTTTTTCTAAGATTTTTATGAAAAACTGCATAAAAACGCTTTTTACGTCGTTTTTCTAAGATTTTTATGAAAAAACTGCATAAAAACGCTTTTACGTCGTTTTTCTAAGATTTTTATGAAAAACTGCATAAAAACGCTTTTACGTCGTTTTTCTAAGATTTTTATGAAAAAACTGCATAAAAACGCTTTTACGTCGTTTTTCTAAGATTTTTATGAAAAAACTGCATAAAAACGCTTTTACGTCGTTTTTCTAAGATTTTTATGAAAAAACTGCATAAAAACGCTTTTACGTCGTTTTTCTAAGATTTTTATGAAAAAACTGCATAAAAACGCTTTTACGTCGTGTTTTCTAAGATTTTTTATGAAAAAACTGCATAAAAACGCTTTTACGTCGTTTTTTCTAAATTTTTTATGAAAAAACTGCATAAAAACGCTTTTACTTCGTTTTTTCTAAGATTTTTTATGAAAAAACTGCATAAAAACGCTTTTACGTCGTTTTTTCTAAGATTTTTTATGAAAAAACTGCATAAAAACGCTTTTACGTCGTTTTTTCTAAGATTTTTTATGAAAAAACTGCATAAAAACGCTTTTACGTCGTTTTTTCTAAGATTTTTTATGAAAAAACTGCATAAAAACGCTTTTACGTCGTTTTTTCTAAGATTTTTTATGAAAAAACCGCATAAAAACGCTTTTACTTCGTTTTTTCTAAGATTTTTTATGAAAAAACTGCATAAAAACGCTTTTACGTCGTTTTTTCTAAGATTTTTTATGAAAAAACTGCATAAAAACGCTTTTACTTCGATTTTTCTAAGATTTTTTATGAAAAAACTGCATAAAAACGCTTTTACGTCGTTTTTTCTAAGATTTTTTATGAAAAAACTGCATAAAAACGCTTTTACTTCGTTTTTTCTAAGATTTTTTATGAAAAAACTGCATAAAAACGCTTTTACGTCGTTTTTTCTAAGATTTTTTATGAAAAAACTGCATAAAAACGCTTTTACTTCGTTTTTTCTAAGATTTTTTATGAAAAAACTGCATAAAAACGCTTTTACTTCGTTTTTTCTAAGATTTTTTATGAAAAAACTGCATAAAAACGCTTTTACGTCGTCTTGTCTAAGATTTTATATGAAAAACTGCATAAAAACGCTTTTACGTCGTTTTCTAAGATTTTTATGAAAAAACTGCATAAAAACGCTTTTACTTCGTTTTTCTAAGATTTTTATGAAAAAACTGCATAAAAACGCTTTTACGTCGTTTTTCTAAGATTTTTATGAAAAAACTGCATAAAAACGCTTTTACTTCGTTTTTCTAAGATTTTTATGAAAAACTGCATAAAAACGCTTTACGTCGTTTTTCTAAGATTTTTATGAAAAACTGCATAAAAACGCTTTACTTCGTTTTTCTAAGATTTTTATGAAAAAACTGCATAAAAACGCTTTTACGTCGTTTTTCTAAGATTTTTATGAAAAAACTGCATAAAAACGCTTTTACTTCGTTTTTCTAAGATTTTTATGAAAAACTGCATAAAAACGCTTTTACGTCGTTTTTCTAAGATTTTTATGAAAAAACTGCATAAAAACGCTTTTACGTCGTTTTTTCTAAGATTTTTATGAAAAACTGCATAAAAACGCTTTTACTTCGTTTTTCTAAGATTTTTATGAAAAACTGCATAAAAACGCTTTTACTTCGTTTTTTCTAAGATTTTTATGAAAAACTGCATAAAAACGCTTTTACTTCGTTTTCTAAGATTTTTATGAAAAACTGCATAAAAACGCTTTTACTTCGTTTTTCTAAGATTTTTATGAAAAACTGCATAAAAACGCTTTTACGTCGTTTTTCTAAGATTTTTATGAAAAACTGCATAAAAACGCTTTTACTTCGTTTTTCTAAGATTTTTTATGAAAAACTGCATAAAAACGCTTTTACGTCGTTTTTCTAAGATTTTTATGAAAAAACTGCATAAAAACGCTTTTACTTCGTTTTTCTAAGATTTTTATGAAAAACTGCATAAAAACGCTTTTACGTCGTTTTTCTAAGATTTTTATGAAAAAACTGCATAAAAACGCTTTTACTTCGTTTTTCTAAGATTTTTATGAAAAAACTGCATAAAAACGCTTTTACGTCGTTTTTCTAAGATTTTATGAAAAACTGCATAAAAACGCTTTTACTTCGTTTTCTAAGATTTTTATGAAAAACTGCATAAAAACGCTTTTACGTCGTTTTTCTAAGATTTTTATGAAAAAACTGCATAAAAACGCTTTTACTTCGTTTTTCTAAGATTTTTATGAAAAAACTGCATAAAAACGCTTTTACGTCGTTTTTCTAAGATTTTTTATGAAAAAACTGCATAAAAACGCTTTTACTTCGTTTATTCTAAGATTTTTTATGAAAAAACTGCATAAAAACGCTTTTACTTCGTTTTTCTAAGATTTTTATGAAAAAACTGCATAAAAACGCTTTTACGTCGTTTTTCTAAGATTTTTATGAAAAACTGCATAAAAACGCTTTTACTTCGTTTTTCTAAGATTTTTATGAAAAAACTGCATAAAAACGCTTTTACGTCGTTTTTCTAAGATTTTTATGAAAAAACTGCATAAAAACGCTTTTACGTCGTTTTTCTAAGATTTTTATGAAAAAACTGCATAAAAACGCTTTTACGTCGTTTTTTCTAAGATTTTTATGAAAAAACTGCATAAAAACGCTTTACTTCGTTTTCTAAGATTTTTATGAAAAAACTGCATAAAAACGCTTTTACGTCGTTTTTCTAAGATTTTTATGAAAAACTGCATAAAAACGCTTTTACGTCGTTTTTCTAAGATTTTTATGAAAAAACTGCATAAAAACGCTTTTACGTCGTTTTTCTAAGATTTTTTATGAAAAACTGCATAAAAACGCTTTTACGTCGTTTTTCTAAGATTTTTATGAAAAACTGCATAAAAACGCTTTTACTTCGTTTTTCTAAGATTTTTATGAAAAAACTGCATAAAAACGCTTTTACGTCGTTTTTCTAAGATTTTTATGAAAAACTGCATAAAAACGCTTTTACGTCGTTTTTCTAAGATTTTTATGAAAAAACTGCATAAAAACGCTTTTACGTCGTTTTTCTAAGATTTTTATGAAAAACTGCATAAAAACGCTTTTACGTCGTTTTTCTAAGATTTTTATGAAAAAACTGCATAAAAACGCTTTTACGTCGTTTTTCTAAGATTTTTATGAAAAACTGCATAAAAACGCTTTTACGTCGTTTTTCTAAGATTTTTATGAAAAACTGCATAAAAACGCTTTTACGTCGTTTTCTAAGATTTTTATGAAAAACTGCATAAAAACGCTTTTACGTCGTTTTCTAAGATTTTTATGAAAAAACTGCATAAAAACGCTTTTACGTCGTTTTTCTAAGATTTTTATGAAAAAACTGCATAAAAACGCTTTTACGTCGTTTTCTAAGATTTTTATGAAAAACTGCATAAAAACGCTTTTACGTCGTTTTTCTAAGATTTTTATGAAAAAACTGCATAAAAACGCTTTTACTTCGTTTTTCTAAGATTTTTATGAAAAAACTGCATAAAAACGCTTTTACGTCGTTTTTCTAAGATTTTTATGAAAAAACTGCATAAAAACGCTTTTACGTCGTTTTTCTAAGATTTTTATGAAAAACTGCATAAAAACGCTTTTACTTCGTTTTTCTAAGATTTTTATGAAAAAACTGCATAAAAACGCTTTTACGTCGTTTTTCTAAGATTTTTATGAAAAAACTGCATAAAAACGCTTTTACTTCGTTTTTCTAAGATTTTTATGAAAAACTGCATAAAAACGCTTTTACGTCGTTTTTCTAAGATTTTTTATGAAAAAACTGCATAAAAACGCTTTTACGTCGTTTTTTCTAAGATTTTTTATAAAAAAACTGCATAAAAACGCTTTTACTTCGTTTTTTCTAAGATTTTTTATGAAAAAACTGCATAAAAACGCTTTTATGTCGTTTTTTCTAAGATTTTTTATGAAAAACTGCATAAAAACGCTTTTACTTCGTTTTTCTAAGATTTTTATGAAAAACTGCATAAAAACGCTTTTACGTCGTTTTTTCTAAGATTTTTTATAAAAAAACTGCATAAAAACGCTTTTACTTCGTTTTTTCTAAGATTTTTTATGAAAAAACTGCATAAAAACGCTTTTATGTCGTTTTTTCTAAGATTTTTTATGAAAAAACTGCATAAAAACGCTTTTACTTCGTTTTTTCTAAGATTTTTTATGAAAAAAACTGCATAAAAACGCTTTTACGTCGTTTTTTCTAAGATTTTTTATAAAAAAACTGCATAAAAACGCTTTTACTTCGTTTTTTCTAAGATTTTTTATGAAAAAACTGCATAAAAACGCTTTTACGTCGTTTTTTCTAAGATTTTTTATGAAAAAACTGCATAAAAACGCTTTTACTTCGTTTTTTCTAAGATTTTTATGAAAAAACTGCATAAAAACGCTTTTACGTCGTTTTTCTAAGATTTTTATGAAAAACTGCATAAAAACGCTTTTACTTCGTTTTCTAAGATTTTTATGAAAAAACTGCATAAAAACGCTTTTACGTCGTTTTCTAAGATTTTTATGAAAAAACTGCATAAAAACGCTTTTACTTCGTTTTTCTAAGATTTTTATGAAAAAACTGCATAAAAACGCTTTTACGTCGTTTTTCTAAGATTTCTATGAAAAAACTGCATAAAAACGCTTTTACTTCGTTTTTTCTAAGATTTTTTATGAAAAAACTGCATAAAAACGCTTTTACTTCGTTTTTTCTAAGATTTTTTATGAAAAAACTGCATAAAAACGCTTTTACGTCGTTTTTTCTAAGATTTTTTATGAAAAAACTGCATAAAAACGCTTTTACGTCGTTTTTCTAAGATTTTTATGAAAAAACTGCATAAAAACGCTTTTACGTCGTTTTTCTAAGATTTTTATGAAAAAACTGCATAAAAACGCTTTTACTTCGTTTTCTAAGATTTTTATGAAAAAAACTGCATAAAAACGCTTTTACGTCGTTTTTCTAAGATTTTTATGAAAAAACTGCATAAAAACGCTTTTACTTCGTTTTTCTAAGATTTTTATGAAAAAACTGCATAAAAACGCTTTTACGTCGTTTTTTCTAAGATTTTTATGAAAAAACTGCATAAAAACGCTTTTACGTCGTTTTTCTAAGATTTTTATGAAAAAACTGCATAAAAACGCTTTTACGTCGTTTTTCTAAGATTTTTATGAAAAAACTGCATAAAAACGCTTTTACGTCGTTTTTCTAAGATTTTTATGAAAAACTGCATAAAAACGCTTTTACGTCGTTTTTCTAAGATTTTTTATGAAAAAACTGCATAAAAACGCTTTTACGTCGTTTTTCTAAGATTTTTATGAAAAAACTGCATAAAAACGCTTTTACTTCGTTTTTCTAAGATTTTTATGAAAAAACTGCATAAAAACGCTTTTACGTCGTTTTTCTAAGATTTTTATGAAAAAACTGCATAAAAACGCTTTTACTTCGTTTTTCTAAGATTTTTATGAAAAAACTGCATAAAAACGCTTTTACGTCGTTTTTCTAAGATTTTTATGAAAAACTGCATAAAAACGCTTTTACGTCGTTTTCTAAGATTTTTATGAAAAAACTGCATAAAAACGCTTTTACTTCGTTTTTCTAAGATTTTTATGAAAAAACTGCATAAAAACGCTTTTACGTCGTTTTTCTAAGATTTTTATGAAAAAACTGCATAAAAACGCTTTTACGTCGTTTTCTAAGATTTTTATGAAAAAACTGCATAAAAACGCTTTTACGTCGTTTTTCTAAGATTTTTATGAAAAAACTGCATAAAAACGCTTTTACGTCGTTTTTCTAAGATTTTTATGAAAAACTGCATAAAAACGCTTTTACGTCGTTTTCTAAGATTTTTATGAAAAAACTGCATAAAAACGCTTTTACGTCGTTTTTCTAAGATTTTTATGAAAAACTGCATAAAAACGCTTTACGTCGTTTTTCTAAGATTTTTATGAAAAAACTGCATAAAAACGCTTTTACGTCGTTTTTTCTAAGATTTTTATGAAAAAACTGCATAAAAACGCTTTTACGTCGTTTTTCTAAGATTTTTATGAAAAACTGCATAAAAACGCTTTTACGTCGTTTTTTCTAAGATTTTTATGAAAAAACTGCATAAAAACGCTTTTACGTCGTTTTTCTAAGATTTTTATGAAAAACTGCATAAAAACGCTTTTACGTCGTTTTTCTAAGATTTTTATGAAAAACTGCATAAAAACGCTTTTACGTCGTTTTTTCTAAGATTTTTATGAAAAAACTGCATAAAAACGCTTTTACGTCGTTTTCTAAGATTTTTATGAAAAAACTGCATAAAAACGCTTTTACGTCGTTTTCTAAGATTTTTATGAAAAAACTGCATAAAAACGCTTTTACGTCGTTTTTCTAAGATTTTTATGAAAAAACTGCATAAAAACGCTTTTACTTCGTTTTTCTAAGATTTTTATGAAAAAACTGCATAAAAACGCTTTTACGTCGTTTTTCTAAGATTTTTATGAAAAACTGCATAAAAACGCTTTTACGTCGTTTTTCTAAGATTTTTATGAAAAACTGCATAAAAACGCTTTTACGTCGTTTTTCTAAGATTTTTATGAAAAAACTGCATAAAAACGCTTTTACGTCGTTTTTCTAAGATTTTTATGAAAAAACTGCATAAAAACGCTTTTACTTCGTTTTTCTAAGATTTTTATGAAAAAACTGCATAAAAACGCTTTTACGTCGTTTTTCTAAGATTTTATGAAAAAACTGCATAAAAACGCTTTTACGTCGTTTTTTCTAAGATTTTTATGAAAAAACTGCATAAAAACGCTTTTACGTCGTTTTTCTAAGATTTTTATGAAAAAACTGCATAAAAACGCTTTTACTTCGTTTTTCTAAGATTTTTATGAAAAACTGCATAAAAACGCTTTTACGTCGTTTTTTCTAAGATTTTTATGAAAAAACTGCATAAAAACGCTTTTACGTCGTTTTTCTAAGATTTTTATGAAAAACTGCATAAAAACGCTTTTACGTCGTTTTTTCTAAGATTTTTTATGAAAAAACTGCATAAAAACGCTTTTACGTCGTTTTTTCTAAGATTTTTTATGAAAAAACTGCATAAAAACGCTTTTACGTCGTTTTTTCTAAGATTTTTTATGAAAAAACTGCTTAAAAACGCTTTTACGTCGTTTTTTCTAAGATTTTTTATGAAAAAACTGCATAAAAACGCTTTTACGTCGTTTTTTCTAAGATTTGTTATGAAAAAACTGCATAAAAACGCTTTTACGTCGTTTTTTCTAAGATTTTTTATGAAAAAACTGCATAAAAACGCTTTTACGTCGTTTTTTCTAAGATTTTTTATGAAAAAACTGCATAAAAACGCTTTTACGTCGTTTTGTCTAAGATTTTTCAAGAAAAACTGCATAAAAACGCTTTTACTTCGTTTTTTCTAAGATTTTTATGAAAAACTGCATAAAAACGCTTTTACGTCGTTTTTCTAAGATTTTTATGAAAAACTGCATAAAAACGCTTTTACTTCGTTTTTCTAAGATTTTTATGAAAAACTGCATAAAAACGCTTTTACGTCGTTTTTCTAAGATTTTTATGAAAAAACTGCATCAAAACGCTTTTACTTCGTTTTTTCTAAGATTTTTTATGAAAAAACTGCATAAAAACGCTTTTACGTCGTTTTTTCTAAGATTTTTTATGAAAAAACTGCATAAAAACGCTTTTACTTCGTTTTTTCTAAGATTTTTTATGGAAAAACTGCATAAAAACGCTTTTACGTCGTTTTTTCTAAGATTTTTTATGAAAAAACTGCATAAAAACGCTTTTACTTCGTTTTTCTAAGATTTTTATGAAAAACTGCATAAAAACGCTTTTACGTCGTTTTTCTAAGATTTTTATGAAAAAACTGCATAAAAACGCTTTTACTTCGTTTTTCTAAGATTTTTATGAAAAAACTGCATAAAAACGCTTTTACGTCGTTTTTCTAAGATTTTTATGAAAAAACTGCATAAAAACGCTTTTACGTCGTTTTTCTAAGATTTTTATGAAAAAACTGCATAAAAACGCTTTTACTTCGTTTTTCTAAGATTTTTATGAAAAAACTGCATAAAAACGCTTTTACGTCGTTTTCTAAGATTTTTATCAAAACACTGCATAAAAACGCTTTTACTTCGTTTTTTCTAAGATTTTCTATGAAAAAACTGCATAAAAACGCTTTTACGTCGTTTTTTCTAAGATTTTTTATAAAAAAACTGCATAAAAACGCTTTTACTTCGTTTTTTCTAAGATTTTCTATGAAAAAACTGCATAAAAACGCTTTTACGTCGTTTTTTCTAAGATTTTTTATAAAAAAACTGCATAAAAACGCTTTTACGTCGTTTTTCTAATATTTTTTATGAAAAAACTGCGTAAAAACGCTTTTACGTCGTTTTTTCTAAGATTTTTTATGAAAAAACTGCATAAAAACGCTTTTACGTCGTTTTTTCTAAGATTTTTTATGAAAAAACTGCATAAAAACGCTTTTACGTCGTTTTTTCTAAGATTTTTAATGAAAAAACTGCATAAAAACGCTTTACTTCGTTTTTCTAAGATTTTTATGAAAAAACTGCATAAAAACGCTTTTACGTCGTTTTCTAAGATTTTTATGAAAAAACTGCATAAAAACGCTTTTACGTCGTTTTTCTAAGATTTTTATGAAAAAACTGCATAAAAACGCTTTTACGTCGTTTTTCTAAGATTTTTATGAAAAAACTGCATAAAAACGCTTTTACGTCGTTTTTCTAAGATTTTTTATGAAAAAACTGCATAAAAACGCTTTTACGTCGTTTTTCTAAGATTTTTATGAAAAAACTGCATAAAAACGCTTTTACGTCGTTTTTCTAAGATTTTTATGAAAAACTGCATAAAAACGCTTTTACGTCGTTTTTCTAAGATTTTATGAAAAACTGCATAAAAACGCTTTTTTACGTCGTTTTTTCTAAGATTTTTATGAAAAACTGCATAAAAACGCTTTTACTTCGTTTTCTAAGATTTTTATGAAAAACTGCATAAAAACGCTTTTACGTCGTTTTCTAAGATTTTTATGAAAAAACTGCATAAAAACGCTTTTACGTCGTTTTCTAAGATTTTTATGAAAAACTGCATAAAAACGCTTTTACGTCGTTTTTCTAAGATTTTTTATGAAAAAACTGCATAAAAACGCTTTTACTTCGTTTTTCTAAGATTTTTATGAAAAAACTGCATAAAAACGCTTTTACGTCGTTTTTCTAAGATTTTTATGAAAAAACTGCATAAAAACGCTTTTACTTCGTTTTTCTAAGATTTTTATGAAAAAACTGCATAAAAACGCTTTTACGTCGTTTTTCTAAGATTTTTATGAAAAAAACTGCATAAAAACGCTTTTACGTCGTTTTTCTAAGATTTTTATGAAAAAACTGCATAAAAACGCTTTTACGTCGTTTTTCTAAGATTTTTATGAAAAAACTGCATAAAAACGCTTTTACTTCGTTTTTCTAAGATTTTTATGAAAAAACTGCATAAAAACGCTTTTACGTCGTTTTTCTAAGATTTTTATGAAAAAACTGCATAAAAACGCTTTTACGTCGTTTTTCTAAGATTTTTATGAAAAAACTGCATAAAAACGCTTTTACTTCGTTTTTCTAAGATTTTTATGAAAAACTGCATAAAAACGCTTTTACGTCGTTTTTCTAAGATTTTTATGAAAAAAACTGCATAAAAACGCTTTTACGTCGTTTTTCTAAGATTTTTATGAAAAAACTGCATAAAAACGCTTTTACGTCGTTTTCTAAGATTTTTATGAAAAAACTGCATAAAAACGCTTTTACGTCGTTTTTCTAAGATTTTTATGAAAAACTGCATAAAAACGCTTTTACTTCGTTTTTCTAAGATTTTTATGAAAAAACTGCATAAAAACGCTTTTACGTCGTTTTTCTAAGATTTTTATGAAAAACTGCATAAAAACGCTTTTACGTCGTTTTTCTAAGATTTTTATGAAAAAACTGCATAAAAACGCTTTTACGTCGTTTTTCTAAGATTTTTATGAAAAACTGCATAAAAACGCTTTTACGTCGTTTTTTCTAAGATTTTTATGAAAAAACTGCATAAAAACGCTTTTACGTCGTTTTTCTAAGATTTTTATGAAAAAACTGCATAAAAACGCTTTTACTTCGTTTTTCTAAGATTTTTATGAAAAACTGCATAAAAACGCTTTACTTCGTTTTTCTAAGATTTTTATGAAAAAACTGCATAAAAACGCTTTTACGTCGTTTTTTCTAAGATTTTTATGAAAAACTGCATAAAAACGCTTTTACGTCGTTTTCTAAGATTTTTATGAAAAACTGCATAAAAACGCTTTTACGTCGTTTTTCTAAGATTTTTATGAAAAACTGCATAAAAACGCTTTTACGTCGTTTTCTAAGATTTTTATGAAAAACTGCATAAAAACGCTTTTACGTCGTTTTTCTAAGATTTTTATGAAAAAACTGCATAAAAACGCTTTTACGTCGTTTTTCTAAGATTTTTATGAAAAACTGCATAAAAACGCTTTTACGTCGTTTTTTCTAAGATTTTTATGAAAAACTGCATAAAAACGCTTTTACTTCGTTTTTCTAAGATTTTTTATGAAAAACTGCATAAAAACGCTTTTACTTCGTTTTCTAAGATTTTTATGAAAAACTGCATAAAAACGCTTTTACGTCGTTTTTCTAAGATTTTTATGAAAAAACTGCATAAAAACGCTTTTACGTCGTTTTTCTAAGATTTTTATGAAAAACTGCATAAAAACGCTTTTACGTCGTTTTTCTAAGATTTTTATGAAAAACTGCATAAAAACGCTTTTACGTCGTTTTTCTAAGATTTTTATGAAAAAACTGCATAAAAACGCTTTTACGTCGTTTTTCTAAGATTTTTATGAAAAACTGCATAAAAACGCTTTTACTTCGTTTTTCTAAGATTTTTATGAAAAAACTGCATAAAAACGCTTTTACGTCGTTTTTCTAAGATTTTTATGAAAAACTGCATAAAACGCTTTTACTTCGTTTTTCTAAGATTTTTTATGAAAAACTGCATAAAAACGCTTTTACGTCGTTTTTCTAAGATTTTTATGAAAAAACTGCATAAAAACGCTTTTACGTCGTTTTTCTAAGATTTTTATGAAAAACTGCATAAAAACGCTTTTACGTCGTTTTCTAAGATTTTTATGAAAAACTGCATAAAAACGCTTTTACGTCGTTTTTCTAAGATTTTTATGAAAACTGCATAAAAACGCTTTTACTTCGTTTTCTAAGATTTTTATGAAAAAACTGCATAAAAACGCTTTTACGTCGTTTTTCTAAGATTTTTATGAAAAACTGCATAAAAACGCTTTTACTTCGTTTTTCTAAGATTTTTTATGAAAAAACTGCATAAAAACGCTTTTACGTCGTGTTTTCTAAGATTTTTTATGAAAAAACTGCATAAAAACGCTTTTACGTCGTGTTTTCTAAGATTTTTTATGAAAAAACTGCATAAAAACGCTTTTACGTCGTTTTTTCTAAGATTTTTTATGAAAAAACTGCATAAAAACGCTTTTACGTCGCTTTTTCTAAGATTTTTTATGAAAAAACTGCATAAAAACGCTTTTACGTCGTTTTTTCTAAGATTTTTTATGAAAAAACTGCATAAAAACGCTTTTACGTCGTTTTTTCTAAGATTTTTTATGAAAAAACTGCATAAAAACGCTTTTACGTCGTTTTTTCTAAGATTTTTTATGAAAAAACTGCATAAAAACGCTTTTACGTCGTTTTTCTAAGATTTTTTATGAGAAAACTGCATAAAAACGCTTTTACCTCGTTTTTCTAAGATTTTTATGAAAAAACTGCATAAAAACGCTTTTACGTCGTTTTTCTAAGATTTTTTATGAAAAACTGCATAAAAACGCTTTTACGTCGTTTTTCTAAGATTTTTATGAAAAAACTGCATAAAAACGCTTTTACGTCGTTTTTCTAAGATTTTTATGAAAAAACTGCATAAAAACGCTTTTACGTCGTTTTTCTAAGATTTTTATGAAAAACTGCATAAAAACGCTTTTACGTCGTTTTCTAAGATTTTTATGAAAAAACTGCATAAAAACGCTTTTACGTCGTTTTTCTAAGATTTTTATGAAAAAACTGCATAAAACGCTTTTACGTCGTTTTTCTAAGATTTTTATGAAAAAACTGCATAAAAACGCTTTTACGTCGTTTTTCTAAGATTTTTATGAAAAAACTGCATAAAAACGCTTTTACGTCGTTTTTCTAAGATTTTTATGAAAAAACTGCATAAAAACGCTTTTACGTCGTTTTTCTAAGATTTTTATGAAAAACTGCATAAAAACGCTTTTACTTCGTTTTTCTAAGATTTTTATGAAAAAACTGCATAAAAACGCTTTTACGTCGTTTTCTAAGATTTTTATGAAAAAACTGCATAAAAACGCTTTTACGTCGTTTTTTCTAAGATTTTTATGAAAAAACTGCATAAAAACGCTTTTACGTCGTTTTTCTAAGATTTTTATGAAAAACTGCATAAAAACGCTTTTACGTCGTTTTTCTAAGATTTTTATGAAAAACTGCATAAAAACGCTTTTACGTCGTTTTTCTAAGATTTTTTATGAAAAAACTGCATAAAAACGCTTTTACGTCGTTTTTCTAAGATTTTTATGAAAAACTGCATAAAAACGCTTTTACGTCGTTTTTTCTAAGATTTTTATGAAAAACTGCATAAAAACGCTTTTACGTCGTTTTTCTAAGATTTTTATGAAAAACTGCATAAAAACGCTTTTACGTCGTTTTTCTAAGATTTTTATGAAAAAACTGCATAAAAACGCTTTTACGTCGTTTTTCTAAGATTTTTATGAAAAACTGCATAAAAACGCTTTTACGTCGTTTTTCTAAGATTTTTATGAAAAAACTGCATAAAAACGCTTTACGTCGTTTTTCTAAGATTTTTTATGAAAAACTGCATAAAAACGCTTTTACGTCGTTTTCTAAGATTTTTATGAAAAACTGCATAAAAACGCTTTTACGTCGTTTTTCTAAGATTTTTATGAAAAAACTGCATAAAAACGCTTTTACGTCGTTTTCTAAGATTTTTATGAAAAAACTGCATAAAAACGCTTTTACGTCGTTTTTCTAAGATTTTTATGAAAAAACTGCATAAAAACGCTTTTACGTCGTTTTCTAAGATTTTTATGAAAAACTGCATAAAAACGCTTTTACGTCGTTTTTCTAAGATTTTTATGAAAAACTGCATAAAAACGCTTTTACGTCGTTTTCTAAGATTTTTATGAAAAAACTGCATAAAAACGCTTTTACGTCGTTTTTCTAAGATTTTTATGAAAAAACTGCATAAAAACGCTTTTACGTCGTTTTCTAAGATTTTTATGAAAAAAACTGCATAAAAACGCTTTTACGTCGTTTTTCTAAGATTTTTATGAAAAAACTGCATAAAAACGCTTTTACGTCGTTTTTCTAAGATTTTTTATGAAAAAACTGCATAAAAACGCTTTTACGTCGTTTTTCTAAGATTTTTATGAAAAAACTGCATAAAAACGCTTTTACGTCGTTTTTCTAAGATTTTTATGAAAAAACTGCATAAAAACGCTTTTACGTCGTTTTCTAAGATTTTTATGAAAAAACTGCATAAAAACGCTTTTACGTCGTTTTTCTAAGATTTTTATGAAAAAACTGCATAAAAACGCTTTTACGTCGTTTTCTAAGATTTTTATGAAAAAACTGCATAAAAACGCTTTTACGTCGTTTTCTAAGATTTTTATGAAAAACTGCATAAAAACGCTTTTACGTCGTTTTTCTAAGATTTTTATGAAAAAAACTGCATAAAAACGCTTTTACGTCGTTTTTCTAAGATTTTTATGAAAAAACTGCATAAAAACGCTTTTACGTCGTTTTTCTAAGATTTTTATGAAAAAACTGCATAAAAACGCTTTTACGTCGTTTTCTAAGATTTTTATGAAAAAACTGCATAAAAACGCTTTTACGTCGTTTTCTAAGATTTTTATGAAAAAACTGCATAAAAACGCTTTACGTCGTTTTCTAAGATTTTTATGAAAAAACTGCATAAAAACGCTTTTACGTCGTTTTCTAAGATTTTTATGAAAAACTGCATAAAAACGCTTTTACGTCGTTTTTCTAAGATTTTTATGAAAACTGCATAAAAACGCTTTTACGTCGTTTTTCTAAGATTTTTATGAAAAACTGCATAAAAACGCTTTTACGTCGTTTTTCTAAGATTTTTATGAAAAAACTGCATAAAAACGCTTTTACGTCGTTTTTCTAAGATTTTTATGAAAAAACTGCATAAAAACGCTTTTACGTCGTTTTTCTAAGATTTTTATGAAAAAACTGCATAAAAACGCTTTTACGTCGTTTTTCTAAGATTTTTATGAAAAACTGCATAAAAACGCTTTTACGTCGTTTTCTAAGATTTTTATGAAAAAACTGCATAAAAACGCTTTTACGTCGTTTTCTAAGATTTTTATGAAAAAACTGCATAAAAACGCTTTTACGTCGTTTTTTCTAAGATTTTTATGAAAAAACTGCATAAAAACGCTTTTACTTCGTTTTCTAAGATTTTTATGAAAAAACTGCATAAAAACGCTTTTACGTCGTTTTTCTAAGATTTTTATGAAAAAACTGCATAAAAACGCTTTTACGTCGTTTTTCTAAGATTTTTTATGAAAAAACTGCATAAAAACGCTTTTACGTCGTTTTTCTAAGATTTTTATGAAAAAACTGCATAAAAACGCTTTTACGTCGTTTTCTAAGATTTTTATGAAAAAACTGCATAAAAACGCTTTTACGTCGTTTTTCTAAGATTTTTATGAAAAACTGCATAAAAACGCTTTTACGTCGTTTTTCTAAGATTTTTATGAAAAAACTGCATAAAAACGCTTTTACGTCGTTTTTCTAAGATTTTTATGAAAAACTGCATAAAAACGCTTTTACGTCGTTTTTCTAAGATTTTTATGAAAAAACTGCATAAAAACGCTTTTACGTCGTTTTTTCTAAGATTTTTATGAAAAACTGCATAAAAACGCTTTTACGTCGTTTTTCTAAGATTTTTATGAAAAAACTGCATAAAAACGCTTTTACGTCGTTTTTCTAAGATTTTTATGAAAAACTGCATAAAAACGCTTTTACGTCGTTTTTCTAAGATTTTTATGAAAAACTGCATAAAAACGCTTTTACGTCGTTTTCTAAGATTTTTATGAAAAAACTGCATAAAAACGCTTTTACGTCGTTTTTCTAAGATTTTTATGAAAAACTGCATAAAAACGCTTTTACGTCGTTTTTTCTAAGATTTTTATGAAAAACTGCATAAAAACGCTTTTACGTCGTTTTTCTAAGATTTTTATGAAAAAACTGCATAAAAACGCTTTTACGTCGTTTTTCTAAGATTTTTATGAAAAACTGCATAAAAACGCTTTTACGTCGTTTTTCTAAGATTTTTATGAAAAACTGCATAAAAACGCTTTTACGTCGTTTTCTAAGATTTTTATGAAAAAACTGCATAAAAACGCTTTTACGTCGTTTTCTAAGATTTTTATGAAAAACTGCATAAAAACGCTTTTACGTCGTTTTCTAAGATTTTTATGAAAAACTGCATAAAAACGCTTTTACGTCGTTTTTCTAAGATTTTATGAAAAACTGCATAAAAACGCTTTTACTTCGTTTTTCTAAGATTTTTATGAAAAACTGCATAAAAACGCTTTTACGTCGTTTTTCTAAGATTTTTATGAAAAAACTGCATAAAAACGCTTTTACGTCGTTTTTCTAAGATTTTTATGAAAAAACTGCATAAAAACGCTTTTACGTCGTTTTTCTAAGATTTTTATGAAAAACTGCATAAAAACGCTTTTACGTCGTTTTTCTAAGATTTTTATGAAAAAACTGCATAAAAACGCTTTTACGTCGTTTTCTAAGATTTTTATGAAAAACTGCATAAAAACGCTTTTACGTCGTTTTTCTAAGATTTTTATGAAAAACTGCATAAAAACGCTTTTACGTCGTTTTTCTAAGATTTTTATGAAAAACTGCATAAAAACGCTTTTACGTCGTTTTTTCTAAGATTTTTATGAAAAACTGCATAAAAACGCTTTTACGTCGTTTTTCTAAGATTTTTATGAAAAACTGCATAAAAACGCTTTTACGTCGTTTTCTAAGATTTTTATGAAAAACTGCATAAAAACGCTTTTACGTCGTTTTTCTAAGATTTTTTATGAAAAACTGCATAAAAACGCTTTTACGTCGTTTTTCTAAGATTTTTTATGAAAAACTGCATAAAAACGCTTTTACGTCGTTTTTCTAAGATTTTTATGAAAAAACTGCATAAAAACGCTTTTACGTCGTTTTTTCTAAGATTTTTATGAAAAAACTGCATAAAAACGCTTTTACGTCGTTTTTCTAAGATTTTTATGAAAAACTGCATAAAAACGCTTTTACGTCGTTTTTCTAAGATTTTTATGAAAAAACTGCATAAAAACGCTTTTACGTCGTTTTCTAAGATTTTTATGAAAAAACTGCATAAAAACGCTTTTACTTCGTTTTTCTAAGATTTTTATGAAAAACTGCATAAAAACGCTTTTACGTCGTTTTTCTAAGATTTTTATGAAAAAACTGCATAAAAACGCTTTTACGTCGTTTTTCTAAGATTTTTATGAAAAAACTGCATAAAAACGCTTTTACGTCGTTTTTTCTAAGATTTTTATGAAAAACTGCATAAAAACGCTTTTACGTCGTTTTTCTAAGATTTTTATGAAAAACTGCATAAAAACGCTTTTACGTCGTTTTTCTAAGATTTTTTATGAAAAACTGCATAAAAACGCTTTTACGTCGTTTTTCTAAGATTTTTATGAAAAAACTGCATAAAAACGCTTTTACGTCGTTTTTCTAAGATTTTTATGAAAAAACTGCATAAAAACGCTTTTACGTCGTTTTTCTAAGATTTTTATGAAAAACTGCATAAAAACGCTTTTACTTCGTTTTTCTAAGATTTTTATGAAAAACTGCATAAAAACGCTTTACGTCGTTTTTTCTAAGATTTTTATGAAAAACTGCATAAAAACGCTTTTACTTCGTTTTTCTAAGATTTTTATGAAAAACTGCATAAAAACGCTTTTACGTCGTTTTCTAAGATTTTTATGAAAAAACTGCATAAAAACGCTTTTACGTCGTTTTTCTAAGATTTTTTATGAAAAAACTGCATAAAAACGCTTTTACTTCGTTTTTCTAAGATTTTTATGAAAAACTGCATAAAAACGCTTTTACGTCGTTTTTCTAAGATTTTTATGAAAAACTGCATAAAAACGCTTTTACGTCGTTTTTCTAAGATTTTTATGAAAAACTGCATAAAAACGCTTTTACGTCGTTTTTCTAAGATTTTTATGAAAAAACTGCATAAAAACGCTTTTACGTCGTTTTTCTAAGATTTTTATGAAAAACTGCATAAAAACGCTTTTACGTCGTTTTTCTAAGATTTTTATGAAAAAACTGCATAAAAACGCTTTTACGTCGTTTTTTCTAAGATTTTTATGAAAAACTGCATAAAAACGCTTTTACGTCGTTTTTCTAAGATTTTTATGAAAAAACTGCATAAAAACGCTTTTACGTCGTTTTTCTAAGATTTTTATGAAAAAACTGCATAAAAACGCTTTTACTTCGTTTTTCTAAGATTTTTATGAAAAAACTGCATAAAAACGCTTTTACGTCGTTTTTCTAAGATTTTTATGAAAAACTGCATAAAAACGCTTTTACGTCGTTTTTCTAAGATTTTTATGAAAAAACTGCATAAAAACGCTTTTACGTCGTTTTTCTAAGATTTTTATGAAAAAACTGCATAAAAACGCTTTTACGTCGTTTTTCTAAGATTTTTATGAAAAAACTGCATAAAAACGCTTTTACGTCGTTTTCTAAGATTTTTATGAAAAACTGCATAAAAACGCTTTTACGTCGTTTTTCTAAGATTTTTATGAAAAACTGCATAAAAACGCTTTTACGTCGTTTTTCTAAGATTTTTTATGAAAAACTGCATAAAAACGCTTTTACTTCGTTTTTCTAAGATTTTTATGAAAAAACTGCATAAAAACGCTTTTACGTCGTTTTTTCTAAGATTTTTATGAAAAACTGCATAAAAACGCTTTTACTTCGTTTTTTCTAAGATTTTTATGAAAAACTGCATAAAAACGCTTTTACGTCGTTTTTCTAAGATTTTTATGAAAAAACTGCATAAAAACGCTTTTACGTCGTTTTTCTAAGATTTTTATGAAAAAACTGCATAAAAACGCTTTTACTTCGTTTTTCTAAGATTTTTATGAAAAAACTGCATAAAAACGCTTTTACGTCGTTTTTTCTAAGATTTTTATGAAAAACTGCATAAAAACGCTTTTACGTCGTTTTTCTAAGATTTTTATGAAAAACTGCATAAAAACGCTTTTACGTCGTTTTTTCTAAGATTTTTATGAAAAACTGCATAAAAACGCTTTTACGTCGTTTTTCTAAGATTTTTATGAAAAACTGCATAAAAACGCTTTTACGTCGTTTTTCTAAGATTTTTATGAAAAAACTGCATAAAAACGCTTTTACTTCGTTTTTCTAAGATTTTTATGAAAAACTGCATAAAAACGCTTTTACGTCGTTTTCTAAGATTTTTTATGAAAAACTGCATAAAAACGCTTTTACGTCGTTTTTTCTAAGATTTTTATGAAAAACTGCATAAAAACGCTTTTACGTCGTTTTCTAAGATTTTTATGAAAAACTGCATAAAAACGCTTTTACGTCGTTTTTCTAAGATTTTTATGAAAAACTGCATAAAAACGCTTTTACGTCGTTTTTTCTAAGATTTTTATGAAAAACTGCATAAAAACGCTTTTACTTCGTTTTTCTAAGATTTTTATGAAAAAACTGCATAAAAACGCTTTTACGTCGTTTTTCTAAGATTTTTATGAAAAAACTGCATAAAAACGCTTTTACGTCGTTTTTCTAAGATTTTTATGAAAAAACTGCATAAAAACGCTTTTACGTCGTTTTCTAAGATTTTTTATGAAAAACTGCATAAAAACGCTTTTACGTCGTTTTTCTAAGATTTTTATGAAAAAACTGCATAAAAACGCTTTTACGTCGTTTTTCTAAGATTTTTATGAAAAAACTGCATAAAAACGCTTTTACGTCGTTTTTCTAAGATTTTTATGAAAAAACTGCATAAAAACGCTTTTACGTCGTTTTTCTAAGATTTTTATGAAAAAACTGCATAAAAACGCTTTTACGTCGTTTTTCTAAGATTTTTATGAAAAAACTGCATAAAAACGCTTTTACTTCGTTTTTCTAAGATTTTTATGAAAAAACTGCATAAAAACGCTTTTACGTCGTTTTTCTAAGATTTTTATGAAAAAACTGCATAAAAACGCTTTTACGTCGTTTTTCTAAGATTTTTATGAAAAACTGCATAAAAACGCTTTTACGTCGTTTTTCTAAGATTTTTATGAAAAACTGCATAAAAACGCTTTTACGTCGTTTTTCTAAGATTTTTATGAAAAAACTGCATAAAAACGCTTTTACGTCGTTTTTCTAAGATTTTTATGAAAAAACTGCATAAAAACGCTTTTACGTCGTTTTTTCTAAGATTTTTATGAAAAAACTGCATAAAAACGCTTTTACTTCGTTTTTCTAAGATTTTTATGAAAAACTGCATAAAAACGCTTTTACGTCGTTTTTCTAAGATTTTTATGAAAACTGCATAAAAACGCTTTTACGTCGTTTTTCTAAGATTTTTATGAAAAAACTGCATAAAAACGCTTTTACTTCGTTTTTCTAAGATTTTTATGAAAAAACTGCATAAAAACGCTTTACGTCGTTTTTCTAAGATTTTTATGAAAAACTGCATAAAAACGCTTTTACGTCGTTTTTCTAAGATTTTTATGAAAAACTGCATAAAAACGCTTTTACTTCGTTTTTCTAAGATTTTTATGAAAAACTGCATAAAAACGCTTTTACGTCGTTTTTCTAAGATTTTTTATGAAAAACTGCATAAAAACGCTTTTACTTCGTTTTTTCTAAGATTTTTATGAAAAACTGCATAAAAACGCTTTTACGTCGTTTTTTCTAAGATTTTTATGAAAAACTGCATAAAAACGCTTTTACGTCGTTTTCTAAGATTTTTATGAAAAAACTGCATAAAAACGCTTTTACTTCGTTTTTCTAAGATTTTTATGAAAAAACTGCATAAAAACGCTTTTACGTCGTTTTTCTAAGATTTTTATGAAAAAACTGCATAAAAACGCTTTTACTTCGTTTTTCTAAGATTTTTATGAAAAAACTGCATAAAAACGCTTTTACTTCGTTTTCTAAGATTTTTATGAAAAAACTGCATAAAAACGCTTTTACTTCGTTTTTCTAAGATTTTTATGAAAAACTGCATAAAAACGCTTTTACGTCGTTTTTCTAAGATTTTTATGAAAAAACTGCATAAAAACGCTTTTACTTCGTTTTTCTAAGATTTTTATGAAAAACTGCATAAAAACGCTTTTACGTCGTTTTTCTAAGATTTTTATGAAAAACTGCATAAAAACGCTTTTACTTCGTTTTTCTAAGATTTTTATGAAAAACTGCATAAAAACGCTTTTACGTCGTTTTTTCTAAGATTTTTATGAAAAACTGCATAAAAACGCTTTTACGTCGTTTTCTAAGATTTTTATGAAAAAACTGCATAAAAACGCTTTTACGTCGTTTTTCTAAGATTTTTATGAAAAACTGCATAAAAACGCTTTTACTTCGTTTTTCTAAGATTTTTATGAAAAACTGCATAAAAACGCTTTTACGTCGTTTTCTAAGATTTTTATGAAAAACTGCATAAAAACGCTTTTACTTCGTTTTTCTAAGATTTTTATGAAAAAACTGCATAAAAACGCTTTACGTCGTTTTTCTAAGATTTTTATGAAAAACTGCATAAAAACGCTTTTACGTCGTTTTCTAAGATTTTTATGAAAAAACTGCATAAAAACGCTTTTACGTCGTTTTTCTAAGATTTTTATGAAAAAACTGCATAAAAACGCTTTTACTTCGTTTTTCTAAGATTTTTATGAAAAACTGCATAAAAACGCTTTTACGTCGTTTTTCTAAGATTTTTATGAAAAACTGCATAAAAACGCTTTTACGTCGTTTTCTAAGATTTTTATGAAAAAACTGCATAAAAACGCTTTTACGTCGTTTTTCTAAGATTTTTATGAAAAACTGCATAAAAACGCTTTTACGTCGTTTTTCTAAGATTTTTATGAAAAAACTGCATAAAAACGCTTTTACGTCGTTTTCTAAGATTTTTATGAAAAACTGCATAAAAACGCTTTTACGTCGTTTTCTAAGATTTTTATGAAAAAAACTGCATAAAAACGCTTTTACGTCGTTTTCTAAGATTTTTATGAAAAACTGCATAAAAACGCTTTTACGTCGTTTTTCTAAGATTTTTATGAAAAACTGCATAAAAACGCTTTTACGTCGTTTTTCTAAGATTTTTTATGAAAAACTGCATAAAAACGCTTTTACGTCGTTTTTCTAAGATTTTTATGAAAAACTGCATAAAAACGCTTTACGTCGTTTTCTAAGATTTTTATGAAAAAACTGCATAAAAACGCTTTTACGTCGTTTTCTAAGATTTTTATGAAAAAACTGCATAAAAACGCTTTTACGTCGTTTTCTAAGATTTTTATGAAAAAACTGCATAAAAACGCTTTTACTTCGTTTTTCTAAGATTTTTATGAAAAACTGCATAAAAACGCTTTTACGTCGTTTTCTAAGATTTTTATGAAAAACTGCATAAAAACGCTTTTACGTCGTTTTTCTAAGATTTTTATGAAAAACTGCATAAAAACGCTTTTACGTCGTTTTTCTAAGATTTTTATGAAAAACTGCATAAAAACGCTTTTACGTCGTTTTTCTAAGATTTTTATGAAAAAACTGCATAAAAACGCTTTTACGTCGTTTTTCTAAGATTTTTATGAAAAAACTGCATAAAAACGCTTTTACGTCGTTTTTCTAAGATTTTTATGAAAAACTGCATAAAAACGCTTTTACGTCGTTTTTTCTAAGATTTTTTATGAAAAAACTGCATAAAAACGCTTTTACGTCGTTTTTTCTAAGATTTTTTATAAAAAAACTGCATAAAAACGCTTTTACTTCGTTTTTTCTAAGATTTTTTATGAAAAAACTGCATAAAAACGCTTTTACGTCGTTTTTTCTAAGATTTTTTATGAAAAAACTGCATAAAAACGCTTTTACGTCGTTTTTTCTAAGATTTTTTATGAAAAAACTGCATAAAAACGCTTTTACTTCGTTTTTTCTAAGATTTTTATGAAAAAACTGCATAAAAACGCTTTTACGTCGTTTTTTCTAAGATTTTTTATGAAAAAACTGCATAAAAACGCTTTTACTTCGTTTTTCTAAGATTTTTATGAAAAAACTGCATAAAAACGCTTTTACGTCGTTTTTCTAAGATTTTTATGAAAAACTGCATAAAAACGCTTTTACGTCGTTTTTCTAAGATTTTTATGAAAAAACTGCATAAAAACGCTTTTACGTCGTTTTTCTAAGATTTTTATGAAAAACTGCATAAAAACGCTTTTACGTCGTTTTTCTAAGATTTTTATGAAAAACTGCATAAAAACGCTTTTACTTCGTTTTTCTAAGATTTTTATGAAAAAACTGCATAAAAACGCTTTTACGTCGTTTTTCTAAGATTTTTATGAAAAACTGCATAAAAACGCTTTTACGTCGTTTTCTAAGATTTTTATGAAAAAACTGCATAAAAACGCTTTTACGTCGTTTTTCTAAGATTTTTATGAAAAAACTGCATAAAAACGCTTTACGTCGTTTTTCTAAGATTTTTATGAAAAACTGCATAAAAACGCTTTTACGTCGTTTTTCTAAGATTTTTATGAAAAACTGCATAAAAACGCTTTTACGTCGTTTTTCTAAGATTTTTATGAAAAACTGCATAAAAACGCTTTTACGTCGTTTTTCTAAGATTTTTATGAAAAACTGCATAAAAACGCTTTTACGTCGTTTTTCTAAGATTTTTATGAAAAACTGCATAAAAACGCTTTTACGTCGTTTTTCTAAGATTTTTATGAAAAACTGCATAAAAACGCTTTTACGTCGTTTTTCTAAGATTTTTATGAAAAACTGCATAAAAACGCTTTTACGTCGTTTTTCTAAGATTTTTATGAAAAAACTGCATAAAAACGCTTTTACTTCGTTTTTCTAAGATTTTTATGAAAAAACTGCATAAAAACGCTTTTACGTCGTTTTTCTAAGATTTTTATGAAAAAACTGCATAAAAACGCTTTTACTTCGTTTTTCTAAGATTTTTATGAAAAACTGCATAAAAACGCTTTTACGTCGTTTTCTAAGATTTTTATGAAAAAACTGCATAAAAACGCTTTTACGTCGTTTTCTAAGATTTTTATGAAAAAACTGCATAAAAACGCTTTTACTTCGTTTTTCTAAGATTTTTATGAAAAAACTGCATAAAAACGCTTTTACGTCGTTTTTCTAAGATTTTTATGAAAAAACTGCATAAAAACGCTTTTACTTCGTTTTTCTAAGATTTTTATGAAAAAACTGCATAAAAACGCTTTTACGTCGTTTTTCTAAGATTTTTATGAAAAAACTGCATAAAAACGCTTTTACGTCGTTTTTCTAAGATTTTTATGAAAAACTGCATAAAAACGCTTTTACGTCGTTTTTCTAAGATTTTTATGAAAAAACTGCATAAAAACGCTTTACGTCGTTTTTCTAAGATTTTTATGAAAAACTGCATAAAAACGCTTTTACGTCGTTTTTCTAAGATTTTTATGAAAAAACTGCATAAAAACGCTTTTACGTCGTTTTTCTAAGATTTTTATGAAAAAACTGCATAAAAACGCTTTTACGTCGTTTTTCTAAGATTTTTATGAAAAACTGCATAAAAACGCTTTTACGTCGTTTTCTAAGATTTTTATGAAAAAACTGCATAAAAACGCTTTTACGTCGTTTTCTAAGATTTTTATGAAAAAACTGCATAAAAACGCTTTTACGTCGTTTTTCTAAGATTTTTATGAAAAACTGCATAAAAACGCTTTTACTTCGTTTTTCTAAGATTTTTATGAAAAAACTGCATAAAAACGCTTTTACGTCGTTTTTCTAAGATTTTTATGAAAAACTGCATAAAAACGCTTTTACGTCGTTTTTCTAAGATTTTTATGAAAAAACTGCATAAAAACGCTTTACGTCGTTTTCTAAGATTTTTATGAAAAACTGCATAAAAACGCTTTTACGTCGTTTTCTAAGATTTTTATGAAAAACTGCATAAAAACGCTTTTACGTCGTTTTTCTAAGATTTTTATGAAAAACTGCATAAAAACGCTTTTACGTCGTTTTTCTAAGATTTTTATGAAAAAACTGCATAAAAACGCTTTTACGTCGTTTTCTAAGATTTTTATGAAAAAACTGCATAAAAACGCTTTTACGTCGTTTTCTAAGATTTTTATGAAAAAACTGCATAAAAACGCTTTTACGTCGTTTTTCTAAGATTTTTATGAAAAAACTGCATAAAAACGCTTTTACGTCGTTTTTCTAAGATTTTTATGAAAAAACTGCATAAAAACGCTTTTACGTCGTTTTTCTAAGATTTTTATGAAAAAACTGCATAAAAACGCTTTTACTTCGTTTTTCTAAGATTTTTATGAAAAAACTGCATA
The DNA here is from genome assembly GCA_035610365.1 of Aquatica leii. Classification (NCBI taxonomy): domain Eukaryota; kingdom Metazoa; phylum Arthropoda; class Insecta; order Coleoptera; family Lampyridae; genus Aquatica; species Aquatica leii. The sequence continues at coordinate 50,730,472 of CM069438.1, read as the reverse complement.
AAAACGCTTTTACGTCGTTTTCTAAGATTTTTATGAAAAAACTGCATAAAAACGCTTTTACGTCGTTTTTCTAAGATTTTTATGAAAAACTGCATAAAAACGCTTTTACTTCGTTTTTCTAAGATTTTTATGAAAAACTGCATAAAAACGCTTTTACGTCGTTTTTCTAAGATTTTTATGAAAAAACTGCATAAAAACGCTTTTACTTCGTTTTTCTAAGATTTTTATGAAAAAACTGCATAAAAACGCTTTTACGTCGTTTTTCTAAGATTTTTATGAAAAACTGCATAAAAACGCTTTTACGTCGTTTTCTAAGATTTTTATGAAAAACTGCATAAAAACGCTTTTACTTCGTTTTTCTAAGATTTTTATGAAAAACTGCATAAAAACGCTTTTACGTCGTTTTTCTAAGATTTTTATGAAAAACTGCATAAAAACGCTTTTACTTCGTTTTTCTAAGATTTTTATGAAAAAACTGCATAAAAACGCTTTTACGTCGTTTTTCTAAGATTTTTATGAAAAACTGCATAAAAACGCTTTTACGTCGTTTTTCTAAGATTTTTATGAAAAAACTGCATAAAAACGCTTTTACGTCGTTTTTCTAAGATTTTTATGAAAAACTGCATAAAAACGCTTTTACGTCGTTTTTCTAAGATTTTTATGAAAAACTGCATAAAAACGCTTTTACGTCGTTTTTTCTAAGATTTTTATGAAAAAACTGCATAAAAACGCTTTTACTTCGTTTTTCTAAGATTTTTATGAAAAACTGCATAAAAACGCTTTTACGTCGTTTTTCTAAGATTTTTATGAAAAAACTGCATAAAAACGCTTTTACGTCGTTTTTCTAAGATTTTTATGAAAAACTGCATAAAAACGCTTTTACTTCGTTTTTCTAAGATTTTTATGAAAAACTGCATAAAAACGCTTTTACGTCGTTTTTCTAAGATTTTTATGAAAAACTGCATAAAAACGCTTTTACGTCGTTTTCTAAGATTTTTATGAAAAACTGCATAAAAACGCTTTTACGTCGTTTTTCTAAGATTTTTATGAAAAACTGCATAAAAACGCTTTTACGTCGTTTTTCTAAGATTTTTATGAAAAAACTGCATAAAAACGCTTTTACGTCGTTTTTCTAAGATTTTTATGAAAAACTGCATAAAAACGCTTTTACGTCGTTTTTCTAAGATTTTTATGAAAAACTGCATAAAAACGCTTTTACGTCGTTTTCTAAGATTTTTATGAAAAACTGCATAAAAACGCTTTTACGTCGTTTTTCTAAGATTTTTATGAAAAACTGCATAAAAACGCTTTTACTTCGTTTTTCTAAGATTTTTATGAAAAACTGCATAAAAACGCTTTTACGTCGTTTTCTAAGATTTTTATGAAAAACTGCATAAAAACGCTTTTACGTCGTTTTTCTAAGATTTTTATGAAAAACTGCATAAAAACGCTTTTACGTCGTTTTTCTAAGATTTTTATGAAAAACTGCATAAAAACGCTTTTACGTCGTTTTCTAAGATTTTTATGAAAAACTGCATAAAAACGCTTTTACGTCGTTTTCTAAGATTTTTATGAAAAACTGCATAAAAACGCTTTTACTTCGTTTTTCTAAGATTTTTATGAAAAAACTGCATAAAAACGCTTTTACGTCGTTTTTCTAAGATTTTTATGAAAAACTGCATAAAAACGCTTTTACGTCGTTTTTCTAAGATTTTTATGAAAAAACTGCATAAAAACGCTTTTACGTCGTTTTTCTAAGATTTTTATGAAAAACTGCATAAAAACGCTTTTACGTCGTTTTTCTAAGATTTTTATGAAAAAACTGCATAAAAACGCTTTTACGTCGTTTTCTAAGATTTTTATGAAAAACTGCATAAAAACGCTTTTACTTCGTTTTTCTAAGATTTTTATGAAAAACTGCATAAAAACGCTTTTACGTCGTTTTTCTAAGATTTTTATGAAAAAACTGCATAAAAACGCTTTTACGTCGTTTTCTAAGATTTTTATGAAAAAACTGCATAAAAACGCTTTTACGTCGTTTTTCTAAGATTTTTATGAAAAAACTGCATAAAAACGCTTTTACTTCGTTTTTCTAAGATTTTTATGAAAAAACTGCATAAAAACGCTTTTACGTCGTTTTTCTAAGATTTTTATGAAAAACTGCATAAAAACGCTTTTACTTCGTTTTTCTAAGATTTTTATGAAAAACTGCATAAAAACGCTTTTACGTCGTTTTTCTAAGATTTTTATGAAAAAACTGCATAAAAACGCTTTTACGTCGTTTTTCTAAGATTTTTATGAAAAACTGCATAAAAACGCTTTTACGTCGTTTTTCTAAGATTTTTATGAAAAAACTGCATAAAAACGCTTTTACGTCGTTTTTCTAAGATTTTTATGAAAAAACTGCATAAAAACGCTTTTACGTCGTTTTTCTAAGATTTTTATGAAAAACTGCATAAAAACGCTTTTACGTCGTTTTTCTAAGATTTTTATGAAAAAACTGCATAAAAACGCTTTTACTTCGTTTTTCTAAGATTTTTATGAAAAACTGCATAAAAACGCTTTTACGTCGTTTTTCTAAGATTTTTATGAAAAAACTGCATAAAAACGCTTTTACGTCGTTTTTCTAAGATTTTTATGAAAAAACTGCATAAAAACGCTTTTACTTCGTTTTTCTAAGATTTTTATGAAAAACTGCATAAAAACGCTTTTACGTCGTTTTTCTAAGATTTTTATGAAAAAACTGCATAAAAACGCTTTTACGTCGTTTTTCTAAGATTTTTATGAAAAACTGCATAAAAACGCTTTTACGTCGTTTTTTCTAAGATTTTTATGAAAAACTGCATAAAAACGCTTTTACTTCGTTTTTCTAAGATTTTTATGAAAAACTGCATAAAAACGCTTTTACGTCGTTTTTCTAAGATTTTTATGAAAAAACTGCATAAAAACGCTTTTACGTCGTTTTTCTAAGATTTTTATGAAAAAACTGCATAAAAACGCTTTTACGTCGTTTTTCTAAGATTTTTTATGAAAAAACTGCATAAAAACGCTTTTACGTCGTTTTTCTAAGATTTTTATGAAAAACTGCATAAAAACGCTTTTACGTCGTTTTTCTAAGATTTTTATGAAAAAACTGCATAAAAACGCTTTTACTTCGTTTTTCTAAGATTTTTATGAAAAACTGCATAAAAACGCTTTTACGTCGTTTTTCTAAGATTTTTATGAAAAAACTGCATAAAAACGCTTTTACGTCGTTTTTCTAAGATTTTTATGAAAAAACTGCATAAAAACGCTTTTACGTCGTTTTTCTAAGATTTTTATGAAAAAACTGCATAAAAACGCTTTTACGTCGTTTTTCTAAGATTTTTATGAAAAAACTGCATAAAAACGCTTTTACGTCGTTTTTCTAAGATTTTTATGAAAAAACTGCATAAAAACGCTTTTACGTCGTTTTCTAAGATTTTTATGAAAAAACTGCATAAAAACGCTTTTACTTCGTTTTTCTAAGATTTTTATGAAAAACTGCATAAAAACGCTTTTACGTCGTTTTTCTAAGATTTTTATGAAAAACTGCATAAAAACGCTTTTACGTCGTTTTTCTAAGATTTTTATGAAAAACTGCATAAAAACGCTTTTACGTCGTTTTTCTAAGATTTTTATGAAAAACTGCATAAAAACGCTTTACGTCGTTTTTCTAAGATTTTTATGAAAAACTGCATAAAAACGCTTTTACGTCGTTTTTCTAAGATTTTTATGAAAAACTGCATAAAAACGCTTTTACGTCGTTTTCTAAGATTTTTATGAAAAACTGCATAAAAACGCTTTTACTTCGTTTTTCTAAGATTTTTATGAAAAACTGCATAAAAACGCTTTTACGTCGTTTTCTAAGATTTTTATGAAAAACTGCATAAAAACGCTTTTACGTCGTTTTTCTAAGATTTTTATGAAAAAACTGCATAAAAACGCTTTTACGTCGTTTTTCTAAGATTTTTATGAAAAAACTGCATAAAAACGCTTTTACGTCGTTTTTCTAAGATTTTTATGAAAAAACTGCATAAAAACGCTTTTACGTCGTTTTTCTAAGATTTTTATGAAAAACTGCATAAAAACGCTTTTACTTCGTTTTCTAAGATTTTTATGAAAAAACTGCATAAAAACGCTTTTACGTCGTTTTTCTAAGATTTTTATGAAAAACTGCATAAAAACGCTTTTACTTCGTTTTTCTAAGATTTTTATGAAAAACTGCATAAAAACGCTTTTACGTCGTTTTTCTAAGATTTTTATGAAAAAACTGCATAAAAACGCTTTTACGTCGTTTTTCTAAGATTTTTATGAAAAACTGCATAAAAACGCTTTTACGTCGTTTTTCTAAGATTTTTATGAAAAAACTGCATAAAAACGCTTTTACGTCGTTTTTCTAAGATTTTTATGAAAAAACTGCATAAAAACGCTTTTACGTCGTTTTTCTAAGATTTTTATGAAAAAACTGCATAAAAACGCTTTTACGTCGTTTTTCTAAGATTTTTATGAAAAACTGCATAAAAACGCTTTTACGTCGTTTTTCTAAGATTTTTATGAAAAACTGCATAAAAACGCTTTTACGTCGTTTTCTAAGATTTTTATGAAAAACTGCATAAAAACGCTTTTACGTCGTTTTCTAAGATTTTTATGAAAAAACTGCATAAAAACGCTTTTACTTCGTTTTTCTAAGATTTTTATGAAAAAACTGCATAAAAACGCTTTTACGTCGTTTTTCTAAGATTTTTATGAAAAACTGCATAAAAACGCTTTTACTTCGTTTTTCTAAGATTTTTATGAAAAACTGCATAAAAACGCTTTTACGTCGTTTTTCTAAGATTTTTATGAAAAAACTGCATAAAAACGCTTTTACTTCGTTTTCTAAGATTTTTATGAAAAAACTGCATAAAAACGCTTTTACGTCGTTTTTCTAAGATTTTTATGAAAAAACTGCATAAAAACGCTTTTACGTCGTTTTCTAAGATTTTTATGAAAAAACTGCATAAAAACGCTTTTACGTCGTTTTTCTAAGATTTTTATGAAAAAACTGCATAAAAACGCTTTTACTTCGTTTTTCTAAGATTTTTATGAAAAAACTGCATAAAAACGCTTTTACGTCGTTTTTCTAAGATTTTTATGAAAAAACTGCATAAAAACGCTTTTACGTCGTTTTTCTAAGATTTTTATGAAAAACTGCATAAAAACGCTTTTACGTCGTTTTTCTAAGATTTTTATGAAAAAACTGCATAAAAACGCTTTTACGTCGTTTTTCTAAGATTTTTATGAAAAACTGCATAAAAACGCTTTTACGTCGTTTTTCTAAGATTTTTATGAAAAAACTGCATAAAAACGCTTTTACGTCGTTTTTCTAAGATTTTTATGAAAAAACTGCATAAAAACGCTTTTACGTCGTTTTTCTAAGATTTTTATGAAAAAACTGCATAAAAACGCTTTTACGTCGTTTTTCTAAGATTTTTATGAAAAAACTGCATAAAAACGCTTTTACGTCGTTTTTCTAAGATTTTTATGAAAAAACTGCATAAAAACGCTTTTACTTCGTTTTTCTAAGATTTTTATGAAAAAACTGCATAAAAACGCTTTTACGTCGTTTTTCTAAGATTTTTATGAAAAAACTGCATAAAAACGCTTTTACGTCGTTTTTCTAAGATTTTTATGAAAAAACTGCATAAAAACGCTTTTACGTCGTTTTTCTAAGATTTTTATGAAAAACTGCATAAAAACGCTTTTACGTCGTTTTTCTAAGATTTTTATGAAAAACTGCATAAAAACGCTTTTACTTCGTTTTTCTAAGATTTTTATGAAAAAACTGCATAAAAACGCTTTTACGTCGTTTTTCTAAGATTTTTATGAAAAAACTGCATAAAAACGCTTTTACGTCGTTTTTCTAAGATTTTTATGAAAAAACTGCATAAAAACGCTTTTACGTCGTTTTTCTAAGATTTTTATGAAAAAACTGCATAAAAACGCTTTTACGTCGTTTTTCTAAGATTTTTATGAAAAACTGCATAAAAACGCTTTTACGTCGTTTTTCTAAGATTTTTATGAAAAACTGCATAAAAACGCTTTTACGTCGTTTTTCTAAGATTTTTATGAAAAACTGCATAAAAACGCTTTTACGTCGTTTTTCTAAGATTTTTATGAAAAACTGCATAAAAACGCTTTTACGTCGTTTTTCTAAGATTTTTATGAAAAAACTGCATAAAAACGCTTTTACGTCGTTTTTCTAAGATTTTTATGAAAAAACTGCATAAAAACGCTTTTACTTCGTTTTTCTAAGATTTTTATGAAAAACTGCATAAAAACGCTTTTACGTCGTTTTTCTAAGATTTTTATGAAAAACTGCATAAAAACGCTTTTACGTCGTTTTTCTAAGATTTTTATGAAAAACTGCATAAAAACGCTTTTACTTCGTTTTTCTAAGATTTTTATGAAAAACTGCATAAAAACGCTTTTACGTCGTTTTTCTAAGATTTTTATGAAAAAACTGCATAAAAACGCTTTTACTTCGTTTTTCTAAGATTTTTATGAAAAACTGCATAAAAACGCTTTTACGTCGTTTTTCTAAGATTTTTATGAAAAACCGCATAAAAACGCTTTTACTTCGTTTTTCTAAGATTTTTATGAAAAACTGCATAAAAACGCTTTTACGTCGTTTTTCTAAGATTTTTATGAAAAAACTGCATAAAAACGCTTTTACTTCGTTTTTCTAAGATTTTTATGAAAAACTGCATAAAAACGCTTTTACGTCGTTTTTTCTAAGATTTTTATGAAAAAACTGCATAAAAACGCTTTTACGTCGTTTTTTCTAAGATTTTTATGAAAAACTGCATAAAAACGCTTTTACGTCGTTTTTCTAAGATTTTTATGAAAAACTGCATAAAAACGCTTTTACGTCGTTTTTTCTAAGATTTTTATGAAAAACTGCATAAAAACGCTTTTACGTCGTTTTTCTAAGATTTTTATGAAAAAACTGCATAAAAACGCTTTTACGTCGTTTTTCTAAGATTTTTATGAAAAACTGCATAAAAACGCTTTTACGTCGTTTTTCTAAGATTTTTATGAAAAACTGCATAAAAACGCTTTTACGTCGTTTTTCTAAGATTTTTATGAAAAACTGCATAAAAACGCTTTTACGTCGTTTTTCTAAGATTTTTATGAAAAACTGCATAAAAACGCTTTTACTTCGTTTTTCTAAGATTTTTATGAAAAACTGCATAAAAACGCTTTTACGTCGTTTTTCTAAGATTTTTATGAAAAAACTGCATAAAAACGCTTTTACGTCGTTTTTCTAAGATTTTTATGAAAAAACTGCATAAAAACGCTTTTACTTCGTTTTTCTAAGATTTTTATGAAAAAACTGCATAAAAACGCTTTTACTTCGTTTTTCTAAGATTTTTATGAAAAACTGCATAAAAACGCTTTTACTTCGTTTTTCTAAGATTTTTATGAAAAACTGCATAAAAACGCTTTTACGTCGTTTTTCTAAGATTTTTATGAAAAACTGCATAAAAACGCTTTTACTTCGTTTTTCTAAGATTTTTATGAAAAAACTGCATAAAAACGCTTTTACGTCGTTTTTCTAAGATTTTTATGAAAAAACTGCATAAAAACGCTTTTACGTCGTTTTTCTAAGATTTTTATGAAAAAACTGCATAAAAACGCTTTTACGTCGTTTTTCTAAGATTTTTATGAAAAACTGCATAAAAACGCTTTTACGTCGTTTTTCTAAGATTTTTATGAAAAAACTGCATAAAAACGCTTTTACTTCGTTTTTCTAAGATTTTTATGAAAAACTGCATAAAAACGCTTTTACGTCGTTTTCTAAGATTTTTATGAAAAACTGCATAAAAACGCTTTTACTTCGTTTTTTCTAAGATTTTTATGAAAAAACTGCATAAAAACGCTTTTACGTCGTTTTTTCTAAGATTTTTTATGAAAAAACTGCATAAAAACGCTTTTACGTCGTTTTTTCTAAGATTTTTTATGAAAAAACTGCATAAAAACGCTTTTACGTCGTTTTTTCTAAATTTTTTATGAAAAAACCGCATAAAAACGCTTTTACTTCGTTTTTTCTAAGATTTTTTATGAAAAAACTGCATAAAAACGCTTTTACGTCGTTTTTTCTAAGATTTTTTATGAAAAAACTGCATAAAAACGCTTTTACTTCGTTTTTTCTAAGATTTTTTATGAAAAAACTGCATAAAAACGCTTTTAAGTTTTTTTTTAGATATTTTTTTTATTAAATTTTTTTACTATACGTTTAGAAAAGATTATTATCTTGCTATTAAAAAAAACTGCACTCTTCTAGCTGTTCTAGTTAGGCCGTAATTGCCGTTTGAATTTTCGAAAAAAAAAAAATTTCTGAAAATTTAAATTAAAATCACTTTTTTATAGTTTATAAATTTTTTTTATAATTTTTTTTTAAAAAACGTTTAGAAAAGATTATTATCTTGCTATTTAAAAAAAACTGCACCCTTCTAGCTGTCCTGGTTAAGCTGCAATTGCCGTTTAAACATTTGGCAAGTATTAAAAAAAATTTACCAAAAATTTGCAATAAATCACAAAAAAAACTGCACTCGTCTAGATTTTTTACGAAGAAATCCGGTTTTTAAGAAAAATTGTACTTAGTGAGGAAATAACGTTTATTTAAACATATATTCATCTTACAAAACTTTCATAGGTACAACATGAATCACAATTTGAAAAAGATGTTAACCCCATTTACTAAAATTCTGAACCGCTAAAGTGAATCTAAAAACGGGCATTAAGTAAGGTAGGCAAAATTGTGGATGTGATTGTGTTGACGAAAAGTAGTGATGAACCGGTTATGCCACAAACTACAAGAGTTCATGAGAAATTTGCAAGATTCATTTTACCGTCAAACAACCACATAACAATAGTTTGCCTACCGAGTAAATGGCCGATTTTGGCTTCAATTTTAATACACGCGTCAACTATTCAGTATGTGGGAATAAACATCCTTACAATTTACATACTTTTATAACTAACTGAATGTTGAAATGGAAATATCGCAACCCTACTTATAACCTTAAAAATATCTACATATATTACTAAAAATAATTTATTGAAGCGTAATCGTAAAAGGATCCATAACCGAAACTCCTGGTTGGCGAATGGTAAGCGATCTATTTTCACCATCGTACGTAGTTTATAACTTACTTGTTCCCAATTCTGAAATAATTTAATTTAAAAAAAGAATTTCAAACTTGACGTATAATACTTTTGCTTTTCGCTCGGTGGATTTATAATAACAACTCGTTCGATCCAAGCACTGGAAAATCGTGCGTCGTCGATTAAACTAAAACAGTGATTTAGAATAGTAAAGATGATGTCTCAGAACTCAGAATGCAAACCTTGAGGATAAGACTCCGTCTTTATACGTGAATTTTATATAGATGTAAAGATTGTTCTTGTAATCGTAACTTTCGTTGTCATCGATATAGAGAGTGCCTTTGGCAGATTTCTGAAAAAAATTAACCTCAAAAAAATGCTTCTACACTACAGTGTACTCAAGTGTACTTACGTTATCGTCGAGAGCCACGTATAGTGTAAATGGATCGTCGTGCGTTAGAGTCGAAGCACGACGGGGCCTATCTTTCCTAGGAATTATACTACCGCCTCTGTAATAGACCGGGACCTTATCCATACTGACAGGAATGTTGATGGAGCCTGTACCACGGAAGGGCTTAAAATCTTCAACGTCGTACCAAATTTCGTTTGGACCACCGGGGAAGTATACACTAACGGACGACGCCCGTGATTCGGTTACTGGTCGTACCATTATAGATAAACCCACCAATAACTGATTATCAATATCAAATACGTTAAAATCCGATGGATAGTGATACACAAGTGGTCGAATCACAGGTTCTCCAGTTTCTTCATGCTCGTGGAATAACGTATACCACACTGGTAAATGCACATAACGTTGCCTCAACGCGTTCCGAATTCGGTTCTGTACATCACTGTTATACAAGTAAGGCTCACGACGCTTAGTATCGATATGTGCATGTGCCCGATAGAAAGACAACCAAGCTCCGGTCTACCAAAAATTGATTAACAACCGCAAAAGTATTTTTTAAAACACTAACCTGGTACCAACGTTGTAGCAACTCTTCATCCGGGTTCTTAAAGAACCCTCCGACATCGGCTCCACACAAACTGATCCCACCTAAAGCTTCCGAAAGACACATTGGAATACTATAAGCCAAGTGCGACCATTCGGCTGCATTATTCCCAGTCCAGACCGCAGTATACCTCTGAGACCCGGCAAAATAAGCCCGTGTCAAAACGAACGGCCTTAACTTATTCCCCGATCGCTTCAACAAGCCTTCGAAAGTACCCACGGTCTAAAAACATAAAATTTTATCGTACACAATCGTTTAAATTATAAAAAACTTACATGATACAATCCGTAAACGTTGTGAACGTGCCTGTGTTCCCAATCACCATAATGCAGCAAGTCTTTCGGCGTCGTCACTTCGGGACCGTTAAACACCGAAGGTTTATTCATATTGTTCCAAATGTAAACGTCTTTCGTTGTTCCAACGAATTTATCCAAAGCGTACAGACCTGAATTACACTCCCGCACTTTGGGATCGAAAAAATCGAGGTAGCTGCTCGAACCAGGCCAACACCACCCTTCGTATACATTTTTGTCTTTATTTTTGACGTAATAATCGTTTGACAACGATCTTCGTGCAAGAAATAACCTCCTTCGCGTTTAATATGCGGCTCGATTATTACAACTAATTTGCGTCCGGTTGCTGTAAGATTCAGCTGCGTCGTCTCTGGGTGTTTGAACTTGATCGGGTCCCAGGTGAATTACTTTTTACCATCCGTGTATTCGATATCGAGCCACATGACATCTAACGGAAAATTGTGCTCGTCGAATTTTTCCACGACTGTTCTTACATCGTCTTCGTCGTTATAATTCCAACGTGATTGGTGGTAAGCTAAACTAAAATACTAAAGAGGAATTTGGATTTGTTTCGTTAGTGTTAAGTCATACTTGTGGTATCGGAGCTGAACCCGTAAGTTTCGTGTAATGTTGTACGGCTTTTTGCATAGTTGGTCCAAGAAAAACAAACAAATCCACCACGCCGCTTTCGCTCATAAAGTGAGCATCAACATGCATTTCCTGTTTTTGTCTGGATACTAAACTAACTAATGAAGATACTACGTTTCCGTCTTTGCTGTTGGTTATATCTACCCACATCTCTGCGGCGTTATTCCAGAAAACACCAACGGTATGCGATGGACTACGAGTATAAGAATTAATAATGTTAAACGCAATGACTATACAACCAGACCATATCGCCAGGTTGAAACCCACCATTTTGTGCCTTGACGTCTTCATCCTGTCGCTGGCAATTTGTGTGTTTTTACGGACCTCTTCATGTACTTCGTCTAGCCTCTTGGTCAGCTTGCTGACGTAATCTTCTCCAGCAACTTCTTCTTCCGGTCTTCGTCCAAATTGAAGGTCGCATGGCAATCGTATTTCGCGACCGAGCATCACACAGGATGGTGTTTGACCTGTGCTTTCGTGAACGGATGATCGGTATGCCATTAGGAAAAGGTGCAAATACTGATCCCAGTCTCTTTGGTGTTCGGACACTACCTTGGCTAAGTACTTGCTCATTGTTCGATTCATCCGCTTAACGATGCCATCAGAATGAGGATGGAGAGTCGTCGTCCTAGTTTTTTTAATTCCCAAAAGTCGGCAAACTTCTTGAAACAACCCAGACTCAAAATTGCGGCCTTGACCGGAGTGTCATTCCATCGGAACTCCAAACCGACAGAAAAACTCTTTTACTAATACGTCTGCGACTGTAGCTGTTTCTTGATTGGGTATGGCGTAAGCCTCGGTCCATTTAGTGAAATAATCCATCGCCACCAAGATGTATTTATTTCCCGATTAGGATTCTGGAAATGGCCCTGCGATGTCAATCGCTACTCTTTCCAAAGGGCTTCCTACGTTGTATTGCTTCATGGGTGCTTTGCGCTTTCTTGCTGAACCATTTCCTGATGTGCGCGATTTCGCGACCGTGCATTTACGGCACCATTTCATGACGTCCTCTTTGCAGTTCATCCAGTAGAATCGTTCTTGCACTTTACCCAACGTTTTCTTAATGCCAAAGTGTCCTCCTGATGTCCCATCGTGGAAATGCTTCAACACTTCAGACGCCCTGCTCTTCGGCAGACTGTAGTCTGTTTCCCGTGTCCTCGGCACTTTCTAGGGATTGCTTAAAAAGACCGTCTTCTACTATCAAGGAGTCCCACTGCGCCCAGTACGCTTTGATATTTTTACCCAAAACACTCCCTTCTTCCCAGGTTGGTCGTCGGCCGTTTTCTTTCCAGTCCAGGAGTAGTCTTATTTCAGGATCGTTTTCTTGTTCGCAACGTAACTGCTCAGGTTCTCACTCATCATCAACCATAGCAGTTCTCCGGAGGCATTCGACTTTTTCTTCAAGTCGCGAACAATGGCTGCAGTCCGCTGGACATGGTCTTCTAGACAAGGAATCCGCGTTCCGATGACTGCTTCCGGCACGGTGTTCTGTGTCATAGTCATACTCTTGCAGTCTCTCGATCCATCTTGCCACTTGTCCTTTCGGGTTACGGAACTGCAGTAGCCATTTCAAAGCGGCGTGGTCTGTTCTCAGTAAAAATTTTCGTCCATACAAATACTTGTAGAAATGTTCGATGGACTTAACGACTGCTAACAGCTCCCTCCTAGTCACGCAATAATTCCTTTCTGGCCTGGACAAAACCTTGCTAAAATACGCGATAACTTTTTCTTGTCCATCTTGAACCTGCGAAAGGACAGCGCCTATGGCCAGATTGCTTGCATCGGTATCCAAAACAAATTTTCCATCCTCTCTTGGATAACTCAGAATCGGCGAAGTGACTAAGGCCTGTTTTAGTTGATGGAAAGAATTTTTGCAGTCTTCATTCCATCTAAATTCTGCTCTTTCTTCCGTCAATTTCGTCAAAGGTTTGGCAATATTAGCAAATTCGGGTGCAAATCGTCTATAATAGGTGCAAACCCAAGGAAACTTCGGACCTGATGTTTGTCGATTGGTCTTGGCCATGCTTGCACTGCTCGGATTTTGTCTGGGTCAGCCTTTACTCCATCTCTAGATACGACGTGGCCCAGATATTGCACTTTCTTCTTAAATACGTGGCACTTCTTTGGGCTCAGTTTGAGGTTAGCCCCACGTAGTCGCTGGAACACTTCCTTCAAGTTGTTCAAGTGTTCTTCAAACGACCTTCCAACCACGATCACGTCGTCCAGGTAAACCAAGCACGTCTTCCAAGACAATCCGCGTAAGATGGTCTCCATCAAACGCTCGAATGTTGCAGGAGCGTTACACCGGCCGAAGGGCATCACAGTGAACTGCCACAAACCAGTTCCGATCGTAAAAGTTGTTTTTTCACGATCTTTGGGTTCTAATTCTACCTGCCAGTAACCACTCTTTAAATTTAACGTGGAAAACCACTGGGATCCTGACAGGGTGTCTAATGTATCGTCAATTCTAGGTAAAGGATAACTGTCCTTTTTGGTCACGTCGTTTAGCTGTTTGTAGTCTACGCAAAACCTCGTTGATCCATCCTTCTTCTTTACGAGTACCACTGGGGATGCCCATGGGCTACTTGAAGGTTCAATCACGCCTTCTCTCTCCATATACGTATTTATTTGTTCAGCTTCCTCTCTTTTTGCCAAAGGAAGTCTGCGTGGATGTTGTCGTATCGGCCGAGCGTCCCTGGTATTAATTTTATGTTTCACCACGTTAGTTCTTCCTTTGGCGCCACTCTCAAGCGCGAACACATCTAGGTACTCTTGGATCAACACTTTAACTTTAGCCAGCTAGTCTTGGCTGAGGTTTTGGCATTTGGTAGTAAGAATGTCCAATAGATGTTGTGGACACTTCTTCGGCGACGTATCTTCGTTCGACTTCACGCATCTCACAATTTGTGATACTGGCGTGCATTGGCCTACCATGATCTACTTTTTCAATGTTGCAGGACCTGAGTTGATGTTTAAGATCCTTGCTGGCATTGTGTTCGTTACTCGTACTAAAGTTCTGCCAACGACTAGTCCCTTTTCAACTAAAGCCACCCTCCATTGGTTCAATCGCGCATATGTAGCCTTCCCGGAGATTTCCATCCAGGCGTGCCATCACCACACTTTCCGTCTTCACTCAATAAAACTCGCACGGCTGCCTTTTCTGACGAATGAAAAGCAATTTCTTCTTTGTCGATCTTCAGTACATCGTTCTTCATATCCAAATGGAACCCATACTTCTTTATCACGTCCATTCCCAGGATAACTTCTTCCGTGATGGTGGCTACCAGTACTTGATGGTTAAAAACCAATGGTTACTTTGACATGTCCGCGAGTAGGTATTTCTTCGCCTGTCGCCGTTCGAAGTCGTACTGTTACTGGTCATGTCTTCTCGTTTTCCAATAAGATGTCAGGACGAATGATGGTCTTCGTCGCTCCCGTGTCAACCAGTAACTGGACGCTTCTTCCATTGATCTTGCCGTCGAGATAAACGCTATGCAATTGCTCCATCGGCGATGCAATTTGAATTGTAATCTCCGGAGCCTGACTAGATGAGATTACTTTTTGTCCTTTTGGTCGCCTCGTCCCAAATTTTCGAGCGCTCTTCTTGTCTTCTTCTTAGGTTTAGTACGTTGCCGTCGTACATGGCCTATTTCACCGCAGTTCAAAGTTGTCACTCCTCTTCCTCGAAGTATTCGTCGCGCTATCTCCTCGATGCTTTCCAGTGTCTGCGCGGGTACTACTGCAGCACAGCAGAGTCTATCACCGTCTCATTGCGATGCTTGTTTTGTTGCTTCAAACTCCAAAGCATGCACCAAAGCGTCATCCAATGTCTTCGGTCGAGCTAACCGGAGAGTCTGCTGCGTTTTGTTGTCTCTGAGGCCGTCTACAAAGGTTTGAATTGCCAACTGCTCCAAGAAGGTATCTGGCGCTGTAGGATACGCAAGCCGTGTTAATCTGGCGATGTCAGCCTCAAATTCTTGAAGACTTTCGGCAGCTTTCTGAACCCGACTTTTAATTTGAGCTTGATAGACTTGTTGAAGATGAGCATCTTCATATTTCATTTCTAATCGTGATATTAAGAGTTCGTAATTTTCTTGTAGGTGGTCAGGAACAGTTTGTAAAATTCCAAGCGCTTCTCCACGTAAGGAGGCTATTAAAGACGTCGCTTTCTGCTCCAACCATTGGCTGTAGCTGCGGCTTCAAACTGCTTGTAGTAGGTTGACCATGGAACTTTACCATCAAAATTTGGAGGTACAACTTTAAACTTGTGACTGGTTTCTTCCCGATGGTCCATTATTAAATCTTCGCTCGTGACAAGTCATTTGGTTGATTCTTTCTTCAAGCAGTTGTATTCTTTCTCTCAATTTTTTTGCTAGCTTTTGTTCTAATTTGTCTTCTACTTCTTCTATTTTGTCATTCACAGATTCGCAAATGTTCCCGTATGTTCTGCATCCTTCGGTGAACGTTCTAGAGAACCTCGCAAAGGCTCTCGAATTTGCGAATAACTTCTCGAACGTTTCATTATGTCAAAATGTTATTAGAATATTCAGATTATTAAAAACGTATTCCTAGAATATCTTGCGTTATGTGGGATACGAATGCAACTCGAGCATACCCGAAACGAAACGATCTCCTACCGATCTTACCCGAGTGATCCAGAACCGGCCCTACTATACAATAAATTCAATTTCAAATTTCCCGCTGCGGTTTTAACCGATTTTAGTTCCGCTCCTAAACTAGATCAATTGTTTTCTAAGCTTGCTGGTTTTTGAGTATTTTAAGAAATCATATTTGAACAGAAACACAGTTTTTCCGTCGGTTATTTTGATTCTACCCAAACTATTTTACGAACAGTCTTCTCATAAATCATCAACACGTCCTGGAAGCTGAAATCTAGTCCACCCCTCGTTGAAACCAACAGATGGCGATCCCTTATGTCTCTCCTGGTTACAGTTTCCCATAGATTCACTTGATTGATAGTGGAAGCAGTCTCTTCATCCCTTAATATTTGCTCTGTAAACGTTCCATAAAAAAAATAGGCACATTTAATAAAACAAAAGACATTTTCTTATTAAATTATATAAACCTATAACGTACATTACTACTAACAAAAAACCAGCAACAACAGTGGCGTTCAATTTATTTTACAATCGAACTTAACAGACATAAAATTCTTAATCACACGACCAAGAATGGCCATATTGGCACAAAAGAACGAAACGCTCTGAACCCAAATAAACATAAATGTGTTGTGTCCCTGAAACTCGAGAAAATACGCAGGCAACAACCAAGCGGCTTGAGCAATGAACCAAATACTAACCAGAAACAACGCAGTCTTCTTCGACATAGTAATCTGCCAAAGACACAAAGGCAACACCACCAAAATCCAAACAAAATATTGCGAAGTCAACACCGTGTTGTAGGCAACCATTACAATAGTCACAGTTAAGAAGGCAAAATTCAACGTTAACTTATTTAAACCAAAACGAACCGACAACACCAAAATCAAAACAATTTGAGGAAGAACCGTTAGGATTTTCTGCCAAAAACTGATGCTTTTAATAGCGGCTGTTAAGTACTGTAAATAAAAGTACATTGAGAAGTTGTGGCGGGTATCTCTTCGCATCAAGTGGTATAAATACGCTTCGTGCAAGAATTGGTAACCGTATAAAAAGTAGAAAAGACCCGTAAGTGTAGTCAACGACAGCAAACACCCGGTTACTAACTTGAGTTGTTCCAAGTTCGGGACCAAGTACAACACATACTCCAGCTTGAAGATCGTTTTTCGTTTAACGTCTTTATACGGTATCAGGCTGGTTCCGATTTTATTCTTCTTAGTTTTTTTGTGGTTGTCTTGTTGCCGATGGTTTTGGGAATACAACGAGAATTTGCTTAGATGCATGAATAATGCTAGGGAGTATGTGATCGGGTACAAGCGAAAGTGCACGGCTATGCCGTGTAAAACACCAGCGGTGAAGGCCCATTTCCTGCATTGGATCAAATACAAAGTACCTAAAACCAACAACCCGGCGATTGAATCACAATTACCTCGGGTCGCAATCGCAATCGTCATCGGATTATAAAGCCAAAGCATCATCGAGGTATCGGCGTGTAAATCGATCATCGTTTTACCCAGTTTCTTTTTTCGTCGTCTTTTCGACTTCTCCTCGAAATTCGTCAGTTTCAAGGTGTTTTTTTGAACGTATTCGGTGAGACTGTGTTTGGTTATGAGTCGTATTAAGAAGGCAACGGCGATATCGACGATCGAAAAGAGGTATTTGCCGAACGAGGCGTTTATAAAAAGGTTCGGCGTAAGTAAATACGCAACTAAAGGTGTGTACCTGTAAGTTGAGCGGTTGTATGGCGAAGCCCCTTTTAAAACGTATCGAGCAGCATCAGTAAACACCATATAATCGGTATCCGTAAACGGAACCTCGTAAGTATCATCGTGGTATTTTCCATACTCGATAACTAACACATGCAGCACAAAGGCAACGATTAAATGTATCTTATAATCCAACGCTTGAAATTGACGCCACATTATCACTAAATCCTAGTACGTAACCCAACCGCAGCCTTTTGCAAACAATTTTTAAACGAATTAAATTCGGCGAGGCAATCGTTCATGTTCACCGAATCTTTCTTTAAAACGCACTTGGCGTAGTTACCGGCTTCGTTCTTACACTTACTTAATACTAACGGATACTGCCTAAACCTATCTTTGGCTTTTTTGACCGATTCCATTTAACCGAATCGTCGCGGCTCCTTCTTTAAATCCTCCAAATTGGGCCTGTCGGTGCTGATGAAAATATCGTAAAGTGGACGCGAGAATAAAATTAACAAAGCCGAAGCGGTTGCGAATCCAACAAAGTATCTGGGATTGCGTTCGATCCAAGTTTTCTTCTTGAACGATTGGTAGTTATTCATCGTTACTTATTTTGTACGGAGTTGAGGTTTTGATTCCTTCGCAAACGAAGCTACGAGTACCCCAGGCGATGCAACACTGGCGCATATCCTCGAAGGCGTCTTTACAAGCGGATTCTTTGTACTCGTTTGCTGAAACGTTACATAATTGAATTGAGGTTAGGTTTTGTAAATCGTGCAATTACCTTCTAAACAGGATTGGATTTTACACGCAAATACTTTGCACAGGTCCTTTTTCGGCATGTAATTTAAAATTTGCTGAAAAAACTTCGTCTATAGACAAATTTGACGTTTTAATCAATTTCGAAATCCGACGTTGCCGGGTTGTAACTAAAGTAAAAGCGTACACTGTTGCAATTCAAAATTTTCATTTTTTTCCTTTTAATTCAAGAAAAGTTTCATTTGATGTATGTAATAGAGCGAATTTTGAACGTTTAGTTAACAGAATAACGAAAATTGGCTGAGATTATTTTGTCAATTCATAATTTTGCGACATCGTAACTCCGCCACTGGTTTAGATATAGCAACGCCGGTGATATATAAATATTTACAATCAAAACCAATTATTCCGTTACGTATAACGTAAATAACGACGGTGTGTATTGATCGTTTGCGATTTAACGTTTTTATGCTATTGGCTGACCTTGGACGTAAACAAAATGTCGTTAACGTAAGCGTTATAAGATACGTTATTAATCAGATGTTAAAAATGGAAGAAAGTTTTGTGGCTCGCAACGAGGATAGCGATATAGAAACATGACATAAATTAGAAAAAGTTAGATATATTATTCAGTCGGATCTAATAAATGCCATTAGTTTCTGCGAACATGGCGCGCCGACTGAAAAAAACCACACGCGTACAGTACCAAAACTTAATAATTTTTGTTGAAAAAAATCGTAACGTAATAATCGGGAAAACCCGGTCGACGGACTGCGAAAACATTAACAGTTTGTGGCAAAAATTCGCCTCAGAAGAAAATGCTAGAGGAAATGGGCCTGTAAAAAGTGCGAAACAATGGAGAAAAGTAATTTTGATTCTAATTTACCAGTTTCATCCATAAATGTTATGTAGATTTTTAACGAATGGAAAGTTAACACCAAACGAAAAAGTAGAGAAATCAGTTTAGGCGGCCATGGACAGCCTTCAAATAAAAAATTAAATCTATTGGAAGAACGCCTACTACAATTAATTTCGAATCCTGATAACCAGTCAGTTCAAGATTCATTAGAAGTAGAATACGAATTTTCATCAACAAATTTAACTCAAGCAAATATTGGTAGGTTATTAATGATTTAACAAAGTTTAAGTGACCTTGAAAAAACTTATTTTATTAGATGCAAGGTTTCTGGATGTTTCGGGGCTTGGAGAAATAACCACTAATGGCGGTATGATGTCTTGTTGAAGCATTGTATGTGTACTTATTTCGTAATTGTTTTAGATCTGTTTAAATCTCATTCAAATGATGGCATTTACATAGAATGCAAAGAAGGTAAGTACGCTTTTAATTGTCTAGGAACATTGTCCAATCTTTTCTTTTTAGAAATCGAAATAGACGAATTTGATGAAACCCAAATTAAAGCCAGTCGTATAGAAGGTATATTTAAACAATAATTATTTTGTTAGTTATCGCTGCAACTTCGCAGATATTATAGAAATACCAAAAACAACTTCCGGCACGAGTGACGCAACTGAGTCCATTCCACCACCGAGTGTAGACCCAAGTCCCAGAACTGAAGAAATAAAATCTGTAGGCGACTTGGCGAGTTCCATAAAAGAACTAGCAGCGGCGTATAGAGAACGCACAAGAATTAAATTCAAATTTGAATATTATAAAACGTTTGGTAACTTAGACGGGTACGAAGATTTTTGTCGTGTAGCCAAATAAATGCTTTTATTTATTTATATTGAATCCCACGTTGGGCGCCAATTCTGTGACGTAATTTTCCATATAAATGGCGTCACAATTTTCCTGAAACAAACACGCAACAATACAAACAATTACAAACACAATTTATTTTATTGGTGAAAATTGGACAACATAAGAACGCAAGCAAAAACAGGCTTCGTATTACAATATTTTCTTCGTCGTTTCGACAATCTTTAAATCGAATAAAAACGGACAAAAATAAAAATTCGACATTTTTTCAAAATACACAAAGCGGTCGTTAACTTCCATCGGGAATAACAATACTAAAGTTTTCTTTTTGTTTTAAAGTGAACTTAAAACGCACACTATAAATATTTCAGCACAAATAAGAATAATCTCATTCATCGTAATATAAAATCACATTTCGCGTTATCCTTAATATTAACGATCTAACCGCATACGATGTTCGTGCCGTGGAAGATTCAGAAATTCTAACACAAATATGTGTATAAACAAACTACTAAAATTGTGCTTATCTAACTGGCCTGTTCGTAAAGTACGCAGCGATTATAATAAAATTGTAGCGTGTAAATACTGGTGAGATTTTCCTTCATTTTAAATTTACATTGATATGTGCTAACTTAAACTAAAATCAGAATAATTTAATTATTTACATAAATACTTAAAGAGAAAATAAAAAAAATTCGTTGTCATCGCGTAGGTAGAAAATGCCATCATTGCTAACTATTCCGGTTAGTGTCAGGTACCAAAAAAATACTAAATATTGCAGCTTAAACAATCATTTACCACCTACGGCTAATGCAGAATGCAAATAAAATTTAATCGTTTTTTTTTAAATTATATTTTAGTGTAAAAGTCGATCTCTCCAGGCGTGTCGAATTTTATTACGTGCAGGGCTGAGTTCGCAAGGACTCGGCGTCGGTGGACTGAAGCATTCGTCTGCCGATAATGTTAAATCGTCCTCTTCCGAACTTATTAATTGTTCTATAGCTGCGGTACCGTGAAAACTCTAAAAAATAGAAAAAACGATTGAATTAGTTGTTACGTTTTTAATCGTAGCGGCACTGGATTATTCGGTGCCGTGCACGAATAAATTAATCGGTGGAAAAAAGTGTTACAAAGCTGTTAACGTGAATAATTGCGGTGGTTATGAAAAAAACAAAGGCAAGTGCACTCGGTCTTACTTTTCGTTTAATGACGTCGACTACTAAAAACACCACCAATTAAGCTGTAACGAAGTAGGAATTATTTTTTAAGACTAAGAGTAATCGACGATAACACCTCCCAGTAAGATCACTGTAATTACTGTCGCGACATCTATTAGTTAACAAACAAAACTTATCTAAAAAAAAAATCTGTCACTATTTCATGAGAACGTTCTCTTTTAGTCTTAGAAACATAAAACAACTAATTTTTGGGGCAAAAATAACATTAGCATAATTCTGTTCTTGTTTTAACTCACTGGACAAAATTTGACTAAAACTCTTAGTTGTGATTTACGACTAAATTAAATGACGAATTTAGCCATCACTTATACTTATTATTTAATCACAATTAACGATTGGTCAACGTTGTTCTAATTGGTATTTAAGTTACTCATGATTGATATTCAATCATGATTTAACTATTAGTCATATTTTAGCTCTAATTCTGCATGGCCATCGCACGTCCTTATTTATGATTTCCGATTAAATTAAATGACAAATTTAGTTCTTATATTCCTCATTTAATCGTAGACAGTTAATCGACGTTAGTGTTTTTGTGATTCATCTTACTTACGATTAATATTAAATCGTTATTCAACCATTAGTCATGTTTTAGTATTGTCTAACTCCGCATGACCATTGTACCTCCTTACTTATGAAACAACTAATTTTTGGAGTAAAAATAACATTAGCGTAATTGTGTTCCTGCTTTAACTCGCGATCGCTAGGCTAAACTCCTAGTTATGATTCATGACTAAATTAAATGACAAATTTAGTCATTACTTATACCTTTCATTTAATCACAACTGACCATATCTCCACGTTGTTGTAATTGGTATTTAGTTAGTCATGATTAATATAAATTATTATTTAAATATTAGTCATATTTTACCTCTAACTCCGCGTGGCTATAGCACGTCCTGACTTATGATTTCGAATTAAATTAAATGACGAATTTAGTCATTCCAATATTCCTGATTTAATCGTAATTGACAATTAGTCGACGGCTAATAATTCACTAAAACGTTCACTTTTAGTGCTAGGAACATCTTATTTCCAGAATAAAAATAACCGTAGTATAAGTGTGTTCCTGTTTCAATTCGCGATCTTTGCAGAACTGTGAAAATTTGACTAAAACTCTCAGTTATGATTCATGACTAAATTAAATGACGAATTTAGTAATTACTTATATCTTTCATGTAATCACAATTGACAATTCGTCAATTTAAAATTAGTATTTACTTTAGTCATGATTAATATAAATTATTACTCATATTTTAGCTCTAACTCCGCGTGACCATAGCACGTCATTACTTATGATTTCCGACTAAATTAAATGTCGAATTTAATCATTCCTGTATTCGTCATTAAACCATAATTGACAATTAGTTGACGGTGTTGTTTTTGTGTTTGATCTTAGTCATGATTAATATGAAATCGTTATTTAAGTATAAGCCACGTTTCAGTATTGTCTCACTTCGCGTGGCTATCGCACGTCTTTAGCGATGATTTCCCACTGAATTAAATGACGTGTTTAGTCATTCCTATATTCTTCATTTAATCGTAGAGAATTACTCAACGTTGGTGTTTTTACGATTGATTTTAGTTATGACTAATATTAAATCGTCATATTTTAGTTATGTCTAACTCCTTATGGAAAGCCAACGTCAATCGTTATTTAACTATGTCATGTTTAGGTATTGTCTAACTCCGCGGGGCCATCACACGTCGTTACTTATAATTTCTCACTAAATTAAATGACGAATTTAGTCATTCCTATATTCGTCATTTAGTCGTAATTGACAATTCATCCATGGTGTTGTTTTTGTGATTGATCTTAGTCATGATTAATATTAAATCGTAAATTAGTTATTATTGAGTTTTGTTTAATTCCGCGTGACCATCGCAAGTCTTTATTTATAATTGACAACTAAATAAATGAGGAATTTAGTCATTTTTATATCTCTCATTTAGTCGTAATGGACAATTTAGTCGACGTTGTTTTTGTTCTTGACCTTAACCATAATTTATATTAATATACTATTTAATTATTAGTCATATGTTAGTTCCGTGTAATCACTGCACGTTATATGCCTCATTTAATAATGATTATTGTTAAATCATTTAAATATTAGTCGTATTGTAGTATTGTCTAACTCCGTGACAAATGACTAATTTAGTCATTCTTATATTTCTCATTTAATCGAAATTGAAAAGTAGTCGACGTTGTTGTTTGTGTGATTTATATTAGTCATGATTAATATCAAATCATTTAAATATTAGTCATGTTGTAGTATTGCCTAACTTCGTGTCGTAGTTGCATGTCCTTACTTATGATTTCCGACTAAATTAAATTGCGAATTTACTCATTCTTATATTCCTCATTTGATCGTAGACAATTAGTCGATGTTGTTTTTGTGCTTGATCTTAATCATGATTAATATTAAACATTATTAGTTATTATTTAGTTTTGTTTAATTCCGCGTGGCCATCGCAAGTCTTTATTTATAATTGACAACTAAATAAATGAGGAATTTAGTCATTACTTAGACTTTTTATGTACTCATAATTGGCAATTATCCGATTACAGAAACCTTAAATACAACAGATCACGGACGGAATTAAAACTTATTTAGAAACAAACGAAATTTGTCGAATATTTTGATAACAATCGGTCTCGACATAATTTTGGTATTAATAATTCGATTAAAGCCAAAATTATATTTCGACCAACCAATGTCAAAATACAAAAAAAAGTTCGGCTAATAATTCACAACGTTCACTTTTATTGCTAGAAACATGAAATAACTAATTTTTAGAATAAAAATAATCGTAGCATAATTGTGTCAACTCGCAATCGCTGCAGAGCTGTGCTAAATTTGACTAAGTCTATTAGTTATGATTTATGACTAAATCAAATGACAAATTTAGTCATTACTTATCCCTTTTATTTAATCACAATTGGCAATTAGTCAACGTTGTTGTTGAACTTAGTCATGATTAATATTAAATCATTATTTAACTATTAGTCATATTTTACCTCCAACTCCGCGTGACCATCGCACGTCACTACTTATGATTTCCGACTAAATTTAGTTATTCTTATATCCCTCATTTAATCCTAATTGACAATTAGTCGACGTTGTTTTTGTGCTTGACCTTGACCATAATTAATATTAAATTATTATTTAATTATTAGTCATATGTTAGTTCCGTGTAATCACTGCACGTTCCTGCTTATGATTTCCGACTAAATGAAATGACAAATTTAATCATTACTTATAGTTTTTATTTAACCATAACAGACAATTGCAAAGACTTTCAATAACTCACAGACAGTTCAGTAATAGAATTAACACTTAGTTAGAAAAAAAAACGAAATTTGATGAATATTTTGATATCAATCTGTCTCGGCATAATTTTAACATTAATAATCCGATTAAAGCCCGCGTGGCCATCGCACGTCATTACTTATTATTTCCCACTAAATTAAATAACGAATTTAGTCATTCTTATATGCCTCATTTAATAATGATTATTATTAAATCATTTAAATATTAGTCGTATTGTAGTATTGTCTAACTCCGTGACAAATGATTAATTTAGTCATTCTTATATTTCTCATTTAATCGAAATTGAAAAGCAGTCGACGTTGTTGTTTGTGTGATTTATATTAGTCATGATTAATATCGAATTATTATTTAAATATTAGTCATGTTGTAGTATTGTCTAACTCCCTGTCGTAGTCGCACGTCCTTAGTTATGATTTCCGACTAAATTAAATGACGAATTTAGTCTTCCTCATTTGACCGTAGACAATTAGTCGACGTTGCTTTTGTGCTTGATCTTAATCATGATTAATATTCAATTATTAGTCATATTTTAGCTCTAACCCCGCGTGGCCATCACACGTCATTACTTATGATTTCCGACTAAATTAAATAACAAATTTAGTCATTACTTAAACTTTTTATGTAGTCATAATTGACAATTATCCGATTACAGAAACCTTAAATACAACAGATCACGGACGGAATTAAAACTTATTTAGAAACAAACGAAATTTGTCGAATATTTTGTTAACAATCGGTCTCGACATAATTTTGGTATTAATAATTGGATTAAAGCCAAAATTATATTTCGACCAACCCATGCGAAAATACAAAAAAAGTTCGCTAATAATTCATGACAACGTTCACTTTTATTGCTAGAAACATGAAATAACTAATTTTTAGAATAAAAATAATCGTAGCTAATTGTGTCAACTCGTAATAGCTGCAGAGCTGTGCTAAATTTGACTAAGCCTATTAGTTATGATTTATGACTACATCAAATGACGAATTTAGTTATTACTTATCCCTTTTATTTAATCACAATTGGCAATTAGTCAACGTTGTTGTTGAACTTAGTCATGATTAATATTAAATCATTATTTAATTATTAGTCATATTTTACCTTTAACTCCGCGTGACCATCGCACATCACTACTTATGATTTCAGACTAAATTTAGTCATTCTTATATCCCTCATTTAATCGTAATTGACAATTAATCGACGTTGTTTTTGTGCTTCACCTTAACCACAATTAATATTAAATTATTAGTCATATGTTAGTTCTGTGTGATCACTGCACGTTCCTGCTTATGATTTCCGACTAAATGAAACGACAAATTTAATCATTACTTATAGTTTTTATTTAATCGTAACAGACAATTACCGGATTGCAAAGACTGTCAATAACTCACGGACAGTTCAGTAATAGAATTAACACTTAGTTAGAAAAAAAAAACGAAATTCGATGAATATTTTGATATCAATCTGTCTCGACATAATTTTAACATTAATAATCCGATTAAAACCGGCGTGGCCATCGCATGTCGTTACTTATTATTTCCCACTAAATTAAATGACGAATTTAGTCATTCTTATATTTTTCATTTAATCGAAATTGAAAAGTAGTCGACTTTGTTGTTTGTGTGATTTATATTAGTCATGATTAATATCAAATCATTATTTAAGGATTAGTCATGTTGTAGTATTGTCTAACTTCGTGTCGTAGTCACACGTCCTTACTTATAATTTCCGACTAAACTAAATTACAAATTTAGTCATTCTTATATTCCTCATTTGATCGTAGACAATTAGTCGACGTTGCTTTTGTGCTTGATTTTAATCATGATTAATATTAAATCAATATTCAATTATTAGTCATATTTTAGCTCTAACCCCGCGTGGCCATCGCACGTCATTACTTATGATTTCCGACTAAATTCAATAACAAATTTAGTCATTACTTAAATTGACATCCGATTACAGAAACTTTTAATACAACAGCTCACAGACGGAATTAAAACTTATTCAGAAACAAACGAAATTTGTTAAATTTTTTATAACAATCGCTCTCGACGTAATTTTGGTATTAATAATTCGATTAAAGCCAAAATTATATTTCGACCCACCAATGTCAAAATAACATTCACTTTTATTGCTAGAAACATGAAACAACTACTTTTCAGAATAAAAATAACTATAGCATAATTGTGTTCCTGTTTCAACTCGCAATCGCTGCAGAGCTGTGCTAAATTTGACTCTCTTAGTTATGATTTATGACTAAATCAAATGACAAATTTAGTCATTACTTATCCCGTTTATTTAAACACAATTGACAATTAGTCAATGTTGTTGTAATTGAGATTTAGTCATGATTAATATTAAATTATTATTTAACTTTTTTTATATTTTAGCTCCAACTCCGCGTGGCCATCACACGTTACTACTTATGATTTCTGACTAAATTTAGTTATTCTTATATCCCTCATTTAATCCTAATTGACAATTAGTCGACTTTGTTTTTGTGCTTGATCTTAACCATGATTAATATTAAATCATTATTTAAACATTAGTCATATTTTAACTGTAACTTCGCGTAATCATCCCACGTCCTTACTTATGATTGACGACCAAATTAAATTGGTCACGTCACAATTTTGGCATTAATAATACGATTAAAGCCCGAGAGATATGGCTAAATGCCAAAATTATGGCTCGACCAACCAATGTAAAACAATACAAAAAAATGTCCGGCTAATAATTCATGATGACGTTCACTTTTAGTGCTAGAAACATGAAACAATTTAGAATAAAAATAACCATTGCATAATTGCGTTTCGGTCTGAACTCGCGATCGCTGTAGAGCTATACAAAATTTGACTTAGTCTTAGTTATGATTTATGATTAAATTAAATGACGAATTTAGTCATTGCTTATACCGTTTATTTAATCATAATTGACAATTAGTCAAGGTTGTTTGTGTGATTGATCTTAGTCATGATTAGTATTAACTCATTGATTAACTATTAATCATATTTCAGTTTTATCTAACTCCGCGTGGGAATCGAAAGTCCTTGCTTATGATTTCCGACTAAATTAAATAGACGAATTTAATCATTCCTATATTCGTCATTTAATCGTAATTTACAAATAGTCTACGTTGTTTTTTTTGTCATTAATCTTAGTCATGATTCTTATTAAATCATTATTTAATCATTAGTCATATTTTAGTTTTGTCTAAGGTTTCCGACGAAATTAAATGACGATTTTAGTCATTCTAATATTCGTTATTTAATCGTAGACAATTAGTCGACGTTGGTGTTTTTGTGATTTTTTTCCCGACTAAATAAAATGACGAATTTATTCAGTCTTATAATCCTGATTAAATCGTAATGGACAATTAGTCGACGTTGTTGTTTGTGTGATTGATCTTAGTCATGATTAGTATTACCTCATTGATTAACTATTAATCATATTTCAGTTTTATCTAACTCCGCGTGGCAATCGAAAGTCCTTGCTTATGATTTCCGACTAACTTAAATAAACGAATTTAATCATTCTCCTATATTCATCATTTAATCGTAATTTACAAATAGTCTGTTGTTTTTTTTTGTCATTAATCTTAGTCATGATTCTTATTAAATCATTATTTAATCATTAGTCATATTTTGGTTTTGTCTAACACCGCATGACCATCGTACGTCCTACTTAAGGTTTCCGACGAAATTAAATGACGATTTTAGTCATTCTAATATTCGTTATTTAATCGTAGACAATTAGTCGACGTTGGTGTTTTTGTGATTTTTTTCCCGACTAAATAAAATGACGAATTTATTCAGTCTTATAATCCTGATTAAATCGTAATGGACAATTAGTCGACGTTGTTGTTTGTGTGATTGATCTTAGTCATGATTAGTATTACCTCATTGATTAACTATTAATCATATTTCAGTTTTATCTAACTCCGCGTGGCAATCGAAAGTCCTTGCTTATGATTTCCGACTAACTTAAATAAACGAATTTAATCATTCTCCTATATTCATCATTTAATCGTAATTTACAAATAGTCTGTTGTTTTTTTTTGTCATTAATCTTAGTCATGATTCATATTAAATCATTATTTAATCATTAGTCATATTTTAGTTTTGTCTAACACCGCATGACCATCGTACGTCCTACTTAAGGTTTCCGCCGAAATTAAATGACGAATTTAGTCATTCTTATATTCGTCATTTAATCGTAGACAATTAGTCGACGTTGATGTTTTTGAGATTTTTTCCCGACTAAATAAAATGACGAATTTATTCAGTCTTATAATCCTGATTAAATTGTAATTTGACAATTAATCGACGTTGTTGTTTGTGTGATTGATCTTACTCATGATTAGTATTAAATCATTAATTAACTATTAGTCATATTTTAGTTGTGCCTAACTCCGCTTGACAATCGAATGTTCTTGCTTATGATTTCCTACTAAATTCAATGGGCGAATTTAATCATTACTATATTCGTCATTTAATCGTAATTGACAAGCAGTCAACGTTGTTTTTGTCATTAATGTTAGTAATGATTAACATTAAATTATAATTTAATTATTAGTCATGTTTTAGTATTTTCTAACTCCGCGTGGTCATCGCATGTCCTTACTTATGGTTTCCAACTAAATTAAATTGCGAATTTAATCATTCTTGTATTCCTCATTTGATCGTAGACAATTAGTCGACGTTGGTATTTTTGCGATTCATCTTAGTTATGACTAATATTAAATCATTATTTAATAATTATAGGTTATAATATATGACTAAATTAAATGACGATTTAGTCATTCTTTTATCCCTCATTTAATCGTAATTAGTCATGTTTTAGTTTTGCCTACCTACGTGTAGCCATTGCTCGTCTTTAGTTATAATACACGACTAAATTAAAAGACGAAATTAATCATTCTTTTATACCTCATTTAATAGTAATTGACAATTAGCCGATGTTGTTTTTCTGATTGATCTTAGTCATGATTAATATTAAATCATTACTTAATTATTAGTCATATTTTAGTTTTGCCTAACTTCGCGTAGCGTAGTCATAATATACGACTAAATTAAATGACAAATTTAGTCATTCTTATATCCCTTATTTAATCATAATTGACAATTAGTCGATGCTGTTTTTGTGATTGATCTTAGTCATGATTAATATAAAATTAATCAAATATGTCGTATTTTAGTTTCGCCCAGTTCTGGTCGCTAACACTGACAAATATCTAATTTCAATTATAGTCAGCTTAGTCTAGTCATTCTCTCAGACGGATTCCGACTTCCATGGTTTCCCATAAGCGTCAATTTGAATGCATTAAGTTTGGTCATCCCCACAGCGTCAAGTCTGATCTCGTAGCTTGATAAATAAAGGACAAGTCAGAGATCTCACATTTAAAGTTTGAGAATATATAGAGGTCGTTTCGGCATTGTTGTGACTTCTACTCCGGATTACGTCACCGCAATGTATGGCGAATGATTTTGTTTTTACCGTGTTAAATTCAATTGGGACTCTTGGAGACCAAACAATACTACAAAATCAGAATCTAAAACCGTTCTTCTTCTTGTGACCATAAGATTCGTGTCTAAATTCAATCAATCGTCAATTATAATTAAATGTTGGGTTTTTAGTGAAACCACGCCCCAATCAGTCGCGACACAATTTTAGATTTTTAAATAAAAACTTCTTAAAAAAAGTTATAATTTTTAAAACGATTTACGATAGATTAAAGTAACGTACGCGTGATCCTACTGGAAGTGTTAAAACAAAATTGCGAATAAAGACTTACCTGAGACCTATGCACCGAGCTTGAATGAGATGGTGAACTATCACAGTCTTGGTTTTCGTTATACGATTGGGTCATAGGATTTAGGTTTTGTTTTTTGGCTAACTCGGCTTTCTTTTTGCCTTCGGCCGCGGCTTTCATAGGATCGTAGCTTTTTCGTCGCTTCCAGTTTTGAAACTCGACTTCTCTACTCGAAAGAGATGAGTTACTGCGACCGCCAGATTGCTTTTTACCTAAAAAGAACAATTATTAAAAAACAAAATCCAACAAATTGTGTAACCGTACCTCCGCCATCTTTTCTATTACTTTTCTGAGTATTAGAAGAGAGAGGTTTAGTCGTCGATCTAACACTAAAACGTCCGGAGTCGGTACGAGAAAACACTTGCGGTTTACCCGGTAACGATTTAATGACGTTCGCACTAGGTTTTGGCACATTTTTTATTTCTATTTTTTCGGGTACTACAGTTTTATTTTTGCTAATACTTTGTAAATATCTACTTGGTACTTCGTTCGTTTTTATTGGTCGACGATCGACCGATATTGCACGTTCCGAACGTAAATGTTCGCTCGGTTGAAACTTTCGTCGCATTTCGGGCGTGTTCGGACATTTCGCGAAAGGTTGGTCCGAATCTAACCGAGCGCGTCTCAAGCTGAAAGCTCGATTATATCTCGTATTCGTTATGTTCGATAAATCCTTTTTTTTTAAATTCTTATCAAAATCTTCTTCGCTGCTCGATTCCGTATCGCCAAATTGATTCCGATCGATTTTCGTATGTTCGGTGCTCAAACGGCGCGGCTGCAATAAATTTGGTTTGATACTAGCTGTTGACGATGAGCGTTGGATCGAACCGTTTTGGTTTAGATTAGGAGAATTTCTAAAAAATAATTTTTTTGGTCATTGAAGAGTTTTCGGACGCGGGGATCTGGGATTAAAGTGTTTAAGGTATTGGGATTTGGGTTTAGATTATACGTACCGTATATTAACATCCTTAGTTGTGCCTAAATTGCTCACTTTTGGTTGGTTGATGAATTGGTTTTTATTGGAAAAACTACTGGAGCGTCGAATCGGGCTGTTGTTGGGTGAATTTTGTAGTTTGTGCACTTTTTGCGAGTATTGATTTAACTTGTTCGTGTAAGTTTGATCAATACCTTGCAGATTTTTGTTTTGGAAGTGTTCGAGCTTGTTGGATATTTTAATGTTTTGGTCGTCGAAGGAATTGTGTCTAACGTGCAACGATTTTTGTTTCAACAAATCGCGGGTTTCGTTATTTAAGCGTAAGTTGTTTTTACTATCGTAATCGCTGTCTTGGTCGCTATCCAACGATATCTTCTTTTGCAAAGAATTAATGTAATTCTGTGTTGGTTTTAGAAAAGATTCGGTTTCTAAGCTGCTATCGGACAAATCGATGTTTAAAGAACTAACGCTGTTTCTACTACGCGGACGTGTTAGTGAAGTGTGAAGTGGAGATGGTATCTTAGTCGGCGAGCTTTTCCCCGAGATGCCTCCAATCGCTGGTGGTAAATTAGCGACTGGTTCTTCGGGAGTTTGAGTCTGAACCACGCCGTTGCTGTGAGTGCACCCCACGTCGACGTACGTTTGTATCTGTACTTCGGATTTCGTCAAACTCGGTTGTCTCGTATGCCCTTTACGTTTTGAATCGTCTTTACGACTGAACGCACCACTCGACGTCACCGACGTGAAACACCCCTGGTCAAAACCGTCGAAGTTAATGCCGGTTTTCGATTTCGGCGACGGATACAAGATCTTATTAATCGTGGTGTCCACGTCAACTATCGATAGATTTTGCGTCGGCGATAGAATCGGAGAAAGAGCTTTTTGATTCTTCGACGGTTCGGGTATGTTCGGATGCAGCACTTGTTCTTGCGGTTTCGATCGTACGATTCCGATGCTGGTCGGTCTCGGTCGTTGTTCTTTCGTAATCGTTAAGCTTTGTATGTATTCTTCAGTCTTCTTCATAAATGATATCTAAAAGGAAATACAAAGATTCATGTTTCTGAACAAACCCCCAAAATTATTTTAAAATCAATTCGCGGAGTGATTATCCACCCTGTATAAATCGGTAATACAGATTTCTATAATTTTGACGTTTATTATATTTACTGAATTCCTTACCTGCTCGATATTGAAATCTCGATCAATGCTCATTCTCGCCTTCTGCTCTTCGGTGTAATTATCCGTATCTAGAGTATAAGTACCAGCATCGCTAACCGTATCCGACTTATCGAAATCGAAGTCGTTACCGTCGACAAACTTCTCTTCGTTCTCCACAACCAACAACCGATTTTCAACTTCAGGACTAGATAGGTGCCGAACTAGTTTCTTAATGTTTGCGACAGGGCTCGGCGTTGCCAGCTTCGATTTATCTTTAACACTAACTGGACTGACGTCGGTTTCGGGACTCGATATATTCTTTATTTCGATTTCGGGACTTCTAATCGTATCTAAAAAACTACCGTTGGGAAACGATTGAGTCATTTTATCGGCCCCGCTAGCTAGGTTTTTCAAAGGCAACGATAATTCCGATCTTAATTTTAAATTGTTGGATGCGGCGCGAACGTTTTTGTTCTCATCAGATGAGAAGTAGCCTTCGGATTGGAAACTCGATTTTCTGGGTAGGTTTCCGGTCGATGGATGCTTTTTAGCTTGTTGCGGTGTGTCTTCTAGCTTAGAAAGCGATTGTCCCCGTCGGTGTCGGTTTTGGAATTTTTCGACTAAGGCTTTATGTCTTTGTGTGTCGTGGGATTGTCCGAAGTCTATGGTGAATGCTAGCGGTTTTGGCGATTCGGGTACCACAACTGTGGTGTCTGAAGGTGTCGAAGGTTCTTCCTCCATGATTCAAGTTTCAAATATGACAAAACAAACTAAAAATACATACAAACAAAAGCGATTTTCGGAATGTGTTACTCACTGGTTTAGTTACGAGATCGGAGCACAAAATAACACATATTTTTCTATTTTAATAAAGAAAATTGTTAAAAAAAATAGGAACAAACTGACACTCATCTACATTTTTCTTAATCTGTAGGAGGCGCAACGACTTCACAAAACAAGTGAATGCAAACGTCACTGACGTTCACCTGCAGGGACGGACTTAGCACTAATTCGATTCGATGCGTTTTCACGTAATTAACACCGAAATTAAATTAAATCGCGCCAGGGCAACGAAATTAGAATCTCAGCGGTAAAAATAAACCAAATCTTCCGTCTACATACCAATTAAAAGAATGCGATGAGTATATCACGCACTTATTTATAAAGCAGTAAATAAAACCATCAATCGCAACGAAAAAATAACTGGAATTGTAACGAAAAGAAGAATGTGAATATTTAAACATTTATAAATCGACCAAGGTTTTTAAGAAACGAATAAAATATAAAAAAATTGACAATTACAGAGTTTGTTTTTGTATTTGGCATTGAAATCTCCAGAACAAAATTTTTGATTTTATGTGATTTTTCTTCAGTGTGTTTCGTTTTTTTCTCCTAAATTTTGTGATAAAAAGGAAATTACCCAAAGATTAATTTTATTCCGGTCCTGTGGCAATCAAACCTTGATTCATCGGTGTCATAACACGCCAAAAATATCCGTTCAAGCTCAGCCCAGTACACATTTTTCGTTCCTTCGAAACCAATACCGTAAATCAAAGCGTAATTGCCGATATATAATTAATAAACAGTTAAAATTGACACACTTTTTGGCATTCCACCTGTGACCATCTAAGAAATTATGTTAACGGTCGGGTGAACGAACCAACGATTTTTTTTCCTAATTTTATTTAGCCTTATCGGCACAAATTAATAACAAACACCAGTAAAAAATCTGTTCCTCCGAACAATAACAATTAATATTTATGATTAGTATGTAACGTTCCCGTTAAGGTAATAATTATGATTAACAATCGCCTACCAGCTTTGAATTCTTTAATTGCTTTTCATCATTGTTATTTACAAATTATGTGAGGTACTCGACCAATACTTTTATTTGTGGAAATTGCGCAAGCCACCGTAGCGTTAACGTTGTTCTTGTTGTATAATAAGGAAATATGATTTCTCTTTGTGTACAATCTTGTGTAACTCGAACTGCGTTCTTAACATAAACAAATTACTCATTGTTTTTCTATTTTGCTTAATAACGAGCACTTTCGTGATTCAGTTTGTCCGGGGAAAATTTTAAATTTGAATTGCGCTTGTAGGTTGGGTTGCCTAACGGATACGTTAGAAGTTTTTATTAATTCACAATACAAAAGGTAAAATATGAAATACATTTCATTATCCCTCCTCTCCTCTTAACTTTTTCCATTTCCTTTTACATCTAAGATTTCCTGTATTTTCATAACTTCTTCTCTTAATTCACTGCATTTATCTTTCATGTGGTTGAGGTCCTCCGTCTCTTCTCCACATAGCCTGCACATCTTTTCTTCTTCTTTTTTCCAGTATTTGTTACCTAACTCCTTGTTCCCACATCTGAACCGTGCTATCATTTGTTTCTTTTTGTTGCTTCTATTCTCTATATCCTTTAAATATTCTGGCACCCCAACACCATTAATATTCTTATAATTCCTATTATATATATATATAAGTTTAACTTGATTCATTGCCATTTGGCTTACAAATTTGGTCGTGTTGTCTATACATATATATTACATTTTCTTATCCCTTCTCCCCCCTTAACTTTTTCCTCTGCTCCATACTTCCTCCATCCATTCCGCTCCTTTTCCGTTTTCATCTAAGATATCCACTGTTTTCATCACCTCCTCTTAGTTCCCTGCATCTCTTTCTCATGTGGTTCAGATCTTCCATTTCTTCTCCACACAGCCTGCACAACTTTTCTGGTTCTTCCTTCCAATATTTGTTCCCTAACTCCTCGTTGCCACATCTGAACCTTGCCACCTTTTTTTTCCTTTTGTTGCTTTTAATCTCACTGTCTTTTAAATATTCCGGCACCCCTTCACCCTTGATATCTTTATAATTCCTATTATATCTGCTCTCTTTTATCTTTGTCCATCTTTCTTGTTTTTCGATGTCTCTATCTCTCCTTATTATTTCTTCTCTTGCCCTATCCCCTCTTCTCTTAATCTCTCCACTTCTTCACTCGCGTACCCATTTCTTTTGTAATACTCTTCTCTGCCCTCCTGCCCGTACTTCACTTTCCCTCCCTTTATCTCTTTCCAACATTCTTGCAGAATTTTGCAATCTGTTATTTTCCTAAGTTCTTCCTCGTATTTTATTGCTCTTTTTCCTGTCTCGATCCTTATTTTTTCTATCTGAACCTCCTCTCTCACAATATAACACCCATCTCCAGTATTATTCCTGTAGCCCCTCTACCTCCCTCCACTCCTTCCAGCCCCATATTTCCGCTCCATACATTACCACCCCCTTTATTAATTTTTCGAACAGGATTTTTGTTTTTTTTATATCCATCTTGAAAATTCTTTCCCCCACACCCCATACTTGTTCTATTAGCCTGTTTCCTTTCGTCATCCTTTCCTTTATGTGTTCTCCTCTTTATTATCCTGTTTCATCGTGTAGCCCAGGTATGTAAATTCCTTCACTTGTTGCACTTTCTCATCACTCCATCTCCACTCCTCTCTTGTTCTTTTCCCCCTCCTTTTCTAAATATCATTATCTTTGTTTTCTCCGTGTTTACTTCCAATTCTTTTTTTTTCATATATTTTTCTAGCGTTTTCATCATCTCTTTCATTTCCTTTTCCTCCTTAGCCACCAGCACTATGTCATCCGCATACGCCAACGACCATGCCTTAGCTTTCCCTACCACTATCCCTCCTGTCTGTTGTCCTCTCATTGTCTCTTCCAGATCCCCCGTATATACCGAGAACAGGCTTGGGCTCAGTGGACATCCCTGCCTCAACCCTCTCTTTGTTATGAATTTCTCACTCTCTTCCCTATTCACTTTAACCCTGCTTCTCGTTTCTTCGTATATTTCCTCTATTCTTTGTATTAATCTTTCATTGATTTTTTTTCTTTTCATATATTCCCACAGCTTTTTCCTATTCACTTTGTCAAAAGCAGCTTTTAGGTCTACGAATAGTGCTACCATTTTCCCTCTTTTCTTTTCTAGTTCTTTATTTGCTAAGTGTTTCATTATATATATGTTGTCTATCGCCCTTCTTCCTTTTCTGAATCCCGCTTGTCCGTCTGGTACCAAACTTCTTTCCTCTATTTCCTTCTGTAATCTTTCTTGCAGTATTGTCGGGTACAATTTGTATGCCGAGCTCAGTAATGTTACCCCTCTATAATTCTCGACTTTCTTTTTTTCGCCTTTTTTATGTATTGGGCATATTATTCCCTCTCTCCATCTCTCTGGGAATCCTTCCCCTTTCCATATTTTGTTTATTATTTCCGTCATCCTTTTTGCTACGTTTTCTCCCCCGTATATCCACTCTTCTCCTTGTATCCCATCTTCTCCTGTCGCCTTTCCTTTTTTTATATTCTTTATCGCCTCTATTACTTCTTCCTCCCTTATTCTATCCCTACCTCCTTCTTCTTGTCTTACTGCCGCGTCTTTCCTTTTTCTTTTTCCTGCTTTTGTTCTTCCCTCCCAACAGGTTCCGAAAATATATCTCCCATTCTTTAATTTTTATTCCCTTTGTCGTCCTGTTTTTTTTCCTCTGCTTCTTTAGGTACTTCCATACATCTTCTTCCGTTTTTATTCCTTTAATCTGCTCCTCTTGTTTCTTTTTGTTTTCCTCCTTCTTTCTATCGCATGTTTTTGTATATTTTTACTGCTTCTTTGTATTCTTCTTTTCTTTCTTCCCTTTTTTCCATTGTCTTAAAGCTCTTCTTGCCTTTTTCTTTGCTTCCTTGCATTCCTTATCCCACCATTTCTTCCATCCAGTTTCTCCCCCTTCCATTTTCTAAATCTGACTCTCTCTGTTGCTTTCTCCATCATCTCTCTCATTTCCTCTACACTTTCTTGTACTTCCTTCCCTATCCATACCGTTTTCCCTATTCTCTCTTTATATCTTTTTATACTCTCTTCTGTCCACTTTTTTTTAGTTATGTACTTCTCCTCTTCCTCTCTCTCTTTTCTTTCCCTTCCTTCCATTGTCAATTCCAGTGGTTGATGGTCTAACTCTACTCTTTCTCCCACCTTAAATGTCTTTACCTTTTCTGCGGCCTCTTCATTTGTCATTACAAAATCTATTATTGATTCTCCCCTTCCTCCTATGTACGTAAATTCCCCCTTTCCATCATCTTCTCTGTTTCCGTTCATTATTTCCCACCCTTTTTCGTTGCACAATTCCAGCAGTTCCTCTCCATCTTTATTTATCACCTTGTCCTTTGTTTGTCTCTTTCCCGTCTTTTTTCTTTCTTGTATTCCTCCCTCTTCCCCTATTCTTGCGTTGAGGTCCCCTCCTACTATTATCAATCCCTCTTCCCTCTCATCTATCATCTCTTCTAAGTTTTTCCTTGTCTCTTTCATTCTACTGGTATAAACCGTCACCACTTTTATTTTTGTTTTTCCCCACTGCATGTTCCTTTCTACAACTCCTCTTCTTTGTTGCAGTTTCTCTTTCTTTTCCTGGTTCAACCATTTTTTTCTTATTCCCGTTATTATACCCCCCTTTGCTCTCCCTTTTTTCTTTTCTCTTTC
Organism: Aquatica leii; assembly: GCA_035610365.1. Taxonomy (NCBI): domain Eukaryota; kingdom Metazoa; phylum Arthropoda; class Insecta; order Coleoptera; family Lampyridae; genus Aquatica; species Aquatica leii. The sequence goes on along the minus strand of CM069438.1, from coordinate 50,692,544 downwards.
TGCATGTTGCACCACCCACTCAAATTCCTCCGGCAACTCTTTTTCCCACCATTCCCATTCTTTTTCTTCCATCCATGTCTCCTGTAATCCCACTACATCCTGTTCCTTGATGTACTTCCAAAAATCCTGTTCCTTGTTTTTTATTCCCGCTACGTTCCAAAATAATACTCTCAGCTCACTCATCTCCCCCTGTGCTTCTTCCTTACTTTCTTTTTTTCCTCCATTTTCTTTTATTTTTCCATCACTCATTATTCCTTTTCTTTGCCATTTCGTCAACTTTCTTTCCTTTATCGTCCCCCTTCGCCCTTTAGTTTTTTGTCTTTTGGTTACCTGTTTTCTCTCCCCTTTCTCTACTCAGGCCCCTATCCCTGTCGTTCCATATGTATCTGTCTCCGTCTATCTTCATTTTCCTGTATCCTACCTATACTCTTTTCCCTTCCACTCTTTTTTCCACCGCTATGTTCATTATTTCTTTTTGCACTCTTCTTTCTTCCCATGTCAAATCGTGACATATATATTCTTGTATTTCTTAATTTCTTCTTCTCCACCATCACCTTTTGCTTGTCCTCCCATCCTCCCATTTCCGCCACAACCATCTCATTTTTCTTCCTTTTCCATCTTTCCTCATCTTCCGCTTTTTTCTCCAGTTTTTCTATTCTCTCCACCAGTTTCTCTTTTTCTTTCTCCCACTTCTTTTCTCTTTCTCCTATTTCTTTTTCATTTCTTTGATTTCTTGTCTTATTCCTTGCATATTTTCTTCCATCTGTTTCATCATTTCTCTCATTAATTCTTTTAACTCCTCCATTTCTTTCCTTCCTCCTTCTGTTCTTGAGGTTTTTCCTTCGATTTCCTCCGTTATCTTTTCAATGCCCGGTGATCTTATTGTTTTCTTTCCTCTTTCAATTATTTGTTATCTTTCCTTTTTCTCTTGCTCTCTCTCTCTTTTATTCATTTTTTTATTATATTGTTTTAAATTTTTTTTAATTTATTTATTTATGTTTTTATTATTATTATTTATTTCTTACTTTTTCGTGTTTTTAAACGTCCCACTTGTAGTGATTTCGCTTTAATTTCGATTTAAATGCAATAACGTCTATTAATGTTGGAGGTTATCTTTTATCGCTGATCTTCTCGATTATGCTGTTTATTCACCTTAATCTCACTTATTCGTCACATTTTTATACTTTTCCACCACGGTTTCTATTTTTCACTTAATTTATTTATTATTTTACACCCTTCCTCCTTTACCCACCCCTTTTTTTCTCCTTCTTGCCTTTTACTACCACTACTAACTGCAGTTCCTTCACTAACTATCTTCTTCAATTTCTATACTTGTATTTCACTTTTACGTTTCCTTAAATGTAAATATACGACCTTCTACATCGAAAGGTACCGCACAAAAAAAAAGTACTTACATTTTAATTGGTTCTAGCGCTAGTGGCAATAAATATCTCCTAAAAAACTGGAAAATAAAGTAGTAAGTATACCACCGCAGTATCACAAATAAGCTGCGTAAGCTACAACATTTAAAACTTTTAATTTAATATGCTATTTAAATTAAAATGCACGAGACACTATGGAACGAGGTTTAGTCATAAAAGACATGAAAATTTCCAATATTGATTGTAAGAGTTAGTTCTGGACTCGAAGGACCAACTACACGCTGAGTCAGAATCCAAAGACTAGAGAAACTAAAAATCTCCCACTGCACTTTTTTACACTCGGTGCTCTTATCCCGGCCAAAAGTGTTTGCCTGCTACCTTGAAAGACCAAGTGAATCTACAAAATTCTTTTTTTGGTATATCGAAACCCATGGACTTTATTCTCTAAAAGTGACATGGTACAAAAGTAGTTTAAAAAGTAGGTTTGTTTATAGATGGCAGCACTACTCAATTTTCCTTTATCTTAGTAGTAAACGTTAAGAATGTTAGGTTGTACTATGCAAAAAAGCAAAACGTAAAAACGATAACTAACCAGATTTTTAGAAACGTTACAGACCGAGTTAACCAGATACCAAATAATGCCGTTATTTTCACGTTTAATACGTAATTCTGACGTTAATAAAACGTTAGTGTGCTGCCTGGGAGATAAACCTACAACTAACCGTTTCCTGGAACGATGTGCAGTGTGACAAAACGTCTACTAACAGTTATACCAAGATTTTAAAAAAAAATGCGAGTAGTTTTGTCATCTATTGGCGAGGCCAAAAACTGTACAAACCATCTCGAGAGTAAACCTTACAAGCTTGCTGGTGCAATTGTACAATTTCTTAAAGTCACCGCATCTTGTCTAGGTACTCTAGTTTCTCTTCAATTAGCGAACAAATCTTTTACTTTTAGCTAAAGCTTAGGTAAGTGATTTTCTAAATTGTGAGCAACTGCAATTCCTGGAATTAAGACCAGGCGATTTTATTAATTGGTTAATTATTATATATATGTACTTTGATTTTCTATAGTGTAAATTCCTCTACACGGAAAACTTTAGAACCCTATCTCCACGAGGTTAAAGGTGGGCAGCGAAGCTCAGGTTATAAGTCCTATACGGCAATAATATCTTGTTGCATGACTAAAGAGTTACGTCGACACTAGTTATTTGCCGTAATCCTCTATGAAGAACCTTCTCCCGTCCCCTCAGTCTTCGCCATGGAGGTTGAGTCTGCTAGTGTCAGACATCGTCGCAAAGCCGAGTCCGACGACGAATCCGATGACTTCCAACTGTTCACACTCGAAGAATCCTTCGAAGCAGAGGTCTTAACTATGTCTAAGCTGATTTCTACCTCCAAGGAATCCGTTACTAGACAAACTGAATTAAGGGATGTACTGTCCCGCATCCAAACTATCTTCCGTAGATCCACTCCTGCCAAAAGAATGTCGCAGCAACTTTCAGATATTTCTGAGGCTCTTAGGGGCATACAAATTGCCTTGAAGACAGCGACTGACAAGTTGTCATTACCGCAGCCATCCAACAAGTCACAACTGGTCTTGTTTCTTACGCCCAAGTAGATCGGTCTAGCAGATTAGCAGACAGAGTGAACGTAACTTTCGGCAAATCCGTCGCGCCAGTCCCAAGATCCACTGTTGTGATAATTCCAAAGCCCGAGTCTAACATTAAGACATCTGACGAGACCAAAACAATACTCATGACAGCCCTTAATCATACCACGCTCGGTTTAAGATTAGATCGAGTGACGAAAATGGGACCAAACTCCGTTCGCTTGGAGTTCGAAAAGACCGACTTTTACAAGATCCCACCGGATATCCTCAACAAAGCCGGCCTTGTCATCAGACCGCAAGGCAAAATTCTTCCTAGAATCTCTATCTCACGGACGTTCCTACCAACCTCTCCCTCGAGCAGATAAAGGAGTCGATCTTTGAGCAAAACTTTGATGTCGCCACTAATGAAATAACGCAACAGGCCAGAGAACACCTGAAGGTGCTATTCGGGCCCAGAGATAGATCCAATTGCAACTTACTCCGAAAGTAAGAAAGTACCTCATGGCCAGTCGTCGTGTTTACGCTGCATGGAACTCATCCAGGGTCCATGACCATATACGCATAATAAGGTGCTATAAATGCCAATTTCGGTCACCAATCAGGTAAATGTAAAAGCGAAATTCAATGCGGTATTTGTGCTGAAAAGCACGAAACTACAGATTGCCCTAACACCGCACGAGACCCTGCATGTGCAAACTGTGTCAGATATGACTATAAAGGCGAGGGGGTTAAACACAAGGCGTCTTCCAATAACTGCTCGAAGTACCTAAAGAGGCTTGACGCCAAGATTGCTAACACCAATTATGGACAGTGAGGACACTTCTCTGACTCTTAGGATTGCAAAAGTGAATTTTCAACGTTCTCGTGCTGCAACCTTGGAAGTCATAGGCTTCTCCTCCGACAACGACATTAACATTTTACTGACCCAAGAGCCCTATGTGTATCGTTCTGGTTTAGGGTATAGGCTCGCTGGGGCGGCCTTGCGCTTCAACAGGATCATCGCATCCACTGCTATGCGGCATTTCTCGGCTATTGCTTTCAATAGCGGAAAGCCCGTCGGAGTAGTTACCCTCAGTCATCTAACTAATGACTGCACTGCCGTATCCATTATTACAGTTGGAAACACTTTCGGATCCTAGATGGATCCTGTCAAGCTGAAAAAAGAGGTCAGCGCCCTTCTTCCTACTTATCTTTCACGTGGAGCACAGTGCCATGATCCTAATTCTATAGCCGAAATAGCTTAAACCGAGTTCGCTCGAATTCTAGAGCTGGTGTAGGTACCGAGGTGGAGTCTGAAGCTAAATAGGTTAAAGCAAGTCGTACGTTGCTTAAGAAAGCAAAGACAAAAAGCTCCAGCAGAGCTAAAAACTCAATGACTAAATTCGTATAAGGCCGCGCTTCACCGGTACAAACTGGCAGTGAAGAATGTAAAATTTGACTCATGGCAAAGGTTTGTTGAGCAAAGTTTGGCAGCGAGTCCGTTAGGATTAGTTTACATAATTTCCTCACAAAAGTGCCTGGCTATCCAACAATGCTCTAACGTCCGTGACGGTGACAGATACACTCTCACGGAGGAAGACACAATTAAGTCAATTGTTAGTTCCCTTTTCTCAGACGACGATCTTTACCAAGCCCGAATTAGATCCCAACCTTTTACAAGTATTAAACCCCGACCAAACTGGGTGGTTACAAAAAAGAACATAGCGTCGGTGGCTAGCAGAATTCCCAAGAATAAAACTCCCGGACCCGACGGAGTACACTGTAACGTTCTAAGAACAGTCGTACAAGATTCTCTCTCTTCTACGTTTATTGGCCTATTTAATTCTTGTGTTCAATGCGGGTATTTTTCAAACAGTTGGAAAACTAGTAAGCTAATCACGATTCTCAAGTCTGGTAAGAGGGATCTCGTCAGCCCTAATTCGTACCGTCCGATAACGCTACTTTCAGAACTAGGTAAATTTTTTCGAACGTGTATTGTTAAAGAAATTACATGACAGTAGCGTCTCCAAGTATAGACTCTGCATTTTTATAGACATTTCTGAAGCGTTCAATAACGTATGGTGGCCATCAATAATTGAAGCTCTCGCCGTCAAGAGAGCACCTGCAGACGCAGTTGCGCGTCATTCGTAGTTATTTATCGAGTCGCTCGATCACTTATTCCACGAACGTTTCTGGCTATTCTTATACAAAACGACTGACAAAAGGTTGCCCCCCCCCCCCCCAAGAAGGGCAACCTCGTGGAATGTTGTTGTTGATTCCTTACTTGAACTAGACTTACCTGATAACTGCGGCATTTTTGCCTACGCGGATGATATTACCACCACAGTATCTGTAGACAATAGACGCGACCTAGAGGCAAAATTACGACAGTGCCTAGATATTCTGACTCGCTGGGCTACCAACAACAAATTGACAGTCTCAGTTGACAAGACCAAGTACACGGTTTTTGGTTCCCAGTTGTCAAGAGATCCCACAGCTCCACTTAACGATATTCCAGTCCGAAGGGTTTTCGAATTCAAATACCTAGGACTTTTGCTTGATCACAAACTGAGCTTCGTCAAACACCGTTCCTATGTGGTTAACAAGTGTAAGAGTGTCTTATACTTGTTTCACAAGTATTTTCGTTGTACATGGAACCTACTTAAGAAATTATTAGTGACCATTTTCAATAGTGCAGTCATCTCCATGCTCACATATGGCATAGACATTTGGTACCATGAACTAAAACATACCCATGTTGTCAGGAAACTGGCATCTCTACAGTCCTTATTTCATCGTACGATCATCGAGGCATATCGTACAGTTCCTATCGATTCCTTATGCGTCGTAGAAAATATCCCCCTCTGCATCTCTTATTGCAAGAAATATACTGCGTACCCTTTTAGACCAGCAAGTTTCGACCGCAGATTTTCTTTCCTTTTCGACCGTCAAGCGTCATCTCAAGACGTTGATCTTGGATGAATGGCAGCGGCTGTGGGATGCATCCCATAAGAGGCGTAACGCCAATTCCATGATACCAAATGATACTTAATATCCTAAACTGGATCAACATGTCCCACAATCCGGGACGAGCGGCCGTCCAAATTCTCACATCGCACGACGGGTTCCGTTGCAATCTGAAATGCATCAGCGTTTCAGATGACGACCGATGCCTGTCATGTGGTATTCCTGATACTACGTCACATTGGATTCTTACTTGTCGGGAGTTCCATGATGACCGGAGTACCCTAAGAACTGCTAAGAACCAGAGTTAACCCATTTCCCAATTCCCCCGTGTCCATCCTTACACTAGTGCTGTGCTACTTCAATAACTTTGGAAAAACATTACAACATAAATGTTTCCATGTAGAAGGAAGCTCTATTCCGTTGTCCATACTGAAATTGTTGTCATGCTTCTGGATCTTCATCGACTCTGTCAAGTGTTCTGGTTCCGTCGAAAACGATGGCATGCCCTGTAGTCTATCGCCGATTCCTTGCTATTCCTTCTCGAGTCTGCTATATCTTCGTGCAACCTTGATCTTCTTTACGGTCTGTCATATACGTACACCTTCCTTCAGAAGCAGGAAATCCTATAGACTCGGGAATCTTGAAGTTTCTTCTTGGGTTCTTTGGCTTTCGAAAACAAGGTTAGCTCTGACAATCACCTTTACTTCACTTCACTGGAGTAATCTTTCTATTTTGTTCGTATATGATTGAATGTATGGTAGGAATACTGGCATCTTCCTGTCTTGTTTTCTCCATCAGTTGTTTTTCAATCGCGTTGAAAAAGTTCACTCTGTGCTATCTATTCTTTAGTAGAGCACTTTTTAAACGTCTTATTTCCTCTTTCAAGAATTTTGGTTCACATATCAGTTTTGCCCTCTTTACCAAAGCGTGAGGCATTACTTGTTTCTGCATCGGATGGTGCGCGTTTAGATACCTGTCCGTGTGTGTTGATTTTCTGTTACCCGAATTTAAACATCACAAAGTGTATAATACGACGGGTAATCGCACAAAAATCAAAGAGGACGAAGTGCCCGACATTACGGATCCGTTTTTCCTCATCGAAACTATTTGTATTATTTGGTTTACGTTCGAGCTCACTGTGCGCTTCCTAGCATGCCCTAATAAGCTAAACTTCTTCCGGGACGTAATGAATATGATCGACATCATTCTTTACTTTATCACCTTCGCCACAGCGGTTGCCTAAGAAGAGGATACGTTAAATTTTCGGCGCGCTTCAGTTTCTCCCCAGGATAAAAGTACCAACCAAGCCATGTCTCTTGCTATTCTTCGTGTTATTAGAATTGTCTGAGTTTTCCGAATATTCAAGCTCAGTCGACACAGTAAAGTGCTACAAATCCTTGGACGAACGGTTAAGGCCAGCATGCGCGAGCATGTCCTTCTCATATAATTCCATTTTATTAGTAAGTATTCAGTTCTCTCGGTAGGTACTTTAATCAAACGATTGCTAAAGACCGAAAGATTTGTTATTATAGTGTACCGTTGATTAAGGATGCCTGTTATAGGATTTTAAAATAACGAGCGAGACTACAGCGCTCCGCTTCGTCGTAATTTTTTGTTGATGTATATGTATGTGTGATTGGGACTAAGACTCCAACAACATCTCAAGCGCGAGTGACTGATATGTTGCAGGGTTTTGGCTGTTCTCCAGTACTGTGTACTTTGCCAAGGCCGGTTCCGAGCAGTCTTTCTTCAAGTTGATCTTGAATGCGTCCTGATGGGCCGTAGTCACAATGACCACGGTAGGCTACAGCGACGAGAGGTACGCTGTCCGTACTCCGACCACTCTCAAGCGCAGTCTACTTCACGGAGGTGGGTTTCGAGAAATCCTTTTTAAGTCCATCCCAGACGTGTTCTAGTAGGCCGTGGTGACCATGACAACTGTTGGCTATGGCGACATGACGTATGATGTACACACCTAATTCAGATTTAGTTGCCTCCACCGTAGCCGCTGACGCCACCAGAAAATTCTTTGCTCCGGGATGCTGCGCGACGACAATCGACATGTGTGCTCTGACACCTTAAATGTCACTGTGCCGTTATGTCGTGCTTCTAGATGTTGCTGCTTGTTACTTACTTTACCAAGCTAAGAAACAAAGAATTTTTTTAATGGAATGCCTAACGCTTGACCCTTCCCGCATGAGTTACGCGCTTCCTTGCTAATTTAACGCCCCCTTTTCGTCACCACGTCATCGTCTCTGCTTGTGTTTTTGTTGCTTTTAATTTAAGAAAATAACACCGATCGTTTCGCATGCCCGTCTGAGTTTGGGGAAAGATCGTCGGTTCGCTGGTGTCTTGACCATCGCCCTGTCGGTTCCGGTCATAGTCTCCAACTTCAATTACTTCTATCATCGAAAGACGGGTCAGCACATGAATAAGAGTTCGTTGAGCGAGTCGTCAAACTCGAAGAAAGTTTTTTGGTAACTAGAAATCAGCTCGCTCAAAAGCAAAACTGCAACCCGCGACACAACAACATCAACGCCATGAGCATCGAGACTGACGTCTGACTACGAGGTGGGTACTTCTTATTTCTCGCGTATCGGTAACCTAACAATATTAGGTCATCGAATAGCGTAAAAATACAAAGGTAAAGGCGTAACTAACAGACAGTATGATGTCGCACCAGGATTTCTATGGACACGCATACCGCCTCTCTTCTGTGCTCGTGCGGGCGCTCGATATGCAAGATAAACCCTTCCTGACCTTGGACCACGTCGCTTTTACGAATGTGCCAAAAATGTTTATAGAAATTCGGTAAGACGATAATGCGGCAATGCGTCGGGTAAAAGGAAAAGGTTTTCTGGTGCCGCGATTATGGAGCGATTCGGGGTCGAAGCAACAGGCATTTTTGGAACAAAAGTAATTGAAACTAATTGTTTGTTTTGTGTTTTAGTGGCATATGCGCTGCGCCCATCGAGGCTGCCCGGTCGTCGTCATCGCGCCACACCGTTCCTTATGCCAAAGTGTGTGCGCGCAGTGCTCCGGACGCTCTCCAAATTACTACGATATTATCCAATTTACAGTACTTTCTTTTCTACTACGGTTGGTTTTGAGTGAGATATTCTGCAAAAAAAAATTGCTGTGACGCGATGAACAAATGTTGTATAGTGGTCACACCGAACGTTCTAAGTTCAGCACTGTTTTAAGTGCTTGTATTGCAAAGGTATTGTCTACATATCGATACCAGCACTTTGGTTTCAGATTGGGGGTCGCTATTGCTCTCTTCTCAAACTCAACCTATGGGGGACAGGAGTGACCCCATTACTACTTTGTCCGTCTGTTTGTAATTAGATCCGTTAAACGTAAACACTGTAGACCTCGTGTCAAAAGTGTACCAGATCGGCCACTGTCCCATCCACGTCTTCTTAGTCCTTAGATATTATGCTGAAGAGACAAGTAATATGAAAGCTTACCAGGATGTCGGTAGTCTTGTACTCCATACCCCATTAACGTTTATTATCTTACGTTACAATGCTACGTATTATGTTACTTAAAGGTAACAAAATAAGCATAACGCACTTTTACATCCCGGTTACGTTAATGTACATATTTACTAAGACTGGCTTTCACGCACATGCACTCATCATAAAAGTCGTTCCAAAGTTTGAGGAAGGTTCTACAGTTTGACGATATTCTGTCATGGACGCAGTGATCTAGATATTATGTTACATTTACATAACATAAATACAACCCTGTTACATACTTCGTTACATTGACAGAATTAGTACTCTAGTACAGATACATCTTATCTTATTTAGAGCACAGAGTTACGTTTCTGCTATATTATGATAGTATACTGTCACCAATATAACATGTAAATAACATTGACGTTCATTATGTTACGTCTCAATGTTACCTAAATAAGTGTTATGTTTCTGAAAGTTAACAAACTTAACGTAACGCAAATTTACGTCCCGGTTAATTTTATGTGTTCCATGGTGTCAACATTAGTCACACTATCATCATACGTATTTTTAAGATTTGCAACGGATGCCGCCGGGTAATGAATTCTTGAAGAATCGCTCAGCCGGATAAGCTGTAAGAATTAAACCGTCGTTACCATATTCAGTTCATATTCCACGACGTAGCATAATTTATGCGAATGTCACAACATCGTTACAAAGCATAAACATCGTTTAAATACTTGCCATGAAGAGAAGAACAGTCAAAAACAACACAAATCTTAGTTCCCTTTTTACTGCATTTAGTAGCACAAAGATAGGGTAGCACATATGACGAAGAAGAAGTAGCAACAGACATGTGCACCAAGTCACGATACTCACAGCGGTATAACGAGATGGATCTCGAATTTAATTGTTTTTTTCTAAATTAACGAAAACTATGTACGATGACTTGAAATTTGCAGCAACTTCGACAGCGTTGGGTTTTAGAGGTAGAGCGACGACATATTGACCTTCGGAGGTTTGAGCATGGGTATTCCTAAACAAGAGTTTGCACCATTCTTAATCAAGATTATCGATCTTGGCTACGGGCGCTCTCTCAATCTCCAAGAACTTGACGAGCAAGTCTGAAGAGTTAGAGAAACACACATAACGTCGCCAAATATAGTAAGAAGAACTGAAGAATTACCTTTAACTATGAAGAAACCTTGTCGCATGACTGTGGGAAATAGATCAGCTCCGAAAAGCATTTCTATCTTGCCAGGTGTATAAAAATCGTTAGTTGACGAATGTTACGATATACAACCGTAACTTATAGTAGGCGGCAACTCAGAGCATCGGAGAGTGAGTCGTAGGTAATCCTCGAAGTGCTGATTATAGAATAATTAAAAGAGCACCAAAACTGGAAGTATGTACACTACAGATCTCGTTTACATCTGTCAAGAACTATTGATAAACAAATCGAAAAACTTGTACAACAGCGAATATATTTAAATAAAGTTAAAAACGATGAAATACTGCAATACAGTTAATAATCGCGTTGCAAAATGAAAATGTACCCTTACACCAGGAGGTCAATGGCAATGAGGTATCTCCCTAGGGAGTACTGAGCCTCAGGCGGATAGCTGAGGCAACCCTTGGTTCTTATATGACGCCCGTGCGCAGTGAGTAGCTGCATCTTGCTCGAGGTAACCCTGCTTTTACCAAACACGGCGGATCTAGACTGGGAAGTCAATAAACATCCCCCAATCCACGGTGGATCAGCATACGTCAAGGATGAATGGCCTGTGTTTAAAAAAAGTCTCTAATATGCGACCGCTGGATACCAGGCGCCCTCCAGTAAGAAGCTCTGCTAGATGGACATTCGTATCCTCGATTACTCGTGGGAACAATATAAACCCTTCAAAAACAAACATAAATAAAAACAAAATGGGAAAGGAAAACCCCTCAAACTCAAACCTAAGACAAGGGAGACTGCGCCTCAGAGCTAGAAAGTGGGGTAGAAAAACTGATCAAAGAGACCGTCCGCCTAAATGTAGGCCAAAATAAGACAAGGTTGTGTGGCGCAGCCTTCTAAAGATACAAGTACTTACTGAATACAAAACACTCCAAAACCGAAGCTAGGAAACCTGCCCTCCTGAAGAAGGAAGAATGCATCGTTCATAAACCGGGAGGCAGCGGTACCCAAGCTCTGGTGCAAAAAAAACTAAGATCCCAGAACAAAAGTCCGAGGGTTGTAAAGAAACAAAAGCAAAAAACGGTTGCTCCCGCTTCTCAACCAAAAAACTGGAGGCTAGGAGACAAAAAGACGTCTCATATAAATGTGCCTTAATAGGTATCAAAATGGCGGTAAGAGATTTCCAACAGAACTCCTCACCACTGCCCAGATGAACCAAATCTGCTCGGCCGTCATGAACACAGTGGAGGAAAGGTACAATAAAACCATTAAACCTAAGTTCTCACCTCTGTGTATAAGGAGGACTACCTAATGCTTTCATGCAAGGACAGCGCCACAGTTGAAAGGCGGTGGCAGTTAATCTTCACCCTTTAGAATGTCGGCTGAGAGGATATTACATTGGATTCAAGGACAAAACGATGGAATCAACACTTCGCCCTGGAGGGTAATAAGAAAGGAAGCGAGGGGTACATCACCACTTCTAATTCTCTCAATCGACCAAAATTCAGGTCAAACATTAGAATCCCTAGGAAATAAACTGTTCTACAGATTCAAAGAGGTACCTATCAAAGTAAATAAACCTCATAAAACACCACTGGAGGAAGAATCAGTAAATCCTCAGAATGCAACCACCATGGAGGTGGCGGAGCAGAGTGGTACTCTACCTTCCTCATTCACATCCTAACCATAGAGTGCGTGCAGGTGAACCTTCACCACGCGAAGGTTGCTTTGTCCGCCTTATGCCACAGGTTTGTCCAAGGCAATAAAATGGTGGGTCTAGTCCAGGAACCCTAGATAAATTAGGGAACGAGTATGTGGACTAGGTACCAAGAACGGTAAGCTGCCCTGGTACCGAGAGCAGCCATTAATCAATAAAACCACTAATACACCGACTCTATCAGAATTCACAGATGCTGATACAGCTACCATGATAGCAGAGCTCACTGTCCCTGGAGGAAAGAAGAAGGCAATCTTGACCTCGGCATATTTTCCTGGAGAGGAACAAGAAGCGCCACCAGACACGATGAAACAACTCATCAGCTACTGCGAAGCCTACTGGAAACATCTAATCATTGGGGTGGACGGCAATGCCCACAACACCGTCTGGGGAAGCAACAATACCAACAACCGAGGTGAGTCACTTTATGAGTACTTACTAGCTACTAGTATGGTGGTGGCCAATAAGGGCAATCGCCCAACCTTTATAAACGCTATAAGGCAAGAGATTCTAGACTTAACCTTAGTGTCTAGGGGGACTTCAAATCTAATAAGTGATTGGGATGTGTCTGAGGAGGCGTCCTTTTCCAATCACTGTTTGATCATGTTCAAGGAGGGGTTCCTAACAAGACCAATTGGGAAGGATACAGTAGTATCCTACATGATGGCATGAAAGAAATACCAAACAAAATAAGATCAGTAAAAGACTTAGAGAGAACAGTTAACCTCACAACAGAAGCCATAACGAGAGCCGTCTTTGAGGTAAACTGTCCTCTCAAAACCAAGACTAAAAGCAAAGTACCCTTGTAGAACATTGAGCTGAGCAAATTGCGTAACAAAGCCAGAAAGGAGTTTAACAAATCAAAGAGAACACATAACTGGTTCTTACCAAGTTCAATGTGACACTTCGTAAATCAAAGAGAAGTTCTTGGAGAACCTTTTGTGAGAACCTTGTTGAAGCACCTGTTGCAAGTAGAGTGCAGAAGGCTCTATCAAGAAGCGACCAAAGTAACATAGGTGCACTCAAACGTGAAGATGGCACCTTAACGTCAACTTTTCAGAAAACGATAGAGGTTTTCATCAAAAAACAGTTTCTAGGGTGCATAGCAGCTGGAGAAACCAGGGTGCACAAAGGACCCATAAAGTAATGTCCTCTTTTCAATAATATTCCATCGCCTGAAAGGATTAAGTGGGCCATAGGAACCTTCAAACCTTTCAAGGCTCCTGGCTCCAATAGAGTATTTCCGGCGCTTATTCAACGAGGCCAAGAAAACTTGCTAGAGACATTGATTAAAATATTCAGATCCAGTTTGTTGTATGGCTATGTTCCTTAACCATGGAGGAAAGTAAAGGTCATATTCCTACATAAGGGAGGTGTAAAACTTAGATGATTCAAAGTCATATCGTCCAATAAGCCTCTCATCGTTTATGCTCAAAATAATGGAGAAGCTGGTGGACCAATATACGAGTTTAGTTCGTTCCGCAACCTTGCTCGTATCTTGAATTACTAGTATCTCGAAGCAAATTTCCCCATACAAAACAATTGAACTACCATTAATCCGTTCCAACCCCCAAAATGTCACCCCAGTTATTTTTGTTACGCGGTTTTGAATAATAAAAACGTATTTATAAATGACAAATATTTATTGTACAAAAACAAAAAAGAGAATGTAAAGAAATAAATTAGATATCCTCACTGGTCTTTGCCTTTTTCCCTACATTTTTCTCGCTTTCACCTGTATGCCGTTTAGAAAAAAACATGTCCAAAGAGATTTGTTTCTTTCTCCCTCTCAGAATGTTCCGGGAATGAGTTAGGCAAGTGTCATTAAAAAGATCAGATGCACGACCTGTTGCAACTTTTTCTGGGTGTTTCTTTTCCACGAACGGTGAAACTCTCTCCCACATTTCTAAGATCTCCTTTATCTCACTTGTAGAAGGTGAAATAACCTCCTCCTCTGACTCCTCAAAACCGATTTCTTGCATAACCTCCGTATGTTGCTGTGACTGTAACTCTTGTATCTCCTCAGTCGTCAGTTCCTGGGTGTGCTCCTCGACGAGCTCGTTCACGTCTCTCTCTTCCACCTCTAGACCCATGGATTTCCCCAGAGACACAATCTCCTCCTCTACTGACATACCGGGTTCTAATTCTTCGTAGATCCTTTCAGCTACAGCTTCAGGCCACAGCTTTTTCCATGCAGCGGTCAAGGTCCTCGTTATAACACCCAGCCGATAATTTTTAGGCAAATCGCGATATTAAAGTGGTCATTCCAGAACTCTCGAAGGGTGAGGTTTGTGGTCTCCGTCAATTCAAAGCAGCGCCGAAACAGATGCTTGGTGTATAGCTTCTTAAAATTAGAAATCACCTGCTGATCCATGGGGTGCAGGATAGGAGTGGTGTTGGGTAGTAGGTAGCAAACCTTTATAAATTTGAACTCCTCGAGGATGTCATCCTCGAGGTTTGGTGGATAAGCAGGGGCATTGTCGAGGATGAGAAGGGCTTGCACGGGAAGGTTTTTTTCCTGTTTTTCCTTCTTAACAGAAGGGCCGAAAACCAAGTTTACCCACTCCACAAAGAACTTCCTGGTGACCCATGCCTTCGGGTTCGACCTCCACATAACTTGCAGTTTTTCTTTCACAATCTTATGTGACTTAAATGCTCTGGGGTTTTCCGAATGGTATATGAGCAGAGGCTTGATCTTGCATTCGCCACTCGCATTGACGCACAGTGCTAGAGTCAATCTGTCCTTCATAGGTTTGTGGCCTGGCATCATCTTCTTCTCTGCCGTTATATATGTTCTATTCGGCATCTTTTTCCAGAACAGCCCTGTCTCACCACAGTTGAAAACTTGCTGAGAGATATATCCTTGGGCTTTTATTAGATCGAAAAACGTTTTAATGTAATCCTCAACTGCCTTCATATCTGATCGAGCTTGCTGCCTCACCATGCCTGACAACGGAGTGAATACCGGTCCTCTTTTTGAAATTCTCAAACCAGCCCCGGCTGGCATTAAATGACTCTTCCGATGCCTCGTCGGTGGAAGTCTGCGGGGTTTGCTTCAGCAAATCTCCGTAGATCGCTCTTGCCTTCTCGCAAATGATTGTCTGCGTCAAGGTATCTCCTTGGAGCTGCTTCTCTGTCACCCACACCATCAGCAGTTTCTCCATATTTTCATGAAGGGAGGTTCGCAGCTTGAAAATTATCGTAAGGCCCTTAGCCGGCGTTACACTTTTTATAGACTCCTTCTGTTTAAGCACAGTACATATCATGGACGTACTACGCCCATACTGCCTCGACAAGTCAACAACTCAAACACCTTGCTCATGTTTTTCTATAATTTCACGTTTTAATTCAATACTCATCATCTTTTTCTTAGCACTTGACTTTTCACAAACTTTCTTCCGATCCATGGTTATAAAAATAAATGAACCACAACTGTAAATGTAAATGTAAACGCAACACAAGCGCGAACACAACTACACAACTTATCACAGCGGAAGCACGCTGCCTACTGATTCACTGACTGCGTGGCGCGCAGTCACGTGCTACTACCGGCCGATCTGCTGAACCAAACTCGTATCTCGAATTTCGCTCGTTACTCAAAACAAAAAATCACTCGCTCGCCGGCTCATCTCGAAAAACTCGTATGTTGGGGCACTCGTATGTCGAGGTACTACTGTATTAGAATCGAGATTTTAACAGTCAAACCTCTTCATAAATACCAATTTGCTTATCAGAAACGCAAATCAACGATATCAGCTTTACACAAAATTGTAAAAACCATAACGAAAGCACATGAGTCAAAGGAAATAGTTTTATCAGTCGTTATGGATATAGAGGGCGCCTTTGACAACGCCGCCTATGGTTCAATGACACAGTTCCTCAGAAAGAGAGGGATAAACGACTTTATCATTCAATGGATAAACAACATGCTGATGGGTATACAGGTAATCACCAGCATTGGTAGCGCCACCGATGAGGTAGGCACTTCAAGAGGCTGTCCACAGGGCGGAGTCATATCCCCACTGCTGTGGTCGTTGGTAGTAAATGAACTACTAAACGACCTGAGTAGAGAGAAGTACAACGTTTTAGGCTATGCTGACGACATAACCATAACAGTGAGGGGCAAGCATGACTCCATCGTAGGGGAGAGAATACAAAATACCATCAACCTAACACGTAACTGGTGCTTCAAAGAGGGCAAGAACATAAACTCAAATCATCCTTCCTTTTACTAAACGAATGAATTTAAATATCCCCAGTGTTCAGTTAAATAGAACTAATAACCTAGGGGTGACACTGGACCAAAAACTAACGTGGAAAAGTCACCTGTCCAAAACGACCAACAAGGCTATAAAAACTTTATGGTCTTGCCGCCAAATGGTTGGCAAAACGTGGGGTTTGAACCCCAGCATAACCAATTGGATCTACAAACAGGTCGTTAGACCTGGAGTTCTTTATGCGTCTGCAGTTTGGTGGAGAAAAGTAGACCAAAGTACCGCGCAAGCAAAGCTGGCAAAGGTGCAACGGCTAGCATGTCTAACCACCATAGCCGCCATGAAATCAACACCCGACGCTGCGATGGAGATCCTTCTCAGCTTGGATCTCCTACCAGTGGCAATTAAGGAGGAATCTATGAAGTAGACCCTCAAACTACATGAGGTACACCATTTCACAGAAGGCAAACTCAAAAGTCATCTAGGAATTCTCAAAGCCACTCCTCTGTTGAACATGACGGCAGTGAGCGATCAGATAAAATCAAAAATGATCTTTGATCTCAAATACAAAGTCAGGTTCTCCACTAGGAAAGACTGGGTGGGAGACACGGACTGCGTGCCGGAGTCTTCCCAAAAATGGTTTACAAAGAGATCCAAAATAGAAAACGGTGGTGTGGGGGCAGGAGTGGTGTGACCTAGGTTCAAAAGACACGTATCCCTCAGTGCTAAAGCCACCATTTTCCAAGCAGAAGTACACGCCATCCACGTAGTAGCGGAACATCCGACTACCAAAAACCGATGCAAACAAAATATATGCATCATGTCGGACAGCCATACGGCACTGCAAAGAAACAGCGTAAGATCACGCATGCTTCACGAGTGCCATTAATCCCTAAACCAGTTGGCGGACTAGAATAAAGTTGAACTTGTTTGGGTGCCATGGCATGAGGGAATAGGAGGCAATGTGGAAGCAGATCAGCAAGCAAAATTATTAGGTGCAGTAAAATCCTTTGTAGGGCCATCTCCCATGTATGGCTTTAACCAAAGAGACTATCAGGAGGTTATCACCAACTAGGCCAACAAAGAAATCAACAGAACTTGGAACAAAATGCCGAGTCTAAAACATTTACAGAAGTTCCTTAGCCCTAACAAAAACAGGATGAAGAAAGTTATAAAGTTCAGAAGAAGAGAATGAAAACTCCTCAGCGGTATACTAACAAGACAGGACATGTCCACTGCAGATACCACTTGAGTACGATGGGACTGGTGGGTGATGACACATGCAGGTACTGTGGTAAAGAGGTGGAGCGTATGGACCATATCATCATGAGGTGCCCAGCTTTGTGCCTAAAGAAACAAAAACATCTAAATTTCATCGTCATCTCGGAATTACTAAACCTTCTGATCAGGGGCCTAATCGAATTCGTCAAAGACATAGATCTCTCCTGATTCCAACTAAAAGGGGACACAAAAGATCTAATCTGGTCGCAGTGCAAGAGGCTTTTCATAACACTCACCCTACTTTTAATAATAATAATCCTTACACCAGCGAATTTTTCACATACACATCCAAAATCGCAATTTATTTACTAAATACCAGCGTGGCTGATTTAAGATACGTCCAAAGCGAAACTATCTTCAGTTGCTTTAGTACCCTCGGGTCCGTAAAATGACATCACTGGGCGAAATTCATACAGCACGAAAACTATACTAAAATATTTTTAACATAACACGATGTTTTAGACTAGAGTAGACTTGTTCGAAAAGACGACCCGAAGAGATGTGTTGACAATTAGTAGCAACCATAAACGTATGATAACAAGCAAATCTTTTTGTCCAACAACGCCATATTGAACCAGATTTGACAAATCACTGTTGGATCATAGAATGCCTTGTCTCGACAGCCAATGGATGTTCTTATTATTTGTGGGTAATTTAAAATGCAGCAGTTTGACCAACCTAAAAATGTTAAACCTGAAGTCCCAAAAACGCCTGAATATGGTCCATTGCCAGTATCAAATTAATACCAACTGTGATAATAAAAAGCAAACTAAAAACAAAAAAATTACTTTATTTATCAATACAATTAACAAATTAGTATCATAATTAAAAAGATTCCACCGGTTCTGTTTAAATAAGTACCATTTTCGTGTAAATTATAATAAAAAAAGAGAACACTACAGTTACCAGCTACCTTCAAATACAGGCACTTTACATATAAAATCTTTAAACTCTTTTAAACATTTTAAAATATAATTTTTTCAAATTGAAAACGATCGAGGGTCCAATATTATTATCATTTCAAAAGCCAGGTAAGCAATCGGCTGTAAGCTTAAGCAAACAGTTATATAATTTGTTTCCAAAGACATAGAATATGAAAGATAACCTTAAGTAAAATCATTATAGTACGTAAGAATCACAATATATAAAGGTCATGCACAACACCACGAATTGGTGGCAGTCTTTTCTTAAAGGGGACGATTAGTACGATAATTAAAAAAAGAACTAAACTTATTTACAAATAAATAAATAATCTGATGCACCAACAAAAAACATTTCGTAAAAATTATTTAAAAATTAAAAGTGACTTTTTCTTGTATAACAAAGCTATAGTTTGTGCCAATACTATGCTAAGAAACTACCCGTTTATAAAATTATGTTGACAAAATGGTAGAAAATCTTCTCGTTCTTCATAACATCCGAATGTTTTTGTCGGTAAATGGATTCGTAATGTACGACCTGAAAATTATGGCGATGAAATTTGTATTTAAAAAAAAAGCGAAGAAACGTCACAGAAGAAGCGGGTTAATTGCAAAATACAATTTCGGCAAACAAAACACATTCTTACCGTTTACTCGCTCAAAACAGGTAGGAGGGACCCATAGAAATAATTTCAAATTAGTCGGTGATTTAGAAACGGTGGTAGAAATATACCACTATTGCTTAGATTTTTTGCACTTCGCCAATAAATTACAATCGCAAAGTGCAAAAAACCACACATTTTAGAAGTACGGTGATACTTACAGCTCTATGTTGTGTATCGTGGAAGTGGGACAATTATCGTTTACTTTAACGTGACAATGCTTGTGACACTTCAAGAGACAATCCCTACATTCGTAACCTTGTTTACCAATCCGCCGAGCTACGCTTTTACTACACACTTGACAAATTGTACCGCTGCAATAACAAACTCGGTTAACCCAAAAAAATCAACCACGAAAATAATTACCCGGATAAATGCTTTGCAATAAACGTGTGATCGTTAAACACGTGCAGCTTAGTGCCTTTCTTCCTCCATTTAGATTTCTGGGCCAAAGACAATGGAACTAAATAATGTTTCTTAACGCCATTTTCCATGGTCTCCAATACTAAGGTACTTGCTTCGTTAATGTAAGTCCTAGTCGACGCACTACTTAAGCCGGACGCTTCCGACAAACTCGATCGTCGCGACGTTTCGTCTCGTCCTGTAAACACCCGCGCGCTTAAATTTAAAACGTCAGTTTCGACTTACTGTCTTCCATTCGTCTATCGGCCGATATCGATCGGTTCAACGAATCCTCCCGACCGATATCGTTTTCGCCCGGACCAGCCGATTTCGAACGCCCTTTCGATTTGTTCAATCGCCTCTTGATCGTTCCGAAGAAGTCGCGCCTTTTCCGCGGCCTTCCTCGGAAGTCTAAGTTTGGATCGGGTAATGGATTCGGCGAGAGGAAGTTGCCAGATTGGGGTTGGTATTCATTATGCTGGAATTATACCAAAAATCAATCGTTAGGTTAATGTTGGTGTTGATTACAAAAGCCAAACAACAAATACTTACAGAAACTTCACTTTCGACAGATATTTTAGAATCGTTACCATTCACTTCGGCAACGGCAACGGATCCGTTCGACACTTCGTCGATGAGAGCCTTTTCGAGTCGTTCGATTTCCTTCCAATTACCCTCGCTACTCAGTTCGACCTAGGTTAGTAATTAGTAATCACGCGCCACTCTTTTAGTAACTGTTACTAAGGAAAAACAGTTTCCGAATTACTTACCTTTACTAGTCTTTGCGACGGTTGCTGCAAACACAATAAATTACTACAATTAATTACAACGACGCGGAGACTTACTCTCTGAACACTGTGTATCACTAAAGTACTTTTGTTGGTGTTGTTCTGTGGTCTACTCTCTACATTGCTAATTCTATGGTCCCCGTTGATCAACGAATCGTGGTGGTAAGTCGTTGAAGTAGGTGAATGTAACATAGTCACGCCAGGAGAGGGACTTCTAACAGTTTCTTTAATTTTATACGGTTGATTACCCAGTTTCGGTACATCGGCACCTTCAATAAACATGAACTCAACGGTGAGTGTACCAGAAACAGCGTCGCTTTCGTAAGGACGACTTTGAAGCGTTATAATTTGTCTTTGCGATGGGTTAATCAACAATTCCTCGACGCCAACAATACCAAGGCCTAAGAAACGCGGTGGTTTTATAGCACGGTCGTACACCTCAAAAAGCAATTCGGCTGTGTTCGGGGTTAGATCGCTAAAACTAATCTTTGGAAGAAAGCTCGAGCGTTTCAAATTCCTTACAATAAAAAGTGCTCGTCCCAGAACGGCGAATCGGTGTGTTTTTGTATGGAAGTTTGGTTCTTCTGCGGCGGCTCGTCCATTTCGACGATGCAATACGGCTCGGCGCATCCAAATTCTGCGCCTAGCTGAGCGGCGCGAAGCACTTTGACTAACAACCTCTTATCGTTGGTTAAAACAGGCGCACCCGCATGGTTCGGCGTTGACGTAAAGGCATTTATCTAAACAAACACTACATAAAAGACTCCCAAAAAAAAACACTAACGAAATTACCATGGAGTCGTAATGCACCGGTAGTGTGTGCCCTGGAGTAGCTACGTGACGCACCAACCTTGGACATGTAGGATACAACGCAAAATTTAAATGCACCTCGGTGTTGCGCAACGCGTTGACGACGATCTCGCTGCAAAATTCCAAAAGAGTTTTGGGCAAAAACGAAACTTTTATACATACCTAATCACTTCTTGCAGTTGAGTCTCGTCCAAATTATTCTTGATGTTACCAACAGGTGCCAGCGCCACTTTAATTTCGGGCCATCCATCGCACTTGACGTCGACTTGGAGTTTATCGGTCACGCAGTATACATTCAGGCGTGCCCTAAACCGATTCACGTTCACACGGTAGTGCGATGTGTCAATTTTATCGCCTTTTTGGCGGAAACATTTCAATTGGAACGCGGGCGTCGCTTCGCAATCGCAAGTTATCGTCTGGAAAGATTAATTAAATTAAGCGTTTCGGCAATTACGTGCGAGTTTAATCCCCAAAAGACAATTGAACCAAGCCTTAAATTTGGAATTGATAACAAAGAAGGCGTGGATTAAATTTAGGCGATTTTTACGTGTTTTGTTTGTTCATAGCCTACCTCAATCTAAAAATCCTAATGTTAAAAAAATGTAATAAGAACAAAGTAAATTATTCCGGTGTAAGCCGGAAGTGTCGAATCGTACGATATATATCTACTTGTCCATGAACATAATACCAACGACTAATTATGTACGTCTTATAGATTACGGTTAGATTACAACCGGTGTATATCTTTTCCACGTCCGCTTCTGCCACTGAACATCCACCGGATGCCCGTACGCCGTTACAGCCCAATGATGAATGTCCCGCGGATGAACTAAGTACGGTTAACGTATATCCTGTGAATATCCATGAAATGTCTATGTGGGATTCCGCACTGTCGAACAAAAACAGCAGATAGTTTAATCGTTGAAGATCTTTGTGTGGATCTTTGGTACATCCGTTGAACGTCCTTTCTACGTCCACTTCCTCCAATAAACATCCAGCAGGTGTCCGTACGCAATGTTCAGCAGATGTTTATTTCTGTGATAAATGACATTCTATGGACGGTCATAGGATGTTACAGCCTAATATGAACGTCCAACGGATGAATTAAGTACGGTTAACGTACATCCTGTGAATATCTATGTGGAATTACGCACCATCGAGCAAAAAACAGCAAATAGTTTGATTTAACCGTTAAAGAACTTTGGGTGGTTAATGGTATATCCGTGAACGTCCTTTCTACGTCCACTTCCTCTAATGAACATCTAGCGGACGTCCGTCAGCAACAGATGTTCATTTCTGTAATAAATGACATCCTATGGGCGGTCATAAGATGTTACTGCCTAATATGGACGTCCAACGGATAAATTAAGTACGGTTAATAAACATCCTGTGAATATCAATGAAATATTAATGAAGAATTCCGCACTATCGAGCAAAAAACAGAGAATAGTTTGATTTAACCGTTGAAGATCTTTGTGTGGCTTTTGGTATATCCGTTGAACGTCCTTTCTACGTCCACTTCCTCCAATAAACATTATGTTCATTTCTGACATCCTATGGACGATCATAGGATGTTACAGCCTAATATGGACGTCCAACGGATGAATTAAGTACAGTTAACGTACATCCTGTGAATATCTAGGAAATATCTATGTGGAATTCCGCACTATTCAGCACAAAACAGCGAATAGTTTGATTTAACCGTTGAAGATCTTTGTGTGGTTTTTGGTACATCCGTTGAACGTCCTTTCTACGTCCACTTCGTTTAATGAACATCCAGCGGATGTCCGTACGCAATGTTCAGCAGATGTTCATTTCTGTGATAAAAGGACATCCTATGAACGACCATAGAATGTTACAGACCAAGATGGACATCCAGCGGATGAATTAAGTATGGTTAACGTACATCCTGTGAATATCTATGTGTAATTCAGCACTATCGAGCAAAACACAGCAGATAGTTTGATTTAACCGTTGAAGATCTTTGTGTGGTTTTTGTTATTTTTACTGCACGGCCGAAATACAACCTAGATAAAAATTTCAGATGTTTGGTCTTATCGAATCATTGAATTGCCGCTTGAAAAAGTTTTACAAACAAAAAAATGTGTTCCCGCGCACAACATCAAACATTACAGTTAGGTTACATCCCTTGAGTGTCTTTTCCTCGTCCACTGCCTCCAATAAACATCCAGCAGATGTCCGTACACAATGTTCAGCAGATGTTCATTTCTGTGATAAATGACATCCTATGGACGGTCATATGATGTTACAGCCTAATATGGACGCCCAACGGATGAATTAAGTACGGTTAACGTACATCCTGTGAATATCAATGTGGAATTACGCACAATCAAGCAAAAAACAGCAAATAGTTTGATTTAACCGTTGAAGATCTTTGTGTGGTTTTTGGTACATCCGTTGAACGTCCTTTCTACGTCCACTTCGCTTAATGAACATCCAGCGGATGTCCGTACATAATATTCAGCAGATGTTCATTTCTGACATCCTATGGACGGTCATAGGATGTTACAACCTAATATGGACGTCCATCGGATGAATTAAGTACAGTTAACGTACATCCTGTAAATATCTATGTGGAATTACGCACTATCGAGCAAAAAACAGCTAATAGTTTAATTTAACCGTTGAAGATCTTTGTGTGTCTTTTGGTACATCCATTGAACGTCCTTTCTACGTCCACTTTCTCGAATAAACATCCAGAAGATGTCCGTACGCAATGTTCAGCAGATGTTCATTTCTGACATCCTATGGACGGTCATAGGATGTTACAGCCTAATATGGACGTCCAACGGATGAATTAAGTGCAGTTAACGTATATCCTGTGAATATCCATGGAATATCTATGTGTAATTCAGCACTATCGAGCAAAAAACAGCGAATAGTTTGATTTAACCATTGAAGATCTTTTGGTTTATGGTACATCCGTTGAACGTCCTTTCTACGTCCACTTCGTTTAATGAACATCCAGCGGATGTCCGTACGCAATGTTCAGCAGATGTTCATTTCTCTGATAACATGACATCCTATGGACGACCATAGGATGTTACAACCCAAGATAAACGTCCAACGGATGAATTAAGTATGTACAGTTAACGTACATACTGTGAATATTCATGGAATGTCTATGTGAGATTCCGCACTGTCAAGCAAAAACAGCGGATAGTTTAATTTAACCGTTGAAGATCTTTGTGACGTTTTTGGTATTTTTATCCAGATAAAAATTTCCCATCTTTTGTCTTATCAAATCGTTGAAGTGCCGCTTGAAAAAGCTTTACGAACAAAAAGAATGTGTTCCCGCGCACAACATCAAACAGGGTTACAGTAGCGGTTATCACCGGTCAGCAATGAGACTACAATGTAATACGTTGGGTTATAGTTAGATTACGTCCTTTCTATGTCGATTTCTTCCAGTGAGCATCCAGCGAATGTCCGTACACGATGTTTAGCAGATGTTAATTTTTGTGACAAAAGGACATCCTATGGACGACCATAGGATGGTACAACCCATTGATAGACGTCGAGAGGATAAACTTGGATAAGTTAACGTAATCCTATAAACATCCATAAAATGTCTATGTGCTATGTGGTATTTCGCAACTGTCGTGCAAAAACAGCGAATAGATTCAATTTATAACTGTTGAAGGTCTTTGTGTGGTTTTTAGTATTTTTATCAAGTAAAAATTTTGAATTTTTCGCCTTGTCAAATCATTGAGTTGCCGCTTGAAAAAGCTTTACGTACAAGAACAATGTGTTTCCGCGCACAACATCATACAGAGTTACAGCAGCGGTTATGACCGGTTAGCAATGGGACCATCATGTATATAGGTCTTTTGGATTAGTTAGGTTACATCCGGCGAACGTCCTTTCTACGTCCACTTTTTCCAATGAACATCCAGCGGATGTCCATACGCAATGCAAATGTTCATTTTTGTGACAAAAAGACATCCTATGGACGACCATAGGATGTTACAGCCCAATGATAGACGTCCGGCGGATAAACTAAGATAAGTTAATGTAATACTGTGAATATCCATGGAATGTCTATGTGCTATGTGGGATTCCGCACTGTCGAGCAAAAACAGCAAAGTCTGATTTAACCGTTCAAGGTCGTTGCGTGGTTTTTAATATTTTTAGTGCACGACCAAAATACAATCCAAGTCAAAATTTTGAATTTTTTGCCGGCACGGCCGAAATACAATCCAGATAAAAATTTACAATGTTTTGCCTTATCAAATCGTTGAGTTGCCGCTTGAAAAAACTTTACGAACAAACAGAATGTGTTCCCGCGCACATCATCAAACAGGGTTACAGTAGCGGTTATCACAGGTCAGCAATGAGACTACTATGTATATACGTCTTTTGGATTACAGTTAGATTACTTCTGGTGAACGTCTTTTATACGTCCACTTCCTCCAATGAACACCCAGCGGATGTCCGTACGCAATGTTCAGCAGATGTTCATTTCTGTGATAATTGACACCCTATAAACGGCCATAGGATGTTACAGTCAAAGATGAGCGTCCAGCAGATGAATTAAGTAGTGTTAACGTACATCCTGTTAATATCCATGGAATGTCTATGTGGGATTCCGCACTGTCGAGCAAAAACCACGGATAGTTTAATTTAACCGTTGAAGATCTTTGTGTGGTTCTTGGTATTTTTACTGCACGGCCGAAATACAACCCAGATAAAAATTTCCGATGTTTGGTCTTGTCAAATCGTTGAGTTGCCGCTTGAAAAAATTTTACGAACAAACAGAATGTGTTCCCGCACACAACATCAAACAGAGTTACAGTAGCAGTTATGACCGGTCAGCAATGAGACTACTATGTATATACGTCTTTTGGATTACAGTTAGATTATTACTTCCGGTAAACGTCCTTTCTACGTCCACTTCCTCCAATGAACACCCAGCGGATGTCCGTACGCAATGTTCAGCAGATGTTCATTTCTGTGATAAATGACACCCTATAAACGGCCATAGGATGTTACAGACAATGATGAGCGTCCAGCAGATAAATTAAGTAGTGTTAATGTACATCCTGTGAATATCCATGAAATGTCTGTGGGATTCCGCACTGTCGAGCAAAAACAGTGAATAGTTTGATTTAACCGTTGAAGGTCTTTGTGTGGTTTTTGGTAATTTTACTGCACGGCCGAAATACAACCCAGATAAAAATTTCTCATGTTTTGTCTTGTCAAATCGTTGAGCTGCCGCTTGAAAAAGTTTTACGAACAAACATAATGTGTTCCCGAGCACAACATCAAAGAGGGTTACAATAGCGGTTATCACCGATTAGCAATATCTTCTTCTTCTTTCTACGTTCACTCCTTCCAATGAACATCCTGCGGATGTCCATACGCAATGTTCAGCAGATGTTCATTTCTGTAATAAAAAGACCTATGGACGACCATAAGACGTTACAGCCCAATAACGGACGTCCAGCGGATGAACTAAGTACGGATAACGTACATATTGTGAATATCCATAGAATGTCTATATGGGATTCCGCACTGTCAAGCAAAAACAGCGGATAGTTTGATTTAACCGTTGAAGATCTTTGTGAAGGTATTTTTACTGCACGGCCAAAATACAACCCAGATAAAAGATGTTTTGTCTTATCAAATCGTTGAGTTGCCGCTTCAAAAAGCGTTACGAACAAAAACAATGTGTTTTCGTGCAATATCACTAGGGTAAATCTCCTTACCACCCCCACTTCTTCCAATGCATATGCAGCGGATGTAAGTACGCAATGTTCAGGAGATGTTCATTTTTGTGACAAAAAGACATGCTATGAGCGACCATATGATGTTACAGGTCCGTCCAGTGGATGAATTAAGTACGGTTAACGTACATCCTGTGAAAATCCATGGAATGTCTTTGTGCCGTGTGGAATTCCGCAAAAATAGAACGTTGTGGGTTACAGACTCGGACAATAGCAGAGCGGTAGATCTCAAAATATAACATGAACGGGCAAAGCTCAGTCTTCCAGAGAAGATTTTTGTAGTCAGAACCGCACTTTTCATGACCATTTAATCATATTCTATATACAGATAGGTACGTCTAACTGTAATAATCCAAAAGATTTATTTAGGGCCTGAACAATTATGACCTTGAAAGTATAGCTCAATATTTTCAAACCTAATGAGCAACCGTAAGCACTAGTCACGACAAAATGTTCTAGTCCTTGCATTAGATCTAAACCAGGAAACTATAACTCTACACCATAAGATAGAGTTACAATGTGCGTTTAGGTTCAGTACCGTCTGACACTTTTTTTATCGATTTAAAATTCAGATTCCATAGCATTCGATTTTAAAGTTTTTTAAACTTCTTTAAGCGGTCAAAACTCGGCGAACAAGCATCTTCAAAAAATATTGTCGAAGTCAGAAATCAGACTCATATTTTTATATAATCGGTACGTCTTCATATAGAAATAAGAGTTGTCGGGAGATAGCGATTCTTTAAATGATATATATCGCATTAGGTCTTTGTGAAAATCCCAATTTGTAAAAAAATTAAGCATTTATCAACTACTTGTTTTAGAAATTTCAAAGTTTTGATTATAGCTTTGTTCAAACTAGAATCTAGTTTTTGGTTACAACAGCATTCTACGATCAAGTAAAATAAAATGTGTTGACGTCATCGCTCATATAATTAAACATTTTTCGCGAAACTATCTCTTCTAAAAAGATAATCTAAATAACAAATTAAAACTGGCAGCCATTTATATGGAAGATGACGTCACAGTCACAATTTTATTTTAATTCACGCTTCAAGCCTTTACGTTTCTAAGATTAATGTCCTTGCAACTAATGCCAAAACTATGTTATATATCAAATTTATCTCTATTTTGAACTATAGTAAATATTAAACATCTATAAATTATACATAACGCCAACTACATTTAAAAATTCAATACAATTACTGTATTCAATACTTCTACATAAGGAGATAATTCGAAAACAGATTTTTCTAATTTAATTACAATAATCAATGGGCTTGTAAACCTTGAAAAAAAATTTATCGCGCTAATTTAGCACCACATTGTGCAAAGGCCAAAAAAATAATAATGACAAAAAGTAATACATTTTTCAGTTTAATGATTTTGCAATTTCACGCGTACTAAACAAGCATTAAAAGTTCTTTTGTTTTTTATTGTGTTCGCGATTGGCGTTTTACGACACATTTTAATTAAACGAAAGTGTTATTTGTCGCAATTAACACTTAATAATTCGATGTAAAAAAAAAAAGAATTTGTGAAAACTAAAACTCTAAGAGACATTTTTTTCAGGTTACAACAAAACGGTTAAAAAACATATTCGACACAAAAATTTTCGAAAGACCGTGCCACCAAACACCAAATTGTCACGTACAAAATCAAAAACATAAAATATTCCCCGCCTACTTATCGTTATTATTATTTCCTCATAAAGTTATAACGGTAATACAAATTTCTGTAACAATAACCGTACGTTTTCAGTTTGGCACATATTTATTAGTTCTACTTTTTAACTCTAGGCTACAATCCATAAGATTCTGAAACACCTATACATTTACCCTATAATCGTTAATATAGATTTCTAGAATAACTATGTTTTTAGGCACTTACTGAAGAAACAATGTTTTTAGGTAAAGTTACTTACCACATCGTCTTTGCTGTCACATTCGCAAAATAAATTACTCAACGAAGGCGGGTGCGTTTCCGGAAGCATTCGAATAAACTCAACCCCAACACCTTGCTGCAACAAAATAAAAAAAAATCTGCAAAATCTATTCCAGTTTTTTTTTGTTAAAGCTACAATAGAAGTACTCTCTCAAAGCATTTGTTTTTTCTCGGTTCAAATCTGTATTAAGAAATTTCGTTTTGCCAAGACGTACAAACCAGCCCTTAACGTCATAGCCTTTTAGGACAAGTTTAGGACCTTTGACAGGATCACTAACTCAACTATCCACGTTTTGCCCCAAAAAGATAGAGTGCACTCAACAAGAAACACTATATTTTGTGCAAAACTGTAGATAGTCCATCTGAGCATGGCATGCTTAGTTTAGAACGCAAAATTTCACCATGTTTTTTAAATTTTGGTTATCGCAGAGTTTATTCAAAAGACGGCTGCCAGGACCTTAAAAAAGTTGATTCGAACCAAAATTGGTACCAGAATTGGCGCTCTAAATATAAAAATCGGAAGATGGCGCTGTTCGATTATTAACCAAAACGAAATATTTTAGAGATCAAAATTTAATGAGAATTTTATGTTTTAGATTAAAGAAAAATTCTGAAGTCCCAAAGCAAAAACGTTCATCAAAATTTCCAGAAAGTAGTCGATTTTTCCAGTCTCGCCGTTTATGCCCAAAAAAATATTTCCAATATTTCCAAGAACAGCTTGTCAATCAATTAATGACAAAACTCAATTTAATGCAAAATTCCTGCATTTCAAACTAAGCCATTTACTTAATTACAACGTAAAAACAGCATTTACCTTATCTTAACGACCCGTATAACGACCATGAATTACATTATTGTATACCAAAGTGCAATGTGTAATAATTTAACATAAAATTTATTTAAAAAAAAGGCACATTAAGCCACTCAAACAGATTAAGTCCTTGAACAAAAATTGTTAAAAACAATTTTTTTCAAACAAAAATTTGGTTGAACGCGGCCCAAAATAAATGAATTAATTAAGCACGGTTTACAATTCTATTTTTTATACGTGATACAATGCAAAATTATGATAACAGTAATTAAAGTTATATCGAAACCACGTCTAAATCATAGCCTACTTAAAAAAATTTGCGCGATGCATTTGATTAATAAAAGGTCAACCAGTTAACAGGTCAGTAGACCCGCGTGTCTAATAACTTTCATTTTTTTC
This sequence comes from Aquatica leii, assembly GCA_035610365.1. Classification (NCBI taxonomy): domain Eukaryota; kingdom Metazoa; phylum Arthropoda; class Insecta; order Coleoptera; family Lampyridae; genus Aquatica; species Aquatica leii. The sequence goes on along the minus strand of CM069438.1, from coordinate 50,662,278 downwards.
TATTTTAATTAATGCTTAAAAAGTAAAATTGCCGTTCAAAAAACGAGTTTTGACGTGCAAAACAGACGATTACGTAAGCCTTTTCCGCCTGCTTAATTAAAAACTTGTTTTGGACGCTTTTATTACAGCACATCGAAGGCTATTCATTTACCCAGTTGGTGTATCGATATGATTAACATCTGTGAAACACATTTGTTTGTGTGTGGTAAAAAAAACTAGGGCAAGTTTTTACACCACCATCCACGTATTTAATTACGCAGTTAATTAGAATAATTTCGTTTTTTTCTTTTGTTTAGGTAAAGTAGGCCATGACTCTACATACGCTAATTAATACAACAAGATGGCCGTATAAGGTAACAATTAAAATGTCGACTGTTTATTATTATATTAAAATATTTGACACGTGAGTGACTGTCGAAAGAAGGCACGTATTTAATTTGTTCTGGTAAAAAAGCAATTACCTGATGAACTTACGATCAATTTCGTTTAATGACGCCGTTTTCGCAATAATTAAAATTCTTTATTAAATATCCCCATAATTAAAAATTTGATCAACCCCCAAGGTCGAACTTTAACCTTTTCTCATTCACACTTTCGTTTCTATAATCCAATTTTTAAAAAAAAACAGATACGCAGGAACGTCCGCATAGTAGTCGATAATCCAAAAAGTTGAACGAACTATGTAATACTGATCCTTTTTGAGTCAACTCTTTAGTAATCGAGCTATTTATAGAATGTACAACATAAACAAAAAGATGCAAGAGATTACTTCACATAATACGTCATTGTTCCTATGTAGCACATTGTACGTACATTTGTGGTACATCTTACGTACGTACAGTGCACGTACACATAATATAAACAAAAAAATGTGTTTAGACTTACCTCGGCGACAGACTTCTTACTGTAATCATTGAGGAATTGTATCCAAACGTTGAGTAGCTCATTGACGATAACCAAATCATTATACAACCACTGAAAGACGTCGTTTACCCACAACACACTAATATTATCAGCTCCGGTACATTGAGGCGCCGGAAGAAACTTAGTCTTTCGCAAATCCGGTCCTGGAGATTGTCTAATCAAACGTTTCCGTACAGGAGGAGTTGGGGGCACGTATCCACCACCGGCACCGCCACTTTTACTCAAACCACTTTTCAAAGCACTGACCTTTTTCGCATCGATCACGTCGACAGGAGTAGTCACTTTTTCACTTGTTTTTTCGACGTGGGCCTTTTCGTTCGTTTTTTCGTTCGGTTTTTCTTTAACTAAGAATTTGGAATACAACAACTTGCCGAGCCAAAGTAAGAATAGAGCTGCAAGGGTCCAACCAAATATGAACATCGCGAGGGTGTCCATCGTTTTATCGTTCGTTCCGTCGAAAGTACAAATTAAATCATCTACAGACTCTGCCCAGTCTCTATCCATGACAACTCCATTCTGGATTGAGTCACTATCTTCATGCTTTTCTCGATGTTCTTTCGAATTTTTTTATTACGCCTGTAACAAAATACGTGCGTTAGAAAAAGACGGTGCATTATATTCATGTTTAAATTTTGTCGAGAGTATGTGCACCAAAAATAAGTTCTCCCAGATCGTTACTTATAAATATCTCTCTGCTCTAATTTTCAAGCAGGTATGTAACTTTAACATAGTTTGTCGAATAACAAACGTTCGCCACTCAATTATTCCTCATTTACCACAATTCTTGCGCGCTATAAATAAAAAAAAAGCTTGGCCTCCAAATTTTCACGGACAAATAAACAACCGAAAAAAAGCGTTCATGCCAAACGCTTTTGAGGTTATACCTACTAGTACGCGTTGCTAAATAACATTATAAAACCGATTCTTTTATTGTTTTTGAAGACAAAAATAATTTTCAGCGAGGAATAAAACTGACAGCTGGCCTCGAACCTACACAAATTAGTTGTAAAATAGTTCCGCATTTAGAATGAGGAAGTTTGAGAAACGGTCCTTCTATCCGGATTTGATTACGCTTAGTATTCGGATTTATGAAACAACAAAATATGTTGAATCCGTTAGAATACTCTTTTTAATCAACGGTTCTTATTGTTTAGTAAACCGTGAAATAAGAACGGTTATTTTATAAACGAAACAAACTCGCTTATGAATCATTTGTTAATGTACCAACTTATTGAAACTTTTTGGCACATTAGAAGATGATCTAATTACAGAAAAGCAAACTGAGCAAATACAACGTAAACAACAGACTTTGTAGATGAACAATTTAGAGAAGTTCGTGATTTAAAAATCTGTTAAAGCATACTAATTTATTTTTCAAAAAAGTTTGAGGCGTCTAAAACGGGATCATTAAAATCATAGACGAAGAACAAAGTATTTTATCATGACCAACTAAAGATAAGTAAGTAATTGACTCATTGCGTGTAAATGGCGAAATTTTATTTGAGAGTAATGAGTAATCGTGACTCAAATTCTCACTAATATAATACAAGTAAAAAAAGATTACTTATTGTCTTAGCTCAAATAAAGTATCTATGGGATTTATTAAAAACAAGAAAAAATTAATAAAGAAGCAAAATCTTAATTTAGAACAAAAACTTCAAATAGAATTTTAAAAAATGCAGAAAAAGTATTGATTTAAATGACCTAGTTAAAATTAATTAAGTCAGTAATCGGTAGTTCGTGTAATTATTTAATTTTGACACAAACTCGTAAACACAGAAAATTATTTATTTTGAGTTTTATAAATTAAAATCAAAAGCTATGTTAAAAAAACTACAATAAATTATGTTACAAAACGCCAAATTTTGTCAAGTACCGCCTACTTCAGACACTGAAAACATTAATTAATTAAATTAAAAAAAAAACTATTAAAAAATGTATTATTAAGATCGATGTGTAAAAATATAAAATATGAAAAACAAGAATCTGTCAAGCATTCATTATTAGAAACAAAAAAAATAAATTAAAACAAAAAATAGCCTACTCGATAGGCAAACAGTAGCAAGTTGTTTTCAAATTTTTTGAAAAATATTTAAGTAGGAGAAAATAGTAGTGCCTAAATAACAAAAATTAGACTAAAAAATGACTATAAAAACAGTTCAGATTAAAAATAAAAAGCCTGCGAGGCATAGCCTACTGTAAATTAGTTTCAGTTTTTTTTTAATTCTTAAACCAAAATTACTTTATTAGAAACAAAACGTCCCTATTAGAAAAAGTAATACGAAATGTGTTTGAATTACAAAAAAATTAAATTTTAACATAAAAAAAATAGCCTACTTGAAGGACAAATAGTAGCACGTTAGTTTTAAGTTTTTTGGAAAATATTTAAACAACAAAAAACAGTATTAGTAAAATAATAAAAATTAGATTATAAAAAATTTCTATAAAAACAGTTCAGATCAAAAATGAAGAGCCCATGAGACATAGCCTACTGTAAATTAGTTTCAGTTTTTTAAAAAAAAATCTCAAACCAAAACCACTTTACTAGAAACAAAGTGTAGACTAAAAAATTGAATACTAAATGTGTTTGAATTTCAAAAAAATTGAATTTCAACAAAAAAAATAGCCTACTTGAAAAAACACCAGTAGCACGTTAGTTTTATTATTTTTGGAAAATATCTAAGTAGCAAAAAACAGTATTGTCTAAATAATAAAAATTAGATTAAAAAAATTACTATAAAAACAGTTCAGATCAAAAAACAGAACCCTTGATGCAGCCTACTTGATGGACAAATAGTAGCACGTTAGTTTGTTAAAAATATTTAAACAGCAAAAACAGTGTATACCTATTGCCAAAATAATAAATATTTTTTAAAAAGATTCTTAAACCAAAACCACTTTATTAGAAACAAAAAGTAGACTAATAAATTAAATTCAAGACGTGTTTCAATTACAAAAAAATTATTTTAACAAAAAAAAATAGCCTACTTGAAGGACAAACAGTAGCACGTTAGTTTTAAGTTTTTTGGAAAATATTCAAACAACAAAAAACAGTATTCCTAAAATAATAAAAAATAGATTAAAAAAAATTAGTATAAAAACAAGTTAGATCAAAAATGAAGAGCCCATAAGGCATAGCCTACTGTAAATTAGTTTCAGCTTTTTTTAAAAAAATCTCAAACCAAAACCACTTTACTAGAAACAAAACGTAGACTAAAAAATTTAATACTAAATGTGTTTGAATTACAAAAAAATTGAATTTCAACAAAAAAAAATAGCCTACTTGAAGAAACACCAGTAGCACGTTAGTTTTAACATTTTTGGAAAACATCTAAGTAGCAAAAAACAGTATTGTCTAAATGATAAAAATTAGATTAAAAAAATTACTATAAAAACAGTTCAGATCAAAAAAAAACCTTGATGCAGCCTACTTGATGAACAAATTGTAGCACGTTAGTTTTAGGTTTTTGAAAATATTTAAACAGCAAAGACAGTATATATTGCTAAAATAATAATTTTTTTTAAATTCTTAAAGAAAAATCACTTTATTAGAAACAAAACGTAGACTAATAAATTAAATACAAGATGTGTTTCAATTACAAAAAAATTAAATTTTAACATATAAAAAATAGCCTACTTGAAGGACAAACAGTAGCACGTTAGTTTTAACATTTTTGGAAAATATTTAAGCAGCAAAAAACAGTATTGCTAAAATAATAAAAATTAGATTAAAAAAAATTACTATAAAAACAATTCAGATCAAAAATGAAGAGCCCATGAGGCATAGCCTACTGTAAATTAGTTTCAGCTTTTTTAAAAAAAATCTCAAACCAAAACCACTTTACTAGAAACAAAGCGTAGACTAAAAAATTGAATACTAAATGTGTTTGAATTACAAAAAAATTGAATTTCAGCAAAAAAAATAGCCTACTTGAAGAAACACCAGTAGCACGTTAGTTTTAACATTTTTGGAAAACATCTAAGTAGCAAAAAACAGTATTGTCTAAATGATAAAAATTAGATTAAAAAAATTACTATAAAAACAGTTCAGATCAAAAAAAAGAACCCTTGATGCAGCCTACTTGATGGACAAATAGTAGCACGTTAGTTTTTCGAAAATATTTAAACAGCAAAAACAGTGTATACCTAATGCCAAAAAAATGAATATTTTTTAAAAAGATTCTTAAACCAAAACCACTTCATTAGAAACAAAACGTAGACTAATAAATTAAATACAAGATGTGTTTCAATTACAAAAAAAAAAATTTATAAAATAGCCTACTTGAAAGACAAACAGTAACACGTTAGTTTCAAGTTTTTTGGAAAATATTTAAGCAGCAAAAAACAGTATTGCTAAACTAATAAAAATTAGATTAAAAAAAAATTACTATAAAAACAGTTCAGATCAAAAAAAAAAAACCTTGATGCAGCCTACTTGATGGACAAATTGTAGCACGTTAGTTTTTTGAAAATATTTAAACAGCAAAAACAGTGTATACCTATTGCCAAAATAATAAATATTTTTTAAAAAGATTCTTAAACCAAAACCACTTTAGTAGAAACAAAACGTAGACTAATAAATTAAATACAAGATGTGTTTCAATTACAAAAAAAAAATTTATAAAATAGCCTACTTGAAAGACAAACAGTAACACGTTAGTTTCAAGTTTTTTGGAAAATATTTAAGCAGCAAAAAACAGTATTGCTAAACTAATAAAAATTAGATTAAAAAAAAATTACTATAAAAACAGTTCAGATCAAAAAAAAAAAAACCTTGATGCAGCCTACTTGATGGACAAATTGTAGCACGTTAGTTTTTTGAAAATATTTAAACAGCAAAAACAGTGTATACCTATTGCCAAAATAATAAATATTTTTTAAAAAGATTCTTAAACCAAAACCACTTTAGTAGAAACAAAACGTAGACTAATAAATTAAATACAAGATGTGTTTCAATTACAAAAAAAAAATTTATAAAATAGCCTACTTGAAAGACAAACAGTAACACGTTAGTTTCAAGTTTTTTGGAAAATATTTAAGCAGCAAAAAACAGTATTGCTAAACTAATAAAAATTAGATTAAAAAAAAATTACTATAAAAACAGTTCAGATCAAAAAAAAAAAAACCTTGATGCAGCCTACTTGATGGACAAATTGTAGCACGTTAGTTTTTTGAAAATATTTAAACAGCAAAAACAGTGTATACCTATTGCCAAAATAATAAATATTTTTTAAAAAGATTCTTAAACAAAAATCACTTTATTAGAAACAAAACGTAGACTAATAAATTAAATGCAAGATGTGTTTCAATTACAAAAAAATTAAATTTTAACAAAAAAATAGCCTACTTGAAAGCCAAACAGTAGCACGTTAGTTTTAGGTTTTTTGGAAAATATTTAAGCAGCAAAAAACAGTATTGTCTAAATGATAAAAATTAGATTAAAAAAATTACTATAAAAACAGTTCAGATCAAAAAAAAAAAAACCTTGATGCAGCCTACTTGATGAACAAATTGTAGCACGTTAGTTTTAGGTATTTTTAAAATATTTAAACAGCAAAAACAGTATATATTGCCAAAAGAATATTTTTTTTTAAATTCTTAAACAAAAATTACTTTATTAGAAACAAACCGTAGACTAATAAATTAAATACAAGATGTGTTTCAAATACAAAAAAAATAAATTTTAACAAAAAAAAATAGCCTACTTGAAGGACACACAGTAGCATGTGAGTTTCAAGTTTGTTTGGAAAATATTTAGGCAGCAAAAAACAGTATTGCTAAACTAATAAAAATTAGATTAAAAAAAAATTACTATAAAAACAGTTCAGATCAAAAAAAAAACCTTGATGCAGCCTACTTGATGGACAAATTGTAGCACGTTAGTTTTTTGAAAATATTTAAACAGCAAAAACAGTGTATACCTATTGCCAAATAATAAATATTTTTTAAAAAGATTCTTAAACCAAAACCACTTCATTAGAAACAAAACGTAGACTAATAAATTAAATACAAGATGTGTTTGAATTACAAAAAAATTAAATTTCAACAAAAAAATTGCCTACTTGAAGAAACACCAGTAGCACGTTAGTTTTAACATTTTTGGAAAACATCTAAGTAGCAAAAAACAGTATTGTCTAAATGATAAAAATTAGCTTAAAAAAAATTACTATAAAAACAAAAAAAGATCCCTTGATGCAGCCTACTTGATGGGCAAATTGTAGCACGTTAGTTTCAAGTTTTTTGAAAATATTTAAACAGCAAAAACAGTATATATTGGCAACATAATATTTTTTTTATTCTTAAACAAAAATCACTTTATCAGAAACAAAACGTAGACTAATAAATTAAATACAAGATGTGTTTTAATTACAAAAAAATTAAATTTTAACAAAAAAATAGCCTACTTGAAAGCCAAACAGTAGCACGTTAGTTTTAGGTTTTTTGGAAAATATTTAAGCAGCAAAAAACAGTATTGTCTAAATGATAAAAATTAGATTAAAAAAATTACTATAAAAACAAAAAAAAGAACCTTTGATGCAACCTACTTGATGGGCAAATTGTAGCACGTTAGTTTCAAGTTTTTTTGAAAATATTTAAACAGCAAAAACAGTATATATTGGCAACATAATATTTTTTTTATTCTTAAACAAAAATTACTTTATTAGAAACAAAACGTAGACTAATAAATTAAATACAAGATGTTTTTCAATTACAAAAAACTAAATTTTAACATTAAAAAAATAGCCTACTTGAAGGACAAACAGTAACACGTTAGTTTTAAGTTTTTTTGGAAAATATTTAAACAACAAAAAACAGTATTGGTAAAATAATAAAAATTAGATTAAAAAAAAAATACTATAAAAACAATTTAGATCAGAAATGAAGAGCCCATGACTACTGTAAATTAGTTTCAACTTTTTTAAAAAAAATCTCAAACCACAACCACTTTACTAGAAACAAAGCGTAGACTAAAAAATTGAATACTAAATGTGTTTGAATTACAAAAAAAAATTCAACTAAAAAATAGCCTACTTGAAGAAACACCAGTAGCACGTTAGTTTTAACATTTTTGGAAAACATCTAAGTAGCAAAAAACAGTATTGTCCAAATGATAAAAATTAAATTAAATAAATTACTATAAAAACAGTTCAAATCAACAAAAAAAAAACCTTGATGCAGCCTACTTGATGGACAAATTGTAGCACGATAGTTTCAGTATTTTTTTAAATATTTAAACAGCAAAAATAGTATATATTGCCAAAATAATATTTTTTTTAAATTCTTAAACAAAAATTACTTTATTAGAAACAAACCGTAGACTAATAAATTAAATACAAGATGTGTTTCAAATACAAAAAAAAAAAATTTTAACAAAAAAAATAGCCTACTTAAAGGACAAACAGTAGCACGTTACTTTTAAGTTTTTTGGAAATTATTTAAACAACAAAAAACAGTATTGCTAAAATAATAAAAATTAGATTTAAAAAAAATTACTATTAAAACAAATCAGAACAAAAATAAAGAGCCCATAAGGCATAGCCTACTGTAAATTAGTTTCAGTTTTTTTTAAAAAAATCTCAAACAAAAACCACTTTAATAGAAACAAAGCGTAGACTAAAAAATTGAATACTAAATGTGTTTGAATTACAAAAAAATTAAATTTCAACAAAAAAATAGCCTACTTGAAGGAGCACCAGTAGCACGTTAGTTTCAACATTTTTGGAAAACATCTAAGTAGCAAAAAACAGTATTGTCTAAATGATAAAAATTAGATTAAAAAAATTACTATAAAAGCAGTTCAGATCAAAAAAAAAAGAACCCTTCATGCAGCCTACTTAATGGACAAATAGTAGCACGTTAGTTTCAAGTTTTTTGAAAATATTTAAACAGCAAAAACAGTATATATTGGCAACATAATATTTTTTTTATTCTTAAACAAAAATTACTTTATTAGAAACAAAACGTAGACTAATAAATTAAATACAAGATGTGTTTCAATTACAAAAAAATTAAATTTTAATAAAAAAAATAGCCTACTTGAAGGACAAACAGTAACACGTTAGTTTCAAGTTTTTTGGAAAATATTTAAGCAGCAAAAAACAGTATTGCTAAAATAATAAAAATTAGATTTAAAAAAAATTACTATAAAAACAATTCAGATCAAAAATGAAGAGCCCATGAGGCATAGCCTACTGTAAATTAATTTCAGGTTTTTAAAAAAAAATCTTAAACCAAAACCACTTTACTAGAAACAAAGCGTAGACTAAAAAATTGAATACTAAATGTGTTTGAATTACAAAAAAATTAAATTTCAACAAAAAAATAGCCTACTTGAAGAAACACCAGTAGCACGTTAGTTTTAACATTTTTGGAAAACATCTAAGTAGCAAAAAACAGTATTGTCTAAATGATAAAAATTATATTAAAAAAATTACTATAAAAACAAAAAAAAGAACCCTTGATGCAGCCTACTTGATGGACATATTGTAGCACGATAGTTTCAGTTTTTTTTTAAATATTTAAACAGCAAAAACAGTATATATTGCCAAAATAATATTTTTTTTAAATTCTTAAACAAAAATCACTTTATTAGAAACAAAACGTAGACTAATAAATTAAATACAAGGTGTGTTTCAATTACAAAAAAATTAAATTTTACTAAAAAAATAGCCTACTTGAAGGAAAAACAGTAACACGTTAGTTTCAAGTTTTTTGGAAAATATTTAAGCAGCAAAAAACAGTATTGCTAAAATAATAAAAATTAGATTTAAAAAAAATTACTATAAAAACAATTCAGATCAAAAATGTAAAACCTATGAGGCATAGCCTATTGTAAATTAGTTTCAGCTTTTTTTAAAAAAAATCTCAAACCTAAACCACTTTACTAGAAACAAAGCGTAGACTAAAAATTGAATACTAAATGTGTTTGAATTACAAAAAAAAAATTTAACAAAAAAAAATAGCCTACTTGAAGAAACACCAGTAGCACGTTAGTTTTAACATTTTTGGAAGACATCTAAATAGCAAAAAAACAGTATTGTCTAAATGATAAAAATTAGATTAAAAAAATTACTATAAAAACAAAAAAAAGAACCCTTGATGCAGCCTACTTGATGGACAAATAGTAGCACGTAAGTTTTTTGAAAATATTTAAACAGCAAAAACCGTGTATACCTATTGCCAAAATAATAAATATTTTTTATAAAGTTTATTAAACCAAAACCACTTTATTAGAAACAAAACGTAGACTAATAAATTAAATACAAGACGTGTTTCAATTACAAAAAAATTAAATTTTAACAAAAAAAATAGCCTACTTGAAGGACAAACAGTAACACGTTAGTTTCAAGTTTTTTGAAAAATATTTAAACAACAAAAGATAGTATTGCTAAAATAATAAAAATTAGATTAAAAAAAATTCCTATAAAAACAGTTCAGATCAAAAATGAAGAGCCCATGAGGCATAGCCTACTGTAAATTAGTTTCAGTTTTTAAAAAAAAAATCTCAAACCAAAACCACTTTACTAGAAACAAAGCGTAGACTAAAAAATTGAATACTAAATGTGTTTGAATTACAAAAAAATTAAATTTCAACAAAAAAATAGCCTACTTGAAGAAACACCAGTAGCACGTTAGTTTTAACATTTTTGGAAAACATCTAAGTAGCAAAAAACAGTCTTGTCTAAATAATACGACTTATAATAAAAAAATGACTACAAAAACAGTTCAGATCAAAAAACTGTGAAGCATAGCCTACAGTAAATTAATTTTCGTGTTTTTAAAAAAATTTTAAACAAAAACCAATTTATTAGAAACAATGCTTAGATTAAAAGATTAAATATAAAATGTGTGACAAAAATATAAAAAATACAATAGACTGTCAGGCATAGCGTACCTCGTAGCCTACTGTAAATTAGTTTTAATTTTTCGGAAAAATACCTAAACAAAAACAACTCTATAAAACACAAGACGTAGAAAAAAATTAAAATTGATTGCAAAACATGTTTAAATGTTAAAAAATTAAACTTTAAAAAATAGCCTACTTGATGGACAATGTTATTTCAAAGCTTTTTGGAAAATATTTAATTTGCAAAAACAGTATTACCAAAATATTAAAAATTAGATTAAAAAAGGGTTATAAAAACAGTTCAGATCAAATGTGAAGAGACTGTAAAGCATAGCCTACTGGAAATTAGTTTCAGTTTTTTTTTAATTTTTGAAAAAAAAACAATTAAAAAAATTGAATACAAAACATGTTTAAACTACCAAAAAGTTAAACTATAACAGTGTTGACAAATTAATACAAATTACATTAAAAAATGACTAAGAAAACAGTTCAGATCAAAAGTCAAGACACCGTGAGGCATAGCCTACTGTTAATTTATTTTTCGTTTTTTTTTTTAATTTTTAAACAAAAACTAATTTTTTAGAAACAAGGCTTAGATTAAAAAATTAAATATAAAATGTGTTTAAATGACAAAAATATAAAAAATTCAATAGGCTGTCAGGCATATCGTACCTCGTAGCCTACTGTAAATTAGTTTTAATGTTTTGAAAAAATACCTAAACAAAAACAGCTCTATAAAAAACAAGACGTAGAAATAAAATGTAATTGAATGCAAAACATGTTTAAATGTTAAAAAATTAAACTTTAAAAAAATAGCCTACTTGATAGACAGTGTTATTTCAAAGTTTTTTGGAAAATATTTATTAGCAAAAACAGTATTACCAAAATAATAAAAATTAGATTAAAAAAAGTATTATAAAAACAGTTCAGACCAAAAGTGAAGAGACTGTAAAGCGTAGCCTACTGGAAATTAGTTTCCGTTTTTTTAAATTTTTGAAAAAAAGCACTTTAAAAAAAATGTAATACAAAACATGTTTAAATTACCAAAAAGTTAGACTATAACAGTGTTGCTAAATTAATAAAAATTACATTAGAAAATGACTAAGAAAACAGTTCAGATCAAAAGTCAAGAGACCGTGAGGCATAGCCTACTGTAAATTAGTTTTCGTTTTTTTTTAAAATTCTTAAACAAAAACCAATTTATTAGAAACAAGGCTTAGATTAAAAAATTAAATATAAAATGTGTTTAAATGACAAAAATATAAAAAATTCAATAGACTGTCAGGCATAGCGTACCTCGTAGCCTACTGTAAATTAGTTTTAATTTTTTGAAAAAATACCTAAACAAAAACAACTTTATAAAAAACAAGACTTAGAAAAAAAAATGTAATTGAATGCAAAACATGTTTAAATGTTAAAAAATTAAACGTTAAAAAATAGCCTACTTGATGAATAATGTTATTTCAAAGCTTTTTGGAAAATATTTAATTAGCAATAACAGTATTACTAAAGCAATAAAAACTAGATTAAAAAATAGTTATAAAAACAGTTCAGACCAAAAGTGAAGAGACTGTAAAGCATAGCCTACTGGAAGTTAGTATCCGTTTTTTTTAATTAAAAAAAAAACACTTACAAAAATGGAATACAAAACATGTTTAAACTACTAAAAAGTTAAACTTTAACAGTGCTGCCAAATTAATAAAAATTACATTAAAAAATGACTATGAAAACAGTTCACATCAAAAGTGAAGAGACTGTGAAGCATAGCCTACTGTAAATTAGTTTTCGTTTTTTTTAAATTCTTAAACAAAAACCAATTTATTAGAAACAAGGCTTAGATTAAAAAATTAAATATAAAATGTGTTTAAATGACAAAAATATAAAAAATTCAACAGACTGTCAGGCATAGCGTACCTCGTAGCCTACTTTAAATTAGTTTTACTTTTTTGAAAAAATACCTAAACAAAAACAACTTTATAAAAAACAAGACGTAGAAAAAAAATATAATTGAATGCAAAACATGTTTAAATGTTAAAAAATTAAACGTTAAAAAAATAGCCTACTTGATGGACAATGTTATTTCAAAGCTTTTTGGAAAATATTTAATTAGCAAAAACAGTATTACCAAAATAATAAAAATTAGATTAAAAAATGGTTATAAAAACAGTTCAGACCAAAAGTGAAGAGGCTGTAAAGCATAGCCTACTGGAAATTAGTTTCCGTTTTTTTTTTAATTTTTGGAAAAAAAACACTAAAAAAAATTGAATACAAAACATGTTTTAATTACCAAAAAGTTAAACCATAACAGTGTTGCTAAATTAATAAAAATTACATTAAAAAATGACTAAGAAAACAGTTCAGATCAAATGTCAAGAGACTGTGCGGCATAGCCTACTGTAAATTACTTTTCGTTTTTTTTTAATTCTTAAACAAAATCGAATTTATAAGAAACAAGGCTTAGATTAAAAAATTAAATATAAAATGTGTTTAAATGACAAAAACATAAAAAACTCAATAGACTGTCAGGCATAGCGTACCTCTCGTAGCCTACTATAAATAAGTTTTAATTTTTTGAAAAAATACCTAAACAAAAAAAAACTATAAAAAACAAGACGTAGAAAAAAATGTAATTAAATGGAAAACATGTTTAAATGTTAAAAAATTAAACGTTAAAAAAATAGCCTACTTGATGGACAATGTTATTTCAAAGCTTTTTGGAAAATATTTAATTAGCAAAAACAGTATTACCAAAATAATAAAAATTAGATTAAAAAATTTTTATAAGAACAGTTCAGACCAAAAATGAAGAGACTGTAAAGCATAGCCTACTCGAAATTAGTTTACGTTTTTTTTAAATTGTTGAAAAAAAAACTTAAAAAAATGGAATACAAAACACGAGACAAAACATGTTTAAACTACCAAAAAGTTAAACTATAACAGTGTTGCCAAATTAATAACAATTACATTAAAAATTACTAAGAAAACAGTTCAGATCAAATGTCAAGAGACTGTGCGGCATAGCCTACTGTAAATTACTTTTCGTTTTTTTTTAATTCTTAAACAAAATCGAATTTATAAGAAACAAGGCTTAGACTAAAAAATTAAATATAAAATGTGTTTAAATGACAAAAATATAAAAAAAATGCAATACACTGTCAGCCATAGCGTACCTCGTAGCCTACTGTAAATTAGTTTTAATTTTTTGAAAAAATACCTAAACAAAAACAACTTTATGAAAAACAAGACGTAGAAAAAAAAAGTAATTGAATGCAAAATATGTTTAAATATTAAAAAATTAAACGTTAAAAAATAGCCTACTTGATGGACAATGTTATATCAAAGCTTTTTGGAAAATATTTAATTAGCAAAAACAGTATTACCAAAATAATAAAAATTAGATTAAAAAATGGTTATAAAAACAGTTCAGACCAAAAGTGAAGAGGTAAAGCATAGCCTACTGGAAATTAGTTTCCTTTTTTTTTAAATTTTTCAAAAAAAAAACCACTTAAAAAAATGGAATACAAAACATGTTTAAGCTACCAAAAAGTTAAAGTATAGCAGTGTTGCCAAATTAATAAAAATTACATTAAAAAATGACTAAGAAAACAGTTCAGATCAAAAGTCAAGAGACCGTGAGGCATAGCCTACTGTAAATTAGTTTTCGTTTTTTTTTTAATTCTTAAACAAAAACCAATTTATTAGAATCAAGGCTTAGATTAAAAAATTAAATATAAAATGTGTTTAAATGACAAAAATATAAAAAATTTAATAGAATGTCAGGCATAGCGTACCTCGTAGCTTACTGTAAATTAGTTTTAATTTTTTGAAAAAATACCTAAACAAAAACAACTCTATAAAAAACAAGACGTAGAAAAAAAAATGTAATTGAATGCAAAACATGTTTGAATGTCAAAAAATTAAACGTTAAAAAATAGCCTACTTGATGAACAATGTTATTTCAAAGCTTTTTGGAAAATATTTAATTAGCAAAAACAGTATTACCAAAATAATAAAAATTATATTAAAAAATGGTTACAAAAACAGTTCAGATCAAAAGTGAAAAGACCGTAAAGCATAGCCTACTGGAAATTAGTTTCCGTTCTTTTTAATTTTTGAAAAAAAAAACACTTAAAAAAATTGAATATAAAACATGTTTAAATTACCAAAAAGTTAAACTATAACAGTGTTGCCAAATTAATAAAAATTACATTAAAAAATGACTAAGAAAACAGTTCAGATCAAAAGTCAAGAGACCGTGAGGCATAGCCTACTGTAAATTAGTTTTCGTTTTTTTTAAATTCTTAAACAAAAACCAATTTATTAGAAACAAGGCTTAGATTAAAAAATTAAATATAAAATGTGTTTAAATGACAAAAATATAAAAAATTCAATAGACTGTCAGGCATAGCGTACCTCGTAGCCTACTGTAAATTAGTTTTAATTTTTTGAAAAAATACTTAAACAAAAACAACTCTATAAAGAACAAGACGTAAAAAAATGTAATTGAATGCAAAACATGTTTAAATGTTAAAAAATTAAACGTTAAAAAATTAATCGTTAAAAAATAGCCTACTTGATGGACAATGTTATTTCAAAGCTTTTTGGAAAATATTTAATTAGCAAAAACAGTATTACCAAAATAATAAAAAGTAGATTAAAAAATGGTTACAAAAACAGTTCAGGCAAAAGTGAAGAGACTGTAAAGCATAGCCTACTCGAAATTAGTTTCCGGTTTTTTTTTAAATTTTTGAAAAAAAAACCACTTTAAAAAAAATTGAATACAAAACATGTTTACATTACCAAAAAGTTAAACTATAACAGTGTTGCTAAATTAATAAAAATTACATAAAAAAATGACTATGAAAACAGTTCAGATCAAAAGTCAAGAGACTGTGAGGCATAGCCTACTGTAAATTAGTTTTCGATTTTTTTAAATTCTTAAACAAAAACCAATTTATTAGAAACAAGACTTAGATGAAAAAATTAAATATAAAATGTGTTTAAATGACAAAAATATAAAAAAATTCAATAGGCTGTCAGGAATATCGTAACTCGTAGCCTACTGTAAATTAGTTTTAATTTTTTGAAAAAATACCTAAACAAAAACTACTCTTTAAAAAACAAGACGTAGAATAAAAATGTAATTGAATGCAAAACATGTTTAAATGTTAAAAAATTAAACGTTAAAAAATAGCCTACTTGATGGACAATGTTATTTCAAAACTTTTTGAAAAATATTTAATTAGCAAAAGCAGTATTATCAAAATAATAAAAATTAGATTAAAAAATGGTTATAAAAACAGTTCAGACCAAAAGTGAGGAGACTGTAAAGCATAGCCTACTGGAAATTAGTTTGTTCTTTTTAAATTTTTGAAAAAACACACTTTAAAATTAATTGAATTCAAAACATGTTTAAATTACGAAAAAGTTAAACTATAACAGTGTTGACAAATTAATAAAAATTATATTAAAAAATAACTATGAAAATGGTTCAGATCAAAAGTCAAGAGACTGTGAGGCATAGCCTACTGTAAATTACTTTTCGTTTTTTTTTTTAATTCTTAAACAAAAACCAATTTATTAGAAACAGTGCTTAGATTAAAAAATTAAATATAAAATGTGTTTAAATGACAAAAATATAAAAAATGCAATTCACTGTCAGGCATAGCGTACCTCGTAGCCTACTGTAAATTAGTTTTAATTTTTTGAAAAAATACCTAAACAAAAACAACTCTATAAAAAACAAGACGTAGAAAAAAAATGTAATTGAATGCAAAACATGTTTAAATGTTAAAAAATTAAACGTTAAAAAATAGCCTACTTGATGGACAATGTTATTTCAAAGCTTTTTGGAAAATATTTAATTAGCAAAAACAGTATTACCAAAATAATAAAAATTAGATTAAAAAATGGTTATAAAAACAGTTCAGACCAAAAGTGAAGAGACTGTAAAGCATAGCCTACTGGAAATTAGTTTCCGTTTTTTTTTAATTTTTGAAAAAAAACACTTTAAAAAAATTCAATACAAAACATGTTTACATTACCAAAAAGTTAAACTATAACAGTGTTGCCAAATTAATAAAAATTACATTAAAAAATGACTAAGAAAACAGTTCAGAGCGAAAGTCAAGAGACCGTGAGGCATAGCCTACTGTAAATTAAATTTCGTTTTTTTTTTAATTCTTAAACAAAAACCAATTTATTAGAAACAAGGCGTAGATTTAAAAATTGCTTATAAAATGTGTTTAAATTACAAAAAAAAATTAACTGAACAAAAAATAGCCTACTTGATGAGCAAACAGTAGTACGTTATCTACAAAATTTTTGGAAAATATGTAAATAGCAAAAAACCGTATTGTTAAAATAATAAAAAGTAGATTAGAAAAATGATTATAAAAACAGTTCAGATCAAAAATTAAAAAACTGTGAAGCATAGCCTACAGTAAATAAATTTTCGTATATTTCAAAAATTCTTAAACAAAAACCAATTTATTAGAAACAAGGCTTAGATTAAAAAATTAAATATAAAATGTGTTCAAATCATAAAAATATAAGAAATTTAATAGACTGTCAGGCATAGCGTACCTCATAGCCTACTGTAAATTAGTTTTA
The DNA here is from genome assembly GCA_035610365.1 of Aquatica leii. Taxonomy (NCBI): domain Eukaryota; kingdom Metazoa; phylum Arthropoda; class Insecta; order Coleoptera; family Lampyridae; genus Aquatica; species Aquatica leii. The sequence goes on along the minus strand of CM069438.1, from coordinate 50,644,895 downwards.
ATTTTTTGAAAAAATACTTAAACAAAAACAGCTCTATAAAAAACAAGACGTAGAAAAAAAATGTAATTGAATGCAAAACATGTTTAAATGTTAAAAAATTAAACGTTAAAAAATAGCCTACTTGATGGACAATGTTATTTCAAAGCTTTTTGGAAAATATTTAATTAGCAAAAACAGTATTACCAAAATAATAAAAATTAGATTAAAAAATTATTATAAAAACAGTTCAGACCAAAAGTGAAGAGACTGTAAAGCATAGCCTACTCGAAATTAGTTTCCGTTTTTTTTTAAATTTAAAAAAAAACCATTTACAAAAATTGAATACAAAACATGTTTAAACTACCAAAAAGTTAAACCATAACAGTGTTGCTAAATTAATAAAAATTACATTAAAAAATGGCTATGAAAATGGTTCAGATCAAAACGTAAGAAACTGTGAATTAATTTTTGTTTTTTTTTAATTCTTAAACAAAAACCCCTTTATTAGAAACAAGGCGTAGATTTAAAAATTGCTTATAAAATGTGTTTAAATTACAAAAAAATTAAATTTAACAAAAAATAGCTTACGTAGTACGTTATCTACAAAATTTTTGGAAAATATTTAATAGCAAAAAACCATATTAACAAAATAATAAAAACTAGATTAAAAAAATGTTTATAAAAACAGTTCAGATCAAAAGTGAAGAGGCTGTGATGGATAGCTTACTGTAAATTAGTTTTTGTTTGTTTTGATTGAAATCGTGAAGCATAGGCTACTGTATTTTCAGAAAAAAATTAAACAACAAAAACGGCATTTAAAACCAACAACTAGTTTTTTTAAAACCTGTTTAGGTGTGTAAACAAAAATATTCAAATTTACTTAAAAAATTTTAAAAACAAAGAAGTGGTTATTGAAAACTGGTAAAAAATCGAAATTTTCTGTCAAACATATGGCCTACTTCGATGAGTTCTTAAAACAATGATACTTACAGAACAGCTCCGAAATTAAAGTTCTTGGTAGCACTAAACGAAAATAGAACTCCAAAACTATTGCAAAAAACCAATGAAAAATATTTTGGAAAATGCACAATCGAGCAAAAAATTAATCACAACAAAACAATTGAGTAAATTAGAAACCGTGCGTACTACAATTACAATAAAAAAATACTACAATAAGACTACGATAAAGTAAAAAAAAAGTAAACAATGTAATAGAAATAAAGAGATCAATAAATGAGCGAAGTTATCATTCTATAAATAATGCGTGTCCGATATCAATTCAACATAATATTTGTAAAAAGTAAGAGTGATAACAAGAAAAAATCGAACGAGTTATGTAAAAACAAAGATACGGAAGATGACGTAGATCTGTCTTTACTAACAATAAAATATAAATAAAACAGCTTGAAATCTGAGGCTATGCCAAAATACCAAACGTTTGTCAAATTAGTACCAGCTCCAAAAACATCTTTTGAGGTATGACCGCTGATAACAGCACACGAACATCCTGTATATTCGCAAATTACAAACGTGACATCGAAAGGTTAAGTTATGACATAATGAAACAAAAACATAGCGAATATAACAATGACGAACGCTTGATCCACAAATTTAATTTCGTTATCGCGAAAAAAATCTCATAAATTTATAAAACAAAATTAATTATAATCCAATGGTGCGCCAACATTAATTTCGAAAGCACGTCCAACACGATTAAATATTCAAAAGACTTTTCCCCCGGAAGTCGTTCGAGAAAAATTTACATTTGTTATGAAAAGGTGAATGTAACTGAAGAATGTTTTCTTTGATCGATTTTTGAAAAAATTTTAATTTGTTCAAATTTTGGCATTGTTTGTCGATTTCATTTGTAATCGATTTGGGTGGGCGGCGGGGGTGTGGGTGTCAACTTACCTGTTTTTTGGCAACGACCATAAACAATCCCGATTAATACAGTGTGGTAAAAAATGAAAAAAAAATCAACAAACAACACCCTCACTTATGCGCTGCGGCGCAGTCACTGGGTCGCCATCGTTATTGTTAGCCTGTATATAGTTAGGTCGATACGAGTTCTTGCTTTTGCTTTCACGAATCCCCCCTCATTTTCAATTACTCTACATCAACGTACGAGGTCTCATTCGGAAATTTGACCTAATAGTTCTGCACGAAATTATTGTTGTAACTCACTATCTTTGCACTTTTATAAAAGAACACCAAAAACTATCTTTTTTATTGCTGAGAGACTATGGTTTTTTCCACTGTTTGTGCTGATTTAGTAGTATACTATTTTTTATTCATTTGTTTAAGAAACACAGTCAAAACAAAGTTCAAAATCTCAAAAAATCAATCAAATGTAGAAGGTTAAAACTGTAATGCAAAAAAAAACTTGTAAAATCAACAAGGCTGTGATTACGTTACGTTATTTAAAACAAAACCAATTAGCAAATAAAAAGTTAATAAATTTTCTATCGTACCCAATCAGCAAGGAAACGTTTTTTTTGTGTTTTAAAAACGTTACAGCGTTTTAAAATAGTTGAAATAAAAAATGTTTTTTAGAAAAATGTTTTTGTTACATTTTAAAAATATTTTATCTATTCATTGATACTACAATATTTTAAATATATAAGTTTAACTTTATTCATTGCCATTTGGCTTACAAATTTGGTCGTGTTGTCTATACATATATATTACATTTTCTTATCCCTTCTCCCTCCTTAACTTTTTCCTCCTGCTCCATACTTCCTCCATCCATTCCGCTCCTTTTCCGTTTTCATCTAAGATATCCACTGTTTTCATCACTTCTTCTCTTAGTTCCCTGCATTTCTTTCTCATGTGGTTAAGCCACGGTCTTCCGTTTCTTCTCCACATAGCCTGCACAACTTTTCTGGTTCTTCCTTCCAATATTTGTTCCCTAACTCCTCGTTGCCACATCTGAACCTTGCCACCATTTTTTTCCTTTTGTTGCTTTTAATCTCACTGTCTTTTAAATATTCCGGCACCCCTTCACCCTTGATATCTTTATAATTCCTATTATATCTGCTCTCTTTTATCTTTGTCCATCTTTCTTGTTTTTCGATGTCTCTATCTCTCCTTATTATTTCTTCTCTTGTCCCTACCCCCTCTTCTCTTAATCTCTCCACTTCTTCACTCGCGTACCCGTTTCTTTTGTAATACTCTTCTCTGCCCTCCTGCCCGTACTTCACTTTCCCTCCCTTTATCTCTTTCCAACATTCTTGCAGAATTTTGCAATCTGTTCTTTCCCTCATTTCTTCCTCGTATTTTATTGCTCTTTTTCCTGTCTCAATCCTTATTTTTTCTATCTGAACCTCCTCTCTCACAATATACCCCGGTGTATCTCTATCCAATCCTAACACCCATCTCCAGTATTTTTCCTGTAGCCCCTCTACCTCCCTCCACTCCTTCCAGCCACATATTTCCGCTCCATACATTACCACCCCCTTTATTAATTTTTCGAACAGCACTTTACTTTTTTTTATATCAATCTTGAAAATTCTTTCCCCCACACCCCATACTTGTCCTATTAGCCTGTTTCCTTTCTTCACCCTTTCCTTTATGTGTTCTACCTCTTTATTATCCTGTTTCATCGTGTAGCCCAGGTATGTAAATTCCTTCACTTGTTGCACTTTCTCATCACTCCATCTCCACTCCTCTCTTTTTCTTTTCCCCCCTCCTTTTCTAAATATCATTATCTTTGTTTTCTCCGTGTTTACTTCCATTTCTTTTTTTTTCATGTGTTTTTCCACCGTTTTCATCATCTCTTTCATTTCCTTTTCCTCCTTAGCCACCAGCACTATGTCATCCGCATACGCCAACGACCATACCTTAGCTTTCCCTACCACTATCCCTCCTGTCTGTTGTCCTCTCATTGTCTCTTCCAGATCCCCCGTATATACCGAGAACAGGCTTGGGCTCAGTGGACATCCCTGCCTCAACCCTCTCTTTGTTATGAATTTCTCACTCTCTTCCCCATTCACTTTAACCCTGCTTCTCGTTTCTTCGTATATTTCCTCTATTCTTTGTATTAATCTTTCATTGATTTTTTCTTTTCATATATTCCCACAGCTTTTCCCTATTCACTTTGTCAAAAGCAGCTTTTAGGTCTACGAATAGTGCTACCATTTTCCCTCTTTTTTTCTAGTTCTTTATTTGCTAAGTGTTTCATTATATATATGTTGTCTATCGCCCTTCTTCCTTTTCTGAATCCCGCTTGTCCGTCTGGTACCAAACTTCTTTCCTCTATTTCCTTCTGTAATCTTTCTTGCAGTATTGTCGCGTACAATTTGTATGCCGAGCTCAGTAATGTTACCCCTCTATAATTCTCGACTTTCTTTTTTTCGCCTTTTTTATGTATTGGGCATATTATTCCCTCTCTTCATCTCTCTGGGAATCCTTCCCCTTTCCATATTTTGTTTATTCTTTCCGTCATCCTTTTTGCTACATTTTCTCCCCCGTATATCCACTCTTCTCCTTGTATCCCATCTTCTCCTGTCGCCTTTCCTTTTTTTATATTCTTTATCGCCTCTATTACTTCTTCCTCCCTTATTCTATCGCTATCTCCTTCTTCTTGTCTTACTACCGCGTCTTTCCTTTTTTCTTTTTCCTGCTTTTGTTCTTCCCCTCCCAGCAGGTTCCGAAAATATATCTCCCATTCTTTAATTTTTATTCCCTTTGTCGTCCTGTTTTTTTTCCTCTGCTTCTTTAGGTACTTCCATACATCTTCTTCCGTTTTTATTACTTTAATCTGCTCCTCCTGTTTCTTTTTGTTTTCCTCCTTCTTTCTATCGCATGTTTTTGTATATTTTTACTGCTTCTTTGTATTCTTCTTTTTCTTTCTTCCCTTTTTTCCACTGTCTTAATGCTCTTCTTGCCTTTTTCTTTGCTTCCTTGCATTCCTTATCCCACTATTTCTTCCATCCAGTTTTCTCCCCCTTCCATTTTCTAAATCTGACTCTCTCTGTTGCTTTCTCCATCATCTCTCTCATTTCCTCTACACTTTCTTGTACTTCCTTCTCTATCCATACCGTTTTCCTTATTCTCTCTTTATATCTTTTTATACTCTCTTCTGTCCACTTTTTTTTAGTTATGTACTTCTCCTCTTCCTCTCTTTCTTCTCTTTCCCTTCCTTCCATTGTCAATTCCAGTGGTTGATGGTCTGACTCTATTCTTTCTCCCACCTTAAATGTCTTTACCTTTTCTGCGGCCTCTTCATTTGTCATTACAAAATCTATTATTGATTCTCCCCTTCCTCCTATGTACGTAAATTCCCCTTTCCATCATCTTCTCTGTTCCCGTTCATTATTTCCCACCCTTTTTCGTTGCACAATTCCAGCAGTTCCTCTCCCTCTTTATTTATCACCTTGTCCTTTGTTTGTCTCTTTCCCGTCCCTTTTCTTTCTTGTATTCCCCCCTCTTCCCCTATTCTTGCGTTGAAGTCCCCTCCTACTATTATCAATCCCTCTTCCCTCTCATCTATCATCGCTTCTAAGTTTTTCCTTGTCTCTTTCATTCTACTGCTATAAACCGTCACCACTTTTATTTTTGTTTTTCCCCACTGCATGTTCCTTTCTACAACTCCTCTTCTCTGTTGCACTTTCTCCTTCTTTTCCTGGTTCAACCATTTTTTTCTTATTCCCGTTATTATACCCCCCTTTGCTCTACCTTTTTTCTTTTCTCTTTCTGCATATTGCACCACCCACTCAAATTCCTCTGGCAACTCTTTTTCCCACCACTCCCATTCTTTTTCTTCCATCCATGTTTCCTGTAATCTCACTACATCCTGTTCCTTGATGTACTTCCAGAAATCATGTTCCTTGTTTTTTATTCCTGCTACGTTCCAAAACAATACTCTCAGCTCATTCACCTCCCCCCGTGCTTCTTCCTTACTTTCTTTATTTCTCTCTTCTTTTTCTTTTCCATTTCCATCTCTCATTACTCCTTTTCTTTGCCGTTTCGTCGACTTTCCTTCCTTTACCACCCCCCCTTTGCCCTTTAGTTTTTTGCCTTTTGGTTCCCCACTTTCTTTTCTCTTTCTCTGCACAGTCCCCTATCCTTGTCGTTCCATATGTATCTGTCTCCGTCTATCTCCATTTTTCTGTACCCTACCCATACTCTTTTTCCTTCCGCTCTTCTTTCCATCGCTATGTTCATTATTTCTCTTTGCACTCTTCTTTCCTCCCATGTTAAATCGTGACTTATATACAGTGGCGGATTAAGGATCGTTGGGGCCCTAGGCGGCAGAGCCACTTTGGGGCCCCTAGATAGTTAAACCAAACCAAAAAACCATTTTTGGAACACTTTATAATAATATTATTATCAAGTAAAATTTATGTGCTTTTGGTATCTTTGGGGCCCCCACGCAAGCTCGAGGCCCTAGGCGGCCGCCTACTCCGCCTAGCTTTTAAGACGCCACTGCTTATATATATTCTTGTATTCTTTAATTTCTTCTTCTCCTCCATTACCTTCTGTTTTTCCTCCCATCCTCCGATTTCCGCCACCACCATCTCATTTTTCTTCTCTTTGTTTATTACTGTCACTTTTTCACCTCTACTTTTACATTTAATTTTTCTTCCAGCATCACTGCTAAATCTTTTTGTGGTTTTTCACTTCTCCACCCCTTTATCACGATATTATTTTTCTTTTCCATCTTTCTTCGTCTTCCGCTTTTTCTCCAGTTTTTCTATTCTCTCCACCAGTTTCTCTTTTTGTTTCTCACACTTCTTTTCTCTTTCTCCCATTTCTTTTTTCATTTCTTTGATTTCTTGTCTTATTCCTTGCATATTTTCTTCCATCTGTTTCATTATTTCTCTCATTAATTCTTTTAACTCCTCCATTTCTTTCCTTCCTCCTTCTGTTCTTGAGGTTTTTCCTTCGTTCTCCTCCGATATCTTTTTAACGTCTGGTGATCTTATTGTTTTCTTTCCTCTTTCAAATATTTTAAATACATTTTAAACATATTTTCTAAAACATTTTTTTAATATTTAAATAACGTTTTTGCACTTGCAACGTAAATTTGGCCATTAAGACGTTTTTGCAATGTTTTTAAACATGTAAATAAATCTTTTCAAAACGTTAAAAAAAATATTAAAAAAACGTTTCCTTGTTGATTGGGTAGCGGATTAAATGAGTGAAAACACAATTTTGGTATTTATTTGATATTTTAAATTTATTAATGTTATAACACGAAACGCAAACAAGTGGGTGTGTACTATACGTCGTTAACCAATCACGTAACAATATTTTTCCTACCGAGCAAATGGCCGATTTTAGCTTCACTTTTAGTTCATTACTTAGCTATTGAATATATTGCCAGAATTAAATATCAAAAATCTTTTGGTATTAAAATTGTGCCTTTTATAACAGTGCCGGTGCAAATGGGTTAAAGGTTATAATGCACTAAAGCGTTAAAATTAAAAACATTCTTACCTTACGGCTGTGTCTTAGGCATTTGTTTTCTAGCGGCAAACGTCCCAAAAACACCACACCAATGGATGTTTTCTTCTCACTACGCCACTGTCCAAACCCGAAAACAAACGCATTATTATTTCGCAAATCGCTTTTGAATTAAATTATTAAAACACATATGCACGTTCGAGCTTAAATCCTCGAGTTATACTGACTATATTTTGTATATTCGACGTTTGAATAATTAAAGTGTACAGGTTTTATCGCACCAGGACTACTACGATTACGAACTTGTTTTGTACTATTTTTCAAGGTAGTTTATTTATTACACAAATAACATTCTTTTAAGTAAACAAAATAGTCTACGTTTTGTTGTAATTTTTTGCAAATAAATTAATATTAGAAAAGTCGTATACAAACATCAAAAAACAAATTGTTAACCTGACGTCAGCAGTCATATAAATGGCCGTCAGTTCTGATATTTATCACCGCTGTGCAAAGCAATGTTCTTAGAAAAGTGTATTTTATTCTTTTTAAAACGAGAATGTGATCAAATGCGTTTATGTTTACACGAACGATGACCTAAAGACGTGTTTTTCTTTTTCGAAAGGCGGATACTGCTATTGAACAGAGCAAAAATACATCTTGCAAGCACGGTGGCACGGACAAAGCCATGTTAAGTCACAGTTATACTGTAAGCCAATTTTATATGTAGAAACCCATACAGTACATCGTATGCATATTTGTGGTACATCTTACGTACATTCATTTATGTACGTACACTGTACATACATAGTACGTACTTGTACTATATGTGTAGTTTTGAGATAAATTTGAAAGTTTAGTGACGTATGGTGTCGTTTATCTCTCAACATATTCCTTCTTTATCTAAAAACTTTTATTAACGTTTTGCTCCAGCTTGATCAGTTTTTGAATAAAAGAACACGAAAAGATTTATAAAATAAAACGATTGCAGTTGATCTTATCAAAATAAGTAACCTGTAAATGAGCGTCTGTATTTGCAGCGCTGATCGTACCATCAACTAAGCAAAACTACAGTGCGTCTACCGTCAAGTTTAGCGTCACCTCGTCTCTTCACAGAATGATTCTGATAAAAATGTTTAACTCATTAACCGGTTCCTTGAAGCGCTTGTCATTAAGATTTTAGAACGGAGACTTTATGTTCTCTAAGTGTGACATATGAATATGCCGAAAATATCTATGGAAGAAAAAGAGATGTCGATATCCATAGAATGTACATTAAACATACCGTTGATGTGCTTATATTACTTTAGATTTTTTGAGATCTACTCAGCGCTTTAAACATGAGCTTGCATTGCGATGTCGCTTACATTTTTTGCATACCTTTAAAACAAATTCAAAAACTTTTGATTTTTAAGTATAGCGAGAGCACTTGTATTAACGCGGCAGCTTCAATTATTTCCTACAATAATCCTCAGTTTCAGACCTTGTAGAATGCTTTAGAAACGCCTAAAAGACCGACCTTGTCGATTGACTGCTGATAGCACTTCGTATGCACATTTGTGGTACATCTTACGTACGTACGTACATGTACGTAATTTGAACGTACAGTACGAACTCCGTCGACTGACTGCAGGTACATCCTTAATAAAACTGGTAATCGACAAAGCTTGATAATCCTTTAGAGACTGACTGCTTCGGTTGATTGTTTCGTCGGTTTCCGTAACGTAATAATTCAATTTCGCCGTAAAACTTAATCGTCTCTTTTTCCAAGGCTTTTACGGTTTCGATCGTGCCCTGAAGCTTTCGGAACATCGGGCAGAATTTTGAAAAACGTTGTCCCGTCAACGTTGGATCGTTTTGATTTGAACTGAATTGTGTCATGACAAATATTTTGAGGTTAGATCACATCGTCCAGTTACGGCAGCGACCGCGATGGTTTACGTACTTTAAAGTTCGGGAGTAACGATGTCATTATGCATAAAAAATACGTAAAAAACTAGCTGTGTTGCATTAAGTCTGTCTGTCTGCATGGTTACCCGTGCACAGAAGGATTTCTTTGAGAAAGGACTTGGGGAATTCAGAACAACTTTTATAACTGCCAATGTGACAAAAAACCGAAACACACAGTGCAGACTTAAACCGCTTGAAACAAGGAGTAAGTTATTCCCAATAGTCGCATTCACACAGTTCCCATTGCCTATAAGCAAAACTTCACGCCCATATTTAAACTATAAATAATTCAAACTTTTAATGATCGATAGTTGTGTCTCCTTGCACATATCGTAGTACAGACAAGACGTATACCCCGACAGTGTTACTCAACCGGACAATCTGAACGACTTCTTGAACAATGGTGTGATCATGGTGGTTTGCGACCACCTAAATTCTAAGCAGATCAGGACAGTTGACGACGCTGCGAGAACTAAATTCCAACTATAATCCAGTTAGAAGATCTGTAAATGAAAGCAAGAAAGTTTAACTTCATTGAATTTGCTCTCAGCTCCGAAGAGAACCGCTTCGTTCAAGTTCGAAGACTAAGAATACTAAGAGATTACTTACGAACCACAGTACTTAACTCGCCTTGCAAATACTAAAGCAAATCTTAGTTCCTGGTATATCTCGTTCTCGTTATCCGGCAGCCTCCCTTCGTACCTCGGGATCCTGTTACACTCTAGGCGTAGTATCTTATACCCACCCCTCCGCAGGTTTTACGACCCAGCCTCCTAGTAAAAAATTGCCAGTTTAGTGCTTAACTAGAAGCGGCTCCTCTTTTCTGGACGATGTTCGCTCGCCAGTTCAGCATCTCGATAACAGCTATCTGTGCCTAAGCTAGATCCCAAGTACCCGAAAGGCCGACGCCAGTTAATAGAGCACCGGAAAGCTCACAAGGGCTCTCTATCTGCTTCGGATACTTATGTTGCTGCCGGGCCATGTTTGACGAGTCACCATCGTTCATACAGCCGTCGCCCTTTTCACATAAATGCACCAATATACTAGAGTTACTGAAACTATGTAAATTGCTGACCGTTTTACGGGTCTAAGGCGCAAGATGATTCTTCTGCCAAAGTGATAAGCTCGTGTGATAGAACCAGCCTTTCCTCTCTCTCTTCAGAGTTAAGTCTCGATTTATCGGTAAAACCTTCGGGCCCAGGTCGTGTCTAAAGTTTGAACCGAGTCCTGAATTCGAACTAGGTTTGGATTTACCGGCGTGGAACCATTCAGTCGACGATGGTCCAGTCGTGCCTCTAGTTCCTGTCCAAGATCGACTCTCGGAATTGGGTAAAGTGACTATTACTCTAAAGGTAGAAGCCATATGGCCAACCGCTCCATCGCGTATAGATCGTCCACAACTGCCGTAGAAGAGAGTCTATCAAAATATTAGCGGCAACACAACTACTACCACGTAAGAATTAACCGTTGAGTACGCTCAAGCTGACGCTCAGACCGGAATTAGGTAGAAACGTATGCGTTCAAAAGGCATCAACATCACATGGTGAGATGTGGGCTCGTGTCAGTCAGTTAGTTCACATCTGCGCGGGAAAACCCAGCACAGATGCTATCCAGAGTACACCACGAGGAAGCGACTGTAACGTTACGCTAGCAGTGTGTATCAAAGTAGGGATAGAGTGTCTAATAGATGTCACCTCCTCCCTGAATAAAGGACTCTAATTTCGACGAAAGAAGTCCACGTCCAACTTGTGCTTAAACAAAGGCCTAAAGTAGTTCCCAAAGTCGACACCAGTAGATAGAGCACCGGACAGCGAGGGTTCTTTGCTTTTGTCGTCAGCGGTTTTTCTGATTCAGTAAACCCAGCGATTAGAAGATTTCGACCAAAGTTTACGTCGAATCTCCCGATTGCCTCTTTTGAATAAGCCAATGATCCGCGGAACATAGTTTGAGAAACATTGCCCAAGTATCGCAGTGGTGGCGACTTGGTATAACAGGTCATTATAGAGTATGCTCCATAGTGTGGGGCCTAGGATAGAACCCTATGAGACCCCACACGTCATCTGGTGTTTTCCCGGTATAGATTTAGCTAGATTCCCTTACCCTGGACACGACAAGTGGTAGAGCTCGTCGGTCACGGGTGACCTTTCCGTCAGCCATGCATCTTGCGGCCGGTTGCCACTTTAGATTTGGGTTAGCTAAGAGTTGTCTCCCCATGGATCTTGCGACTGGTACCGACACATAGGCCTCCAACGGTATATTGGCTACGCGACATCAATACAGAGCCGGCATCAGTTTAACTAATTCAATCCCTTGCTTTCGCCACTGCAGGCGGAATTATAGTGGTACTGTGTTGGTCCACGAGAAGACTTCTTCACTAAGTCACTAGAAATCATTATGCCATGGTCTGTGGTCGAGACATAAGCATCACATGCTTCGCGACTTCCGTGTGTGGTTTATGCTAAATAAAGGCATAACTGCCATGCCCTTGGTATAAGAGGACTGATGGCAACGTCTGATAGAATATTAAGAAAGGTTTAGAATTCGTTCTCGTTGCACATTTAGTTGCCCTAAAACTTGCAGAACATTTTTCCAGGGCTGACTAGATCTTGGTTGAAATTTAGCTTTTCCAACGTTAGTAACCGTTATCTAAGGAGTGGATCGACTATGCAAACAGAAATTCCTACGGCCGCCCTTGATATAAAACCGTTCTGACCGTCAAACCGCAAGGTTTATCTTTATCCCGTTTTTCTATCCTCGACGTTCTTACAAACCTCTCCCTTGAGCAAGTAAAAAAATAAATCAATCCTATCACAAAATTTCGACGATGCTTCTGCTGAGATCTTACATCTTGCCAATGAGCAAATTAAGGTTTCGTTACGCTTTGACTCTTGAGACAGAAGTAACGGTCACTGAATTCTGGAAGTCACACCAGAAGTCCGAAATTTCCTTTTGGCATCACGTCCCGTTTACGTCGCTTGGAATGCGTGTAGAGTCAATGACCATATCCGTGTTACTTTAATTGTCAGAAGTTTGACCATTATTCGAACTACTGTTAAAGTGAAATACAGTGCGGCCATTGTGCTGAAAAGCACGAAACCAAAACATGCCCTAACACGCAGCGAGATCTTTCATGCACAATCCAGTCAATATGGCTTTGTTCCAGGCAAAACGATGATTAACGCCACAGGTATAGATGAATGACCAATGTACGACCTAACGTCTCCAAGTACAGACTCGCAATTTTCATTCACATATCTGGAGTTTTCATCAACGTACGGTGGCCCTCAATAATAGTCGTTAATAGAGACAAGCTGGGCTGACAGCAACAAATTGGACGGTTTCAGCGGACAAGACTAAGTAGATGGTTTTCGGCTCCACTTTAAGTGGTTGACAAGTGTAAGAGCGTCTTGCAGTTGTTTTACAAATACTCATGCTTAAAATGGAAGCTTTACAGAAAACATCTTGCGAATATCTTCGCCAATGCAGTCATTCCCATGCTCACCTATGGCGTAGACATTTGATACCACAGACTTCGACATTCCCACGTGGCTTATCGCACCGTTATCCTAGATACCTTCTGTGTCATATCCAAGCATCCTTCCCTACATCTTCTCTTGCAGGAAATTTACTGGACCTAAGTTCTTGGCAAGCCTGACTCGTGCAATTTTCTGGACTAGCACGTTTCGTGAATGGCACCGCTTGTGAGACACTTCCTAGAAAAGGCGTAACGCCTACTCTCTCATCCCGGATATCCTCACCTGGATCAGAATGTCTCACGTCCACGAAAAAAGCGTGTCTTCTATAATCTGACTTGGTTATGTTGATTTTCCAATATTTGTAACTGAACAAAGTTGGCTGGACCAGATAGAGAACATAAGATCTTTTTTTTATTAGGCGCTGGCCTGCCGCAGCAGTCTCAAGTGGCACAGCCCTCGATCAGTTATGGTAAGTGGCATATCACCTTGCGGTTTTCTTCTCTTTACCATCACCTCAGTTCGTTTGATGGAAATTACTATGGCTTCAGCATGTATGTAGATAAGTTCATATGGCGTTTTGATGACTGCTTTTTGAGTGTAAGCCCGACGGCATCAACGTTTTCTATAGCTCTTCTTTTTTCTTTATAGTTTCTGTGAGGAAGCTATTTATTTCAATCCATGTCGATTCGCTACTTCGAAAACTGTGTAGTTGGCATCATCGTTAAATTCTTCACACAGAAAGCACGATGAGTTTTCCTTTTTTACCGTTTAAATAATTCCCAAAACACCGATGGCCGGTGAATGCCCGAGTGCTGTGGAAGTTAAGCAATACGTGCATGGATGTTTGGAATTAAGGTGTGGGTCTAAACTGCTTTAGGATATGATTCCCATCTTGCCTGGATTTTTAGTAAGAACTCCGTCTGCCTGAGCAACCTTGGAACCCCTTGTCCTGCGTTGCTCCTCTCTTCCGCCAATAAATCTATAGAAACGCAGACTGCTAGGACTCTAGCAGCTTCCAGAGACACCGTCCTATAAGCTGCGGTAATCCTAAGGGCCACTTTACGTTGGATTTTTTCTGCCATAGTCCTGTATCTCCCAATCTTTAGAGTAGAATGCCATACAGGGGCCGCGTAGTAAAAAGTTGACATAACAATCAACATTATTAACCTTCTTTTGTCGGCACGAGGTCCTTTCACATTTGGCATTAGTTTGGTCAAGGCCACCGTTCTGCTGTCTGCTTTGATAGCAGCTTGCTTGACATGCGGTCTAAAGTTTAAATATTTGTCTAGCATCATCCCTAGGTATTTCATGGTATCTCTTGTTAGAACTTCGACTCCTTTATGCGTGAAACTAATTGGCTCCAGAATTCGTCTGCCTCAGATCGCCTCAGTTTTGTCAGCCGCAATCGTAAGATTGTTGCTGTCGAACCAACAGTCCACCAATTCTAAACTATGGTTAATGACTAATTTTAAGGATTGTCTGTTAAATCCCTGCCCGAAGATCGCCAAATCATCCGCAAAAACCGTGAGTTGAATTTGTGTGAGATAGAACCATGTGGGACCCCACACGTCTTTGGTGTTTTACCGATTGATTTTTGTCGTCTAAGTAAATTATTGACCTACCTGACAAATATTCTGCAATAATCTTAACTAAGGGTGAGTAGACGTTCATTCTTTTCATTGCCTTGAATAGGGGTTCCTAAGGGACGGTGTTGATATTTATCGATACCAGATACAGGATTTGCAGAGGACCTGGACACGAAAGTGGCAAACATCGAACCGTCACAGACCAACTACAACCTGTTCGTTGACGCCGTACGTACTGCATCCAGAAAGAACATACCACGAGGATGTAGAACCAGCTACGTGCCAGGACTCTCCCATGAGATGATAGACGAATATCAGAAGTACCAACAGCTATTCCTAGCAAATCCGTTCTCGGATAGCACCATTGCATCTGGTACAGAACCAGCACTAAAGATACAGGAAGAAAGACAGAAGTCATGGCAAAACATGATTGAAAGTGTGGACATGACCCACAGCAGTAGGAAAGCCTGGCTCACCATCAAGAAGCTAAGCAACGACCCCAAAAAGGCTGAACAACACCATAATGTCACTGCAAACCAGGTTGCAAGCCAACTCCTTCTAAACGGGAAAGCACCAACTAAACAACCTAAGATGAGGATCAAGCGACAACCTGGCAAAGAAAACAACAGCTTTAATACCACCTTCACCGTGGAAGAGCTCAACATCTGTATTAAGAACCTGAAAAATGGTAAAGCGGCTGGAATGGACGACATTTGCTCAGAACAAATAAAACACTTCGGACCAAGGACAAGAGAGTGGATATTAGAGCTGTTTAAGAACTGCTCTTCTTCATATAACATCCCGAAGCTATGGCGGCAGGCACGCGTCATTGCCCTTCTAAAACCAGACAAAGACGCCTCGGACCCCAAAAACTTCAGACCAATATCACTTCTCTGCCACCTCCACAAACTCTATGAACGTCTCATCCTGAACCATCTGTCTCCCCTGTTCGAAGAACACCTAATCCCAGAACAAGCTGGCTTCCGCCCGGGCAAATCCTGCACGGGACAAACACTCAACCTCACCCAGCACATAGAAGATGGTTTTGAAAAAGGGAAAATCACAGGCGCAGTATTTGTAGATCTCTCAGCTGCATACGATACTGTGAACCATAGGATGCTCCTCTCGAAGATCTACGACATGACACACGACTACCACCTAGTGCAAGTCATCAAATCGCTATTGGAAAACAGACGATTCTATGTAGAACTCTGCAAGCAGAAGAGCCGCTGGAGACGGCAACAGAACGGCCTCCCTCAGGGAAGTGTGCTAGCACCGACCCTCTTCAATATTTACACCAACGATCAGCCCATCCACTCTAATTGCAGGAGTTTCTTATATGCTGACGATCTGTGCGTCACAGCACAGGAGAAAAAGTTCACCACCATCGAGAGAGTCCTTACATCTGCTCTATCGAACCTCTCAACCTACTACAGCAAGAACTACCTGAGACCAAATCCGACCAAAACACAGGTAACTGCTTTCCATCTGCGCCATCGGGAAGCAAACCGGAAGTTACGCATCACCTGGAATGGTACGGAAATAGAACACCACCAGAACCCAGTGTACCTCGGAGTCGTCCTCGACCGGACCCTGACTTATAGAGCCCACGTGGAAAAGACGAAGGGGAAAGTCAGCGCTCGGAACAATATCCTCAGAAAACTGGCCAACACCAAGTGGGGCGCCAACCCGACCACCCTGCGCTCTACTGCACTCGCACTCTGCTACTCCACAGCAGAATTTGCGTGCCCAGTTTGGGAGCGGTCATCTCATGCCAAAAAACTCGACCCGGTGCTCAACGAGAGCTGTCGCTACATCTCGGGATGCCTGAAACCGACACCCATCAACAGCCTCTACCTATTAGCCGGTATTGCTCCACCAGACATAAGAAGAAATGTAGCGAAAAGGCGGGAAAAACTGAGGCAACTAGAGGACCCCAGACATCCATTGTACGGCCATACCAACGTCGACAAACGCCTAAAATTCCGAAAAAGCTTCATACCCGAGAAACCCCTAGACTCAACAGCTAAAGCAGCGAGGTTGGATTCATGGCGCGAACGCGTTAAAAACACCGACGCAATCGACGGTACCAGCCTAGAAGTGGGAGAACACCTACCCGCTGGCGGTGATCTGGACTGGACTACGTGGAAAAGCCTAAACCGCCTACGCACTAGAACTGGCAGATCCAAAGTCAACATGACCAAGTGAGGGTACTCTAGCGACAGCGATTTATGCGACTGCGGGGAAAGACAGACCATGGAACATCTTCCGATCTGCCGACTCCTCGACGAAAAATGCACCATGGAGGACCTCACCGCAGCCACCGACAGGGCCATAGCCTGTGCCCGCCACTAGAAGGACATATGAAACTTTTGGTTTAAGGACTCGAGAAGAAGAAGAACCAGTGCCCCTATTTGCTTGATTCTCCGAGTGCCTTCCCTTGTTGCGGAGGTCAAGTCTCGTATACGGTTTAGTTAATGTACAGTGGATCTATTTTTCCTAAACCCAAATTAGAGCGGAAAGATCACGCTGTCTCTCGATATCCGCTGTTATTCTTTTTAACTTAAAAAGCCCTTCGTAGAGCTGGCCTGTAACCATTTTGTTTTTGGGGATCAGTACCATATATGCCGTCTTCCATGATTTTGGAAAAGTACCTTTGTAAAGTTCTTCGTTCATTAGTTTAAAAATTGTTTTATTGTAAATCGTGGATACAATCTTGATGACCTCGTTAAGGATGTCAACCAGTTCGGAAGCCTTTTTGGTCCCCGTTTCCCGTAGTACCTCAAAGTAGAAGAAGAAAGAAGGAGTTGTTTCTTTAAAACGCCATGTAATTTTGGGATGTCTGGGAAACTAATTCTCAATAATTTTTTTTTGGCTTCGGTATCCGAAGTGGTTGATCTTTTCCTAGCTTAATTTTTTTGGAAACGAGTTTATAAGCTGTGCCCCACGGGTTGTTTATTTATTTATTGTTGTTTATTTTTGGTTCTTTTGATAGCATCTTTATAATTGACCCTGGTTTGTCTTAGTGTTTCGAGAACACCTACCATCCTACTCCGAGACGCCTTCCTGCGATTATCGATACAGGTCTTTCTAAGGCGCTCTAATTTTTCGAACCACCAGTAGAGTGCATTATTATGTTTTATTCCTGTTTTTGTTATGGGCATACTTTCATTGCAAGCGTGGGTTATAGAGTTAACCATAGTCCTTGAATTGTTGGGCGCCTCTTGCGAGAACTTGGCTTCCATTACACTTTAAGAATTTATGTGGTCTCTGTCCTTTTAGTTTAGGCTTAACTTGTATTTCATACTGAACATAGCGATGATCACTCAGGCTTTCTTCGTTGCTAACCTTCCAGGAGATAACTCTCGGAGCCACCTCCGCCGAGCATAATGTGATATCTCTATGTGACTTTTTATGCCATAGTCGAACGTTAGAGTATTTCTGGAGTTGAGGATTACTAGATCTATTTCAAAAGAATATCGCCTCTGGAGTTGTTCTTCTTAGCCGATCCCCATTCCGTGGCTTTGCCGTTGAAAAAGTCACCGCTAGTCCCTTATTTTTAGCTCGTTCTTCGTTAATTTCTTCTATAAGTGATTTAAGATCGTGGACGCCTAAATTTGGTAAAACGTAACAGTTAAAAAAAGAGATGTTTTGGAGTTGATGCATGGTAAAAGAGTCTTTGAATCTTGACTCTGTTGGGTTCCTAACGTAGATGGCTGTGTGCAGCTTTCTGTCGATGACCTATGCCTATTTAATTTTGGGTTCGGTAATCATTACCGCGTCTGCCTGAAGTTTTTCCGCTAGAACAGGTACCAGTGCCTGCGCTTCTATCCTTCTACCTGTGTTTATTTGTAAGATCTTAATTTTCTTCACGAGGCGAGAATTATCTGGATTGAGTGTGTTGTTCTCCATGATTGTTGTTGATTGATGATGATGCTCTGGTGTCTGTTATATGTTTTTTTATACTTCGCACAGACCATCGTCCATGGTGCCTGATCGTGGCTATCGCATACTAAGAAGTGTTTATTCTCAGTATAATTTGCGTTTATATGGCCTTCCTTGCCCCAGTTCAAGCATAGTTTCCTTCTATCCTCACATTTGCAACTTTTTAGTAAGTGCCCAGTCTTCCAGCATCGGGTGCACTTTACTGCCTCCACTCGTTCTAATACTTTGCACGAGTTCAGACCTATTCCCAAAGACAGTAACGGACTGAGTATCTCACCTCGTTGGTCCGAGCTTTTCTAGTCTGCTTTTACTAATCACCTCGTCGCCTATAAGGCCGACAATGACCTCTCTGTTTGCGTCCACGGTCTTAACGTCGTCGAGATTGTGTATGTGGAGGGTAGGACCTAGTCCCTTCAGAGTACATATGGACCCCGAAATCTCGGTGTTGTCCTTGAAGCAAATGTTTTCTAGAACCTCCTGGTTGTCGGAGGCAATAAATAGATGACCGTTTCTTGCTTTCATTACCGCTTTTAAAGTAGCGGTGACTGTTGAAGCTCGAACAACCGTCTTCACTCCTCTAAGTAAGGCGCTATTTCTTCACCAACCACTTCCAGGTTTAGCTGCTACATCCCACAGCCTTGCTCTATCCCTCACCTTAGATAACACATGGGGTCAAGAAGCAATGAAGTATCAGTAGAGAGTACTGAGCCTCAGGCGCATAGCTGAGGTAACTCCTGGTTCCCATATGACGCTCGCTGTAAGACCATCCGTGCGCAGTCAAGAGCTGCATTCTGCTCGTGGTGAGCCTGCTTTTACCAAACACGGCGGATCTAGACTGAGAAGTGAATCAGCATACGCCAAGGATGAATGTCCTGGGTTTAAAAGGTTTCTAGTATGCGATCAGAGTATATAACCGTATCCAGCTCTGCTGGATGGACAGTCTTATCCTCAATTACTCGTGGGAACAATATGAACCCTGCTAAAACAAACAAAAATAAAAACAAAATGGAGGAGGAAAACGACTCAAACCCAAACCTAAGACAAGGGAGACTGGCGAAAGCAACGCCTCTGAGCCAGAAGGTGGGGTAGAGAAACTAGTCAAAGAGACCGTCCGCCTAAATGTAGATAAAAATAAGACAAGGTTGTGTAGCGCAGCCTTTAAAAGATACAAGTACATATAAAACGCCAAAGCTAGGAAACTTGCTCTCCTAAAAGGAAAAATTCATCGTTCCCAAGCCGGGAAGTAGCGGTACCCAAGCTCCGGCGCAGAAAAGACCAAGATCCCAGGACGAAAGTCCGAGGGTTGTAAAGAAACAAAAGCAAAAGACGGTCACTCCCATTGCTCAACTAGAAAAACCGGAGGCTAGGAGACAGAAAAACGCCTCATATAAATGTGCTTTATAGGTATCAAAATGGCGGTGACGTCCAGGAGATTTCTAACCGAACTTCTCACCACTGCCCAGATGGACCAAATCTGCTCGGCCATCATGAACACAGTGGAGGAAAGGTACAATAAAAACCATTAAACCTAAGTTTTTTACTTCTGTGTATAAGGCGGGCTACCTAATGCTTTCATGCAAGGACAATGCCACAGTTGAATGGCTCAAGGCGGTGCTAGTTAATCTACACCCTTGGGAAGGTTCAGAGCTGTGAGCTACCAAAGGGGCAGATATACCTCAGAGTAGTACCTGACTGGGATTCTTCCCCAACTCCTCTGAGATGTCGGCGGAGAGGATATTACATCGGATCTGACAGAACGATGGAGTCAACACCTCAACCTGTATAATAAAAAAGGAGGCGAGGGGTACATCAGCACTTTTAATTCTCTCAATCAACAAAAATTCAGGTCAAACAGTGGAATCCTTAGGAAACAAACTGTTCTACGGATTCAAAGAGGTGCCTATCAAAGTAAGGAAACCTCATAAACCACCACTAGAGGAAGAATCAGTAGGTGCCTATCAAAGTAAGGAAACCTCATAAACCACCACTAGAGGAAGAATCAGTAGATCCTCAGGATGCAACCTCTATGGAGGTAGCGGAAGAGGGTGGTACTACACCTCTCTCATCTACATCCTAACCATGGAGTGCGTGCAGGTGAACCTTCACCACGCGAAGGCTGCTTCGGCCGCCTTATGCCACAGGTTTGCTCAAGGTACTAAAATAGTGAGTCTAGTCCAGAAGCTTTGGATAAATAGGGAACGAGTTTGTGGACTAGGTACCAAGTACGGTAAGCTGAATTATGATAGATCTGCGCTGGTATCGAGGGCAGCCATTTTGATCAATAAAACCATTAATACACTGACGCTATCAGAATTCATAGATGCTGATACAGCTATCATAATGGCAGAGCTAAGTGTCCCCTGGAGGAAAGAAGGAGGTAAACTTGACCTCGGCATATTTTTCTGGAGAGAAACAGGAAGCGTCACCAAACACGCTGAAACGACTCATCAGTTACTGCAAAGGCAACAAGAAACATCTAATCTAAACACCGCCTGGGAAAGCAACGATACCAACGTCCGAGTTGAGTCACTTTATAAGTACTTACTAACTACTAATATGGTGGTGGCCAATAAGGGCAATGCCCAACCTTTATAAACGCTATAAGACAAGAGGTTCTAGACATAACCTTTTAGTGTCTAGGAGGGCTTCAATTCTAATAAGTGATTGGGAAGTGTCTGGGCAAGCATCCCTTTCCGATCACTGTTTGATCATGTTCAAGATGGAGGCTTGTTACATGATGGCATGACCAAACAAAATAAGATTAATAAAGGACTTAGAGGAAACAATTAACTTCACAATGGAAATCATAACGACGGTCTTTGAAGTAAACTGTCCTCTCAAAACCAAAAAGATTAAAAGCAAAGTACCCTGGTGGAACATTCAGCTGAGCAAATTGCGTAGCAAAACCAGAAGCGAGTTTAACAAATGAAAGAGAACACATAGCTGGGAAGAGTATCATAAAGCTCTTACCAAGTTCAATGTAACACTTTGTAAATGAAAGAGAATTTCCTGGAGCACCTTTTGTGAGAGCTATAAGAAGTAGAACTCTACTCAAACAGGAATGTCCCCTTGTCAATAAAATTGCATCGCCTAAAAGGATTAAGTGGGCTATAGAAACCTTCAAACCTTTCAAGGTTCTTGGCCCCAATCGACTATTTTCGGCACTCATTCAACGAGGGCAGAACATCTTGCTAGAGACATTGTTTTTTTTTTTTTATTAATTTCACGGGCCAAAGCCCAATTTACAATAACATTCGAAAAACAAAATTTTGTAATAAGGTCTTGACAGATAATTTTTTTATATAAACTAATCATAAAAACTTCAAACATGTAAGTTAATTTACTGAGTTACCAACACTATAACTATAGTTAATTAAATTCATAATAATGAAAGAATTTAAAAAGGAAAAATCTGGATAAAAATTACCTACATCACAAGTATGTACTCATAAAGAGTCAATGATTTGTGAAAAATTAATCTACCTATAAGAACAAATTTTTTGGTGGTGGGGCACACAAAATAGTCAATGCTTGACAGTTTGTTATATTTTCTGGGGATTCGGCAAATTGGAGAATGGAAACTATAATTATTTTTCTTATAATCAATATTGAAAGACTTTATATTACCTCTGATATACTTAGGAACATTGAACTTAATTTTACTTAGTAAGTGAGAACAGTCAATATGATTAGAAATTAAGTTGTATAAAAATAGAATATCATTGAAATCTCTCCTGGAGTCTAATCTTTTTAATCCCAGATATTGCCTAATCTCATCATATTCCCCTATCACATGATTTTGTCCCAATTTATAATGACAAAAACGCAGGAATTTGTTTTGAACTCCCTCAATTTGGTCACATAGAGACTTATTGTAAGGACACCACACAAGACAACCATACTCAAGGACGGGACGGACTAGAGCACAATACAGCACTTTAAACGTATTTACATCTAGAAAATGACTAGAAGCTCTAAACACAAAACCTAATACTCTACTGGCCTTAATAACTATATTATTGACATGGTTATTGAAAGACAGATCACATGTAATGGTAACTCCTAGGTCTACAATGGTATTGACACACTTAAGCCTTACATTAAACAGGTCAAAATTTATATCAGATTTTTCCTTTTTCCGACTAAAAGAAACATGGTAACATTTGTCTAAATTTAAATCAAGTTTATTGTTAGTACACCACAGTTCCAACTTTTTTAAGTAACTTCTCATTAGTTCCACATCACTTTCACCTCTTATCACACTGAAAACTTTTAGGTCATCAGCAAACAACAAGTACTTTGAAGAGCAGAATTCACTACCAATGTCATTTACAAAAAAGTTGAAAAGTAAAGGGCCCAAATGGGACCTTTGAGGCACACCTGATGTAGCGATGAAATCGTCGGATAGAAAATCTGAAGAAAATTTTACTTTGAGCCGCCTATTACTTAAGTAGTCACCAAACCAACGTAGTAGGGAACCACTTATACCATAATATTCCAGTTTAGCAATAAGTATAGAATGGTTTACCTTATCAAACGCCTTACTGAAGTCCGTGTAGACCGCTTCCACCTCAGCTCCTTCCTCGAACGCATCTAGGATAACTTGAGTGTAAATCACGAGGTTGGTAGAAGTTGAACGGCCCTTAACAAATCCGTGCTGATGTTCCACAATTACATTTCTCATAAGTGAATATATTTTATCTTGTAGTAACTTTCTAGTAGCTTAGGTATGGCAGACAGTATAGTAATGGGACGGTAGTTTGTTACCACATTTTTGTTACTACCTTTATGAATTGGTCGAATGAAGGCTGATTTCCAACACTCAGGGAAAACTCCAGATTTTAAAGACCAGTTAAAAAGTATTTGAAGTGGATGACTTAATGCCATTCTACAATTTGAGAGCACAATTGGTGGTACTTCATCGGGGCCCATTGGTTTTTTACTAGCTAATTTTCCCAATGCCTGGTATATTTTAAATTGAGTAAACTGAATGAGCGAGATATCAACTTCGGAGCTAGATCTCTCTTCCATCGTTTGCTGAACCACATTATCTTTCATAAATACTGATGAAAAGAATTTAGCAAACATGTTTGCAATGACGCAACCATCCGAGCTCTCTTCACCCTCAAATAACATTTGAAGTGGCACACTGTCGTCCTTTCTAAGAGATTTAAGATAAGCCCAGAATGAGTTTGGGTTTTCCTTTAAGGACTGCTCAACAGATTTTTTATGATTGTAACGATCTGATTTTGCTAATGATTTACACTTAGCTCGTAGAGTAGAAAATTTGTTGTAGTCTTCTTTCTTCCCCGATACTTTGAAACATTTATGTGCTAACTTTTTCATAATTATGCAATCTTTCAGCTCCGGAGAACACCATTTTTGGAAATTTACTGGCACACTTTTTCCCAATAGGTACATACAACTTAAACGATTCTTTGAGGACTGCATAGAACGTCTCTACAGCCTTTTCCAAATTGTCTGATACTAATTCATTTCTAAAAATTGATTCCCATCTTATTTGTTCAAAATAATAATTCAGCATTTTGTAGTCCGCTTTATTGAAGTTATAAAAAGTGGACTCAATAGAATCCAATTTTGAGCGGTTGATGCGTAGTGATATGCTTAGAGGAGGGTGACCACCAATAATATCAACTGGGACCAAGGGTTCATCACACTGCCAACATGTACCAATATCATCAGGAGCAAAGCAAAGATCTAATAAGGTTCCTCTAATATTTCTCACAAAATTTATTTGCTGTAGACCCAGACTAGCCATACCACATGTAAAATTGTTACTCGTACGATCAATAGCTTCAGTAGGATCAGGCAGGCCTGTGTCCATCCTCCAATTTATTTTCGGTAAGTTAAAATCACCAACAACAATCGAATCACAGTTTGGGTGCTCACTGGTGACTCTATCAAGTTCAGATAAGAACAACTCATAAACATTATTTCCTGAGTTTGGAGGTATATGAACTATTTAATAAGTTAGAAGATATATGTTTTCCTACTGCAACAAGAACACCTCCTCCTGAACATTTTGAACTGGAAGCAAAATCACGATCTTTTCTGTAAACTATATAATTATCCAAGCCCATTTCAGCAGTGTGAACTCCACAGTGTAGCCAAGTTTCAGTAAAAACAATAATTTCAAAGTAAGATAGACATATATTTTCCCGTAAACAGTCCATTTTACCTACAACACTTCTAACATTTTGGTAGTATATAGATAAATATTTTGATTGCTAGGCTTCAGTTGGAGCATTTGATTGAAATACCTTCGGTACTCCATTTACATACTTGATTTTTAGATTCAACTCACCTCTGCCCTTTCTATCGTCTAACTCCCTTAAACATGTCTTCAGCTCCTCTCTTTGCATAGTTGTCAGATCCTGTTTCACTGTCTTTATTTTCAAATTTCTGGCACTCTGAATAACTTTTTTTGCAATTTCCTGAGATTCAAAAATAAATGTGATAGGGCGCATATTTGATACCGTTGGCTTACCAATTCGTATGATCTTCCTAGGAATTTCCTGACCTACTCCTAACTTAGTAAGCATATCAGTAACGTTCAATTTATCGTGATTTCTTCTATCCTCAACCACATTTGACACAGACTCTACTCCAAATAACATAACATTTGTTTTTTTAAATTCACGTTCATTTATCTCTTCCAATAATGCTGATTTACTTTCTAAAGGCGTAGTATTAATATTGTCAATCTTTTGTTCAATCTCACTAATTCTCTTAACATTAGATTCACTCTTATCTTCTACTGTTTTGATCCTATTGCTTACCTCATTTAAATCATTTCTCATTTTATTTAGAGTATCATTGATAGTGTTCACAGAAGTTTTAATTTTAGTGTTTTCTGTAACTATTGCATCTACCTTCTTTATCAGTTCAGTCAGACTAACCATTACGGCATCAATCTTACTCTCCACAGTAATAGCACTAGGCACAACACAGTCTACTCTCTCACATTTCCACTTCAGATCCACATTACTTGATAATTTTTTATAATCTACGGCATTCAGTTTTACACAATCCGCATGAAACCAGCGCTGACAAGGTCCATCACATTGAATGCCTCGGTCAGATCGTGCCACCAATTTCACACAAATTATACAACAAATCGAACTCATATTTTTCAATATGAATACTAATTTTCACTTAAAAAGCTTTCAAAAATTATTAAATTTCACTAAATAAAGCGTGAGCACATTTAACTTGAGCCTTGTTATTTAATTGGGGATAACGCTGAGGTGTAAGCGATGCCGCAAAATAGACATTTATTCGTAGGCGGGCCGGCAAACTAAATAAATTAATTTGACGAGTTTTGGGGGTCGTAAAAAAATGTGGCAAAGACCGTCAGATAGCTTGGCGCAGCGCGCACACAGTAGCTACCCCCGTACGATTATGCGGTCGTTCTTAAATGTTGACCTAATGGGAACTGATAAGCCAACAGTAGTCAAACGACTGGTCGGATAAGAATGAACTACTCGTCAAATGATAAAGTGCAAGCAGATGATTCTTAGGAAGTATAAATCAACCTTATCGGATCGCGCTATCAGAAGATCGCTAACACGTGGTTGATGTACAAATTAAATTAATCACAATATAAACTAAATGAATTGTAGTAATTAACCCGTTGTAGTAGGCGGGGCAAACAAAACTAGAGTTAGTAGAGCACTTAATGGGCTAACTGGGAAAATTATTCAGGACTTGATGCGAGCAACCGTAACGAGATAATCACTACTTAGTTCTCACTTGCATACATCTTTATACATTCGCGTTCAAAACGAATTGTTCAAAATATTCAGATTCAGTTTGTTATATGGCCATGTTCCTCAAGCATGGAAAGTAAAGGTCATATTCAAGTCATCTCGTTCTATAAGTCTCTCATCGTTTATGCTCAAAATAATGGAGAAGCTGGTGGACCAATATATTAGAATGGGGATTTTAACAGTCAAACCTCTTCATAAATACCAAATCAAGGATATCAGCTTTGCACCAAATTGTAAAAACCATAGAGAAAGCACATGAGTCAAAGAAAATAGCCGCCCTATCAGTCTTTATGAACATAGAGGTCGCCTTGGACAACGCCCCCGATGGTTCAATGACACAGTCCCCCAGAAAGAGAGGGATAAACGACTTAATCATTCAATGGATTAACAAAATGCTAACAGATAATCACCAGAATTAGTAGCGCCACCCATGAGGTAAGCACTACAAGAAGCTGCTCACAGGGGTGAGTTATATCCCTACTGCTGTGATCGTTGGTAGTGGATAAACTATTAAACGATCTGAGTAGAGAGGGGTACAACGTTTTAGGCTATGCTGACGTAGAGGAGAGAATACAAAATGCCATCAACCTAACACGTAACTGGTGCTTCAAAGAGGGCATGAACATAAACCCAAATAAAACCACCATAGTTCCTTTTATTAAACAAAGGAATTTAAATATCTCCAGTATTCAGTTAAATGGAACTATCATTTCCCTCTCCAAGGAGGTTAAATACCTGGGAGTGGCACTGGACCAAGAACTAACGTGGAAAAGTCACCTGTCCAAAACGACCACCGTAACCAATTGGATCTACAAACAGGTCGTTAGACCTGGAGTTCTCTATGCGTCTGCAGTTTGGTGGAGAACAGTAGACCAAAGTACCACGCAAGCAAAGGTTAGAACAACTGACCACCATAGGCGCCATGAAATTAACACCCACCGCTGCGATGGATATCTTTCTTTCAGCTTGGATCCCCTACCAGTGGTAATTAAGGAGAAAGGTATAAAGTAGGCGCTCAGTGGTACACCATTTCAAAGAAGGCAACATCAAAGGTCATCTGGGAATTCTCCTCTATTGCACATGGCCGCAGTGAGCGATCAGATTAACTTAAAAATGATCTTTGATCACAAATACAGTCAGGTTCCCTAGGAAAGACTGGGTGGGAGGCACGGACTGCGTGCCGGGGTCTTCCCAAAAATGGTTCACAGATGGATCCAAAATAGAAAACGGTGGTGTGGGACAGGAGTGGTGGGACCTAGGTTTAAAAGACACGTATCTCTCAGTGCTAAAACCACCATTTTCTAAGCAGAAGTACACGCCATCCACATAGTGGCGGAACATCTGATTACCAAAAACAAATGGAAACAAAATATATGCATCATGTCGGACAGCCAAGCGGCATTAAAAGCACTGCAAAGAAACAGCATAAGATCACGCATGTCATCAATCTCTAAACCAGCTGGCAGACAAGAATAAAGTTGAACTTGTTTGGGTGCCAGATCCTGAGAGAATAGGATACAATGTGGAAGCAAATCAGCAAACAAAATTAGGTGCCGTGAAACCCTTTATAGGGCCATTTCCCATGTATGGGTTTATCCAAAGGGACTATCAAGAAGAACCTGGAACAAAATCCAGGGTCTAAAACTTTCAACGAAGTTATAAAGTTAAGAAGAGAGTTAAAACTCCTCTGTGGTATACTAACAGGACACATCCACTGCAGATACCACTTGAGTAAGATGGGACTGGTGGTGAAGAGTATGAACCACATCATGATAAGGTGCCCAGCTTTGTGCGTAAAGAGACAAAAACATCTAGATTGCATCTCCATCTAGGAAGAATTACTAAACCTTCCGACCAGGGACCTGATGGAATTCGTCAAAGACATAGATTTCGCCCGAGGCCCAACTAGAAGGGGGCAAAAAAGATCTAATCTGGTCGCAGTGCAGGAGGTTATCACAACACTCACCCTACTTCTAATAATAATAGGTGAAGTATGGAAAATTGAGTCAGCCCACGCTGTTTTGTTGTTCGGCGCCAGACCTCCCACAAACGTTTTTTTTTCTGTCTTTTATGAATCTGCAATCCGCCAAGAGCTATAATCAGATGTGACTTCTATTATATATAAGTGGCTTTGGATATGCACATCCTGTGATGTGTCATTTCTTGTTATTAGATGATTAAATGGTGGCTAGTCGTATTTTTTTTAGGCGGAATATAGAGTCCTTGGTGTTAAGGAGCTCTGTGGCTAAACTATTTATGTGTTTTTCCAGTCTCTGCTTATAGGCATCAGAAGACTTCTCTATTTCTTCTCTGACTGTAGGGAGTTGCAGATATTCATGCACTTCTGTGTTCCTTATGAACCATTGGTCAAAGTTTTTAATGCTTTATTTTGGAAGCGCTGTAGTATTTCTATATTTGAGTGACTAGCTGACCCCCAGAGTTGTATACCATATGTCCATACTGGTTTTATAATGCATTTGTATATCAGGAGCTTATTCTCCAAACTGAGAGTCGATTACCTGCCCAGCAGCCAGTGCATATCCCTGAACTTTTTGTTTGCTTGTTCTCTCTTTGCCTTAATGTGATCCCTCCACGTAAGCCGTTTGTCCAGATGCATACCCAGGTATTTCACTGTTGTTTGCTGTGTCAAGATATCTCCGTTAAGTGTAACAGGTGGACAGGCACCTCTATTCAAAGTAAATGTTATGTGAACTGATTTTGCAGGACTAGCTCTTATTCGCCACATCTTTAGCCATATTCCGATTCTATCTAGATGTTTTTGTAGTTTTACGGATGCTAGACTAGGATCTTTACTGCTAGAAAGGATTGCAGTGTCATCTGCATAGGTTGCAGTTACTACTTCTTCTGTGATAGGTATATCAGCGGTAAATATTGTGTAGAGGATAGGGCCCAGCACCGATCCTTGAGGCACTCCTGCTTCTATTTGGCAGATGGATGACAGGCGATCTCCGCACTTGATTTGGTAAATTCGCTGTTCCAGATAAGACCTTAAAAGCATGTACTCAGTGTTTGGAAGGAGTAGTTTTAGCTTATATAAGAGACCCTTATGCCATACACGGTCAAAGGCCTGTTGTATGTCTAGGAATACGGCCGTGCAGTACTCCTTCCTTAACTTAATATTAGTTTCTCAGCAAGTTTTGATAGCACTGGGAGAAGACTTATAGGTCTGTAAGATGTAACTTATGTGGGAATCTTCCCCGGTTTAAGTACCATATTTATAATGGACACTTTCCACAGATTTGGGAAGTATTGTAGTCTCAACACTGCATTAAAGAGGATTGTCAGCAGAACTATACCTTTCTTTGGTAGCTGTTTCAGAACTTCTGCCGTTATCAGGTCAAAACCGGGAGCTTTCTTTTGTTTTAGTTGGGCTATGGTTTTTTTGACTTCTGCTGGGGTGACTGATTTCAAGGGTAGAGACATTTGCTGATCGCTATTTAAGATCCCGTCGATCGTTTTTTCTGTGTCGTCAGCATCAGCTTCATCGGATTTGAACACACTTTTTACGAAGGTGGCGAATAATTCTGCTTTATCTGCGGGTTTCCTTGACCAACTGTCATTTTCCAGAGTGTATAATCTTCTGCTTTGTATGGTGATAAAGTCTTTAATTTGTCTTACAAAGTCCTATTCTCTAGTTCTTTGAGCATTGATTTCAGTACTTTGTTTAGTGCCTTTTTGTCTTGCTGATTCCTACTAGTATGCCATTGTCGCCTTATTTTTCTTTTTACAGCTATCATTTCTCTAATTTCCACGGTAGTGTCCAAATTTTTCGATGTTACTTCTATATAGGGAGATGATAGCCAAGCTGCTTTTTGAATTAAGTTGGTAGTATACAAAGGGGTATAGGGGGAGAAAATGGTGTTTGGCCTCGGTGGTACATGCCCTCGCTATAAGGTATGCACCTATAAAAACCTGAGATTAAGCCGCTAGCGTACGCCTATGTGTGCAAGAATGGGCTATTAGACGCGCACCATAAAGTCCTATTTTTACACGTCCTCGCCATCACCAATCTGCCGCCGCTAATTGGTGGTGGACCCTCAATTGAGGGTCGTCTCATCCCCCGGGCAATGTCATGGTCTATAACGAGTCTTGCACATTATACCTACCTCGTGACCCTGATAGCAAAGTAAAAAGGACGAAGGCGAGTCTTCGGCGCCTCAAAACTGAAATCATAGCTAAGGGAGTCAACCCCGACAGAAAAACCAACGTGTGGCTCGAAAGGGTCGCCCCAGTACCGTAGCCCTGTGGTCATGTCTCCAGGAACGGGGGTCTGAGCTTAGCCACTCAGTCCGCGAGGAAGGTAACCTCTTCAAAAAATCCCCAAATCCCACGGTGCGGGGCGCGCCAAGGGGATGGATGACTGACTGGTGAGTCAGCCATGAGCGACCAACCTCGATGGAGCAGGTGAACCGTCGTTGAAAATAGCCTTCTCACTGGGAATGGGCGTCACCACAGGAGTGACAGTTTTAATCGACCCTACTCGTGGGACTAAATGATAGATCCTAATAACACAAGCAACAAAACGTGCGCGGAGGTAGGTGACCAGGCCTCCGCGACAGTGAAAGCTACTGGCAACACAAACACAAACAAAAAAAAATTAACTCAGCAGGTATTCCATCCAAGCCTGCTCATCACAAGACCGAGATCATTTTCAATAGGTGCAATTACTGGAGAAGACTTAAAAAATCATTAATTGTGTCACCACCATCTGCAAATGTCACAGATGCTAACAAAGTTTGCCCTCCTCCATGGCAAAGAGTACCAGATAGTACAGACCGCTACCCAAAAAGAAAGAGAATATCTGCTAGCCCACCAAATATACAAAGTTCTATTGAAGTACACACGGGAATCAATACCTCGAATAAATTCAGTGGATTACCGATAGACTTAACCGAGGACATAACGCCAGCTACAGCCACCCATAATAGAAAAAATAGCAAGCCCCCACCTATTGTCCTTTATGGCATAGTAGCGTTATCTAAACTAACAGAACTACTAAATAAGTCTGTGCCTAGAGATAGCTTCACGTACAAGATCATTAACAGGGACCAGCTAAGAGTAATGTCACAGACACCTGAAACTTAATAGAAGTTATTCGAACCAACGGCCTTATTGGACACACCTTCACACAGAAGCAAAACAAATGTAACAGAATTGTTGTCAAAAACTTGCACCACACCACTCCAAAAACAGCCATTATAGAGAAGATTGAGAATACTGGAAACAAGGTCAGAGGTGAAGTCATCTGTGCAATATCAAGAAAAAATAAAGCCACTCAATATGTTTTTCGTGAATATTGAACCAGGCCCTAACAACCCAGATATAAAGAATATAAAATATATATACCACACTAAAGTCAAGATAGAGGACCCAAGAAAATCGACTGAGATCCCTCAGTGCACTAGGTGCCAACAATACGGCCATACAAAAAACAACTGTATGCGTCCCCACAGGTGTGTCAAATGTGGTAAAGGACACAAAACCACTGAATGCACATTCTCAGTCAACAAGCTCCTTAGAGCAGATAATAATAAAGCAATCAGAAAAAATTGATATCCTCATAATACAAATAGGCACCCTAATGGGTCTCCTAACGACACTCATAGCTCAGAACCAGAAATGAAATTCATACGTATAGCTGCATGGAATATCAATGGCTTATCTCCAAATAAGCACGAGGTTGAGCTGTTTATAAACCACAACAAAATTGATGTTCTATTAATTTCCGAAACACATATGACTGATCAAAGAGTGATAAAAATCAAGAGATATACCGTATCCTACGCTAATCATCCAGACGGCATATCACATGCTGGAGCTGCTATAGTAATAAGAGAAAACATAAGATATCATATGTTACCACCATATACACAAGCACATATATACAGGCTGCTATAGTATCTGTTGACGACTGGCAGGGCTCGTTGAATGTGGCTGCAGTGTACTGCACCCCCCCCCCTCGACATCGAATCGACGAGCAGATGTACAATGACTTCTTTCGCACATTGGGCGGTAGATATCTGTCGGGAGGCGACTGGAATGCCAAAAACACATTTTGGGGCTCCCGATTAACAAATACGAAAGGCCGAACTTTGAAAAATGCTATTGACAGCAATAATCTTAATGTATTTTCAACAGGGGAACCGACTCATTGGCCAACTGACCCAAATAAAATCCCAGACATAGACTTCTTCGTCACCAAAGGAATATCAGGACTCTACACAAAAATTGAATCATGCCTGGACGGCTCTTCCGACCACACGCCTATCATATGTACACTAAGCACTACAGTGATCTTAAAACAATTACCCGAGACTTTATACAACCATAAAACTGACTGGGAAGCATTCCGGGATTACATTGAAGATAATACCACACTCTGTATACCTCTTAAAACGGAAGATGATATAGAAAGTGCGGCGTTGTATACTACCAACTTAATTGAAAAAGCAGCTTGGCTATCATCTCCCTATATAGAAGTACATCGAAAAATTTGGACACTACCGTGGAAATTAGAGAAATGATAGCTGTAAAAAGAAAAATAAGGCGACAATGGCATACTAGTAGGAATCAGCAAGACAAAAAGGCACTAAACAAAGCTCAAAAAGTACTGAAATCAATGCTCAAAGAACTAGAGAATAGAACTTTGCAAGACAAATTAAAGACTTTATCACCATACAAAGCAGAAGATTATACACTCTGGAAAATGACTAAATCACTAAAAAAGCCAAAAGAATACATGCCTCCTCTAAGAAAATCTGATGAGAGTTGGTCAAGGAAACCCGCAGATAAAGCAGAATTATTCGCCACCTTCCTAAAAAGTGTGTTCAAATCCGATGAAACTGATGTTGACGACACAGAAAAAACGATCGACAGGATCTTAAATAGCGATCGGCAAATGTCTCTACCCTTGAAATCAGTCATCCCAGCAGAAATCAAAAAAAACCATAGCTCAACTAAAACAAAAGAAAGCTCCCGGTTTTGACCTGATAACGGCAGAAGTTCTGAAACAGCTACCAAAGAAAGGTATAGTTCTGCTGACAATCCTCTTTAATGCAGTGTTGAGACTACAATACTTCCCAAATCTGTAGAAAGTGTCCATTATAAATATGGTACTTAAACCGGGGAAGATTCCCACAGAAGTCACATGTTACAGACCTATAAGTCTTCTCCCAGTGCTATGAAAACTTACTGAGAAACTAATATTAAGTTAAGGAAGGAGTACTGCACGGCCGTATTCCTAGACATACAACAGGCCTTTGACCGTGTATGGCATAAGGGTCTCTTATATAAGCTAAAACTACTCCTTCCAAACACTGAGTACATGCTTTTAAGGTCTTATCTGGAACAACGAATTTACCAAGTCAAGTGCGGAGATCGCCTGTCATCCATCTGCCAAATAGAAGCAGGATTGCCTCAAGGATCGGTGCTGGGCCCTATCCTCTACACAATATTTACCGCTGATATACCTATCACAGAAGAAGTAGTAACTGCAACCTATGCAGATGACACTGCAATCCTTTCTAGCAGTAAAGATCCTAGTCTAGCATCCGTAAAACTACAAAAACATTTAGATAGAATCGGAATATGGCTAAAGATGTGGCGAATAAGAGCTAGTCCTGCAAAATCAGTTCACATAACATTTACTTTGAATAGAGGTGCCTGTCCACCTGTTACACTTAACGGAGATATCTTGACACAGCAAACAACAGTGAAATACCTGGGTATGCATCTGGACAAACGGCTTACGTGGAGGGATCACATTAAGGCAAAGAGAGAACAAGCAAACAAAAAGTTCAGGGATATGCACTGGCTGCTGGGCAGGCAATCGACTCTCAGCTTGGAGAATAAGCTCCTGATATACAAATGCATTATAAAACCAGTATGGACATATGGATACAACTCTGGGGGTCAGCTAGTCACTCAAATATAGAAACACTACAGCGCTTCCAAAATAAAGCATTAAAAACTTTGACCAATGCCCCATGGTTCATAAGAAACACAGAAGTGCATGAATATCTGCAACTCCCTACAGTCAGAGAAGAAATAGAGAAGTCTTCTGGTGCCTATAAGCAGAGACTTGAAAAACACATAAATAGTTTAGCCACAGAGCTCCTTAACACCAATGACTCTATATTCCGCCTAAAAAGAATACGACTAGCCACCATCTAATAACAAGAAATGACACATCACAGGATGTGCATATCTAAAGCCACTTATATATAATAGAAGACACATCTGATTATAGCTCTTGGCTGATTGATAAGACAGGAAAAAAAACTCGTCCAAATGCTATCCTTAATTTCCTTTTTGGTGTTCGAAGATTCCTTAGTGAGATTAAGAAGTGTCCTTAATTCGTTATCTAGTTTATCAGTAACTTTTATCAATTTTTCTTGCATTAATTCAGTTGCTTTGCATTTATCAAGCTTCTCATTTTGAAAAAAAGCATATAAACGCTTTCTTTTAGCAGCTGAACTGCCGCTCAGGTCTACAAAGCCTACATTGGGCCGCTCCTAATAGCGGTGGTTAGGTATTTGCATTTCCTTCAGGAGGGTACAGGGCGATGTTATACATTAAACGAACCTAAAATAAAAGTTGTGGAGCTCGAGAAAACCAAAAGCATGCACCTTGTAACAGGATTTCAAATTTGTTTACACGTCAACTTTTTTAATTACCAGCACCCTACGCCTACTCTGTCATCCCGGATATGCTGACCTGGGTCAGAATGTCCCACGTGCTCAAAAAGAGCGTGTCTTCTATAAGATTTTCCAATATTTGTAACTGAACGAAGTTTGCTGGACCAGATACAGAACCTAAGATCTAGCAAGCAATCGGAAAATATGGAAGAGATGGGCAAAAGAAGGACTGGACCCATAATCAGACGCCTGCAAAACCAAAAGGAACTGGCCCAAGAAAAAAATCAAACTACAAACCCACTTGTAATATGTTTACTTTCAATACATAGTAAAATCTGTAACACAATGTCGATTACGGTGTTAGTCTAAAAATAATAGAACATTGTGCAATTTGCATTTTGAGATCACAATACAAAATTATCGTATATTATAAAAAACATTGTTCATAGAAAAACCACACACAAAAAATTTCGGTAAAATAAATGCCGATAAAATATCACAACGTCGTGTTTTGTTTCCTTTACATCATTAATTAAAAGTTAACCGGAATATTTGTTATTATCATTAGTTTAAACACATTTTTCTTCAAGCTGTTTTACAAACGTTTCTTCGCAATGTATATTAATGAAAACAGTTCGTATAAAATGCGACAATGTTTTGAACTTTTCGATGTATATATGACGGGCACTAAACTAATTTTAAGCAGCTACGACATAGTACTATCGACACACTGTCTTTTTTTCACATATTTATACCCAAAAAAAATGTGCACTTTTAGGCCTGGTACCGTGCATTTCCACTTATCGTTTCGAATTGGCACAAGTAATCACTGCGATGTTTCTAAATACAAAAAAATAAACTGTAAATCAAACTGCAAGTCGGGGTAGAAATGCACAGTACCCGCTCAACTAAATCTAATCGTAAAATAAAAATAAATAATAATTGGAAGTCCCTTAAAAGTATTCGGAATTATTTACATTATCTCGTGAAGATTTATAATCGACCGTTTGTATTACGGAATGTACACGGTTGGAAATAATCGGGTTAATCTTCACGAGTCTTACTAGGAATCACCAATTGTTAATAAAATTTTGTTTTCGTAAATAAATACTACACTGTGCCTCTATATTAATAACATCTATAGCACTATAGAAAGCTGTTCTGCATCCGCTTGGGTTTTTTCATCGAGACTAGACCGCTTTCAATCTACCCGTTAACAAATTTCAATCGTACTTTTTACACACGTAGCGAGCCAAAAAATTTGTCGTTGGCATTTAAGTACAAAAAATTTGAGGTTACGATCGATATAACACCTTTTTGGCTCGATTTGTACATACAGAACAGCCGTTAGGAAACATTAAAATCTTTACAAATAACCATGTTACGTTAAATAATACAATTGTCTCATTTTTTAAAGTACAAAAGTTTTGTGTTGTAGTCGCTTATATAGAAATTACCTCCGATTCAGTTCAGATTTAATTGCTAAAACAGAATTAAGCCAATTATTAATTCGAGTTACATTTTTTGGTACTTACCGTCTATAATATCCTGTTTCATTTTGGCCATTTCTTTTTTAACTTCTTTGATTATTTCGTTTTTGAGCGTTTCCAATTCGGTCGGTCCGAGCGTCATGCTGTCTGAAAGCCCGTTGACTTTCAATATCGTTTCTTCGGACGCCGATCCGAAACGTTTTCTTATACTTTTAGGCGATTCCACGTACTTTGACGAGTTGTTCGGTAACGTGTTCGTCTTTTCCCACGTTGCTTTCTTCTCGTCTTCTTCGATATCGGCAGTTTTCTTTTCCACCTGAAAAAATGTTTGTTTTAGTTCGTTGTATCACGTGTAGGTGGGGCTGATTTTGTTTTAAAGATCAAGACTGTAAAACAGTCTGAGGTTAAAACAAAAATATTCGAACGGGAACTACTTTCTGTTTATACAGGGCGTATCTAAAGTAACCTAACAATTTTGTCAGAGGATAAATTCAACTTCCTGAAACCGACTTAACAAAATCCATAAACAAGTTCGGCTTATTGTCGGACCTGCCTACAAACTAACCAAACTTCAACCTATTACAGACAGACATTTTATTCAACCCCAAGATTTTTTTATCAGCAATAATCGTAGCGAACAGTCGCTGTTCGAGTTTTTCTTCATGCTTGGAAGCAGTCGCAGAGCGTGCAATGCTTATGCCTCATCCAAAGACAATTTCTAACTTACCGAAGACTGATGGCGGTTGATAGTTTGCACGAGCCAATCCACTCCATAAATAACAATTAACGACGTCACAAAAACTAAATTTCAACCACAATCGAAATCATGTTGAAGACACGACCGACGCCTATGTAAGTCTCATGACTAAATTAAGTGTGCTCTCAAGTAATCAACGAGAGACTTGACTCGAGATCTCGCACAGTAAAATAGCATGGAAAGAAAATAGAAGGGACTGTGTGCTATTACGCGAACAAACACGTTCGTTAAAGACAACTCATTCTGAAAGATAGATGACTGCTACATGACACTACAACTCGAACGCAATCTCAATCGTTGAATGGAAGAATCGTGACAAGATCCGTCACCAGTTCACAGATAGTAGAATTGTATGTGCGTAAACAATCGAAACTTCGTGTTAAAGGTTTATGGTAAAACAATGGAATTATTCCGTGAAGAGACAAGCTAAAGTACTTAAGTCTGGCTAGACTGCGCTCCGCGGATTATTGAATGATCCGCAAATCAATTCTCAGTGATCCGCGAAATGGTATGCTTAAAATTCAATATATTTTATCAAAAGTCTATAGCTGTGAGATCAATCGTGTTCCACGTTGAATGTGCTCCGTGTCCGAAAAAAAAATTGAGAACTTTTGATCTAGAATAACTTTTGTTCTGCCAATAATGTACACCAATCCTAAGTGACTTGATCCGCGAATTTAGTTTCCACAACGTCGTTAACTGTTATGCAAAGAATGGATGGTCTGCAAAATATCAACAGAGGTCTTCGCTAAGTCGGAGAATATGGAGCATCAAGTCGATCTTCCATAGAATATTAAAGTGTTTGGAATTTGTCTAGACGGGAACAGAATGTACTACGATTGGATGCAAATCGTTGACTGTGGTAGTGATGATAGCTGTGCTGTTAAATGTCATTAGAAATGTTGACGGGTGACCTGGCGACATTGCGACGGTTGCTAACATCGTAACATAGTTTCTAAGCGTTGAATAAACTGGCAAAAGCTGTGGATGTAACAAGAAGTTTTGTCTATCTGTAATAGGCTGACGTTTGTTTAGTTTGTAGGCAGATACCCGACAATAAGCCTCTGACAAAATTATGCTAACCTAAAGAAGTTAAACCAAATATATATTAGTGCACTCAGACGTCGACAAAGCCAGGACAATCTTAATCGTTAAATGGAAAAATCGCAACAAGATCCATCACCAGTTCACGGATAGTACATACGTTAAAAATCGACTATTTCGTGTTAAATGTTTCTAGTAAAACAACAGAATATACCATGGAGAGAGACACTTACTTAAGTCTGACTAGAACGGAAACTAACCACGTTCTGCATCGACAAGAGTCGAGTGACCATCACATTCTAAGACAATGTTCCTCAAACTTTTCGTCGCGGATCATTTGACGATCCGCAAAAATGTATTTAAAATTCCAACTATTTTTATTAAGTATGTATAGCTGTGAAATAAATCCGCGTTGAATTTTCAATTTAAAAGATGCTCCGTGACCGAAATTGATTGAGAACTTCTGATCCAAGGACTTTATCTGCGATCTCTAAAAAAAATGACTGACTCTATCGTTAAGAGAAAACAAAAGCAACCTACGCAAATGAATCGTGAGAACACCGTCGTTCAAGACCAAAGACGAATCACTCTGAAAGATGACCAGACTGCTACGGATTGGTGTATTGAGACGGCCTTCCGATAATGGGTAAAGTCATCGGCTCACCGATAGTACAACTGTTGTCAAACTTAAAAAATCAACGATTCGGTGGTTTCTGGTAAAACAACGCAATAATGACGTGAAGAGACAAGCTAAAATACTTAAGTCTGGCTAGAACCAAGTCTCCATCATTATGATTCTAAGACATTTTTAATCCAATTTTGTTCCACAGATCATTCAGTGATCCGGAAACCGTTTCGCAGTGATCCGCAAAAAGATATGTTTAATATGCAAAATATTTTTATTAAGTTTATATAGCTGCGAGATAAAATCGTTGTTCCGCGTTGAATTTCCAATTTCAAAAGTGGTCCGTGAATTTTTGGTCAACGAATAATGTACAGCTTTCCTAAGAGACTATCCGCGATCTCATAAGAGTGAAGAAAAATAGTAAGCTACGCTACGCGAAGGAATTATGGGAACATCTTTGTTCAAGACCAAAGACAACCAGATTGCTACAGATTAGTGTATTCAGAGGTCTAGAAAGAAACTTGGTTGGGAGGAATCTACCTACTTCCAAAAATGGGACTAAAAATCGACGTTTTAATATTAAAGGTTTCTGATAAAGCAACAAAGACAAGCTAAAGTACTTAAGTCTGACTAAACCAGAAACTCACCACGTACTACATCTACAAGAACCAACTCGCCATCACTGCGATTATAAGACAATGTTTCTCAAACTGTGCTCCGCGGATTATTGAATGATCCGTAAATCAATTCTCAGTGATCCGCGAAAAGGTATGCTTAAAATTCAATATATTTTTATCAAGTATGCATAGCTGTGAGATAAATCGTGTTCAACGTTGAATGTGTTCCGTGACCGAAAAAGATTGAGAAATTTAGTTTTCACAACGTCGTTAACTGTTATGAAAAGAGTGGA
Organism: Aquatica leii; assembly: GCA_035610365.1. NCBI lineage: Eukaryota > Metazoa > Arthropoda > Insecta > Coleoptera > Lampyridae > Aquatica > Aquatica leii. The sequence continues at coordinate 50,605,282 of CM069438.1, read as the reverse complement.
TGAACTCGTGCGAAATATCTACCGAGGTCTCTCTAAGTCGCCGAATATAGAGCATCAAGTCGATCTTCGATAGCATATTAAAGTGTTTGGAATTTGTTCACGCTGCAGCTGAAATCAGATAGACGGGAAGATCTGAGGTGGGATGGTCCGTACCGGTTCCGCCCAACTCTCAAAATGTACTAAGGTTGGATGCAAATCGTTGACTGTGGTAGTGATGATAGCTGTGTTGTTAAATGTCATTAGAAATGTTGATGGGTGACCTGGCGACATATTGCGATTGTTGCTAACATCGTTTCTAAGCGTTGAATAAACTGGCAAAAGCTGTGGATGTAACAAGAAGTTTTGTCTATCTGTAATATGCTGACGTTTGTTGAGTTTGTGGACAGATACCCGACAATAAGCCTCTGACAAAAGTATCCTAACCTAATGAAGTTGAACCAAAAATGCATTAGTGCACTCAAACGTCGACAAAGCCAGGACAATCTTAATCGTTAAAGGAAAAAATCGTAACAAGATCCATCACCAGTTCACCGATAGTACAACTGTACGTACGTTAAAAATCGACTATTTCGTGTTAAATATTGCTAGTAAAACAACGGAATAATGACGTGAAGAGACAAGCTAAAGTATTTAAGCCTGGCTAGAACCAAGTCTCCATCACTGCGATTCTAAGACATTGTTTCTCCAATTTTGCTCCACGGATCATTCAGTGATCCATAAACCGTTTCGCAGTGATCCGCGAAAAAGTATGTTTAATATTCAAAATATTTTTATAGTTTGTATAGCTGTGAGATAAAATACTTGTTTCGCGTTGAATTTCCAATTTCAAAGGTGGTCCGTGAATTTTTGGTCAACGAATAATGTGCAGCTTTCCTAAGAGACTATCCGCGATCTCAAGAGTGAAGAAAAATAGCAAGCTTTTCTAGTGCACGTGAGACAGACTTCAGTATTGCTAAGAGAAAACAAAATGACTTTGTGCTACTACGCGAACGAATTATGGGAACATCTTAGTTCAAGACTAAAGACGACCAGATTGCTACGGATTCCTGTATTCAGAGGTCGCGAAAGAAGTTTGATTCGCAGGGATCTGCCTCTTTCCAATAATGGAACTAAAAATCGACGTTTTGATATTAAAGGTTTCTGATAAAACAACGGAATAATTCCATGGAGAAACAAGCTAAACCAGAAACTAACCACGTCCTACATCTACAAGAACCAAGGAGCCACCACTTCGATTGTAGAGCAAAACCGCGGATTTCATTTAATGATCCGCAAACCAATTGTCAATCGGCGAGAAGATGTTTAAAATTCAAAATATTTTTATTAAATACGTATAGCTGCGAGATAAATCGTGTTCTCCGTTTAATTTCCAATTCCAAAGATGCTTCGTGACCGAAAACGATTGAGAACTTTTGGTCAACGAATAATGTATACCTGGCTTTGTCGACATTCCACTAATTATTTTGTTTTGATTAATATTTTTTAACTGCTATTAGGAATTTTTTTTCTTGGTGTCGTTTTAAAAACTCCTACTAATACTTTTATCAGATGCAAATGAACTGATGCAAGTTTTTTTGGTCCATCGGTTTTTAAAGGGAATGGACTCACTACAAAGCAAACTCTTACATCTAAAGTGTAAGTCTTCCAAGTACACGAATAAAAATCTCGGTTGATTAGAGACGTTACTGTAAAAGTTGCCTTAGATCAGTATTAAAAATCGACTATTTCGTGTTAAATGTTTCTGGTAAAACAACAGAATAACCCGTGGAGAGACAAGCTAAAGTACTTAAGTCTGACTAGAACGGAAACTAACCACGTTCTGCAAGTGACCATCACATTCTAAGACAATGTTCCTCAAACTTTTCGTCGCGGATCATTTGACGATGCGCAAACCAATTGTGCGATCCGCAAAAATGTATATTTAAAATTCAAACTATTTTCATTAAGTATGTATAGCTGTGAAATAAATCCGCGTTGAATTTTCAATTTAAAATATGTTCCGTCACCGAAATTGATTCAGAACTTCTGATCCAAGGACTTTATCTGCGATCTCTAAAAAAAATGACTAAAAGAAAACAAAGGCAACCTTGTGCTACTACGCGAATGAATCGTGAGAACACCGTCGTTCAAGTCCAAAGACGAATCACTCTGAAAGATGACCAGACCGCTACGGATTGGTGTATTGAGACGTCCTTCCGATAATGGGTAGTCATCCGCTCACGGATAGTAGAACGACGGAATAAAGACGTAAAGAGACAAGCTAAAGTACTTAAGCCTGGCTAGAACCAAGTCTCCATCACTGCGATTCTAAGACGTTGTTTCTCCAATTTTGCCCCACGGATCATTCACTGATCCACAAACCGTTTCGCAGTGATCCGCGAAAAAGTATGTTTAATATTCAAAATATTTTTGTAAAGTATGCATAGCTGTGAGATCAAACGTTGAATGTGCTCCGTAACCGAAAAAGATTGAGAAATTTAGTTTTCACAACGTCGTTAGCTGTTATGCAAAGAGTGGATGAACTCGTGCGAAATATCAACCACAGTTTCTCTAAGTCGCCGAATATAGAGCATCAAGTCGATCTTCGATGGAATATTAAACTGTTTGGGTTTTATTCGCACTGCAGTACCGGTTCCGCCCAACTCTCAAAATGTACTACAGTTGGATGCAAATCGTTGACTGTGGTAGTGATGATAGCTGTGCTGTTAAATGTCATTAGAAATGTTGACGGGTGACCTGGCGACATATTGCGATTGTTGCTAACATCGTTTCTAAGCGTTGAATAAACTGGCAAAAGCTGTGGATGTAACAAGAAGTTTTGTCTATCTGTAATAGGCTGACGTTTGTTGAGTTTGTAGGCAGATACCCGACAAAAAGCCTCTGACAAAAGTATCCTAACCTAATGAAGTTGAACCAAAAATGCATTAATGCACTCAGACGTCGATAAAGCCAAGACAATCTTAATCGTCAAATGGAAAAATCGTAACAAGATCCATCACCAGTTCACCGATAGTACAACTGTACGACTATTTCGTGTTAAATGTTTCTGGTAAAACAACAGAATAAACCATAGAGAGACAAGCTAAAGTACTGAAGTCTGACTAGAACAGAAACTAACCACGTTCTGCATTGACAAGAGTCGAGTGACCATCACATTCTAGGACAATGTTCCTCAAACTTTTCGTCACGGATCATTTGACGATCCGCAAACCAAAATCTGCGATCCGCAAAAATATATTTAAAATTCCAACTATTTTTATTAAGTATGTATAGCTGTGAAATAAATCCGCCCTGAATTTTCAATTTAAAAGATGCTCCGTGACCGAAATTGATTGAGAACATCTGATCCAAGGACTTTATCTGCGATCTCCAAAAAAATGACTAAAAGAAAACAAAGGTAACCTTGTGCTACTACGCGAATGAATCGTGAGAACACCGTCGTTCAAGTCCAAAGACGAAACACTCTGAAAGATGACCAGACTGCTACGGTTGGTGTATTGAGACGTCCTTCCGATAATGGGTAAAGTCATCCGCTCACGGATAGTACAACTGTTGTCAAACTTAAAAAATTCAAGATTTGGTGTTAAAGATTTCTGGTAAAACAACGGAATAATGACGTGAAGAGACAAGCTAAAGTACTTAAGCCTGGTTAGAACCGAGTCTCCATCACTACGATTCTAAGACATTGTTTCTCCAATTTTGCTCCACGGATCATTCAGTGATCCACAAACCGTTTCGCAGTGATCCGCAAAAAGGTATGTTTAATATTCAAAATCTTTTTATAAAGTTTGTATAGCTGTGAGATAAAATCGTTGTTCCGCGTCCGTGAATTTTTGGTCAACGAATAATAAGCAGCTTTCCTAAGAGATTATCCACGATCTCAAGAGTGAAGAAAAATAACAAGCTTTTCTAGTGCACGTGAAACAGACTTCAGTATTGCTAAGAGAAAACAAAATGACTTTGTGCTACTACGCGAACGAATTATGGGAACATCTTAGTTCAAGACTAAAGACGAACAGATCGCTACGGATTCCTGTATTCAAAGGTCGCGAAAAAAGTTTGATTCGGAGGAATCTGCCTCTTTCCCATAATGGAACTAAAAGTTTCTGATAAAACAACGGAATAATTCCATGGAGAAATAAGCTAAACCAGAAACTAACCACGTCCGACATCTACAAGAACCAAGGAGCCACCACTGCGATTGTAGAACAAAACCGCGGATTTCATTTCATTCATTTTTCAGTTACGGAGCACCTTTGAAGTTGGAAATTCAACACGGAACACGATTTTATCTCGCACCTATACATGCTTAATACATTTTCGCGGATCACGGAGAATTGATTTGCGGAGCAAAGTTTGAGAAACAGTTCCCTAGAATCGCAGTGATAGCTATGTAGGACGTTTTGAGTTTCCGGTCTAGCGGATGCGTACAATCAATCCTCTTTTTCACAAGGTCGCTTTTGTTTTCTCTTAGCGATAGAGAATTTGGTCTTCGTCGTCCCACGTGCGTTAGCACGAGATTGCTATTCTTCTTTCTTATGAGGTCGCGAATAAGGTTTCTTGGCAAAGCTGTACATTATTCGTTGACCAAAAGTTCTCAATCGTTTTCGGTCATGAAGCATCTTTGGAATTGGAAATTAAACGGAGAACACGATTTATCTCGCAGCTATACGTATTTAATAAAAATATTTTGAATTTTAAACATCTTTTCGCCGATTGTCAATTGGTTTGCAAATCATTAAATGAAATCCGCGGTTTTGCTCTACAATCGCAGTGGTGGCTCCTTGATTCTTGTAGATGTAGGACGTGGTTAGTTTCTGGTTTAGCTTGTTTCTCCATGGGATTATTCCGTTGTTTTTTATCAGAAACCTTTAATATCAAAACGTCGATTTTTAGTTCCATTCTTGGAAAGAGACAGATCCCTCCGAATCAAACTTCTGTCGCGACCCCTGAATACACGAATCCGTAGCAATCTGGTCGTCTTTAGTCTTGAACTAAGATGTTCCCATAATTCGTTCGCGTAGTAGCACAAAGTCATTTTGTTTTCTCTTAGCAATACTGAAGTCTGTCTCACGTGCACTAGAAAAGCATGCTATTTTTCTTCACTCTTGAGATCGCCGATAGTCTCTTAGGAAAGCTGCACATTATTCGTTGACCAAAAATTAACGGATCACCTTTGAAATTGGAAATTCAACGCGGAACAACTATTTTACCTCACAGCTATACAAACTTAATAAAAATATTTTGTATATTAAACATACCTTTTTGCGGATCACTGCGAAACGGTTTGCGGATCACTGAATGATCCGTGGAGCAAAATTGGAGAAACAATGTCTTAGAATCGCAGTGATGGAGACTTGGTTCTAGCCAGGCTTAAGTACTTTAGCTTGTCTCTTTACGTCATTATTCCGTCTACTACTACGCGAATGTATCGTGAGAACACCGTCGTTCAAGTCCAAAGACGAATCACTCTGAAAGATGACCAGACTGCTACGGATTGGTGTCTTAAGACGTCCTTCCGATAATGGGTAAAGTCATCCGCTCACGGATAGTAAAACTGTTGTCAAACTTAAAAACCAACGATTTGGTGTTAAAGGTTTCTGGTAAAACGACGGAATAATGACGTAAAAAGACAAGCTAAAGTACTTAAGCCTGGCTAGAACCAAGTCTTCACCACTGCGATTCTAAGACATTGTTTCTCCAATTTTGCTCCACGGATCATTCAGTGATCCGCAAACCGTTTCGCAGTGATCCGCAAAAAGGTATGTTTAATATACAAAATATTTTTATTAAGTTTGTATAGCTGTGAGATATAATCGTTGTTCCGCGTTGAATTTTGGTCCGTGAATTTTTGGTAACGAATAATGTGCAGCTTTCCTAGGAGACTATCAGCGATCTCAAGAGTGAAGAAAAATAGCAAGCTTTTCTAGTGCAGGTGAGACAGACTTCAGTATTGTTAAGAGAAAACAAAATGACTTTGTGCTACTACGCGAACGAATTATGGAAACATCTACGGATTCGTGTATTCAGAGGTCGCGAAAGAAGTTTGATTCGGAGGGATCTGCCTCCTTCCAATAATGGGACTAAAAATCGACGTTTTGATATTAAAGGTTTCTGATACAACAACGGAATAATCCCATGGAGAAACAAGCTAAAGCACTTAAGTCTGACTAAACCAGAAACTCACCACGTCCTACATCTACAAGAACCAAGGAGCCACCACTGCGATTCTAGAGCAAAACCGCGGATTTAATTTAATGATCCCCAAACCAATTGCCAATCGGCGAAAAGATGTTTAAAATTCAAAATATTTTTATTAAATACGTATAGCTGCGAGATAAATCGTGTTCTCCGTTTAATTTCCAATTCCAAAGATGCTTCGTGACCGAGAGAAGTTTTGGTCAACGAATAATGTACAGCTTTGCCAAGAAACTTTATTCGCGACCTCATAAGAAAGAAGAATAGCAATCTCGTGCTAGCGCACGTGGGACGACGAAGTCCAACTTCTCTATCGCTAAGAAAAAACAAAAGCGACCTTGTCAAAAAGAGGTTTCATTGGGTTATAAGCAAGTACGCATCCGCTAGACCGGAAACTCGAAACGTCCTACATCGCTATCACTGCGATTCTAGAGAAATGTTTCTCAAACTTTGCTCCGCAAACCAATTGTTGGTGATCCGCGAAAATGTATTAAGCATGTATAGGTGCGAGATAAAATCGTGTTCCGTGTTGAATTTCCAACTTCAAAGATGCTCCGTAACTGAATAAGATCGATACTCTCTGATCTAAGGCAACTTTTAGTCAACGATTGAAGTAAGGATACAGTAGTGTCTCTAATCAAACCGAGATTTTTTATTCGTGTACTTGGATGACTAACACTTTATATGTAGGAGTTTGTTTTGTAGTTCATTCCCTTTAAAAACCAAAGGACCAAAAAAACTTACATCAGTTCATTTGCAACTGATAAAAGTATTAGTAGGAGTTTTTGAGACGACACCAAGAAAAAAAATTCCTAATAGCAGTTAAAAAATATTAATCAAAACAAAATAATTAGTGGAATTAGTAACGTAACTGATACAGAGTACCACCGAGTCGAGATTACCAATTACGTTAAAGATTCTATGATGAATGAAGATTAAGGAATCGCGTTTTTTGTTTTGCTGAAGGAAATCTCCTAGAAAACAGTAAGCAGTTAGAGGACAAATGGAAAACGCATCAGAGTATCTTACGAAAAATTCAGTGTTCTAAAGGAATTGACTTGTTTTCGATCCGTACAAAAATTGTCGCGATCCAATCCCGGAAGACGTTTTTGAAAAGAATTTCCTTGATTTGAGTGCCCGAAAATGTTCACCGACTGTCGCACCACAGTTCAAAAATAATGATGCGATTTTTTTTGTATTACTTAATTGGCAGCTAAGGTTGACATTACAACATTACCCTGCATAGATCATTGTGGTTAATGGTTTTAATCACGAAAATGCATACGACAGCGGAAGTACGTAAATTTATAGTTACATAAAGCAAGGTCGCGGGGATCTACGTGATTATTAAATCAGTGCGACTTCAAGATAAAATTACGTGATTAAGTGCCGTTTCCGCGTTGGGCCGAATAAAAAAAACCGGGTACTTACAGCCGCTCGTCTCCTGGCTAACGTTTTAGCCATTTCGTCCATCATCGAAGCCATACTACCACCAGCGCCTCGTCCCAACGTGCCGTAATTACTACTGCCGCCGCTACTCGTAGACGAACCGCTATTTTCTGTCGGTGGTGGCGTGTTCTACACAAATGTGGTTAGGAAAAGTTGCCGAAAGGGCGTTGGACACGTACCTTGTTGTTTCTTTTCAATCGGGCGTTTTGTAATTGAGCGGCTAAGGAATTAACTTCGCCACCGTCGCTGCTTTGCGACCTGGACATGTTGTTGGGCAACGGTGGTGGTGGAGGCGGTGCGGCACCGGGTGGTACGCCCATAAGCGGTGGCGCGATTGGTACGGCAACTATCGGCGGTGGAGGTGGTGCTGGAGGTGCACTCGCTGTGCGTTGATGTCCACCGGTACTTGACGGCGGCGAAACCGGACTAGGAGCAATGGCAGTGGGCATAACTGGTGCAATAGGCACATTATTCTGAGGTATCATTGGAGAAGTTTGTTGCTGAGGCGATATTAACGACGTCGATATTCTTCGTTCTTGTATATTGGCAACATCTTCGCGAGTCATTGTGCGATAACCCATATCTTCGTCATATTGCTGTTGTTGCTGTTGCTGCTGCTGTTGCGTGATCGGAGGTGCGTATTGTGTCGTCGCTTGTGGTTGCCGAACTATATTACTAAGTACCTGCAAAAGACACCGCCAATAAAAAAAACCAACGACAAAAAATCCAACTTACTTCTAACGAATGAAACATGGCGCGGGCAAATTGATCCGCATCTTCTTTGGAACTAAAATTCAGTCCGTAAACGTGTTTATTGTCTCTCCACTGATGAAACGTGGCGGTGGCTTGGTTATACTTCAGTCCTTTCAAAATGGCACAATTTATAACAACCTGTGAACAATTATCAGGTACAAAGTTCCGAGTTCCACGTGACGGTAATGACAATAATGATATCATTGTTTATTTTTCGTTACCTCATGATCGTGTAATTTTCGCCCAACGACCCGGAAAGTCTGTTGCACGGTGTGCTGATAAATGTGTACCTTGGATAAACCCGACGACGTGCCCGATGGTACCCATTTCTTGTTAACATCGTCGTAGACCATAACACTCGCACGTGCACTAGCGATGGATTGCTCGCTGTGGAGAAGACGCCGTTAGAACACGAAATTAAAACACAAAAAAAACATGCCCTCATGCGTTCGCATGCAACTTCATACTAACCATGCCCAATAATTTTCCCAACTTTTCCTCACGTCCATAGCTTCCAAATTGAAATGATCTTCGATTTCTCGATAAATCTGATCTAACTCGTCTTCCATTTCGGTTTAGAAAAAATGCAAAACTAACGAAAAAGACACACATACGCCAGATGACTAACTAAAAATTACACTGACACGAATTGTTATATTAAACCAGGAAGTGGGGTAGCAAAGTTCAATATTTATACGAAGCAGTCTAATGTTACTTATGGAAAGGATTACGTTTCATTAGACCGACATCAGGTACCATCCCCCCACTTTCTATATTCTTTTTCTATATAGTAAATCGATCGCAATTCGATTAGTAATTAGCGCGGACACTTTCACTAATCGGAATTTGAAGCGATTCATCAAACTGACTTACTAAGAAGCAAAGAACCTTGCCATTACGTAGATAATAATGATTCAGGGTTAATTATTAGTCTTAGGGCGATAAGGGACATCGAGTGTCTTCAATTTTTATATAAAAGCCGCTCGTAAAGACCACGCTCCCGACTTCACACCGATAAGAACCCCGTTTCCTCAGATAGGATATCGCACCGGCAATACCAACGATTAAATGTATTTGCAATTTTACACCCAAAAAAACGTGCACATGCAAACATCGAACAATTAAAAAAAGTACCTTCTACGGCTCTCCTGACTCGAGTTCATTTCGGCAAAACTGCAAGCATTCGACAAATTTTAATAAGGCGGAAGTCACGAAAACAATAATAAAAACACAACCATAATTGAAAAAAAAAGCGTACATGGGCCACGTCATACACTTAAAAAAAATTAACGTAAAGACAGGAAGAGTATTTTACTTTTAATTATTATCAAAGTGGGCGTGGGAATTACACCCCGATTTTAATTACATTTTGACCTACTTTGTATATAAATTTTGTCAACACCATAGAAAACGAAATCGCATCAATCGATGAATCGACGATTCCTGGAATTCGGAAAATAATTCCGGGCACCCATATGGCGTCGAAACTCGTGCAAATGTAAGAAAATAGTCTTTTTCTTAACGTAAACATCGAAACAGAATTCGACCGCAACTTTCGTGGGACTTTTACCCTTAGTGAATACGTCGTAGGGGTGAAAATAAATTCACTCATTACGAGTTCAACACACCCATAGTTTTACGAAATCGATAAAAACCAAAAACATTTTTTTTTAAACAATCACCTTGTGATGATAAAAGCGTTGTCATCACCTGAGCGACAATTATCTAATCGAATAAGGTAAAACCGAAAAAAAATCTTCGAAGTTAGTGTACGATTTAATTTCGTTTTTGTTAAATCGGAGCCGGCTTTGCGCGGATAAGTAAACTAATAAAGAAATCGCAAATAACTTACCTCATCTTCGTGTGTTTTTTTTTTAAATAGTCTGTAGTTTTACGTCGATTTTTTTCACTTTTGTATATTAAACATGGTGTTGCGGTTTTTGTACATTGATAAGCTGCCTTCGGTGGTGGTCTTTCGGCGACTGTTTCTTTAAATTATTACTAAATTGCACTAAATGTCACTTCACTTTTATCTTACACCTACAACACTGCATTCGCCATGTTTACTAGTTTTGACCAGCCCGTTGTTACACCAATAATAAAAGCGGCGCTTCGCGCAGGCGCCAAATTTAAATCGACTTTTTTTATACTAACTTTTTAAAGATTCTTTTGCGATTTAAATATCATAAATAACTACCCTTGCTCAATATTTTTTTTAAAAAAACACGCATTATAATTACTTCATTTTTTTGTACCTTAAATAAACTGTTCCAAATACATCATCCGAGCTCTTCTCGTCGTTTACATTTTTCATATCATTGTTCTGTAGCCTTTTCGTAACAATTTCAGTGCTTCAAAAAATGTGCTCGTCTATGGCATTAAATAAACGTAACTGTCATTCCATGAGAGTCGCCATTTTGTTGTATTTAATTTGTATAACGTAGGTTACAACTGATAACGTAAAAACGTGATCTGCGCTAAAACGTCGCCGCAAACTTCGTTAACCAAAAAAATAAAACTAGTTTTTCTATGGTTTTCCTGCAGGTATTAATTTCATGATTCTTCAGATTGATTCTGGAAAATAACGATGTCGAGAACATCTCATCTTCCACTATTTGCTGCTCATAATCTTGTTTATCAGCATCTCTATTATCTTCCAGTTATTCTCCTTTTTTATCATTCTTCTTCTTCTTCTCGAGTCCTTAAACCAAAAGTTTCATATGTCCTTCCAGTGGCGAGCACAGGCTATGGCCCTGTCGGTGGCTGCGGTGAGGTCCTCCATGGTGCATTTTTCGTCGAGGAGTCGGCAGATCGGAAGATGTTTCATGGTCTGTCTTTCCCCGCAGTCGCATAAATCGCTGTCGCTAGAGTACCCCCACTTGGTCATGTTGACTTTGGATCTGCCAGTTCTAGTGCGTAGGCGGTTTAGGCTTTTCCACGTAGTCCAGTCCAGATCACCGCCAGCGGGTAGGTGTTCTCCCACTTCTAGGCTGGTACCGTCGATTGCGTCGGTGTTTTTAACGCGTTTGCGCCATGAAACCAACCTCGCTGCTTTAGCTGTTGAGTCCAGGGGTTTCTCGGGTATGAAGCTTTTTCGGGATTTTAGGCGTTTGTCGACGTTGGTATGGCCGTACAATGGATGTCTGGGGTCCTCTAGTTGCCTCAGTTTTTCCCGCCTACTCGCTACATTTCTGGTGGAGCAATACCGGCTAATAGGTAGAGGCTGTTGATGGGTGTCGGTTTCAGGCATCCCGTGATGTAGCGACAGCTCTCGTTGAGCACCGGGTCGAGTTTTTTGGCATGAGATGACCGCTCCCAAACTGGGCACGCAAATTCTGCTGTGGAGTAGCAGAGTGCGAGTGCAGTAGAGCGCAGGGTGGTCGGGTTGGCGCCCCACTTGGTGTTGGCCAGTTTTTTGAGGATATTGTTCCGAGCGCTGACTTTCCCCTTCGTCTTTTCCACGTGGGCCCTATAAGTCAGGGTCCGGTCGAGGACGACTCCGAGGTACACTGGGTTCTGGTGGTGTTCTATTTCCGTACCATTCCAGGTGATGCGTAACTTCCGGTTTGCTTCCCGATGGCGCAGATGGAAAGCAGTTACCTGTGTTTTGGTTGGATTTGGTCTCAGGTAGTTCTTGCTGTAGTAGGTTGAGAGGTTCGATAGAGCAGATGTAAGGACTCTCTCGATGGTGGTGAACTCTTTCTCCTGTGCTGTGACGCACAGATCGTCAGCATATAAGAAACTCCTGCAATTAGGGTGGATGGGCTGATCGTTGGTGTAGATATTGAAGAGAGTCGGTGCTAGCACACTTCCCTGAGGGAGGCCGTTCTGTTGCCGTCTCTAGCGGCTCTTCTGCTTGCAGAGTTCTACATAGAATCGTCTGTTATCCAATAGCGATTTGATGACTTGCACTAGGTGGTAGTCGTGTGTCATGTCGTAGATCTTCGAGAGGAGCATCCTATGGTTCACAGTATCGTATGCAGCTGAGAGATCTACAAATACCGCGCCTGTGATTTTCCCTTTTTCAAAACCATCTTCTATGTGCTGGGTGAGGTTGAGTGTCTGTCCCGTGCAGGATTTGCCCGGGCGGAAGCCAGCTTGTTCTGGGGTTAGGTGTTCTTCGATCAGGGGAGACAGATGGTTCAGGATGAGACGTTCATAGAGTTTGTGGAGGTGGCAGAGAAGTGATATTGGTCTGAAGTTTTTGGGGTCCGAGGCGTCTTTGCCCGGTTTTAGAAGGGCAATGACGCGTGCCTGCCGCCATAGCTTTGGGATGTTATATGAAGAAGAGCAGTTCTTAAACAGCTCTAATATCCACTCTCTTGTCCTTGGTCCGAAGTGTTTTATTTGTTCTGAGCAAATGTCGTCCATTCCAGCCGCTTTACCATTTTTCAGGTTCTTAATACAGATGTTGAGCTCTTCCATGGTGAAGGTGGTATTGAAGCTGTTGTTTTCTTTGCCAGGTTGTCGCTTGATCCTCATCTTAGCTTGTTTAGTTGGTGCTTTCCCGTTTAGAAGGAGTTGGCTTGCAACCTGGTTTGCAGTGACATTATGGTGTTGTTCAGCCTTTTTAGGGTCGTTGCTTAGCTTCTTGATGGTGAGCCAGGCTTTCCTACTGCTGTGGGTCATGTCCACACTTTCAATCATGTTTTGCCATGACTTCTGTCTTTCTTCCTGTATCTTTAGTGCTAGTTCTGTACCAGATGCAATGGTGCTATCCGAGAACGGGTTTGCTTGGAATAGCTGTTGGTACTTCTGATATTCGTCTATCATCTCATGGGAGAGTCCTGGCACGTAGCTGGTTCTACATCCTCGTGGTATGTTCTTTCTAGATGCAGTACGTACGGCGTCAACGAACAGGTTGTAGTTGGTCTGTGACGGTTCGATGTTTGCCACTTTCGTGTCCAGGCCCTCTGCAAATCCTGTCCAGTCTGCTTTTTTGAAGTTGAAACGGCGGCGGAATGGGGCCGTGATTGGTGTGACTGCTGGTGATGCGCTAATGGATATCGGCCTGTGCTGTGTGTGTGGTATGGGTTCCAGCACTGCTTTACTGCAGAGGTCAGCGATGTTGTTGCTTACGAAGGCTAGGTCTGAGTTGTACCCCCGTTTCCATCTAGAACTGTTGAAGGACTTCGGGAGTTTGGGGTCGTGGATTAGACTGAGGTGATTTGCATCGCTTCACGTCTCAACCAAGTCGCCATTTTCATCTGTTTTGGCGTAGTCCCAGTTGACGTGGTGACTGTTAAAGTCCCCGATGATGATGTGAGTCTTGTTCCGATCGAAGTTTAGCGGTTTAGCGAAGTCAAACCGTTCCCCGGGTGGCTTATAGACCGAGGTGATAGAGATGCTGTCCAGTTCCACTGTCAGGATTTCGATGTTGTTGGCTTGAGACATGTTGGCCGTCTTGACGATGAGATCGTTCTTCGTGAAGATGGCGCTACCGTATTTCTCGTGCTGGCACTCTAATATTAGCTTCATACCAGGGATCCGTGGGCGGTTGTTGTTTATCAACGGCAAGGATAGTGTGAGGCTTGCACCCACTAAACCCCTTCTTCTTGTATTTCATCCTGGTACGAACGGGACCACCCTAAAAAAGAGTATAACTTCATCCGCACCGGATCTTTCCTGCCTTTCATTCATTTTCTCCCTGTCTCATACTTTTCTTTGCTGCTCATAATCTTGTTTATCAGCATCTCTATTATCTTCCAGTTATTCTCCTTTTTTATCATAATTCTTATGGTGTTTCCTGGCGTTAGCTTCTCGCCCACTTCGATTTCTGCTCTGGTGCGAAGTCCTTCCCACCTTCCACACTTAAACATTGTATGTTCTGGTCCGTCTTCTTCTTCGCAGAACCAGCATTTGCTTGAGCGCTGTTTTCCTATCCTCTTGAGGTATGAGCCGAAACACCTGTGCCCTGTCAGAACCTGTGTCATATTATAATTTGTTCTTCCGTGTTTCCTCGTGATCCACGGCTTGATGTCGGGTATCAAAAGGGGTGTCCATCTTGCCACGGTGCCTCTACTCCACTCGTCCTGCCACCTATTAACCGTGCGCTCCCTTATCCTGGTTACGATCTCTTGTCTTTCCTGCGTCGGATTTTTCTACCTTCTTCCTGGATCTCCGCCCTCTCCTGTATCATAAGGTCCATCGGGCACAGTCCCCCTATTACTAAGATAGCAGCGGTCGAGGCCGTTCTGTAGGCGCTGCACACTCTTACGGCCATCGTTCTCTGGCATCTAATTATCAGTTCTCTGGTCCTGCTGATTTCCATGGCTTCGTGCCAGACGATCGATTGCATCGCTTTCTGCAATATCCATCTCTGCTTGGCCCCGGGTCCTCTAACGTTTGGTAAGATTACGTTTAGGGCTTTCATTGTTCTGCAGGCTTTCTCCGTAACCTTATCTACATGTCTCTCGAACGTGAGCCTATAATCGAACGTGACCCCGAGGTACTTCACCGTTGGGCTTGGTCTTATGGTATGTCCGTCCATTTCGAAGGTGCTAGCTTTTCTTGATAGATTGAAGATAATGGCGGTGGTTATCCTCGGTGCTAGCTCCAGTTTATTTTCTTTCGTCCATATGTTTACTGCGTGGAGGGCGTCTTCTGTCTTTAATTTCATCCCCAACGCTTCCTTTGAGGCTGCCATAATTGCGAGGTCATCCGCGTAGCATATTATGTCCACGTGTTCTTCTACGTTTATGGCCATAACATCGTCATATAAGAGGTTCCACAAAATGGGTCCCAGTACGGAGCCCTGAGGTACCCCTGCTGCTCCTTCGATGCTGTCCTCCTTGCCTATTTTTATCTTCCTTTCGGACAAATAGGCCCTAATGATGTTCCTCATGTATGCAGAAATACCCTTCCTGATGGCTTTTTCGTTGATTATATCCCAGGCGGCTGTGTTGAACGCATTTCGGACATCCAGCAATACCAGAGAGCACCACCCCCTACCACCCTATTTATGTTTGTTCGCTAGATCCCGTATTCGTTCCATCGCGTGCACCGTACTGCTTCCTTTCCTAAATCCATACTGGTTTTTATGAAAACCTTCCTTGCTTTCTATTTCTTCCCGCAACCTATCATTTATTATATTTTCATAGAGCTTCCCTATTACGCTTATCAGACAGATCGGCCGGTAGCTCGCTTGTTCCTGGGCTTCTTTCCTGGGTTTTTTTTATTAAAATTAGCTTTGCTATTTCCTACTGCGCCTTTGTAAGCATGAGTTTAACAGTTCCCTGAGGTATTCTGGGCGCGCCTTCCCCACTGCCTTTACAACTACTGACAGAATGCCATCTGGACCAGGTGCTTTACCGGCTTTGAGTTTTGTTAATTGCGTTGAGCAGCTCTTGCGTGGTGATGAATGGCCATTCTGGCTCCCCCCCGCGGCCATGTTCGCGCTAGGTTCGTATGTTGTCAGGTCCCTCTCTATGAAGAGTTCCCTGATTACCTCTTTCCTTCTATCGTTGCTTATGGATTTCTTCGGGTGTGTGTATTTTAGCTGGGCTCGTATAATTCTATAGGCGTCTCCAAAGATATCGCATTCTAGCTTGTTGCACAGCTCCTTCCACTTATTTTCTTTTTCTCTTATTATGGTAGTTTTTAGTTTCTTTTTTGCCATCACGTACCTGCTTTTCAGTTCCTCTCTTAGCTCTGGGTTGCCGGTGATTCTCTGATATTGTCTTCTCCTGCTTTTGGTATCTTTTATTAAGCTTTGAATGTTATCGTTCTACCAGTAAGGCGGTTTACCTTTTGTGTCCCCCTTAACTTTGGGAGTTGTCTTTATATATGCTTGGTACAGGTTTTTTCCGCACTTCCGAATTTTATCGCGTTCCCCTGCTACATTAAAGCGGAGTGTGTCGAAATACTCTACTAGCTTGGCTAGAGCAATGCTTCCTCTCACCCAGGGGTTTTTCTTTTTTTCTTTCCCTCCTTCTATTTCGAAGGTGACCTACCTATGGTCGCTATATGTCTCGTCATCTTGCACCTGCCAGGACCGTCTCAAGGTTGCCAGTCCTCCAGATACCATGGTGACATCTATATATGATACTCCGTTTTTCCTCACTGTGAGAGCTAACCCGTTGTTGATTATATTCAGATCCGCTGAATTGGCAAACTCGAGAAGTAGGTATTATCTCCTGGCATTTGTGTTGTTTCCCCCCAGCGGAAGTGTTTAGCATTGAAGTCTCCACACACCATTCGTTCTTTATTTTTATTGTTCTTTCTTAGGGCCTCGCCGAGCTCGTCGAGACATTTTCCAAACTCTTCCAGACTACAGTTTGGGCTCACATATACCGAGTATAAAACAAACACTTCAGTTTCTACACTAACAAAACAATTTCCACTAACAAAGTTTATCACAGTATTAGCCTGACTAGAATTTACTATAGCTACGGACTTGCTATTGTTGGAGTAATAGCTTCGCCTTGGCCTAATTTTGACGTTCGGTTCGCTGATAGCTATAAAATGGCAGCCTTTTCTGGCTGCGTAGGCTTCCGCCATATCTGTTGCTGTCCTACTTCTATTTACGTTTATTTGTAATATCTTAGCCATTTTACCGGTTGTGTCTTGCCGCCTTCAAAGCCTTCCTAAAGGCTTCACATGTACCGCTGCCTGCATAGTGTCCTTGCTTCACACATATTGGGCAGTATAAATCGTTGTCCTTGAACTCGTTCCATTTGTGCCCTTCTTGGGCGCATCTAATGCACCTCTTACTTCTGTCTTTCCCTTCGCATTCTTTTGCTACATGTCCATATTCCCAGCACCTGTAGCACCTTTTAATTTCCATTTTCTCCCTTATTTTGCACTTGTTCATGCCTATTCTTATGTATCACTCTTCGATAACCCTTGTCGCATCCCCTGTCTCCATACTTATTCTGGCCGTTTGGTAGCCATCCTTATTGGTCCTCCTGCCTCTCAGCTTGAGCAGTTGCTCGTACCGGACGTTTCCGTATCTAATCGTGCTTTCCGTTATTTCTTCTTCTGTCTCCGTCTCATCTATTCCTATTCCCATAATGCGTACCGTTTTACTTCCTTTTGACCCTATGTCTTTACTTTGTTTGTTTTCATCCACTATCCTAAGTTCTCTTGGCCCGCTCTTGTCCTCTTCCTTCTTGCACAAAGTGGTTAGGGGGAAACTCTGGTTGCCCCCTCTTTGTTTCTTGCACCACTTACTTATGTTCACCGGGTTTTCCTTTTTTTATTTTCGTCC
The DNA here is from genome assembly GCA_035610365.1 of Aquatica leii. NCBI lineage: Eukaryota > Metazoa > Arthropoda > Insecta > Coleoptera > Lampyridae > Aquatica > Aquatica leii. The sequence continues at coordinate 50,587,674 of CM069438.1, read as the reverse complement.
CCATGCACGCTACCCTCTTCGATGCTCTTGTGTTCGTCGTTGCTTGATGCCATTTTTACCAGGGTTTTCCCATCCGTCTGGTTTTCCTGCTCGCTTTGAGCTTGACTGATGTCCGTGGGCACCTCTTCTCGGCTTGCGGTCTCGACTATGGGTTCTCTGTTCCATGGCGCTCCCGTGGCCCCTCTGTCGTACGCTGGGTCCCATCCTGGCGTTTGCGCCTGCGGCATATCCTGCTGTTCTGTACGTCCCTCTGCTATGATTGCCACTAGAGGTGACTTTAACCTCTCTCGTCCCTATTCGGTACTAGAGTCGCTATGCGTCGGCGACTTCCGTAGCGAGCTCCTTCGAACCGTCGGGTCCGCTACATCTTCCCACTTGTAAGTTGCGCTCGCTTTATCCTCCGTTCCACTATCTGTCGCTTGCTGCCCGGCGTGGTTCCCTACCTGGGCGGCTGTACAGACCCTGGTTGACGTTCGGAGGGGGCTCGCACGCCCACCCTCACTCCCGACAGGTACTGGGGTATCCTTCCCCTGCACCGTAAACGGTTTATAAATGTGCATCAAATCCATTTTGGTCGTGTAATTGCATTTTATACTTCTTGCCAAGTTCGGGTCGTCAACGTAAGAGCAGTCCAAATTTTTTTTTGTCACAAGGAAGGGTGACGTTTTTTACTGAGATTAGAATATATGGGAAGAGTAAATGAATAGACTCTTAGCTCTCGGTAACCTAATAGCGTCGGGGTCTGAAGAGAGAAAGATTTGGTCAAGAAAGACCTGACAGTAAAGAAAACAGATAGGGGATCTGCTCCATAGTTGAAGAAAGAGATAGATCCAGCTAAGGCACCTCGGGGACGCTACTTCCCTGAGGGTGATCAGGCCCTAGAGCCCGGTGAAAGCCTGTTGGTCCGCGGGAGAATTTTAACCCTCCTACCCAAGAGAAGCACATCGGCCTTTCAAGGGCGTTCCTCTATCCGCCACCTGGGGACGCGCCCGAACCTGCTTAGTTCAAGTTCGCGCCATTTAAATGAGTTACAAGATGAAGATGATAGGCTGTGTTATAGATTCACCTCTCATCGATAGAAGAGTTGGTCCAACGTGCGCTAAACGCAAGCATGTTATGTTTCTTCTCTATTGAGATCGCGGATAAAGTCTCTTGGGAAAACTGTACATTATTCGTTGACCATAAAGTTTCTCTAAATCAGAGGTTTTCAGTCTTTTATAGTCACCTTTGAAATTGGGAATTGTAAACATGCCTCTTTGCGAAGTTCTGTGAATTAATTTGCGGATCACTAAATAATCCGCGGAGCACAGTTTGAGAAACATTGCTTTAGAAACGCAGTAGCGACGACTTGGTCCTTGTTGATGCAAGACGTGGCGAGCTTCCGGTCTGGACAAGCTTAAGTACTTCAACTTGTCTCTCCATAAGATTATTCCGTAGTTTTACCAAAAACCTATAACACAAATCGGGTATTTTTTAGGTATGACAATAAGCTGGTAGATCAACAAATTAGATTGTGTAGACACTAGAAACTCAACAAAACCTCTTTCTCGTCTGAATAAATCAATCCGTAGCAACCTGGTCATCTTTTAGAGATCAGAATCTTTGTCGTCCCACGTGGGGTAGATGCAAGCTTGTTGTTTCTTCGCTCTTATAAGATCGCGGATCAAGTCATTTATGAAACTGTACACAGTTTGAGACACATTGCCCTAGTCGCAGTGGTGACGACTTGTCGATGCAGGAACGTGACGAGTTTCCGGTTTATCATCAGCTTGTCTCTCCACAGAATTATTCTATTGTTTTACCAGAAACCTTTAATAGCAAATTTTTTTGCTATGAAAACAGTTGTACTATCGGTAAGCCGAGGATCTTTTCCAATGATCCAAAGGAGGCTGGTCGATCAACGAATGAGATTGCGTACACGCTTGAAACACAATCAAATCTCTTTGTCGACGTCTGAATGCACCAATCCGTAGCAATCAGGTCATCTTTCAGAGTGAATCGTCTATGGTCTTGAACAAAAATATTCTCATGATTCGTTCGTGTAATAGTACAAGATTGCTTTTGTTTTCTCTTAGCAATAGAGGAGTCGGTCTTCGTCGTCCCACGTGCGGTAGAAGCAAGCTTTTTATGTTTCTTTTATGAAATTGCGGATAAAGTCTGTTATGAAAGTTGTACATTATTCGTTGACGAAAACTTGCCCTAGCTCAGAAACTCTCAATCTCCTCCATTCACGGAGGAAATTTGAAACATAACTTTTCGCGGAGTACTAAGAATTGGTTTGCAGATCACTAAATGATCCGCGGAGCAAAGTTTGGGTTGGTTTTTGACGATGCAGAAAAGTGGCGAGTTTCCGATCTAGTCGGATTTAAGCATTTCAGCTTGTCTCTCCACGGGATTATCACAAAACTTTTAACACAACATTGTCGATTTTTTAGTTATAACAGTTGTATTATCGCGTAAGTCGATGACTTTATTCCATTATCAGAAGGGGGCTAGTAGATCAACCAATGAGATTGCCTACACGTTTGAAACCCAATGAAACTTCTTTTTGGACGTCATAATATACCAATACGGTCATTTTTCAAACTGAGTTATCTTTGGTCTTCCGACGTATCGAGAATAAGCAGTGTATTACGAATTTAATACAACGCAAAGTGGAAGAGGACGATCACAACTACAGTGAAATGTTGCTACATACTTTTGGTTCGCGCAGTTTAATTTTCAAACCCGAGTGCGTTACATCACAGATTTTGGTGCCGTGACCAGTATCCACTTTTATATTATTTTAGTAAAAATGGCGGCTAGGTGTATTAACTTGTTTTTATGTTGTTTATGTACTTATACTTAGGTTGTGTACTTATCAATACAAAGATAGACCCAGTTCAACTCTCTTTCAAAGGTGCTATTGAAAAGGCCCTAACGACTAAACAGCTAAACCGACGGAGCTGCCAGTGTCGTGGTAGCTTATGATGGAGAAATTTTGTAGTTGAGGCAGATGCTGGTCGAGCAACAACGGATGTGATGCATAGAAGACCCAGATCTTAACTAAACTTAACTCAATTTGTTCCATGATTTTACTGTTACGTCCTTGTTATGTTGATGTGTAACTTTATGGTTTAGGTCTGTAATATGTATTAATTTCGTTAAAACTAGAAGCTTTCTTTAGATTGAGTCTTGAATACGATGATGTCGAGAACATCTCATCTTTCACCTAGCTGGACTGTAATGTCTCAGATCGTCAGACGCTAAAGATCTTTAATCTACGTGCGCACGCACCACTTTGAAGTTTTTGTTTAAACTACGTAGTTCCAGTCAAGTCACCGTCGACCCAGCGAGAACAGAACATGCGACGTAAATTTAATAACAGTATATTAAAAACCGTGGCATAAATATAATGTTATATCGGTGATCTATACGTTATGTTGCATTTACATAATATAATTACATCTCTTTTACTTATTACATACTATGCTACTTAATGTAACTAGATTAATTTGAAGTGACGTAAGGCATTGTGACTTTGACGATACATCACGTTTATATAACAAAGTTACGCCTCTGTTATATTTTATTTAAACAAGTAGAACAATAATCTTTTTCGGCGCGTGTCATGACAATGACGTTCATTACCTTATGTCACAGGTGACTCATTTTTTTTCCAAAACTTAACCAAATATTTTCCGCTATGTGAGTGTTACGTTTCTGTTACGTTGATGTGTCAAGTTATGGTTCAGGTTTTTCGGTTTTAACAGCACCTTCCTTAGAGTAATATATACAATGCGACGCACGTAATTAGCTTGACCACGGCAACTTTCGCATTTAAAAATTCCGGTAGATGACTAACCTTCTCTAGCATTACGACTGTCATTCCTGTAAAGTTTGTAGTTTACCATCTGTAAATTGTTACAAATGCGTAGATGGGTTTCTCCAACTATAATAAAGTTGAGATCCTACTGTAACACAAACTCTGTCTTTTTATGGTGTCTTTTAAAATCTTATCTGAGCAGAGCTCTTGTTTGTTGACAATAAAAACTGAGAGAAGAAAGTTTTTTGCACTTTATACGTCGTAATCTTCAATACAGTTTAAGCAACAGGTCGTATTGGCGGTCTTGGTCGCATCCTTGGTAACAATGACACTGCTCGGCTTAGTCTGCACCTTAAACATTTGATCTCAATCTTAAGAAGACGGAACGTCCAGTTACCGTTAATGTATATTTTGTGTACACTCATGTAATCTCTTTGTGCTATGTAGGTAAGCCACTATCTTCACGTGATAACCCTAACTTAGTTTTAAAGCATTCAGTTGGTAATGCTCATAGGACATTCTATAGACGACTATAAGATGTTACAGGTAAAACAATGAACGTCCAGCGGAAACCTTCACTATCTGGTGCTCTATCTACTGGTGTCGGCTTCTCCAGAACTAGCTTAGACACAAATTGGACGTTGACTTATTCCGTCGTCGTGTTTAGATACTCTATCTCCGCCTCTATACACAGTGCTACCCCCCTCTAGCTAGACGTGAAACAACTGGAGTCGAGGTGCTGAACTGGCCATCAAAGAGTTAGAAAAGAGAGAGTCACTCTCAGTTAAGCATTGAATTGTCGATTTCTTACTAAGAGATTGAGTCGTAAAACCCTTGGTAGAAGATACAGATACCTATCGTGTAACAGAGAAGCAAAAACCAAGAACTAAGATTCGTTTTAATATTGCGATAGATTGCACAGCACTCATGCGAAATAAGAGGCTAACCCCCGGCGTCGTCGTAGCTATGACCCATCAGCTCTTGCTTCAGTAGCTCAATTCACAAGTACTTACTTTCACTTATCCTGAACGATACTACCAATGTAAGCAGCCAGAATGTTGTTAACCGCAAGCTAATAATTTTATTTTCATATAAGAATGACGCTGACGATCAACTTAGCCATGAAATCTTCGACGAGACAGACTAAATGCGGTAATAAAAATGATGAAAAGTAGTAGTGCGTTGCTAGTTCATGACGATGTAATCCAAGCTAGAGACACAGAAGATAGGGTTCTAAGTAAACCGAGTTGGAGTTTTACAGATCCAATAAACTCAATGAATAGCGTATTGATGACGCCGCGTCACTTTTAACGATGTCCATAGTCACTAAGCAGTCTGGTGCCGCGTTTTTGTTGTAGTTTAGTCAATCGGTCAGTCTACTCCAGAAAAAGTGTCGATTCAATTGATTAATTTTTGTGGTGAAAACCATGAGGTCTGCGTTGTTAGTGTAAACGTAAGTAAAGCTTCTGCTGTTTCTAGAGCTTTCCTAGCTGAAATGAAGGTATGTTGCAAAAAGTTTTCTTCTCAGGAGCTAGAAGAGCACAAAATACTGAAACAGCAACTATCCGCCGATAATCCAGTTGAAGACAAACGCCCTTGACAATCTCAAATGACGGTAGAATGTTGCGATATTTTTTTTCACATCAATAGAAGAAGCTATAACTGTTTGTTATAAACGATATATTGCATTACTCAAACATGATCCAATGTAAGAATAAAATTAATAATACATTTCGAGTATACAAACATTTTTTCGCAGGCATCGGTGAAAGTGTAAGTCACATTTTTACAGTTGCTTATGACGTCTGAGGTAACTTCTTGTACATACTTTTTTGTAATCGTGTCCTGTTGCTGTCCAGTTACGTTAAAATACCCTATTTTTATAGAGGTACATTTAACGAAACATTTAAGACAAGGATCCTCTGGATACTTCAAACGGTAAATATAATCGTATGCTTTTTCGGGATCAACTCCTGTAGCGCAGATACATTCGCTTGCAAAAGGCAAAAACAAAGATGGACGTATGTCTAAATACGAAGCCTAAAAACTAATTACAGAAAACGTCTCAAAATTTAATTGATTATACCTCAAGTAATGCGGAATTTAAAACACAAAATACCACGATCAAGCTGTAGTACGTACGTGTCGATGGAGACTTGTCGCGTTATAGTTCAACGATAAAAACTTTTGTAAATAGAAAAATGCGATAAACGTATTATGCCAAATAGCTTTACGTACTAAAGTATTACCTTTCGAAAAAATACCTTAAATCTAAAGAAAAACATTAGAAAGAATATCATCATATAAATATTTATTGTACTTATTTTATTCAGATAATTCTACAAGTATTAAAAAACAAAATAATTACCAACCGTATTTTAAGTAACAATTATAAGAAAAATCCTTAATAATAAATTAAAAAAAGTATGATAGTTAAAAACTTACATGCAAAATTTAAAGCTTACAAAAAACTAGAAGTTTTAAAACCCAATAATTCAAACCCTGACATACATATTTAAATTCCTGGTATTATAAACGCTACACTAAACTCTCCGTAAAACGTAATTTTTTTTACAAATAAGTACATATATACGTAACAAATTTTTGCATTACAAATAATTTAGTTAAAAAAATTAATTACAAAATAAATTGAAATTAGTACACTTAATACTAATTTACAAAAATAACCATTCAAATAGAAATACGCCTATACATAAGCAACCCACACCGCAACAATAAATACACAACCACGCGCTGGTACATAATAATACAGGTCATAGTTCAAATCCCTTGTATCTTAGAAGGCCTTAATTAGAATTTGATACACATCTATATAGGATACATAAATTAACAGTTGTTATAAATTGAACTTTATAAAAATATTATTACAATAAAGCACTATGTTTTAGTCTAAAGAAAAGATCTACAATGAAAGTCACAAACATCAACTCGTAATATGCAAAATTAATTCTGCCTTTTATTATATTTTTGAAGCTTAGTTACTGCTGAATTAATATTTTTTTTACGCGGTGGTGATTTCAACTATAATTATATAAACAGAAAAATTCTAAGGGTTGCAATCTTGAACGTTCAATTAATAACTTGGGGCGGGACGGTTAAGATCAAATGGCTTGTATTTATGAACGTTCAAATATCGTTTGGGGTGGGCAAATGAATTCAAACAACAGGGGAAGCAGTAACTATTTTATTTTTTTGTTTGGGGCTTAGTTACTGCATAAATATTATTATTATTTTCGCGATGGTGATTGCAACTTAACATCGAAACAATAAAAATTATAAGGGTTGCAATCTTAAACGTTCAATTAATAACTTGGGGCGGGACGGTTAAGATCAAATGGCTTGTATTTATGAACGTTCAAATATCGTTTGGGGTGGGCAAATGAATTCAAACAACAGGGGAAGCAGTAACTTTTTTATTTTTTTGTTTGGGGCTTAGTTACTGCATTAATATTATTATTATTATTTTCGCGATGGTGATTGCAACTTAACATCGAAACAATAAAAATTATAAGGGTTGCAATCTTGAACGTTCAATTAATAACTTGGGGCGGGGCGGTTAAGATCAAATGGCTTGTATTTATGAACGTTCAAATATCGTTTGGGGTGGGCAAATGAATTCAAACAACAGGGGAAGCAGTAACTTTTTTATTTTTTGGTTTGGGGCTTAGTTACTGCATTAATATTATTATTATTATTTTCGCGATGGTGATTGCAACTTAACATCGAAACAATAAAAATTATAAGGGTTGCAATCTTGAACGTTCAATTAATAACTTGGGGCGGGGCGGTTAAGATCAAATGGCTTGTAAATATGAACGTTCAAATATCGTTTGGGGTGGGCAAATGAATTCAAACAACAGGGGAAGCAGTAACTTTTTTATTTTTCTTTGTTTAAGGTTTATAGTTACTGCATAAATATTATTATTATTTTCGCGATGGTGATTGCAACTTAACATCGAAACAATAAAAATTATAAGGGTTGCAATCTTGAACGTTCAATTAATAACTTGGGGCGGGGCGGTTAAGATCAAATGGCTTGTAATTATGAACGTTCAAATATCGTTTGGGGTGGGCAAATGAGTTCAAACAACAGGGGAAGCAGTAACTTTTTTATTTTTTTGTTTGGGGCTTAGTTACTGCATTAATATTATTATTATTATTTTCGCGATGGTGATTGCAACTTAACATCGAAACAATAAAAATTATAAGGGTTGCAATCTTGAACGTTCAATTAATAACTTGGGGCGGGACGGTTAAGATCAAATGGCTTGTATTTATGAACGTTCAAATATCGTTTGGGGTGGGCAAATGAATTCAAACAACAGGGGAAGCAGTAACTTTTTTATTTTTTGGTTTGGGGCTTAGTTACTGCATAAATATTATTATTATTTTCGCGATGGTGATTGCAACTTAACATCGAAACAATAAAAATTATAAGGGTTGCAATCTTAAACGTTCAATTAATAACTTGGGGCGGGGCGGTTAAGATCAAATGGCTTGTATTTATGAACGTTCAAATATCGTTTGGGGTGGGCAAATGAATTCAAACAACAGGGGAAGCAGTAACTTTTTTATTTTTTTGTTTGGGGCTTTTACTTACTGCATTAATATTATTATTATTATTTTCGCGATGGTGATTGCAACTTAACATCGAAACAATAAAAATTATAAGGGTTGCAATCTTGAACGTTCAATTAATAACTTGGGGCAGGGCGCTTAAGATCAAATGGCTTGTATTTATGAACGTTCAATAATCGTTTGGGGTGGGCAAATGAATTCAAACAACAGGGGAAGCAGTAACTTTTTTATTTTTTTGTTTGGGGCTTATAGTTACTGCATTAATATTATTATTATTTTCGCGATGGTGATTGCAACTTAACATGGAAACAATAAAAATTATAAGGGTTGCAATCTTGAACGTTCAATTAATAACTTGGGGCGGGGCGGTTAAGATCAAATGGCTTGTAATTATGAACGTTCAAATATCGTTTGGGGTGGGCAAATGAATTCAAACAACAGGGGAAGCAGTAACTTTTTTATTTTTTTGTTTGGGGCTTAGTTACTGCATTAATATTATTATTATTATTTTCGCGATGGTGATTGCAACTTAACATCGAAACAATAAAAATTATAAGGGTTGCAATCTTGAACGTTCAATTAATAACTTGGGGCGGGGCGGTTAAGATCAAATGGCTTGTAATTATGAACGTTCAAATATCGTTTGGGGTGGGCAAATGAATTCAAACAACAGGAAGCAGTAACTTTTTATTTTTTGTTTGGGGCTTATAGTTACTGCATTAATATTATTATTATTTTCGCGATGGTGATTGCAACTTAACATGGAAACAATAAAAATTATAAGGGTTGCAATCTTGAACGTTCAATTAATAACTTGGGGCGGGGCGGTTAAGATCAAATGGCTTGTAATTATGAACGTTCAAATATCGTTTGGGGTGGGCAAATGAATTCAAACAACAGGGGAAGCAGTAACTTTTTATTTTTTGTTTGGGGCTTAGTTACTGCATTAATATTATTATTATTTTCGCGATGGTGATTGCAACTTAACATCGAAACAATAAAAATTATAAGGGTTGCAATCTTGAACGTTCAATTAATAACTTGGGGCGGGGCGGTTAAGATCAAATGGCTTGTAATTATGAACGTTCAAATATCGTTTGGGGTGGGCAAATGAATTCAAACAACAGGGGAAGCAGTAACTTTTTTATTTTTTTGTTTGGGGCTTTTACTTACTGCATTAATATTATTATTATTTTCGCGATGGTGATTGCAACTTAACATCGAAACAATAAAAATTATAAGGGTTGCAATCTTGAACGTTCAATTAATAACTTGGGGCGGGGCGGTTAAGATCAAATGGCTTGTATTTATGAACGTTCAAATATCGTTTGGGGTGGGCAAATGAATTCAAACAACAGGGGAAGCAGTAACTTTTTTATTTTTTTGTTTGGGGCTTTTACTTACTGCATTAATATTATTATTATTTTCGCGATGGTGATTGCAACTTAACATCGAAACAATAAAAATTATAAGGGTTGCAATCTTGAACGTTCAATTAATAACTTGGGGCGGGGCGGTTAAGATCAAATGGCTTGTAATTATGAACGTTCAAATATCGTTTGGGGTGGGCAAATGAATTCAAACAACAGGGGAAGCAGTAACTTTTTTATTTTTTTGTTTGGGGCTTAGTTACTGCATTAATATTATTATTATTTTCGCGATGGTGATTGCAACTTAACATCGAAACAATAAAAATTATAAGGGTTGCAATCTTGAACGTTCAATTAATAACTTGGGGCGGGGCGGTTAAGATCAAATGGCTTGTAATTATGAACGTTCAAATATCGTTTGGGGTGGGCAAATGAATTCAAACAACAGGGGAAGCAGTAACTTTTTATTTTTTGTTTGGGGCTTAGTTACTGCATTAATATTATTATTATTATTTTCGCGATGGTGATTGCAACTTAACATCGAAACAATAAAAATTATAAGGGTTGCAATCTTGAACGTTCAATTAATAACTTGGGGCGGGGCGGTTAAGATCAAATGGCTTGTAATTATGAACGTTCAAATATCGTTTGGGGTGGGCAAATGAATTCAAACAACAGGGGAAGCAGTAACTTTTTTATTTTTTTGTTTGGGGCTTATAGTTACTGCATTAATATTATTATTATTTTCGCGATGGTGATTGCAACTTAACATGGAAACAATAAAAATTATAAGGGTTGCAATCTTGAACGTTCAATTAATAACTTGGGGCGGGGCGGTTAAGATCAAATGGCTTGTAATTATGAACGTTCAAATATCGTTTGGGGTGGGCAAATGAATTCAAACAACAGGGGAAGCAGTAACTTTTTTATTTTTTGGTTTGGGGCTTAGTTACTGCATTAATATTATTATTATTTTCGCGATGGTGATTGCAACTTAACATCGAAACAATAAAAATTATAAGGGTTGCAATCTTGAACGTTCAATTAATAACTTGGGGCGGGGCGGTTAAGATCAAATGGCTTGTAATTATGAACGTTCAAATATCGTTTGGGGTGGGCAAATGAATTCAAACAACAAGGGAAGCAGTAACTTTTTTATTTTTTGGTTTGGGGCTTAGTTACTGCATAAATATTATTATTATTTTCGCGATGGTGATTGCAACTTAACATCGAAACAATAAAAATTATAAGGGTTGCAATCTTGAACGTTCAATTAATAACTTGGGGCGGGGCGGTTAAGATCAAATGGCTTGTAATTATGAACGTTCAAATATCGTTTGGGGTGGGCAAATGAATTCAAACAACAGTGGAAGCAGTAACTTGTTTAATTTTTTGTTTGGGGCTTAGTTACTGCATTAATATTATTATTATTTTCGCGATGGTGATTGCAACTTAACATCGAAACAATAAAAATTATAAGGGTTGCAATCTTGAACGTTCAATTAATAACTTGGGGCGGGGCGGTTAAGATCAAATGGCTTGTAATTATGAACGTTCAAATATCGTTTGGGGTGGGCAAATGAATTCAAACAACAGGGGAAGCAGTAACTTTTTTATTTTTTTGTTTGGGGCTTAGTTACTGCATTAATATTATTATTATTATTTTCGCGATGGTGATTGCAACTTAACATCGAAACAATAAAAATTATAAGGGTTGCAATCTTGAACGTTCAATTAATAACTTGGGGCGGGGCGGTTAAGATCAAATGGCTTGTAATTATGAACGTTCAAATATCGTTTGGGGTGGGCAAATGAATTCAAACAACAGGGGAAGCAGTAACTTTTTTATTTTTTTGTTTGGGGCTTTTACTTACTGCATTAATATTATTATTATTATTTTCGCGATGGTGATTGCAACTTAACATCGAAACAATAAAAATTATAAGGGTTGCAATCTTGAACGTTCAATTAATAACTTGGGGCGGGGCGGTTAAGATCAAATGGCTTGTAATTATGAACGTTCAAATATCGTTTGGGGTGGGCAAATGAATTCAAACAACAGGGGAAGCAGTAACTTTTTTATTTTTTTGTTTGGGGCTTAGTTACTGCATTAATATTATTATTATTTTCGCGATGGTGATTGCAACTTAACATCGAAACAATAAAAATTATAAGGGTTGCAATCTTGAACGTTCAATTAATAACTTGGGGCGGGGCGGTTAAGATCAAATGGCTTGTAATTATGAACGTTCAAATATCGTTTGGGGTGGGCAAATGAATTCAAACAACAGGGGAAGCAGTAACTTTTTTATTTTTTGTTTGGGGCTTAGTTACTGCATTAATATATTATTATTATTTTCGCGATGGTGATTGCAACTTAACATCGAAACAATAAAAATTATAAGGGTTGCAATCTTGAACGTTCAATTAATAACTTGGGGCGGGGCGGTTAAGATCAAATGGCTTGTAATTATGAACGTTCAAATATCGTTTGGGGTGGGCAAATGAATTCAAACAACAGGGAAGCAGTAACTTTTTATTTTTTGGTTTGGGGCTTAGTTACTGCATAAATATTATTATTATTTTCGCGATGGTGATTGCAACTTAACATCGAAACAATAAAAATTATAAGGGTTGCAATCTTGAACGTTCAATTAATAACTTGGGGCGGGGCGGTTAAGATCAAATGGCTTGTAATTATGAACGTTCAAATATCGTTTGGGGTGGGCAAATGAATTCAAACAACAGGGAAGCAGTAACTTTTTATTTTTTGTTTGGGGCTTATGAGTTACTGCATAAATATTATTATTATTTTCGCGATGGTGATTGCAACTTAACATCGAAACAATAAAAATTATAAGGGTTGCAATCTTGAACGTTCAATTAATAACTTGGGGCGGGGCGGTTAAGATCAAATGGCTTGTATTTATGAACGTTCAATAATCGTTTGGGGTGGGCAAATGAATTCAAACAACAGGGGAAGCAGTAACTTTTTTATTTTTTTGTTTGGGGCTTATAGTTACTGCATTAATATTATTATTATTTTCGCGATGGTGATTGCAACTTAACATGGAAACAATAAAAATTATAAGGGTTGCAATCTTGAACGTTCAATTAATAACTTGGGGCGGGGCGGTTAAGATCAAATGGCTTGTAATTATGAACGTTCAAATATCGTTTGGGGTGGGCAAATGAATTCAAACAACAGGGGAAGCAGTAACTTTTTTATTTTTTTGTTTGGGGCTTAGTTACTGCATTAATATTATTATTATTTTCGCGATGGTGATTGCAACTTAACATCGAAACAATAAAAATTATAAGGGTTGCAATCTTGAACGTTCAATTAATAACTTGGGGCAGGGCGGTTAAGATCAAATGGCTTGTAATTATGAACGTTCAAATATCGTTTGGGGTGGGCAAATGAATTCAAACAACAGGGAAGCAGTAACTTTTTATTTTTTGTTTGGGGCTTAGTTACTGCATTAATATTATTATTATTATTTTCGCGATGGTGATTGCAACTTAACATCGAAACAATAAAAATTATAAGGGTTGCAATCTTGAACGTTCAATTAATAACTTGGGGCGGGGCGGTTAAGATCAAATGGCTTGTAATTATGAACGTTCAAATATCGTTTGGGGTGGGCAAATGAATTCAAACAACAGGAAGCAGTAACTTTATATTTTTTTGTTTGGGGCTTAGTTACTGCATTAATATTATTATTATTTTCGCGATGGTGATTGCAACTTAACATCGAAACAATAAAAATTATAAGGGTTGCAATCTTGAACGTTCAATTAATAACTTGGGGCGGGGCGGTTAAGATCAAATGGCTTGTAATTATGAACGTTCAAATATCGTTTGGGGTGGGCAAATGAATTCAAACAACAGGGGAAGCAGTAACTTTTATATTTTTTTGTTTGGGGCTTAGTTACTGCATTAATATTATTATTATTATTTTCGCGATGGTGATTGCAACTTAACATCGAAACAATAAAAATTATAAGGGTTGCAATCTTGAACGTTCAATTAATAACTTGGGGCAGGGCGGTTAAGATCAAATGGCGTGTAATTATGAACGTTCAAATATCGTTTGGGGTGGGCAAATGAATTCAAACAACACGGGAAGCAGTAACTTTTTTATTTTTTTGTTTGGGGCTTAGTTACTGCATTAATATTATTATTATTTTCGCGATGGTGATTGCAACTTAACATCGAAACAATAAAAATTATAAGGGTTGCAATCTTGAACGTTCAATTAATAACTTGGGGCGGGGCGGTTAAGATCAAATGGCTTGTAATTATGAACGTTCAAATATCGTTTGGGGTGGGCAAATGAATTCAAACAACAGGGGAAGCAGTAACTGTTTATTTTTTGTTTGGGGCTTAGTTACTGCATTAATATTATTATTATTTTCGCGATGGTGATTGCAACTTAACATCGAAACAATAAAAATTATAAGGGTTGCAATCTTGAACGTTCAATTAATAACTTGGGGCGGGGCGGTTAAGATCAAATGGCTTGTAATTATGAACGTTCAAATATCGTTTGGGGTGGGCAAATGAATTCAAACAACAGGGGAAGCAGTAACTTTTTTATTTTTTTGTTTGGGGCTTAGTTACTGCATTAATATTATTATTATTATTTTCGCGATGGTGATTGCAACTTAACATCGAAACAATAAAAATTATAAGGGTTGCAATCTTGAACGTTCAATTAATAACTTGGGGCGGGGCGGTTAAGATCAAATGGCTTGTAATTATGAACGTTCAAATATCGTTTGGGGTGGGCAAATGAATTCAAACAACAGGGGAAGCAGTAACTTTTTTATTTTTTTGTTTGGGGCTTAGTTACTGCATTAATATTATTATTATTTTCGCGATGGTGATTGCAACTTAACATCGAAACAATAAAAATTATAAGGGTTGCAATCTTGAACGTTCAATTAATAACTTGGGGCGGGGCGGTTAAGATCAAATGGCTTGTAATTATGAACGTTCAAATATCGTTTGGGGTGGGCAAATGAATTCAAACAACAGGGGAAGCAGTAACTTTTTTATTTTTTTGTTTGGGGCTTATAGTTACTGCATTAATATTATTATTATTTTCGCGATGGTGATTGCAACTTAACATGGAAACAATAAAAATTATAAGGGTTGCAATCTTGAACGTTCAATTAATAACTTGGGGCGGGGCGGTTAAGATCAAATGGCTTGTAATTATGAACGTTCAAATATCGTTTGGGGTGGGCAAATGAATTCAAACAACAGGGGAAGCAGTAACTTTTTTATTTTTTTGTTTGGGGCTTATAGTTACTGCATTAATATTATTATTATTTTCGCGATGGTGATTGCAACTTAACATGGAAACAATAAAAATTATAAGGGTTGCAATCTTGAACGTTCAATTAATAACTTGGGGCGGGGCGGTTAAGATCAAATGGCTTGTAATTATGAACGTTCAAATATCGTTTGGGGTGGGCAAATGAATTCAAACAACAGGGGAAGCAGTAACTTTTTTATTTTTTTGTTTGGGGCTTAGTTACTGCATTAATATTATTATTATTATTTTCGCGATGGTGATTGCAACTTAACATCGAAACAATAAAAATTATAAGGGTTGCAATCTTGAACGTTCAATTAATAACTTGGGGCGGGGCGGTTAAGATCAAATGGCTTGTAATTATGAACGTTCAAATATCGTTTGGGGTGGGCAAATGAATTCAAACAACAGGGAAGCAGTAACTTTTTTATTTTTTGGTTTGGGGCTTAGTTACTGCATTAATATTATTATTATTATTTTCGCGATGGTGATTGCAACTTAACATCGAAACAATAAAAATTATAAGGGTTGCAATCTTGAACGTTCAATTAATAACTTGGGGCGGGGCGGTTAAGATCAAATGGCTTGTAATTATGAACGTTCAAATATCGTTTGGGGTGGGCAAATGAATTCAAACAACAGGGGAAGCAGTAACTTTTTATTTTTTGTTTGGGGCTTAGTTACTGCATTAATATTATTATTATTATTTTCGCGATGGTGATTGCAACTTAACATCGAAACAATAAAAATTATAAGGGTTGCAATCTTGAACGTTCAATTAATAACTTGGGGCAGGGCGCTTAAGATCAAATGGCTTGTAATTATGAACGTTCAAATATCGTTTGGGGTGGGCAGATGAATTCAGACAACAGGGGAAGCAGTAACTTTTTATTTTTTGTTTGGGGCTTAGTTACTGCATTAATATTATTATTATTATTTTCGCGATGGTGATTGCAACTTAACATCGAAACAATAAAAATTATAAGGGTTGCAATCTTGAACGTTCAATTAATAACTTGGGGCGGGGCGGTTAAGATCAAATGGCTTGTAATTATGAACGTTCAAATATCGTTTGGGGTGGGCAAATGAATTCAAACAACAGGGAAGCAGTAACTTTTTATTTTTTGTTTGGGGCTTAGTTACTGCATTAATATTATTATTATTATTTTCGCGATGGTGATTGCAACTTAACATCGAAACAATAAAAATTATAAGGGTTGCAATCTTGAACGTTCAATTAATAACTTGGGGCGGGGCGGTTAAGATCAAATGGCTTGTAATTATGAACGTTCAAATATCGTTTGGGGTGGGCAAATGAATTCAAACAACAGGGAAGCAGTAACTTTTTATTTTTTGTTTGGGGCTTAGTTACTGCATTAATATTATTATTATTATTTTCGCGATGGTGATTGCAACTTAACATCGAAACAATAAAAATTATAAGGGTTGCAATCTTGAACGTTCAATTAATAACTTGGGGCGGGGCGGTTAAGATCAAATGGCTTGTAATTATGAACGTTCAAATATCGTTTGGGGTGGGCAAATGAATTCAAACAACAGGGAAGCAGTAACTTTTTATTTTTTGTTTGGGGCTTAGTTACTGCATTAATATTATTATTATTATTTTCGCGATGGTGATTGCAACTTAACATCGAAACAATAAAAATTATAAGGGTTGCAATCTTGAACGTTCAATTAATAACTTGGGGCGGGGCGGTTAAGATCAAATGGCTTGTAATTATGAACGTTCAAATATCGTTTGGGGTGGGCAAATGAATTCAAACAACAGGGAAGCAGTAACTTTTTATTTTTTGTTTGGGGCTTAGTTACTGCATTAATATTATTATTATTATTTTCGCGATGGTGATTGCAACTTAACATCGAAACAATAAAAATTATAAGGGTTGCAATCTTGAACGTTCAATTAATAACTTGGGGCGGGGCGGTTAAGATCAAATGGCTTGTAATTATGAACGTTCAAATATCGTTTGGGGTGGGCAAATGAATTCAAACAACAAGGGAAGCAGTAACTTTTTTATTTTTTTGTTTGGGGCTTAGTTACTGCATTAATATTATTATTATTATTTTCGCGATGGTGATTGCAACTTAACATCGAAACAATAAAAATTATAAGGGTTGCAATCTTGAACGTTCAATTAATAACTTGGGGCGGGGCGGTTAAGATCAAATGGCTTGTAATTATGAACGTTCAAATATCGTTTGGGGTGGGCAAATGAATTCAAACAACAGGGAAGCAGTAACTTTTTATTTTTTGTTTGGGGCTTAGTTACTGCATTAATATTATTATTATTATTTTCGCGATGGTGATTGCAACTTAACATCGAAACAATAAAAATTATAAGGGTTGCAATCTTGAACGTTCAATTAATAACTTGGGGCGGGGCGGTTAAGATCAAATGGCTTGTAATTATGAACGTTCAAATATCGTTTGGGGTGGGCAAATGAATTCAAACAACAGGAAGCAGTAACTTTTTATTTTTTGTTTGGGGCTTATACTTACTGCATTAATATTATTATTATTATTTTCGCGATGGTGATTGCAACTTAACATCGAAACAATAAAAATTATAAGGGTTGCAATCTTGAACGTTCAATTAATAACTTGGGGCGGGGCGGTTAAGATCAAATGGCTTGTAATTATGAACGTTCAAATATCGTTTGGGGTGGGCAAATGAATTCAAACAACAGGGAAGCAGTAACTTTTTATTTTTTGTTTGGGGCTTAGTTACTGCATTAATATTATTATTATTATTTTCGCGATGGTGATTGCAACTTAACATCGAAACAATAAAAATTATAAGGGTTGCAATCTTGAACGTTCAATTAATAACTTGGGGCAGGGCGCTTAAGATCAAATGGCTTGTATTTATGAACGTTCAAATATCGTTTGGGGTGGGCAAATGAATTCAAACAACAGGAAGCAGTAACTTTTTATTTTTTGTTTGGGGCTTAGTTACTGCATTAATATTATTATTATTATTTTCGCGATGGTGATTGCAACTTAACATCGAAACAATAAAAATTATAAGGGTTGCAATCTTGAACGTTCAATTAATAACTTGGGGCGGGGCGGTTAAGATCAAATGGCTTGTAATTATGAACGTTCAAATATCGTTTGGGGTGGGCAAATGAATTCAAACAACAGGGAAGCAGTAACTTTTTTATTTTTTGGTTTGGGGCTTAGTTACTGCATTAATATTATTATTATTATTTTCGCGATGGTGATTGCAACTTAACATCGAAACAATAAAAATTATAAGGGTTGCAATCTTGAACGTTCAATTAATAACTTGGGGCGGGGCGGTTAAGATCAAATGGCTTGTAATTATGAACGTTCAAATATCGTTTGGGGTGGGCAAATGAATTCAAACAACAGGGGAAGCAGTAACTTTTTTATTTTTTGGTTTGGGGCTTAGTTACTGCATTAATATTATTATTATTATTTTCGCGATGGTGATTGCAACTTAACATCGAAACAATAAAAATTATAAGGGTTGCAATCTTGAACGTTCAATTAATAACTTGGGGCGGGGCGGTTAAGATCAAATGGCTTGTAATTATGAACGTTCAAATATCGTTTGGGGTGGGCAAATGAATTCAAACAACAGGGGAAGCAGTAACTTTTTTATTTTTTTGTTTGGGGCTTATAGTTACTGCATTAATATTATTATTATTTTCGCGATGGTGATTGCAACTTAACATGGAAACAATAAAAATTATAAGGGTTGCAATCTTGAACGTTCAATTAATAACTTGGGGCGGGGCGGTTAAGATCAAATGGCTTGTAATTATGAACGTTCAAATATCGTTTGGGGTGGGCAAATGAATTCAAACAACAGGAAGCAGTAACTTTTTATTTTTTGTTTGGGGCTTAGTTACTGCATTAATATTATTATTATTATTTTCGCGATGGTGATTGCAACTTAACATCGAAACAATAAAAATTATAAGGGTTGCAATCTTGAACGTTCAATTAATAACTTGGGGCGGGGCGGTTAAGATCAAATGGCTTGTAATTATGAACGTTCAAATATCGTTTGGGGTGGGCAAATGAATTCAAACAACAGGGAAGCAGTAACTTTTTATTTTTTGTTTGGGGCTTAGTTACTGCATTAATATTATTATTATTATTTTCGCGATGGTGATTGCAACTTAACATCGAAACAATAAAAATTATAAGGGTTGCAATCTTGAACGTTCAATTAATAACTTGGGGCGGGGCGGTTAAGATCAAATGGCTTGTAATTATGAACGTTCAAATATCGTTTGGGGTGGGCAAATGAATTCAAACAACAGGGGAAGCAGTAACTTTTTAATTTTTTTGTTTGGGGCTTAGTTACTGCATTAATATTATTATTATTATTTTCGCGATGGTGATTGCAACTTAACATCGAAACAATAAAAATTATAAGGGTTGCAATCTTGAACGTTCAATTAATAACTTGGGGCGGGGCGGTTAAGATCAAATGGCTTGTAATTATGAACGTTCAAATATCGTTTGGGGTGGGCAAATGAATTCAAACAACAGGGAAGCAGTAACTTTTTATTTTTTGTTTGGGGCTTAGTTACTGCATTAATATTATTATTATTATTTTCGCGATGGTGATTGCAACTTAACATCGAAACAATAAAAATTATAAGGGTTGCAATCTTGAACGTTCAATTAATAACTTGGGGCGGGGCGGTTAAGATCAAATGGCTTGTAATTATGAACGTTCAAATATCGTTTGGGGTGGGCAAATGAATTCAAACAACAGGGAAGCAGTAACTTTTTATTTTTTGTTTGGGGCTTAGTTACTGCATTAATATTATTATTATTATTTTCGCGATGGTGATTGCAACTTAACATCGAAACAATAAAAATTATAAGGGTTGCAATCTTGAACGTTCAATTAATAACTTGGGGCGGGGCGGTTAAGATCAAATGGCTTGTAATTATGAACGTTCAAATATCGTTTGGGGTGGGCAAATGAATTCAAACAACAGGGGAAGCAGTAACTTTTTTATTTTTTGGTTTGGGGCTTAGTTACTGCATAATTATTTTTATTATTTTCGCGATGGTGATTGCAACTTAACATCGAAACAATAAAAATTATAAGGGTTGCAATCTTGAACGTTCAATTAATAACTTGGGGCGGGGCGGTTAAGATCAAATGGCTTGTAATTATGAACGTTCAAATATCGTTTGGGGTGGGCAAATGAATTCAAACAACAGGGAAGCAGTAACTTTTTATTTTTTGTTTGGGGCTTAGTTACTGCATTAATATTATTATTATTATTTTCGCGATGGTGATTGCAACTTAACATCGAAACAATAAAAATTATAAGGGTTGCAATCTTGAACGTTCAATTAATAACTTGGGGCGGGGCGGTTAAGATCAAATGGCTTGTAATTATGAACGTTCAAATATCGTTTGGGGTGGGCAAATGAATTCAAACAACAGGGGAAGCAGTAACTTTTTATTTTTTGTTTGGGTGTTAGTTACTGCATTAATATTATTATTATTATTTTCGCGATGGTGATTGCAACTTAACATCGAAACAATAAAAATTATAAGGGTTGCAATCTTGAACGTTCAATTAATAACTTGGGGCGGGGCGGTTAAGATCAAATGGCTTGTAATTATGAACGTTCAAATATCGTTTGGGGTGGGCAAATGAATTCAAACAACAGGGAAGCAGTAACTTTTTATTTTTTGTTTGGGGCTTAGTTACTGCATTAATATTATTATTATTATTTTCGCGATGGTGATTGCAACTTAACATCGAAACAATAAAAATTATAAGGGTTGCAATCTTGAACGTTCAATTAATAACTTGGGGCGGGGCGGTTAAGATCAAATGGCTTGTAATTATGAACGTTCAAATATCGTTTGGGGTGGGCAAATGAATTCAAACAACAGGAAGCAGTAACTTTTTTATTTTTTGTTTGGGGCTTAGTTACTGCATTAATATTATTATTATTATTTTCGCGATGGTGATTGCAACTTAACATCGAAACAATAAAAATTATAAGGGTTGCAATCTTGAACGTTCAATTAATAACTTGGGGCGGGGCGGTTAAGATCAAATGGCTTGTAATTATGAACGTTCAAATATCGTTTGGGGTGGGCAAATGAATTCAAACAACAGGGGAAGCAGTAACTTTTTTATTTTTTGGTTTGGGGCTTAGTTACTGCATTAATATTATTATTATTATTTTCGCGATGGTGATTGCAACTTAACATCGAAACAATAAAAATTATAAGGGTTGCAATCTTGAACGTTCAATTAATAACTTGGGGCGGGGCGGTTAAGATCAAATGGCTTGTAATTATGAACGTTCAAATATCGTTTGGGGTGGGCAAATGAATTCAAACAACAGGGAAGCAGTAACTTTTTATTTTTTGTTTGGGGCTTAGTTACTGCATTAATATTATTATTATTATTTTCGCGATGGTGATTGCAACTTAACATCGAAACAATAAAAATTATAAGGGTTGCAATCTTGAACGTTCAATTAATAACTTGGGGCGGGGCGGTTAAGATCAAATGGCTTGTAATTATGAACGTTCAAATATCGTTTGGGGTGGGCAAATGAATTCAAACAACAGGGAAGCAGTAACTTTTTATTTTTTGTTTGGGGCTTAGTTACTGCATTAATATTATTATTATTATTTTCGCGATGGTGATTGCAACTTAACATCGAAACAATAAAAATTATAAGGGTTGCAATCTTGAACGTTCAATTAATAACTTGGGGCGGGGCGGTTAAGATCAAATGGCTTGTAATTATGAACGTTCAAATATCGTTTGGGGTGGGCAAATGAATTCAAACAAGAGGCCAAGCAGTAACTTTTTTATTTTTTTGTTTGGGGCTTAGTTACTGCATTAATATTATTATTATTTTCGCGATGGTGATTGCAACTTAACATCGAAACAATAAAAATTATAAGGGTTGCAATCTTGAACGTTCAATTAATAACTTGGGGCAGGGCGGTTAAGATCAAATGGCTTGTAATTATGAACGTTCAAATATCGTTTGGGGTGGGCAAATGAATTCAAACAACAGGAAGCAGTAACTTTTTATTTTTTGTTTGGGGCTTAGTTACTGCATTAATATTATTATTATTATTTTCGCGATGGTGATTGCAACTTAACATCGAAACAATAAAAATTATAAGGGTTGCAATCTTGAACGTTCAATTAATAACTTGGGGCGGGGCGGTTAAGATCAAATGGCTTGTAATTATGAACGTTCAAATATCGTTTGGGGTGGGCAAATGAATTCAAACAACAGGGAAGCAGTAACTTTTTAGTTTTTTGTTTGGGGCTTAGTTACTGCATTAATATTATTATTATTATTTTCGCGATGGTGATTGCAACTTAACATCGAAACAATAAAAATTATAAGGGTTGCAATCTTGAACGTTCAATTAATAACTTGGGGCGGGGCGGTTAAGATCAAATGGCTTGTAATTATGAACGTTCAAATATCGTTTGGGGTGGGCAAATGAATTCAAACAACAAGGGAAGCAGTAACTTTTTTATTTTTTTGTTTGGGGCTTAGTTACTGCATTAATATTATTATTATTATTTTCGCGATGGTGATTGCAACTTAACATCGAAACAATAAAAATTATAAGGGTTGCAATCTTGAACGTTCAATTAATAACTTGGGGCGGGGCGGTTAAGATCAAATGGCTTGTAATTATGAACGTTCAAATATCGTTTGGGGTGGGCAAATGAATTCAAACAACAGGGGAAGCAGTAACTTTTTTATTTTTTGGTTTGGGGCTTAGTTACTGCATTAATATTATTATTATTATTTTCGCGATGGTGATTGCAACTTAACATCGAAACAATAAAAATTATAAGGGTTGCAATCTTGAACGTTCAATTAATAACTTGGGGCGGGGCGGTTAAGATCAAATGGCTTGTAATTATGAACGTTCAAATATCGTTTGGGGTGGGCAAATGAATTCAAACAACAGGGAAGCAGTAACTTTTATTTTTTTGTTTGGGGCTTAGTTACTGCATTAATATTATTATTATTATTTTCGCGATGGTGATTGCAACTTAACATCGAAACAATAAAAATTATAAGGGTTGCAATCTTGAACGTTCAATTAATAACTTGGGGCGGGGCGGTTAAGATCAAATGGCTTGTAATTATGAACGTTCAAATATCGTTTGGGGTGGGCAAATGAATTCAAACAACAGGGGAAGCAGTAACTTTTTTATTTTTTGGTTTGGGGCTTAGTTACTGCATTAATATTATTATTATTATTTTCGCGATGGTGATTGCAACTTAACATCGAAACAATAAAAATTATAAGGGTTGCAATCTTGAACGTTCAATTAATAACTTGGGGCGGGGCGGTTAAGATCAAATGGCTTGTAATTATGAACGTTCAAATATCGTTTGGGGTGGGCAAATGAATTCAAACAACAGGGGAAGCAGTAACTTTTTTATTTTTTTGTTTGGGGCTTAGTTACTGCATTAATATTATTATTATTATTTTCGCGATGGTGATTGCAACTTAACATCGAAACAATAAAAATTATAAGGGTTGCAATCTTGAACGTTCAATTAATAACTTGGGGCGGGGCGGTTAAGATCAAATGGCTTGTAATTATGAACGTTCAAATATCGTTTGGGGTGGGCAAATGAATTCAAACAACAAGGGAAGCAGTAACTTTTTTATTTTTTTGTTTGGGGCTTAGTTACTGCATTAATATTATTATTATTATTTTCGCGATGGTGATTGCAACTTAACATCGAAACAATAAAAATTATAAGGGTTGCAATCTTGAACGTTCAATTAATAACTTGGGGCGGGGCGGTTAAGATCAAATGGCTTGTAATTATGAACGTTCAAATATCGTTTGGGGTGGGCAAATGAATTCAAACAACAAGGGAAGCAGTAACTTTTTTATTTTTTTGTTTGGGGCTTAGTTACTGCATTAATATTATTATTATTATTTTCGCGATGGTGATTGCAACTTAACATCGAAACAATAAAAATTATAAGGGTTGCAATCTTGAACGTTCAATTAATAACTTGGGGCGGGGCGGTTAAGATCAAATGGCTTGTAATTATGAACGTTCAAATATCGTTTGGGGTGGGCAAATGAATTCAAACAACAGGGAAGCAGTAACTTTTTTATTTTTTGTTTGGGGCTTAGTTACTGCATTAATATTATTATTATTATTTTCGCGATGGTGATTGCAACTTAACATCGAAACAATAAAAATTATAAGGGTTGCAATCTTGAACGTTCAATTAATAACTTGGGGCGGGGCGGTTAAGATCAAATGGCTTGTAATTATGAACGTTCAAATATCGTTTGGGGTGGGCAAATGAATTCAAACAACAGGAAGCAGTAACTTTTTATTTTTTGTTTGGGGCTTAGTTACTGCATTAATATTATTATTATTATTTTCGCGATGGTGATTGCAACTTAACATCGAAACAATAAAAATTATAAGGGTTGCAATCTTGAACGTTCAATTAATAACTTGGGGCGGGGCGGTTAAGATCAAATGGCTTGTAATTATGAACGTTCAAATATCGTTTGGGGTGGGCAAATGAATTCAAACAACAGGGAAGCAGTAACTTTTTATTTTTTGTTTGGGGCTTAGTTACTGCATTAATATTATTATTATTATTTTCGCGATGGTGATTGCAACTTAACATCGAAACAATAAAAATTATAAGGGTTGCAATCTTGAACGTTCAATTAATAACTTGGGGCGGGGCGGTTAAGATCAAATGGCTTGTAATTATGAACGTTCAAATATCGTTTGGGGTGGGCAAATGAATTCAAACAACAGGGAAGCAGTAACTTTTTTATTTTTTTGTTTGGGGCTTAGTTACTGCATTAATATTATTATTATTATTTTCGCGATGGTGATTGCAACTTAACATCGAAACAATAAAAATTATAAGGGTTGCAATCTTGAACGTTCAATTAATAACTTGGGGCGGGGCGGTTAAGATCAAATGGCTTGTAATTATGAACGTTCAAATATCGTTTGGGGTGGGCAAATGAATTCAAACAACAGGGAAGCAGTAACTTTTTATTTTTTGGTTTGGGGCTTAGTTACTGCATAAATATTATTATTATTTTCGCGATGGTGATTGCAACTTAACATCGAAACAATAAAAATTATAAGGGTTGCAATCTTGAACGTTCAATTAATAACTTGGGGCGGGGCGGTTAAGATCAAATGGCTTGTAATTATGAACGTTCAAATATCGTTTGGGGTGGGCAAATGAATTCAAACAACAGGGGAAGCAGTAACTTTTTATTTTTTGTTTGGGGCTTAGTTACTGCATTAATATTATTATTATTATTTTCGCGATGGTGATTGCAACTTAACATCGAAACAATAAAAATTATAAGGGTTGCAATCTTGAACGTTCAATTAATAACTTGGGGCGGGGCGGTTAAGATCAAATGGCTTGTAATTATGAACGTTCAAATATCGTTTGGGGTGGGCAAATGAATTCAAACAACAGGGAAGCAGTAACTTTTTATTTTTTGTTTGGGGCTTAGTTACTGCATTAATATTATTATTATTATTTTCGCGATGGTGATTGCAACTTAACATCGAAACAATAAAAATTATAAGGGTTGCAATCTTGAACGTTCAATTAATAACTTGGGGCGGGGCGGTTAAGATCAAATGGCTTGTAATTATGAACGTTCAAATATCGTTTGGGGTGGGCAAATGAATTCAAACAACAGGAAGCAGTAACTTTTTATTTTTTGTTTGGGGCTTAGTTACTGCATTAATATTATTATTATTATTTTCGCGATGGTGATTGCAACTTAACATCGAAACAATAAAAATTATAAGGGTTGCAATCTTGAACGTTCAATTAATAACTTGGGGCGGGGCGGTTAAGATCAAATGGCTTGTAATTATGAACGTTCAAATATCGTTTGGGGTGGGCAAATGAATTCAAACAACAAGGGAAGCAGTAACTTTTTTATTTTTTTGTTTGGGGCTTAGTTACTGCATTAATATTATTATTATTATTTTCGCGATGGTGATTGCAACTTAACATCGAAACAATAAAAATTATAAGGGTTGCAATCTTGAACGTTCAATTAATAACTTGGGGCGGGGCGGTTAAGATCAAATGGCTTGTAATTATGAACGTTCAAATATCGTTTGGGGTGGGCAAATAAATTCAAACAACAGGGGAAGCAGTAACTTTTTTATTTTTTTGTTTGGGGCTTAGTTACTGCATTAATATTATTATTATTATTTTCGCGATGGTGATTGCAACTTAACATCGAAACAATAAAAATTATAAGGGTTGCAATCTTGAACGTTCAATTAATAACTTGGGGCGGGGCGGTTAAGATCAAATGGCTTGTAATTATGAACGTTCAAATATCGTTTGGGGTGGGCAAATGAATTCAAACAACAGGGAAGCAGTAACTTTTTATTTTTTGTTTGGGGCTTAGTTACTGCATTAATATTATTATTATTATTTTCGCGATGGTGATTGCAACTTAACATCGAAACAATAAAAATTATAAGGGTTGCAATCTTGAACGTTCAATTAATAACTTGGGGCGGGGCGGTTAAGATCAAATGGCTTGTAATTATGAACGTTCAAATATCGTTTGGGGTGGGCAAATGAATTCAAACAACAGGGGAAGCAGTAACTTTTTTATTTTTTTGTTTGGGGCTTAGTTACTGCATTAATATTATTATTATTATTTTCGCGATGGTGATTGCAACTTAACATCGAAACAATAAAAATTATAAGGGTTGCAATCTTGAACGTTCAATTAATAACTTGGGGCGGGGCGGTTAAGATCAAATGGCTTGTAATTATGAACGTTCAAATATCGTTTGGGGTGGGCAAATGAATTCAAACAACAGGGGAAGCAGTAACTTTTTATTTTTTGTTTGGGGCTTAGTTACTGCATTAATATTATTATTATTATTTTCGCGATGGTGATTGCAACTTAACATCGAAACAATAAAAATTATAAGGGTTGCAATCTTGAACGTTCAATTAATAACTTGGGGCGGGGCGGTTAAGATCAAATGGCTTGTAATTATGAACGTTCAAATATCGTTTGGGGTGGGCAAATGAATTCAAACAACAGGGGAAGCAGTAACTTTTTATTTTTTGTTTGGGGCTTAGTTACTGCATTAATATTATTATTATTATTTTCGCGATGGTGATTGCAACTTAACATCGAAACAATAAAAATTATAAGGGTTGCAATCTTGAACGTTCAATTAATAACTTGGGGCGGGGCGGTTAAGATCAAATGGCTTGTAATTATGAACGTTCAAATATCGTTTGGGGTGGGCAAATGAATTCAAACAACAGGGGAAGCAGTAACTTTTTGATGTTTTGTTTGGGGCTTAGTTACTGCATTAATATTATTATTATTATTTTCGCGATGGTGATTGCAACTTAACATCGAAACAATAAAAATTATAAGGGTTGCAATCTTGAACGTTCAATTAATAACTTGGGGCGGGGCGGTTAAGATCAAATGGCTTGTAATTATGAACGTTCAAATATCGTTTGGGGTGGGCAAATGAATTCAAACAACAGGGGAAGCAGTAACTTTTTATTTTTTGTTTGGGGCTTAGTTACTGCATTAATATTATTATTATTATTTTCGCGATGGTGATTGCAACTTAACATCGAAACAATAAAAATTATAAGGGTTGCAATCTTGAACGTTCAATTAATAACTTGGGGCGGGGCGGTTAAGATCAAATGGCTTGTAATTATGAACGTTCAAATATCGTTTGGGGTGGGCAAATGAATTCAAACAACAGGGAAGCAGTAACTTTTATTTTTTGTTTGGGGCTTAGTTACTGCATTAATATTATTATTATTATTTTCGCGATGGTGATTGCAACTTAACATCGAAACAATAAAAATTATAAGGGTTGCAATCTTGAACGTTCAATTAATAACTTGGGGCGGGGCGGTTAAGATCAAATGGCTTGTAATTATGAACGTTCAAATATCGTTTGGGGTGGGCAAATGAATTCAAACAACAGGAAGCAGTAACTTTTTATTTTTTTGTTTGGGGCTTAGTTACTGCATTAATATTATTATTATTATTTTCGCGATGGTGATTGCAACTTAACATCGAAACAATAAAAATTATAAGGGTTGCAATCTTGAACGTTCAATTAATAACTTGGGGCGGGGCGGTTAAGATCAAATGGCTTGTAATTATGAACGTTCAAATATCGTTTGGGGTGGGCAAATGAATTCAAACAACAGGGGAAGCAGTAACTTTTTTATTTTTTTGTTTGGGGCTTAGTTACTGCATTAATATTATTATTATTTTCGCGATGGTGATTGCAACTTAACATCGAAACAATAAAAATTATAAGGGTTGCAATCTTGAACGTTCAATTAATAACTTGGGGCGGGGCGGTTAAGATCAAATGGCTTGTAATTATGAACGTTCAAATATCGTTTGGGGTGGGCAAATGAATTCAAACAACAGGGGAAGCAGTAACTTTTTATTTTTTGTTTGGGGCTTAGTTACTGCATTAATATTATTATTATTATTTTCGCGATGGTGATTGCAACTTAACATCGAAACAATAAAAATTATAAGGGTTGCAATCTTGAACGTTCAATTAATAACTTGGGGCGGGGCGGTTAAGATCAAATGGCTTGTAATTATGAACGTTCAAATATCGTTTGGGGTGGGCAAATGAATTCAAACAACAGGGAAGCAGTAACTTTTTTATTTTTTTGTTTGGGGCTTAGTTACTGCATTAATATTATTATTATTATTTTCGCGATGGTGATTGCAACTTAACATCGAAACAATAAAAATTATAAGGGTTGCAATCTTGAACGTTCAATTAATAACTTGGGGCGGGGCGGTTAAGATCAAATGGCTTGTAATTATGAACGTTCAAATATCGTTTGGGGTGGGCAAATGAATTCAAACAACAGGAGAAGCAGTAACTTTTTTATTTTTTTGTTTGGGGCTTAGTTACTGCATTAATATTATTATTATTATTTTCGCGATGGTGATTGCAACTTAACATCGAAACAATAAAAATTATAAGGGTTGCAATCTTGAACGTTCAATTAATAACTTGGGGCGGGGCGGTTAAGATCAAATGGCTTGTAATTATGAACGTTCAAATATCGTTTGGGGTGGGCAAATGAATTCAAACAACAGGGAAGCAGTAACTTTTTATTTTTTGTTTGGGGCTTAGTTACTGCATTAATATTATTATTATTATTTTCGCGATGGTGATTGCAACTTAACATCGAAACAATAAAAATTATAAGGGTTGCAATCTTGAACGTTCAATTAATAACTTGGGGCGGGGCGGTTAAGATCAAATGGCTTGTAATTATGAACGTTCAAATA
Organism: Aquatica leii; assembly: GCA_035610365.1. NCBI lineage: Eukaryota > Metazoa > Arthropoda > Insecta > Coleoptera > Lampyridae > Aquatica > Aquatica leii. The sequence goes on along the minus strand of CM069438.1, from coordinate 50,558,173 downwards.
TCGTTTGGGGTGGGCAAATGAATTCAAACAACAGGGGAAGCAGTAACTTTTTATTTTTTGTTTGGGGCTTAGTTACTGCATTAATATTATTATTATTATTTTCGCGATGGTGATTGCAACTTAACATCGAAACAATAAAAATTATAAGGGTTGCAATCTTGAACGTTCAATTAATAACTTGGGGCGGGGCGGTTAAGATCAAATGGCTTGTAATTATGAACGTTCAAATATCGTTTGGGGTGGGCAAATGAATTCAAACAACAGGGGAAGCAGGAACTTTTTATTTTTTGTTTGGGGCTTAGTTACTGCATTAATATTATTATTATTATTTTCGCGATGGTGATTGCAACTTAACATCGAAACAATAAAAATTATAAGGGTTGCAATCTTGAACGTTCAATTAATAACTTGGGGCGGGGCGGTTAAGATCAAATGGCTTGTAATTATGAACGTTCAAATATCGTTTGGGGTGGGCAAATGAATTCAAACAACAGGGAAACAGTAACTTTTTTATTTTTTTGTTTGGGGCTTAGTTACTGCATTAATATTATTATTATTATTTTCGCGATGGTGATTGCAACTTAACATCGAAACAATAAAAATTATAAGGGTTGCAATCTTGAACGTTCAATTAATAACTTGGGGCGGGGCGGTTAAGATCAAATGGCTTGTAATTATGAACGTTCAAATATCGTTTGGGGTGGGCAAATGAATTCAAACAACAGGGGAAGCAGTAACTTTTTTATTTTTTTGTTTGGGGCTTAGTTACTGCATTAATATTATTATTATTATTTTCGCGATGGTGATTGCAACTTAACATCGAAACAATAAAAATTATAAGGGTTGCAATCTTGAACGTTCAATTAATAACTTGGGGCGGGGCGGTTAAGATCAAATGGCTTGTAATTATGAACGTTCAAATATCGTTTGGGGTGGGCAAATGAATTCAAACAACAGGGGAAGCAGTAACTTTTTATTTTTTGTTTGGGGCTTAGTTACTGCATTAATATTATTATTATTATTTTCGCGATGGTGATTGCAACTTAACATCGAAACAATAAAAATTATAAGGGTTGCAATCTTGAACGTTCAATTAATAACTTGGGGCGGGGCGGTTAAGATCAAATGGCTTGTAATTATGAACGTTCAAATATCGTTTGGGGTGGGCAAATGAATTCAAACAACAGGGAAGCAGTAACTTTTTCATTTGTTGCTTTGGGGCTTAGTTACTGCATTAATATTATTATTATTATTTTCGCGATGGTGATTGCAACTTAACATCGAAACAATAAAAATTATAAGGGTTGCAATCTTGAACGTTCAATTAATAACTTGGGGCGGGGCGGTTAAGATCAAATGGCTTGTAATTATGAACGTTCAAATATCGTTTGGGGTGGGCAAATGAATTCAAACAACAGGAAGCAGTAACTTTTTATTTTTTGTTTGGGGCTTAGTTACTGCATTAATATTATTATTATTATTTTCGCGATGGTGATTGCAACTTAACATCGAAACAATAAAAATTATAAGGGTTGCAATCTTGAACGTTCAATTAATAACTTGGGGCGGGGCGGTTAAGATCAAATGGCTTGTAATTATGAACGTTCAAATATCGTTTGGGGTGGGCAAATGAATTCAAACAACAGGGGAAGCAGTATCTTTTTAGTTTTTTTGTTTGGGGCTTAGTTACTGCATTAATATTATTATTATTATTTTCGCGATGGTGATTGCAACTTAACATCGAAACAATAAAAATTATAAGGGTTGCAATCTTGAACGTTCAATTAATAACTTGGGGCGGGGCGGTTAAGATCAAATGGCTTGTAATTATGAACGTTCAAATATCGTTTGGGGTGGGCAAATGAATTCAAACAACAGGGAAGCAGTAACTTTTATTTTTTTGTTTGGGGCTTAGTTACTGCATTAATATTATTATTATTATTTTCGCGATGGTGATTGCAACTTAACATCGAAACAATAAAAATTATAAGGGTTGCAATCTTGAACGTTCAATTAATAACTTGGGGCGGGGCGGTTAAGATCAAATGGCTTGTAATTATGAACGTTCAAATATCGTTTGGGGTGGGCAAATGAATTCAAACAACAGGGGGAGCAGTAACTTCTTATTTTTTGTTTGGGGCTTAGTTACTGCATTAATATTATTATTATTATTTTCGCGATGGTGATTGCAACTTAACATCGAAACAATAAAAATTATAAGGGTTGCAATCTTGAACGTTCAATTAATAACTTGGGGCGGGGCGGTTAAGATCAAATGGCTTGTAATTATGAACGTTCAAATATCGTTTGGGGTGGGCAAATGAATTCAAACAACAGGGGAAGCAGTAACTTTTTTATTTTTTTGTTTTCGGCTTAGTTACTGCATTAATATTATTATTATTATTTTCGCGATGGTGATTGCTACTTAACATCGAAACAATAAAAATTATAAGGGTTGCAATCTTGAACGTTCAATTAATAACTTGGGGCGGGGCGGTTAAGATCAAATGGCTTGTAATTATGAACGTTCAAATATCGTTTGGGGTGGGCAAATGAATTCAAACAACAGGGGAAGCAGTATCTTTTTTATTTTTTTGTTTGGGGCTTAGTTACTGCATTAATATTATTATTATTATTTTCGCGATGGTGATTGCAACTTAACATCGAAACAATAAAAATTATAAGGGTTGCAATCTTGAACGTTCAATTAATAACTTGGGGCGGGGCGGTTAAGATCAAATGGCTTGTAATTATGAACGTTCAAATATCGTTTGGGGTGGGCAAATGAATTCAAACAACAGGGAAGCAGTAACTTTTTATTTTTTGTTTGGGGCTTAGTTACTGCATTAATATTATTATTATTATTTTCGCGATGGTGATTGCAACTTAACATCGAAACAATAAAAATTATAAGGGTTGCAATCTTGAACGTTCAATTAATAACTTGGGGCGGGGCGGTTAAGATCAAATGGCTTGTAATTATGAACGTTCAAATATCGTTTGGGGTGGGCAAATGAATTCAAACAACAGGGGAAGCAGTAACTTTTTATTTTTTGTTTGGGGCTTAGTTACTGCATTAATATTATTATTATTATTTTCGCGATGGTGATTGCAACTTAACATCGAAACAATAAAAATTATAAGGGTTGCAATCTTGAACGTTCAATTAATAACTTGGGGCGGGGCGGTTAAGATCAAATGGCTTGTAATTATGAACGTTCAAATATCGTTTGGGGTGGGCAAATGAATTCAAACAACAGGGAAGCAGTAACTTTTTATTTTTTGTTTGGGGCTTAGTTACTGCATTAATATTATTATTATTATTTTCGCGATGGTGATTGCAACTTAACATCGAAACAATAAAAATTATAAGGGTTGCAATCTTGAACGTTCAATTAATAACTTGGGGCGGGGCGGTTAAGATCAAATGGCTTGTAATTATGAACGTTCAAATATCGTTTGGGGTGGGCAAATGAATTCACACAACAGGGAAGCAGTAACTTTTTTATTTTTTGGTTTGGGGCTTAGTTACTGCATTAATATTATTATTATTATTTTCGCGATGGTGATTGCAACTTAACATCGAAACAATAAAAATTATAAGGGTTGCAATCTTGAACGTTCAATTAATAACTTGGGGCGGGGCGGTTAAGATCAAATGGCTTGTAATTATGAACGTTCAAATATCGTTTGGGGTGGGCAAATGAATTCAAACAACAGGGAAGCAGTAACTTTTTATTTTTTGTTTGGGGCTTAGTTACTGCATTAATATTATTATTATTATTTTCGCGATGGTGATTGCAACTTAACATCGAAACAATAAAAATTATAAGGGTTGCAATCTTGAACGTTCAATTAATAACTTGGGGCGGGCGGTTAAGATCAAATGGCTTGTAATTATGAACGTTCAAATATCGTTTGGGGTGGGCAAATGAATTCAAACAACAGGAAGCAGTAACTTTTTATTTTTTGTTTGGGGCTTAGTTACTGCATTAATATTATTATTATTATTTTCGCGATGGTGATTGCAACTTAACATCGAAACAATAAAAATTATAAGGGTTGCAATCTTGAACGTTCAATTAATAACTTGGGGCGGGGCGGTTAAGATCAAATGGCTTGTAATTATGAACGTTCAAATATCGTTTGGGGTGGGCAAATGAATTCAAACAACAGGGAAGCAGTAACTTTTTATTTTTTGTTTAGGGCTTAGTTACTGCATAAATATTATTATTATTTTCGCGATGGTGATTGCAACTTAACATCGAAACAATAAAAATTATAAGGGTTGCAATCTTGAACGTTCAATTAATAACTTGGGGCGGGGCGGTTAAGATCAAATGGCTTGTAATTATGAACGTTCAAATATCGTTTGGGGTGGGCAAATGAATTCAAACAACAGGGAAGCAGTAACTTTTTATTTTTTGTTTGGGGCTTAGTTACTGCATTAATATTATTATTATTATTTTCGCGATGGTGATTGCAACTTAACATCGAAACAATAAAAATTATAAGGGTTGCAATCTTGAACGTTCAATTAATAACTTGGGGCGGGGCGGTTAAGATCAAATGGCTTGTAATTATGAACGTTCAAATATCGTTTGGGGTGGGCAAATGAATTCAAACAACAGGGGAAGCAGTAACTTTTTTATTTTTTTGTTTGGGGCTTAGTTACTGCATTAATATTATTATTATTATTTTCGCGATGGTGATTGCAACTTAACATCGAAACAATAAAAATTATAAGGGTTGCAATCTTGAACGTTCAATTAATAACTTGGGGCGGGGCGGTTAAGATCAAATGGCTTGTAATTATGAACGTTCAAATATCGTTTGGGGTGGGCAAATGAATTCAAACAACAGGGGAAGCAGTAACTTTTTTATTTTTTGTTTGGGGCTTAGTTACTGCATTATATTATTATTATTATTTTCGCGATGGTGATTGCAACTTAACATCGAAACAATAAAAATTATAAGGGTTGCAATCTTGAACGTTCAATTAATAACTTGGGGCGGGGCGGTTAAGATCAAATGGCTTGTAATTATGAACGTTCAAATATCGTTTGGGGTGGGCAAATGAATTCAAACAACAGGGGAAGCAGTAACTTTTTATTTTTTGTTTGGGGCTTAGTTACTGCATTAATATTATTATTATTATTTTCGCGATGGTGATTGCAACTTAACATCGAAACAATAAAAATTATAAGGGTTGCAATCTTGAACGTTCAATTAATAACTTGGGGCGGGGCGGTTAAGATCAAATGGCTTGTAATTATGAACGTTCAAATATCGTTTGGGGTGGGCAAATGAATTCAAACAACAGGGGAAGCAGTAACTTTTTATTTTTTGTTTGGGGCTTAGTTACTGCATTAATATTATTATTATTATTTTCGCGATGGTGATTGCAACTTAACATCGAAACAATAAAAATTATAAGGGTTGCAATCTTGAACGTTCAATTAATAACTTGGGGCGGGGCGGTTAAGATCAAATGGCTTGTAATTATGAACGTTCAAATATCGTTTGGGGTGGGCAAATGAATTCAAACAACAGGGAAGCAGTAACTTTTTATTTTTTGTTTGGGGCTTAGTTACTGCATTAATATTATTATTATTATTTTCGCGATGGTGATTGCAACTTAACATCGAAACAATAAAAATTATAAGGGTTGCAATCTTGAACGTTCAATTAATAACTTGGGGCGGGGCGGTTAAGATCAAATGGCTTGTAATTATGAACGTTCAAATATCGTTTGGGGTGGGCAAATGAATTCAAACAACAGGGGAAGCAGTAACTTTTTATTTTTTGTTTGGGGCTTAGTTACTGCATTAATATTATTATTATTATTTTCGCGATGGTGATTGCAACTTAACATCGAAACAATAAAAATTATAAGGGTTGCAATCTTGAACGTTCAATTAATAACTTGGGGCGGGGCGGTTAAGATCAAATGGCTTGTAATTATGAACGTTCAAATATCGTTTGGGGTGGGCAAATGAATTCAAACAACAGGGAAGCAGTAACTTTTTATTTTTTGTTTGGGGCTTAGTTACTGCATTAATATTATTATTATTATTTTCGCGATGGTGATTGCAACTTAACATCGAAACAATAAAAATTATAAGGGTTGCAATCTTGAACGTTCAATTAATAACTTGGGGCGGGGCGGTTAAGATCAAATGGCTTGTAATTATGAACGTTCAAATATCGTTTGGGGTGGGCAAATGAATTCAAACAACAGGAAGCAGTAACTTTTTTATTTTTTGTTTGGGGCTTAGTTACTGCATAAATATTATTATTATTATTTTCGCGATGGTGATTGCAACTTAACATCGAAACAATAAAAATTATAAGGGTTGCAATCTTGAACGTTCAATTAATAACTTGGGGCGGGGCGGTTAAGATCAAATGGCTTGTAATTATGAACGTTCAAATATCGTTTGGGGTGGGCAAATGAATTCAAACAACAGGGGAAGCAGTAACTTTTTATTTTTTGTTTGGGGCTTAGTTACTGCATTAATATTATTATTATTATTTTCGCGATGGTGATTGCAACTTAACATCGAAACAATAAAAATTATAAGGGTTGCAATCTTGAACGTTCAATTAATAACTTGGGGCGGGGCGGTTAAGATCAAATGGCTTGTAATTATGAACGTTCAAATATCGTTTGGGGTGGGCAAATGAATTCAAACAACAGGGAAGCAGTAACTTTTTATTTTTTGTTTGGGGCTTAGTTACTGCATAAATATTATTATTATTATTTTCGCGATGGTGATTGCAACTTAACATCGAAACAATAAAAATTATAAGGGTTGCAATCTTGAACGTTCAATTAATAACTTGGGGCGGGGCGGTTAAGATCAAATGGCTTGTAATTATGAACGTTCAAATATCGTTTGGGGTGGGCAAATGAATTCAAACAACAGGAAGCAGTAACTTTTTATTTTTTGTTTGGGGCTTAGTTACTGCATTAATATTATTATTATTATTTTCGCGATGGTGATTGCAACTTAACATCGAAACAATAAAAATTATAAGGGTTGCAATCTTGAACGTTCAATTAATAACTTGGGGCGGGGCGGTTAAGATCAAATGGCTTGTAATTATGAACGTTCAAATATCGTTTGGGGTGGGCAAATGAATTCAAACAACAGGGGAAGCAGTAACTTTTTTATTTTTTTGTTTGGGGCTTAGTTACTGCATTAATATTATTATTATTATTTTCGCGATGGTGATTGCAACTTAACATCGAAACAATAAAAATTATAAGGGTTGCAATCTTGAACGTTCAATTAATAACTTGGGGCGGGGCGGTTAAGATCAAATGGCTTGTAATTATGAACGTTCAAATATCGTTTGGGGTGGGCAAATGAATTCAAACAACAGGGGAAGCAGTAACTTTTTATTTTTTGTTTGGGGCTTAGTTACTGCATAAATATTATTATTATTATTTTCGCGATGGTGATTGCAACTTAACATCGAAACAATAAAAATTATAAGGGTTGCAATCTTGAACGTTCAATTAATAACTTGGGGCGGGGCGGTTAAGATCAAATGGCTTGTAATTATGAACGTTCAAATATCGTTTGGGGTGGGCAAATGAATTCAAACAACAGGGGAAGCAGTAACTTTTATATTTTTTTGTTTGGGGCTTAGTTACTGCATTAATATTATTATTATTTTCGCGATGGTGATTGCAACTTAACATCGAAACAATAAAAATTATAAGGGTTGCAATCTTGAACGTTCAATTAATAACTTGGGGCGGGGCGGTTAAGATCAAATGGCTTGTAATTATGAACGTTCAAATATCGTTTGGGGTGGGCAAATGAATTCAAACAACAGGGGAAGCAGTAACTTTTTTATTTTTTTGTTTGGGGCTTAGTTACTGCATTAATATTATTATTATTATTTTCGCGATGGTGATTGCAACTTAACATCGAAACAATAAAAATTATAAGGGTTGCAATCTTGAACGTTCAATTAATAACTTGGGGCGGGGCGGTTAAGATCAAATGGCTTGTAATTATGAACGTTCAAATATCGTTTGGGGTGGGCAAATGAATTCAAACAACAGGGAAGCAGTAACTTTTTTATTTTTTTGTTTGGGGCTTAGTTACTGCATTAATATTATTATTATTATTTTCGCGATGGTGATTGCAACTTAACATCGAAACAATAAAAATTATAAGGGTTGCAATCTTGAACGTTCAATTAATAACTTGGGGCGGGGCGGTTAAGATCAAATGGCTTGTAATTATGAACGTTCAAATATCGTTTGGGGTGGGCAAATGAATTCAAACAACAAGGGAAGCAGTAACTTTTTTATTTTTTTGTTTGGGGCTTAGTTACTGCATTAATATTATTATTATTATTTTCGCGATGGTGATTGCAACTTAACATCGAAACAATAAAAATTATAAGGGTTGCAATCTTGAACGTTCAATTAATAACTTGGGGCGGGGCGGTTAAGATCAAATGGCTTGTAATTATGAACGTTCAAATATCGTTTGGGGTGGGCAAATGAATTCAAACAACAGGAAGCAGTAACTTTTTATTTTTTGTTTGGGGCTTAGTTACTGCATTAATATTATTATTATTATTTTCGCGATGGTGATTGCAACTTAACATCGAAACAATAAAAATTATAAGGGTTGCAATCTTGAACGTTCAATTAATAACTTGGGGCGGGGCGGTTAAGATCAAATGGCTTGTAATTATGAACGTTCAAATATCGTTTGGGGTGGGCAAATGAATTCAAACAACAGGAAGCAGTAACTTTTTATTTTTTGTTTGGGGCTTAGTTACTGCATAAATATTATTATTATTATTTTCGCGATGGTGATTGCAACTTAACATCGAAACAATAAAAATTATAAGGGTTGCAATCTTGAACGTTCAATTAATAACTTGGGGCGGGGCGGTTAAGATCAAATGGCTTGTAATTATGAACGTTCAAATATCGTTTGGGGTGGGCAAATGAATTCAAACAACAGGGAAGCAGTAACTTTTTATTTTTTGTTTGGGGCTTAGTTACTGCATAAATATTATTATTATTATTTTCGCGATGGTGATTGCAACTTAACATCGAAACAATAAAAATTATAAGGGTTGCAATCTTGAACGTTCAATTAATAACTTGGGGCGGGGCGGTTAAGATCAAATGGCTTGTAATTATGAACGTTCAAATATCGTTTGGGGTGGGCAAATGAATTCAAACAACAGGGGAAGCAGTAACTTTTTTATTTTTTGGTTTGGGGCTTAGTTACTGCATAAATATTATTATTATTTTCGCGATGGTGATTGCAACTTAACATCGAAACAATAAAAATTATAAGGGTTGCAATCTTGAACGTTCAATTAATAACTTGGGGCGGGGCGGTTAAGATCAAATGGCTTGTAATTATGAACGTTCAAATATCGTTTGGGGTGGGCAAATGAATTCAAACAACAGGGGAAGCAGTAACTTTTTTATTTTTTGGTTTGGGGCTTAGTTACTGCATTAATATTATTATTATTATTTTCGCGATGGTGATTGCAACTTAACATCGAAACAATAAAAATTATAAGGGTTGCAATCTTGAACGTTCAATTAATAACTTGGGGCGGGGCGGTTAAGATCAAATGGCTTGTAATTATGAACGTTCAAATATCGTTTGGGGTGGGCAAATGAATTCAAACAACAGGAAGCAGTAACTTTTTATTTTTGGTTTGGGGCTTAGTTACTGCATAAATATTATTATTATTTTCGCGATGGTGATTGCAACTTAACATCGAAACAATAAAAATTATAAGGGTTGCAATCTTGAACGTTCAATTAATAACTTGGGGCGGGGCGGTTAAGATCAAATGGCTTGTAATTATGAACGTTCAAATATCGTTTGGGGTGGGCAAATGAATTCAAACAACAGGAAGCAGTAACTTTTTATTTTTTTGTTTGGGGCTTAGTTACTGCATAAATATTATTATTATTATTTTCGCGATGGTGATTGCAACTTAACATCGAAACAATAAAAATTATAAGGGTTGCAATCTTGAACGTTCAATTAATAACTTGGGGCGGGGCGGTTAAGATCAAATGGCTTGTAATTATGAACGTTCAAATATCGTTTGGGGTGGGCAAATGAATTCAAACAACAGGGGAAGCAGTAACTTTTTATTTTTTTGTTTGGGGCTTAGTTACTGCATAAATATTATTATTATTATTTTCGCGATGGTGATTGCAACTTAACATCGAAACAATAAAAATTATAAGGGTTGCAATCTTGAACGTTCAATTAATAACTTGGGGCGGGGCGGTTAAGATCAAATGGCTTGTAATTATGAACGTTCAAATATCGTTTGGGGTGGGCAAATGAATTCAAACAACAGGGAAGCAGTAACTTTTTTATTTTTTGTTTGGGGCTTAGTTACTGCATAAATATTATTATTATTATTTTCGCGATGGTGATTGCAACTTAACATCGAAACAATAAAAATTATAAGGGTTGCAATCTTGAACGTTCAATTAATAACTTGGGGCGGGGCGGTTAAGATCAAATGGCTTGTAATTATGAACGTTCAAATATCGTTTGGGGTGGGCAAATGAATTCAAACAACAGGAAGCAGTAACTTTTTATTTTTTGTTTGGGGCTTAGTTACTGCATAAATATTATTATTATTTTCGCGATGGTGATTGCAACTTAACATCGAAACAATAAAAATTATAAGGGTTGCAATCTTGAACGTTCAATTAATAACTTGGGGCGGGGCGGTTAAGATCAAATGGCTTGTAATTATGAACGTTCAAATATCGTTTGGGGTGGGCAAATGAATTCAAACAACAGGGGAAGCAGTAACTTTTTATTTTTTGTTTGGGGCTTAGTTACTGCATAAATATTATTATTATTATTTTCGCGATGGTGATTGCAACTTAACATCGAAACAATAAAAATTATAAGGGTTGCAATCTTGAACGTTCAATTAATAACTTGGGGCGGGGCGGTTAAGATCAAATGGCTTGTAATTATGAACGTTCAAATATCGTTTGGGGTGGGCAAATGAATTCAAACAACAGGGAAGCAGTAACTTTTTATTTTTTGTTTGGGGCTTAGTTACTGCATAAATATTATTATTATTATTTTCGCGATGGTGATTGCAACTTAACATCGAAACAATAAAAATTATAAGGGTTGCAATCTTGAACGTTCAATTAATAACTTGGGGCGGGGCGGTTAAGATCAAATGGCTTGTAATTATGAACGTTCAAATATCGTTTGGGGTGGGCAAATGAATTCAAACAACAGGGAAGCAGTAACTTTTTATTTTTTGTTTGGGGCTTAGTTACTGCATAAATATTATTATTATTATTTTCGCGATGGTGATTGCAACTTAACATCGAAACAATAAAAATTATAAGGGTTGCAATCTTGAACGTTCAATTAATAACTTGGGGCGGGGCGGTTAAGATCAAATGGCTTGTAATTATGAACGTTCAAATATCGTTTGGGGTGGGCAAATGAATTCAAACAACAGGGAAGCAGTAACTTTTTTATTTTTCTGTTGGGGGCTTAGTTACTGCATAAATATTATTATTATTTTCGCGATGGTGATTGCAACTTAACATCGAAACAATAAAAATTATAAGGGTTGCAATCTTGAACGTTCAATTAATAACTTGGGGCGGGGCGGTTAAGATCAAATGGCTTGTAATTATGAACGTTCAAATATCGTTTGGGGTGGGCAAATGAATTCAAACAACAGGGAAGCAGTAACTTTTTATTTTTTTGTTTGGGGCTTAGTTACTGCATAAATATTATTATTATTATTTTCGCGATGGTGATTGCAACTTAACATCGAAACAATAAAAATTATAAGGGTTGCAATCTTGAACGTTCAATTAATAACTTGGGGCAGGGCGCTTAAGATCAAATGGCTTGTAATTATGAACGTTCAAATATCGTTTGGGGTGGGCAAATGAATTCAAACAACAGGGGAAGCAGTAACTTTTTATTTTTTGTTTGGGGCTTAGTTACTGCATAAATATTATTATTATTTTCGCGATGGTGATTGCAACTTAACATCGAAACAATAAAAATTATAAGGGTTGCAATCTTGAACGTTCAATTAATAACTTGGGGCGGGGCGGTTAAGATCAAATGGCTTGTAATTATGAACGTTCAAATATCGTTTGGGGTGGGCAAATGAATTCAAACAACAGGGAAGCAGTAACTTTTTTATTTTTTGGTTTGGGGCTTAGTTACTGCATAAATATTATTATTATTTTCGCGATGGTGATTGCAACTTAACATCGAAACAATAAAAATTATAAGGGTTGCAATCTTGAACGTTCAATTAATAACTTGGGGCGGGGCGGTTAAGATCAAATGGCTTGTAATTATGAACGTTCAAATATCGTTTGGGGTGGGCAAATGAATTCAAACAACAGGGGAAGCAGGAACTTTTTTATTTTTTTGTTTGGGGGTTAGTTACTGCATAAATATTATTATTATTTTCGCGATGGTGATTGCAACTTAACATCGAAACAATAAAAATTATAAGGGTTGCAATCTTGAACGTTCAATTAATAACTTGGGGCGGGGCGGTTAAGATCAAATGGCTTGTAATTATGAACGTTCAAATATCGTTTGGGGTGGGCAAATGAATTCAAACAACAGGGAAGCAGTAACTTTTTTATTTTTTGTTTGGGGCTTAGTTACTGCATAAATATTATTATTATTTTCGCGATGGTGATTGCAACTTAACATCGAAACAATAAAAATTATAAGGGTTGCAATCTTGAACGTTCAATTAATAACTTGGGGCGGGGCGGTTAAGATCAAATGGCTTGTAATTATGAACGTTCAAATATCGTTTGGGGTGGGCAAATGAATTCAAACAACAGGGAAGCAGTAACTTTTTATTTTTTGTTTGGGGCTTAGTTACTGCATAAATATTATTATTATTATTTTCGCGATGGTGATTGCAACTTAACATCGAAACAATAAAAATTATAAGGGTTGCAATCTTGAACGTTCAATTAATAACTTGGGGCGGGGCGGTTAAGATCAAATGGCTTGTAATTATGAACGTTCAAATATCGTTTGGGGTGGGCAAATGAATTCAAACAACAGGAAGCAGTAACTTTTTTATTTTTTGTTTGGGGCTTAGTTACTGCATAAATATTATTATTATTTTCGCGATGGTGATTGCAACTTAACATCGAAACAATAAAAATTATAAGGGTTGCAATCTTGAACGTTCAATTAATAACTTGGGGCGGGGCGGTTAAGATCAAATGGCTTGTAATTATGAACGTTCAAATATCGTTTGGGGTGGGCAAATGAATTCAAACAACAGGGAAGCAGTAACTTTTTATTTTTTGTTTGGGGCTTAGTTACTGCATAAATATTATTATTATTTTCGCGATGGTGATTGCAACTTAACATCGAAACAATAAAAATTATAAGGGTTGCAATCTTGAACGTTCAATTAATAACTTGGGGCGGGGCGGATAAGATCAAATGGCTTGTAATTATGAACGTTCAAATATCGTTTGGGGTGGGCAAATGAATTCAAACAACAGGAAGCAGTAACTTTTTATTTTTGGTTTGGGGCTTAGTTACTGCATAAATATTATTATTATTTTCGCGATGGTGATTGCAACTTAACATCGAAACAATAAAAATTATAAGGGTTGCAATCTTGAACGTTCAATTAATAACTTGGGGCGGGGCGGTTAAGATCAAATGGCTTGTAATTATGAACGTTCAAATATCGTTTGGGGTGGGCAAATGAATTCAAACAACAGGGGAAGCAGTAACTTTTTTATTTTTTGGTTTGGGGCTTAGTTACTGCATAAATATTATTATTATTATTTTCGCGATGGTGATTGCAACTTAACATCGAAACAATAAAAATTATAAGGGTTGCAATCTTGAACGTTCAATTAATAACTTGGGGCGGGGCGGTTAAGATCAAATGGCTTGTAATTATGAACGTTCAAATATCGTTTGGGGTGGGCAAATGAATTCAAACAACAGGAAGCAGTAACTTTTTATTTTTTGTTTGGGGCTTAGTTACTGCATAAATATTATTATTATTTTCGCGATGGTGATTGCAACTTAACATCGAAACAATAAAAATTATAAGGGTTGCAATCTTGAACGTTCAATTAATAACTTGGGGCGGGGCGGTTAAGATCAAATGGCTTGTAATTATGAACGTTCAAATATCGTTTGGGGTGGGCAAATGAATTCAAACAACAGGAAGCAGTAACTTTTTATTTTTTGTTTGGGGCTTAGTTACTGCATAAATATTATTATTATTATTTTCGCGATGGTGATTGCAACTTAACATCGAAACAATAAAAATTATAAGGGTTGCAATCTTGAACGTTCAATTAATAACTTGGGGCGGGGCGGTTAAGATCAAATGGCTTGTAATTATGAACGTTCAAATATCGTTTGGGGTGGGCAAATGAATTCAAACAACAGGGGAAGCAGTAACTTTTTTATTTTTTTGTTTGGGGCTTAGTTACTGCATAAATATTATTATTATTTTCGCGATGGTGATTGCAACTTAACATCGAAACAATAAAAATTATAAGGGTTGCAATCTTGAACGTTCAATTAATAACTTGGGGCGGGGCGGTTAAGATCAAATGGCTTGTAATTATGAACGTTCAAATATCGTTTGGGGTGGGCAAATGAATTCAAACAACAGGGGAAGCAGTAACTTTTTTATTTTTTGGTTTGGGGCTTAGTTACTGCATAAATATTATTATTATTTTCGCGATGGTGATTGCAACTTAACATCGAAACAATAAAAATTATAAGGGTTGCAATCTTGAACGTTCAATTAATAACTTGGGGCGGGGCGGTTAAGATCAAATGGCTTGTAATTATGAACGTTCAAATATCGTTTGGGGTGGGCAAATGAATTCAAACAACAGGGGAAGCAGTAACTTTTTTATTTTTTGGTTTGGGGCTTAGTTACTGCATAAATATTATTATTATTATTTTCGCGATGGTGATTGCAACTTAACATCGAAACAATAAAAATTATAAGGGTTGCAATCTTGAACGTTCAATTAATAACTTGGGGCGGGGCGGTTAAGATCAAATGGCTTGTAATTATGAACGTTCAAATATCGTTTGGGGTGGGCAAATGAATTCAAACAACAGGGAAGCAGTAACTTTTTTATTTTTTGGTTTGGGGCTTAGTTACTGCATAAATATTATTATTATTTTCGCGATGGTGATTGCAACTTAACATCGAAACAATAAAAATTATAAGGGTTGCAATCTTGAACGTTCAATTAATAACTTGGGGCGGGGCGGTTAAGATCAAATGGCTTGTAATTATGAACGTTCAAATATCGTTTGGGGTGGGCAAATGAATTCAAACAACAGGGAAGCAGTAACTTTTTATTTTTTGTTTGGGGCTTAGTTACTGCATAAATATTATTATTATTTTCGCGATGGTGATTGCAACTTAACATCGAAACAATAAAAATTATAAGGGTTGCAATCTTGAACGTTCAATTAATAACTTGGGGCGGGGCGGTTAAGATCAAATGGCTTGTAATTATGAACGTTCAAATATCGTTTGGGGTGGGCAAATGAATTCAAACAACAGGGAAGCAGTAACTTTTTATTTTTTTGTTTGGGGCTTAGTTACTGCATAAATATTATTATTATTTTCGCGATGGTGATTGCAACTTAACATCGAAACAATAAAAATTATAAGGGGTGCAATCTTGAACGTTCAATTAATAACTTGGAGCGGTGCGGGTAAGATCAAAGGGCTTGTAATTATGAACGTTCAAATATCCTTTGGGGTGGCCAAATGAATTCAAACAACAGGGAAGCAGTAACTTTTTATTTTTTGTTTGGGGCTTAGTTACTGCATAAATATTATTATTATTTTCGCGATGGTGATTGCAACTTAACATCGAAACAATAAAAATTATAAGGGTTGCAATCTTGAACGTTCAATTAATAACTTGGGGCGGGGCGGTTAAGATCAAATGGCTTGTAATTATGAACGTTCAAATATCGTTTGGGGTGGGCAAATGAATTCAAACAACAGGGGAAGCAGTAACTTTTTATTTTTTGTTTGGGGCTTAGTTACTGCATAAATATTATTATTATTATTTTCGCGATGGTGATTGCAACTTAACATCGAAACAATAAAAATTATAAGGGTTGCAATCTTGAACGTTCAATTAATAACTTGGGGCGGGGCGGTTAAGATCAAATGGCTTGTAATTATGAACGTTCAAATATCGTTTGGGGTGGGCAAATGAATTCAAACAACAGGGGAAGCAGTAACTTTTTTATTTTTTGGTTTGGGGCTTAGTTACTGCATAAATATTATTATTATTTTCGCGATGGTGATTGCAACTTAACATCGAAACAATAAAAATTATAAGGGTTGCAATCTTGAACGTTCAATTAATAACTTGGGGCGGGGCGGTTAAGATCAAATGGCTTGTAATTATGAACGTTCAAATATCGTTTGGGGTGGGCAAATGAATTCAAACAACAGGGGAAGCAGTAACTTTTTAATTTTTTTGTTTGGGGCTTAGTTACTGCATAAATATTATTATTATTTTCGCGATGGTGATTGCAACTTAACATCGAAACAATAAAAATTATAAGGGTTGCAATCTTGAACGTTCAATTAATAACTTGGGGCAGGGCGGCTAAGATCAAATGGCTTGTAATTATGATCGTTCAAATATCGTTTGGGGTGGGCAAATGAATTCAACCAACAGGGAAGCAGTAACTTTTTTATTTTTTGTTTGGGGCTTAGTTACTGCATAAATATTATTATTATTTTCGCGATGGTGATTGCAACTTAACATCGAAACAATAAAAATTATAAGGGTTGCAATCTTGAACGTTCAATTAATAACTTGGGGCGGGGCGGTTAAGATCAAATGGCTTGTAATTATGAACGTTCAAATATCGTTTGGGGTGGGCAAATGAATTCAAACAACAGGGAAGCAGTAACTTTTTATTTTTTGTTTGGGGCTTAGTTACTGCATAAATATTATTATTATTATTTTCGCGATGGTGATTGCAACTTAACATCGAAACAATAAAAATTATAAGGGTTGCAATCTTGAACGTTCAATTAATAACTTGGGGCGGGGCGGTTAAGATCAAATGGCTTGTAATTATGAACGTTCAAATATCGTTTGGGGTGGGCAAATGAATTCAAACAACAGGGGAAGCAGTAACTTTTTTATTTTTTGGTTTGGGGCTTAGTTACTGCATAAATATTATTATTATTATTTTCGCGATGGTGATTGCAACTTAACATCGAAACAATAAAAATTATAAGGGTTGCAATCTTGAACGTTCAATTAATAACTTGGGGCGGGGCGGTTAAGATCAAATGGCTTGTAATTATGAACGTTCAAATATCGTTTGGGGTGGGCAAATGAATTCAAACAACAGGAAGCAGTAACTTTTTTATTTTTTTGTTTGGGGCTTAGTTACTGCATAAATATTATTATTATTTTCGCGATGGTGATTGCAACTTAACATCGAAACAATAAAAATTATAAGGGTTGCAATCTTGAACGTTCAATTAATAACTTGGGGCGGGGCGGTTAAGATCAAATGGCTTGTAATTATGAACGTTCAAATATCGTTTGGGGTGGGCAAATGAATTCAAACAACAGGGAAGCAGTAACTTTTTTATTTTTTTGTTTGGGGCTTAGTTACTGCATAAATATTATTATTATTTTCGCGATGGTGATTGCAACTTAACATCGAAACAATAAAAATTATAAGGGTTGCAATCTTGAACGTTCAATTAATAACTTGGGGCGGGGCGGTTAAGATCAAATGGCTTGTAATTATGAACGTTCAAATATCGTTTGGGGTGGGCAAATGAATTCAAACAACAGGGGAAGCAGTAACTTTTTAATTTTTTTGTTTGGGGCTTAGTTACTGCATTAATATTATTATTATTATTTTCGCGATGGTGATTGCAACTTAACATCGAAACAATAAAAATTATAAGGGTTGCAATCTTGAACGTTCAATTAATAACTTGGGGCGGGGCGGTTAAGATCAAATGGCTTGTAATTATGAACGTTCAAATATCGTTTGGGGTGGGCAAATGAATTCAAACAACAAGGGAAGCAGTAACTTTTTTATTTTTTTGTTTGGGGCTTAGTTACTGCATAAATATTATTATTATTTTCGCGATGGTGATTGCAACTTAACATCGAAACAATAAAAATTATAAGGGTTGCAATCTTGAACGTTCAATTAATAACTTGGGGCGGGGCGGTTAAGATCAAATGGCTTGTAATTATGAACGTTCAAATATCGTTTGGGGTGGGCAAATGAATTCAAACAACAGGAAGCAGTAACTTTTTATTTTTTGTTTGGGGCTTAGTTACTGCATAAATATTATTATTATTATTTTCGCGATGGTGATTGCAACTTAACATCGAAACAATAAAAATTATAAGGGTTGCAATCTTGAACGTTCAATTAATAACTTGGGGCGGGGCGGTTAAGATCAAATGGCTTGTAATTATGAACGTTCAAATATCGTTTGGGGTGGGCAAATGAATTCAAACAACAGGGAAGCAGTAACTTTTTATTTTTTGTTTGGGGCTTATAGTTACTGCATAAATATTATTATTATTTTCGCGATGGTGATTGCAACTTAACATCGAAACAATAAAAATTATAAGGGTTGCAATCTTGAACGTTCAATTAATAACTTGGGGCGGGGCGGTTAAGATCAAATGGCTTGTAATTATGAACGTTCAAATATCGTTTGGGGTGGGCGAATGAATTCAAACAACAGGGAAGCAGTAACTTTTTTATTTTTTGTTTGGGGCTTAGTTACTGCATAAATATTATTATTATTATTTTCGCGATGGTGATTGCAACTTAACATCGAAACAATAAAAATTATAAGGGTTGCAATCTTGAACGTTCAATTAATAACTTGGGGCGGGGCGGTTAAGATCAAATGGCTTGTAATTATGAACGTTCAAATATCGTTTGGGGTGGGCAAATGAATTCAAACAACAGGGGAAGCAGTAACTTTTTTATTTTTTGGTTTGGGGCTTAGTTACTGCATTAATATTATTATTATTATTTTCGCGATGGTGATTGCAACTTAACATCGAAACAATAAAAATTATAAGGGTTGCAATCTTGAACGTTCAATTAATAACTTGGGGCGGGGCGGTTAAGATCAAATGGCTTGTAATTATGAACGTTCAAATATCGTTTGGGGTGGGCAAATGAATTCAAACAACAGGGGAAGCAGTAACTTTTTTATTTTTTGGTTTGGGGCTTAGTTACTGCATAAATATTATTATTATTTTCGCGATGGTGATTGCAACTTAACATCGAAACAATAAAAATTATAAGGGTTGCAATCTTGAACGTTCAATTAATAACTTGGGGCGGGGCGGTTAAGATCAAATGGCTTGTAATTATGAACGTTCAAATATCGTTTGGGGTGGGCAAATGAATTCAAACAACAGGGGAAGCAGTAACTTTTTTATTTTTTGGTTTGGGGCTTAGTTACTGCATAAATATTATTATTATTTTCGCGATGGTGATTGCAACTTAACATCGAAACAATAAAAATTATAAGGGTTGCAATCTTGAACGTTCAATTAATAACTTGGGGCGGGGCGGTTAAGATCAAATGGCTTGTAATTATGAACGTTCAAATATCGTTTGGGGTGGGCAAATGAATTCAAACAACAGGGGAAGCAGTAACTTTTTTATTTTTTGGTTTGGGGCTTAGTTACTGCATTAATATTATTATTATTATTTTCGCGATGGTGATTGCAACTTAACATCGAAACAATAAAAATTATAAGGGTTGCAATCTTGAACGTTCAATTAATAACTTGGGGCAGGGCGCTTAAGATCAAATGGCTTGTAATTATGAACGTTCAAATATCGTTTGGGGTGGGCAAATGAATTCAAACAACAGGGAAGCAGTAACTTTTTATTTTTTGTTTGGGGCTTAGTTACTGCATAAATATTATTATTATTTTCGCGATGGTGATTGCAACTTAACATCGAAACAATAAAAATTATAAGGGTTGCAATCTTGAACGTTCAATTAATAACTTGGGGCGGGGCGGTTAAGATCAAATGGCTTGTAATTATGAACGTTCAAATATCGTTTGGGGTGGGCAAATGAATTCAAACAACAGGGGAAGCAGTAACTTTTTATTTTTTGTTTGGGGCTTAGTTACTGCATAAATATTATTATTATTTTCGCGATGGTGATTGCAACTTAACATCGAAACAATAAAAATTATAAGGGTTGCAATCTTGAACGTTCAATTAATAACTTGGGGCGGGGCGGTTAAGATCAAATGGCTTGTAATTATGAACGTTCAAATATCGTTTGGGGTGGGCAAATGAATTCAAACAACAAGGGAAGCAGTAACTTTTTTATTTTTTTGTTTGGGGCTTAGTTACTGCATAAATATTATTATTATTTTCGCGATGGTGATTGCAACTTAACATCGAAACAATAAAAATTATAAGGGTTGCAATCTTGAACGTTCAATTAATAACTTGGGGCAGGGCGGTTAAGATCAAATGGCTTGTAATTATGAACGTTCAAATATCGTTTGGGGTGGGCAAATGAATTCAAACAACAGGGGAAGCAGTAACTTTTTATTTTTTGTTTGGGGCTTAGTTACTGCATAAATATTATTATTATTTTCGCGATGGTGATTGCAACTTAACATCGAAACAATAAAAATTATAAGGGTTGCAATCTTGAACGTTCAATTAATAACTTGGGGCGGGGCGGTTAAGATCAAATGGCTTGTAATTATGAACGTTCAAATATCGTTTGGGGTGGGCAAATGAATTCAAACAACAAGGAAAGCAGTAACTTTTTTATTTTTTGTTTGGGGCTTAGTTACTGCATAAATATTATTATTATTTTCGCGATGGTGATTGCAACTTAACATCGAAACAATAAAAATTATAAGGGTTGCAATCTTGAACGTTCAATTAATAACTTGGGGCGGGGCGGTTAAGATCAAATGGCTTGTAATTATGAACGTTCAAATATCGTTTGGGGTGGGCAAATGAATTCAAACAACAGGGGAAGCAGTAACTTTTTATTTTTTGTTTGGGGCTTAGTTACTGC
The DNA here is from genome assembly GCA_035610365.1 of Aquatica leii. NCBI lineage: Eukaryota > Metazoa > Arthropoda > Insecta > Coleoptera > Lampyridae > Aquatica > Aquatica leii. The sequence continues at coordinate 50,537,017 of CM069438.1, read as the reverse complement.
ATAAATATTATTATTATTTTCGCGATGGTGATTGCAACTTAACATCGAAACAATAAAAATTATAAGGGTTGCAATCTTGAACGTTCAATTAATAACTTGGGGCGGGGCGGTTAAGATCAAATGGCTTGTAATTATGAACGTTCAAATATCGTTTGGGGTGGGCAAATGAATTCAAACAACAGGGGAAGCAGTAACTTTTTTATTTTTTGGTTTGGGGCTTAGTTACTGCATAAATATTATTATTATTTTCGCGATGGTGATTGCAACTTAACATCGAAACAATAAAAATTATAAGGGTTGCAATCTTGAACGTTCAATTAATAACTTGGGGCGGGGCGGTTAAGATCAAATGGCTTGTAATTATGAACGTTCAAATATCGTTTGGGGTGGGCAAATGAATTCAAACAACAAGGGAAGCAGTAACTTTTTAATTTTTTGTTTGGGGCTTATAGTTACTGCATAAATATTATTATTATTTTCGCGATGGTGATTGCAACTTAACATCGAAACAATAAAAATTATAAGGGTTGCAATCTTGAACGTTCAATTAATAACTTGGGGCGGGGCGGTTAAGATCAAATGGCTTGTAATTATGAACGTTCAAATATCGTTTGGGGTGGGCAAATGAATTCAAACAACAGGAAGCAGTAACTTTTTATTTTTTGTTTGGGGCTTAGTTACTGCATAAATATTATTATTATTTTCGCGATGGTGATTGCAACTTAACATCGAAACAATAAAAATTATAAGGGTTGCAATCTTGAACGTTCAATTAATAACTTGGGGCGGGGCGGTTAAGATCAAATGGCTTGTAATTATGAACGTTCAAATATCGTTTGGGGTGGGCAAATGAATTCAAACAACAGGGGAAAGCAGTAACTTTTTTATTTTTTTGTTTGGGGCTTAGTTACTGCATAAATATTATTATTATTTTCGCGATGGTGATTGCAACTTAACATCGAAACAATAAAAATTATAAGGGTTGCAATCTTGAACGTTCAATTAATAACTTGGGGCGGGGCGGTTAAGATCAAATGGCTTGTAATTATGAACGTTCAAATATCGTTTGGGGTGGGCAAATGAATTCAAACAACAGGGGAAGCAGGAACCTCTTTATTCTTTTGTTTGGGGCTTAGTTACTGCATAAATATTATTATTATTTTCGCGATGGTGATTGCAACTTAACATCGAAACAATAAAAATTATAAGGGTTGCAATCTTGAACGTTCAATTAATAACTTGGGGCGGGGCGGTTAAGATCAAATGGCTTGTAATTATGAACGTTCAAATATCGTTTGGGGTGGGCAAATGAATTCAAACAACAGGGGAAGCAGTAACTTTTTTATTTTTTGGTTTGGGGCTTAGTTACTGCATAAATATTATTATTATTTTCGCGATGGTGATTGCAACTTAACATCGAAACAATAAAAATTATAAGGGTTGCAATCTTGAACGTTCAATTAATAACTTGGGGCAGGGCGGGTAAGATCAAATGGCTTGTAATTATGAACGTTCAAATATCGTTTGGGGTGGGCAAATGAATTCAAACAACAGGAAGCAGTAACTTTTAATTTTTTGTTTGGGGCTTAGTTACTGCATAAATATTATTATTATTTTCGCGATGGTGATTGCAACTTAACATCGAAACAATAAAAATTATAAGGGTTGCAATCTTGAACGTTCAATTAATAACTTGGGGCGGGCCGGGTAAGATCAAATGGCTTGTAATTATGAACGTTCAAATATCGTTTGGGGTGGGCAAATGAATTCAAACAACAGGGGAAGCAGTAACTTTGTTATTTTTTAGTTTGGGGCTTAGTTACTGCATAAATATTATTATTATTTTCGCGATGGTGATTGCAACTTAACATCGAAACAATAAAAATTATAAGGGTTGCAATCTTGAACGTTCAATTAATAACTTGGGGCGGGGCGGTTAAGATCAAATGGCTTGTAATTATGAACGTTCAAATATCGTTTGGGGTGGGCAAATGAATTCAAACAACAGGGGAAGCAGTAACTTTTTTATTTTTTTGTTTGGGGCTTAGTTACTGCATAAATATTATTATTATTTTCGCGATGGTGATTGCAACTTAACATCGAAACAATAAAAATTATAAGGGTTGCAATCTTGAACGTTCAATTAATAACTTGGGGCAGGGCGGTTAAGATCAAATGGCTTGTAATTATGAACGTTCAAATATCGTTTGGGGTGGGCAAATGAATTCAAACAACAGGGGAAGCAGTAACTTTTTTATTTTTTGGTTTGGGGCTTAGTTACTGCATAAATATTATTATTATTTTCGCGATGGTGATTGCAACTTAACATCGAAACAATAAAAATTATAAGGGTTGCAATCTTGAACGTTCAATTAATAACTTGGGGCGGGGCGGTTAAGATCAAATGGCTTGTAATTATGAACGTTCAAATATCGTTTGGGGTGGGCAAATGAATTCAAACAACAGGAGAAGCAGTAACTTTTTTATTTTTTTGTTTGGGGCTTAGTTACTGCATAAATATTATTATTATTTTCGCGATGGTGATTGCAACTTAACATCGAAACAATAAAAATTATAAGGGTTGCAATCTTGAACGTTCAATTAATAACTTGGGGCGGGGCGGTTAAGATCAAATGGCTTGTAATTATGAACGTTCAAATATCGTTTGGGGTGGGCAAATGAATTCAAACAACAGGAAAGCAGTAACTTTTTATTTTTTGTTTGGGGCTTATAGTTACTGCATAAATATTATTATTATTTTCGCGATGGTGATTGCAACTTAACATCGAAACAATAAAAATTATAAGGGTTGCAATCTTGAACGTTCAATTAATAACTTGGGGCGGGGCGGTTAAGATCAAATGGCTTGTAATTATGAACGTTCAAATATCGTTTGGGGTGGGCAAATGAATTCAAACAACAAGGAAAGCAGTAACTTTTTTATTTTTTTTTTGTTTAAGGTTTATAGTTACTGCATAAATATTATTATTATTTTCGCGATGGTGATTGCAACTTAACATCGAAACAATAAAAATTATAAGGGTTGCAATCTTGAACGTTCAATTAATAACTTGGGGCGGGGCGGTTAAGATCAAATGGCTTGTAATTATGAACGTTCAAATATCGTTTGGGGTGGGCAAATGAATTCAAACAACAGGGAAGCAGTAACTTTTTTATTTTTTGTTTGGGGCTTATAGTTACTGCATAAATATTATTATTATTTTCGCGATGGTGATTGCAACTTAACATCGAAACAATAAAAATTATAAGGGTTGCAATCTTGAACGTTCAATTAATAACTTGGGGCGGGGCGGTTAAGATCAAATGGCTTGTAATTATGAACGTTCAAATATCGTTTGGGGTGGGCAAATGAATTCAAACAACAGGGAAGCAGTAACTTTTTTATTTTTTGTTTGGGGCTTAGTTACTGCATAAATATTATTATTATTTTCGCGATGGTGATTGCAACTTAACATCGAAACAATAAAAATTATAAGGGTTGCAATCTTGAACGTTCAATTAATAACTTGGGGCGGGGCGGTTAAGATCAAATGGCTTGTAATTATGAACGTTCAAATATCGTTTGGGGTGGGCAAATGAATTCAAACAACAGGGGAAGCAGTAACTTTTTATTTTTTGTTTGGGGCTTAGTTACTGCATAAATATTATTATTATTTTCGCGATGGTGATTGCAACTTAACATCGAAACAATAAAAATTATAAGGGTTGCAATCTTGAACGTTCAATTAATAACTTGGGGCGGGGCGGTTAAGATCAAATGGCTTGTAATTATGAACGTTCAAATATCGTTTGGGGTGGGCAAATGAATTCAAACAACAGGAAGCAGTAACTTTTTTAGATTTTTGTTTGGGGCTTAGTTACTGCATAAATATTATTATTATTTTCGCGATGGTGATTGCAACTTAACATCGAAACAATAAAAATTATAAGGGTTGCAATCTTGAACGTTCAATTAATAACTTGGGGCGGGGCGGTTAAGATCAAATGGCTTGTAATTATGAACGTTCAAATATCGTTTGGGGTGGGCAAATGAATTCAAACAACAGGGGAAGCAGTAACTTTTTTATTTTTTGGTTTGGGGCTTAGTTACTGCATAAATATTATTATTATTTTCGCGATGGTGATTGCAACTTAACATCGAAACAATAAAAATTATAAGGGTTGCAATCTTGAACGTTCAATTAATAACTTGGGGCGGGGCGGTTAAGATCAAATGGCTTGTAATTATGAACGTTCAAATATCGTTTGGGGTGGGCAAATGAATTCAAACAACAAGGAAAGCAGTAACTTTTTTATTTTTTGTTTGGGGCTTAGTTACTGCATAAATATTATTATTATTTTCGCGATGGTGATTGCAACTTAACATCGAAACAATAAAAATTATAAGGGTTGCAATCTTGAACGGTCAATTAATAACTTGGGGGAGGGCGGTTAAGATCAATTGGCTTGTAATTATGCACGTTCAAATATCGTTTGGGGTGGGCAAATGGATCCAAACAACAAGGGAAGCAGTAACTTTTTATTTTTTGTTTGGGGCTTAGTTACTGCATAAATATTATTATTATTTTCGCGATGGTGATTGCAACTTAACATCGAAACAATAAAAATTATAAGGGTTGCAATCTTGAACGTTCAATTAATAACTTGGGGCGGGGCGGTTAAGATCAAATGGCTTGTAATTATGAACGTTCAAATATCGTTTGGGGTGGGCAAATGAATTCAAACAACATGGGAAGCAGTAACTTTTTTAATTTTTTGTTTGGGGCTTAGTTACTGCATAAATATTATTATTATTTTCGCGATGGTGATTGCAACTTAACATCGAAACAATAAAAATTATAAGGGTTGCAATCTTGAACGTTCAATTAATAACTTGGGGCGGGGCGGTTAAGATCAAATGGCTTGTAATTATGAACGTTCAAATATCGTTTGGGGTGGGCAAATGAATTCAAACAACAGGGGAAGCAGTAACTTTTTTATTTTTTTGTTTGGGGCTTAGTTACTGCATAAATATTATTATTATTTTCGCGATGGTGATTGCAACTTAACATCGAAACAATAAAAATTATAAGGGTTGCAATCTTGAACGTTCAATTAATAACTTGGGGCGGGGCGGTTAAGATCAAATGACTTTAAATTATGAACGTTCAAATTTCGTTTGGGGTGGGCAAATGAATTCAAACAACAAGGGAAGCAGTAACTTTTTTATTTTTTTGTTTGGGGCTTAGTTACTGCATAAATATTATTATTATTTTCGCGATGGTGATTGCAACTTAACATCGAAACAATAAAAATTATAAGGGTTGCAATCTTGAACGTTCAATTAATAACTTGGGGCGGGGCGGTTAAGATCAAATGACTTTAAATTATGAACGTTCAAATTTCGTTTGGGGTGGGCAAATGAATTCAAACAACAAGGGAAGCAGTAACTTTTTTATTTTTTTGTTTGGGGCTTAGTTACTGCATAAATATTATTATTATTTTCGCGATGGTGATTGCAACTTAACATCGAAACAATAAAAATTATAAGGGTTGCAATCTTGAACGTTCAATTAATAACTTGGGGCGGGGCGGTTAAGATCAAATGACTTTAAATTATGAACGTTCAAATATCGTTTGGGGTGGGCAAATGAATTCAAACAACAGGGGAAGCAGTAACTTTTTTATTTTTTGGTTTGGGGCTTAGTTACTGCATAAATATTATTATTATTTTCGCGATGGTGATTGCAACTTAACATCGAAACAATAAAAATTATAAGGGTTGCAATCTTGAACGTTCAATTAATAACTTGGGGCAGGGCGGTTAAGATCAAATGACTTGTAATTATGAACGTTCAAATATCGTTTGGGGTGGGCAAATGAATTCAAACAACAGGGAAGCAGTAACTTTTATTTTTTTGTTTGGGGCTTAGTTACTGCATAAATATTATTATTATTTTCGCGATGGTGATTGCAACTTAACATCGAAACAATAAAAATTATAAGGGTTGCAATCTTGAACGTTCAATTAATAACTTGGGGCAGGGCGGTTAAGATCAAATGGCTTGTAATTATGAACGTTCAAATATCGTTTGGGGTGGGCAAATGAATTCAAACAACAGGGGAAGCAGTAACTTTTTTATTTTTTGGTTTGGGGCTTAGTTACTGCATAAATATTATTATTATTTTCGCGATGGTGATTGCAACTTAACATCGAAACAATAAAAATTATAAGGGTTGCAATCTTGAACGTTCAATTAATAACTTGGGGCGGGGCGGTTAAGATCAAATGGCTTGTAATTATGAACGTTCAAATATCGTTTGGGGTGGGCAAATGAATTCAAACAACAGGGAAGCAGTAACTTTTTATTTTTTGTTTGGGGCTTAGTTACTGCATAAATATTATTATTATTTTTTGGATGGTGATTGCAACTTAACATCGAAACAATAAAAATTATAAGGGTTGCAATCTTGAACGTTCAATTAATAACTTGGGGCGGGGCGGTTAAGATCAAATGGCTTGTAATTATGAACGTTCAAATATCGTTTGGGGTGGGCAAATGAATTCAAACAACAAGAAGCAGTAACTTTTTATTTTTTGTTTGGGGCTTAGTTACTGCATAAATATTATTATTATTTTCGCGATGGTGATTGCAACTTAACATCGAAACAATAAAAATTATAAGGGTTGCAATCTTGAACGTTCAATTAATAACTTGGGGCGGGGCGGTTAAGATCAAATGGCTTGTAATTATGAACGTTCAAATATCGTTTGGGGTGGGCAAATGAATTCAAACAACAGGGAAGCAGTAACTTTTTATTTTTTGTTTGGGGCTTAGTTACTGCATAAATATTATTATTATTTTCGCGATGGTGATTGCAACTTAACATCGAAACAATAAAAATTATAAGGGTTGCAATCTTGAACGTTCAATTAATAACTTGGGGCGGGGCGGTTAAGATCAAATGGCTTGTAATTATGAACGTTCAAATATCGTTTGGGGTGGGCAAATGAATTCAAACAACAGGGGAAGCAGTAACTTTTTTATTTTTTGGTTTGGGGCTTAGTTACTGCATAAATATTATTATTATTTTCGCGATGGTGATTGCAACTTAACATCGAAACAATAAAATCTATTAGGGTTGCAATCTTGAACGTTCAATTAATAACTTGGGGCGGGGCGGTTAAGATCAAATGGCTTGTAATTATGAACGTTCAAATATCGTTTGGGGTGGGCAAATGAATTCAAACAACAGGAGAAGCAGTAACTTTTTTATTTTTTTGTTTGGGGCTTAGTTACTGCATAAATATTATTATTATTTTCGCGATGGTGATTGCAACTTAACATCGAAACAATAAAAATTATAAGGGTTGCAATCTTGAACGTTCAATTAATAACTTGGGGCAGGGCGGTTAAGATCAAATGGCTTGTAATTATGAACGTTCAAATATCGTTTGGGGTGGGCAAATGAATCCAAACAACAGGAGAAGCAGTAACTTTTTTATTTTTTTGTTTGGGGCTTAGTTACTGCATAAATATTATTATTATTATTTTCGCGATGGTGATTGCAACTTAACATCGAAACAATAAAAATTATAAGGGTTGCAATCTTGAACGTTCAATTAATAACTTGGGGCGGGGCGGTTAAGATCAAATGGCTTGTAATTATGAACGTTCAAATATCGTTTGGGGTGGGCAAATGAATCCAAACAACAGGAGAAGCAGTAACTTTTTTATTTTTTTGTTTGGGGCTTAGTTACTGCATAAATATTATTATTATTTTCGCGATGGTGATTGCAACTTAACATCGAAACAATAAAAATTATAAGGGTTGCAATCTTGAACGTTCAATTAATAACTTGGGGCGGGGCGGTTAAGATCAAATGGCTTGTAATTATGAACGTTCAAATATCGTTTGGGGTGGGCAAATGAATCCAAACAACAGGAGAAGCAGTAACTTTTGTATTTTTTTGTTTGGGGCTTAGTTACTGCATAAATATTATTATTATTTTCGCGATGGTGATTGCAACTTAACATCGAAACAATAAAAATTATAAGGGTTGCAATCTTGAACGTTCAATTAATAACTTGGGGCGGGGCGGTTAAGATCAAATGGCTTGTAATTATGAACGTTCAAATATCGTTTGGGGTGGGCAAATGAATTCAAACAACAAGGGAAGCAGTAACTTTTTTATTTTTTTGTTTGGGGCTTAGTTACTGCATAAATATTATTATTATTTTCGCGATGGTGATTGCAACTTAACATCGAAACAATAAAAATTATAAGGGTTGCAATCTTGAACGTTCAATTAATAACTTGGGGCGGGGCGGTTAAGATCAAATGGCTTGTAATTATGAACGTTCAAATATCGTTTGGGGTGGGCAAATGAATTCAAACAACAGGAAGCAGTAACTTTTTATTTTTTTGTTTGGGGCTTAGTTACTGCATAAATATTATTATTATTTTCGCGATGGTGATTGCAACTTAACATCGAAACAATAAAAATTATAAGGGTTGCAATCTTGAACGTTCAATTAATAACTTGGGGCGGGGCGGTTAAGATCAAATGGCTTGTAATTATGAACGTTCAAATATAGTTTGGGGTGGGCAAATGAATTCAAACAACAAGGGAAGCAGTAACTTTTTTATTTTTTTTTGTTTAAGGTTTATAGTTACTGCATAAATATTATTATTATTTTCGCGATGGTGATTGCAACTTAACATCGAAACAATAAAAATTATAAGGGTTGCAATCTTGAACGTTCAATTAATAACTTGGGGCGGGACGGTTAAGATCAAATGGCTTGTAATTATGAACGTTCAAATATCGTTTGGGGTGGGCAAATGAATTCAAACAACAAGGGAAGCAGTAACTTTTTTTTTTTTCTTTGTTTAAGGTTTATAGTTACTGCATAAATATTATTATTATTTTCGCGATGGTGATTGCAACTTAACATCGAAACAATAAAAATTATAAGGGTTGCAATCTTGAACGTTCAATTAATAACTTGGGGCGGGGCGGTTAAGATCAAATGGCTTGTAATTATGAACGTTCAAATATCGTTTGGGGTGGGCAAATGAATTCAAACAACAAGGGAAGCAGTAACTTTTTTATTTTTTTGTTTGGGGCTTAGTTACTGCATAAATATTATTATTATTTTCGCGATGGTGATTGCAACTTAACATCGAAACAATAAAAATTATAAGGGTTGCAATCTTGAACGTTCAATTAATAACTTGGGGCGGGGCGGTTAAGATCAAATGGCTTGTAATTATGAACGTTCAAATATCGTTTGGGGTGGGCAAATGAATTCAAACAACAGGGGAAGCAGTAACTTTTTATTTTTTGTTTGGGGCTTAGTTACTGCATAAATATTATTATTATTTTCGCGATGGTGATTGCAACTTAACATCGAAACAATAAAAATTATAAGGGTTGCAATCTTGAACGTTCAATTAATAACTTGGGGCGGGGCGGTTAAGATCAAATGGCTTGTAATTATGAACGTTCAAATATCGTTTGGGGTGGGCAAATGAGTTCAAACAACAGGGGAAGCAGTAACTTTTTTATTTTTTTGTTTGGGGCTTAGTTACTGCATAAATATTATTATTATTTTCGCGATGGTGATTGCAACTTAACATCGAAACAATAAAAATTATAAGGGTTGCAATCTTGAACGTTCAATTAATAACTTGGGGCGGGGCGGTTAAGATCAAATGACTTGTAATTATGAACGTTCAAATATCGTTTGGGGTGGGCAAATGAATTCAAACAACAGGGGAAGCAGTAACTTTTTTATTTTTTGTTTAAGGCTTAGTTACTGCATAAATATTATTATTATTTTCGCGATGGTGATTGCAACTTAACATCGAAACAATAAAAATTATAAGGGTTGCAATCTTGAACGTTCAATTAATAACTTGGGGCGGGGCGGTTAAGATCAAATGGCTTGTAATTATGAACGTTCAAATATCGTTTGGGGTGGGCAAATGAATTCAAACAACAAGGAAAGCAGTAACTTTTTTATTTTTTTTTTGTTTAAGGTTTATAGTTACTGCATAAATATTATTATTATTTTCGCGATGGTGATTGCAACTTAACATCGAAACAATAAAAATTATAAGGGTTGCAATCTTGAACGTTCAATTAATAACTTGGGGCGGGGCGGTTAAGATCAAATGGCTTGTAATTATGAACGTTCAAATATCGTTTGGGGTGGGCAAATGAATTCAAACAACAGGGGAAGCAGTAACTTTTTTATTTTTTTGTTTGGGGCTTAGTTACTGCATAAATATTATTATTATTTTCGCGATGGTGATTGCAACTTAACATCGAAACAATAAAAATTATAAGGGTTGCAATCTTGAACGTTCAATTAATAACTTGGGGCGGGGCGGTTAAGATCAAATGACTTTAAATTATGAACGTTCAAATATCGTTTGGGGTGGGCAAATGAATTCAAACAACAAGGGAAGCAGTAACTTTTTTATTTTTTTTTGTTTAAGGTTTATAGTTACTGCATAAATATTATTATTATTTTCGCGATGGTGATTGCAACTTAACATCGAAACAATAAAAATTATAAGGGTTGCAATCTTGAACGTTCAATTAATAACTTGGGGCGGGACGGTTAAGATCAAATGGCTTGTAATTATGAACGTTCAAATATCGTTTGGGGTGGGCAAATGAATTCAAACAACAAGGGAAGCAGTACCTTTTTTATTTTTTTTTGTTTAAGGTTTATAGTTACTGCATAAATATTATTATTATTTTCGCGATGGTGATTGCAACTTAACATCGAAACAATAAAAATTATAAGGGTTGCAATCTTGAACGTTCAATTAATAACTTGGGGCGGGACGGTTAAGATCAAATGGCTTGTAATTATGAACGTTCAAATATCGTTTGGGGTGGGCAAATGAATTCAAACAACAAGGGAAGCAGTAACTTTTTTATTTTTTTTTGTTTAAGGTTTATAGTTACTGCATAAATATTATTATTATTTTCGCGATGGTGATTGCAACTTAACATCGAAACAATAAAAATTATAAGGGTTGCAATCTTGAACGTTCAATTAATAACTTGGGGCGGGGCGGTTAAGATCAAATGGCTTGTAATTATGAACGTTCAAATATCGTTTGGGGTGGGCAAATGAATTCAAACAACAGGGGAAGCAGTAACTTTTTTATTTTTTGGTTTGGGGCTTAGTTACTGCATAAATATTATTATTATTTTCGCGATGGTGATTGCAACTTAACATCGAAACAATAAAAATTATAAGGGTTGCAATCTTGAACGTTCAATTAATAACTTGGGGCGGGGCGGTTAAGATCAAATGGCTTGTAATTATGAACGTTCAAATATCGTTTGGGGTGGGCAAATGAGTTCAAACAACAGGGGAAGCAGTAACTTTTTTATTTTTTGGTTTGGGGCTTAGTTACTGCATAAATATTATTATTATTTTCGCGATGGTGATTGCAACTTAACATCGAAACAATAAAAATTATAAGGGTTGCAATCTTGAACGTTCAATTAATAACTTGGGGCGGGGCGGTTAAGATCAAATGGCTTGTAATTATGAACGTTCAAATATCGTTTGGGGTGGGCAAATGAATTCAAACAACAGGAAGCAGTAACTTTTTATTTTTTGTTTGGGGCTTAGTTACTGCATAAATATTATTATTATTTTCGCGATGGTGATTGCAACTTAACATCGAAACAATAAAAATTATAAGGGTTGCAATCTTGAACGTTCAATTAATAACTTGGGGCGGGGCGGTTAAGATCAAATGGCTTGTAATTATGAACGTTCAAATATCGTTTGGGGTGGGCAAATGAATTCAAACAACAGGGAAGCAGTAACTTTTTTATTTTTTGTTTAAGGTTTAGTTACTGCATAAATATTATTATTATTTTCGCGATGGTGATTGCAACTTAACATCGAAACAATAAAAATTATAAGGGTTGCAATCTTGAACGTTCAATTAATAACTTGGGGCGGGGCGGTTAAGATCAAATGGCTTGTAATTATGAACGTTCAAATATCGTTTGGGGTGGGCAAATGAATTCAAACAACAGGGAAGCAGTAACTTTTTTATTTTTTGTTTGGGGCTTAGTTACTGCATAAATATTATTATTATTTTCGCGATGGTGATTGCAACTTAACATCGAAACAATAAAAATTATAAGGGTTGCAATCTTGAACGTTCAATTAATAACTTGGGGCAGGGCGCTTAAGATCAAATGGCTTGTAATTATGAACGTTCAAATATCGTTTGGGGTGGGCAAATGAATTCAAACAACAGGGAAGCAGTAACTTTTTATTTTTTGTTTGGGGCTTAGTTACTGCATAAATATTATTATTATTTTCGCGATGGTGATTGCAACTTAACATCGAAACAATAAAAATTATAAGGGTTGCAATCTTGAACGTTCAATTAATAACTTGGGGCGGGGCGGTTAAGATCAAATGGCTTGTAATTATGAACGTTCAAATATCGTTTGGGGTGGGCAAATGAATTCAAACAACAGGAAGCAGTAACTTTTTTATTTTTGTTTGGGGCTTAGTTACTGCATAAATATTATTATTATTTTCGCGATGGTGATTGCAACTTAACATCGAAACAATAAAAATTATAAGGGTTGCAATCTTGAACGTTCAATTAATAACTTGGGGCGGGGCGGTTAAGATCAAATGGCTTGTAATTATGAACGTTCAAATATCGTTTGGGGTGGGCAAATGAATTCAAACAACAAGGGAAGCAGTAACTTTTTATTTTTTGTTTGGGGCTATAGTTACTGCATAAATATTATTATTATTTTCGCGATGGTGATTGCAACTTAACATCGAAACAATAAAAATTATAAGGGTTGCAATCTTGAACGTTCAATTAATAACTTGGGGCAGGGCGGTTAAGATCAAATGGCTTGTAATTATGAACGTTCAAATATCGTTTGGGGTGGGCAAATGAATTCAAACAACAGGGAAGCAGTAACTTTTTTATTTTTTGTTTGGGGCTTAGTTACTGCATAAATATTATTATTATTTTCGCGATGGTGATTGCAACTTAACATCGAAACAATAAAAATTATAAGGGTTGCAATCTTGAACGTTCAATTAATAACTTGGGGCAGGGCGGTTAAGATCAAATGGCTTGTAATTATGAACGTTCAAATATCGTTTGGGGTGGGCAAATGAATTCAAACAACAGGGAAGCAGTAACTTTTTTATTTTTTGGTTTGGGGCTTAGTTACTGCATAAATATTATTATTATTTTCGCGATGGTGATTGCAACTTAACATCGAAACAATAAAAATTATAAGGGTTGCAATCTTGAACGTTCAATTAATAACTTGGGGCGGGGCGGTTAAGATCAAATGGCTTGTAATTATGAACGTTCAAATATCGTTTGGGGTGGGCAAATGAATTCAAACAACAGGGAAGCAGTAACTTTTTATTTTTTTGTTTGGGGCTTAGTTACTGCATAAATATTATTATTATTTTCGCGATGGTGATTGCAACTTAACATCGAAACAATAAAAATTATAAGGGTTGCAATCTTGAACGTTCAATTAATAACTTGGGGCAGGGCGGTTAAGATCAAATGGCTTGTAATTATGAACGTTCAAATATCGTTTGGGGTGGGCAAATGAATTCAAACAACAGGGGAAGCAGTAACTTTTTATTTTTTGTTTGGGGCTTAGTTACTGCATAAATATTATTATTATTTTCGCGATGGTGATTGCAACTTAACATCGAAACAATAAAAATTATAAGGGTTGCAATCTTGAACGTTCAATTAATAACTTGGTGCGGGGCGGTTAAGATCAAATGGCTTTAAATTATGAACGTCCACATATCGTTTGGGGTGGGCAAATGAATACAAACAACAGGAAGCAGTAACTTTTTATTTTTTGTTTGGGGCTTAGTTACTGCATAAATATTATTATTATTTTCGCGATGGTGATTGCAACTTAACATCGAAACAATAAAAATTATAAGGGTTGCAATCTTGAACGTTCAATTAATAACTTGGGGCGGGGCGGATAAGATCAAATGACTTTAAATTATGAACGTTCAAATTTCGTTTGGGGTGGGCAAATGAATTCAAACAACAGGAAGCAGTAACTTTTTAAATTTTTTGTTTGGGGCTTAGTTACTGCATAAATATTATTATTATTTTCGCGATGGTGATTGCAACTTAACATCGAAACAATAAAAATTATAAGGGTTGCAATCTTGAACGTTCAATTAATAACTTGGGGCGGGGCGGTTAAGATCAAATGGCTTGTAATTATGAACGTTCAAATATCGTTTGGGGTGGGCAAATGAATTCAAACAACAGGGAAGCAGTAACTTTTTATTTTTTGTTTGGGGCTTAGTTACTGCATAAATATTATTATTATTTTCGCGATGGTGATTGCAACTTAACATCGAAACAATAAAAATTATAAGGGTTGCAATCTTGAACGTTCAATTAATAACTTGGGGCGGGGCGGTTAAGATCAAATGGCTTGTAATTATGAACGTTCAAATATTGTTTGGGGTGGGCAAATGAATTCAAACAACAGGAAGCAGTAACTTTTTATTTTTTTGTTTGGGGCTTAGTTACTGCATAAATATTATTATTATTTTCGCGATGGTGATTGCAACTTAACATCGAAACAATAAAAATTATAAGGGTTCCAATCTTGAACGTTCAATTAATAACTTGGGGCAGGGCGCTTAAGATCAAATGGCTTGTAATTATGAACGTTCAAATATCGTTTGGGGTGGGCAAATGAATTCAAACAACAGGGAAGCAGTAACTTTTTATTTTTTGTTTGGGGCTTAGTTACTGCATAAATATTATTATTATTTTCGCGATGGTGATTGCAACTTAACATCGAAACAATAAAAATTATAAGGGTTGCAATCTTGAACGTTCAATTAATAACTTGGGGCGGGGCGGTTAAGATCAAATGGCTTGTAATTATGAACGTTCAAATATCGTTTGGGGTGGGCAAATGAATTCAAACAACAGGGGAAGCAGCAACTTTCTTATTTTTTTGTTTGGGGCTTAGTTACTGCATAAATATTATTATTATTTTCGCGATGGTGATTGCAACTTAACATCGAAACAATAAAAATTATAAGGGTTGCAATCTTGAACGTTCAATTAATAACTTGGGGCGGGGCGGTTAAGATCAAATGACTTTAAATTATGAACGTTCAAATTTCGTTTGGGGTGGGCAAATGAATTCAAACAACAAGGGAAGCAGTAACTTTTTTATTTTTTTGTTTGGGGCTTAGTTACTGCATAAATATTATTATTATTTTCGCGATGGTGATTGCAACTTAACATCGAAACAATAAAAATTATAAGGGTTGCAATCTTGAACGTTCAATTAATAACTTGGTGCGGGGCGGTTAAGATCAAATGGCTTTAAATTATGAACGTTCAAATTTCGTTTGGGGTGGGCAAATGAATTCAAACAACAGGGGAAGCAGTAACTTTTTTATTTTTTGGTTTGGGGCTTAGTTACTGCATAAATATTATTATTATTTTCGCGATGGTGATTGCAACTTAACATCGAAACAATAAAAATTATAAGGGTTGCAATATTTGAACGTTCAATTAATAACTTGGGGTGGGGCGGTTAAGATCAAATGGCTTGTAATTATGAACGTTCAAATATCGTTTGGGGTGGGCAAATGAATTCAAACAACAGGGGAAGCAGTAACGTTTTTATTTTTTGTTTGGGGCTTAGTTACTGCATAAATATTATTATTATTTTCGCGATGGTGATTGCAACTTAACATCGAAACAATAAAAATTATAAGGGTTGCAATCTTGAACGTTCAATTAATAACTTGGGGTGGGGCGGTTAAGATCAAATGGCTTGTAATTATGAACGTTCAAATATCGTTTGGGGTGGGCAAATGAATTCAAACAACAGGGGAAGCAGTAACTTTTTTATTTTTTTGTTTGGGGCTTAGTTACTGCATAAATATTATTATTATTTTCGCGATGGTGATTGCAACTTAACATCGAAACAATAAAAATTATAAGGGTTGCAATCTTGAACGTTCAATTAATAACTTGGGGCGGGGCGGTTAAGATCAAATGGCTTGTAATTATGAACGTTCAAATATCGTTTGGGGTGGGCAAATGAATTCAAACAACAGGGGAAGCAGTAACTTTTTTATTTTTTTGTTTGGGGCTTAGTTACTGCATAAATATTATTATTATTTTCGCGATGGTGATTGCAACTTAACATCGAAACAATAAAAATTATAAGGGTTGCAATCTTGAACGTTCAATTAATAACTTGGGGTGGGGCGGTTAAGATCAAATGGCTTGTAATTATGAACGTTCAAATATCGTTTGGGGTGGGCAAATGAATTCAAACAACAGGGGAAGCAGTAACTTTTTTATTTTTTGTTTGGGGCTTAGTTACTGCATAAATATTATTATTATTTTCGCGATGGTGATTGCAACTTAACATCGAAACAATAAAAATTATAAGGGTTGCAATCTTGAACGTTCAATTAATAACTTGGGGCGGGGCGGTTAAGATCAAATGGCTTGTAATTATGAACGTTCAAATATCGTTTGGGGTGGGCAAATGAATTCAAACAACAGGGAAGCAGTAACTTTTTTATTTTTTTGTTTGGGGCTTAGTTACTGCATAAATATTATTATTATTTTCGCGATGGTGATTGCAACTTAACATCGAAACAATAAAAATTATAAGGGTTGCAATCTTGAACGTTCAATTAATAACTTGGTGCGGGGCGGTTAAGATCAAATGGCTTTAAATTATGAACGTTCAAATTTCGTTTGGGGTGGGCAAATGAATTCAAACAACAGGGGAAGCAGTAACTTTTTTATTTTTTGGTTTGGGGCTTAGTTACTGCATAAATATTATTATTATTTTCGCGATGGTGATTGCAACTTAACATCGAAACAATAAAAATTATAAGGGTTGCAATCTTGAACGTTCAATTAATAACTTGGGGCGGGGCGGTTAAGATCAAATGGCTTGTAATTATGAACGTTCAAATATCGTTTGGGGTGGGCAAATGAATTCAAACAACAGGGGAAGCAGTAACTTTTTTATTTTTTTGTTTGGGGCTTAGTTACTGCATAAATATTATTATTATTTTCGCGATGGTGATTGCAACTTAACATCGAAACAATAAAAATTATAACGGTTGCAATCTTGAACGTTCAATTAATAACTTGGTGCGGGGCGGTTAAGATCAAATGGCTTTAAATTATGAACGTTCAAATTTCGTTTGGGGTGGGCAAATGAATTCAAACAACAGGGAAAGCAGTAACTTTTTTATTTTTTGGTTTGGGGCTTAGTTACTGCATAAATATTATTATTATTTTCGCGATGGTGATTGCAACTTAACATCGAAACAATAAAAATTATAAGGGTTGCAATCTTGAACGTTCAATTAATAACTTGGGGCGGGGCGGTTAAGATCAAATGACTTGTAATTATGAACGTTCAAATATCGTTTGGGGTGGGCAAATGAATTCAAACAACAGGGGAAGCAGTAACTTTTTTATTTTTTTGTTTGGGGCTTAGTTACTGCATAAATATTATTATTATTTTCGCGATGGTGATTGCAACTTAACATCGAAACAATAAAAATTATAAGGGTTGCAATCTTGAACGTTCAATTAATAACTTGGGGCGGGGCGGTTAAGATCAAATGGCTTGTAATTATGAACGTTCAAATATCGTTTGGGGTGGGCAAATGAATTCAAACAACAGGGGAAGCAGTAACTTTTTTATTTTTTTGTTTGGGGCTTAGTTACTGCATTAATATTATTATTATTATTTTCGCGATGGTGATTGCAACTTAACATCGAAACAATAAAAATTATAAGGGTTGCAATCTTGAACGTTCAATTAATAACTTGGGGTGGGGCGGTTAAGATCAAATGGCTTTAAATTATGAACGTTCAAATTTCGTTTGGGGTGGGCAAATGAATTCAAACAACAGGGGAAGCAGTAACTTTTTTATTTTTTTGTTTGGGGCTTAGTTACTGCATAAATATTATTATTATTTTCGCGATGGTGATTGCAACTTAACATCGAAACAATAAAAATTATAAGGGTTGCAATCTTGAACGTTCAATTAATAACTTGGTGCGGGGCGGTTAAGATCAAATGGCTTTAAATTATGAACGTTCAAATTTCGTTTGGGGTGGGCAAATGAATTCAAACAACAGGGGAAGCAGTAACTTTTTTATTTTTTGGTTTGGGGCTTAGTTACTGCATAAATATTATTATTATTTTCGCGATGGTGATTGCAACTTAACATCGAAACAATAAAAATTATAAGGGTTGCAATATTTGAACGTTCAATTAATAACTTGGGGTGGGGCGGTTAAGATCAAATAGCTTGTAATTATGAACGTTCAAATATCGTTTGGGGTGGGCAAATGAATTCAAACAACAGGGGAAGCAGTAACTTTTTTATTTTTTTGTTTGGGGCTTAGTTACTGCATAAATATTATTATTATTATTTTCGCGATGGTGATTGCAACTTAACATCGAAACAATAAAAATTATAAGGGTTGCAATCTTGAACGTTCAATTAATAACTTGGGGTGGGGCGGTTAAGATCAAATGGCTTGTAATTATGAACGTTCAAATATCGTTTGGGGTGGGCAAATGAATTCAAACAACAGGGGAAGCAGTAACTTTTTTATTTTTTTGTTTGGGGCTTAGTTACTGCATAAATATTATTATTATTTTCGCGATGGTGATTGCAACTTAACATCGAAACAATAAAAATTATAAGGGTTGCAATCTTGAACGTTCAATTAATAACTTGGGGCAGGGCGGTTAAGATCAAATGGCTTGTAATTATGAACGTTCAAATATCGTTTGGGGTGGGCAAATGAATTCAAACAACAGGAAGCAGTAACTTTTTTATTTTTGTTTGGGGCTTAGTTACTGCATAAATATTATTATTATTTTCGCGATGGTGATTGCAACTTAACATCGAAACAATAAAAATTATAAGGGTTGCAATCTTGAACGTTCAATTAATAACTTGGGGCGGGGCGGTTAAGATCAAATGGCTTGTAATTATGAACGTTCAAATATCGTTTGGGGTGGGCAAATGAATTCAAACAACAAGGAAAGCAGTAACTTTTTTATTTTTTTTTGTTTAAGGTTTATAGTTACTGCATAAATATTATTATTATTATTTTCGCGATGGTGATTGCAACTTAACATCGAAACAATAAAAATTATAAGGGTTGCAATCTTGAACGTTCAATTAATAACTTGGGGCGGGACGGTTAAGATCAAATGGCTTGTAATTATGAACGTTCAAATATCGTTTGGGGTGGGCAAATGAATTCAAACAACAAGGGAAGCAGTAACTTTTTTATTTTTTTTTGTTTAAGGTTTATAGTTACTGCATAAATATTATTATTATTATTTTCGCGATGGTGATTGCAACTTAACATCGAAACAATAAAAATTATAAGGGTTGCAATCTTGAACGTTCAATTAATAACTTGGGGCGGGACGGTTAAGATCAAATGGCTTGTAATTATGAACGTTCAAATATCGTTTGGGGTGGGCAAATGAATTCAAACAACAAGGGAAGCAGTAACTTTTTTATTTTTTTTTGTTTAAGGTTTATAGTTACTGCATAAATATTATTATTATTATTTTCGCGATGGTGATTGCAACTTAACATCGAAACAATAAAAATTATAAGGGTTGCAATCTTGAACGTTCAATTAATAACTTGGGGCGGGGCGGTTAAGATCAAATGGCTTGTAATTATGAACGTTCAAATATCGTTTGGGGTGGGCAAATGAATTCAAACAACAGGGGAAGCAGTAACTTTTTTATTTTTTGGTTTGGGGCTTAGTTACTGCATAAATATTATTATTATTTTCGCGATGGTGATTGCAACTTAACATCGAAACAATAAAAATTATAAGGGTTGCAATCTTGAACGTTCAATTAATAACTTGGGGCGGGGCGGTTAAGATCAAATGGCTTGTAATTATGAACGTTCAAATATCGTTTGAGGTGGGCAAATGAATTCAAACAACAGGGGAAGCAGTAACTTTTTTATTTTTTGGTTTGGGGCTTAGTTACTGCATAAATATTATTATTATTTTCGCGATGGTGATTGCAACTTAACATCGAAACAATAAAAATTATAAGGGTTGCAATCTTGAACGTTCAATTAATAACTTGGGGCGGGGCGGTTAAGATCAAATGACTTTAAATTATAAACGTTCAAATATCGTTTGGGGTGGGCAAATGAATTCAAACAACAGGGGAAGCAGTAACTTTTTTATTTTTTGGTTTGGGGCTTAGTTACTGCATAAATATTATTATTATTTTCGCGATGGTGATTGCAACTTAACATCGAAACAATAAAAATTATAAGGGTTGCAATCTTGAACGTTCAATTAATAACTTGGGGCGGGGCGGTTAAGATCAAATGGCTTGTAATTATGAACGTTCAAATATCGTTTGGGGTGGGCAAATGAATTCAAACAACAGGGGAAGCAGTAACTTTTTTATTTTTTGGTTTGGGGCTTAGTTACTGCATAAATATTATTATTATTTTCGCGATGGTGATTGCAACTTAACATCGAAACAATAAAAATTATAAGGGTTGCAATCTTGAACGTTCAATTAATAACTTGGTGCGGGGCGGTTAAGATCAAATGGCTTTAAATTATGAACGTTCAAATTTCGTTTGGGGTGGGCAAATGAATTCAAACAACAGGGGAAGCAGTAACTTTTTTATTTTTTGGTTTGGGGCTTAGTTACTGCATAAATATTATTATTATTTTCGCGATGGTGATTGCAACTTAACATCGAAACAATAAAAATTATAAGGGTTGCAATCTTGAACGTTCAATTAATAACTTGGTGCGGGGCGGTTAAGATCAAATGGCTTTAAATTATGAACGTTCAAATATCGTTTGGGGTGGGCAAATGAATTCAAACAACAGGGGAAGCAGTAACTTTTTTATTTTTTTGTTTGGGGCTTAGTTACTGCATAAATATTATTATTATTTTCGCGATGGTGATTGCAACTTAACATCGAAACAATAAAAATTATAAGGGTTGCAATCTTAAACGTTCAATTAATAACTTGGGGCGGGACGGTTAAGATCAAATGGCTTTAAATTATGAACGTTCAAATTTCGTTTGGGGTGGGCAAATAAATTCAAACAACAGGGGAAGCAGTAACTTTTTTATTTTTTGGTTTGGGGCTTAGTTACTGCATAAATATTATTATTATTTTCGCGATGGTGATTGCAACTTAACATCGAAACAATAAAAATTATAAGGGTTGCAATCTTGAACGTTCAATTAATAACTTGGTGCGGGGCGGTTAAGATCAAATGGCTTTAAATTATGAACGTTCAAATTTCGTTTGGGGTGGGCAAATGAATTCAAACAACAGGGGAAGCAGTAACTTTTTTATTTTTTGGTTTGGGGCTTAGTTACTGCATAAATATTATTATTATTTTCGCGATGGTGATTGCAACTTAACATCGAAACAATAAAAATTATAAGGGTTGCAATCTTGAACGTTCAATTAATAACTTGGTGCGGGGCGGTTAAGATCAAATGGCTTTAAATTATGAACGTTCAAATTTCGTTTGGGGTGGGCAAATGAATTCAAACAACAGGGGAAGCAGTAACTTTTTTATTTTTTTGTTTGGGGCTTAGTTACTGCATAAATATTATTATTATTTTCGCGATGGTGATTGCAACTTAACATCGAAACAATAAAAAATTATAAGGGTTGTAATCTTGAACGTTCAAAAATAGTTTGAGATGTAAAATAGTGTACGTGCACGAAAAACAGTAACGGACTTACAAGTGTATTCTGTATCACTTTTCTGAAACAAAAAAGAAATATTAATACAGTAGTTTTAGGTGTGTTGTATTGATGTGATGTTAATATACAACAAACAAGAAATTGATTTTGTTGTACACCATCAAATTTTCTAATTTTTGAATCATATTAATTACTTATATTATTTACTCTAAATCATAATTAATAATTAGATTATCTACATAGCATGCCAACACAGCATTCTGTATGATCACGGTTCACCACCACTTAACAGAGATTGCTAAATGAACCACACAAAAAAAACACTTTAAAACTAAGAATAATAAAATACTTTTTGCCTTGAGGGAATTTCATAATCGTACGCTACATTACATTGTCTAGCAAGAACAAATAAAAAAAAATTATATCGCCATTTTTTTGTATAAAAATACGTGACAAAAACAACGCAAAGTTAGTATTTACGTATGAACTGTAATGAAAAAAAGTCCTTATTTGGTCTAATATCAGAAACTAATAGTAAAAAAATTTAACTTAAAATCATTCTAAAATTAATAATTTGTTTTAAATTCGAAGTGGCAACATTGGTAATCACAGCGTCTCCTTAAGTGGCACACTTCAAGGTGTTAATATTTCAAAAGTTGTAAAATATGAAAAATGAAAGATGGTATATGCATACTTACGTATAATTAAACGTTAACATAAATGACACAAAAAGTTATCGTACGATTATTAATTTCACCATAATTTGTTAGAGCGGTCAATCACGAAAATTTAAAACAAAAATTTATTTAGTTGGCTTAGACCACTTGTCGGCGTCATGCAACAACCTTGAAAATCTAAACACTTTTCTTTACAATCTTTACTAAATCTAAATTATGATGTATTATTATTATTTAGAAAAACATCCACATATTTTTATTAGTACGCAAATTCGTATTGAAAATTATCTGGATTTATTAGGAAGCTTACCTTACGATGCGTTTTGTTGCGGTTGGAATTCAAAAGCTGTCCAAAATATTCTTAAGTAAAACGCACCTAATATATTTACGATTCGCACATTAATTTACAGTTATAATTAAATTAATTAAACACAACAGCACTTATTGTTTTAACCCGTACCGACGCGTCTCGCGTTCTTAAGATAATGGTGCGGGGATGACGACGCACCAATGTACCGCGAAAGTATCAGAGGTGCTTTGATTTGTTTTAAAGAATTTCATTGGCGTTGTCTTGCGATTGTTTTTGTTGTGCGGTAAATTTAAATTTCGATGCTTTGGATTGCGTTAAAAAATATAATATATTTATGCAAAGATAATACATTAATTCAAATTAGGGTTGATAAACAACTTTTGATGGAGTATTATAACGGGTTTGGCAAAATTACTCATTATTAAAATGCAACAAAAAAAATATTTGATTAGAAACAGTTTTCGGTTGGCTGTTGATTTTGCTTATGGTACCTTTTTTATGCTTTTTTTTAACTTTTCTCTTTCGCTATAGACGAAAAAACCAGAGAATAACTATTTTCAAACAAGTCAAATATCTTTTTTCAAGAAAATTTAAGTCGACTAATCTTTAGTCAACAACTACAAAAAAAAAACAATGATAAACAACTATTTTACAGAACTATAAAAAAATTTCTTAAAAATAATTTGAAGATAGATGCCCAACTAAATTTTTCCTTTGCTCTTCTTAAAATCGTTACACTCGTCAAGAAAGTCTCTAAAAAATAAAACAATCAACGTGGTTGATTCGTTCGTTTCGATTCACTTACTTCATCAAATCTAAAGTTGTGCTCCAATTATCTTTAGGCGACCACCACGTTTGGCGTAAAATTACGGTTCCTTGAGTGGCTGGGTCCCTCTCGCTTGCTATTAACGCAAGCTAGAATCGAAAAAGCAATCAGACTAACGATTGTAACCAAAGTAAATTCTAACTCAATAACACAAGGTCCCAATATAGACTTGAGAATTTTCTCCAACACAAACAACATCGGTAAAAACTGATTGGGACACATTTAAAAGTCTTGAAAACTGGCAATGATAGTATGTTTAATTTCTATGGCGTTGTTACGAAACGTTATAACTTAAACCAAAACATACCTTATCGGGAAGACCATTAGTATAATATTTGGCCATAACCATGATGGGACAATCAACTTTTCCAATATGCCTACTAGTCTCAAATGCTAAATCGTTTCGCTGTAATACATCCGTAACCATAGAGTCGTACCAAGGCATCCAAGAAAAAATCTATTAAACAGTAGTTAAACTCAACATTCAAAACAGTATTTACCCTTCCTAACGGCCAAAACCATTCCTTCATTTTATCGGATAAAGAAGTAAACGGATCAACTAAAATTAACCCAGTAGGAACTAAGTTTTCTTTCTGCAACTTGGCAACCATGTGTGTGGCAATCGATGCACCCAGTTTATCTCCCATTACGTAAACATCCCCATTGCTCTGATTTAGCAACCACTTATACAATCGAATTGAGTCATCGACCAAACCAGATTCGGTCAATTCCGCAACCGAGGAATCCCCATAACCTAGATGCAAACTTACATCAAAGTTTCACCACTTAATCGACTTACTTCTATAATCAAAGGTGGTGACATTAAAAGTGTTAGCAAGAGTGTAATAAGCTGCCGCATATGAACGTCTATCAGCGACTCCACTGTGAAAATATAACATATTTGGGATTGAATTTAGGTTATACAGTCCGTAATTCGACTCTAAACTTATATTCCACGTTCCTAATGTAATGTTCTCAATTTTATTAACTTCAACGTATCTATGGGAAAACGTTTTCTTTCCATTATAATCCTGGCTATCATCATGAGCAATCTTTTTATATAGATAACTGGGACCTCTAACTAATCAAACCAAGATTAAATACTAAGAATCAGAAGTGTTAAAAAATTACCAGGGTGGAAAATGAGGTTGCGCTGAAGTACAACTGAGTGTTTAAACACTAACGGTAATGCAACAAAAAGTACCATTGTAATTAAGAAAATTAGGATCCAGCTAAAAATGCGTTATTAGAAAGGTATTTAGTGTGACGTAGTTACGTACAGAGATAAGCATGTATACCGACAGCAGTTGCGACATCCCTTGCTCGTGCATTTGGTGCAAATCCAGTTTTTAAATTTACGTAGGGTTCGATATAAACGAGGCAAGGAAAATATGCATTTGTACGAACGATAGTCCTCATCCTTTTCATACCCGAGAAGAGATTCTTCATCGGGGTGATCTTTGTCGTAATTATTTTCTAAAATTTAACGTTTCAGTTAAATTATAATTTTTTTAATTTTTTACCTGGAAATACTAAGCTACACTCAAGGAAACAACAAGTCATTTTTAAAAATTTTTTAAAATTACACAATTTTGCGTATTATTTTTTTGTAGGTTAACTTTCAGTACCAACTTAAATTACATTTTTGGGCAAATTCCCCAGTTTCTAACCTTAAATCTCGTATAATTTATTTTAGCATAAATACGCCACTTGCAAAACATTGCGAAATAAGTAAATTTATCCAAAAATGTCTTGTTGCGAGCTAGAACTGGCCTTTTTAATCCGTAAAATAAATTCGCAATATTTACTTTAAGGTTATAAATGTATTTTCAGCCACGATAAAAGTTAAAGCCGATGCCGAAGAAACAATCGAAGCTCCATACCTACAATACAAAGGTACCGAATACAAAAAAACCCTCCGACTTAGAATACCTTCATGGCAACCGATTAAATCGAAACTGAAAAGATTCTACAACTGGCTACGTTTCGTGTGGTGCCACAGTCGGGCCAGAAAATGTCGAAAAATAACGTTCCTGACATTGTAAGCACCGCTCTATCGATAATAATTATAACCGAACTTGCATTTTAGGTTCGTGATTTTTTTCCTTTTATTTACCGTTATTTTCGTGCTAATTCCACTGTCGTTTAAATATTCGACCAGTTTTCAACAACACGTAGTGTTTCGTCCAAGTACTATTATGAAATTTTTCTGAATTTTAACATAGCTCGTTGTTTTAGTAATCAACACGCATGAATCGTACAATGCTGTTATAGAGTTCAGAAAGTCGTACGATTTAACAATGTATCATAAACCTAAAAATATGTACGTTGTCGTGAATAAAACATTTAACATAACGTTAGGCTTGTGGAGCTTGACTCCACATAAGCACGAAGACCAATATACACCTACAGTCAATGATCCGTACCTGCTATATTTTCACGATTTTACCGGTGATCGTCGAACTTACACGGATGTTTATAATGAACTGTTGAAAAACTTTCATGTGATAGTGTTTGATTATCGCAGTACGGAACTAACTTTATTATTACAATGAGGAATATAACTATAATTTGTTTGGTTTAAGGTTATGCCGATTCATCTCATGGTAAATTATCCGAAACAGATTTAGTCAATGACAGTGTGCAGCTTTATAAATGGTTAAAACAAAATACGAATTCTAGCATTTACGTTTGGGGCAATCAGTTAGGGGCTGCGGTAGCAGCACATACTCTTGTAAAATTACAGAAGGAACAAATCGAACCCGTCGGATTGATTCTGGAAAATCCGTATTTATCAATTGGTCATTACTTAGAACAAAATTGGTTTATTGCTAATGTACGGGACTATTCGTTATTTCATGATTTTAATTATTGTCTTTGCAGGTGGTTTCGTACACGTTCTGGTACAAACAAACAATTACCAATCCCCTACACGAAAACGATTTAAGTTTTTCTATCATTAACAATATTTTGAGTATTAATTCTCCTATTATGTTCGTTCTTTATGGGAATTACAGAAATCCTTTCGATGCTTATGTATGTTAAAAATGGGTAAATGAGCTGGTACTGTAAAGTTTTTGTAGGTTAATTCTGGGTACATCTCGTATTCTAGTTTTAAGGGTGATGAAAAGCATGTTCGAGTACAGGCTGATGTATCTTATTACTTTAACTACAAGGGAGATGTGGGTTCATTCTCAGCAACGATCAGGTTTGTTTACCGAGTCGACAACTGATTATTCTAATGAGTTTTTTTTAGCAATTTTGTTAGAGGATGTACCAAGTATCGTGAAGATCAAAATAAATTGTAACGTGTTTTAATAAATATTTTCTTCAATCTGTGTTGATGCCCTCATTAATCACCTGTGTATCATGATTCTAGGAGATCGATTAGATCTAAACGATCGACTTCCTCGCCATGGCCGTCGCTTTCGTCTGAAATCGCATTCACGCCAGGATAACGCCTAAGGGAGTCAACCGCCACGGTCGCCTGAAACCGTTTATAACCCCTGACACCTTTGACAGTATCAATCAAATACCTGTCATTTGCTAGCACTTTCGTCACGCGGTACGGCCCGTCGTATTTGTTTGACAATTTGTGACTTACGCCGATATTAGCTTTTGTAGTAGCTGCATTACGCCACAGCACTAAGTCGCCCACCTTAAAGCGAGTAGCACGCTTACGCTTTTTATCGTATTGTGCTTTCATACGCCTTGCAGCCCTTTGTATATTTGCGCCCGCCGTTGCACGGTCCGCCTGTAACAGCCTTGCGCCCGCCTTCGCCTCCTCAGCAATAGCATCAAGGTCGTCACCCTGTGCCACCACCTGAGGTGCAGAGATTACTGTTGGGCCGATCACCGCATCGCCGTCTCTCATGACAGTATCCGCCATCTCTGCGGCAGTTGCCCTACCAGGGACATTCGCCGTGCCCGCCGAACATTCACCGTCGTTGCTTGATGCAAGCCCACCGTTGGCCAGATCGGCTATCATACCGTGACTATGAGAAAACATCAGGTGAGCAGGAGAGAAATGCGTGCTTGCGTTGACTGTATTATTTAGGCCCCAGACAACGTCGGGCAGCTTCTCGTCCCACCGACCTTCTGTCTCTACGCTCGTCGCCAGAGCCTGTATAATCGTGCAATATGATCGTTCCACCTGACTATTCGCCCGAGGTGTTGCGACAGCATTCAAGACGTGCCGCACGCCAAAAAGTCGCCAAACGCCCTACTAGTGAATGCCAGTCCTCTGTCGCTTACTACCCGCCGAGGATACCCAAACTCACTGAACACCTCCTTCAGCTTGCCTCAGTTGACCTCAAACTTTTGGTTGGCTTGGCAACCACAAACTTCGTAAACCCGTCGATCACTACGAGGATGTACGAGTCGTAGGGTATCGGTCGCCGTTCTATTGGATGTAAGTAACCTTCGCCCCGCCCATGGTCGCCTTTTGCAAATGCGCACCTCAAGCACGATTTAACATACTTACTCACAAATCGCCTTATTCTAGGGAACCAAAAGGTCTCCTGTAAGACCGCCAAACACCGTTCATACCCTGGATGCCCGACATCGTCGTGATGTTTCCGTAGCATCCCAAACCGAGCCATCGCCGGCACGTACAACTTGTCGCCGTTCAAAGTACTTCGATATAAGCGCCGCCCTTTTATCTTATAATTCGCCTTGACGTCAGGATCGGCTAGACCAGACATTAGTGCCGCCATTATAGTCTGTACTTTTGGATCCTGCAGCTGTACTGTGAGAAACCAATCCTCGTCCACCATCGACACCACATTAACGCCAGTCCTTACTATCGTCTCGCCAAAAGGGTTTCTGCTTAACGCATCTACGTGTTGCATGCGCCCGCCGGCTCTGTATTCTACCTCAAAGTCAAACTCCTGAATAGTTAGCCACTACCTTGCAATACGGGGCACTAAATCCCGTTTAATGAGGGTTGCTCTCATCGCCACGCAATCTGTGACAACCTTAAACCGCACTCCTAACAAGTAAATCCGAAAGCGCCTTATAGATTCTACAACCGCCAAGGTCTCCAGTTCATAACTATGGTACACCTGTTCGGTCGCCGTAGTTATTCTACTGTAGTACTCGACTGGTTGCAGTACTCGCCCCTCTGCATCAAAATACCACCCAGGCCCCATTTGCTTGCGTCGGTGTGTAATTCTGTTTCCGCCTGGCTGTCGTATAAAGACAACACCGGTCTCTTGGACAGACAACCTTTCAATGTCTCGAATGCTTTCTACTGCTCATCGCCCCAAGTCCACTCAACGCCCTTCTTAGCAAGATTCGTAAGAGGCCTCGCCAGCACGGAAAAATTCATAACAAATTTCCTAAAATAAGAAGCAAGACCAACAAACTGTCTAACGCCGCGAACATTAGTGGGAACAGGAAACTCCTCTACGGCTCGCACCTCCGCCGACCAGGACGAATGCCTTTTGCGCATATCTCGTGTCCCAGATATTCTACTCGGTCCATGAGGAAAGTGCATTTATCTAGCTTCAGTTTTACACCTGCCCTAGAAATAAGTTCCAGCACCGTATCTAACAACTCCAACCCTTCTTGTTCATCGCCGGAAGGGATTAGAAGATCATCCATATACGCCAACACCTGATCATACCTAAGATTACCTAACATTTTATTTATGATGCGCTGAAATACAGCTGGAGAGTTAGCAAGACCAAAAGGAACTCGAAGATATTCGTACTGGCCATCCGGCGTCACAAAGGCAGTCTTATCCACTGAATTAGTATGCATTGGCACCTGATGATACCCTTGAGCCATATCTAAAGTAGTAAAGTACATTTTATTCGCCAACCGATCTATTTGATCAGATATTAATGTCTTTCACAGTTATAGCATTTAACGCCCTATAATCAACACACAACCGCATGTCGCCAGACTTTTTCGGCACCAACACAATAGGACTAGCATACGCTGAATGGCTTTCCCGTATAACGCCTGCTTCTAAAAGAGATTGGACCTTTGGACGTACTACCTGACGCTCCGACAATGACAACCTATACGGCCGGTAATATATTTGCACATCACTGGTTAGCTTAATTTTCATTTGGCCCAGGCCAGTGGATTCCAAGTCATCATCGCCTCGCGAAAAACAATGCGCTTTGTTTTGTAACAATGTAAACAACCGCCTCTTACAGTCATCTGATACTCTGCCTACATTCGCGCATGTCAAGTCAAGCATGCATGGTTAATTAATACTTTTACATATATTCACCGCCTCATCCGTCGGTTGGCACACATCAGACCGAGACATCAGCCGCCCCTTCTTGAGGGTAAATGGTGTGTCGCCCATGTTGGTGATAGACACCTCTTGTATTGCCCCACACGCCAGGACGTACGCCGGCATCGCCATGGAAGGACGCCCAACGGAGTACCACTTCGCCGAAGTACTTACATACTCACCTGGTTTGCCATTAAGTACTTCCACTTTTGCCAAAACACTCATTCGCGGTGCACAGATAACATCTTCCGCTAAAACCACTGAACGCCGGGATGGTTCGCCTTCGAGTGTCAATCGCCTATGAATGTCACTAACGTCTTCCTGAGTTGTCAGTACCGCCTTGCCGCCTCGCACCACCAGCGTGACGTTAGGACTCTGAATCGCAGGCTGACCTAGCAACAACTCAATTCGCCCCATGTCAGACCCAGTCTCTAACGCCGTGATGTCCAATTGAAACCCACTCATCACCAGAGTGATTTGTACGCACCCGTTGCTAGTGGCTACACCGCCGCCAAACCCGCATAAGGATATGCCAGCAGCAGAACAATCCACAGGTAGTGCTAAACGCCTCGCCGTGTGTCCTGCCATAATATTTTGTTCATTACCGGTATCAATATATACGCGTACCGCCTCGCCGTTGACATACGCCGTCTGTCTAAAAACTGAATCGCTTGGAGTGATTAATAATCTCACCTGCATTTGCTCTTCAGTTCGCCTCTTTGAGCAGTTTGAAGCCCAGTGACCTGTTCCGCCGCAACGCCTGCACCTGTCTACCCTAGGCTTTGGACATTCTCGGCTCATGTGATTGCCAAGCTCCTGGCAGTTGTAACACCTCACCGTATCTTGTGTTGGTAAGCGTCGTTTGATACCAGCTACACAAATCTTTGACGCCATGATTCGAGCCATCGCCGTTGCAGGCGCAGCCATTTCGCCCACCTGGTAACTGTCTAGCCTCGCCAGGAAGTTGTGATATAGTACCTCCGGCAGGCTAGCACAAACGCCGTGTGCGCTTGCCCGCAGCTCCATCGGTAAGCCATCAATAATACAAGAAACGGCATTTCCGCCCGAAACGCCAACCTTTGCACACAATGCCAGTTTTGCATGGTAATATGCAGTCATCGTCTCAGAGTCAGTCTTACGCCTCGACATCATTTCTCTGAGCATGACGGCGAAATCACGCCGCCGTGGAAACGCCGCTCCCACTTTGGTTTTCCACTGCTCCCACGACAGGTCATAATTATCAAGGCGCTGATGTCAAGTTTTGGCAGTTCCCGCCAGCTTCGCCTGTAGTATGGTGCTTCGCTGGTATTCGGACCAGCCGTGTATGTCACCCAGCTGATCAATTTTTCGGAGCCACCGGTCCACGTTACAGTCTGGGTTCTCCGACTCGAAAGGCTCCACTACGTCCGGCGAGAAGAATAATCCTCGCCTGTTGCTGCATGGGTCCAGCTCCATGGACTCGCCACACCCACCCGAACTCGCCGGTCCAGGTCCAGGCGCTGCACTGATCGCCACTAATGCCGCCTGTTGTTTTGCAGCCGTTATGAGTTGTTCACGCAACCCACTCGCCATTATGGCCTCCACCATCTCCTGCACCGGTGGCATCGCCATCTGAGGTGCCCGCCGTGGTGAACCTTCGCCATGACGCCGTCGACGCCGAGGACTAGCCTCTTCCCGCCGGGGACTGTCGATAATACCCCTCAACACCTCGTCACCATCCTCATGAATAATGAGCTCATCTCCTACGTACTGCTCCGCCATTTTCTTCAGTATCACCAATTCACGATCAATTGTTACAATTATCGCCCGTTTAAATCACCTGTAAATCGCCGTTTACAAACACCTTTGAAGCACGTAGTTTTATCCCACTTCTGATTTGTTAAATAAAACTCTTTCAATTTAATAAATCTATTATGATAAGCTACAAAAGCATAAACATTTGCACCACGCCAACAACAATAATAATTAGTAGTCGCCGTGGTCGCCGCGCCCAGTATTCCTCCGCGCATGGATCTATCGTCCCCGCCCGATCCATTGCCCGCGCCGGTTGGATGCGCGCGAAGAAGAAACCCCTAACATAATTAATAGCGTAGGCATGAATTGGCATTTTCAATCGCACATTCGGTACAAATTATTTAAAAAGTCTATGGACATACTTCACTTAGAAATACGTTATTCGGTAACAAAAAATTCGTTCTAACACATTTGGAGTTGTTTTTAAACAACTTTTGTGAATTAATTGTCATTAAGGTACATTTAAATTATATCGCCATCTTTTAGTATAAATTCAAACTTATGAGTACTTTTTAGTTCAGCCATTATTGAACAGATGGCAGGCATTTCTTTTTTCAAACGTTTTTAATTTACACAAACCAGTTTAGAAAACGTGATTTAAATAGACATTTGTCTCAAATACAAATAAACAAAAACGTTTCAATAAAGTTTATATTACCAAACAAAAACACAGAAATTTTAGAGTTGTATTAATTCCTCTATAGAAATTTAAATTGTTAGTTAAACTTCGAAACTGATCCGAGAAGTTAGTAAATGTTCTACTAACTTTAAATTGTTAGTAAATACGTTTTCAACTTAGCAAAGTGTCTTAAACATCAAAATAATTAATAGCGTAGGCATGAATTGGCATTTTCAATCGCACATTCGCTAAAAATTGTTTAAAAACTAGATGCACATATTTTAATTATAAATTCGTTATTTAGTAACAAAAAATGCGTTCTAACACATTTGGAGTTGTTTTTAAACAACTATTGTCAAACAATTATCTTTAAAGTACATTTAAATTATATCGCCATCTTTTAGTATAAGTTCAAACTTCCGTGTACTTTTTAGTTCAGCTATTATTGAACAGATGACAGGCATTTCTTTTTTCAAACGTTTTAAATTTACACAAACTAATTTGAAAAACGTGATTTAAATAGACATTTGCCTTAAATACAAATAAACAAAAACGTTTCAATAAAGTTTATATTACTAAACAAAAACACAAAAGTGTTCGAGTTGCATTAATTTCTTTATAGAAACATCTAGAGTAATGGAAGAGAAATTGATAGAAACTTTCATGATTATGGAAAAAAAAAATTCTAGAAAGTTAGAGAAAGAAAC
This sequence comes from Aquatica leii, assembly GCA_035610365.1. Taxonomy (NCBI): domain Eukaryota; kingdom Metazoa; phylum Arthropoda; class Insecta; order Coleoptera; family Lampyridae; genus Aquatica; species Aquatica leii. Next base: position 50,503,992 of record CM069438.1, on the reverse strand, counting down.
AACAAAGATAGAAGAAAGATTTAAACTAATGGAAGAAGGCGAAAAACATGTGACTCCAATCGTAATACCCGAGAATGAAAGTAAAGTAATATCAAGAATATGGATCGCACCACCGACGTTCGATGACAAGACTATGGTCAATGGATGGAATGATCAAGAGAAAGCCACTTTGTTGATTGTTGCCTTCCGAGGAGAAGCGACCATCCTTGATTGCCAACAAATGAATTATCAGCTGCTGACCTCACGTCTGGAGGAACAGGTGTACCACGCGCAGGTAAAGAATCGTTGTCAAAAGTTGACAGAAATCCTTCAAGAGTTTGAAGCTTACTCTACAGCTTCTTCTAGTTTTCTGGAACAACTGGCAGTTCAAACTTTTGTCGATGCTTTACGGAACAGCGATACACAACAAACGCTGCGACTAGCTGGAGCTAAGACGTTCGACTACGCACTGGCATATGCGTTAATTAGAGTTTGAAGCGGTAAAGCAGACGTCTCATCGAAGTAGTCATCGTGTTCCTAATATGGTAGAAGATCAAGAAAAAAGGCTGGAAAGCATTGAAGAGATACTTCCACGAGTATTACATGACCAAACAAATCGTGTACGTCGAAGTCCTAGATGTTGGAACTGCGGTAAACTGGGTCACATTCGACGCCGCTGTCCCAAATTAAACACACAAGAGCCATCGGAAAACTAGTGGAAGTCGTCCGAAAGCGGCAAAAGTCTACCTCCAACAACTATGCCCCGGAGATCACCATCCACGCTGCATCGCCAACTAACTCCCTGAACAGCATCTATGTTGATGGCACCATCAATGGACGAGGAGTTGAACTATTGGTTGACACAGAAACGACGAAAACAATAGTGCGCCCAGATGTAGTTCAAAAATATGGAAGAGTAACACCAATTACAATACAACTAAAGACAGCAACTGGTGAAACAGTACCAATTCGTGAAAAAAATATGGCGAAAATTTGTATTAGAAATAAATTAATGATTGGATACTAGTAGCTGACATAATTGAAGAAATGATCTTGGGAATGGACCTTATAAGAAAGTGTGGATTCCATTCAGATATGGAAAATGATGTCCTCAAACTAAAGAACGAAAAAATTCCTTTTCATTCGTCGAAAGATGAAAAAGTGAGGGTTGTTCTAGTAAATGATGTCGTTTTACATGGACGAACTGAGAGCGTTGTGACGAGACGTCTGGATGAAGATCTCCGCGAAGGTTCTATTCGTAGCATCGCACCAAGCTAAAATGAAATATTCGCCCAAAGACTACTAGTTGGTGAAGGTCAAAAACGTAATACCAGTTAGAATCATTAATACCAGTCCAAACCGAGTAACTTTGATGAAAAATACTGTGATAGAAAAATCTACCTCGGTGTCTTACATTCTGAAATGTGCAAACGTTGTTGAAAACCCATCAGCGAAGAAATATCCTCGTCAGTTACTGGAAATGCTGACTTCAGGGTGTCAAGATTTTGACCAGCGTGAATGCATATTGAAGTCACGAAAGTAATTCAGTAGTACCACAACGTGTTTGCAATGAACGATAACTCTAAATGAAGAACTGACTTCGTGAAATACAAATCAATACAGTCCGACAACATTTGAGGCGGCTTTTCGCCAAGCGAAAAGAAGCCCAGAAGATAATCGCCGAAATGGAAACTCAGAGTGTGATCGAACTATCTAACAGTCCGTGAGCATCTCCAGTGGTGAAGAAAAAGGATGAGTCAACGAGATTTTGTGTTGATTATAGACAACTCAATGTGGTCACCTAGAAAGATACCCGTTACCCCGAATTGACGACACTTTAAATACCTTATCTGGTTCGCAATGGTTATCCACTTTGGATTTGAAAAGTGGCTCTTGGCAAGTCGACTTGCAACCAAAGGACCGCGAGAAAACTGCGTTTACAATTAGAACCGGTTTATGGCAATTTACATTTATGTCCTTTGGATTGTGCAACGCTCCTACCACTTTCAGGCGTTTGATAGAGACGATCTTGTCTTAGAAGACGTGCCGAATGTATTTGGACGACGTGATTGTGGTTGGAAAATCGATCGAAGATCACTTGAAAAATTTGAAATATAAGTTTCAACGATTGCGAGGTGCAAATCTGGAGTTAAGTATGATCACGGTTCACCACCACTTAACAGAGATTGCTAAATGAACCACACAAAAAAAACACTTTAAAGCTAAGAATAATAAAATACTTTTTGCCTTGAGGGAATTTCATAATCGAACGCTACATTACATTGTCTAGCAAGAACAAATAAAAAAAAATTATATCGCCATTTTTTTGTATAAAAATACGTGACAAAAACTACGCAAAGTTAGTATTTACGTATGAACTGTAATGAAAAAAAGTCCTTATTTGGTCTAATATCAGAAACTAATAGTAAAAAAATTTAACTTAAAATCATTCTAAAATTAATAATTTGTTTTAAATTCGAAGTGGCAACATTGGTAATCACAGCGTCTCCTTAAGTGGCACACTTCAAGGTGTTAATATTTCAAAAGTTATAAAATATGAAAAATGAAAGATGGTATATGCATACTTACGTATAATTAAACGTTAACATAAATGACACAAAAAGTTATCGTACGATTATTAATTTCACCATAATTTGTTAGAGCGGTCAATCACGAAAATTTAAAACAAAAATTTATTTAGTTGGCTTAGACCACTTGTCGGCGTCATGCAACAACCTTGAAAATCTAAACACTTTTCTTTACAATCTTTACTAAATCTAAATTATGATGTATTATTATTATTTAGAAAAAAATCCACATATTTTTATTAGTACGCAAATTCGTATTGAAAATTATCTGGATTTATTAGGAAGCTTACCTTACGATGCGTTTTGTTGCGGCTGGATTTCAAAAGCTGCCTAAAATATTCTTAAGTAAAACGCACTTAATATATTTACGATTCGCACATTAATTTACAGTTATAATTAAATTAATTAAACACAACAGCACTTATTGTTTTAACCCGTACCGACGCGTCTCGCGTTCTTAAGATAATGGTGCGGGGATGAGGACGCACTAATGTACCGCGAAAGTATCAGAGGTGCTTTGATTTGTTTTAAAGAATTTCATTGGCGTTGTCTTGCAATTGTTTTTGTTGTGCGGTAAATTTAAATTTCGATGCTTTGGATTGCGTTAAAAAATATAATATATTTATGCAAAGATAATACATTAATTCAAATTAGGGTTGATAAACAACTCTTGATGGAGTATTATACCGGGTTTGGCAAAATTACTCATTATTAAAATTCAACAAAAAAAATATTTGATTAGAAACAGTTTTCGGTTGGCTGTTGATTTTGCTTATGGTACCTTTTTTATGCTTTTTTTAACTTTTCTCTTTCGCTATAGACGAAAAAACCAGAGAATAACTATTTTCAAACAAGTCAAATATCTTTTTTCAAGAAAATTTAAGTCGACTAATCTTTAGTCAACAACTACAAAAAAAAACAATGATAAAACTATTTTTACAGAACTATAAAAAAATTTCTTAAAAATAATTTGAAGAAAGATGCCCAACTAAATTTTTCCTTTGCTCTTCTTAAAATCGTTACACTCGTCAAGAAAGTCTCTAAAAAGTAAAACAATCAGCGTGGTTGATTCCTTCGTTTCGATTCACTTACTTCATCAAATCTAAAGTTGTGCTCCAATTATCTTTAGGCGACCACCACGTTTGGCGTAAAATTACGGTTCCTTGAGTGGCTGGGTCCCTCTCGCTTGCTATTAACGCAAGCTAGAATCGAAAAAGCAATCAGGCTTAATTAATAACGATTGTAGCAGAAGTAAATTCTAACTCAACAACACAAGGTCCCAATATAGACTTGAGAATTTTCTCCGACACAAACAACATCGGTAAAAACTGATTGGGACACATTTAAGAGACTTGAGAACTGGCAATCATAGTATGTTTAATTTCTATGGTGTTGTTACGAAACGTTATAACTTAAACTAAAACATACCTTATCGGGAAGACCATCAGTATAATATTTGGCCATAACCATGATGGGACAATCAACTTTTCCAATATGCCTACTAGTCTCAAATGCTAAATCGTTTCGCTCTAATACATCCGTAACCATAGAGTTGTACCATGGCATCCAAGAAAAAATCTATTAAACAGTAGTTAAACTCAACATTCAAAACAGCATTTACCCTTCCTAACGGCCAAAACCATTCCTTGATTTTATCGGATAAAGAAGTAAACGGATCAACTAGAATTAACCCAGTAGGAACTAAGTTTTCTTTCTGCAACTTGGCAACCATGTGTGTGGCAATCGATGCACCCAGTTTATCTCCCATTATGTAAACATCCCCATTGCTCTGATTTAGCAACCACTTATACAATCGAATCGAGTCGTCGACCAAACCAGATTCGGTCAAATCCGCAACCGAGGAATCCCCATAACCTACATGCAAACTTACATCAAAGTTTCACCGATTAATCGACTTACTTCTATAATCAAAGGTGGTGACATTAAAAGTATTAGCAAGAGTGTAATAAGCTGCCGTATATGAACGTCTATCACCGACTCCACTGTGAAAATATAACATATTTGGAACTGGATTTCGGTTGTACGGTCTGTAACTCAACTCTAAGCTTATATTCCACGTTCCTAATGTAATGTTCTCAATTTTATTAACTTCAACGTATCTATGGGAAAACGTTTTCTTTCCATTATAATACTGGTTGTTATCATCATGAGCAATCTTTTTGTATAGATAACTGGGACCTCTAACTAATTAAACCAAGATTAAATACTAAGAATCAGAAGTGTTAAAAAATTACCAGGGTGGAAAATGAGGTTACGCTGAAGTACAACTGAGTGTTTAAACACTAACGGTAATGCAACAAAAAGTACCATTGTAATTAAAAAAATTAGGATCCAGCTAAAAATTCGTTATTAGAAAGGTATTTAGTGTGACGTAGTTACGTACAGAGATAAGCATGTATAGCGACAGCAGTTGCGACATCCTTTGCTCGTGCATTTGTTGTAAATCCAGTTTTTAAATTTACGTAGGGTTCGATATAAACGAGGCAAGGAAAATATGCATTTGTACGAACGATAGTCCTCATCCTTTTCATACCCGAGAAGAGATTCTTCATCGGGGTGATCTTTGTCGTAATTATTTTCTAAAATTTAACGTTTAAGTTAAATTATTATTTTTTTAATTTTTTACCTGGAAATACTAAGCTACACTCAAGGAAACAACAAGTCATTTTTAAAAATTTTGAAAAATTACTCAATTTTGCGTATTATTTTTTTTTGGGTTAAGTTTCAGTACCAACTTAAATTACATTTTTGGGCAAATTCCCCAGTTTCTAACCTTAAATCCCGTATAATTTATTTTAGCATAAATACGCCACTTGCAAAACATTGCGAAATAAGAAAATTTATCCAAAAATGTCTTGTTGCGAGCTAGAACTGGCCTTTTTAATCCGTAAATTAAATTCGCAATATTTACTTTAAGGTTATAAATGTATTTTCAGCCACGATAAAAGTTAAAGCTGATGCCGAAGAAACAATCGAAGCTCCATACCTACAATACAAAGGTACCGAATACAAAAAAACCCTCCGACTTAAAATACCTTCATGGCAACCGATTAAATCGAAACTAAAAAGATTCTACAACTGGCTACGTTTCGTTTGGTGCCACAGTCGGGCCAGGAAATGTCGAAAAATAACGTTCCTGACATTGTAAGCACCGCTCCATCGATAATAATTATAACCGAACTTGCATTTTAGGTTCGTTATTTTTTTCCTTTTATTTACTGTTATTTTCGTGCTAATTCCACTGTCGTTTAAATATTCGACCAGTTTTCAACAACACGTAGTGTTTCGTCCAAGTACTATTATGAAATTTTTCTGAATTTTAACATAGCTCGTTGTTTTAGTAATCAACACACATGAATCGTACAATGCTGTTATAGAGTTCAGAAAGTCGTACGATTTAACAATGTATCATAAACCTAAAAATATGTACGTTGTCGTGAATAAAACATTTAACATAACGTTAGGCTTGTGGAGCTTGACTCCACATAAGCACGAAGACCAATATACACCTACAGTCAATGATCCGTACCTGCTATATTTTCACGATTTTACCGGTGATCGTCGAACTTACACGGATGTTTATAATGAACTGTTGAAAAACTTTCATGTGATAGTGTTTGATTATCGCAGTACGGAACTAACTTTATTATTACAACGAGGAATATAACTATAATTTGTTTGGTTTAAGGTTATGCCGATTCATCTCATGGTAAATTATCCGAAACGGATTTAGTCAACGACTGTGTGCAGCTTTATAAATGGTTAAAACAAAATACGAATTCTAGCATTTATGTTTGGGGCAATCACTTAGGGGCTGCGGTAGCAGCACATACTGTTGTAAAATTACAGAAGGAACAAATCGAACCCGTCGGATTGATTCTGGAAAATCCGTATTTATCAATTGGTCATTACTTAGAACAAAATTGGTTTATTGCTAATGTACGAGACTATGCGTTATTTCAGGATTTTAATTATTGTCTTTGCAGGTGGTTTCTTACACGTTCTGGTACAAACAAACAATTACCAATCCCCTACACGAAAACGATTTAAGTTTTTCTATCATTAACAATATTTTGAGTATTAATTCTCCTATTATGTTCGTTCTTTATGGGAATTACAGAAATCCTTTCGATGCTTATGTATGTTAAAAATGGGTAAATGAGCTGGTACTGTAAAGTTTTTGTAGGTTAATTCTGGGTACATCTCGTATTCTAGTTTTAAGGGTGATGAAAAGCATGTTCGAGTACAGGCTGATGTATCTTATTACTTTAACTACAAGGGAGATGTGGGTTCATTCTCAGCAACGATCAGGTTTGTTTACCGAGTCGACAACTGATTATTCTAATGAGTTTTTTTTAGCAATTTTGTTAGAGGATGTACCAAGTATCGTGAAGATCAAAATAAATTGTAACGTGTTTTAATAAATATTTTCTTCAATCTGTGTTGATTTACTCTGTATATTTTATTTTAAAACATTTATATTATGCTGCCATCTTTTAGTATAAATTCGAAATTTTGAGTACTTTTTAGTTCAGCCATTATTGAACAGATGGCAGGCATTGTATTCTTCAAACGATTTTAATTGGTACGAACGAGTTTGAAAAACGTGATTGTGAAATGGACATTTGCCTTAAATACAAATAAACAAATACGTTTCAATAAAGTTTTACGCTTTTTATCGTATTGTGCTTTCATACGCCTTGCAGCCCTTTCTATATTTGTGTCCGCGTTTGCACGGTCCGCCTGATGTAGCCTTGCGTCTGCCTTCGCCTCCTCAGCAATAGCATCAAAGTCGTCACCACCTGAGGTGCAAAGATTACTGTTGGGCCGATCACCGTATCGCCGTCTCTCATGACAGTATCCGCCATCTCTGCGGCAATTCCTCTACCAGGGACACTCACCGTGCCCCCGAACATACACCGTCGTTCGCACCAGTGTTGCTTGCAAGCCCACCGTTAGCCAGATCGGCTATCATACCGTGACGATGAGAAAACATCAGGTGAGCAGGAGAGAAATGCGTGCTAGCGTTGACTGTATTATTTAGGACCCAGACAACGTCGGGCAACTTCTCGTCCCACCGACCTTCTGTCTCTACGCTCGTCGCCTGAGCCTGTATAATCGTGCAATTTGATCGTTCTACCTGACCATTCGCCCGAGGTGTTGCGACATCATTCAAGACGTGCCGCACGCCATACGTCGCCAAACGCCCTACTAGTGAATGCCAGTCCTCTGTCCCTTACTGCCCGCCGAGGATACCCAAACTCACTGAACAACTCCTTCAGCTTGTTAATCGCTTCAGTTGACCTCAAACTTTTGGTTGGCTTGGCAACCACAAACTTCGTAAACCCGTCGATCACTACGAGGATGTACGAGTCGTAGGGTATCGGTCGCCGTTCTATTGGATGTAAGTAACCTTCGCCCCGCCCATGGTCGCCTTTTGCAAATGCGCACCTCAAGCACGATTTAACATACTTACTCACAAAAGGTCTCCTGTAAGACCGCCAAACACCGTTCATACCCTGGATGCCCGACATCGTCGTGATGTTTCCGTAGCATCCCAAACCGAGCCATCGCCGGCACGTACAACTTGTCGCCGTTCAAAGTTGTTCAATACAAGCGCCGCCCTTTTATCTTATAATTCGCCTTGACGTCAGGATCGGCTAGACCAGACATTAGTGCCGCCATTATAGTCTGTACTTTTGGATCCTGCAGCTGTACTGTGAGAAACCAATCCTCGTCCACCATCGACACCACATTAACGCCAGTCCTTACTATCGTCTCGCCAAAAGGGTTTCTGCTTAACGCATCTACGTGTTGCATGCGCCCGCCGGCTCTGTATTCTACCTCAAAGTCAAACTCCTGAATAGTTAGCCACTTACCTTGCAATACGGAGCACTAAATCCCGTTTAATGAGGGTTGCTCTCATCGCCACGCAATCTGTGACAACCTTAAACCGCACTCCTAACAAGTAAATCCGAAAGCGCCTTATAGATTCTACAACCGCCAAGGTCTCCAGTTCATAACTATGGTACACCTGTCCGGTCGCCGTAGTTATTCTACTGTAGTACTCGACTGGTTGCAGTACTCGCCCCTCTCCTTTGCCCCTCTGCATCAAAATACCACCCAGGCCCCATTTGCTTGCGTCGGTGTGTAATTCTGTTTCCGCCTGGCTGTCGTATAAAGACAACACCGGTCTCTTGGACAGACAACCTTTCAATGTCTCGAATGCTTTCTACTGCTCATCGCCCCAAGTCCACTCAACGCCCTTCTTAGCAAGATTCGTAAGAGGCCTCGCCAGCACGGAAAAATTCATAACAAATTTCCTAAAATAAGAAGCAAGACCAACAAACTGTCTAACGCCGTGAACATTAGTGGGAACAGGAAACTCCTCTACGGCTCGCACCTTCCGCCGACCAGGACGAATGCCTTTTGCGCATATCTCATGTCCCAGATATTCTACTCGGTCCATGAGGAAAGTGCATTTATCTAGCTTCAGTTTTACACCTGCCCTAGAAATAAGTTCCAACACCGTATCTAACAACTCCAACCCTTGTTGTTCATCGCCGGAAGGGATTAGAAGATCATCCATATACGCCAACACCTGATCATACCTAAGATTACCTAACATTTTATTTATCATGCGCTGAAATACAGCTGGAGAGTTAGCAAGATCAAAAAGAACTCGAAGATATTCGTACTGGCCATCCGGCGTCACAAAGGCTGTCTTATCCACTGAATTAGTATGCATTGGCACCTGATGATACCCTTGAGCCATATCTAAAGTAGTAAAGTACCTTTCATTCGCCAACTGATCTATTTGATCAGATATTAATGGTAGTGGATACCTGTCTTTGACAGTTATAGCATTTAACGCCCTATAATCAACAAACAACCGCATGTCGCCAGACTTTTTCGGCACCAACACAATAGGACTAGCATACGCTGACTGGCTTTCCCGTATAACGCCTGCTTCTAAAAGAGATTGGACCTTTGGACGTACTAGCTGACGCTCCGACAATGACAACCTATATGGCCGGTAATATATTGGCACATCACTGGTTAGCTTAATTTCCATTTGGCCCAGGCCAGTGGATCCCAAGCCATCATCGCCTCGCGAAAAACAATGCGCTTTGTTTTGTAACAATGTAAACAACCGCCTCTTACAGTCATCTGATACTCTGCCTACATTCGAGCATGTCAAGTCAAGCATGCATGGTTTATTAATACTTTTACATATATTCACCTTTACTAGCGCCTCATCCGCCGGTTGGCACACATCAGACCGGGACATCAGCCGCCCCTTCTTGAGGGTAAATGGTGTGTCGCCCATGTTGGTGATAGACACCTCTTGTATTGCCTCACACGCCAGGACGTACGCCGGCATCGCCATATAAAGACGCCCATCGGAGTACCACTTCGCGGAAGTACATACATACTGACCTGGTTTGCCATTAAGTACTTCCACTTTTGCCAAAACATTCATTCGCGGTGCACAGATAACATCTTCCGCTAAAACCACTGAACGCCGGGATGGTTCGCCTTCGAGTGTCAATCGCCTAAGAATGTCACTAACGTCTTCCTGAGTTGTCAGTACCGCATTGCCGCCTCGCACCACCAGCGTGACGTTAGGACTCTGAATCGCAGGCTGACCTAGCAACAACTCAATTCGCCCCATGTCAGACTCAGTCTCTAACGCCGTGATGTCCAATTGAAACCCACTCATCACCAGAGTGATTTGTACGCACCCGTTGCTACACCGCCGCCAAACCCGCATAAGGATATGCCAGCAGCAAAACAATCCACAGGTAGTGCTAAACGCCTCGTCGTGTGTCCTGCCATAATATTTTGTTCGCTACCGGTATCAATATATACGTGTACCGCCTCGCCATTGACATACGCCTTCTCTCTAAAAACTGAATCGCTTGGAGTGATTAGTAATCTCACCTGCGTTTGCTCTTCAGTCGCCTTTTTGAGCAGTTTGCAGCCCAGTGGCCTGTTCCGCCGCAACGCCTGCACCTGTTTACCCTAGACTTTGGGGACAGTCTCGGCTCATGTGATCGCCAAGCTCCTGGCAGTTGTAACACCTCACCGTATCTTGTGTTGGTAAGCGTCGTTTGATACCAGCTACACAAATCTTTGACGCCATGGTTCGAGCCATCGCCGTTGCAGGCGCAGCCATTTCGCCCACCTGGTAACTGTCTAGCCCCGCCAGGAAATTGTGATATAGTACCTCCGGCAGGCTAGCACAAACGCCGTGTGCGCTTGCCCGCAGCTCCATCGGTAAGCCATCAATAATACAAGAAACGGTATTTCCGCCCGAAACGCCAACCCTTGCACACAATGCCAGTTTTGCATGGTAATATGCAGTCATCGTCTCAGAGTCAGTCTTACGCCTCGACATCATTTCTCTGAGCACGACGGCGAAGTCACGCCGCCGTGGAAACGCCGCTCCCACTTTGGTTTTCCACTGCTCCTACGACAGGTCATAATTATCAAGGCGCTGATGCCAACTTTTGGCAGTTCCCGCCAGCTTCGCCTGTAGTATGGTGCTTCGCTGGTATTCGGACCAGCCGTGTATGTCACCCAGCTGATCAATTTTTCGGAGCCACCGTTCCACGTTACAGTCTGGGTTCTCCGGCTCGAAAGGCTCCACTACGTCCGCCGAGAAGAATAATCCTCGCCTGTTGCTGCATGGGTCCAGCTCCATGGACTCGCCACACCCACCCGAACTCGCCGGTCCAGGTCCAGGCGCTGCACTGATCGCCACTAATGCCGCCTGTTGTTTTGCAGCCGTTATGAGTTGTTCACGCAACCCACTCGCCATTATAGCCTCCACCATCTCCTGCACTGGTGGCATCGCCATCTGAGGTGCCCGCCGTGGTGAACCTTCGCCATGGCGCCGTCGACGCCGAGGACTAGCCTCTTCTCGCCGGGGACTGTCGATACAACCCCTCAACACCTCGTCACCATCCTCATGAATAATGAGCTCTTCTCCTACGTACTGCTCCGCCATTTTCTTCAGTATCACCAATTCACGATCACTTGTTATTACGCAATTACAACGCCGTGTATCGCCCGTTTAAATCACCTGTAAATCGCCGTTTACAAACACCTTTGAAGCACGTAGTTTTATCCCACTTCTGATTTGTTAAATAAAACTCTTTCAATTTAATAAATCTATTATAATAAGCTACAAGAGCATAAACATTTGCAACACGCCAACAACAATAATAATAATTAGTAGTCGCCGTGGTCGCCGCGCCCAGTATTCCTCCGCGCATGGATCCAGTAAATACGTCTTCAACTTAGCAAAGTGTCATAAACATCAAAATAATTAATAGCGTAGACATGAATTGGCATTTTCAATCGCACATTCGCTAAAATTTTTTTAAAAATTCAATGCACATACAATTATAAATACGTTATTCAGTAACAAAAAATGCGTTCTAACACATTTGGAGTTGTTTTTAAACAACTATTGTCAATTAATTGTCTTTAAAGTACATTTAAATGATATCGCCATCTTTTAGTATAAATTCAAACTTCCGAGTACTTTTTAGTTCAGCCATTTTTGAACAGATGGCAGGCATTTCTTTCTTCAAACGTTTGTAATTGGCACAAACAAATTTGAAAAACGTGATTTAAACACACATTTGTCTTAAATACAAATAAACAAAAACGTTTCAATAAAGATTATATTACCAAACAAAAAAACTGTAAAGAGTTGTATTAATTCCTTTATAGAAATTTAAATTGTTAGTTAACTTTCGAAACTGATCTGAGAAGTTAGTAAATGTTCTACTAACTTTAAATTGTTAGTAAATACGTCTTCAACTTAGCAAAGTGTCTTAAACATCAAAATAATTAATAGCGTAGGCATGAATTGGCATTTTCAATCGCACATTCGCTAAAAATTATTTAAAAATTCAATGCACATACTTCAATTATAAATACGATATTCAGTAACACAAAAAGCGTTCTAACACATTTGGAGTTGTTTTTAAACAACTATTGTCAAACAATTGTCCTATATCGCCATCTTTTAGTATAAGTTCAAACTTCCGAGTACTTTTTAGTTTAGCTATTATTGAACAGATGGCAGGCATTTCTTTTTTCAAACGTTTTTAATTTACACAAACCAGTTTGAAAACCGTGATTTAAATAGACATTTGCCTTAAATACAAATAAACAAAAACGTTTCAATAAAGTAAACTGGGTCACATTCGACGCCGCTGTCCCAAATTAAACACACAAGAGCCATCGGAAAACTAGTGGAAGTCGTCCGAAAGCGGCAAAAGTCTACCTCCAACAACTATGCCCCGGAGATCACCATCCACGCTGCATCGCCAACTTTTTGAACAGCATCTATGTTGATGGCACCATCAATGGACGAGGAGTTGAACTATTGGTTGACACAGAAACGACGAAAACAATAGTGCGCCCAGATGTAGTTCAAAAATATGGAAGAGTAACACCAATTACAATACAACTAAAGACAGCAACTGGTGAAACAGTACCAATTCGTGAAAAAATTATGGCGAAAATTTGTATTGGAAATAAATTAATTAATCATTGGATACTGGTAGCTGACATAATTGAAGAAATGATCTTGGGAATGGACCGTATAAGGAAGTGTGGATTCCATTCATATATGGAAAGTTCTAGTAAATGATGTCATTTTACATGGACGAACTGAGGGCGTTGTGACGAGACGTCTGGATGAAGATCTCCGCGAAGGTTCTATTCGTAGCATCGAACCAACCTAAAATGAAATATTCGCCCAAAGACTACTAGTTGGTGAAGGTCCAAAACGTAATACCAGTTAGAATCATTAATACCAGTCCAAACCGAGTAACTTTGATGAAAAATACTGTGATAGAAAAATCTACCTCGGTGTCTTGCATGCTGAAATGTGCAAACGTTGTTGAAAACCCATCAGCGAAGAAATATCCTCGTCAGTTACTGGAAATGGTGACTTCAGGGTGTCCATATTTTGACCAGCGTAAGCGCATTGAAGTCACGAAAGTAATTCAGCAGTACCACAACGTGTTTGCAATGGACGATAACTCTAAATGAAGAACTGACTTCATGAAATACAAATCAATACAGTCCAACAACATTTGAGGCGGCTTTTCGCCAAGCGAAAAGAAGCCCAGAAGATAATCGCCGAAATAGAAACTCAGAGTGTGATCGAACTATCTAACAGTCCGTGAGCATCTCCAGTGGTGAAGAAAACGGATGATTATGGACAACTCAATGTGGTCACCAAGAAAGATACCCGTTACCCCGAATTGACGACACTATAGATACACTATCTGGTTTGCAATGGTTATCCACTTTGGATTTGAAAAATGGCTCTTGGCAAGTGGACTTGCAACCAAAAGACCGCGAGAAAACTGCGTTTACGATTAGAACCAGTTTATGGCAATTTACGGTTATGTCCTTTGGATTGTGCAACGCTCCTGCGACTGTCGGGCGTTTGATGGAGACGATCTTGTCTTGGAAGACGTACCGATTGTATTTAAACGACGTGATTGTGGTTGGAAAATCGTTCGAAGATCACTTGAAAAGTTTGAAAGATGAGGTACAAACCTGAAATTAAGTCCAAAGAAGTGCCATATCTTCAGAAAAGAAGAGAAGTATTTAGGATACATTGTATCCAAGACGGCCGACCCTAATAAAATTTTCAGTTTTCTCGGATTGTGCAAGTATTATAGCAGATTCGTACTGAGATTTGCAAACATTGCGAAACTGCTGATTTACCGAAGAAGAACGCGATTTTACTTGGAAGCCTGAGATGAATTATTCTGTAACTAGAAGAGAACTGTTAGCTGTTGTCAAGCCCGTTGAACACTTCTACAAATATTTATATGGACGGAAATTTCTTCTGCGGAGGGACCTATCTGCTCTCAAATGGCTTCTTCAGTTTCAACACCCGGAAGGACAAGTTGCGAGATGGATTGAACGATTGTAGAAGTACGATTTTGATATAGAACATCGATCTGGAGCTAATCATCACAACACAGACGCCCTATCTAGACGACCATGCCCGGTTAACTGTGATCATTGCTCTCGACTAGAAGAGAAAACTAACATGCTTCGCTGAACAACGGCGATTGACGATAACCAGCTCAACTACGTCAAGAGAGTGATCCGGAACTACAGTTGATAATAAATTACAAAACGAATGAACAAAGACCAACTTGGAAAGAAATCAGCGCGCAAAGTAGAACGGTAAAAGCATCACGGGCACAATAAGATTGCTTGAAATTGGAAAATGGTCTTCTAAAGCGATCCCTAGGGAGCGACGATAACATCGAGACGAAACTGCAGCTACTGGTGCCGAGTGTCAGAAGTACAATAGAATAGAATAGCCTTTTTGACAAATAATTCGTATTATAAACTCAACACAAAAATCCTACTACAGAGAACAAATTTAAAAAAAAAATAAAAGTAAAAAAAAAAAAATAATCCTAAACCCTCCACCGCTAATCAATTCTCTATATACATTTATTACACTACATGTAGTCTTTTTCTCCTTTTTATAACTTCTTCCATCCATCCCACTCCTTCTCCTCATTCTCCTAATATCTCCAACCTTCCTCTCTCCTCTTCTCTCTATACATTCCTTCAACATGTGCTCTATATTTTCCCACCCCTCCCCACACAGTCTACATCTCCTATCTTTATCTTCCTTCCAGTACTTATTTTCTTGCTCTTCATTCCCACATCTAAACCTTGCTACCATTCTTTTTAATCTTAAGCTTTTTTGCCCTTTATGTACCTTGGAATATTATATATTACTGTCAGAAGTATTGCAGCATTTGCATGACGGAACTTCTGGAGGACATTTCTATGTGAAGAAGACGCTTGAAAAGGTTCTATTGTAATGTAATTTATGGACGTCTGGAAAAGGATCAATTAGAAAACGCAAGACTCCTATGAGACAGTACAACGTCAGAAGTCGAGTCGAAAGGGTAGCAATTAACATCGCAAGCCCATTCCCCGAAACGCAACAAGGCAACAAGTCACAACTGTTGCGGATGTGTTGGTGAAAGAGCTTTTCTGTCGCTTTGAGATTTCGTTGGAGCTTCATTCAGATCAGTGGCGTAATTTAGTCTGCCTTGTGTCGAATGCTGGAAATCAAGAAGACCAGGACTACACCTCTTCATCCTCAATCAGATTGCATGGTGGAATAAATAGAACGATGGGGAACTATCTCGTCAAAGTAATCTACTAACAACAACCTGACTGAAACCAATATTTACATTTGTTCTTAATATCGTATCGATAATCCATTCACGAGACTACCGGGGAAACTCCTGCTTGTGTAATGTCTGAACTTCAGATAAGGTTACCGTGCAATCGTTAGTTTGGATGTAAGCCTGGAGAAGAAGTTGTTGACTACGTCGACCAACTCAAGAAGAGAATGCAGATAATTCACAATAACGTCCGACGGAAAGTCCAAATCATCACTGACTATTCGAACCAACATGATGTAAGGGACAGAGAAAGATAGTTTCAATCTGATGACCTGGTTTAGTTGTACAACCCACAACAAAAACGAGGCTTGTCACCAAAATTGCAAAGGCAATAGGAATACCCTTACGCCATTTTAGCGAAAATAAATAAATAAAGTTACCAAGAAGCAAACCGAAGATAGTACACATCAATTGGTTGGCCCCCTATAACGGCAACAATCACGACGATGAAGAGTAATCGAAATCAAACAGATCATCTAAGAAAAGAAATATTGTTCCACTGGCTTCCTTGATATAGCCCAGGCCTTTTATAAGGTCTGACATTCGGGACTACTGTTTAAGATCAAGGAAAACTTGCCGCACTCTTACCTTAAACTGCTCACATCCTAATTAAACAACAGACACTTCCAAGTAAAGTTCCAAGATGAGTTAACGAAACTATACCCTACTAACTCCCGCGTACCACAAAGAAGTGCTTTAGAACCTACCTACACGGCAGACATCCCTACCACCGACCACACGGCTACATTTGCAAATAATACTGCAATTCTTGCAACTCACGAGAATCCTGCTATTGCATCAAGAAACCTACAAACCTCCCTCAAGTCAACTACAAGACTGGCTCCGAATTTGGCGTATAAAAGCAAATGAAACCAAATTCAAACCAGTGACCTTCACGCTCAGAAAGGAAACCTGACCACCAGTAACCCTTAACAACACACCACTTCTACGAGCAAAAGACGTCAGATACCTTGGTATGCACCTCGACCGCAGATTAACCTGAACAACAAACGAAAAGTTCAACTCCAAGCCAACATTACATATTAAGGTACTCCTCTACAAAAGCATCCTCAAGCTTATCTGAGCATATGGGCTGCAACTATGAGGAACCAGAAGCAACTCCAATTTGGAGAGATTCCAGTCTAAAACTCCGAGGACAATAGCAAATGCTCCGTGGTACATTAGAAATGAAGTCATCCATCGGGATCTCCGAGTGAAACTAGTGAAATGCGTGAGTACAAGGTATATCAAACTCTTATAAGTTATGAAACCTGCTGGATAACAGCAATAGACTGCACATACTGAGAAAGGTCAGCCCCCTGGATCTTCTGGAGCGACATTAGTCAGACTTGTGCATCAATACTACCTGTATACATAGCTATAATAAGTAACTTCTGGGGGACCCTCCAATGGGACGGCATCCCACATGTAACTCTACTTGTAAACTTACTAATTGCTAACTAGACTACCAAACTGAAACACTTGAAAAGCGTGTTTTAGTTTTTCACTCGGAAATAAACTAACCAAATCTAGAGACCTTAGAATTGTCAAAAACAAAATTAATTCTTTAAGAGTGACAATTCTAAATTTTCAAAAATTTCAGTATTAAAACGGGTTTGGAGATCTTACCATGATTGGGTAAGTACATAAATCCATAAATCGTCATTGATGAAATAGACTTAGTCCGACCAAATTAAGCAAGAGGCTACACCGCAAAAAGAAATCGTATTAGATTGCTTATTTTTAGAAACTGCGGTTATTCTAAATATTGATTCACCTATTTTTAGTTAAAACTTAATTAAAACGAACTTAATCTAAACAAACAAGTAGAATCCTGCAAATTAAAATGATTGGTTACGGCTGAAAAAGGGCGTGATCTAATATAATTTAAGGCGGGAGTAATAAGATTGAACCAATTAGATAACCGTTATGTTAACTTCAAACGACGGGTACAATTTGAATCAGATTCCTTTGTGCTTTAGTTATGCTGTCGGGCGTTGTTGATTGAATTCTTCTGCTGCTTCCGTATCGTCTTAATACATCTCCCAATGTCTGTATTTCTCATGGTGCTGTTAGTGATAGTTCATAAAGTTGATGCGTTTCTCTGTCCAGCTACGATGCCTCACCAATTGTGAATTTTTGTTCTCTTCTGCTTTCTTGAATTCTTTTCCGTCGTATTCTCTATCAACGAGTACGTCTTCGTATAGACGATTCAATTCGCTCCACGCATCTATAATGTCCTGTGTTGTAAATTGACAATAAGCTTTGTCGACTCTTGCCTTCAGTTGTTCGTCTCTTTCTGTCCAATTTGATCCTCATTTTTTTTAACCAAGACTCGTGCTCCGCGCTCGGCCCCTTGGCCGTGTTCGTAATGTGATTGGTGTATCATCATGAGTAGACAACCTTCTTCATACTGAAGCGTTCTCAAAGTATTTGGAAACTTCGGAACGCTGATAGACAATAATCGATTATTTAAGATTTGAATAACGAAATTATATAAAAAATATTCGAAGGCGTGGGACGATTTTACGCTCGGTAATTTGATATTGTACAAACAAGTGATTAGTTAGTGGCTCGCGAGTGTTTGTTTATATAGTGTAATAAATTATGGTTGTTCCAGTTCGTTAAACCTGTACATTTAATAATAAAGAATCGGGTGTTATTAAAATTTAGTGTTGATTCGTGTTATAATTTATGCCGCTAACGCGTTTGCAGTGAAAATAGATGAATTTCTCGTATCAATAAAAAATGGTTAAGAATTGATGAATAAAAATATGGAAAAGAATTCTAGAAAAATGGAAGAAAAACTGTTCAAAAATTCTCAGAAAAATTAAAGAAAAATTGTTAGAAAATATTCAGAAAAATTGTTGGAAAATTCTAGAAGTTTAGAGAAGAAATTAGAAGACAGAATGGAACTGCTTGAAGAAAAAATGAACCAAATGAATTGTCACGGTCAAAGAAGTGTCACGAGGGATTTTTTTAATGTACCATCGAGAATAAGCCACGCATAAGTTTAAGATTCTACCTATTAATTTTGATGGTAAGGTTCCACGATCAACCTACCACAAACAGTTTGTAGCCGCGGTTGTAGCTAATAGTTAAAGCAACAAGCAGAAATCGAGTCTTTAATAGTGGCCTTACGTAAAGAATCGCTTGGAATTTTCCAGACTGTTCTTGACCACCTCCAAAGAAATTACGAACCCTTAATTTCACGTTTAGAAATGAGATATGGAGATGCTCATCTTCAACAGGTATACCAAACCCAAATCAAAAATTGTGTTCAGAAAGCTGCGGAAAGTATTAAAAGTTGAAGACTGACATCGACAGATTGCCACAGGTTACGTATCCTACAGCTGGAGATACCTTCGTAGGGCAATTGGTTATTCAAACTTTCGTGAACGACCTCCGAGACAGTGAAACGCGACAAACACTACCGTTAGCTCGACTTAAGAGAATGGATGATGATTTTAACCCATGCCTTAGAGTTTGAAGCAGTGAAACAGGCGTTACATCGGGGCAGCTGTGCTGCAAACGTACGCGCACATACAGAAAAGCATCGAAGAAACAGTGCGACGAGTATTCCGCGAACAAGTAGCTCGGAGAAAAGTGACGTGCTGGAACTGCGGGAAAATGGGCCATATACGACGACGCTGTACTAAGCCCAAAAGAAGACCAGAAGAGCGTCCGGAAGACAAGAACAGATCGACCTAATAAGGCGAAAGTCAACCTCAACGAGCCATGCTGGAGATTACAATTCATATGGCATCGCCTATGGAGCAATTGCACAGCATTTCTCTCAAAGGCAAGATGACACAGAAGCGTCCAAAAACCATCATTCATCCTGATATATTATTGGAAAATAAGACATCACCGGTAACAGTGAGAGTTAGAACGGCGACAGGCGAAGAAATACGTACTCACGGACAAGGAAAAAAATCATTAGTTTGAGAAATCGAGTACTCCACCATGACTAATACTGATAGTCGACATCACGGATGAAATTGATGATATAAAGTAGAGGTTTCATTTGGATATGAACCACAAAGTTCTGAAGATCGACGCTGAAGAAACTCATTTTTGTTCGTCATTGAAGGTAGTGGTGCAAGCTTTATTGAGCGAAAAAGTGACTCTGCCCGGATGGACTTGATTGAAAAAAAAACAGAACATTAGTACGAATGGAAAACACGATGCCAGCAAGAATCTTGAATGTCAACACAGATACAGTTGAAAAAGAACACCGTAGTAGGCCAAAGGTTCCCGAAGAACTGCTATGGTTGATGGCGAGTGGGAACCTGAGCAGTTGCGTCGCGAACAAGAAAACGGTCCCGAAATAAGAGTAATACTGAACTGGAAAACAAATGGCCGACGCCCAACCTAGGAAAAAATGGGTGCTTGGAGTAAAAACATCAAAGCATACTGAGCGCAGGGGGACAATCTTTTTAAGCGATCCCTAGAGAGTGTTTTCGATAAACTGATATGATTCATGATGGGTGGGAACTTTAGTAGTTGCCTCGCGAACAAGGAAACGATACCGAAATAAAAGTAATCCTGAACTGGAAAGCAAATGGTCGACGACCAACCTGAGAAAAGAAGTGTGTGTTTTGAGCAAAAACATCAAACAATGCTGAGCGCAGTGAGATTCTTTGACAAAAGAAGACAATCTTCGTAAGCAATCTTTAGAAAGGGTTTTCGAAGAACTGCTATGGTTAACAACGAGTGGGAACCTAAGCAGTTGCGACGCGAACAAGAAAACAATCCCGTAGTAATCCTAAACTGGCAAGCAAATGGCTGACGACTAACCTAGAAAGAAGTGAGTGCTTTTCTTAAGCGATCTCGAGAGAATGTTTCCCAAAAACTGCTATAGTTGATGGCGAGTGGGAACCTGAGCAGTTGCGTCGCAAACAAGAAAACAATCCCGAAAAAAAGTTATCGTGAAATAAAAAACAAATGGCCGACGACCAACCTGTGAAGAAACGCGTGCTTTGAGCAAAAACATCTGAGCGCAGTAAGATTCTTTGAGAAAAGAAGACAATCTTCTTAAGCAATCCTTAGAAAGGGTTTCCGAAGAACTGCTATTGTCAACGGCGAGTGGGAACCTAATCAGTTGCGAAGCAAACAAGAAAAAAATCCCGTAGTAATAACAGTAATCCTGAACTGGCAAGCAAATGGCCGACGACTGACCTAGAAAGAAGCGAGTACTTTGTCTTCTTAAGCGATCTCGAGAGAATGCTTCTGAAAAACTGCTATGGTTGATGGCGAGTGGGAACGTGATCAGTTGCGTCGCAAGCAAGAAAACGATCCCGAAAAAAAGTTATCCTGAAATAGAAAACAAAAGGCCGACGATCAACCTGTGAAGAAGTGCTTTCTTTGAGCAAAAACATCTGAGCGCAGTGAGATTCTTTGAGAAAAAAAGACAATCTTCATAAGCAATCCTTAGAAAGGGTTTCCAAAGAACTGCTATGGTTAATGGCGCGTGGGAACCTAACCAGTTGCAACGCGAACAAGAAAACGATCCCGTAGTAAGAGTAATCCTGAACTGACAAGCAAATGGCCGACGACTAACCTAGAAAGAAGTGAGTGCTTAGACTTCTTAAGTAAGCTCGAGAGAATGTTTCCGAAAAACTGCTATGGTTGATGGCGAGTGGGAACCTGAGCAGTTGCGTCGCAAACAAGAAAATGGCCCCAAAAAAAAGTTATCCTGCAATAGAAAACAAATGGCCGACGACCAACCTGTGAAGAAGTGCGTGCTTTGAGCAAAAACATCTGAGCGCAGTGAGATTTTTTGAGAAAAGAAGACAATCTTCTTAAGCAATCCTTAGAAAGGGTTTCCGAAGAACTGCTATGGTTAATGGCGAGTGGGAACCTAACCAGTTGCGACGCGAACAAGAAAAAAATCCCGTAGTAATAACAATAATCCTGAACTGGCAAGCAAATGGCCGACGACTAACCTAGAAAGAAGTGAGTGCTTTGTCTTCTTAAGCGATCTCGAGAGAATGTTTCCGAAAAACTGCTATGGTTGATGGCGAGTGGGAACCTGAGCAGTTCTGTCGTAAACAAGAAAACGATCCCAAGCAAGTTATCCTAAAATAGAAAACAAATGGCCGACGACCAACCTGTGAAGAAGTGCGTGCTTTGAGCAAAAACATCTGAGCGCAGTGAGATTTTTTGAGAAAAGAAGACAATCTTCTTAAGCAATCCTTAGAAAGGGTTTCCGAAGAACTGCTATGGTTAATGGCGAGTGGGAACCTAACCAGTTGCGACGCGAACAAGAAAAAAATCCCGTAGTAATAACAATAATCCTGAACTGGCAAGCAAATGGCCGACGACTAACCTAGAAATAAGTGAGTGCTTTGTCTTCTTAAGCGATCTCGAGAGAATGTTTCCGAAAAACTGCTATGGTTGATGCGAGTGGGAACCTGAGCAGTTACGTCGCAAACAAGAAAACGATCCCGAAAAAAAGTTATCCTGAAATAGAAAACAAATGGCCGACGACCAACATGTGAAGAAGTGCGTGCTTTGAGCAAAAACATCTGAGCGCAGTGAGATTCTTTGAGGAAAGAAGACAATCTTCTTAAGCAATCTTTAGAGAGGGTTTCCGAAGGACTGCTATGGTTAATGGCGAGTGGGAACCTAAACAGTTGCGACGTGAACAAAAAAACGATCCCGAAGTAAGAGTAATCCTGAACTGGCAAGCAAATGGCCGACGACTAACCTAGAAAGCAGTCAGTGCTTTGTCTTCTTAAGCGATCTCGAGAGAATGTTTCCGAAAAACTCTTATGGTTGATGGCGAGTGAGAACCTGAGCAGTTGGGTCGCAAACAAGAAACAAATGGCCGACGACCAACCTGTGAAGAAGTGTGTGCTTTGAGCAAAAACATCTGAGCGCAGAGGGATTCTTTGAGAAAAGAAGACAATCTTCTTAAGCAATCCTTAGAAAGGGTTTTCGAAGAACTGCTATGGTTAACGGCGAATGGGAACCTAAGCAGTTGCGACGCGAACAAGAAAACAATCCCGTAGTAACAGTAATCCTGAACTGGCAAGCAAATGGCCGACGACAAACCTAGAAAGAAGTGAATCTTCTTAAGCGATCTCGAGAGAATGTTTCTAAAAAACTGCTATGGTTGATGGCGAGTGGGAACCTGAGCAGTTGCGTCAAAAACAAAAAAACGATCCCGAAAAAAAGTTATCCTGAAATAGAAAACAAATGGCCGACGACCAACTTGTGAAGAAGTGCGTGCTTTAAGCAAAAACATCTGAGCGCAGTGAGATTCTTTGAGAAAAGAAGACAATCTTCTTAAGCAATCCTTAGAAAGGGTTCCCGAAGAACTGCTATGGTTAACGGCGAGTGGGAACCTAAGCAGTTGCGACGCGAACAAAAAACGATCCCGTAGTAAGAGTAATCCTGAACTGACAAGCAAATGGCCGACGACTAACCTAGAAAGAAGTGAGTGTTTTGTCTTCTTAAGCGATCTCGAGATAATGCTTCCGAAAAACTGCTATGGTTGATGACGAGTGGAAACCTGAGCAGTTGCGTCGCAAACAAGAAAACGATCCCGAAAAAAAGTTATCCTAAAATAGAAAACAAATGGCCGACGACCAACCTGTGAAGAAGTGCGTGCTTTGAGCAAAAACATCTGAGCGCAGTGAGATTCTTTGAGAAAAGAAAACAATCTTCTTAAGCAATCCTTAGAAAGGGTTTCCGAAGACCTGCTATGGTTAACGGCGAGT
The DNA here is from genome assembly GCA_035610365.1 of Aquatica leii. Classification (NCBI taxonomy): domain Eukaryota; kingdom Metazoa; phylum Arthropoda; class Insecta; order Coleoptera; family Lampyridae; genus Aquatica; species Aquatica leii. Next base: position 50,480,415 of record CM069438.1, on the reverse strand, counting down.
GGGAACCTAAGCAGTTGCGACACGAAAAAGAAAACAATCCCGTAGTAAGAGTAATCCTGAACTGGCAAGCAAATGGCTGACGACTAACCTAGAAAGAAGTGAGTGCTTTGTCTTCTTAAGCGATCTCGAGAGAATGTTTCAGAAAAACTGCTATGGTTGATGGCGAGTGGGAACCTGAGCAATTGCGTCGCAAACAAGAAAACGATCCCGAAAAAAAGTTATCCTGAAATAGAAAACAAATGGCCGACGACCAACCTGTGAAAAAGTGAGTGCTTTGAGCAAAAACATCTGAGCGCAGTGAGATTCTTTGAGAAAAGAAGACAATCTTCTTAAGCAATCCTTAAAAAGGGTTTCCGAAGAACTGCTATAGTTAACGGCGAGTGGGAACCTAAGTTACGACGCGAACAAGAAAACAATCCCGTAGTAACAGTAACCTTGAGCTGGCAAGCAAATGGCCGACGACTAACCTACAAAGAAGTGACTGCTTTGTCTTCTTAAGCCATCTCGAGAGAATGCTTCAGAAGAAATGCTATGGTTGATGGCGAGTGAGAACCTGAGCAGTTGCGTCGCAAACAAAAAAAGTAATTCTGAACTAGAAAACAAATGGCCGACGACCAACCTGTGAAAAAGTGAGTGCTTTGAGCAAAAACATCAAAGCTACTGAGCGCAGTAGAGAGGAAAACAGTCTTTTTAAGCGATTCCTAGAGTGTCGGTAGGGCACAGAAAATAAACTTCAGCTGGTAGTGTCAAAGAGCCGGAGTGTCCCAGGTGTTGCGATATCTGCACGATGGTACATCAAGAAGACAATTTGACGTAAAGCCTATATATATTAGGAAAATTTTGAAAAAGAGTGAACTGCAAAGTGGACGTCAAGAAACGGTGCCGTAAGTGCACAGTCCGCGCATCAAGAAATGGTCCAACAAAAAAGCTCAAAGCATGAATGAAACAGTTTAACGTCACAATCCCGTTAGAGAGAGTAGCGATTGACATCGCAAGGCCGTTCCCAGAATTTGATTAAGAAAACAAATAGATTCTGGTACCAATAGATTATTTCGCGAAATGGGCGGAGGCTTGCCCAATCAAGAAGCAGCCACAATCGCAAATGAAAGTTTTTCTGGCGGTTTGAGTCGGCGCTATTTCAAAAAGTTTGCGACTATTGGAAATGCATGGCCGAACAGATAAAATGGGAAAGTACTTAGCCAAAATAATGTCTGAATACTTAAGAAGTCAAAAACCATCCTGTGTCATGCAATCGGAAGAAGACTTTGTCGGTTTAAATAAATTAAGTGTTTACGCGTGCGCTAAGATAAATATAACGTCGCGAACGTTGTTGTAGATAAATAAAAAGGGCGCACAGTAAGTATTTAGTGATAGTATTATATAAATTAATGTAAGTTGTTTGTCTTTAATATCGTTAGATTTAATTAGCTATACGTTTACTTTTAATCGTGTTCAATATTTCGTTTTCATTCGAACTAACCAAGGTGTCCCGTTTTTTGTTTAGTTGAGTGTACTTGTCGGCATTCTTGCTTGTTGAATCGTTCTGTATGTCGACGATAAGCTTTTAGATAGACTTTATTATATCTGAGTCGTAAATAGCTCGTTACAGGACGCTATGGTGTATTTAAAGCCTGTAGTCGTGGACAAAGAACTCAGTTGCTCGAAGGACCAGTACTACTTCGTTTCTTTTTTCTGTTGTGTATTTTCGAACAGTTTGTTCCTTCGGACAGTCGTTGATTAGTTTGTTTTTAAATGTATTAACAGTTTGTAAGGCTGTTAAAATTGTTTCTTTCTTCGGACCGTTGAAGTGTAGTAAATTTGTAATTAACACAGACCCCTACATATAGGTAATCAAAATACCGTTGTAAAATGCTGTTTTATTAAAGTTAATTATGAGTGGTTATGCTTATCATTACATTTAACTATTGCATTCGTAATCTAAATTTCATGTTACACATTGCAAAGAATGCGCTTATATTACAATGACATTAATTTTGCAGTTGTGTTTGAATAAAATTTATGTTTGTTCCTCGATCCCATTAAATTTACGTTACTTCCAAATAAGTTCTACGAATTGTGTTGCCTATACGTGCGTTAGCAATAATAGCGATACGCTTATCTGGCATATAAATGTGTTATAACTTATTACGCAATACACATAGTTTTAGCAGCAACATGACTATATACTAATTTAGTTTCGCTTTTTATGGCCGACAATTTCTAGCTTGTCCACGAGCTCTAATCCCAGCGCGGTCCTATCTAAAATGTGTTCAGCGCGGTTCTTAACAAGATTCAGATAATTAAATATTTTCCAGATCAATTTACAATTATTACAAAACAAGCGCCATCTTCCATTAACAAATAAAAATGCTCTTCCTTCCAGTATCGTTACAACAAATTACCTAATAACAATAATTGCATGTAGAAAGTTATTCGTAACGAGCGTTTGTAGAACACATAGTAATTGGATTTCACCGCAGCTATTTCTCGTTTATTCAATAATTAATGTTTAATGATTTTATGTAATTTTAATAGTACTTTCCAACATACTTATATTAAATAATAAGTACAAATAGTTTTTCCCATTTAATTTGAAGACAACTACGCGCGCACAATGTCGAGAAAATGTTGTTGCATTTCCACGGTACTCATGTAAGTAATTTATTTTAATTATAAATAATTGTATAACCTCAATTGTTACAATTTTGCTAACTAAGAATCTGGGTTTATGTAACTAACTGTTGGGGTAGGTCGGTGTTGGAGAAAGTTTGTTAAAACGCGAAGCGCTCTCACTTTTATCTTTTTTAATCGCGCAATTAATTAATTGTTGTAGACTTATACTGATTGTAATACCATTCCTGGCAATATTCGTCGGATTTCCTTTATTATTTATGTTGTCAATCGACGTGCAGCGTTTCTTTTTGTTTGAACCTGGTAAGTTTGGCGCAATTTCCAAAAAATTTGCGTTAAACCGCGTAACTGTTACAGTGGAAGAACCTCAAGATCGATTTAATCTAGATGCGGTCGAGTATGGCGCTCGAAACATGTACGTAACGGTGAACTCGGTGGAAAACATCACGTTGGGAATTTGGCACTTTTTGCCTAAGCCGCTTTATAACGACTCCATCGAGAACTTAAGCTTCAACTATAGCGACCTATTAGCTAATAGCGATTATCCGGTGCTGTTTCATTGTCACGGAAACGGTGGAAATCGTCTTTACCATTTGGAAATCTACATGAAATTGACGCGGTATTTTCACGTATTCGCTTTTGATTATCGCAGCTATGGAGATTCGACGCCGGGTACTTTAAGCGAAGAAGGTTTGGTCCAAGACACTGTTGCGTTGTATAAATGGTTGCGGAATAACACCAAAGCCGACATCTACGTTTGGGGACACTCGATGGGAACAGCAGTTGCTGCACACACCGTAGATCGATTGAAGCAAGATGGTCTAGTTCCAATGGGTTTAGTTTTGGAGTCGCCTTATACAACGCTCCGTGAAGAAGCTTTGCGTTATCCCTTAGCGCGTTTACTAACTTGGATGCCTTGGTTCAACGTCACTATGCTGAAACCAATCTGGAACAACGGTTTTCGATTTGAAACCGAAGTGCATGTATTAAACGTCGACTGCCCCATTATGATTTTACATTCCAAAGATGACGACATCATACCTTATGATTTAGCCGTCAAAGTACTTTCCCACCTAATCTTGTAACACGTAATTACATTTGAATTTTAGTTATACGACACAGCGATGGCTAACCGAAACTCAACTTACCAAGGACCCGTCCGTTTGCATTTATTCCCAGCCGAGTTGGGATACAAACACTGGGCCATATACAAGTCACCCCTACTGCCACAATACATAAAGTAAGATTTCACACGATAAGTTCGTATTAATATTGATTAATTTCAGAGATCATATGAACGATGCCCTAGAGTACAAAAATAAAAGTGTTCGAAGCACTTAAAGACAAGATCGAGAACATTTTTGAGGTGCTCAAATTTTTCTGTGATTAAAAATAATTGTAAAAGCAACTGTGATTCATCGATTTCCAATCATTTAAGGTTTACGACTCCAAATCATCTTGCCAAGGCAGCAAAATTTCTATTGTACAATATCAGTAATGTAATTAAAAACAAGTTTTACCTTATAATAAAATTAAGTAACAAATAATTTGAACATTCAGTATATACAAGGTGGGTGTTTAGAGCGTAATCTGAGCCCGAGGTACAATGAATACGCGTTAGAATACCTGAATGCGTTCTAAACCATAACCTAGAAATTGTGATGAATGAATTCGAATTTTTTTGTGTTTTTACTTGCCCTATCAACTATAACTGTAAATAATTACATATTTTATCAGGCAAAAGTAAGGTTATATGTTCACAGCGCGCAACAAGTTGAACAAACTACGAAAGACAAATTTTGGGTGCGTTCATTAGACACCTCACGATGAAAAAATATTTTACATACAGGGTGTTTCACAAAAATACACCTTGTATATTATTAAATTTTTGAATTAAAAAATTTATAACATTATATTGCTATATTCTAATCCTTCTAAAGATATCACTTTCATGCTGCAATAAATTCAACTTTAAAGCCATGGTGCTAAAACCTTAATGAAAATTCCTCTTCCCTCAGCTCTTCACATTATTTTAGCATGTAGTCAACTGTCTCAGTATTTGTTTACCCTTTCTTCATTTCCTTATCTGAATCTCATCATTTTCTTTCTTGTCCTCTTCATCTTTTTCTCCAGATGCTGAGGTAATCCTTCTTCCTTTATTTTGTCGTAGTGCTCTTTGTATCTGGACTGTTTTATCTTAGCTCTCCATTCTTTTTGTTGTACGTCTTTGCCTGTCCTTACTAACGTTTCTTTCATATTGTTCTCTTCTGCTTTTAGCTCTTCCGCCTCTTCTCTTGCATATCCAGTTCTCTTGTAGTATGCTTTTCTATTGCCAGTAATTTATTTTCCTGTCTCTTACTAATTTTCAACATTCTTGCAAATTTTTTTTTCTCTGGAGTTACTCTATCAAGATCATATTTTTACTAATTTTTCAAATAGTAGCTTCCTTTTACCTATATCCATTTTAAATGTTCTTTCTCCTAAGCTCCAAACTGGTCTCATTATTTTGTTGGCCTTACGCGTGCGCCTCCCTGTTATCCTGCCTCATCCAATATCCTAAATATCTGAGCTTTTTCTCCACTCCTATATTTGTTTCCATTACATTAAAATTCTTCTTGTATACTTTTCCTCTTTTCTTAAATATCAGTATCTTTCTCTTTTCAACGTTAATTGTCAGATCTTTTTTTTTATCATCTCCTTCATACCTTTTCTCTCCTTGGCCACCACTACGTCGTCCGCATATACCATTGTCCATACCTTTATCTTCACTACTTCTATCCCTCCTGATCGTCGTTTTTCCATTGGTTCTTCCAAATCTCTTATGTAAATTGTAAATAGGCTTAAACTTAATGGGCATCCCTGTCTCAGTCCCCTTTTGGTCCAGAATTTCCCGCTTGACTCTCCATTTGATCTCATTCTGCTGCTTTCTACGTATATTTCTTCTATTCTTTATGTCTCGTTTATATCAATCTTTCTCATATAATCCCAAAGCTTCTTTCTCTTTATATTCCCGAATGCGGCTTTTAGAACCATAAACATTGCGTACATCTGTCCACCTGTCTCTTCTAATTCTTGATCTGCTAATTGTTTTAGTATGTATACGTTATCCATCACCCTCCTTCCCATCCTGTCCATCTGGTAACATTTCTTTTTCTTCTTTAACCTTTCTCCCAGCACAATAGCATAGATTTGGTATGCTGTGAATACACTTACTCCTCTGTAATTTTCCTTTTCCTTCTGGCTTCCTTGCTTGTGTGTTGGGATTATTATCCCCGCTCTCTACTTCCTTGGCAGTCCGTCGCCTTACCATATATCGTTTATAATTTCTGTTTCCCCCCAAAGATCCACTATTCACTCCGTATTCCATCCTCCTCTGTCGCTTTTCCTTTCTTTAATCTTCCCACGCACTATCTACTTCTTTTATTTCCTTTGCTTCTAGCAACTCTTCCCTTTTTTTTATTTCTCCCGTTCCCTCTTCTCCTCCCGAGAGCTCCATAAAATGTTTTTTCATTCTTTTGTTAGTAGAAGATTTTGATTGTTTCCCATTTATTTACTTTTCAAAGTTTCTTCTCGTGTTTTTCCTATTTATGACTATACATATTGTAGCGAATTTTATTATTAAAACTAATTTATTTAAACTACTAAAAATATTTTTACTTATACTAAAAATATGTACACTTTTAAATTAACCGAACTAATTAAATCTAATAATATTTAATAAAAACACTTACACTAATTTATATCACTTACGCGAAGATAAGATAAAGTCCGCGAATAGCTTCACACACTTGTTTACACTAAAGTCACGTAGAAGATTATTCTCCGTATATTTATCTACAGACACGCGCTAACGACTTATTTATTTAGACTTGAATAATATTCTTAACACTGCTGTCTTAGCATTACGGAAATAACTGACCTACGATTTGTTTGTTCCGTATATATACACATTTTGGAAATCCTTCTCGAGTGTTCCATATATTTCGGTATACGTTCTAGAAGATGGATAATAACTTCGAGAAGGCTCTTGAATTTGAGAACGCTTCACTGCCCCCTCCTTAGGACTGTTCTGTCCCAGAACAGAAAACTGGATGCGACACCGGTAGAAAGGATCGTGGCGATAGCGGCAGCTTCCTCCATTTCGGCAACTTCCATGACCATATAAGTAACAGTCAATCGATTTTTCCTGACCCGATATTCTTCTTGGTTGGTAACTACAGACCAACACTTTAACGCCTGTTCCTCGGAAGACGACCTCCAACATGTTTCGAACTGTCCTCCAATTCAGTTGATCTAAGCCACAACCAAGCTTGGGTACTGCCAATTTCTTTACATGGTAGAACTCCATTTCTCTCTTGAGATTCCATAATGTTCGCCACATATTTTTCTATAACGGCTTGGTACGTGAGTATTTCTTGGTGACCAAATAGAAAACGAAGCGTCTGTCACCACGTAGTCCCTAAAACTTTTCCGACTGCCGGTTGCTGTCTTCGTAATTCATCTAGCTGCCCAAACTTCTTTTTAAACACGACTGCAACCTCTCTGGACATGTCAAGATCCTAGCTCACGCAATGTGCGATGGCGTAATCTTTTTGTATCTGGAACAGGTCTTGTTGTTCCTCGGTGGTAACTCCGAACCTAGCTTTTCCAGAACCTCCGTATAAGTTCATAAGCTTCTCGAAGTCCATTTCTTCGGTTTGATTCCTGGTTCTGCTGCTTATCACTCTGGTTCGGACCTAAACTTGCGTATTGTGGATATCGCCAGCAAACGGGGCTAGATGATCGACGTAGACCACTTTTGGCTTGCTTCTGGGCGATTTTCGGATGTGATATATGACGTCATTAATACGCTGCATGACTTCATAGGGGCCCTCCCATTGCCTTTGCAGCTTCGGCGACAACCCACGTCTCCTTTGAGGATTATACAACCAGACCATATCGCTAGGTTGAAACCCACCATTTTGTGCCTTGACGTCATATCTAGTCTTCATCCGGTCGCTGGCAATTTGTCTGTTTTTACGGACCTCTTCATGTGCTTCGTCTAGCCTCTGGGTTGCTGACGTAATCTTCTTCCGGTCTTCGTCCAAATTGAAGGTCGCATGGCAATCGTATTTCGCGACCGAGCATCACACAGGATGGTGTTTGGCCTGTGATTTCGTGAACGGATGATCGGTATGCCATTACCTTGGCTAAATACTTGCCCATTGTTCAATTCATCCGCTCAACCAAGAAGCGTCGTTCTAGTTTTCTTAATTCCCAACAGTCGGAAAACTTCTTGAAACAGTCCAAACTCAAAATTGCGGCCTTAATCGGAGTGTAATTCCAACGGAACTCCAAACCGGCAGAAAAACTCATTTTCTAATACGTCTGCGACTGTAGCTGCTTCTTGATTGGGTATGGCGTAAGCCTCGGTCCATTTCGTGAAATAATCCATCGCAACCAAGATGTATTTATTTCCCGAATCGGATTCTGGGAACGGCCCTGCGATGTCAATCGCTACTCTTTCCAAAAGGCTTCCTACGTTGTATTGCTTCATAGGTGCTTTGCGCTTTCTCGCTGGAACATTTCCTGATGCGCAGACTGTGCAGTTACGGCACCATGTCATGACGTTCTCTTTGCAGTTCAACCAGTAGAATCGTTCTCGCATTTTACCCAGCGTCTTCTTAATGCCAAAGTGTCCTCCTGATGTCCCATCGTGGAGATGGTTCAACACTTCTGACACCCTGCTTTTTGGCATTACCAACTGTAGTCTGTTTCCCGTGCCCTTGGCACTTTCTAGGGATCGTTTAAGAAGACTGTCTCAAAGAGTCCCACTGCGCCCAGTACGCTTTGATGTTTCTGCCCAAAGCACTCACTTCTTTCCCAGGTTGGTCGTCGGCCGCTTTCTTTCCAGTCCAGGAGTAATCTTATTTCAGGATCGTCTTCTTGTTCGCCACGTAACTGCTCAGGTTCCCACTCATCATCAACCATAGCAGTTCTCCGGAGGCATTCAACTTTTTCTTCCAGTCGCGGACAATGGCTGCAGTCCGCCGGACATGCTCTTCTGAACAGGTGTTCAAGTGTTCTTCAAACGACCTTCCAACCACGATCACGTCGTCCAGGTAAACCAAGCACGTCTTCCAAGACAATCCACGCAAGATCGTCTCCATCAAACGCTCGAAAGTTGCAGGAGCGTTACATAGGCCGAAGGGCATCACAGTGAACTGCCACAAACCAGTTCCAATCGTAAAAACTGTTTTTTTCACGATCCTTGGGTTCCAATTCTACCTGCCAGTAACCACTCTTTAAATCTAACGTGGAAAACCACTGAGATCCTGACAGGGTGTCTATCGTATCGTCAATTCTGGGTAAAGAGTAGCTGTCCTTTTTGGTCGCGTCGTTTAGCTGCCTGTAGTCTACACAAAACCTTGTTGATCCATCCTTCTTCTTTACGAGTACCACTGGGGATGCCCATGGGCTACTTAAAGGTTCAATTACGCCTTCTTTCTCCATATCCGTAATTATTTGTTCGGCTTCCTCTCTTTTCGCCAAAGAAAGTCTGTGTGGATGCTGTCGTATCGGCCGAGTGTCTCCGGTATTAATTTTATGTTTCACCACGTTAGTTCTTCCTTTGGAGCTACTCTCCAGCGCGAGCACATCTTGATACTCTTGGATCAACACTTTAACTTTAGCCAGCTGGTCTTGGCTGAGGTTTTGGCATTTCGTGGTAAGAATGTCCAATAGATGTTGTGGACACTTTTTCGGCGACGTATCTTCGTTCGACTTCACGCATCTCACAATTTGTGATACTGGCGTGCATTGGCCTACCACGGTTTTCTTTTTCAGCGTTACAAGATCTGAGTTGATGTTTAAGATCCTTACTGGCATCGTGTTCTTTACTCGTGCTAAAGTTCTGCCAACGAGTAGTCCTTTTTCAACTAAGCCGCCCTCCATTGGTTCAATCGCGCGTATGTAGCCTTCCCGGAGATTTCCATCTAAGCGTGTCATCACCACATTTTCCGTACTTTCACTATTTTAAATCTTTTTTCTGCTATTGTATGCTTCTCTCTATTTTTCCTCTGGTCTGTTGGGCGTCCGTTATTTTTTCTTCTTTATCCCACTCTTTTTTTACTCCTGTAATTATTCCTACTTTTTTCCTGCTTCTATCAGCATGCTGTACTAGCCACACAAATTCATCTGGCATTTGCTCTTCCCATCTTTTCCACTACCTCTCTACGAGCTATGTTTCCACGAGCATTATATTACGACGTCCAAATTTCCTATGTACCTCCAAAGCTGTTCTTCCTTGTTCGTCACTTCAGCAACGTTGCATCAAAATCACTATAACCTCGTGATTACTTGTTTAATGCATTAAATGAAACTGAACTAAATTAGTCACCCAACGGGTAACCAACTGTAAATACTTAAACTACAAAAAACTAAATTTAGTTAAACGCAAAAATTAAAGAACTAACCAACAGGCTTATGCTGCGACATAAGCACAGAGCAAATTTTGATCAAAGATCTCCTGACCAAACCTTGCACGGTCTTGAAGGTGGCAACGCTAGCAAAAGATGGTAGTGGAAAGTTGATTCCACTTTGTTGGAGTGTATATGTAAGTACACATGATGCTAACGACGACAAAAACGCTGAACAAAACGTCAACGTAACAAACGATTTAATTGGAGAGACGTAACATCCTCATAAGGAGAAGCGGTCAACGGTTCAAAAAATGTCCAGAAGTGAGGACGAACAAATCATTGGAATTAATGGACGTGAATTTAACACGGCTTTGATTTGGATTTGGGCTGTATTAAATTCTTCATGAGTGAAGATTTGTTCACCGAACGGATTTAACTCCGGCTTTCCACAACCCACCAAAGGTAGATTTAATGACCAAAGTGTCAGCAGACTATCGATACAATTTCTAAAGTATACGACTGGTGCCGACAAAATTGGTGCCTCAGTCACTGTAGATGTCACTAAAACGACCACGTTGAGTAACAAAACGACGGAAAGCCGCAACAAATACCTCCGTGGTTAGTGCAATTTTAAGTGACTTTGACAGTAAAGCAAACAAATATGCAAATGTAACCTTTGTAGATTTTAGTACCTCTCACTTGACCTAGTGTCAAACTTCTATATGTCAGAGTAGAATATTTTACTAGCTTCATTTTTGTAGTTTTCTATTTCGTCCATTTGACGTGTCCGAAATTGATGTTCTTTTTTTTGTCGATTTAGCATTTTTGCTGTTTCTTTTCTTTGTTTAATTTTTTTCGGTTGTTGTATCATTTTATGCCTGGCCTTTTTGCCATGCTTCTCAGCATTTTTAGTATATTCATTATGTTTCTTTTGTTTTTATATTTCCTAGTAGTTTTTTCTGACGCTTCCTTTATTACTTGTTTTAGTGATTCCCAATATTTATTTATATCCTTTTTTTCCAAGTCTTGTAATATCGAGTTTATGTCTCTTATATATTCAGTTTGTGTTGTTTCGCCTTTTAGTTTAGCGTAGTTCAGTCTTTTGCGTTTATGTTTTAGTGTTGTGTGCGGTTTTCTTGTGTTTTTATTTTTACCAAGAAGTGGACCGATTCAGTCTGTTCCTCTATACGAACGTATGTCTGTAATAATCTTAACGTGTTTGATAATTTCTGTATACTTTATTTGAGACCTTCTGTGCTATTTTTCAACCCTTCTACCAATAAGGTTTTGGCGGTTTATGTGAGTGAGTTAGCGTTAAGCCGTTTATAAAGGTAGACGTTAGATTCAAATGTCAAATCCTTTGTGTAACCAACTGCAACTTGTAAGAATCTTACAGAGTCTGTCTCTCTATTCATCTACTTCTTGATTCGAGCAGCCAATCAAACTTTATAGTTCGGACCTATGTGAAAAGTTACGATTGCCCAACTTGTCAAGTACTTGCGTGTTGTACTAAAGTTGTCATTTCAGACAACATCCGATTGTTTGACCCATTTTTCGCCCATCCCGGTCAAATCGATCTGTTAATAGGCCTTCTTCGTACTGCTCGGCATTGGTCAGGTGCAGTTAGGCGCCAGCTGCTCCTTCAAAAAAACTCGGTTTAGTTTAGTCGTGTCTGGTCCTGTGTGCTCTAGTTTTTCCAACCAGGTGCAGTGTCATCTAAGAATCTCCGAGATCCCAGATCAACTATCTCGATTTAGGAAATTAGAAAGTTATCCAACTGACAAAATTTTCTCTTCGGAGGAGAATATTTGTGAATCCAATTTCGTGCAAAACACACTCAGAAATCAAGTTGGTAGATTTGTCTCTATTCCTCTAAAACATGAGGTATTAAGCGAATCCTTCGCCGTGGCCCAAAAGAAATTTTTATCTGTGGAACGACGTCTTCAATCCAATCCAGAAGTTGCCAATCGTTATTCAGCATTCATATAGGAATATTTACAGTTAGATCACATGTTGCCTAGTTCGAATCTATCTTCAATTTCATAATATCTCCCACGCAATGGCGTCTTAAAGAGAATACAGTCTTACCACAAAACTTCGAGTGGTATTCAGTGGTTCTCAAGTAACCACAACGGGCTATTTTCTTAACGTCATACAGAAAGTAGGCCCCACAATTCAACAAGATCTATTTTCTATCTTAGTACGATTCTCTTTTGTTATTAAAAAAATGACCGGCAGGTTCGAGTGGAACCTAGCCACAGATCTTTACAATGCATTCTATGGCGTTTTTCTTCCTTAGATCCAGTTAAATCATATGATCTCAACACTGTCACCTTTGGTACCGCTTCAGCTTAGTTTCTGTCAATTCGTAGCTTATTCCAACTAGGCATCGATTGCGAAGTTTCTAATTTACAAATTTCTCGAATCATCAAACAAGACTTTTATGTTGATGATCTGCTGACAGAAGCTGATAGTCCTGATAAATCCGGTGATATCTGCTCACAACTTAACATCATCATTTTCATTCTGTGAATGTTGACTTGGGCGGTCCGCTAATGCAGCGCCGTGCCCAGATTTTTGTTTCAGAGGAGGTCTCAATAAAACAGATCTGCTAATTTAAATTTAATTAATTACCATTACATTGGTACGGGAAAAGCCCGCCAATGAAAAAACTGTACTAACATATTCGTTCTTAAAACTAAAAACCTCAAATTTCCAGTTCAGTGAATTCACAATACAAAATCAAGCCTTCTAGACTTTTTATGAGCAAATTCGGTTATAACATCATCAGTTGGCATGATGAAATCTCTGTGAATTGCCATTAGGGCCAACCCGGTTAGCCTCTCTTGTCCACAAGAATTCCGTAGGTAGGTTTTTAGGCGCCTAAATGTGGAAAATGACCTTTCCGGGGTGCACGTGATTACTGGTAGAGTCGACAAGATGTTCAACAACATATAAATGTTGAGATACAATTGTCTGTTGCACTCTCCGACAGCTTCAATGGCGCAAGAAGGCCGGTCCGAAGGGCTTTTGCCTTGCCACAACAATTTCCATAGTTGAAATTCGCCTTGTGCCTCGTCTAGTTCCACCAGGTCCTCCTACATCACTAGGTCCTCTCTTGGGAATGGCGTTTCCTTCTCGGAACAGACTGTTGGTATAAAAGTGTACATAGCAGCAATCACTTTCTTGCGATCAGTAAATCTTATTTTGAGCTGGGAAGTTAAGTCTTCTAATTAGGGTATTGCAACAGTTATGCGGTAATACTGTTTGGGGTTACTAGTATTTGGATTAGCGCGATGCTTTTGTACTGATGTCAACCGTGGAAGCTTGAACTCTTCATTGACATCGGCCAATAAATCCTGTGCTTCTGTAAATGAATTTGAAAATTCTTTTTTAATATTGGATCGAATATCTTGAAAGTGCGATATTACGTTTTCAATATGGTCGACAGCTGTTATTAAGTCACACAGAGGTGACTGTAGGACTTTGCATACTGTTAATGTTGCTGCAAATACCTTCGATACAAAAATAGAGTGATACCACGAATTCGCTGGCAAGAGCAGATCTCAGAAAAGAAGAAGCTTTGGTTGAGGTCTCCAGATCTGTGCTGAATTTTTCTAAAGTCTCAATAATAGACTTAAAAATTTGTTTAAATTTTAACAAGCCGTTGTGATTTTCCACCCACCGCGTTTCACACATTGGTGTTAATTTCTGCCATGTTGCATCAGGAAAGTTAGGCCTAATGCGTGCCTTAAGGAAGCTCGTTCGCTTTGGAGATGCTCTCAAAAAATTTCCAATTGCTTTCACAGTTCCTATACAATTTCTTGTAGAAAGTACATTACATGAATGACAAAGGGCCAAGTTTAAAGAATGAGAGCTGCAATGGACAGAGCTCAAGGAAATGATTTCCGTATTATTCCTTGAACGCCATTAAAAGCACCTTTCATCACAGCTGCACCATCGTACCCCTGTCCCACCATATTGTTGCAGTCAATGTCAAAGTTTTTCAGGGAAGCTATGATCGTGTCAGCCAATGGTTGTGCAGTTGTATTATCGACCTTTACAAATCCGAGAAAATCTTCTTTCACCACATAACAAGTTTCGACCTTTTTTTGTGTATCTAACACATAATGAAAGTTTTTCGTGTCCGGAAATATCAGAAGCTTCGTCTACTAAAACGGAGAACACCTTCGCTTCATTTAAACATTATACAATTTCCTTATGAATTATTTCCCCGCAAATTGATATCAGATCATTTTGGAACTTAGCGCTCATATATGTCGCGTTCTGAGCAATGTTTTCGCAGTGTTTGAGCAATTTTGTATCACCACATTTCATCCTCATTCTTAAGATGGCTCTGAAATTGTCGTCATTTGTGGCTGGCTCCTCATCAGTCACAGAAACAGGGCCAGAATCGTTTGTTGCTTAAAGCCCACAAAACTTTATAGCTTCCACAATTGAAAATAATTTTTCTCTATTTTCTTCTACTTGCTTTCTTCTCCCTGAGTCAATAACGTTCCTGATATCCAAGTGTTGGTTTTGCATAGTTTTCAAAAAGTTGGAGCCCTTAACCACAGCTTCGTGATGGTATTGTTTCGATTGATGGGATTCGAAGTCTTCGATTGCCTGTTTCCATTTCTTATACAGAACTGTCACAATAGATTTGGAAGCCTGATTGCCTCCTTTTCCTACAGTGTGATGTGAAAAAATTACACAATATTTGGACAGTGCGCCGTCATTTTTCGTATAAACGAGCCACGGGTACCTATCAAGCTACTGCCTTTGAAATCGAAGGGTTTTCTTCCCACTTACGCTTACTGAAAATTTGAAATCTTTCTATGGCGTCCACGGAGTACTCAGCAACTTAAATTTTAAGTCATCATCTAATTGGTTACCTACATAGTTTCCCAAATCAAAGTGGTGAATTAGTAAATAGCTTTCTTCATGTCTTACTTCGCTGATCTCAGTACACGTAGAAAAAGAAGACGATGTGCTTGCCTCAGAGACAATAGGTCTAGCAGATGTAGATGAGTCACTTCCAGTGTTCGTCTTTTAAGCCTTTGTAAAATAGGTAAACAGTGACGCTTGCAATGTAGTACGTTTAGACATCTTGATGATCAATGATCTAAAAAAAATAGTAGTATAATAATATATTACATACTAGAAGACTTGTGTCGATTTCTTTTTAATTTTCCCATGACAAAAAATAAGTTTTGACGATTAAAAAGTAATTTATAGTCACCATGAATGAAAAACCGTTGTTTTCTATATTGTATCACGTGTATTGCACTGCACAGAGACACAGGTCTTCACTCGTCGAGCACAAAAAGACGAATGACGGCACGCGAAGACAGATAGGTAATAGGCAGCAGCGACAGGGACGGCGAGTTGGGTGGGAATTCGTTGTTGACATGCTGCGTGGTGAAAATACTGAAAAGGTTAACATCTTTGGAATGTTTCCACCTAAAAGTCGATTTTATCTAGGGTTAATGCATTTTATTTCGAGGGGGGTCCGGACCCCTCCCCTGGGCACGGCGTTGCGCCAATAGTCAAAGATCGCAAAGGTCGCGGGAGCTTTTTAGCTCGGATTAGTGACAGATTTATCGACGGATACGCCTCCATGTATACTCTCCCGAGGTCGTCGCGTGCAAAGGAATTAATTGGCATTTTGGAGGATTATGGAAAGCAGGTGCAAGCATCACCTCAAGCGTGTAGCAGCATTCTGACTTATGAAGAGCTATGTACTTTGCTTTCACACATAGAAAATATCCAAATGACCTCCAACCACTTACTCCTGTGCACTTCCTGGTTGGAAGAGCTTTAACGACATTATCAGATCCGGACGTAACTGGAGTTCTCGTCTGTCCGTTGGAACAAAGATGTACTCTTAATATTTTTTTTTAAAGTCTTCTGCAAGTACTTTTTTGAATCGTCACTGGTCTTGGTAGAATGCTCCTCTCTTTTTGTTTTACTTTTATTTTTTCCCACTCATAATTGGTTCCATTTATGCATAGTTTTTTCTAGCCTATTTTCATCATTTTTCTTCCTTTGCTGTTTGTCATATTTTGAATTGGATGTTTCTTCCATTGTCAGATCGTTTTCGATAAAAATTTCTTAATTTAAATTTGTTCTTCATTATTCGTTGTTTCTCCTTCCAATTGTCACTTTTCTACCATTCTCTTTTTAGTTTCCTTTTTCTTCAATTGCGTATGCTGCCTTTATTATTGTACTTTGCGCTAATTCTTTTTGTATGAATACCTGAAGTTATTCGTTCTATTCTTCTTTTTCGTTCCTTCTAATTTGTCCTCCAGCTTTTCGATTATGTCTTTTGTTTGTTTAATGGTTTCTTCTCTTAGAATTAAAAACCCTATTATCAAGTTTGTATTAATTTCCTTTATTTCTTCCAATTTTTATAGTGCCTTCGTCGGTACTTTAGCCAGAATTGAAAACCGATAATTAAGATTAGATCATATAACTTGACGCCAATTTGCACCTAAACTTGTAACAGTTTTTATATTTGTATTTTAGTTATTCAACACAGCGACGACAAACAGAAACTAAACTTACCAAGGATCCGTTAGTTTGCATTTATTCCCAGCCGAGTTGAGATACAAACGCTGGACACAATAAAGTAAGATTTCAGACATGCAGTTTAAAGAGTAACAATAACTAAAGTGTTTGAAGCACTTAAAAAATATATCGGGGACATGTTTGAGATGATCAAATTTTTCTGTGATCATTTAAAGCTAATGTGATTCATCGATTTCCAAGCATTTAAGGTTTATGACTCAAAATCGATGCAGCAAATGTTTTATTGTACAATATCAGTAATGTATTTATAAACGAATAAAATAAACAATTTGTACATTCGGTAAAAAAGATTAAAAAACTTACAGATGGATTCTTTGACGACACACACAGTTTTATTGCTTACATTTTTACAAAATTTGAAACATGGCGACCATTTTTTCAAAAACGATTGTTTTTTAGTGTTTTGTTTTTGAGCACTGACCTCATTGGCAACATCCTTTACATGGCACACTAATTCAATGACAACAAAACTTCTGTTACGTGGAATCGTCGTTACGATTTATTAATTCTTCTATTTCTTTGTTTCCTGCTTCAAAAGATTCTACCCGCACCTTAGAATTCTCGGTTAATGTATTGATTGTAGATACAAAGCTATCCGTTAAAGTCGTAAGCATTCCCTTTAAAAAACAATAATCATCAAGAATGCGAGTCAATGTTTATGATTACCATATACTCAATGATGCTACTTGAAATTTGATTATCTAAACTGACAAAAAACTCCGTAGCTTTGGATTGTAAGTCGAAGCGAGCTGCAACAGCATCTGCATATCTAAATTACCTAATTATGCACTGTTACCTTAATTCAATCACTCACTTTTTGCTAACATTCTGAAGCTCCTCCTCCAAATCCTGGGTTTGTGGCCTGTTGGTTTTTAACTCCGTTAACTGATTTCGGAGAAGATTTACCTGTTCCAAAGCCAATTGTATCTCCTACAAATTTGTTAACATAACGGAAACGCATTAACAAATCGAAACACTTACCCTACAAACTTTGGTATTTTTCTGCTCCATCAAATATTCTTGTTCGGCATTCATTTTATCCAACTCCTCTAACTCTTTATTAGCACTTGCAAGTTGCTCTGAAACCTACAACCAACATCAGGTACCAAAACACAATCAAATTACTTACTAATTCATGTTTTTCTGCCAGCTCCTGAGTTTCCATCACGACGATCTGTGTCTCGTCTCTGACCTTCTTATTCGCAATTCGTAACAATTTTTCGATTCTGCGCAATTCATCATTCGTGTCGCTTTTCATAAATCCACTTTCCCTTATATGCAACTCCTTTAAGCCACAATCGTTAATTTCCAAAGAACTTATTATGTTGTTATAAGC
This sequence comes from Aquatica leii, assembly GCA_035610365.1. Classification (NCBI taxonomy): domain Eukaryota; kingdom Metazoa; phylum Arthropoda; class Insecta; order Coleoptera; family Lampyridae; genus Aquatica; species Aquatica leii. Next base: position 50,462,457 of record CM069438.1, on the reverse strand, counting down.
GTAGGCGTCAGCTTGCAGTTTTTGACATAAATCACTTAATTGGTGATCGACTGTATGAATAAGATCTATCTGTTGTAAACGACGCTCTTCTTTCAATTTCACCGTGTTTTGCAACGACTCGATGTCACTCATTAGCAATTGTTTTTCTGCAAGCGTATGAGGTTGACTTTCGATTGTTTTCCTCAAAGCACCTTTGATCTCATTCAATTTTTCTAATTCCTCGTCTGAAACGTTACGTTTATCACAAAAGTAATCGCGATTAACAACTTACCGAGTTTTTTGCTGTTTTTCGTTAGCAGTTCTTGTTTTTCTAATAGATTTTTTTCATAATCCTCAGACGCCGATTTATATTGATTGCATTTATAGTTTATTGTATCAATTTTCTCTCTTAGCGCCTTAATCTCATCTTTATGTTGTTTACTCGTATCCATATGTTCCATTTTCTTAGCTCTCAACAACTTAATTTCATTTTCCTCGCGTTTTAAAGCATCCTCGTTGATATTGAAAAACTCCACTAAAACGTACATGCATCATAACCGTATTATTCAGAATCATTCGTTACCTAATTTCTCATCAAGTTCCTTAAATTGTGCGTCGATACTCTCAGGATCATTGTTTTCATTCATCGTCATCCAAAATAACTTCTTAATATGATTATCTACGATCTAAAAAAACTTATTAGAACAGTCACAATGAAGCAATAAAATTACCTTTCCTAAAGTTTCTTCAGAATCTTCGGTACGATTAATTTTATCGACTACGTCGATTAACCATGAAATCATCGCGATAACTGAAGGCCACGAATGTGGAGTATTCACTAAAATATGTTCGTTGGTTCTAACACTTACTCATAGAGCAACGCACCTGATTTCATCAGCGAAGGCTTTATTGATGTCGGGTAATTAAAAAGCTTCAAATTGGCTGGAACTTCCTCCATGTAATTTTCCTTAGAAATCACCAGTCTTTTATCAATCATTTGAAACAATCTGCCCGATAAAGTAATAAAAAAATCTAGCGACATTCCCGGTTTAAACAGCCTGTAATCGAGATCAGGTAAATACAAGCTGATTAAATCCCTAACGCGAATTAGCTGCTCTTGTTGCCAACGTTTGTCAGAAATCGGTCGGTTGTCTTTTTGGGTGGATGTTACACAAGGAGACTTCCTAGCAGATCTTACATTCTGCATTAAAGGCGTCTGAGAATGTCAAAGATTAGAATAAGCACAAATCGATTTATTACTTACAGATTGTTTCAAAAGAGACGAGCTTCTTTGACGACTCAACCTTAACTGCTCAGTCGAAATACTTTTAGAACGCCTTAGATTCTTATCGATCGATTGTTTTTGAGTCACATGAGAAGGTCGAACCGAACTTCGACTTATTCGTGAGACTCCCGAAATCCTAAACGATTAGTGTTAAATAGATTTGCTTAACATAAACTTAAATTATTTTTGAGAATTTGAGGGTTTCGAGGCCTCTGTTTGAGCAGTTGTATTCAACTCATTTCTGTCTAAATTAGACAGCTGTTTTAGTTACTTACTTTACCGGTAAACGGGACAACCGTGACGCAACCTCGCCAGGTTTCAAATTAGTATTTCTCGTAGCCGACATTTTTTAAATAATAATTTAATATTTGCACGAACAAGACCAATGGCGGTTGAACGCCACTGTACCTGTTGCTTCAATGCCGTTTTAAAATGCACCAATCACAATCCCCGATTACAATTACCCACAAGTACTAGATAGGCCGTGTCTCTTATACCATAAACTCAGTACATATATACAGCTATAAACGCAATTTTAGTATAAAAAGCTCAAATTGTAAAATAAATTATTAAATTAATTAAGAAAAGATCCAAGAACCACGAGATCACTCAAACTATACCATGTACCAAAAATACACAAAGATGGAGTACTACACCAGGCAAAGTACATCAGATGTGAACACATTTTGTGGTGATATTTTCTACGCTCAAAACCGAATCTACGTCCAGTGTTGTAAATAGATACTTTTTAAATTATACAGATATACCTAGATAATAAAACAAAGAAGATAAATTACAACAATTTCTGGACTACATTAATTCACTACACGTAGCCATCAAGTTCACTACGGAGAAGAAGCAAGATAGAAATTTACCATTTCTGGATGTAATAGTGAAAAAAATCGAAGAGAGAAAACTACAACACGCAGTGTACAGGAAAGAGACGCATACCGACAGATATCTATACGCCAAATTTCACCATCATCCGATGCAGATGAAAACCAAAACCATCTATAGAAAGAAAAGAAAAGATGCACCTCAAAAAACCACTCAAGAAAAATGGTTACACAGACATAAACATAAAGAGAACAACAAGAAAGCGGATGAAGCAACAAGCAGAAACGGAACCAAGAAACAGAGTAGCATAGTCACCGCTTGTTTTAAAAAAAATTGAGAGAAACTTTTTATGACGAATAGAAGTTTTAATCATTTAGACGGGGTTTGACCGTAGAAACCGCCATTTTCCTGTCCTCAACGCAGCAGGTGTCAATACCTGTACCAAAAACTTTGAAATTGAGAGTTTAAATTTAGATTCATTTAAAAACGTGCGAAATTACGTAAACATTGTCATCTGGCGAAAAGAAGGATAACTACAAATCGGTTTACGCATGATTAGGTTGCGCACGCTAAAGATGGAACATTGAAGACAGAAGAATACCGACCCGCAGTACTAATTAGCATTGATAATATAAAATGTGTGCAATGTTTGGCCTTAATACCCATCTTTACATCTCCATATCTCCGACCCGTACAAGATCATATTTTTCCTAATTTTCAAAAAGTAGCTTCCTTTTACCTAAGCTCCAAACTTGTCCCATTATTTTGTTGGCCTCACGCGTGTCTCTCCCCGTTATCCTGCCTCATCCAATATCCCAAATATCTGAACTCGATCTCCCGTCCTATATTTTTTCCATCACACTAAAATTCTCCTTTTATACTTTTCCTCCTTTCTTAAATATCATTATCTTAGTCTTTTCTACGTTAATTTTCAGATCTCTCACTTTGCTGTTTCCACGTATATTTTTTCTATTCTTTATGTCAGCGTCTTGTTTATATTAATCTTTCTCATATATTCCCAAAACTTCTTTCTCTTTATATTGTCGAATGCGGCCTTTAGAACGATAAACATTCCATCTTCTCGTTATCCATCACTCTCCTTCCCATCCTGCCAATCTGGTAATATTTGCTTTTCTTCTTTAACCTTTCTTCCAGAACAATTGCATAGCTTTTGTATGCTGTGTCTAACACACTTACTCCTCTCTAATTTTCCTTTTCCTTCCGGCTTCCTTGCTTGTGTATTGGGATTATTATCCCGGCTCTCTACTTACTTGGCAGTCCGTTGCCTTTCCATATATCTTTTATAATTTTTGTTGCCCTCTTATTTATCTGTTTCTCTCCATAGATCCACTCTTCACTTCGTATTCCATCCTATTCTGCCATTATTTCTTTCTTCAATCTTCCCACGCCTTCTGCTTCTAGTCACACTTCCCTTCTTTTTATTTCTCCCGTTTTCTCTACTCCCGAGAGCTCCATAAAAAGTTTTCTTCATTTTTTGTTGGTATAAGATTTTGATTTTACTTTCCTTTTTTTACGTGCTTCCACTCTCTTTCGTAATCCTCCTTAACTGTTACTCTTTCATTGTGTTGCTCTCTAATTTTTTTCTTTTGCATATTTCCTTTGACAGCTTTAACATTTCCTCGTGTTGCTCCTTTGCTGTTTTTTTGCCTCTTAATGTTCATCGCGTCCGCCTTTTTATTCGTTACACTCTTCATCCCACTATTTATTGTTTCCTATAATTTCTTTCTGTTTGCGCCTATTCGTCTTTTTTCCGTCGCTTCTTTCATCGTTGTTATGTTTTTCTATCATTCCATCTATCTCTGTTTCTTCTTTCATCTTCTTTCGGTATTTGTTTATGCTTTCTAGCGTTCATATGTTGATTGTCACATACTCTATTTCCTCTTCTTTTTGGTTTCGTTCAATGTCCCCTACCTCTATTTCCATGGTTCAATTCCATAGTTTCATCTATTTTGAAGTTTTCAACATCTTCCTATACCATCACCGACTCTCCCCTTGCTCTTATATATGTCAATTCTCCTTTTTCCCTCTCTTCTTTGTTTCAAAGAAATATCCCACCCTCTCTCTCGCCACATTTCTAGTGGTTCTTTCCCTGTTTTAATTGTTGTCTTGTCCTTAGATCTTTTTTTTCCTATACGACCGTCCTCTTTTTATCCACCCTCTTCTCAGATTCTCGCATTAAAATCATCAAACTGCCTACTTCAGTTTCCTTTATTAACTCTTTAAGGTTTCTTCTACTATTTTAAAATATTTTTTTCTGCCATTGTATGTTTCTCCTTATTTTTTCACTGGTTTGTTGAGCGTCCGTTATTTTTTTTTCTTTACCCCACTCTTTTTTTTTACTCCTGTAATTATTCCTCCTTTTGCTCTTCCTTTTTTTCTGCTTCTATCAGCATGTTGTAATACCCACACAAATTCATCTGGCATTTCCACCAGCCTTACGACGTTCAAATTTCTTATGTATCTCCAAAACATAGCGCCCACCAAAATCACTATAGCCTCGTGATTATTTGTTTAATGAATGAAAGAAACTGAACAAAATTTGTCACCCAACGGGTAAACAACTATAAATACTTAAACTACAGAAAACTCAATTTAGTTAAACGCGAAAATTAAAGAACTAACCAAAAGGTTTATGCTGCGACATAAGCACAGAGCAAATTTTGATTAAAGATCTCTTGACCAACCTTGCGCAGTCTTGAGAGTGGCAACGCGAGCAATGCCATCTTTAAGGTGGTAGTGAAAAGTTAATTCCACTTTGTTGGAGTGTACATGTAAGTACACATGATGTCAACGACGACGTAAATTCTTGTCGACAACGCTAAAAAAACGCCAACGTGAAAAACGATTTAATTGGAGGAACGTGACATCCTCGTTAGGAGAAGCGGTCAACGGTTCAAGAAATGCCCAGAAGTGAGAATGAACAAATCATTGGGATCAATGAATGTGAATTTAACACGACTTAGATTTGGATTTGAGCTGTATTATATTCTTCATGAATTCTTCACCGAACGGATTTAACGCCGGCTTCCCACAACCCACCAAAATGCGAAAAAAAGGGAAATCTAATGACCAAAGTATTAGTAGACTGTCGATATAATTTCTAAAGTATACGACTGGCGCCGACAAAATTGGCGCCTCAGTCACTGTAGATATCTCTACGACGACCACATCGAGTAACAAAACGACGGAGAGCCGCAACAAATACCTCCGTGGTTAGAACTGAGACCAATTCTAAGTGGACGGCTTTGACGGTAAAGCAAACAAATATGCAAATGTAACCTTTGTAGATTTGAGTACCTCTCACTCGACCTAGTGTTAAAAAAAGTCCAACTTCTTTATGTCAGAGTAGAAGATTTTACTAGCTTTATTTTTGTTGTTTTCTATTTCCTTTATTTGACTTGTCCGAAATTTGTAGTTTTTTGTTGATTCTGCATTTTTGCTGTTCCTATTCTTCGTGTGATTTTTTTTGGTTCTTCTGAAACAAACGCATTGGCAACCACTTTAAATTTGTCGATTCAATTGTTTTTATGTGTATGATGTATTTCAAAATCAATTTATGTGGAATTATTAGACCATGTTTTTCAACAATTATTAATTAAAGCAAAGCATTATTAAAGTAACAAGGAATGCTTAAAATGTTCTAGTCAGAAGAATCGGTTTAATGCGCGTGGACAGTGAAAATAAATACCAGCTTAAGACAAACTAAAGTGTTTAAAAACATCGAGTGATAGTCATACATAAATTAGTTCTAATTACATCGTTATATTATATTAGTTAGTTTAATTAAAAATTAGTTATATTTAAAATAATCATAATTAAATCGTGTAAATACTTAATTTTTTTAACGTGAGTAGTAACCTTTTTTTATTAGTGATTATAATTTAAGCATTTAATAATAAAGAAGAAAAGTTGTATTTTAAAAGTGATTTTTTATTTGAGTTGATACCGGTTTTTTTCCATTGTTTTGGTCGGCGTACTTTTTTGTACGTTTTTGTGTTTCTTTCTGTATAAGTTTTGCTTCCCGCAAGGTTTCTGTTAGTTAATAAATGTAGCGTGTTTTCTGGTATAAAAGTGTCTGCAATGACAATCGCCTTCTGGGTAGTCCTTCACAACCAGAAAGACTACAGTAAGGCGATGCAGACCTTACGCGATTCTATGTTGAAGTTTCCAAGGCGAAGACAACCCGGAATGGAGTCGCCATTCACGTCGCCACCTCCGAAGACTTCCGGACTGCGACCCACGTGCTCGAAGAAGCTCGACAGAACTTCCACTCCTACCAGATGAAGGGGGACCAACCACTGAAGGCCGTCATCAGAGGGATGCCGCATTTCGACTCATCGATCGACGACGCCGCCGCCTACCTGAGTCGCCAAGGTATGAGTGTTATTAAAATAACAAGAATGATTTCAGGACGTTCCAAGCGACCTACGCCGTTCTTTTTAGTCCAGGTTCGAAAAACTCCGCAGGCGAAGGCGATCTTCGATATTACTCATATCGGAGTCGTCGACGTTCGCGTGGAGACTCCCCATCCCAGAGGCGACATCGGGCAGTGCTACCGGTGCCAGCGCTTCGGTCACTCCGCGAGAGGATGCCAAGGCACTCCCCGCTGCGTGAAGTGCCTGAAGCTTCACTTTAGCTATGAGTGTCCGACGAAGCGTGAAGACGGTCCGGCTACGTGCTGCAACTGCAGGAACGACCATCCCGCAAACTACAAGGGATGCCCTGCCTACCCTCGACAGCGACAGGTAAGTACTCAGCGTACTAATCGTTCTGCACCTGTTTTAGCCCCACGACCAGCCACCAGGCCGGTGAACCCAGCCGTCTCGTTTGCCCAGGCAGCGAAACCGGTTGAGCCCATCGCTCCTGCGCCAACCACCACCGCCGGAGAGACGAAACTTCAGAGGTACGTCCACACCGAGGTTACCAGGGAACAGTCCGCCCTCATCAGAGAGTTCCTCGCCCAACTCCGTTCCCACAACCAGTAATGGCTGCAAGAAGAAAACCAAACTCCCTGCTCATTACGATTTGGAACGCCAACGGCATCCTAAATAAAAAACTTAAATTTCAGGAATTTCTCTACCGCAGTAACATCGATGTCGCTCTTGTTTCCGAAACTCTTCGGAACTGCGACAATCCAAACATTCCCGTTTACGTAAAACGGTCTATCTCTCACCAACACATTCCAACGCCACAACTTCAGAATCTTGAAGCAACCCAAATCGTCATTAACACAGCAGCCAACGGAGACATAGTTCTATGCGCTGCTTATATCCCACCCACCAAAGACGTTATTCCCGCAGATTTTGACGCGATTTTTAACGCCAGGACCCCCACAATTCTCGCAGGAAACCTTAACGCAAAACATCCAGACTGGCACAGCAGGAAATCGAACCGCAACGGTCGACTCCTGCATGACCTCGCCAGCATCCAGAATTTTTTCGTAGATGGACCCTACGAACCCACCATCCACCTTCACAATGGACTCCCCGACGTCATCGACATAGCCATTTTTAACAACATCTGGCTACTTCACGATTTAACCACCGTTTCCGACCTTAGTTCCGACCACGAGCCCGTACTCTTACAACTCGGTGATCAATCAGAAAACGATAACCTTCAGTTCGAAACGAACATCACCATGTGGCCAACTTTCCAATTCGGGACCAGTAAACTTTTCACTCAAGTCCCGGTCATAAATAACATCGCCCAACTCGAAGTCGCGGTCGACAATTTCACAGACCTTGACAAAAGATGCATTTCTAAAGCCACAAAAGCTATTACAAAAACAAAGTCCCATCCGCTCCAACTCCCAATTCATATTTGTGACCAGATCACCAAGAAAAATCGACTAAGACGCAGATGGCAACGCACTCGTCATCCAAACGATAAAAGAGCTCTTAACGCAGCTCAAAACGATATTCGAACCCAGATCGAACAACATCGGAATCTCTTTTTCAATGACAAACTTCAGTCGCTAAACTCACAAGACCTAAAAGCGGCTAGCAAATGACCAAAATCCTTAAAAACAGGAATTAGCCTCCCATGCCCGCCGAGGTCTGGTCTTCACAAATCTAGACAAAGCAGAAGCTTTCGCTGACACGCTCGAACTCCAATTCAGAGTAAACCGTCCAGACGACGAAGACTTCCGTCGCACGAACGCCATCCACCGCGAAGTCAGAAGCATCCTAACAGCAAATTCAAACGAGCCCGTCAGGCACACCTCTCCCAAAGAAATCGAAGCGAAAATAAAAAATCTCAAACCGCGCAAGGCTCCCGGGAACGACGGCATTCCCAACAAAGCAATCAAACTTCTCCCTAAAAAAGGTATAGCCACCTTAACCGCGATTTTCAACGCTTGTCTAAGACTCCGTCATTTTTCACATCAGTGGAAAACTGCGGACGTCATAGTCATTCCCAAACCCGGAAAACATCACGTCATGCCGCAAAACTACCGTCCAATTAGCTTACTTCCGACGCTCGGTAAGCTATTGGAAAGAATAATCCTAGCCCGATGACAGGAACAGGTCGACATGCGTCGTCAAGCAGATCACCGACGATTTCAATCACCGCGACGTCACCGTTTTTCTCGACATCGAAAAGGCGTTCGACAAGGTCTGGCATTGCGGTCTGCTCTACAAGATGCACCGTCTAGGCATCGACGTTTCCATGATACAACTCATCGGCTCCTTCCTCAATCGACGCTCGTTTGCGATCAAACCTTGCACCACCAAATCCACTCCACGTCACATAGAAGCCGGCGTCCCTCAAGGATCTACGCTATCCCCACTTCTATAGAACATCTTCACCGCAGACGTTCAAAAAATCGACGACACCGCCGTTTTGGCTACATCCCGCTCGCCCGCTCAAGCCGAGAGGAATCTTCAAATGGCTCTCACCTCGCTCGACAACTGGTACGACGACTGGCGAATAAAAGTAAATCCGACGAAAAGCGCCGTCGTCCTCCGAAGAAACATCGAATCCGTAAGCCGCCTCCACATCAAAGGCAACGACGTCCCCTAGGTGAACGAGACCAAATATCTATTGCTATGGAAATCCCACATCACCCAGAAGCTCGCCTCTTCAAACGGCCTACTGGTTAAGTTATATCCCATGTTGTGCCGCAACAGCCGCCTCAGCATCGACAACAAACTTTTCATCCATAAGACGATCATCCACCCTGCCACGACGTACGCAGCACAAGTATGATTCTACGCTCCAAAAACTCACACCACCAGGATACAAATCTTCCAAAACAAGATCCTCAGAATGATTGCTGACGCCCCCTGATTCGTCCGTACAGACCGGCTCCATCAGGAACTCGACATCTCAAAGATCGCAGATTTCGTTTGCCAATCCGCAGCTGCGCTCCATGCAGACCTCGCGGCCCATCCCAATCCCCTCGTCCGGCGGCTTTGGGACTACGACAGAGATGGCATGCCTAGGCACAAGCGGCCTAAGTATGTCATCCTAGATTAACTTTAGAATGAAATGTACAACCCAGCGAAAAAGTTTAAAACCAAAAAGGTAACTCGGAGGTGGAAAACCGATCCAACGGGGCTATTTAAGCAGTTTATGTTATCACTTAAGATTAAGCTATAAAAGTTGTAAAATTGAAGTAGCAAATAAACATGTATGAAAACAAAACGAATCGCCTTCTGGTTTCTTCAGCAGTTAGCTTGTGTGAACCCTGTTACGTTAGTTTTGTTTCTGGTAGTGTTCAACGTGACTCTGACAAGTGCTAGCTTGCAGGGTTAGCCTTTATGTTGGTCTCTAACTAAAATGGCTAGTTGTGTCTCGATTCTTCCTTTCTACTGATTCGCTTGTGAATGTTATACCGGAGCGGGAGATTACTTGACGTCAAGACAGTAGGTTACGTGTTGCATAATGATAATTTTTGTGCAATCATTTTTCTTTTGTTTTATCCTCTGAAGCTGGTCCGAGTAGGTGTATCGGCAGGACTTTAAATCTCTGTGCTGGTACTGGTGTTTGCATTAGGTACCCCCGGTCGGTCCAATGATGTTAATCGGTGCCTTCCGGAGTGATCAATAATTTTCTTGACTCTGACGCACGTCCACTTGTAACAAACTGTTACTAATTTAATTTTTCTTTTAGATTAAGATTGTATTCGCGAACTGCTACTTATTTATTGTAACGAATGTTATAATTAAAACTAATTATTTAAACTACTACGTTTAAACTAACCGAACTAACTAATCTAAGGTTATTTAATAAACACTTACGGTAATTTATATAAAACAATAATACGCTATCACTATACAGTTGTTTACTTTAAAAGTCACGTTCACTTTCCTGGATGTACACTTTTATTTATTTAAAACTTCGCACGTGCTGATCAGTTATTCATCTTCACCGTAACAACACTTGAACTGCATTCAGTAACTGCAGATACAAAAACTGACCTTCCGCATGATCGAACACTTCTTATACATTCGTGTTATCTCGGTCTAGAACATTCGCAACCTTTCCGCATTTATCGTTCGCTTTATCGAATCGTAGATTCGACGTTATTCACGAATGTTTCATTATTTTATTTTTGTTACTATTAAGACTGAGTTATTTTGTTTATTATTAGGATTGTATTAATTATCAGTTTTCCGAATGTAAATAAATAAACGAACTAAATTCCGCCTGATTGTCGAACGCGCATCAGAGCGCATTGCATTAAAACCGAACCCGCAATGGCAAAACGCCAGTTCCAGTTGAAACTCAATCCGAAGGGGAGTCCGGGGTCCGAGGGCAGCCAGCTGAAACAAAAAAGTAAGCCGTTTCAAGTATGTTAACCAAAACTTCGAGAAATACCGCTCTCCGTCTACTCTTCTTTAACCTTCTTTTTACCGAGCGTCGTATTCGTAGTGTCGGGATTGGACACCAAGTTCAAGTAACGTGTTGAGAGATTTTCGTACGACCTATTTTTTACCGGGCTTCATATTTGTACTGTCGGACTTTGGCCTGCGTAATACGCCATCAACACTAGGTTCAAGTAGGGTGTTAAGAGATTTACTCACGTGTACTTGCTCCACTTTAATTATTATCTGAACCCGCAGTAGTTCACCGACCCGACGGAGGTTAATAACGTTATCGCATGCTTACTTCGTCACCGACGTTGTCTCTTATCGAACGCACGCTTAACGGTCATTATTTTCTTTCGTTCATTTACCGCTTGCATGGTTTTCATCTCTGCCGCTGTCTTCGATTAGCTCGCCGAAACTGCCGTTCCGTTTTATAGAATAAAAAAGTTGTTCTGTTTACTACTGTTTTTTATTTCCGTCGCCTAGCTCCCTTTTAGGACCGTTTGAAGCCCTCGACCACCGTGTCTTCACTGCAGTTACCCAGACAACACCGTCTAACTCCTCGAACAAATCTAGCGCCCGAAACCGCACCGTCCCTTAGCTTTCTGTTTCACATAAGCTTTCCGTCCGAAGTAAGCGTCACACACTAGACAACCAAGGTAAATCGATCGTTATTGTGCAAATTCAAATACGTTCAGATACGCGCTTCTAGAGCGTGTTGCCTAGCGGCGGTTCCTTGCCGCTGTTGTCAACAATGTCTTCTACTGCTCAAACGCTGTTTGCTGGGTTTTTGTCCATTCCTATTTACCATCTTTTTTTTAGGAGTTTTGACATCGGTCCAACGACTTCAGCAAAGTTGAAAACGAACCTTCCATATTTGTCTGTTTGTGTCTCTTTCGGTGTGACCCAGATACTTAATGCGACAAAGTGGCACTGTTCTATTCTGCAAAATACCTTGTCGAAATCTGCAATGTGCGTGTCCATATGTCTCTATATAAAACGATAATGTCATCCAGGTACGCCAGGATAGTCACATTTTGACAGTCTATTAGCTTTTGAAACGGGACTGGGGCATTACGTAGTCCAATAGGCATTCTCTTGAAGGCTCTGGGGTAATATAAACTCAGTTTTGTCACGGTTCTGCAGCCAGTATTCAGCTTGTAGGTCCGAGCGGTATGTAGCAAACCGTCAATCCTTGGAAGCCGTCAGTAGTCGATACAAATGCGTGGCCTTCCGTCTGGTGTTGGTACCATCACTACCAGAGCGGCCCATGGTGATTCGCATTCTTCAATGATATCTTGACGTAGCATTGTTTTGATCTCGATTTGAAGAACGGCACGTTTAGCTGGAGGAATTCGGTACAATGGCGTTGATACAGGTTGACAATCTGTTGTGTTAATAGCGTCGACCATATACGATGTTAGCTCTCTCCCTGGAGAAAACATCATCCTTATGTTTTTCTGAGCGTTTTGTTGAGGCCAGCCTTGTCGTGTAGACTGAAGTACGTGGCTTCAATTGAGCCTACTACTTCCTCCGTATGCACCATGTAGATAGTGGTGCTTTTCAGCTGTTTTCGTGTGGCGAATGTGGCGGTACCGGATCCTCAAATATGGTGCCGACAAGTATCTATGTTATAAATAATGTCCAGCAACCACGTTGGGACTACGATCGCGGTTTTTCTTCTGTAGCTTCTTGAACCGAAAAGTAGCTTGTTCAAGTGTGGGATGCAACGTGGATTGTTGACGGGATTTTCTGCTGCATAGAGATACTGTTGTGTCGGTATAGTCATTTGAGGTAGCGTAAAACGTGAGAAGAACGCAATGGGAGGTTAGGGGGCGAACGTGTATACAGCTGAATGTGGCTTTGGAATTCACTTCCGATAGCATTGTCTATTTGTACGGCGACGATAAAACGGGTGCGTAATCGTCGCGGAACACTTTACACTACCGGCGCGGTTTCGTTATGCGCGACATTATCTTGTGCGCGGCACTTTTGGCATTGACTTTGATGACATCTGATGTTCTTCAACCGAAACCGAGTACTTGGTCGTCTACCTTTTCTTGCTTACGCTTAACTTAACCCCACTCGGTGCTAACGCTAGTATCTGCATGATAGTTGTGATATTAACATAGGTAACCTGAGGGGTGGCACCCTACCAGGCGCGTCCTTAGGAGGCGGATAGGGGAACGGCCTACGTGAATGATCGTATGTGATTCTTAGGTTAATGCTAGGGATAAGGTTGCTCGTCGCTTATAAACAAAGACTCGCAGCAACCAAAGACAGCATCGTGGACCAGCTACCCCGCCCGGCTGTCGTGTCGTAGCCAAGGGCTTGCACAGGGTATAACGGCGCCGATATGTGTTTGATGTGCCACGTGCATCAACCATGTCGATATACCATGCACGAACCTGGAGTGCTCATGTTGGTGCGGGGGGTCTCGGCTTAACCGCCTGGACTAAGAGGAGACAACCTCAGCAAAATCCTAAATCTCAGGGGTCAGGGGCCGGACCGAGAAGATGCGTGACTGAATAGAGGATCAGCATTTACTGGCCCCAACCTCGGAGCACCGGGCGCCACTCCGTTGTAATCAGTCGCCTTACACGTGTGCAGGGGGCACCGCACGTGTGGACATTTTATTTCCCCCACACTCGTAGGACTTATATGGACCAAGAACAAACAAAAACAAATCTTTCCGCCAGGACACCTAGTACTGGTGAGCGTAAAAAACTCTCCGAGGCAGCGCGCCGGAAATTAAGAAAGGCGATGAGAGAACCAGGGGGCTCTAAACAACCTGTCCTTTCATCGCCCAAAGAGGGGCAACCAAGCACCTCACAGAATAAAGCTGTCTCTAGGACTGGGACTCAAAAGCGACACCGGTCTGACGACAGCACTCCCAAGGGAGGTACCTTAAAAAAGGCAAAGTCTGGGACCAAAAAAGACACCAGAACTTTCAGCGAAGCAGCAACAGGCTTTAAAATGGCTTTTGTCTATGAAGATCTGGAGTGCACGCTGTCGGAGGAGGAAACAAGGCAAATTAAAACCTGGATCCTCGATAGAATCGACACTCTGTCCATTGGGGCGGTTTCGCCCAAATTCACGGAGTGTCGCCACCGAAGGGGAACGCTGTTAATTACATACGCAGACCAGGTATCGGTGGATTGGTTGAGAACGGAGCTAGAGAGAGTAGCTCCGTGGAAGGGAGCTAAGCTTCGATTCCTCGAAGCGAAAGACCTTCCAAAACCAGTGCGAGCACACGCCTGGATCCCCGGGGCCCATGTAGAACCGGTAAAGATTCTGAAAAGGATCGAGATCCAGAATGCTGGTGTTGTAACCAGCAGCTGCCGTGTAGTGGACAGGAAGGAGGACCCCAAGGGACAAACATTGATTGTTCTTATGGACCAAACTTCCTGGGACAAGATGGGGGCTATTTGCAACCATAATCCCTACGTCAACTTCACTAGAGTGGCGTTTAAACTCCTCTCCAAGACGAAGGTGGGAGGAGAGGAGGCAACCAGTATGGAGTGCGAAGAGACGACAGAGGTTGAGGGGCCCTCAGAGAAACCACAGCCCACTGCGTCATCCATTGCACCTCAGTTGGTAGGTACAGGTGTAAATGGTTAAACTTGTACAAATAAACCTAGATCACAGTAGGGCGGCATCTGCTGCCCTCTGTGCTTATATGAATAAACATCATATTGATGTAGCCCTAGTACAAGAACCTTGGACTTTTAAAGGGCAAATACAAGGTCTGAGATTTAGAGGAGCGCGGCTCATTGATGAGCCAACCGAAACCAATCCCAGATCGTGCATTATAGCTAGAGATAGCGTTAAACTACTGCCACTTTGGGAATTCTGTTGCAGAGACCTGGCGGCAGTGACGCTGACAATGAAAAGGGATGGGAGCGAGAGGGAGCTTGTGCTCGGATCCGCATACCTCCCCTACGACCAACCAAATCCACCACCAACCATAAAAGTCTCCAAACTGGTGGACCACTATCAGCGGAAAGGATGGCAAATCCTCCTCGGATGCGATGTCAATGCGCACCACACTGTGTGGGGCAGCACGAACATCAACAAAAGAGGCGAGTCTCTCCTAGATTATATTATTAATAAAAATCTAGGCGTGGTCAACTAGGCAACGAGCCGACCTTCGTCAATATTCGACGAAGGGAGGTAATTGATATAACATTTGGAACTGTGACTGCCTGCAGCTCAGTACACAAATGGCATGTGTCGGAAGAACCATCGCTATCTGACCATAGATACATTCGCTTCGACATTGAGTCAAGAGAAGCGGCAATGGCCGTACACAGAAATCCTAGAAGAACCAATTGGGACCTCTATAGAGAGAACCGAAAGGTTAAGCTCGAGAACTGCCCCGAGAAGGTGAATGACTCGGCGGGATTGGAGGCCATGGAAGAAAACCATCGAATGGCCATCATAGATGCCTATGAGGCAAGCTGTCCCGCAAAAGAAAAAAGAACCTCAAGTAAAATGGCCTGGTGGCATGAGGGACTCTCTCGATTGCGGTCTCAGACAAGAAAGCTCTTTAATAGAGCAAAAAACACCGGGGAATGGGGTACATACCGAACCACACTCACCGAATACAATAAGGCCATAAGAAAGGCAAAACGTGACTCGTGGAGGAGGCACTGCGAGGAAATCGAACAGATTCCAGAAGGTGCGAGACTCCAAAGAGCTTTACAAGGAGGAACAGAGGCTAGAATCGGTTCCTTAAAGAAAAGTGTGGGGGGTTACACAGAGACCGTAAAGAAGACCTTGGAGCTTCTGCTCCAGCCACACTTTCTGGGATCAAAGACCCACACCAAATCTGACGCTAGCGTATCAACAACTCTGGAACCCCTCTCGAGGGGGAACAGGACAGATTGGGTTCTAGCTCATCAGATAGTGAACCTAACCAAAATTAGGTGGGCAGTAAAAAAATTTCATCCATACAAATCCCCAAGGATGGATGGAATTTTCCCTGCTCTATTACAACAAGGATTAGACCTGCTAGCCTCCACACTATGTACATTACTAAGGGCAAGCGTTGCCCTGGGATACATACCTATGGCGTGGAGGGACGTAAAAGTCGTATTTATACCCAAACTTGGGCGGGACTCATACGCCCTAGCTAAGTCGTTTAGACCTATCAGTCTAACGTCATTTCTCCTCAAACTACTGGAGAAACTTATTGAGCGACACATTAGGGACGAGGTGCTGGGGCCTGATCCCATCAGTAAATACCAATGTGCCTATCAACCAGGTAAATAATGTGAACTTGCCGTCCACAGAGTAGTGGACGCAGCCGAAAGAGCGATCTCCTGCAAGGAAGTGGCTCTGGGGGCGTTTTTAGACATAGAGGGGGCGTTTGATAATACCTCGCTAGAATCGATTAGAACTGCCATGGAAAGCAAAGGGCATACTACCGTGGGTTGATGGATTGATACCATGCTAAGACATAGAAACATTACGGCCTCGCTTAATAATGACTCCGTAGCGGTCCGAGCTGCACGAAGATGTTCGCAGGGAGGAGTTCTCTCCCCGTTACTGTGGTGTTTGGTGGTAGACGGACTGCTGAGGCAATTAAGTGAGGCAGGCTACAACACGGTTGGCTACGCCGACGACATAATGATTGTGGTACATGGCAGATTTGAAGAGACCGTATCAGTTGTGATGCAGGGATCCTTAAATCTAGTCGAACGGTGGTGTAGAGAAGAGGGCTTGTCGGTCAATCCGGCAAAAACGAACCTCATTCTCTTCTCACGAAGGAAAGGCCCAACAAAGCTAAAGAGCATAGCAATGTATGGAGCCAAGCTACAGGTAGTGAGGGAAGACAAATACTTGGGCGTAACATTAGACCAGGGGCTAACCTTCAAACCACGCCTAGAGAGAATAGCGAACAAAGCTACAAAGTCCTTGTGGGCTTGCAGGGGAGCGTTTGGAAGCAAGTGGGGCTTATCTCCAAAGATGACCCACTGGATATACACTCGAATGATCAGACCGATCATTACGTACGCGTCACTGGTGTGGTGGCATAAGATCTTCACCCAGAGGGCATACAGATACTCAGCAAGGTACAGCGCTGAGCTTGCCTTGGAATCACGGGGGCAATGATAACCACCCCGACGGCAGCCATGGAGACTCTCCTGGACCTGCCGCCACTACACCTAGTAATTAGGGCGGAGGCATTCAGAGGGGCATACCGCCTGAGAGTCAACGGCGAGGAGGGATCGTCAAGGGTGGGGTATTCGACCATCTTTGACGAGATGTCTAAAGACAAAAACCTCAGTATGACTGAGAAAATACCTAAAACAGTTTGTCCTATTAAACTGTTTAAGACGACAATCCCCACCCGTTACGACTGGGAGAACAATTCCAACAAAACAAAGCTGAATGGAATCGTGTATTACACAGATGGCTCAAATACCATTGAGGGCACTGGCTCTGGAGTGTACGGGAGCAATGGACAGGGCTGCAGAATCTCTGTAAGCCTAGGTCAAAAAGCGACCGTGTTCCAAGCCGAGGTATATGCAATCCTGACAGCATCTGCTCAAGTATTAAAAAAGAACCTTTCTAACAGGAGAATCTTTAAAGTCACAGACAGCAAATCAGCGATTGCAGCATTAGAATCATATGTGGTAAACTCAGGGCTAGTACTTGAATGCACACAAATGCTAAACGCACTAGGTAGGTGTAATACAGTTACACTAGTATGGGCACCTGGGCATGCGGGGATCGCGGGTAACCAGGTTGCTGACGGGCTTGCCAGGGCGGCAAGTGCGAAACCACTCATAGGCCCTGAACCGGCTTGCGGGATTACATATAACACAGCCAAACAGGAGATTCAAGCAATACTCACGAAAGACACTGGTCGAAAGTCCCAGGACAGGATCATTCTAAGGTCTTTTTGGAAACCCCCGACGGGGGCTTAGCAACGTCCATCTTAAAGTTAAATAGGACGAAGATCAAACTTGCGACAGAGATGGTGACAGGCCACTGTCGTTTAAACAAACACCTGCATAAAATGGGACTGACTGATAGCCCGTTATGCAGGGGTTGTGGTGAGGAGGAAGAAACTCCATACCACGTCATCTGTCACTGTGAAGCTTTCACAAGGGCAAGGGAACGCCTACTTGGAAATAAAAGGATTACACAAGAGGAAGTAACGAAGATTCGCTCTACTGAAATCCTGGACTTTGTCAAAGATACAGGTATTCTAGAAGAGTAGAAAACATCGGGGAGCACAATAGACCTACAGGTCGCGGTGCCGGGACCATATTGGGACCACCCCTAGGTAAAATAATAATAACATAGGTAAGTGTTTATCGCTGGCGTACTCTTGTGGGCGTTTGGAGAGTTTAGTCTTACACTGTTGCCGTTGTGTACAGTTTGTTCTCTATAGTTAAGGGATATTTAATAGATTAATTCGATCAAACTTACGTGGTTTATCTTTGCCGATTATCTCACTATACTACGTTTACTCTACAATCTCATCGTATTCAAATCTCACTACACTACGTTTACTTTAGAATCTCATCGTCTTTATAACACAGTCAATGGTTGCAAGCCGAACAGTTCAAAAAGCTTTGTTAATAATTAAAAACATCAGCTTTTTCCTCTTGATGTTCCCAATTACAAAAACATAGTAGTTATACAATTTTTTTTTAATTAAAAATATAATAAAACAACTTAAACTATAAATTTGTTATGTGGATGATGTAAATATCTTGTTGGATCGCGACAGAATCGTATGTGGTTCCTACAACAATTTTGTTGAGAACATTGAAGTGTGTTAACAAAAGTCACCTTATGTATTCAGGCAATTGAGGAGCTTTTCTAATAGAATAATGACCACAACGCAAATGGTCTGGTAATAAATGCAAAGTAACTGATTTGTTACAAGTCTGTGCCAACCCATACAACTATAAAACAAATGCTAACTATAATAATAGGAATAACAACTCACCTCTTCGCTAAATCTAAATGGAGAGTTACGATCGTCCTTAGCGTGTACGATCATGATACAACACTTAACTGACAGTAAATACTCAGTTGTGTTTAAGACGAATCCATGCTCTGGTAACGAATCCACCATCGTGTATTTATACCAAGGTAACCACGAAAAAAACTAAAACGTACAGAAAAATCAAAGTGTGGAAGTCGGTCATTTCGATTTACTTTATAAAATGGATTTAACTGAATCTGTTCTTGTATGGTTGTAAAAGGAGCTTCTAGGAATAAGCCTTTGACTGGTAACTTTTCTTGTTGTAGTGTTATTAGCGTGTGCGCACTCAACGTGGCTCCTACTGAGTGTCCCCAAAAGTAAATGTCAGCTTCAGTTTGGTCTCGCAACCACTTGTAGAGATTAACTGAATCCTGGACTATATCAATTTCGGTCGGTCGTAAAGAAGTTGAGTCGCCGTATCCTGAAACTTTGTTTCTGGTACATCTTTAGGTTTATAGACAACGCGTGGGTACCTCTGTAATCAAATGCGATCACGTGGAAGAATTTCCTTAACACGTGATACATATTAGCAAATTTGATTCTGTTTCCTCCATTTGCGTGGAAATGCATCACGACCGGAAAATTACTATGGGCTAAAGAATTTTCATAATCATAATTTTGGTAGAGTAGATACTCATCCGCTAAGACGTGGGGCAAAAGATGCCAAACGCCTAAATACACAGAAGAATCGTTGTTTACGTAAACGTAGAGATTTCTCCCTCCGTATATGTTGTACTTATGAAAATTCTCATAATCAGGATTTTCGGGCAGTAAATTATCTAGAAAAAAGCTCAACACTTAAACGTTAAATCTGCGTTAACTTACGTGTCGGAAAAACAAAATGCCGTTGCAATTTTTCCGAATTTAGTATAGACAAAGGTATGCCCAAAAAGATTAGAAAAAAAGTTAAAATAAGCGAAATCGCCCTATAAACAAAAATCAAAAAAACTGTAACCTCAATTTTGATTCTTAAACTCACAAAATTACGGTTATCGTAATACATTTTTTCCATCGCTGAGTTATCTGCATTATGTGGTAATTTCAAGTTACACTCACTTTTTTTTCATTTTCTTTTAGGAAAAACATCGCATTTTCGCGTTCGAGAGTCTATATCGATATAGTAATTTCTAATTATAACATTCAGGGCAAAGTATCACGGTTTAAAAATAAGTCCTGGCTTGTAATTTGGGGCTTGTTTTGTTAATTAAACGGAAGTAACTGTTTTAGTCTCGTTAATCGTTAGCGCTCTGTAGTCTGGTGAATATAATTAACTGTATATTTGTGCTTTTAGATTCTAATTAATTGTCGTTTCTTTTTGAATTAATAGTTTTAAATACAGTACACTTTCGGATTTTACCCATATGAGTAGAAGAGAAGAAAAACAAGACGTAATAGTTTCAAACTTACCCCACGCACACCCCAACTCACCCCTACTAAGAATTTTTCTTAAGTCTTAAGGGTGCTAAATACTAAGGTGATTTTGAAATTTTCTTAATCACCTCAAATGATTAACTAACTTCCTATTCATACTGTATATAAAAATACTCCCTACTGAGCTTCTACTTGGCATGTCGCCCCCATTTTCCCCACATTCTAAAATAGCACTTAAATGAACTAACTTCTTATTCATCCTGTATATCAAACACTTAAGTTAATACAAAATAAATATTATATTTTTTGCATTATCAAAAAACAAAACAAAGTCGATTATAGGTTATGAAATTATTTGATCTGCGAACCGTACCCCAAATCGGGTACATCAGTCTTTTATCACAATTTAATAGTGCATTTTTACTTGGAAGCGTTCGCACACTTCGGTGTGGTTTCTGAAACAGTTTCGTTAGCACCCCTGCTGAGTTAGCGGTCACTTACTTAATAGCTTCAGACAAATCGTCCCACTTATAGATGTAATCATGTCCGAATCCAAATTTGTGCGATAACTGATGAAAAACAACGCTTCCTTGTAAAGTCGGATCCCGTTTCTGAGCATTTTTAAGTACCTGGCAACAATGAATTATTATCGTTGATTTAGTTTTTAAATAATGGTTACTACCTTAACTCCTAAGGAGAAGGGTGTGGTGTAATCGTCTTTCGCATGAACGATCATTATGGGACAATCGACCTTAAGTACATAATCATTCGTGTTCAAAGAAAAGCCGTTTGTTTCTAACGGTTCCAACATGGTTACTTCGTACCAAGGCATCCAAGAAAACATCGACTATAATACGTTAATAACAGTCGCCTTCTAATACTCACTTTAAACGGAGAACAAGCTTTAAGCTGTTCCTTAATTGTTGGAAACGGTGCTTCTAAGAACACACCTGCTGGTACGATATTCTCCTCGTGTAAACGAGCGGCAGTGTGCGCACTTAAAGCGGATCCAATCCCATGTCCCCATAAGTAAATAGCCGCTTCTGTTTGCGATTGCACCCACTTGTATAATGCTATAGAATCTTTAACAATATCAGATTCAGTCGGTTGTACCGGAGACGAATCCGCATACCCTAAAACGAGTCATTACCCAAAACTGACATAACCTAATCTTACCCCTGTAATCGAAAGCAATAACATGAAAGAATTGTCGCAAAACTTTGTACATTTCGATGTACTTAATCCGATTACCACCATTTTCATGGAAGTGAATCAAAACCGGGTAATCTAAATCAGCGAGTGATTGCATATAAGAACATTCGTCACTTTTGTTGCTTAAACGATTGACTAAAGCATCAGGTAACAAGTGCCATACTCCAAGAACCACGTGCCGATCTTCATCAACCGTTATATAAAAATTCCTCGACCCTGATATATTATACTTTCCGAAGTTACCAAACTCAGGACGAAGTGGTAACAACTCCTCTACAAACTAACATTAATAATTATAGAAACGGTTACATTATGAGTACCTGTCGGAAACACTATGCTCGTTTGTAACTGTATCGAATTCTTAAACAACATTGGGAATCCAACGAATATTAATAAGAATCCTAATATTGCGATTACTAATCTATAAGCAACAGTTAGCGATGCATTAAAGAAATTGATTAACTTACGTGATTATCAGCACAGTTAAACAACACACACAGCAACAATTTCTTCGTTTTGATTTTACCGATTGACTTTCGTAGTATAAAAGTGTGTCTTGAGGACCCGCATTTTTGTTAGGTACTTTTCCCCGCATTTTTGCTAACTGCAATAAGTGATTACCATAAGAAGTGTATGTTAATCGTATGGCTCACCTGTAAATATAACTGATTACAGGTATAACGAGTTAGAAAATCGCTCAAAACTTCTTTTTAACTTTGGTGTTAAACCAAAGGTCAGGGTATGAGATTATGTCATCAATTACATCATATTTGGAATTGTATTTTGGTGTTGAATTTCTGATTAGAAATTGACGAGTTGTTTTTACGCGTGATTTTTATGTGATTAAATGAAAATAGAATATTTGGGACAGGAGCGATTGCATCAATAGTGTTTTGGTAACGTTGGAAGTTAATTTTAGAATTAGAAAAGATTAACGTGTCGGGGGATTGTACCTGTAAATAAAATTCACGAACGGGCCCGACGAAGATCTCTTTGTTGGTGCGTGGTGCCCTGGCGCCTGTGACCTTAATTTACGTTTTAGTTCGATAACAGATAGAACAGTACGTAGAGCTTATGAAAGAAAATGCTTTTGCGTATGTACTGCTGGAGTTCAACTCGTATGATTCGCTAGCTGTTGCAACGTTTCGAACGGACTCGTCTTGATCTCATAAAGTCTTTTATAACTTCCGGTGATTGTTCATATACGCGGTCTGATACAAAAATTAAATCGGTATATGACTACGTTTCGGTCTGTTTCAGTAAAACCATCGCTACTTTTCATAATCTGGCGCAGGTCTACCATTTGACGTAGTTTTCTTTTTAAATTTAATTAAATACTGTGATTACACGTTATCACCATTTTTCTTGGTAGTTTTACTCTTTAATAAAGCGCGTTAAAGTGCCTCCAAGTGAAAAATTTCAATTAAGGAGACTAGCACCAAATTCTGTGATTACAAATTTTAAGTATACGTTATCAAATGAGTCTTCCACGCGAAGAATTTCAATTATCGAGACGAGCGCCAAACTCTGCAAATAAACATTTTAATTATATGTTATTAGATGAGTGTTTTGATGTATATTAGCACCAAATTTGTCTATGTAGTTTTACTCTTGTTTTTAAAACGCGCAAAGTTGTCCTCTAAGTCAAAAATTTCAATCATGAAGACGAACACCAAATTTTGCAATTACATATTTTAATTACACGCTTTTGTTTGGTATTACATAACAGCCCCTAACTTTTTAGCGTAGATTTAGTCTTGTATATAAAGCGCAGAATTTCTCCTCCACGTCAAAAATTTCAGTTAAGGAGACGAGCACCAAATTCTGCAATTACAAATTTTATTTACACGTTATCAGACAAGTGTTTTGATGTATATTACTTGCCAGCACCTAATTTTTTTAACGTAGTTTTACTCTTATTAATAAAACGTGTTAAAGCGCCTCCAAGTCAAAAATTTCAATAAAGGAGACGAGCACCAAAATTTGCAATTAAACATTTTAATTGCACGTTATTAGACGAGTGTTTTGATGTATTTTACTATCCAGTACCTAATTTTTTAACGTAGTTTTATTCTTGTTAATAAAACGCGTTAAAGTGCCCCAAGTCAAAAATTTCAATTAAGGAGACGAGCACCAAAATTTGCAATTAAACATTTTAATTGCACGTTATTAGACGAGTGTTTTGATGTATTTTACTATCCAGTACCTAATTTTTTAACGTAGTTTTATTCTTGTTAATAAAACGCGTTAAAGTGCCCCAAGTCAAAAATTTCAATTAAGGAGACGAGCACCAAAATTTGCAATTAAACATTTTAATTACACGTTATTAGTCGAGTATTTTGATGTATATTACTATCTAGCACCTAACTTTTTAACGTAGTTTTATTCTTGTTAATAAAACGCGTTAAAGTGCCCCAAATCAAAAAATTTCAATTAACGAGACGAGCACCAAAATTTGCAATTAAACATTTTAATTGCACGTTATTAGACGAGTGTTTTGATGTATTTTACTATCCAGTACCTAATTTTTTAACGTAGTTTTATTCTTGTTAATAAAACGCGTTAAAGTGCCTCAAGTCAAAAATTTCAATTAAGGAGACGAGCACCAAAATTTGCAATTAAACATTTTAATTGCACGTTATTAGACGAGTGTTTTGATGTATTTTACTATCCAGTACCTAATTTTTTAACGTAGTTTTATTCTTGTTAATAAAACGCGTTAAAGTGCCCCAAATCAAAAAATTTCAATTAACGAGACGAGCACCAAAATTTGCAATTAAACATTTTAATTGCACGTTATTAGACGAGTGTTTTGATGTATTTTACTATCCAGTACCTAATTTTTTAACGTAGTTTTATTCTTGTTAATAAAACGCGTTAAAGTGCCCCAAGTCAAAAATTTCAATTAAGGAGACGAGCACCAAAATTTGCAATTAAACATTTTAATTGCACGTTATTAGACGAGTGTTTTGATGTATTTTACTATCCAGTACCTAATTTTTTAACGTAGTTTTATTCTTGTTAATAAAACGCGTTAAAGTGCCCCAAGTCAAAAATTTCAATTAAGGAGACGAGCACCAAAATTTGCAATTAAACATTTTAATTACACGTTATTAGTCGAGTATTTTGATGTATATTACTATCTAGCACCTAACTTTTTAACGTAGTTTTATTCTTGTTAATAAAACGCGTTAAAGTGCCCCAAATCAAAAAATTTCAATTAACGAGACGAGCACCAAAATTTGCAATTAAACATTTTAATTGCACGTTATTAGACGAGTGTTTTGATGTATTTTACTATCCAGTACCTAATTTTTTAACGTAGTTTTATTCTTGTTAATAAAACGCGTTAAAGTGCCCCAAGTCAAAAATTTCAATTAAGGAGACGAGCACCAAAATTTGCAATTAAACATTTTAATTGCACGTTATTAGACGAGTGTTTTGATGTATTTTACTATCCAGTACCTAATTTTTTAACGTAGTTTTATTCTTGTTAATAAAACGCGTTAAAGTGCCCCAAATCAAAAAATTTCAATTAACGAGACGAGCACCAAAATTTGCAATTAAACATTTTAATTGCACGTTATTAGACGAGTGTTTTGATGTATTTTACTATCCAGCACCTAATTTTTTAACGTAGTTTTACTCTTATTAATAAAACGCGATAAAGTTCCTCCAAGTCAAAAAATTTCAATTAAGGGGACGAGTACCAAAATTTGCAATTAAACATTTTAGTTACACGTTATTAGACGAGTATTTTGATGTATTTTACTATCCAGCACCTAATTTTTTAACGTAGTTTTACTCTTATTAATAAAACGCGTTAAAGTGCTTCCAAGTCAAAAAATTTCAATTAAAGAGACGAGCACCAAATTTTGCAATTAAACATTTTGATTACACGTTATTAGACGAGCGTTTTGATGCATGTTACATGCCAGCACCTAATTTATTAACGTAGTTTTACTCTTGTTAATAAAACGCGTTAAAGTGCCTCTAAGTCAAAAATTTCAATTAAAGAGACGAGCACCAAATTTTGCAATTAAACATTTTGATTACACGTTATTAGACGAGTGTTTTGAAGTATATTACCTGCCAGCATCTTATTTTTTAACGTAATTTTACATCTGTTAATATACGGCGTGAAGTGACCCAGGTCACAAATTTTTGCTAAGGAGACGAGCACCAAACTTTACGATTGCACATTTTAATAACACGTTATTAGACGAGCGTTTTGATGCATGTTACATGCCAGCACCTAATTTATTAACGTAGTTTTACTCTTGTTAATAAAACGCGTTAAAGTGCCTCTAAGTCAAAAATTTCAATTAAAGAGACGAGCACCAAATTTTGCAATTAAACATTTTGATTACACGTTATTAGACGAGTGTTTTGAAGTATATTACCTGCCAGCATCTTATTTTTTAACGTAATTTTACATCTGTTAATATAGGGCGTAAAGTGACCCAGGTCACAAATTTTTGTTAAGGAGACGAGCACCAAACTTTACGATTACACATTTTAATTACACGTTATCAGACGAGTATTTTGAAGCATATTTCATGACAGCACCTAATTTTTTAACTTTTTATTCTTGTTAATAAAACGCATCAAAGTACCTCCAAGTCAAATATTTCAATTAAGGAGATACGCACCAAATTATAAAATTTAATATTTGAATTACTTGTTATCAAACGAGTGTTTTGATGAATATTACATGTCAGCACCTAATTTTTTAACGTAGTTTTACTCTTGTTAATAAAACGCGTTAAAGTGCATCCAAGTCAAAAATTTCAATTAAGGAAATGAGCACCAAATTCTTATTAAATATTTTAATAACACGTTATTAAACGAGTGTTTAGATGTCAGCACCAAATTTCTTAACGCAGTTTTACTGTTGCTTATAAAGCGCGTGAAGTTGATTTCTATGTCAAAAATTTTAATTATGGAGACGAGCAACAAATTTTGCGATTACAAATTTTAATTACTGTTATCAAATGAGTGTTTTGTTGTATATTACATGCCAGCACAAAATTTGTCTATATAGTTTTACTCTTGTTTTTAAAACGCGCAATGTTGTCCTTAAAGTCAAAAATTTTAATCATGAAGACGATCATCAACTTTTGCAATTACAAATTTTAATTAGATGTTATCAAACGAGGGTTTATTTAGTATTACATAACTGCAACGTAGATTTACTCTTGTATATAAAGCGCGGAATTTCTCCTCTACGTCAAGAATTTCAGTTAAGGAGACGAGCACCAAATTTTGCAATTAAACATTTTGATTACACGTTATTAGACGAGCGTTTTGATGCATGTTACATGCCAGCACCTAATTTATTAACGTAGTTTTACTCTTGTTAATAAAACGCGTTAAAGTGCCTCTAAGTCAAAAATTTCAATTAAAGAGACGAGCACCAAATTTTGCAATTAAACATTTTGATTACACGTTATTAGACGAGTGTTTTGAAGTATATTACCTGCCAGCATCTTATTTTTTAACGTAATTTTACATCTGTTAATATACGGCGTGAAGTGACCCAGGTCACAAATTTTTGCTAAGGAGACGAGCACCAAACTTTACGATTGCACATTTTAATAACACGTTATTAGACGAGCGTTTTGATGCATGTTACATGCCAGCACCTAATTTATTAACGTAGTTTTACTCTTGTTAATAAAACGCGTTAAAGTGCCTCTAAGTCAAAAATTTCAATTAAAGAGACGAGCACCAAATTTTGCAATTAAACATTTTGATTACACGTTATTAGACGAGTGTTTTGAAGTATATTACCTGCCAGCATCTTATTTTTTAACGTAATTTTACATCTGTTAATATAGGGCGTAAAGTGACCCAGGTCACAAATTTTTGTTAAGGAGACGAGCACCAAACTTTACGATTACACATTTTAATTACACGTTATTAGACGAGTATTTTGAAGCATATTTCATGACAGCACCTAATTTTTTAACTTTTTATTCTTGTTAATAAAACGCATCAAAGTACCTCCAAGTCAAATATTTCAATTAAGGAGATACGCACCAAATTATAAAATTTAATATTTGAATTACTTGTTATCAAACGAGTGTTTTGATGAATATTACATGTCAGCACCTAATTTTTTAACGTAGTTTTACTCTTGTTAATAAAACGCGTTAAAGTGCATCCAAGTCAAAAATTTCAATTAAGGAAATGAGCACCAAATTCTTATTAAATATTTTAATAACACGTTATTAAACGAGTGTTTAGATGTCAGCACCAAATTTCTTAACGCAGTTTTACTGTTGCTTATAAAGCGCGTGAAGTTGATTTCTATGTCAAAAATTTTAATTATGGAGACGAGCAACAAATTTTGCGATTACAAATTTTAATTACTGTTATCAAATGAGTGTTTTGTTGTATATTACATGCCAGCACAGAATTTGTCTATATAGTTTTACTCTTGTTTTTAAAACGCGCAATGTTGTCCTTAAAGTCAAAAATTTTAATCATGAAGACGATCATCAACTTTTGCAATTACAAATTTTAATTAGATGTTATCAAACGAGGGTTTATTTGGTATTACATAACTGCAACGTAGATTTACTCTTGTATATAAAGCGCGGAATTTCTCCTCTACGTCAAGAATTTCAGTTAAGGAGACGAGCACCAAATTCTCTGATTACAATTTTAATTACACATTATCAGACAAATGTTTTGATGTATACTACTTGCTAGCACCTAATTTATTAACGTAGTTTTACTCTTGTTAACAAAGCCCGTTGAAGTAACTCCGAGTCAAAAATTTCAATTAAAGAGACGAGCACCAAATTTTGCAATTAAACATTTTGATTACACGTTATTAGACGAGTGTTTTGAAGTATATTACCTGCCAGCATCTTATTTTTTAACGTAATTTTACATCTGTTAATATACGGCGTGAAGTGACCCAGGTCACAAATTTTTGCTAAGGAGACGAGCACGAAACTTTACGATTGCACATTTTAATTACACGTTATTAGACGAGCGTTTTGATGCATGTTACATGCCAGCACCTAATTTTTTAACGTACTTTTACTCTTGTTAATAAAACGCGTTAAAGTGCCTCTAAGTCAAAAATTTCAATTAAAGAGACGAGCACCAAATTTTGCAATTAAACATTTTGATTACACGTTATTAGACGAGTGTTTTGAAGTATATTACCTGCCAGCATCTTATTTTTTAACGTAATTTTACATCTGTTAATATACGGCGTGAAGTGACCCAGGTCACAAATTTTTGCTAAGGAGACGAGCACGAAACTTTACGATTGCACATTTTAATTACACGTTATTAGACGAGCGTTTTGATGCATGTTACATGCCAGCACCTAATTTTTTAACGTACTTTTACTCTTGTTAATAAAACGCGTTAAAGTGCCTCTAAGTCAAAAATTTCAATTAAAGAGACGAGCACCAAATTTTGCAATTAAACATTTTGATTACACGTTATTAGACGAGTGTTTTGAAGTATATTACCTGCCAGCATCTTATTTTTTAACGTAATTTTACATCTGTTAATATACGGCGTGAAGTGACCCAGGTCACAAATTTTTGCTAAGGAGACGAGCACGAAACTTTACGATTGCACATTTTAATTACACGTTATTAGACGAGCGTTTTGATGCATGTTACATGCCAGCACCTAATTTTTTAACGTACTTTTACTCTTGTTAATAAAACGCGTTAAAGTGCCTCTAAGTCAAAAATTTCAATTAAAGAGACGAGCACCAAATTTTGCAATTAAACATTTTGATTACACGTTATTAGACGAGTGTTTTGAAGTATATTACCTGCCAGCATCTTATTTTTTAACGTAATTTTACATCTGTTAATATACGGCGTGAAGTGACCCAGGTCACAAATTTTTGCTAAGGAGACGAGCACGAAACTTTACGATTGCACATTTTAATTACACGTTATTAGACGAGCGTTTTGATGCATGTTACATGCCAGCACCTAATTTTTTAACGTAGTTTTACTCTTGTTAATAAAACGCGTTAAAGTGCCTCTAAGTCAAAAATTTCAATTAAAGAGACGAGCACCAAATTTTGCAATTAAACATTTTGATTACACGTTATTAGACGAGTGTTTTGAAGTATATTACCTGCCAGCATCTTATTTTTTAACGTAATTTTACATCTGTTAATATACGGCGTGAAGTGACCCAGGTCACAAATTTTTGCTAAGGAGACGAGCACCAAACTTTACGATTGCACATTTTAATTACACGTTATTAGACGAGCGTTTTGATGCATGTTACATGCCAGCACCTAATTTTTTAACGTACTTTTACTCTAGTTAATAAAACGCGTTAAAGTGCCTCTAAGTCAAAAATTTCAATTAAAGAGACGAGCACCAAATTTTGCAATTAAACATTTTGATTACACGTTATTAGACGAGTGTTTTGAAGTATATTACCTGCCAGCATCTTATTTTTTAACGTAATTTTACATCTGTTAATATACGGCGTGAAGTGACCCAGGTCACAAATTTTTGCTAAGGAGACGAGCACCAAACTTTACGATTGCACATTTTAATTACACGTTATTAGACGAGCGTTTTGATGCATGTTACATGCCAGCACCTAATTTATTAACGTAGTTTTACTCTTGTTAATAAAACGCGTTAAAGTGCCTCTAAGTCAAAAATTTCAATTAAAGAGACGAGCACCAAATTTTGCAATTAAACATTTTGATTACACGTTATTAGACGAGTGTTTTGAAGTATATTACCTGCCAGCATCTTATTTTTTAACGTAATTTTACATCTGTTAATATAGGGCGTAAAGTGACCCAGGTCACAAATTTTTGTTAAGGAGACGAGCACCAAACTTTACGATTACACATTTTAATTACACGTTATTAGACGAGTATTTTGAAGCATATTTCATGACAGCACCTAATTTTTTAACTTTTTATTCTTGTTAATAAAACGCATCAAAGTACCTCCAAGTCAAATATTTCAATTAAGGAGATAAGCACCAAATTATAAAATTTAATATTTGAATTACTTGTTATCAAACGAGTGTTTTGATGGATATTACATGTCAGCACCTAATTTTATAACGTAGTTTTACTGTTGTTTATAAAGCGCATGAACCTGACTTCTTTGTCAAAAGAGCACCAAAACCTGCGATTAAAACATATAATTTTAATCTTATCAAATGAGTGTTTTAATGTACCTTAGCATCTAATTCTTTAACGTAGATTTAGTCTTGTTCATAAAGCACGGAACTTGACCTCCACGTTAAGAATTTCAATTATGGAGACGAGCACCAAATTTTGCGATTACAAATTTGAATTACTGTTATAAAGTGAGTGTTTTGTTGTATATTACATGCAGTGTTGTGCATTATCTAGATGAAATTATATAGATAATTCATCTAGATAATTTTTGATCATCTTTTTCCTTATCAAGATAAAAGTATTGAACATTATCTTAGATGATCTTTCGGTTATCTATCATGAAATTATCTAGATGATTTTTTAAAAGTAACACATTTTTTTGTTTAGATTTGTTGTTTTGTATTTTTATATTTATAAACATAATATTGTAATAATGTCTGTGGTAATGTAATACGGTCCAGATCGCTAAAACCTGATAAATAATCGCCGTAGATGCTTCGCATTTTAGCAGCTGTTCTGGTGACAAAAACTAGACGCACATGACCTTGAGCGTAAATATATGCAATACGAGATATAATATAAAAACACACTTCAAATTACTTTTTGAAACCGAACCAATTGCTTGCGATAAGTATCTTATCGTCTTTAGAAACAATAATAAGCTTTTTGATATACGTACATTTATTCAATACATTATCTTGCACGATTCATGCGAGATGAACAGCTACTAATTCTGTAGTTTTGAAAATTTAATTAGTTGAAATGCCTACAGAGCAAAACTATGCCCAAATAAAAAAAATGCTTGATTAAAAAAGAGAAAATTCACGGCTTTTTGAGCATTTGAAAGTGACAAACCTCGATACACGTGATTTAGAGTTCTTTTAGACTATTTAAGTCATGGAGCTTTTAGCTTACTCTTTAAAATCAACTTGTTGAGTAAGTAATATTAACGTTAAATTAAAGTCGCAATAAGATCATAATGTAGACCGCGTAGAATAAAAACGCTCCTATATAAATGTATGATGTAAATTATCATATGAGTACAATTACTGACAATCTGAAAACTGCAAAGCAAAAATGCTTTTTTTACATTTGGATTTGTTGCACTTACAATTACAAAAAGTACCGAGCAGAGCATAAACTGTTTAAAATAACCCAAATTTTTTAGAAGAAACAAAACTGCTAGCGTTTTTTTAAAAGACATAACAGCTAATTCTTTAAGCTGCTCAAAATTTAAAATACAATAAATTTTTGAGGATTAGTTGGTTTATTGTAAAAAATTTGCTTAAAACATCGAACTGCAACTGATAACTTGAATTTAAAAAGAAAAAGCAATAATTCAGGTTCAAACTGATGTCGATATCAAAGCAGATTTTTCCTAACTGTTACAAAGGAAAACTAATTAAGTTTACTAGACACTTCTCCATTTGTGAAAAAGTTATTGATTAAACATATCAATTTCGGCGCTAATTGAAACACTTTATAGTCCTGATTCCTGATAGTGTAAGTTTTGCTTAGCAATGAAAATGTTTTTTTTCGATTTTTATTTTTTTTTAATTTGTCTTTCAGTTTTTTAATTAGTTAATTTAATAAACAATGAATTGGTATTGATGATGATGATAATTAAATGGTAACAATTAATTATTACCTGTTTGTACCTATTTGATAGAATCATCTATCGTATTATCTACGTAAATTATAGATTATCTTATCTATTATCTAGAAAAATTTATCTAAATCGTTATCTAGATAAAAAATTGTAAATTATCTATTATCTCATCTAGATAAAAATTTAATTATCTATTCACAATACTGATTAAATGCCAGCACCAAATTTGTCAACGTAGTTTTACTAGTTTTTAAAAAACTGGCAAAGTTGTCCTCTAAGTCAAAAATTTCAATCATAAAGGCGAGCAAGAAATTTTGCAATTACAAATTTTAATTACACAACATCAAATAAGTGTTTTGTTGGGTATTACCATTATTACTAAACAATGGTATTAGACAAATGCACGTAACTCTGGAATTTAGATTTATAGTCTTGTATATAGAGCGCAGAATTTGTTCTTCGCGTCAAGAATTTCAATTAAGGAGACGAGCACCAAACTTTGTAATTAAACATTTTAATTACACGTTATCAGACAAGTGTTTTGATTTATATTACTTGCCAGCACCTAATTTGTTAACGTAGTTTTACTCTTATTAATAAAACGCGTTAAAGTGCCTCCAAGTCAAAAAAATTCAATTAAGTAGACGAGCACCAAAATTTGCAATTAAACATTTTAATTACACGATATATTAGACGAGTATTTTGATGTATATTACATGTAAGCACCTAATTGTATAAGGCAGTCTTACTCTTGGTTATAATGCGCGTGAAGTTGATTTCTATGTCAAAAATTTCAATTATGGAGCGAGCACCAAATTTTGCAATTACAAATTTTAGTTACCGTTATTAAATGAATGTTTTGTTGTATATTACATGCCATCACCAAATTTGTCTATGTAGTTTTACTCTCGTTTTTAAAAGGCGCGAAGTTGTCCTCTAAGTCAAAAATTTCAATCATGAAGACGAGCACCAAATTTTGCGATTACATATTTTAATTACACGTTATCAAATGAGTCTTTTAATGTATCTGAGATGCCAGCACCTAATTCCTTAACGTAGATTTTGTCTTGTTTATAAAGCCCGAAACTTGTCCTCCACGTTAAGAATTTCAATTATGGAGCGAGCACCAAATTTTACGGTTACAAATTTTAATTACTGTTATCAAATGAGTATGTTGTTGTATATTACATGCCAGCACTAGATTTGTCTATGTAGTTTTACTCTTGTTTTTTAAAACACGCAAAGTTGTCCTCTCTAAGTCAAAAACTTCAATCATGAAGACGAGCACCAAATTTTGCTATTACATATTTTAATTACATGTTATCAAACGAGGCTTTTGTTTGGTATTACATAACAGCCCCTAACTCTTTAACGTAGATTTAGTCTTGTATATAAAGTGCGGAATTTCTCCTCCACGTCAAAAATTTCAGTTAAGGAGACGAGCACCAAATTCTGCAATTACAAATTTTATTTACACGTTATCAGACGAGTGTTTTGATGCATGTTACAAGCCTGCACCAAATTTATTAACGTAGCTTTACTCTTGTTAATAAAGCCCGTTGAAATAGTTCCAAATCAAAAAAATCAACCAAGGAGATGAGCACCAAATTCTGCGATTACGCATTTTAATTTTACGTTATAAGAGGAGTGCTTTGATGCATATCACAGGACAACACCAATTTTTTTAACGTAGTTTTACTCTTGTTAACTAAACGCGTTAAAGTGCCTCCAAGTCAAAAAATTCAATTATGGAGACGAGCACCAAATTTTGCAATTACAAATGTTAATTACACTTTATCAAACGAGTGTTTTGTTGGTTATTACCATTATTCATAAACAATGGTTTTACATAACAGCACCTAACTCTTTAATGTAGATTTAGTCTTGTATATAAAGCGCAGAATTTGTCCTCCAAGTCAAAAATTTCAATTGAGGAGACGAGCACCAAATCTTGTAATTAAAGATATTGATTACACGTTATTAGACAAGACTTTTGATGTATATTAACTGCCAGCATCTTATTTTTTAACGTAGTTTTACTCTGTTTAATAAAAGGCGTTAAAGTGCCTCCAAGTTAAAGTTTCAATTAAGGAGACGAGCACCAAATTCTGTAATTAAACATTTTGATTACACGTTATTAGACGATTGTTTTAATGTATATCGCCTGCCAAGATCTTAATTTTTAACGTAGTTTTAGCGTTGAAGTGCTCCAAGTCAAAAATTGCAGTTGAGGAAACGAGTACAAAACTTTGTGATTACAAATTTTATTTCACGTTATCAGAAGACTGTTTTGATGCATATTACATGCCAGCACCTAATTTTATAACGTAGTTTTACTTTTGTTAATAAAACGCGTTAAAGAGTCTTCAAGTCAAAAATGTTAATTAAGGAGACGAGCACCAAATTTTGCAATTAATCATAACGTGTAATTAAAATGTGCAAACGCAGAATTTAGTGCTCGTCTCCATAATTAAAAATTTTGACTTAGAGGTACTTATCAACGCGTTTTATTAATAAAGGTAAAACTACGTTAAAAAATATGGTGTTAGCATGTAGTATACATCCAAATACTCGTCTAATAACGTGTAATTAGAGTGTGTAATTGCAGAATTTGTGAATAGTAGAATAAATATGAGAAACCAAGGAAGGGACTGGTTAGACAGTTGTCAATCTTAAAATTAATTTCGAAGACCAAGATCTTAGCATGAATTTCGAATACGAATAAAGTGGAAACACGTATTATTAAAAACGGACAGAGCAGGAGAGTGTATATAATCTTTTCTATCGACGTGACTTGCCCTAATAACAAAATGCTTAGTGCAGTTTAGTCAAGCGACCTCGGATGCCCTAATGCATCCAAAAAACAATAAATGATCAATGACGTTAAATAAACGTAACTATAATTTATTAAGAGTAACGTCAATAAATGTCTGCCATCTTTGATTAGCCAAACTGCAGTTTTTTGCACAATCGTAAAACCTGTACGCCATTTTGTGTAAGTAATTTCTGTATTTTTTTTGTATTTAATTTGTATAACGCCATGCAACTAAAAAATAGTGTAAACATAACGCAATCTTAATTGATGATCATTATGTTGTAGCAATTCAGTAAAGGTCCTTTGAAAAACGAAATGCCACACTCAAAGAGCATCCTAGTAGAGCAAAACGTTTCTAAATCATTTACATTTGTAACATTTTTAATACGCTTAAATGTTACATTAAAACGTTTATAAAACGTTTTCAAATCAATGTCATACTGCTTCAAAAGCGAATACGAACATTGTTTTTTAGACGGTTTTTGAAGCGCATACAAATCGATTTCAGAAATAATACCAAAATTGACTGAAAAATTATTGCCTAAATCGTGTTTGTAACATTTTCAGTTAGTTTCCACTAAATATTAAACGTTGATGTCCAAAATAATTTACGGAGTTATCTACGTAACGTTGCAGAATAATACACAGTTATCATCTTTTAATGTTTCTAGAAACGATTTACACGTACATTTTTTGAATGATTTGTATTTGTATTTCCAAAACTATACATATGAAACCGTTAAACTTAATACAAAAAGCTATTAGATAGCTTTGTTTTTTGACGATTCAGTATATTAATCCATTGGGACAAAATAACGAGCCAAACTCGTGGTATGTAACCTTTGCCAAACGTAGAAATAACGAGTCTCACTCGTGATACTCATTATATTTTTTGGTTTTTTATAAAGCAATATATCAAATGACGTTTTTTATTCGTTAAACAAGTCCAATCGGCCGTCAAGATCAAGTTCTAGCAAGTTTTCCTATCCTATATTTTGAACGCATAATTGCATTATTTTGAAATTCAACTTTATAATCGTTGCAAACCCCACCTGTGTAAACGTTCCAAAAACATTTCAAAAAATCGTTTTTTGAACGTATACTTTCCTTATTTTGGATTAAAACTTAATAATCGTTCCAATGCTATTTTAAGAAACAATTTAATAAATTAAATAAACATGAATAAGTAACGACTCTAGTTATCATTTTTAGAAGTGTTTTAAAACATTTCAAGAATGATTTAGGAAATGATTTATAGAAACATTGCAAAGGGCGGACATTTATCAAATTTGAGACAAGTGTGAAACGATTCTGGTATATTTCTTTATTTCATAAAAATCGTTTTGAAAATGTTGCAGAAATGAATTTTTCTACTAGGGCAAAAAACTGACAAAAGACACTTGTTACTGGTACAGAACTTTAGGTATTAGTAAGATAATTTCCAAAACCAGCAGATTGGTAACATCATTATAAATTTTGAATCCCACCTTCGATTTGTTTTGAATACACTACCAACGTTAAAAAAATTTAGTTGGCAGCACCACTTTCGAATCGACCTGTATGCATAAGAAAATATATTTAGATTTTCCCCATTTCATATTTTTTTCAGCAAAAAATAACAAATAATGAATTATAGTGCTGAGATTGTATGCAGAACGTGTCTTTCAGAGAATTGCGAATTAAAATCGATATTTGAAACAAACGCAGCGGTCATGCTACGAATATGCAAATTTCAGCAGGTACGACTTCAAGTTAAAAGCAATTTAAAAACTTACACTCCGACAGGTATCGCACAATGATAATTTGCCATGTACCATGTGCACGAAATGCTACACGCTACTCGAACAAAGCTACAATTTTAAGAAACAATGCGAAGATTCCGAAAGCACTCTAAACAACTTAATTAAAGTATGTTGTAGCTGAGATTATTTATTTAGAATAATCGTACAATTTTTTGTAGAGCGTAGGAAAAGGTTTACCCGATGTGGTTAAAGAAGCAGTCATTGGTAGTAGTAAGTGCAAAAATACAAAACTAAACATCGTTAAATGTGGCTTTTTAGATGAAAGCAAACTCGACGAGGTTGGCCAATGTTATTATTGCAAATCGTCCTTTAATAACTCTTACGATTTAAACAACCATGATTGTCTTATTAACGAAGATAGCAATAGGTTTGTTATTACCTAGTTATTAAGCATAAGGTTGCTGCTTAAGTATGCTCTTATCCACTTAGTTTTTTTGTCGCTCTACTCTTAGTATAGTACCTGTATCAAAATTTTAAATTTGGCGCGTAGGATTAGTTGACGTATTTCCCGCTTGGTGGCACGTAGGGTCAATTTTCACATTTTTATGCATTCTGTAATACGTTTTGTGGTTCCAAGTATTAAATTTTAGACAAGCTTGTCTGTAAAGGGAAAATCTAGAAGGCTGACTACGCTATTATGTCATTTGTTTGACGGCTGTATCGTCTTTTGGGGACTCATCAGGACTGGAAATACCTGATACGGTGTATACAATCATAAGAACCAAATAATTTGCCCCCTACTTCCTTACCGAAAATTGTCCCTGTTCGTAGACAATTTACTCTGCCGAAGATTAGGAACAAACGCTGTTGGTAGTTGCGAGAGTTTGTTAAATGCCTGACCGAGATCTTTGACGTAGCCTTGGGCATTTCGGTTTGTTTCTTCAGTCACAGTTCGGTTTCAATGCTCGTCTCCTAAACGAGATTGTCGCTTTTTTGCTTGGCTGCAGCAGATATGACTAGTCTGGCACTAGTCAATTTCGTTAAGGAATATTTCAGGAAAATGGTTATTCTTGTGGGTAACGCAGATAGGTTGATGACTATTGCCAACTCCAAGATTTCCCCCACCAGTTAGCTTGAGTATTTTACAAGGTCAAATGATGCTGTTCTAGAACTTACACTACTGCACTACCATTAGTGGGAATTATATTCCGACTTCTGTAATTTTTACTGGTGCGTTTTCTTTTAGTACCGACAAAGAATCGCAAATACCCGACGACTTTACGGCATTTTTGGATGCGAAAGCGCCTCCTCCGTTACCATTCCAATGTCGAGATTGCTCGCAATCGTTCCAGGTGCAGGCCGACCTCGACTTACATTTGTCGACGCATTCCCAAAACGGCGAGCACGTTTGCAACCGTTGCAACAAACAATTTGCGAGTATGTCGAAAGGTGGCGCGCTAATCGATACTAACGTTAAAATTTTAGCACGACAAATGTTAAAAAGGCACATTAAAATCCACCTGGCTCACAAACCCCACGTGTGTCAACAGTGTGGAAAAGGATTCGCCGAATCGCACGCGCTCACGAAACATATTCGTAAACATTTGGGACAACCGCGGGAGAAAAAACATTTGTGCACGACTTGCGGGCAAAGATTTTCCGAGCCGTTCTATTTGAACGTGCATATGAGGAAGCATACCGGTGAACGGCCTTTGATGTGCTCGACTTGTGGAAAAGCGTTTGCAGATCCGCGATCTTTAAAGGCGCATAATATGACTCACACCGGAGAAAAACCGTATAAGTGTAATATGTGCAGCAAAGCATTTAGTCAAAGCGTCAATTTGACTAAACACATTCGAATTCACACCGGTGAAAAGCCGTACGTGTGTACGGAATGTGGAAAATGCTTTTCACAATCGTCCACGTTAGATAAGCATTCTCGGACGCACACTGGAGAAAAACCGTACGCCTGCGAGCACTGCCCTAAAAGGTACGTACATTTTTTTTAACAAGTTTTTATAACCTATTTTGTAGATTCGCCGAAAAAGGTACTTTGATCCATCACACCAGAACGCATACTGGGGAAAAACCCTACATATGCGACCAATGTGGAAAAAGGTATGCGAGTGCATACGAATTAAAGTTACACGATCGGAAGCATTCGGGAATTAAGGCTAACGTGTGTAGTACCTGTGGAAAAGACTTCGCTACCAGAAGCAACTTACTCGTACACACGCGAATACACAGCGGAGAAAAACCGTTCGTTTGTAGCGTTTGTGAACGAGCGTTTGCCGATAAAAGTGCATTGAAAAAACATTTCAAAGTGCATAAGGGTAAAGACGAGAGTACGAACGATCTGCAGAATTTAGATTCGTTTCAGACCATCGATCACGTCACTTTAGGTGGCGAACGCCTATATTTTAACATACATTGATTACCAGTTTTGACATATTTATTTAAATTAAATTTTTTTTTACAAAAAAAGCTATTCTATTATAATTACGTCGTCGTCCGACGATGACTTCCTTTCTTCGCGAATTTCCGGTTTTTTGATCACGCTGACTGCTAGTGGCAAGTTTGGGGGTAGGTTAAGACCTTGCACGGACGGGTCTGACGTCTTTTTTAGAGTTTGCTTCGACTTAGCGGAAGCTCGTTCCTGTTGGTCTAATGTGGGGCTGTTGGATTGTATTGAGACCTATAAGTTAGTATTGTATTACCGATTGGTAATGTATTACGGAAGCGGTTTTATGCCATTAACCATGTCTAATATACTACAACAGGTTATAGTACCAACATAATAAACAAAACGGAAATAGTTAAGTGTGTCGTACAGGAAACATTTAAACCTCGAGGATGAGCGTCTTTAGTAACCCAATTAACCTTTGTTCTAAAGTGCGACCGACACCTCCATCACCAAACTACAACTACATAAGGAAAGAGTAAGAATCCGTTTCTTTGTTACTGTCGATCGTGTCATACACGGTTTCGTGCTTATATGAAACCACGCCCTCTTTGAAACTAACCAATCGAAGGATTCCGTTCCGGGTAACCTGTCCGTATTTGGTAATGTGAGCACACGTTTGCTTAAGAAACTATATAATATCAGGTGAGTGAAGCCGTCAGCATTTAAAAGAACCCCCCACGCAATAAGTTTTGTTCGCCCAGATGACGTGATTTTTTATACGTCTTTGCCGAAAACCATCGACCTCGCACCCCGTTCACCTTCGAAAACAAATGGTCCCATTTAGCCAATCGAATCTAAGAACAGGCGACTTCGGTTCAGGTACAACACATGGAGCGGATGCCGGTGATCCGTATTTGCTACTGCTTGGGTAATTATACAATAGCACCACGGACTTTCAGATGATTGAGACCGAATGAGTTGAAAGAACCCCCTCATAGTCAATTCGACAAAAATGGTCCT
This sequence comes from Aquatica leii, assembly GCA_035610365.1. Lineage (NCBI taxonomy): Eukaryota > Metazoa > Arthropoda > Insecta > Coleoptera > Lampyridae > Aquatica > Aquatica leii. The sequence goes on along the minus strand of CM069438.1, from coordinate 50,422,199 downwards.
CGTTAGTCAACCGAATCTGGCGTTTAAGTACAACATGCGCCAGAATATTAGCTATCATGTCATCCGTGTTTGTTACCCAGCGACCACTTCACAACATAGCTCGCACTCTCGACTCCGTATGTGACCGAGGACTTCCAACTGATGACAGGTTCAGTTGATGGATTCAGTTGAGTTACGGACCATGTTTGGAATTGTCAAGGTCGACTGTAAGGTCTGTGAAAAAACGTGTTTGAGATGTGGTAGAGGACGTGACCGATTGTTATCAGACACCTATCGAACATCTGCTGTAATGTTATAGCACACAGAATCAAACACGTAACTTAAAAATACGCAAACAAAAAATTGTAGGTTGCAAAAGCGAGATAAGCCATCAACATTTGAAAGAACCTCCTTCCAGACAGTAATATCGCACCCGCCCTTTCTAACATTTACGTTAATGGTTGAACCATCGCTCTTCACGCAAGAAGTTTTGTTCGCCCAGATGACGTGATTTTCTATAAGTCTTTGCGAAAACCATCGACTTCGCACCCCGCTCACCTTCGAAAATAAATGGTCCTATTTAGCCAATCGAATCTAACAACAGACGACTTCGGTTCAGGTACAACACATAGAGCGGATGCCGGTGATCCGTATTTGCTAGTGCTTGGGTAATTATATAATAACACCACAGACTTTTAGATGATTGAGACCGAAATAGTTGAAAGAACCCCCTCATAGCCAGTTCGACAAAAAAGGTTCAGTTAGTGGATTCAGTTGAGTTACGGACCATGTTTGGAATTGTCAAGGTCGAATGTAAGGTCTGTGAAAAAACGTGTTTGAGATGTGGTAGAGGACGTGACCGATTGTTATCAGACACCTATCGAACATCTGCTGTAATGTTTTCCAGAGATGGCGCATCCTCTTGAACGTGTATAGGGGTAAACTATAGGTAGTGTTCCGGCGTACGTTCTAGCTAAAAAGAAACCTCCGTTTCTAACAACCAAACGGTAGAAAGAAAAGATTTGGACAACCTAATTCCGCAACCAAGTACCCATATTCAAAGAACGCACTCCCACCCTACACAGATCTATGGAAAATCTTATATTTCCAAGACAAAAGGCATCATCATACATCCCCTGCTACTTACATATCGGAGCAAATCCCGAATTAACCCGAGTCCTTGTAGGCAGACCTCATCGAATCAATTCAGAGAGCACGAGTCCCCTTATATTGTTCGTACCGCAAAGTAATGGTACTAAACGTACAGGGTTCATTTAGGTACGACGCACGGAAGCAAACACGTAACTTGAAAAATTTACATCAACGATTGAAACGTCGCTTTCCACGGAAGAAAGTTTGTTCGCACAGATGACGTAGTTTTTTATACGTCTTTGGACAAGCCACAACAGTAAAAGCCTTCAACTTTTTTCCAGCAACTATTTCAGAACTTAGCTCGCTGAAAATATATGGCTCAATTCGTGGTCCCATTTAGCCAACCGAATCTAAGAACGCTACTGTGAACAGATAACTAAGACCGAAAGAATTCAAAGAACCCCCTCCTAATCAGTGACAGCGCGCCGTCGCATCTTAACATTTACGTCAATGAGCAACCAATTGCTCTCCAAGCAAGAAGCTTTGTCGTCGAAGATATTCCGATCTTCAAACAAGCGACAAAAGTGGTCCGCATTAGCCAATAAGTCTGTTCAAGTCTAACATGTGCCGTGTTTGTTACCCAGCGACCATTTCACAACATAGCTCGCACTCCGTATGTCACCGAGGACTTTCGGTTGCTGACTGGAATTTTAGAATTTCGGTAATTTTTGTGGAGGTCGAATGTAAGGTCTGTGAAAAAACGTGTTTCAGATGTGGAAGAGGACGTGACAGATTGATATCAGACAAATATCGAACATCTGCTGTAATATGCTTCTCATAAATGACGCATTCTCCTGTACGTGTATAGGGGTTAACCGTAGGTAGTGTTCCAGTGTACGTTCGAGCCCAATAGAAACCGTCGGTTTCTAGAACCTAAACGGTAGAAAGGAAATAAGATTTAGAAGTTAGTTGTGGAAGTGTCTGACGCAACAACCTCAGACGGCAATTCCGCAACAAAGTACCCCTAGTCAAAAAACGTTTTCTCTGTCCCTGAATTAGTATTTTACAAACCAAAATTATGCACCCCTCACCGTAACCCATACACACATCAGTGCAAAATCTTATGTTTTCTATCATGCACCCCCTACTCCTTAGATTATTAAAGCAAATCTCAAGTCGACCCGTTTTGGTAGACAGACCTCATCCAATCCCAAGCCAAATTCTACGACGAAAAATTAAACAGGGATAGCGCACAGAATCAAACACGTAACTTAAAAATACGCAAACAAAAAATTGTAGGTTGTAAAAGCGAGATAAGCCATCAACATTTAAAAGAACCTCCTCCCAGACAGTAATATCGCACCCGCCCTTTCTAACATTTACGTTAATGATTGAACCATCGCTCTTCACGCAAGAAGTTTTGTTCGCCCAGATGACGTGATTTCTTATACGTCTTTGCGCAAACCATCGACTTCGCACCCCGCTCACCTTCGAAAATAAATGGTCCTATTTAGCCAATCGAATCTAACAACAGACGACTTCGGTGCAGGTATAACACATAGAGCGGATGCCGGTGATCCGTATTTGCTAGTGCTTGGGTAATTATACAATAACACCACAGACTTTTAGATGATTGAGACCGAAATAGTTGAAAGAACCCCCTCATAGCCAGTTCGACAAAAAAGGTCCAGTTGGTGGATTCAGTTGAGTTACGGACTATGTTTGGAATTGTCAAGGTCGAATGTAAGGTCTGTGAAAAAACGTTTGAGATGTGATAGAGGACGTGACCGATTGTTATCAGACACGTATCCAACATCTGCTGTAATGTTTTCCAGAGATGGCGCATTCTCTTGAACGTGTATAGGGGTAAACTGTAGGTAGTGTTCCAGCGTACGTTCTAGCTAAAAAGAAACCCCCTCCGTTTCTAGCCACCAAACGGTAGAAAGAAAAGATTTGGACAACCTAATTCCGCAACCAAGTACCCATATTCAAAGAACGTTTTCTCTTCCCGTGAATTAGTATTCTACAAACTAAAATTATGCACTCCCACCCTACACAGATCCATGGAAAATCTTATATTTCCAAGACAAAAGGCATCATCATACACCCCCTGCTACTTACATATCGGAACAAATCCCGAACTAACCCGAGTCCTTGTAGGCAGACCTCATCGAATCAATTCAGAGAGCACGAGTCCCCTTATATTGTTCGTATCGCAAAGTAATGGTACTAAACGTACAGGATTCATTTAGGTACAACGCACGGAAGCAAACACGTAACTTGAAAAAGTTACATCACCGATTGAAACGTCGCTTTCCACGGAAGAAAGTTTGTTCGCACAGATGACGTCATTTTTTATACGTCTTTGGACAAGCCACAACAGTAAAAGCCTTCAACTTTTTTCCATCAACTAGCTCGCTGAAAATATATGGCCCAATTCGTGGTCCCATTTAGCCAATCAAATCTAAGAATATTACTGTGAACAGATAACTAAGACCGAAAGAATTCAAAGAACCCCCTCCTAATCAGTGACCGCGCGCCGTTGCATCGTAACATTTACGTCAATGAGCAACCGATTACTCTCCAAGCAAGAAGCTTTGTCGGCGAAGATATTCCGATTTTCAAACGAGCGCATTAGCCAATCTGTTTAAGCCTAACATGCGCCGTTTGTTACCCAGCGACCATTTCATAACATAGCTCGCCCTCCGTATGTCACCGAGGACTTTCAGTTGCTGACTGGAATTTTAGAATTTCGGTAATTTTTGTGGAGGTCCAATGTAAGGTCTGTAAAAAACGTGCTTGAGATGTGGAAGAGGACGTGACAGATTGATATCAGACAAGTATCGAACATCTGCTGTAATATGCTTCTCATAAATGACGCATTCTCCTGTACGTGTATAGGGGTTAACCGTAGGTAGTGTTCCAGTGTACGTTCGAGCCAAATAGAAACCCTCCCTAGAACCTAAACGGTAGAAAAGAAATAAGATTTGGAAGTTAGTTGTGGGAGTGTCTGACGCAACAACCACAGACGGCAATTCCGTAACCACGTACCCCTATTCAAAAAAACGTTTTCTCCGTCCCTAAATCACTATTTTACAAACCAAAATAATGCACCCCTCACCGTAACCCATACACACATCAGTGCAAAATCTTATGTTTTCTATCATGCACCCCCTACTCCTTAGACTATTAAAGCAAATCTCAAGTCGAGCCGTCTTGGTAGACAGACCTCATCCAATCCCAAGCCAAATTCTACGTCGTAAAATTCAACACAGGAATAATTCAGGTATAGCGCATAGAATCAAACACGTAACTTAAAAAATACGCAAACAAAAAATTGTAGGTTGCAAAAGAGAGATAAGCCACGCCCCCTTACCACCTCTGCTTCTACTAATAAAACTAGAACACAATGTAGTATTGGGCGTGGATTATCTGGGACCTTTTGCTTCAGTTATTACCCAAACTTAATCAGCGCTGTTTATACGAATTTACTCATACATGACTCATGCTAGGATCTACTACAACTAATTAGGCCTGTGAAACCCTTAAAAGTCTGGTGTTGCTCATCTCGACCTATAACGGAGATATACAACAAGCAGAATTCGAAGGTGTACACGGCCAACAAAACTACCATTCAAAAAATGATTACCTGACTAATAGATACTCCAGAATCCAACGGAAACGTTGGCAGATTAGCATGCGGAATACTACTATGTGAAGAGAATGTTGTACTCTGAAGTCTTTTACCTTTATCAAACGACAAACTCTTGTTAGTAAGTTGTTTTTGTTTATCGGCTAGTTTTTCCTGAAGAGTCTTTCCGATGGTCGTCGGCAACGTCGGTTTTTGAGGTACTAGATTTGCTACGCTTTGAGTTACCGGCGTTATAGTTATATTAGGCCGTTCCGTAAACATACTGGCAGCCGCTTTAAAATCACTCTGTAATTTTCGCTCCTACAAATCACGATACTTACTTAATAATTTTGGGAAGTTCTTACAAACCTCGACGCTTTTTTCCACGGGTTTTTTCGGCACGTCTCCCGTGTATTTAAACGTTGATGTTGGTAAGCTTTTGGTAAGTCCAGCCGTCGTATAAGTAGGTTTAGCTTGACTAGTTGAGGCCACCGCTGTGGTCTTGGCAGTTCCGAGCCAGTTTGATCCAGATGTGGTACTAGTAAGAGGCGGGGTGCACTGATCGATTAATTTCTTTAATAACAACGGATTCAAATTACTCAGGTTTTGATTAAATTGATTTACGGGCGATTGATTAACGCTAGAAGGCAACATTTGTGTTAACGTCTGTATCAACTGATTAGGGTTAAGCATCGAGGATTGAGACGTCGGCAGTGGGAATTGCGTAAATTGATTTTGAAATGTCATTTTGCTTAAGGCATTATATTGGCGCAACAACTCCTCCTGATAATCCAGCATGTATTTCATTGTTTTTTGGTTGTACATTGATTTGAGCCATGCTGAATTTGAAGCGTGTGTAGAACCACGCCCCCTTGTCGATCTTGGTAGACCCGGTTGTTTTGGACCTGGTGGACGACCACGTGGCCGTCCTAACGAAGGCCGTTTTAAAGGAACCGTTGACGTAGCGGGCGAAGGTGTTGGTAAAACAGGCGGCTATAACTCTTTAGTAAATGCATCATTAATGTTTGGGGCGAAATACATACAGTGCCGGTAAGTACAGGTGTTGCCGTTGGTGGTGGCGGTGGTGGTGGTGTCTGCTGCTGCTGCTTCTGCTGTTGTTGCTTCAACTTTTCAGCGGCTTTATGCTGTTGACAATACTTAACTGCCAAATCCAATAAATTTACATTCTCAGGAACTTTATCCTTTAAGCTTTTCTTATAGATATCGCTAAGCATCGACGAAAACACGCTTTCTTTAGCGGGAACGTGCTTTTGTATACGCTGATATGACCTGAATGCATCGATTAGAAGTTTCTGCATGGTATTCGTGCTAGTTACGTTCTTGATTTGTTCGCGTAACGACTGAATGCACAAGGAGAGTGCCTGTTCCGAAAGTTGGTCTCGTTCGGTGTGTCGTATGTAGATCCTAAATGATAATATTATAACTGAATTTGTTACAAATAAAACGTACTTATCAGCATCGGGAACTCGACGCAATTGCAGACAAACATCCAGTAACGTTTTGTGATCGTTGGTCTGACGAAGAACCTGTAAAAGAATGGTGACGCAACGCGCCATATGTGCGGCCAGCGAACCCGGGCGGTCAATCTCGCTTGATGGAATGCGCCAAACGCCCTGAAAAACTTCTGTTTATACATTCGGTTGCATACTAAAAAATGGATCCTGTCATAGTTGTTTCAGCGGTAAAGTGAAGAAAGCAAAACATTTGAAAATCGTGTTGTTTTTGGGATATTTTAGTCTGATGAAATCTCTGATTTCGAGCGGTAATATTATGGGTTCAGTAACTGTGATCTCTTTAAAGCGGAGAAAACTTGAAAGTGTGACCGATGAATAATCAAAATTAAAGTCAATTAAAGTATTCAATCTCGTCTCTACAGCAACGTGAAAATTATGCGGTTCCGAAAGTTAAACATGTCATTGGGGTTTGGGGTGAGATGGTTAGATTGACAATCCATGATAAGGTAAACATTTGCAAGTTGTGTGGTATTTGGCAGTATGCATTAAAACATGTAGACTTGATTGGTATTATCCATGATGTTCAAAATGTTAAACAGGTCGTTGGGGTTTGGGGTGTCATGATTACATACATTTTTGGGATGTTTAGAATATATTTTGGTCTGATGAAATCTCTGATCTCATGCGAGAATAGTGTTCACAACCTTAAACACATTTTAGGGGTTTGGGGTGCAATAGTTAGAATGACAATCGATGATGATGGGATAGTGGTTTCGTTTCGTCAGTCTATTTAAAACGGGAATTGTTTGTTTCTGGATATTTGGGGCTTATAAGATCTTTAACTACGAGCTGGGGTGAGTTGGGGGTTATATACAATCGCATGTATTTTTTCGAGATGATTATAACCTTAAAATATAACTACCTAAATATTCGTATCGAATTGTTTACAATCGTTCTTTGTCGTTGGGGTTTGGAGGTTCGACCGTTTGGGGTAAAATTAGAGTTGCGGTTTACTATGGTCATTTTATTAGAAACTTGTTGAGTATAGAGGTATTTGAACGATGAAATAAAGTAAGTGGGTGTGACCACCGCACCGTAGGAAACTTCCAAGACATTAATGACGCAATTTGGGGTTAACGTAACTTTCCTTTGCTCGTAGGGAAGTAGGGTGACAGATTAAGAATTAGTATTAAAGTGGGGTTGGAGCTTCCTTTGCCCATTTAATTTGAAGCTTGTGTAAGGCCATTTCGTAATCAGGGAAAAACTGGAGCAATAAAAAAACTTACATTAAAAAAATTGTTGTTTTTGTGATCGGTGAAGAGGCCCGAAACAACAGCGCCGTTCTTGCACTTGTACTCGCTCAGAAGTAACTGCCTGCACTTGGACAAATCCTTCCTGGTTTTGTAATTAAAGAACAAATGCACCAAACGATACAGTGCTTTATAATTCTGGGGAAAACGTATCATGCATTGTTCCAGACCTAAAAAACATCACCGATACAAACAGTCCACCGAAGATTTACAAAAAACCTCCAATGCAGCGATCAACTAAATTATTAATATCCGAATTCGATAGGCAAGTACTACCATCGGAACTGGTACTGGACGAAGACGAGCTGGAGCTATCGCTGTCTGAATCCGAATCGGAACTGTCGCTGGATGTGGACGAAGTAGCCGTTGTTTCATCAACGGATTTCTAAAAGGCTGGTATTTAACTCCAACATAAATTATATCCAAAGACACTTACACGAATGTCCGTTTTGTCGCCGTTTGTTTTCGCTTCTTCGATATTAGTCGCATCTGAATCGGTGTCGACGGGGTGATCTTTAGACATGGCCTCGCGCATTAACGCGTCCATGATATCTTGAGCATTCTCCTCCAACAACTGCGTTCGATTTTCGTTTTTTTCCCTCGCAACCACTTCGTTAACCAAATCCTCAACGCATTTAACGATCTCGGTCATATCATCACCAACGGCTGGTTTTTCAACTTCTTCGGCAAAATGCTTGGTGGTTTCGTATAGTTTACACGCATCCAAACACTTTTTAAACATTTTCCCAGTTGCCGTTGCGATGCTTTTACCTTCGTGCAGCTCTAAATATTTCAAAATCGAAGCGTGTATTCTATAATGTATTTCTAAGGCTTCGATGGATAGGTGTTGGGGATTATGGTAGTGGATTTTGTCCGGGTACGTTGCGTTGTTTTCGTTGAGCAAAGCCGCTGATGTTAAGTAGTGTTGCAGGTATTCTACGGGTTCTTTACGACGTTTTTCGGCAACTTTTCCCAACATGTAATTGTGAAGCCAACGCTCGTCGGCTTCGGTCTGTTCCGGGCGATACAAGCCGAGAGCCTTTGAGAAACTATTACCAGCGCTGTCCAAGTAACTTTCTTTTTTGTTCTCCAATATTTCAAACCTTAAAATATTAAGTGTAGTTTTGCTTGGGTTTTAGGTCACTTACTTTTCGATGCTGAAAGTGTCGGAGTCGTATTTGAGTAATCGAGAACAAAACGAGTGGGCCATGTACTCGAACGCTCCAAACTCGATCCACAGAGTGATGTGTTTCGGCATTATAGTAAGCGCTTGTCGGAAACAAACGCAAGCGCTTTTCGCCTTTTCGAAGAATTCGTTTTCGGTTTTGAAGCGTTCGCAATGGTTTAGTTTATTTTCGATTTGGCTCCCGATTCCCAAGGCCAAATCCGCCCACGTGTCCAAGCGTTGTTGATTGATGCATAAATCGAGAAGGAAATACTTAACGCTACGCGCAACTTCGTTTTGTTTAAAGTAAAAGTCGCCTAGTAAGTAATAAGTTGCGCGTATCTTATTTGGAAACAACACGGGATTGGGTAATTCGTCGGAGTTGCCGTTGACGAAGTCAGATATTTTGGCGACCAACGGTTGGGGATCGGATTCGGCGGGTACCAACGCAATCACGCGTTGTAGCAACTGCTCCACGTCTGCTAAAATCGAAAGAGATTTGTACGAATCAAACTCGGGCAAGACATCAGGGCAATAAAATTCGTAAAGTTGTTGGGCCCGTTCCCAGACTAGTGGAAGAGGATTTACGTTGTGATCGGCCAAGTGTCGGGAAACTTTATTTTTTTTGCTGGGGTGTTGATATAGACAAAAGAACGCTTGTTCCAAGTGGATGTCGATCCGGTCGCGTAACGGTTCAAAAATCGGTGTATCGAGCCGATCTAAAATCGTATCGATGACAAAATGTAAAAGTTCACCATGCGAAGTCAAACACCAGCCTTTACGCCCTAAAACCATAAATTACTAAAACGCAGTCTTTGGGAAAAAAATACCTAAAAAATCGTGTGCTGAAAATAAAACATTGATAGATGGGGGTACCTGCTTCTCATTGCCTTCACTTCCATCTTCAGTAACAGAAACTTTGCGCTTTTTCCTAACGTGACTTGTGGACTTCAACGCCTGGTCGCGGTGTTCTTGTCTATAAAAAATCACGCTTAGTAACTACCTGACACAGTAAAGACTAACCGAAGCAAAACTGAATGCAGCACCAACCAAGGAAGAATAGTTCCTAAAGGAATACTGGTACTATCACTATTGAGCTGCCAACAGACCGTCCGACACAAATTCTCAATTAACCTACAACGATGTTCCTCGTCAAGGACATCGATTATTATCACAGTTTCCAGCCTTATAATTTCCTGCATCATCTCCAAGCATTTCTTCAAAACCAACTCCCACTTCGTTTGATCTTTCTTCGGATGCAACAAACGCTCCACCGATTCGTGGAAACATTTCTCGGACCAAACAAAACACTCGCTCTTATCGAGATACCAAAGCGAATCCATCAACATTCCCAACTGGGCCGGTCGACCCATCTTACCAAAAGTAGGCGGCGATCCTATACACAAAAAAGACGCCTTTAAAATATCCACAACTTCTTTGTAAGACTTCAAATTGTACAACTGCTCCAAGCGACTTAAAGAATCGATCCTATAAAGTCTAACGTTAACACCATCTCGGAACCACACCCAAAACCTTACATTTCCAAATGTTGCAGAAGCTTTTCCGTGATTTCCGAAGTAATAGACGCGTATTTTTCGTAATTGTAAAACGTAATTTGGAATTTGGTACTGGTTTTTTGTTCTTCGTCGGTTATTGCTTCTTGGACCTAGAAGAGTCATATTAGATTACGTTTTCAGGTTATGGCATTCCTACCAGTTGCAAAAACCGAACCGCCAAGGCGTTTTCTTTATTTTTTCGAAAAATATGCGCCCTTAGCCAGTGTACCCGTATGAAGAAATCGGCATAGTCGGCGCCCCATCGTTCCTCCCAAGCGCTAAGTAATTGTAAAAAGCCCAAAGACATCGGGCGCAAATCGTCATCAGTTTTTGAGCTTCTAAAAAAATTGGTGTTTATCAAAATTTTTGTGACTAATACCACTGACTTAGTTTGGTAAAAAATCATCTCGCCGTAAAGGAGCGTTGAAAGGGCGTCTTTACGCAATTCTTCAAACGTCGAGACGTTTCCGTATAGTTGTGGGTGATCGAAATGTTCCCTAGCGAGAAAATAATTATTGACAAATCGGTTTTTAAGTACAACGTACCGGTACATGTTGTAGGCACGGACGTATATAGGTATGAGTTCGACAGGCCACTTCAAATGCCAAAGAGACGACAAATTTTGAACGAACTCTTCGATCAGCGACACGGCGTCGCAACACTCCCATTTTTTCGTCCAAAACTTCAACACTTCGTCTTTTTCAGTTTGAGATCCAAAGTACTGTTCTCTAAAATAGAATTGTCAAAACAAATTCTATCTACACAGAACTAAGGCCCTACTAAAGGTTTAAATTTTATCCGCATATTGGAAATGTCGCAAACCATAAAAATAATTTTATGTGAAAGACGAATGTGCGGGTAAATTACTAACAAAACTGCATGGAAAAAAGGAAAAAAGTCTAATCCACTGACGATCTTAATATTAGTAAATTCTCACAGGGGTAAACGACGACTTCCATTGTTCTTTCGACTTTGTTCAGTGAATACTAAAGTGGTACTGTAGATTCCCTGCCGTCTCAGTTCAGGGTAGTACGGAAAGTAGAAGTTTGTAAAAACCAAGCCGACAGACGCATAATGCTCACCCTAACTTGTCGTGAAAAAAAAACATCACACCAAAAAAACGCAATTGACGTTCACGTCAGTATGAATAATAACCCCATCGTTTGACCACAAAAAGCCGTGTTCCCCGTTAAAATCTTACCTATCTATAAAATTCGGAAACGCATCGACCACCACATCGTTAGGCAAAGGCTTCGTTACAAAAAACTTGCACATATCGATGGTGTTCATAGAATTCTCACAACTAACCGTCTTTTGTGCTTTCAAACCATTGGGCCTAAAACACACCCATTAACTTTTAATCATCAGACGATGACACCTTACAGTAAACGGGAAGGTATAATCCGTTTCAAAGCATCTTCTATAGTTAGATCTTTCTCCGATTTGCCCTTTCTAACAGTCTTACGTTTACTGTGCCATCCCCATATTTGAAGATCCAGCAATAAGTCGCGCCGACGCTTTGTCCCGCGCTTCTTCTCAGTTTTTTGTTCGACGACATCGTCCTGATCCTCAGTATCCTGGTCCAATTCGTCGTTGTCTTCCGCTTGACTACTAGTTACATTTTCCACGCCAGAATCGGTGACATCGCCGTTGGCTTCGCTATTAACCGACATCCTGCGTTCTGGATTTTCTTCGGCGTCTTTATCATCGATTTCGTCTTCGTGGACCTCATCATTCATAACCGCATTCTCTAACTTTGCAGATTCTGGGCCGTTCGAATCCTCGACGGAACTTACCTGACTCATGCACTTAGTCAAATCGACTTTGCAAAAGTGACTCTAAAAAATCTACGTTGAAATAACTTTACCACTACCCAATCCATACCATTTTATTGTCGGTAATATACTGATGGAGGTCAATAAGTGTGCGTCCTAACGATACCCAAGAAAAACTGTCTAACGGTTTTGGTAAAGATATGCACGGTAACGGTTTTGATTCCAAAGATTTTTCGACTTCGTTGATACGATCGCACAACTTTTGCACGTCTTCCATACACTGTTGCCTGTCGGATTCATCGATACTTACGTTTAAAGAGGGTTCTAGAACACTAACAAACCATCAAATTATTTTGAAATTTTAAATACTGTCAACAGAAGAAAATACGATGTTGATGTTCTAATTTAACGGTACATTAATTTTACAATATACATTTTACGCGGTACATGTTTGCTTCTGTGCATCGTAGTTTTAAATTAGTATGTTTTTAGTGATACATTTCCATTACAAATTATTAGATTAGTAGCATGCTTACTTCTGTGCGCTGTAGTTCTAAATTATTTTATAAGAAAAAAATCTTCCTAACTATAACTTTGATTAAATTTTGCACAGATGCATAATTTGTAAATCCAAACAACTTTTCTTAATAACAATTTTTTTGGATCTCCCATCAAAAATGCATTTTCTTAGTGAGAAAACAACTTTTTTGAAAATTTCCAAGAGAGTAACTTCGTTAAAATTATGCACAAATGTATAACTTGCAAATCCAAAAAACTATTATTATCATAGTGAGAAACTTTTGCACGGATCTATGATTAGCAAATCCAAACAACTTTTATTAATAACAATATGTCGTATGTCCTACCAAAAAAGCATGATCTTAGTGGGAAAACCACTTTTTTGAAAGTTTCCAAGACATTTAACTTCGTGCAAATTTTGCACAGATGTATAATTTGCAAATCTAAACAGCTTTTCTAAATAATAATTTGTCGTATCTCCTACCTAAAAAGTATTTTCTTAGTGGGAAAACCACTTTTTTGAAGTCTCAAAGAGATTTAAGTTTGTTCAAATTTTACACAAATGTATAATTTGCAAATCCAAACAACTTTCCTCAATAACATTTTGTCGTATCTCCTACCAAAAGTATTTTCTTAGTGAGAATAATACCACTTTTTTGAAAGTTTCCAAGACATTTAAATTCGTGGAAATTTTATACAGATCTATGATTTTCAAACAACTTTTCTTAATATTGAAACGTTCGAGAAATTATTTACAAATGCAAGAGCCTTCTAGAAGCTGTTATCCATTTTCTAGAAGATATAGCGAAAAGTAGGGAACGCTCGAGAAGGATTCGCCGATGTCTATAAATACCGAAGAAAGAAATCGTAGGTCAGTTATTGTCGTAACGCGAATGCAGCTGTATTAAGAAGATTATTCAAGTGAAGATAAATAAGTGATTAGCAC